>CM053790.1:445899896-447202396 GCA_028749045.1 Cupressus sempervirens | reverse complement strand
TAATGGTTGTACATTCATACTAAAGATGAACATTTTGATTTAGTTAATATAATTAGATAATTTAATTATGACATCATGATGTATATGTGATCATTATTATGATGAGAGTTCAATAGATGTTGGATGTGTAGAATAACATCTTAGTCCTATGTTGTATTTAGATGTGTAACTAAATTTCATTTTTAAGCTAGATTAATGAATAACTAATGGCTTATGAATTTTCAAATCTATTCTTATTGGTTCTTTCCTGAAATTTTCACCTTTGTGTGATGTGGCAATTTTTAAGTAGGACATGGTTCTTACATATGGTAATCAAAGCTCTGTTTAAACACTAGGCCCTTGGGTTACTATGCTAACATGCCCTAATGTGTTCCAAGTGTTTGAGTTATCACCATGGTCACAAGAGCTAGCTATAGAGGTGGATCCATCAGTGATGCAAGAGCTAAGGAACCTAATGAGAGGTTGGATTAGATATTGCCATTGTTGACTAGGAGGTGGATTTGTTACAACAATAAGTCCAAAGGATGGATACCTTAGAGAATGAGGCTCAATGTTGACATGTTGAAGAAGAGGAAAGGAAGCTTGATGAAGATCAATGTTTAGAAGCCCTGTACAAGTATTGGGTAGAATAGAGAAAGAAATTTGAGGATGATTTCCCTTAGGAGATTTGAGGAAGATCATAAGGTGGAAGTTGATCATCAGATTTGTCTCATTAATACTGATAGGGTATAGATTGTAGCTGACTTGAGAAAAGATCTTGAGAAAGTGACTCCACCAACATTTCATGGTAAAGCTTCTAGAAAAGACGTTGAGGCATGGATTACCACTATGGATAAATATTTCCTAGTTTAGAACTACATAGGAAAATCTAGAGCAGTTATGGCCATATTTTAGCTGATAGGTGAGGCAACCACATGGTGGGAAAATGTGATGGCTGAAAATAAATTTTGGTATGGGGAGGTAATATGGGAAGATTTGTTACAATTTTTTTGCAAAAGGTGGTTATCTTAGCTATTCTATGATAAGAAATCATCATATTAAAACAAGCTAGTTCAGAGGAACATGAACATCACCCAGTACCATGAAAGTTTTTGTCATTTGGTGAATTATGTTCCTCACTACCAACATGATGAACTATGTAGAACAAGAAATTTTTTCATTGGTTTGCGACCTGAGATATATAGTGAGGTCAAAATGTAGGAGCCTAAGCCCATGTATTTTGCACTATGTAAGGCCCTTAAACAAGACCAGATATTAAAGGATGCTTCCACATCTAAATCCTCCAACCATAACTATAAAAGGAAGTTCTAGGATAACAGGGGTTATCAAGATGACAAGAAAAAGGGATATGGAAAGAATTAATAAATTAGAAACATGAAAGAAATGGGGCAAGAGAATTCCAACTAGAAAAAGAACAAATAAAACTAGAACAACAACAAGAATAACATAAATGGAAATGGAAGAAATGGAAACAATGGGGATGATTAGAACATGAATGATGACATGAGAGGTCCTAGAACAAGATTTTTTATATGTGGCAGTAACCATTTTTTTTCTAAATGCCCCCATTGATCTGACAGGAGAGACTTCCCATAGCATCACCATATCCATGTTGTAGTTGAACATAGGTAGGTAGATTATTAGGTCACTCCTATATAGATGACTGGTACACTTTTTGGTTACCTTGTTTCTATTCTTATAGATAATGGTGTTATTGAATGTTCTATACACCCTAAGATAGTAGCTAAAATACCTCTTACGAATGGCTATATGGCAGAACCTTGGACTATAGAATATAGTAACAGGGTTGAGCACAGGGTGGAGAAATGCTTATTTTGCAATGATTTAGAACTCCCTAGCTTTCAAATAGAGGTCAATCTGTATGTAGTGCCTTTAGGGTCATATGATGTCATTCTAGACATTAATTAGTTAAGTGAACATAAAGCCTTAGTTAATTTTAAGGACAAGTTAATTGAGTGTCTCGATGACACAGGTCACTTAGTGATACTAAATGGTGTCAAATGATCACTTGAATTGAGACAAATATCCATTGTGAAATTAAAGAAAGAAAGGAGAAACATGTATTAGATATATATGGTACATTTCAAGGACATGGAAGAGATACCACCTCATCTAGATGATTACTCCCTTTTGTAGGAATTCATAGATGTGTTTCTAGATGATCTACCCAAACTACCCCCTAAGAGAAAATTCAATTTTTCTATAGACCTCATGCCAAGAGAAAAACCTCAATCAAAGGTTCCCTATCACATGATCTCCATAGAGATGTATGAGATAAATACTCAACTATAGGAACTCCTAGATAAAGGTTTCATCTAACCTAGTGTATCACCATGGGGAGCTCTAGTAATCTTTGTCAAGAAGAAGGATGGTACCTTAAGGTTGTGTATTTATTACCATATGCTAAATAAGATGACATAAAGAACTAGTATCCTCTTCCACAAATTGATGAACTTTTTATTCACATGAAGGGAGTGACTTTATTTCCAAAATTGATTTGAGATCTGGATATTACAAACTTTGGATTCATGATGAAGGTATACCCAAAATAGTATTCAGAACATGGTATGGGAACTATGAATTTTTATTTTTACCCTTTGGGCTCACAAATGCCCCTATTGATTTCATGAATTTAATGAATAACATCTTTCAAAATTGTCTCAATAAGTTTATTGAGATATCCATTGATGAAATTTTGATATACTCTAAGAATTTGAAGGAACATGAAGAACATTGGCACATAGTTTTGCAATGTCTGAGAGAGAGAAAACTATATGGGAAACTCACCAAATGTTGATTTATTATAAAGAGATATACTACTTAGGGCATATTTTGAGTAGATAGCATAGCACTAGACCCTACAAAGATAAAATCCATCTTTGAATGGCCAACTCCAGAGAATAAGAGTGAAGTTAGGAGCTTTATGGGTCTTTCTAGGTATTACAAGAAATTTGCGGAGGGATTTTCTAATATTGCAACATTGATCACAACTCTCTAGTGAAAGGGAAAACAATTTGAGTGGACAGAAGCATGTGAGAAAGGTTTTTAATTTCTTAAGAAAAGGCTTACTACCACTCCTATCTTGATTATACCATATCTTAATGGATACTTTGTTATCACAATAGATGCTTCAAGGAAAGGTATTGGATGTGTATTCATATAGGACAATAAATTTATTGCCTATGAGTCTAGGAAGATTAAACAATATGAGGTGAACTATGCTCCACATGACTTAGAAATGTCTATGATAGTACATTCTTTGTAGATGTGGTAGTGGTACTTGTTACAAAAGCCATTTGAGCTTGAAAAAAATCATATGGGGTTGAGGTATATTTTCACTCAATCTAATTTTAATGCTAAGCAGAGGAAGTGGTTTGAATTCCTTAGTGAATATGACATTGGCATTGATTATATCAAAGGCAAGGAGAATAGGGTAGTGGCCACACTAAATCATAGAAGACATATCACTACTATCACTACTTCTCAAACTCATATGAGAGAGTACATTCTTCAATACCTTTCTAGAGATACTCATTATGAATGGGTGAAGTCAGTTTTGGACATTGATGCCTCTAATCCATGATTTGATGATTATTATTTTGATGATGTTGGTATGCTTTAAATACCATAACAAGATATATGTTTATGACCATGAAGGGTTGCAAAAATTAGTTCTTGGGCAGATGCATTCTAGTCCATTTCCATGCCACCCAGAGCTAAAAATGAGGATGGTTTATTTGAGACCAATATACTTTTGGTTAAGACTTGAATAGGATGTGACTAAATATGTTTCCTAGTGTTTAGAATGTGGGGATGTTAAGGCTGAGCATGTCCACTTGGCATGACTTTTGTACCCACACAAGATTCTATAGTATGAATGGCAAGTTATCAGCATGGATTTTGTGCAAGGTTTACCCATGACTCGATGAAAGCATATTTTTATCTCTATTATAGTCAATAATTTTAAAAAAATGCCCACTTCATTCTTAGCAATCTGAAAGATGATCTCCTTTTTTGGCAAGGAAATTTGTCTAAGAGATATTTTGATTGCATGGTATTCTAAAAACCATCATCTTTGATAGGGATACTTAAATGACTTGAAGGTTTTGGACAATCTTGAAATGCCTAAACTTTAGCACAACATATCACTCTAAGACTAATAAGAAGGATGAGAGGGTGAACCAGGTGCTTGGGGATTTTTTGTGCATTTGCTACACAAATCATCAGTACAAATCAAAAGAATATCTTCCAATATTAGTGGAATTTTCTTATAACAAATCCTACACTCTTCATTGGGCATGGCTCCTTTTGAGGCCCTTTATAGATGCAAGTGTCACACTCCTATTACTTGGATATGGTTGAGGATAGGATTATTGTTGGTCCTAAGATGTTGAAAGAGATGAAAGAGAAGATGCTTGTAATCTACAGTTAGCTGAAAGAGGTAGTAGACCATCAAAAGATTTATGCTAACAAGAAATGCACTTTCAAATAGTTCCAAACTAGGGATAAGGTATTTTTAAGGGTGAGACCACAGAAGAGTTCAATCTCATTTGGCAAGAATTCCTAGCTTGAATCAAGATTTGTTGGCCCCATTGAGGTGTTAGAGGTTATCAACCCAATTTCTTATTGGCTTGATCTATCACCCACATTAGCTCACATTCATAATGTTTTTCATGTTTCACTTATTAATATGTATCATCCTAACATATCTCATGTACTTGACTAGCATGTATTACATGTACATGTTCTAGGGGTGATGGAAATTCAGCCCAACTGAGTCATTGAGTTGTGTACCATCAATATACGAGACAAGGATGTCCTCTAGTACAAGGTCCAATTGGAACAATTTGGTGTGGACAGTCCTACTTGGGAGGGTGTGGAGGATTTATAGAAATCCTTTCCCCATATTTTTGTATAGAATGTTCTATTTTGGCTAGACATCAGTTTTGGATGTCTGTGTGCTTATTTTGTTGTAATTTGACATCATGATGATGCCTCTTCCTAGAGGGGAGGGATGTCATGTCTTGCATGTCAACATGCCTAGTTGTCTTCTCATGTGGTGATCGAGTCAATTTTGACCAGTCAACCATTTTTTCAAAAAATAATTAAGAAACATTTAAGATATTGTTTCCCAATTTTGCTACTTAAATTAATTAAGATGAATCGATGATTAATCTAATGCATAGATGAATGTTATGGGATGCCATATTTTATTTCTTATATGATTATGCTATGTGATTTCATGTTATTCCATTCATGATTATATTTTATGTATATATCTAATTATATTAACTTGGTTACTGACTTATTGTTTGTTACAAGTGTCTAAGTGGTTGTAGGACTCAGTAGGATGAGAGTGTGATCAAGGTAGATAGTGTTAGCCTCTCAGAAGGGGATAAATCAAATGATCTCATAGCTCACACACCATTTATGATTTAGATTCTTAATTGATGTCACATTTTAATCTAACCCAATTCTTGAGTGTTCTATTAAAATGAGATGAAATTGGTGAAAATGTAGCATTTATAATAAGTAAACTTGTTAGCCTATTGATTATTTATCTAATTGGATGATTTTTTCATGATAATTGAAATGTAGTATTTCATTTTGAAAAAAACTAAATGTGTGTAGATTTAAATTCCAATAATGATCTTGACAATATATACGTTGGTTAGCTCCTCTTAACATGGTTAGAAAATATGACATTATATTATGTGTTTAACTATAACCTTTTAGTTTTTCTTATGGAAATGGGGGCAACTATAATTAAGTCAGTTATTCTTTCAATATTATAAAACAAAAATAGAGGTACATGAAAAGGCCATCGATGGCTAGAGCTGGAGGTAGGTACTCATTCAATTGTAAATTTCATTGATTCATGTTCCTCTTCTCTTCCATTGAAAACATCCATGTGTATCTTTGCCTTGGAAAGGAATATGAAAATAAAATGGGGAAAGTTATTCTAAAATTCATTTTCTTTGTCTCTATTATGTATCTTGGATAGAATAATTGAGTACTTTTTTCCTTTCCCTAATCATTTAGATGGAATACACTTTAGGAAAGATAGAAAATTATGCCTAAATTGAATAGGAAAAAACTACCAAAACCCTCTATTCTTTGGTAACTTGAAGAGAAAAAAAATTGTGCTTCAACCCAAGTTGGCTAAGAAAAATGTTAATATTTGATAAAGAATTCAAAACTTTAGAGGAATATTGCCAAACAACAAAGCAAATGTCTCCATCAGATCCTCTTCTTGTCATCTATTTTCCTTGAGATGGCTCAGTTTGGGGTTCGTGTGTGCCATCTGCCCAATTTAAAATGCATTACATCTAACTTTGTTGAGGTCTTTGTTTAGTTCAAATCCTTAATCCTTCTTTGAATTTCCCATGAATGCATAGATTCTTCTCATGGTCATATGAGACTTTCAGAGATTTTAAATGAGGATGCATCTCACATTTTGTACTATACCTTCTCTAATTGATAAACAAGACCATCAATTTGTATGAAATCTGCACTTTATTTATTTTGAAACACCCAAATCATAACTAGTATCAAGTCAAAATCATATAGCTATAGAAATACAATAAAGGCATAAACATATCTAGTTTATAGCATAGAGTTTCTCACTCATAGCTTAACTCCCATTTTTTATTGGATACTATTGTTATGTCTTTTTTGATTTTAAAATGCCACATTTCTTCAATAAATTTGAATTTTAGAGTTTTACTACTTTGCATCTTGTATTTGAATGTTACACCTCTCAGTAAATTAGGGAGGTTATTGAGGATTTTTCTCTATCTTGTTTGAATTTGTTATAAACTAGGGAGAAAAAATTGAATAGAATGATAATTAATTTTGAATAAGAGACACAAATGTTGAATGTTAAAATTGGGGTTTACAGCTATGACCTTAAAGCTAGGAATTTTTATATAAAAAGTTCAAAAATTTAGTTGGAAACTCCAAATAATATTGAATGTATAGTCATAACAAAGAACAAGATTTTCTTATCAAACTAGAATGATGATAATGGGGAACTCTTGTGCTTAGAGGAACAAATTTCTTTTACTTTTCTAACAAGATTGAATTGGTAGATGTAACTCCATTTTGAATCTTAGGTATTAACCTAACAAAGTGCATTGACTAGTCTTTTAAATATAAAACATTTTATCTATTACCTCAGCAACAATAGAAGGAAAAGAGCTTATCCTATGTAATATCTGATATCCTCTTAACTAGGTTATTTTAGATTAAATTCTTGAAGTATTGTAGCAATATTGAATAATATAGTTATTATTAACACTTGCACTACAAGTAAGGAGGTGTCTTAAAGGCTTATCTTGTTCTTTTGAATTACTCATGGTTGAATCAATGATGTCTTAAATGTGATGTTTAACTTCCTTATGGATGGGTGTAATGTGACATAAGGGGGGGTGGGGATGGATGCATTTTTCTTTGCTTCTCTCAACCTATCATATTTTGATAGGTAAGACTCATTATGTTATTATCTCTCTTTTTAGTTTGCTAACAAATTTAGTGCTTGGCCAGGTCATTTATCTTATTGCATTTAATTATATATTTTTGACATAATGCATATGTTTGTGACTATTCTTACTTTTATATTTGATATGAGTAGATATACTTAAATAAAAATGTTACATGTGGGTAGATATGTTACAATTTTTCTTCTCATTGCATATGAATAGATGTGTAGTGTTCTTTCTTTCCTTGCCACATTCCATGATTAGGCTATTAGGCACATGGTTGTATATTATATTTCATAGTTGCACAAAATCCATCTAATCCATCTTATTTTGGGAATTTGGGCTTCTCATGCCAAGGTTGGGGAATTCTTCATGTTAGGAAGAACCTAGGGGCAGTAAACAATCTATGGTTGGCATGGTAAAAGTGTCAGGGCAACACTATCATCTCAAATAGCAAATGGGTGACATATAATGGCTTTGGAGACTGGGTCACAAAGAAGGACACATGGAAATATTTGTGAAGCCTATCTAATGGTTTGTACATTCATCTTAAAGATGATTATTGTGATATATTTGATGTAATTGGATAATGTAATTATGACAATCATAATGTATATGTGATTGTTCTTATGATGGGCATTCAATAGATGTTGTATGTGTAGATCATCATCATAGTACTATATTGTATTTAGTTGTGTAACTAAATTTCATTGTTAACCCAAATTAATGAATGACAAATGGCTTATGAGATTTCAACTCTGTTCTTATTGGTTCTTTTCTGCATTTCATTCATTTGTGTGATGTGGAAATTTTTAAGTAGGACATGGTTCTTACATTAACTCAACATCTACAAACATGATCTACCTCTAACATGTTTCTAATATTATAATCATGAATACCTTCATCGCCTTGCTAAGTTTATGCATGCTCTAAGAACACTAGGGATGATGAAGTTGTTTTGCTGCACACCTATATCTAGCATTTGATGAAACAAGTAAATCACTTTGTATCGTTTCCCCTACTTGGAAACTCCTCCAATTATCATAGATCATGAAAAGTTGTTTCCTTGTAGAATTTCATTAAACACTTGATGTGCATCTTCTAGGTTGGCACATTTCCAATATATGATTGCAAGTTTGTTTCGTAGTGATTAGTTCCATTTTTAAGAATATTGATGTGTAGTTGTTTGTCTTGATCTAGAGCTTTCATGTCATCACACATCTCCAAAGGTTAAGTGTGTGAATGAATATAAATTAGAGTGCCTTGCTTGAATATTCCCACCAAACTCATCAATATCTAATTATTGTTTATGTGAAAAACTTCACAACAATTTTTTCCAGGCAATCAAAAAAACAATGAGTGATAGGAAGTGTCAAGCTTCTTAGAAGAAATGGGACATGAGTGACTCAGTCTCCAAAGGAAAGAGCTTGGTGATAATGGGTGCAAAACACACTATACTGAGTGAGCTTGGTTGATACAAGAATTGAGTGAGCTTTGTCAACTCAGTCAAGGAAGGGATTGAGTGAGCTTGGATGATATAGTGACCAAGTGATCTTGGTAGCACAAGACCAAATGGTTTGGTAAACATAGGAAGAAACTAGTCAACACTAGAACTGAGTCAAAACAAAGAACTTAGTTAACAAAGATACCAAGTTACTTTGTGACTGGCCTATAGTCTGGTTTATTCCACCATTAAAACATAGAGATAAGAACAAAAAACTTGCAACTTTGATCTTATAAAATACTAATCACAATGTCAAATATATAGAAAGGAGGCAACAATAAGACAAATTTTTGGATTGACTTATATGCATGCTTTCTTGCTTTCTATTAAAAAAAATGGATAGAACTATTAAAAATATAAGAGCACATGGCTTCAATAAGAATAAAAATAATTTAACCTACAACTTTATTTTTGCAATATAAACTTATAGCATTAGATGGATGCATACAATAATTCCTAGAGAAATCACTGCTTCAATATGACAAAAAAAGATGAGCATATAGAGAACAAGGAGATCAAGACCTGTGCTACTATAACTTTTGATCTTCTTCCTAACTTACTAAAACTTCCTTCTACACTCTAAAAACTCTGCACTCTTTAACTAACCTTTGTCCTTCTTATTATTCTCCTCCTTCAAATGAATGAATATATTTTCCTTTTGACTTTTCCCAAAAACTTTCCCTCTCTTTTCAAAATTCAAAGTCACCTACTGAGTTTAATGTCTCTAATAGGTAGGTGGGTAGTTGGCTCAAGGAGAAACCAATAGATTTCAACACTTCCCCTTTATCCCAAGCCAATAAAGCAAGGAGCACTCCTAATCCAAATCAACCATGACAAGACTTCTTCTTAGGCATACATAAGTTGTTATGCCTAATGGCTTAGTGAATATGTATGTTAGCTACTGCTTAGACTTAGAAAATTCCATCTTTATTTCTCCATTTTCCACTAGCTCTTTAATAAAGTGAAATTATATCTCAATATTCCTACTTCTCCCATAAAATATTAGATTCTTTGATAGTACAGTTGAGGAAATGTTGTCACAAAATATTGTGGTTCCATCCTCTTTCTTTTCATTGAAATTTGTAGAGATTATCCTTAACCAAATAGTTTGACATTTTTTTGCATTCCTTGTTATTTATTTAGCCTTTGATGTAGATTTAGCAATAATAGGTTACTTCTTGGATGCTCATGAAATCGCACCTAGGCCTATATGAAACATATATATGGAATTGCTCCTCTTATCATCTAGGCTTCCATCCTAATCACTATCAGTGTATCCAACAAACTTAAAATCATTAATAGCAATGTAGAAAATGTCAAATCCCTTGGTACCATTCACATACCTTTGTATCCTCTTTCTTTCTTTCCAATGGGAATCCTTTGGTGTTTCCATAAATTTGGAAATTAAACTTACTACATGCATTATGTTAGGTTGAGTTGTTGTCAAATACATCAAGCTTCCAACCATACTTTTGTATAATGTTGGATTTAGATTTTCTCTACAATCTTCCTTGCTCAACTTCAAACCAATTATTTTTGGTGTTGGGGCTACCTTATTTTACATTTTTTTATCTCTCCAAGATCTAATTTGCATATTTTTATTGAGAGATGAAAATTCCATTATGTATTTGTTTTACTTCTATGCCTATAAAATACTTCAAGAGGCCTAGGTCTATCATTTCATATTCATTCTCTATGGCCTCTTTGAACTCACCAATTAGGAAATTATCATTTCTAGTGAAGATTAACTTATCTACATACAAGATAAAAATCAAGAGCTTACCATTTTCTACCTTGATATATAGAGTAGGCTTACCATCACTTTTTCTAAGACCATTTCTCATCAAATATGAGTCAATCCTACTATACCATGCCCATGAAGCTTGCTTGAGCCCATATAGAGATCTCTTCAATATGTATACCTTGTGTTATTCACCTATAACTTTGTAACTAGATGGCTACTCCACATAGACATTTTCTCTCAACATCATTCAAAAAGGTGGACTTTACATCCATTTGGTATACCTTCCATTTGTGTTGGGATGCAATTACTATGGAAGCATCCATGGTTTCCATTCTTGCAAGAAAGGCATATGTCTCATCATAATCTCTACCATATTACTACTTGTACCCCTTGACCACTAAGTATGCCTTATGCATATCTATTTTTCCTTCATCATTGCACTTGGTCTTGAAAACCCATTTAACTCCAATTAATTTTTTCTTGTGAGGCAAAGTAGTTAACTCCCATGTTTCATTTCTATCTATAGCATCTATTTCCTCATCCATGGCATTAAACCATTTCTCTTCTTTCATAACTTTTTCAAAATAAATTGGATCACTATGAGAAAATAAAAAAAAGTTAACACTCTCATCATAATCTTTATCATACCTTTAATCTTGGTATATATCCCTTAGACTCTTGGTCTTTCTTGGTAATAGGGTGGTGAGAGTGAGATCTAAATTTTTGGTATTATTTTTGCTATTGTTTTGCATACCAACTCAGAGTTGTCTTGAACTACTAGGAGCTGAAACTCTACATGTTTGAGGCTACTTGCCTTTTTGCCCTTTTTTGTAGTTATCTATGTTTGTTGCTCCATCATCTTTTTGATTAGCAATTTCATCTTCTTCATCAATCATCAGCACTTTTCTTGAAGTGATTGAGGATTCATCTACCAAGCCATTGCATGACTAATTTTCAAGAAACTTCACATCTCTTGAAATGATTATCTTCTTGGTGATTGGATCATACAACCTATAGGCCTTTGATTATGAGCTATAACCTATGAAAATGCACTTCACACCTTTTTCATCCTTTTTCCTTTATTCCTTTGGCACATGTGCATATGCTACACATCCAAACAATCTCAAGTGCTTAACTATCCATCTATTTCTTGACCATGCCTCAAGATTTTTTTTTTCCCAGACTACAATTGTAGGATGCCTATTTATCAAGTGTATTGTTGTTGCTATAGCCTCTCCCTCATATTTAGTTGGGAGTCCTTTTCTTTCATCATGCTCCTTTCCATTTCAACAATGGTCCTATTCTTCCTCTAAACTACTCCATATTGCTATGGAGTATAACTAGTTGTAAGCTCCTTCTTGATACCATTCTTCCTATAAAAAATTACAAACATATTGGAGGTATACTCCCCTCCCATATTCAACCTAAGGAATTTTATATAATATCCACATTATTTCTCAGCTAGGGATTTAAATTCAACAAACTTATAAAATGCTTCATATTTTCTTTTCAAGAAATACACCCATGTCCTACATCTAAAATCATCTATGAATGTCATGAAATAAGTACTCCCCCCAATAGAAGTGGGTTGCATTGGTACAACTAAGTCATAATGAATCAATTCTAATGGTTCCCTTGCCCTTCTAGAATTACTATAATTAAATGGAAGTCTATGTTTCTTACCCAAAATAAAATCCTCACACTTGTCACATGAATCTACAATACTTGGAAAACCATATACCATTCTCTTCTTAGACAACAAATTTAAACTAGTAAAGCCAAGATGTCCATACCTAAGATGCCATAGCTTGGAGGGGTCTTCAAGCATGCTCCTAACATATGATTTCCGATGTATTGATGTACATGCATGCTTGGGAGGTGCAATAGTAACTTGAGAAGATAAATATGTTTCTATCTTCAAGGGGAACATTTGGTTCTTTGTCATTTGGATTGTTGCAAGTATCCTCTTGCTCATGTTCTTTTCATGAATGACACACTTATCATTTCCCATTAGCACCATGTAACCATTTTGAATGAGTTATCCAAAAATTATTAAATTGTGCTTCAAACCTAAAGAAAAATATACATTATGTATCTCCTTCTTCCCATCTTTCTTGGTGTGGACCTTGATAGATCCTTTGCCCACTATGGGAATGGTTCCATTGTTTTCCATTTTAATTTCAGACTTGAAATTTCTATCAATAAAATAAAATAAACTTTCATTACCACTCATGTGGTTGTTGCAACCACTATCCAAGTACCATACCTTAGGGTTGCCTTCTTTACCAATGTTACACATGATGAAGGTTGTGGGATTTTTTACATTTCTTATACTTACATCAACAACAATTGTATTATGTCTTGATGGATCTCCTTGCCTCTTCAAATATTCACTTGCATAATGCCTAAACTTATGACAGTAATAGAATTCTACATTGCTCTTATTGGAGTTGTAATTATTCTTACCTCCTCTAAAGTTTTTTTGAGATGCTTGCTCCCTCTTGATTATCTACTTGTCCTGAGCTTTTTGCACCAACATTCCTTTGACCATTTCTTTCACAACCTCTACTTATTGAGCCTCTACTAGAGTCTTTTCTTTCTCTCCCCCTACCTCTTGAATTTTCTTGAGCCTTGAAAGATTGCTATTGGGAAGATGTAGTTGACTTATTAATCTAGTGCTCATGCATTTGAAGAGTTCCCATCAACTCATCCATTGTCGATGTGGTGAGGTCCTTTACTTCCTCAATGGTCATCACAATATTATCATATTTTTTAGGTAAACTCTTCCATATCTTATACATAATCCTTTTCTCTTCATACTCTTCTCCAATTTATTTGAGCCGGTTTATCAAAGTAGAGATTCTTGATCTAAATTCTACAATAGGTTCATTATCCCTCATTTGAAGGTTCTCAAGCTCCCTTCTAATCATTTGTAGATTCACTACTCAGACATTATAAGTTCCTTTGAATTTTTTCTAAAGAATATCTCATGCTTCCTTTGAATAGTTAGCTGCTACTATCTTTGGAAAAATAGTCTCTGCCATTGTTGCCTAAATTAGGCTTAGGGCTTTTGAATCCCATCTTCTTGACTCCTTCTACTAAGTCTTCTGAGGGTTGGTGAGGGAAACTACTATGCTAGGTCAGTTATATAATTGAACCCATTCATACAAACTCCAACAAATCATTTACAACCATAATGGTTCTCATTTTCTTTTCCCAAGTGTCATAAGTTTTCCCATTAAAGGATGGTGGATGTTGACATGTCTTTCCTACATCTCCTACCATGTCAAACACCCAAAAAACAAATTCCCAAACTCATGGGGATGTGGGGACTCAAATATTTGATACCATATGAAAAAATCCACAATTTTTTTTTTCTCAAAAATCAAAAGCATAGTGAGTTTCAAGTTGCTCAACACCTTAAGTAGCCAAGTGACATGTAGTGTTGAGTTACTCAACAACAATAGGACCTGAGTGACTTGGTCCCCAAAGGAAAGATCTCGGTGATAATTGGCATGGACAACACTATACCTATGAGCTTAGTTTACACAAGAACCAAGTAATCTCAGTCAACTTGGTTAGGGAGGGGACCAAGCAAGCTCAGATGATATAGTGACTGAGTGAGCTTGATCAACATAAAGATAAATGGTTTGGTAAAGATAAGAAGAGCTTAGTCAACACTAGAACCAAGTCAAAATAGAGAAGTTAGTTAACAAGGATATTGAGTTACTTGGTGACTAACCTACTATCTAGTTTCTTCCACCATTAAAACACAAGATAAGAAAAAAGAACTTTTGACTCTGATCTTCTCAAATACTAATCACAACATAAAATAGATAGAAATGAGACAACAATAAGAAAAATAACTAGATTGACTCATTTGCATGATTTCTATTCAAAAAAATTGATTCAACTATTACAAATTTGAGAACATGTGCCTTCAACCAGAATCAAAATACTATAACCTAAAACTTCTATTTCCAATATAACTTACACCACTAGACGACTACATACAATAATGCCTAGAGCAATCTTTAATGCCCAAAATATTAGGTCAAAAACACATGAATTTTATCAATTAATTAATCCACTAAGTTAATACATCTTTGACTAAGACACAAAAGACACATAAGGTTTTCTAAGGTTCCATATTTCATTTCGGGTGTTAGTTCAATTTCCTAGTTGAACCAGGTTCATCTTTTTAGAACGTTTGTCAAATTACCTTAATGCTTATTACCATTATATTAATGAACTTTTCAACTAGTTAAAAAAAATTAAATATTAAATATTACATTATTCAAGATAATCAACTCATAAGTTAATTCAATGTTTAACATCAGATCAACCACTAACCCTAGTTAATTATCATAACTTTCTACTAGAACCAATAATCTAATTTAGCCCTAGCACTAACCCAATAGATCACTTTATTAAATCTATTATATTAAAAATAGAAATTCAATTACCAAATTCATTAAAATATTTAGATTTAAAAGTTAAGCCACAAGCATAATAAAACCTATTCCTTCTTTACTAAAACAAAACACCACTTATTTTTTATAAAGACAAGAAATAAATATAATTTATCAAACTGCATTTAACTAAAAATAGTAATAATTAAAAAAATTAATTAAAATATAACTTAACATAACTTAATCCTAACAAACCACCTACTAGATATCCCCTTTTAATTTATCCTAAACAATTATCCAATTTAATTCTTATATGATATAAATATATTCTAACTAAACTAAATTAAACATAAAACAATACTAATTAAAAATACTAATCCTACTTACTTTGAAATATCGCATAAACCAATCTTAAATTATATTATTTAAAACTAACTAAACTAATTATAAATCTAACACTTAACAATTAAAACTTTATCTAACACTAATTACTACTAACTAACCCTTACTAACTAAATGCACAACATAAACTAACCAACCCTACACCTTTTTCAAACATGGGCAACTTCCCAAGTGGGTGACTCATTATCCCATATACTTTACTCTACCCAATGACTTGGTGGCTCCCAAGGATGTTCCCACATGACCCTAGATAGAAAGTCTTGTCTCCTCCAAAAGGTACACATGGAGTTTGAAATGCCAAGTTTTGGAATATTTGCAGCAAGGGACATAGTCTTAGGAATAAGGTTAATATAAAATATGATCCTTAGCTCTCTTCAACATACCATACATTCTTCAACCCATGGTCAATGTGAGATCATAATTATTTTTTCCAAGAGATTTGTGTGGGAATCCCAAAGTAGGATTTAAAGGTGGAACTTTGGTGAAGATGACATAAGGTGGTCATGTTAAACTTTAAATCTCCCTTCCTATCCTTTTGCCCAATCAACATGTTAGGGCTGACATGGGGTATGTCTAGAGTACTTTATTGACCACTTGAGGCCATTTCAATGCCATCATGGAGGGAGATATCTAAAAATCTATGGTTAAAAGTTATTGCAAAAAGTTTAGTGGGTGAGGGTTGAGATAAGGTGGGAATAGGATTGCTTTAAGTAATTTACTTATTATTGTTTTTTTTTCTTTTTTTGCATTTTATAATTATAAAAATATTATTGAGATGTCTAAAGATTTTTAAAAGAGAATCTCTTTTGGGAATATTCTCTATTCTAAAAAGAATTAAAAACTTCTCTCATACAAAATCCAGAGAGCTTTTGCTCCAAAATAGATGATTTTTTTCAAGGTCTATTTTTTCATAAGTGTTAGCTTTTCTTAAAGAAATTGTAACATGACATGATATATTAATATTTTATTCATTTTCTAGGATGGCTTATAGGACTAGATTTTTATGTTATATTTTTCAGTCAAGTAGGAGTATTTATCAATAGTTACTAACAATGTAATAATGAGTAACATCCATTTAAATTGAATTTCTTCTAACACATATTCATAATCAAATTGCATAACTTCATGTAACATCATTGTATCTAATTACAATTGATCATATGCATATGAAATAAAGTACCAAGAGTACATGGAATTTCATAAGAAATAAATTTCTCTTTTTTTCTTTTTTTAACATATGTGGGCTAGCCACTTCATATATATTTTATTGGAAAACTTGATTCAAGGACTCAATCAGGAAAGAATCAAGGAAGAAAACTTGATATTGCTTTCATTACAAATATAAAGTTAATAATGAATTATACACAAGGATCATTTTTTCAAGGAGAATTTGTTGATCTTAGATTGGTTTTGACAAGTGAGTGTCAACACACTTAAGTCATTTACTTAGTTTATGCCAAACTAGTAATGCATGCTAAGTACAAAATATAAATGTTAGACCATGCCGAGTTGCAATAAGTGCTGAGTCACTCAAGTGTCAAGTAGATAGACCATGTCAAGTGATTCAAGTGCCGAGTAAGTAGTGGATGTTGAGCAGTTTAGGTGCTGAGCCAAAACTAAATTACAATGTATGCCAAGCATCAAAGACTTCATATACCAAGTGACACATATTGGACATATTTTTTTGTTATGGCACACACAACTATGTAAATAGTTTTTAGCTGACCTAAAGATAGATTTTGATCTTTTGGAGATAAGGAGGAATCTACGCAGATTCCCTATGCAGGTACATGCAGCCAATTAGAAAATGGGAAGGTTTAAGTGGCAAAATGGATGAATCTCAACCATAAATTCATACCTAACCCTAAGCCACCTAAGTCTTCTTAAGGAGGATGAAGCCCTAACTTTTTAACAATGTTGAGAGCATTGCAAAGGGGTGAATGATCGAACTGGAGGAGAAAACAAGATAGTTTGCAGAGCATTCAAGTTGACTTAGTAGTAAGAGTGAATTGTAGGATCAATCAAGTGAAGAAAAAAGGATAGAGGATGATATAGCATTGATATATCAAATTGTGAAGGATCAATCAGTGATTAGATAGAGGTGATTTGTTATTAGGCAAGCAAGTGCCAACTTTAGGATCTATGCTAAGACATTTTTATAGGTAATTTTAGTTAAATCTCTTAATAGAGTAGTCCTACAAAATTGTATTGAAATCCTTTAACATGATGCTTATTTAATTGTAATTTGAAATCCTCTAAGCATGCACACTTCTAACAGGGTGTTAAAATTCTCTAACAAGGTGAGACTTGATAGTCTTTGTAAGGCTTTAATAGGGTAGGCCTTTCACAGGGCAGATCATGATTCATGGTCAAACCATTGTAACCCTAATTGGATACACTTTATTGCTGTAGTAGTGAAGATTTGTGGGTGTCATCTCCACCCTAGTTTTACCTTCTCATTTGGAGGATTTTTGGATAATCATATCTAGTGTTAAGTGTGTGTATCTAATTACATGTTTACATGATTGATGCATATACTTTATATGTTATTTTAGTTTATTATGCATGTGATGTATGAAAGTTGAAAGTTTTATAGATCCAAGTTTAAACTCCTATTCAATCTCCCTCTCAAAAGTTTACTCCTTTCCCACTTGTAAATCTAACAATTGGTATCAAAGCCTTGTTCTCTGAAAGAGAAGCTTTGCATCTTAGAGGAAAGATATTGAAATGGAAGTGTACAAATTGGGAAAAACCATTGAGAACTAGGAGATTGAAATACATCTTATTCTATATCAACTAAATGAAACTAGAGATGCTTTACAGAGTTCCTTGAAGAGAAGGAAGGAAATTACTATTGTAGGGAATGACACACTATACAAAGAGATAGACACCACCAAGCTATCTGTAGATGGTAACTCTAGTGAATTTGATGCAGTAGTTGTAGATATAATGGAAAAGAATAGAACTCATGTTGAGAAAATTAGAAATTTCAAGTTGGAGTAAGAGTCACAAGCTATATTGCTATGTGAAGTGATTGAATAAAAGAAGAAAGCCATGGAAGAAAAAGCCATGATTGAAGAAGACAAAAGAATTCTAGCAAATAGACTAGAGGAAAAGTCAATAGAGCTAACAAAGATCTCCAACATGTGATTGGATACTCTAAGTCAAATGATGAATGCCAACTATGAACTAAATGTCAAGGACATTGTGATAAGCACATTGAAGTTGCAAAATAAACAATTGTAGAATGACCTAAAAAGAGAAAAGGAATTTGCTAAAAGTTTCAACAAGCCAAATGAAGCCATCAAATACTTTGAGAAATTACTATGATCCCCCAGATCTAGTAAAGATACATCAGGATTGGGCTACACAAGAACTGAAGAAAGAGAATCATCTAAATTTGCTGAAGAAAATAACAATGGAGGTAAGAACTCCAAACCTACTTGTCATAATTGTGGAAAGAAAGGACATACTACTAATGTGTGTAGGAGAAATAATGAAAATGAGAATGTCAGGCCTAAGAACATGGTTCATTATTAGAAGTGCAACAAACAAGGTCATTGGCCACATGAATGGAGAATTGGGACTATGCATAAACAAAAGTTTGAAGGTTATTGCTACAACTATTAGAAGTATGGACATAAAGCCTTTGAATGTAGATCCAAATCCATGTGGTCATCAAACAAGATAGTAAAGGTAAGAAGCTATGGAAATCCTTATAATTGGGATTATAATACAAGACATAGCTTCCACTATTGTCAAGAATATGGACATGTTCCTTAGAATTGTATTAGGATACACTTTAGTGGTAACTACAAAAGGTAATTGAGTCAAACCACATGCTTTAGCTATTAAAAGACTGGTCACATTAGTAAGCATTGTCTAACTAGGTCAAAAACACCAAGTTGTGAATTTGATAAAGGAAAAGGTAAGGAAGATGTTGAAAACACTAGAGATGAGATGAACAAGACATGGAAAAAGAAAGATGCTTGCAATACATCAAATGCAGAATGGATCACTTCACCCAATGGGTCAAGTGATCACACCTCATTAAACTAGGCAATCAAGAGGTATGTGGGACTAATATTTAAAGTGTTACATCATACATTATTTCCAAAATAAGTTATTACTGAAAGGACTACATTAGCATGAATAAGGATTCAAGATGTTGTTAAAAATTCAAGATTAAATCTTTAATTTTTCATGTTGTTGCCAAGCATGGAAAGTTTTCAATGGATGTCGAGTGGAATGCTAGTTAATGTCGAGCTATCAGGCTAGCTAGTTGATGTCAAGTCTATAGTAGCTATTAAGTGATGGTAATATTAATGGATGCTAAATGATTTTGAAATCAAGTTAATGCCAAGTTTATAGCTATACAAGAAGTAAGCATTAAATGCAAGGGTTTTGAAGGGTATATGGTCATTTTCACTCATTCTTCATCATTTTGAATTTGAGTAAGAGCAAACAAAGTAGAAGGTGACTCAAAAACTTGTTTGAAGTGTTTGCAAAGATTTCATCAATGATCTCACACTAGCATACATATTTTAGAAGGTATTTATCACAAGCTAAGCTACAAAGTTTTTAATTTGCATAAAACCTAGTTTGACAAATGGTATTTAGCTCAAAGAAAATAGAGAGGAAAGAGGTTTTAAATGTTTAGCTTGTTAGTAACGAAGTGAAACAACCCATATTTAAGGCCATTCCAAACATCACCTACAAACAAGATCCTTCTAGCACTCTATCAATGATTATACCCAATGTTGTTATGGTTCAAGATGTAAGGAAATGTTACAATTGTAAAATTGGTAGCATTCGAGACCTAGAAATTAGAGAAGCTTATGATAGATTATGTGATAATGGTGTTATGAAAGAAGAATATAAAATAGTTGAGTGAAAGGGTTTGAATGTGCCCTAGATTTTCCTGATATTTTCAAGACTGAATATATTAGAATTGTGTTAAGTTGAATATATGATGGATCCTTATGCCTAGAAGGTGGACTGATTAAGATATCAAAGAGGAAAATTCATAGGGTTATAGGCTAACCAACCCTAGATGAGCCCAAGACACTAAGAAGAAACTCCAACGAAGTAATAAAAAAGAATACATTATCAAAATGAGACAAGAGAGGGATGAAAATTGATACTATCAGTAATCCACTACTAGATTTTTCTATTAGGGTAATCTCACAAAAATTATATACCCTGTATTGTAGTAGAGGTTGGTTATAAAATTGTAAAGAAAGATCATACATATGATTTGGTAGAACTTTAGCTAGTACAACTGATAGAGAAACTTGGAGCTATAAGGAATACCAAAAGTGCACAATGCAAGTTTGGTGCAATACTTGTCTAATATTCTTTTATGTGTAGAATACATTTCCCTCTTTTAGTACAATTGGATGGAAGACCAATAGGTAAATTGCAATATAGATGAATAAGTATATTGCATAGATGGGAGAAAATTTTGAGATTTTGATGACTAATTACTTTGAGGACTTTAAGAAGTTAATGAAGCAAAGAATCAGGATACCTATTTCATTGGTTAAGAAACATTACAATGATATATATTTTCTAGAGATGTTGATTACACCTTTATATAGGCTACCACTCTAAAGGTTAGATGGTTAAGGCCACTTGGATATTAGATCAATGTTGATGAAGCATCAGCAACAATTGCATCACTCCAAGTAGAGGAAGTTGACAAGAATGGAAAAAAATATTTGGGAATTATGATGTGATGAAATCAAAAATTGAAATGGAATTGAAAACTACTTCCACACTTAAGAAGAAGGATAAGATGGTAAAGAAGCTAAGGATAAATTTGGTGAAGGCGTAGGTGAGGAAGAAGAGGAAGAAGATGAAGAGGATGAAGAAGAAGAAAAATAACAAACACAAGAACCTCTTGCATTGACCCAAGGAATGGGAGAGGACAAGGAAGAAGAAAAAGAAATAGAAGGTTTTGAGGAAGAAGAAGTCGGGAAAGCACCCACACAAGCTAAGACAAAGAAGAGAAAGGCTAAGGCACAACCTATGGCTAAGGTAAATAAAGTTGTCAAACCTAGACCAGCCAAGCCAAGTGCACTACCACAAGAGCTAGCACACATGTAAACACATAGAAAGCCAAGGAGAAGACTAAGGCTATAGATCAAGGAGGCCAAGTGTAGAAGAAATAGAGAAGAAAATATGTTGCACAACCTAATTTAGATGAAGAAAAGACTGAATCAAATGATTTAAGTCAATTCAAAGTGGTAATTCACAAAATCACTCTCTGATATTGAAAATGTGTGTGAAAATGTCAAAGATAATGTAGATTTGTCTAGATTTAAGCATATTGATTTTGAGAAACTTGAGAAAGAAAAAGATAAGTTAGTAGAAGAAGCCCTATAAGTAATGATGTCTAAATTTAAGACTAAACCATTAAAATTTGCTAACTCAGTACCCAAGAAATTATATGGTTTAGTTGATAAAAAATGGCATTATTGTTTAAATTTGGAAAAACAAATAAGGGAAACTACTTTGGCTCAAGTAATGCTAGAACAGACAAAAGGGTAGATTGCTAAGGCTACTAAGAAATATGGAGTTAGACTTATGCCTAAGTATAGAGCCTTCAACATACTTAAAAACAATATTGAAGATGTGGTCAAGAAATCCACCCAAATATGGAAACTTATCTATGGATTCACACTATCAAACAAGGAGAAGCTGACCCTTTTGAGGGTAAAGATGATGATAAAGATGAAGATGACAAAGAAGATGATGAAAAACAAGAAAATGATAAGGAAGATGAGAATAATGATAATATAGTTGGGTAAGAAACACAAAATCAAGATGATGACATGGCTACAATTGAATAACAACAAGACAAACAGAGTGTGTAGGACACACAAGTGCCAAGTGTTAGTCCCCCACATGAAGTAGTCATGTCAAATAAAACTATTATTGTCAAGGATGTTCTTGATGCTTCAGCTTAGAACATCAATCTACTAACTGTAGATGACTTGAAGAAAATATTGGACCAATCTAGACTACATGCTAAGTTATGTGATAATCCAATTTTGGTGAGTGTAGATGAGCTCCAAAAGGTAGTAACTGATATCACAAGGGAAAAGATGAATCCATAAGAACTACCTTCTTCCATCCCTTTAGTTACTAAAGTGCAACCTTTGATTGAAACTATAGTAGATACATCTATTAAGTTGATATGTTTGTGAAAGTTGTTACTCTTGAGAAGAAGGAGGCATAAGAGAAAGACAAAGTAGGATAGACAAATTCTTCTATACCTGAAGCACAAGGACAAGGTACTATTCATATCATTGTATTAGACAAGAGACAATCTAAATAAGGTAGGAAAACACCTAATGTAAAGGAGCAAGAAGCCATCTAGGCATTGGTAACTCTACCTACATCTGACACTTCTCCTACACAAGTTCTTTAGAAGCTGAGCATGGAAGCTATACCATTGCAAATCTCAGTGTCAAGCCTCAAACTCTTCAAAAGTTGAAAAGGTAATTCACATTGGTGATATCACTCTTGATGAAGAGATTATTATTCCTAAGTTTTATTATGATACAATGACATTAGATCAAATAAGCATTTATAATAAGCTTTAGAGAAGAAAAAGCATCAAGAAATGCTTAGGAGAGAATACAAGTACAAGCAAGCTCTTCAAGAAATAAAAGACATTTTTTCTAGATGAATTTAGTTTGCCTAATCCTAAAGAGACCAAGCCACTACTAGAGCAACTATTAGATATAGTGGAAAACATCAATAATGAAGACATTGATACTAGTGCTAAACTCTTAGAGTGGTCTAAAAAGAAATTCTAGAGCAAGGTTAATGAGAAGATATTTGTTGAGATATCACTAACTCAAGTTGCATTGGCAACATGGGTTGAGGATGTGAAGAAGGTACTTGAGAATATATTCTCATTATACACCAAATTGTGTGACACTACACTCTTCACCCAAGAGACTAGGCATCATATTCTGAGCCAGGAGAGAAATCTCAACATATCAAGTGCAAGGTTACCTTAGAACCCAACTCAGAGTGAGAAGATTTTTAATACATTTCTTTAGTCCCATAGTCAATTAGTTATATTAATAGTAGAAGAGGCTAGCACAAAAGCCAAATTGACATGTATTTAGGCATCTCTCACCCCTCATATGGAGATACTGCACAAGGAGCTAGGCTATGCAAATACTATGCTAAAGAAAGACCCCAATCTTTCTACTCTAGATGGCCTAGTACACCTTGCTACTGAGCTTGCATCCAACTCAAGTCACTGTATATTGCATTGACAATTGGGATGTAGCTCTTAAAATAATAATGGAAGTCCATAAATCATTTTTGGACAAACACACTATATTTGTATAGCCCATTTGACATAAGTGTCAGAAAATGGGAGAATATCCTATGGGGGAGAAAAATAAAAAGGGGGAAACAAATAAAAAGGGGGAGACAACACAAAGGATGAGAATATCCTATGAGGAAGAATAAAGAAAGGGGGAGAAATACAATACAAATATAGAAATAGAGTAGAATAGATATTAGCTAAAAAAGAGCATGAAAGAGTATAAGTGAATTGAAGTCAAAGAGTATCAGTTAGCAAAGATAAATCTACTCAAAAAGGAGCACAAATTTTAGACACAGAATAGACATATTAACTCAAAGGGAGTTATAAAATTTTGAGGTATATAGGTTATTGAAATTTTTTAAAATTTTGAAGTTTTATATATAAGTTGAGCCATGGATATGTTATGCTTGAGAAGTTAAGTGGAATATTGAATATTTAATTTTTTTTGACACTAATGTTAGAGGGGGAGATTGTTGATCTCATATTGGTTTTGACAAGTGAGTGTCAACAGACTTAAGCCATTTACTCAGTTCATGTCGAACTAGTAATGCATGTTGAGTACAACATATAAATGTTAGACCATGCCAAGTTGCAATGAGTGCCAAGTCACTCATGTGCTGAGTCACTCAAGTATTGAGTAGGTAGAAAATGTTGAGTGATTCAAGTGCCAAGTAAGTAGTGGATGTCAAGTAGTCTAGGTGTCGAGGTCAGAACAGAATTATAGTGTATGTTGAGCATCAAAGACTTCATATATCAAGTAACAGAGATTGGACATATTTGTTTGTTAATATTGTATATTTAAGTATTTTTTAAACTCATGTCAAAGGGGGAGATTATTGAGTTTAGATTGGTTTTGACAAGCGAGTGTCAACATACTTAAGCGATTAACTTAATTCATGCCAAACTAGTAATACATGTCAAGTACAACATATAAATTTTAGACCATGTGAAGTGATTCAAGTGCCAAGTAAGTAGTGGATTCCAAGTATTTTAGGTATTGAGTCAAAATAGAAGTACAGTGTATGCCAAACAGAAAAGACTTCATATGTCGAGTGACATAGATTAAATATATTTGTTTGTTATGTAACAAACAACTATGTCAACCATTTTTTAGCCAACTTAAAGATAGATTTTGATCTTTTGGAGATAAGGATGAATCTATATGAAAATTCCCTATGCAATTACATGCAACCAATTAGAAAATGGGAAGGATTAAGCAGCAAAATGGATGAATCACAACCATAGATCCATACCTAACACTAAATTTTTAATCATGTTGAGAGCATTACAAAGGGGTGAATAATCAAATTGGAGGAGAAAACAAGGCAGTTTGTAGAGCATTCAAGGTGACTTAGTAGTAAGAGTGAATTGAAATATTAGTTAAGTGAAGAAGAAAGGATAGAGGAGGATATAGCATTGATACATTAGATCATGAATGACTAATCAGAGATTGGTTATAGGTGATTTGTTATCAAGCAAGCAAGTGCCAATAGTAGGATCTATGCTGAGACATTTTGATAGGTGATTTCAATTAAATCTCTTAACAAAGTAGTCCTAACAAGGTGTATTGAAATCCTTTAATAGGGTGCTTACTTAATAATAAGTTGAAGTCCTCTAACCAAGCACACTTCTAATATGGTGTCAAAATCCTCTAACAAGGTGGGACTTAACAATATTTTTAAGCCTTTTACAAGTAAGTCTTTGTCATGTCCCCTTTTCAAATAATTAAAAAATAATAATCTTTGCTAAGGCAGGCAGGCCCAAGAAAGTGAAGTTTCGGAAAAAGGGGGTTAATCTTTGGAAACCGTTGGACTAATAAATGAAAATTATTATTAAAATGTGTTTCATTAACCTCTCTTGGACGTGAGTTACAGTTATACCCTCTTTTAAGCGGTTTGGAGGCATTTTGGGCTGATTCCAGAACTTGATTTTTCTCATTTCTTTGTTATTCTTCAGAGGCTGCCAAACCTGTGGAGAAGGAGACCCAAGAACGAGAGTTTACAGGTTTCCAGGGAGACCCAAGAATGGGAGTTTGCAGGTTTCCAGGAAGGCTAAGGATGGGAGTTTGAAGCCATTCCATGTGCATGCTCATACAGAGTTTGCCTTTGTGCTGAACAGTGCAGATTTGTGAGTTTTTGGGTGTGTTTTTTGTATGAGTTTAGTGTTTTCAGTTGAGTATTTCATATCAGTTTGGGTTGCTGCTGTATTTCAGACTTTAAGGTGTTAAAATAGAGCTGAATATATGTATTGGGATGTGATTAAACTTCTGAGATAGATTATTAGTGTTTTTGTGGTGTTTTCGGGCATTTTTGTGTTAATTTCGAGAGCCCGATGAGCATAGTTTTTGTCCTACATTTGAGAACTGTTGTGTAAAGGCTATACAGATCTGAAAATTTCATTTTGTAGGCTGTTATGCTGCTGAAATTTCTGTAAAAATTTTTACTTTCAGATTTATTAATAATAGGTGAAGTTGTGAAGCTTTTGGCACAATTTCTGGCATACCCGATTTGGGGTTTCTTGAGAAATTTGGTGGATCTTTGGGATATTAGTTGTTTGATTTTAAAGATCTGATTTGAGGCTTGAAATATCATGTAAAATCAGAAAAGGGACATTTCATTCTTTTACAGGGCAGATCATGATTCATGGGTAAACCATTATAACCTTAATTGGATACACTTTATTGCTGTAGTAGTGAAGATTTGTGGGTGTCATCCCTACCCTAGTTTTATCTTCTCATTTAGAGGGTTTCTAGGTAATCATATATGGTGTTAAATGTGTGTATTTGATTAGATGGTTACAATATTAATGCATATGCTTTATATGTTATTTTAGTTTATTACACATGCGATGTATGAAAGGTGAGAGTTTTATGGGTCCAAGTTTAAAGTCCTAATTCACCCCCTTCTCATAAGTTTACTCATTTCCCACTTGTAAATCCAACAAAAGTCTCCATAACATTGGATTCAAGAACACTAAAACTCTAAATCTAATTTTGTTCTATATCAGGGTATCAACTAAGCAATCTGCAAATTCACATCAAGACAAGCATGGAGAACTGAAATTGAATGGGTGACAATTAAATTCAAACACATAGGCACATTCAAAAAAATAATCCCATCCAAGGCTTTTACAATAGGTCCTATATCAAAATGAGACTAGGGAGAAGGTGGATTTTTCTATAGTAGGAGATGTCAATTACAACACCTAAACATATGCCTCTTTTAAGGCTAATAATCTAAAAGAAATTATATTCTTTCAAAAATAGTTTATGTTGACAAGTAGGGGCCCATAACACCCTACTTTCTCCCTCTCCCCATCATTATGAGAGATTTTGCACTAACTTGGAGTCCAACTAGTGCCCTCCTCCTATACATGGCCACTTCTACCCTATCTATCGATGAGTAATACCAACACAACCCTTATAATTTTTCCCTCAAAAAAAAATTTAAATCATAAAAGGAAAACAAATAAGAAACCTACAATAACCCATCCCTCACATGTTCCATCACACATACAAAATACACACACATGCAATAGGTCTACTTAAGCAAATAAAAACATAGCATGAAGAACAAGGCCATGAAGGATCCTACCTTCACAAATGGTTATGGAAAATAGAGTTTTTGAGAAAATCTAATCCTTATTCCTCCAATTCTAGCTTGACTCTCTATAAATGTAGAGAATGGGTGAACACCCTTAAATCCTTAAATTGGCAACTAAATATGCTTCTCAACTCACCAACCTAAAAACTCAATAATTCCAGACTTGACTCAAGCCTTCTAGGGTCTTCCAAATTGATTCTACCATCAAGATAATATTTTTGGTGGAGTGTAAACTTGGTAAACTCATGGAGATGTTCAATTTTCACACTAAATGGAAAATGAGATATTTAGGAGGAGGTCATAAAAGTCAATAGAAGGATCTAGAAGGGTGGAGAATGTCCCCAACACTTGGTTTGCATTAATTTTGGCCTCTAGGATCATTTTAGTACCTATTAATTAGTTTGAAATATTTGAATTTTCTAAAAACCCTAAGAATGCAACTTACCACTAAACCCTAATTAGGGTAATTAATCTAGGTTACTAATTAATTAGTATTAGGTTACTAACATACGCAATCTTAGATTATCAGGTTACTCTACTAACCCTAATTAACATATTGATACAAATATACAAATTATAAGTGTTAAGTGACACCATAAGATTCATAGTTACATAATATCAAACACCTTACAATTATAGAATGATGCACACATTTAGGTTACAATAAAAATAAAATATAGAGAAATGAGGTTTGTATCACTTCATTAAACCTTGGTTTCACAAATTTAACATAGGGTAGATTACCAATTCTCCATTAGATTCCATGGTCAATAATCCTACACACTCAATTCACACATTAGTAACTCGAGAAAAATAACATAAATATATTTAAAACTCAATTGGATAATCACATAAATGAAAACATCAAGATTCCATTTAAATAACCTTTATCTCATCTCTTCACACATATTTAGTGATTACAAATTTACATAATTAAAGTATTTAACATATTCAAAATCCTAAATTCATTTATTGTAATACACCATCATTATGCATGCTTATAAAACATCAAATAACATGACTAAGTATTTTAAAATAAAGCATTACATGACATAAAATAATACAATAATATCCAATCCATCATAATGTGTCAAAGTAAAAGATATTAGATGTGCTATGATGGATCAGGGCAATGCTTCACATCCTCCCCCACAAGGCATGAACTTCCTCTTGGAGTTAATAAAAAAGGTATGTGTATTGAGTTCTCATTTGTGATACATTCTCCCATGAATTCATGATCTCATCACAATAATCCTAGTAGACCCTAAACTGGTCTAGTACTTGACCTCAAAGAGCTAGGGGTCTGTTAGGCAATAATACAAATAGGCTTCAACACTAAGTGCTTGTCTGACCCCACCTACAAGGGATCTCAATATATAATGTAAGAATCATCATATATATATCCTCTAAGTATAGAAATAGTGGATGCATGATAGGCTAGGTGGCAAGGCTAGACGATATGCAACAAGTCATATCCTCTCTAGGATTTCAAATGGTCCAACAAATTGAAGTGCCAACTTAAAGCCCTTTCCAGATTAAATCAAACTCGTGTATGTTTGCATCCTCAAGAAGACTCTATCTCTAACCTAATACTCTTGATCAATCCTCTTTGCATCAGCATACTTCTTCTATCTATTTTGTGCCTATCTAAGGCATTGTCTAATTAGGATCACCTATTGCTCCATCTCTTTGACTATCTTAGGACCAATATTTTCTCTATACTTGATCCTATCCCAACTCAAGGGTGTTATAAAAGGTATTCCATACAAGGCCTCATAAGGTGACATACCTATAAAGGAATGGTTCCCATTGTTATAGAAAAACTCAACAAGATGCAAGTATTCTTCCTATTTAACCTAATGGTCAATCACATACATAAACAACATATCCTCCAATACTTGATTCACTCCCTTAGTTTGAGGGTGGTATGTTGCACTAAAATTAAGCCTAGTGCCCAATGTTGCCTACATCTCTCTCCAAAAGGATTAAGTGAATAGTGAATCTCTATCTGAGATAATTTGACATAGAATGCCATGAAGTCTGACAATGTCCCATAAGAACACCAGAGATATGTCTTGTGTTGTGTATGTAGTATGCATGGGTGAGAAGTGGGAAACCTTGGTCAATGTGTCAACCATCACCAAAATAACATCATGGTAGCAAGAAGACATGGGAAGAAGAAAAAAAAAATCTATAGATATAGCATCTCACTTCCACTCTAGAATCTCATGAGGGTGAAGAAGGTCACTGGGATGATGGTGTTCTACCTTCACCCTTTGATAGTTGAGGCATCTCGCAATAATGATGGCGATCTACACTCTCATTCCTTGACAATGATATAACTACCTCATATCTGCATGTAGCTTCTTAACACCAGGGTGCACTGGGTTCTTTATGAGCCTCAAGTAGAATAAGCTTTCCCAAACCCCTAATGGAAGGCACATAAATATGTCCTCTATGACATAAAAGTGTTAGAAATAATAGTCCACTAAGATAGCTAAAAGGGGAGGGTTGAATTAGTTATCTGATAATTAAAACATTTATCTTCTTTAAAAAAACTTAACCATTCAACCAAAGTAAATGGCAACCATAATAAGATGTGCATAGACAATTACACTAGATATATTAACCAGAGAAACCCTTGATCAAAGGGAAAACCCTAGTGGGAATGATGCTCACAAGATGATGTACTAATATATAAGTTCCTTGTTAGGGGATGGACCCTGTTAGGAGTTTGTTACAACATTTAATACATATGAGTCCCTATTAGGAGACTTTGAATCCTATCATACTCATTTCAAATTCTTTCTTCATATCTTCAGCAAATTTGTCACTTTCATCATCATTTTCTCCAAATATGATATTAACAATAAATATTACCAAAATCATCAAACCATCATTAGTTTTTTTCCAATAAAAATTACTATATGTAATACCTTTGCTATACCCAAGCTTTGTCAAATGCTTGTCCAACCTTGCACATGTGGTTTTGGGTGCTTGCTTCAAGCCATACAATATTTTCTTTAGTTTACATTTTATGTCCTTATCATTTTTCAAAAGAAAATGATCAAGATGCTCAATGTACACTTCTTCTTCAAGTTATCCATTGAGAAATGGTGACTTGACATCCATATAATACACTTTGAATTTCTTTTGTGCTACATAGGCTAAGAATAATCTTACTACTTCTATTCTAGCCACTACAGCATAGGTCTCATCATAATCTATTCCTTCTTGTTATAATTAACCTTTACACACCAATCTTGCTTTGTTCCTTAAAACTTCACCTTTCTCATTCATCTTGTTCCTAAATACCCATTTAGTTCCTATCACATTATTGTCTATTGATCTAGGGAACAATTCATATGTCTCATTCTTTACTATTGTATCCAATTCCTCTTTCATGGCTTGTTTCCAAAATTCATCTTTACATGCATCATCTGCATTCTTGGGTTCAACTTGAGATATCAAAAATAGTTCTTCATTGACCCTACTTCTTTTCATGACACCTATCGGTCATGTTTTCACTTAATGTTTTCCTACATATGTGTCATAGTGAATGTTCCTAGTTTTTCTATCCAAATTAGGGCTTGGTCACTTTTAATTTGTTAACCCTAAGAAAAACCTAATTACTATTCTACATTAATGTTTCCCTAAGAAATATTTTTAGGTTGTATTCCTTTTCTTTATAATTGAGTAGGAAAATCATTTTTTAAATACTCCTTTTGAAACCTTTTAAAAAGATTATTCATTTTATTCCCTAATGTCCCAAAAATAATATTTACTATCAGATCTTTTCAAAATCTAAAAATTTCATGATGTCATTATGAGAAATCACAAGGATTTACTAATGTAATGCAAGGTAGGAGAATCCCTTAGCATGGAAAGTAGGCCTATGGAGCACTTGTGGTGGATGTGAAGAAGAAAAAGAAAACAAGGGAAAAAGTGTGCAAATTGAAGACATGGAGGACATGTACATGAAGAACTAGTTTTTGATTTATGTGTTGAATCCTAGAAGATGTTCTTCCGGTTACAAGAACATCTTTTCAAACCCGAGGTGTCTGATGTAGGAGCATCCTAGGCTTGCTTAGGAATATTGGTTAAGTATTGAGGAGCATCAAGCTTAGATTTTTGTGGCGTTATGATTTTATGGTTAGGGATATTTTGGAGACACATTGGAGAACCTTTCCTCATGATTGCATAGAGATTTTTTTGGATTGAGTTGAAGTTTGAGTTGTTTTTACCTTGTTGGAGGAACTATGTTTTCTAGTTTCTCGGTGCCTGTTGTAGTCTATGTAACTAATTTTGCACAATTAATAATAGGATGTGAATTTCAAGGATTGAAGAGGTCCTATATTAATTTATTTATTCAAAATTACAAGTTATAATTCATTATAAATTGGGATATATGGTAATTCTCTTGGAGTATCAATTTCTAGCAGTTAGTGCAACAAGTTTCTATGCATGACTTTTGGGATGGATGCATAGATATCCTTAATGAATCAACCTTTGTGAATTTCCAGGCTTATATAAAACCTAAAGTTATACCTTTAGTTTGAATCTGAGTTCTAATTCAATAAAAGCTATGATATATCATGATTTTTCTCAGATATCAATTTTTAGACATTTAATTCTCGTTGGAGGCTGACTTGTGGCTCGTCAAGTATTTAATGTTCAATTTATTTATTTTTTACCATTTTGGGTTGACTAGTGGCTTATATTGGTATAATTAGGGGTCTTGTGGAGTCTTTTATTCATATGGCTTTGGGGATGAAAGGAAGGATAGATACAAATTTGAAGAGCTAGAGTTGTAGCTTAGGAACTAGAGGATCTCTTGGTGGACCTAAGGGTACAACTATGGATTCTTCTTGGTGTTCTTATCAAGTTGTGTATTTGGACTACCTAGGATTGGTTTTCTAAGTTAGATCTTGTTGGATCTTGTAGAACTAATTTTGCAATTTTTGTTTGTATTTGACCCTAACCCAGAAGACCTTATAGTTGGGCAAATTGCATGTAATTAGTTATATTTTATGAATAGAATTATTGTAATTTCATATTAGATCTTTCATTTTTGTTTCTTTTTGTTGTGTTTTTTCTATGTGGTTACTTGTTGGGGCTAGGACATCTCTTTTTGGGATACTTCTACCTTACACTACATCATTTACCCTTAGCAACATAGTGACCATCGTGAAAAGGAAATATGACAGGACCAATTTTTAAAGATGGGTGTCATGATTTTACTTGTCTTTAATAATCCTTGTAAGTACGTTGGAATGTTAGACATGTCAAACACTATTAAAGATATATCCTAACAAGAAAATGTTGTTGATCCACACTGTCATATTTCCTTCACATCAATGGTGGTCACTATATCACTACCAGAAATTGTAGGAACTTTACCAATCGCGAAAAGGTGACCTCTTACAAAAAGATATTATGGTGGGACCTAATTTAAAAAGTGGTGCTATAAAGATTACTTTTCATAAATGGCCATGTCAGTATGTTAGGATGGTTTGATGTTGTATGCCACTATGGATTTACACTTAAGAAAATGTACTTATTGATTTGTGCCATTAGATCTCTCCCAGATCGACGGTGGTTGTGATGTCACTATGGAAATTATCTTGATCTTTATTGTTTGTGACATGGTGACCAAAGGAAAATTAGGAGGACCAAACAAATTTGCAATGGAAATAATCATGAAATGTGCATCATTTGATCAAGGCACAATCAAAGGTAGTCACTATGTCACTATAAGAAGTTGCCTGATGTTTATAATTAGTGACATAGCAAGAGTATGACATGTGTCCAAAAGTGTCAGTGGGTCTAGTGTAACTTGCTAGTAGTGAAAGGAAAGGCCTTTGTGGAGAGTTTTAATTGGATTGACTACCTGCTTAGAGGATTGAAACTGAGTCATTAATGATTTTATTCCTCAATTGTTAGATTTTTTGAAATTGATGGCTTGTTTTAAAAGTAGAAAGTGATGCCACCCTATTTTCCTTATGATCCATTGATAAAGAATAAGGTTTCCTGTTCAAAGTGAAGCCAAATATATATTGCAAGATTTCACAAATTTTTATCTATGCAAACAAATTTCAAATTTTTAGAGAGCCAAGAACTTGCTAAAAATTTGTTCTCATCTAGTTGAACTATAAAAAGAGTTTTTTGTATCTGTTGTTTACTATAAAACTTCAAAAAGAATAGCAAAGAGCCAAGTAAGTTTCTCAATCCATTATATAATTCAAAGCTTTTTGGTGTTCTGCATTTTTATCAAGTCTACCTCCAAAGGAGGGATTTTTGGGGAAGGTAGAATATACTAGTAGGAACATACATGATGACTTTCTAGAACAATTAACTGAGTCCATGAATAAGTCAACCTAGGTAAAAAATTTAATTCTTGTTAACCATAGGCTCAAGATTGTAGATGGTTTATATGATAAAGGGAATTGGGTTAGGGATGCTATTACTTCAAAAATAGGGCTCCATCTTTTTAAGAAATCATTTTCAAAAAGAAGTCTTTTTTCCCCCCATGAAAATATTTGGAATTTTGATTTGGGTAAACTAGGGGTCCCTAGGGTTTTCATGGTTTTAGACCTGCTCATAGCCATTGCTCAAAATTATGACCTAGTAGCCAAGATAGTAAGAAGATTAGATGGGAATTCCTAATAAGGATCAATGCTAAAGAAACTTGAGAGGTTTTTAGTTTGAAACCATTTGTAGATTACCATGAGATCATTGACCTTCCAAGATGGGAGAAGGAATACTTGTCTAAGAAGGATTAGGTTAGGCAAGGTGCACTAAGAGCACACTTGGCCTTAATTGGAAATTTTACTTTTGGTACAACATCAACTAAAGAGCCTTTTAAGAAAGAATTTTTCACTACTAGGGACATAGATACGTACATGACTTTGTGTAGGGTTTTTGGTGAGGATGAGCAAAAATTTATGTCAATAAAGTTCATGTATGTGATGACACAGATCTCTTCTTATGGTCTAGATATTATCTTTGATTTTGCATCATATCTAGCAAAGAAGATTCATATATGATTAAATGGGATTACAAAGAGAGGTGGAGAAGAAATTTTGTTATTACTCATTGTTGATGCACATGATCTTATTAAAAGGGGTTACCTATTTTGAAAAGGAGATGGTTTTGAAAAGAGAATATAAAGGAGAAGCTCTGCCAGTCCAATTATGGAGAGTAGATATGACTTGGGTTGCAGAGGAGGCTAGTTTTTTTTATATTTGATAGGTATTTTGCATCTAGGCTGAGAAGCCTCATATTAAGGGACAATTCTAGAACTCCCAAGGCATTGTTGGATTTTATTAGGCCTATGGACAACCCTTCTAGTTTGAAAGTATTCCACAACTAGACTGATATTATACCTTACTTTGTTTATGTAGTTTTTAGGGTATATGGTTTCCAAGGGACTACCTCTGTACTACCTTACTAAGTGCCTCTAAAGGTAGGGATAGCTGAAATGCTATGAAAGATAGGTGGATTGGAGGAAGCACAGTTGGTTGGTAGATTTAGAGGCTCAATTTTCCCCACTTGTAGTGTGGCCTACCAGTTTATAATCACTAAAGGTGGTTGGGTGTTCCTGTATAAATTCTTGGACCAGTATAAGATGGTTGTATCTCTTCTTCTTCTTTTGCGATAGTGAGGGGTTTTTTTTGATATTTTTAGATGAAGGGCTAAAACTGGTTCAAAAGAGCATCAACCCTACTTCCTTGAAGACATAATAAGGAATGAGTTCTCTTTGTAGGAATAAGAGATCAAAAAGGAGAAGTGAATATTTTACTCTAGGAATTTGGAATTCATTAATTTTTTTGATAACAAGTATAAGCCTCTAGTAAATTGAATAAACTGATGACTACTTTTCCTAAGATTATGGAGGTCATGAATGAGAAGAAGTTATTCTTTATCAATTATTTTCCTGATAAGGCCTGAGAGGTCATGAGAAGGTTGTCTTCCACCTCTACAGTAGGATCGGGACAATCGGTTCTTCAAAAAAGACTGGGTTATAATATAATTTAGAGTAAGAGGCTCTCAGGTGATAAAGGAATACAAATAATAGGGTCAACTAGTGCTATTCTAGAGGAGAGGTCTAATGAGCCCATGCCAAGAGGCAAAGGATAGAAAAGGAACAAGTGTCTCACATAAAGGAGTATCCACCCTCTCAATCCCCACTACACATAGGAGATGAATAACTCATAATGAGTAGGTAGAATAGTTAGGATCCCAAGGGTGAATTTTCATCACCACATTAGAATTGGAAGAGGGAAATCCTTAAGAATCTCCAATGCTAAGCCTTGAGTTGACTATTGTAGACTATAGACGAAGGGAGTTGGATCGTATTGTAGAATAGGCTAGTCATTTGAGATACTAGTTTCCTTAATAAATTTGAGACCCTCCATTGGAAGACCCATAATCTCAATGATGAACTCCTCTAACAACTTCATAGTGATCCTATGTAGTGAATATTTATGCTTTTGGTGAGATTGTGTGAAAGTTTATATCATCAACATTTCAAACCATACTACATGATCCATCATCAGGATGAGATAGCTAAGAAAAAACATAATATGTTGTAGACCCAAACTGAATAAAAAGAAAAAGACAGGGGGGGGGGGAGGGGGGGCTAAGGAGGACGTCACACAAGTCAAGGAAACAAAAGAAGGAGAAGGAGGATACTAAAGAGGTCAAAAGAGAGTAGGAAAAAAGGAAGATAAGTTAATATGAAAAATTAAAGGAGAGCCTAAAAATTAAACATGATTAATAATAAAAATGAAAATAAAAACTAAAAACTGAAAAGAAGAAAATAATAATAATTAAGAAAAACAATAAGATAAATTAAAAACACAAACAAGAACTAGAAAGACTGAATTACACATAATACTAATACTAATATATAAGCAAATATGCAATATATATATATATATATATACACACACACACACACACACACACACACACACACACACACACACTAGAACATATAAGAAAATGAAAAATGAATGATAGAAAATGAAAAAATTACAAAAAGAATAAAAATGAAAAAATGGAATTAAAACCATAAAAGAGAAGAAGTAAGGATAAAAAGAAGAGATAAAAATAAATTAAAGAAAACAAAGAAAAAACAAATGAAAAAGGAAAAAATTAAAGAAAAACTAAATTTAAAATGATACACACACACGCACACACACACACACACACACACACACACACACACACACACTAGCTAAAACATACCAAAAAGAACAAATATAACAATACATAAAGCCAAAAAATAAAATAATAAGAATAATAAAGAACATATAAATTAATAACAAAATAGCAAGAAAATTATATATATATATATATATATATAAAAGGAAAGAAAGAAGGAAAAAGGAAAAATGAAAATGAAAATAAAAGAATAAAAGAAAATAAATTCAAAATTGACTAAAAAATGAGAAATATATATAAGGGAGCAGGTGTGTGTGTGTGTGTGTGTGTGTGTGTGAGAGAGAGAGAGAGAGAGAGAGAGAGAGAGAGAACTTACCTAAACCTTTAACTTAAAAAAGGAGAATTTTTTTTTTAAATAATAAAGAATAAATAAAAATAATAATAATAATAAGAATAATAAATAAAATAAAAATAAAAATAAATTATTATTATTATTATTAATTTATTAATTAATTATTTTTTAATTTTTTTAAAAATTAAATTAATTAATTAAAAAATTAAAAATTAAAAAAGACATGTCCAAACCCACACAAGAATAAAAAGGGGAAGTTAATGAAAAAATAGATGATAATACTAATAATAAATAAATAAAACTAGATAATAAAAATAACAATGAAAGATAAATTTTTATTTATTTATTTATGTAAAATTTTTAAATTAAAAAATATATAAATTAAATTAAAAAATAATAAAAAATAAAAATAAATAAATTAATTAATAATAATAAAAGTAAGAATAAAATAATAAAAAATAAAGGAAAAGCAAAAACAAAAAATGCGAAAAGAAAGAAAAAGCGAAAAGAATAACTGAATTAAAAAATAAAAATGACATATATGAATAAATGTATATAAATGTATACACTTACACACACATATAGACGTCTATATACATATAACCATATATAAATATAAAAGATAAAATTGCAAGGGGTGGGGGTGGTGGCGAAGGAAGAAGCGGGCACGGGTGAGAGAAAAAAAAAGGGACAAAAAGACAAGGGAGAGAGAGGGATGGCAGGGGGAAGGAACAAGCGGGCAGAGATGAGGGGAAAAAAGACAAAAGGAGAGTAGCACTGAGCAGAGGGTTGCGAAGGTCAACTAGGTGGATGCTGGGGTCTCTTGATGGAGGATAAAAGAGGATGCCAAGCTTGGCTGATGATCCATCCTTCATCTCGATTGAGATTGGTAGGGTGATTTAATATTTCAATCGCCTCCTTCATCTTTCTCTTGTAATAATTGTCCTCTTTAATGAGGATTTGGGTGTTTTTCAAACAAATATGATGTTTGGTTGAGGATGAGTGCTCGACTAAGGAAGATTTAACCACCCCATCATGTTTGATGTCAGCACTATGCTCCTTGATTCTTGTGGTAAAAGATCTACCTGCTTCACCAATGTATGGTGTACCACAGGAGCACAACACTTTGTAGAATCCCGATTCTGAGAAGGTGTCTCTAGAGTCCTTAAGTGGGGGCAACTTGCCCCCACTTAAGGACTCTAGAGACACCTTCTCAGAATTGAGATTCTAAAAAGTGTTGTGCTCCTGTGGTACACCATACATTGGTGAAGCAGGTAGATCTTTTACCACAAGAATCAAGGAGCATAGTGCTGACATCAAACATGATGGGGTGGTTAAATCTTCCTTAGCCGAGCACTCATCCAAATAGGCAGATCTTTTACCACAAGAATCAAGGAGCATAGTGCTGACATCAAACATGATAGGGTGGTTAAATCTTCCTTAGCCAAGCACTCATCCTCAACCAAACATCATATTTGTTTGGAAAACACCCAAATCCTTATTAAAGAGGACAATTATTACAAGAGAAAGATGAAGGAGGCGATTGAAATATTTAATCACCCTACCAATCTCAATCGAGATGAAGGATGGACCATCAGCCAAGCTTGGCATCCTCTTTTATCCTCCATCAAGAGACCCCACCATCCACCTAGTTGACCTTCGCAACCCTCTGCTTAGCGCTGCCCTCCTTTCCTCTTTTTGCCCCTCATCTCTGCCCACTTATTCCTTCCCCCCGCTTTCCCTCTCTCTCCCTTGTCTTTTTATCCCTTTTTTTCCTCTCGCCCATGCCCGCTTCTTCCTTCGCCACCACCCCTGCCCCCTGCCCACCCCTTGCAGTTTTATCTTTTATATTTATATATGGTTATATGTATATAGACGTCTATATGTGTGTGTAAATGTATACATTTACATACATACATATATATACATTTATTCATATATATCATTTTTATTTTTTAATTCAGTTATTCTTTTCGCTTTTTCTTTCCTTTCGCATTTGTGTTTTTACTTTTCCTTTATTTTTTATTATTTTATTCTTACTTTTATTATTATTATTAATTAATATATTTATTTATTTATTTTTATTTTTTATTATTTTTTAATTTTAATTTTATATTTTTTAATTTAAAAATTTTTAAAAATAAATTAATTAATTAATTAATTAAAAAGAAAAAAAAAATCGCTTTCATTGTTATTTTTATTATCTAGTTTTATTTATTTTTTATTAGTATTATCATCTATTTTTTCATTAACTTTCCCTTTTTATTCTTGTGTGGCATGTCTTTTTTAATTTTTAATTTTTTAATTAATTAATTTAATTTAAAAAAATTTAAAAAATAATAATAAATTAATTAATTAATTAATAATAATAATAATAATTTATTTTATTTTAATTTTATTTATTATTCCTATTATTATTATTTTTATTTATTCTTTATTTTTTAAAAAAAATTTCTCCTTTTTTAAGTTAAATGTTTAGGTAAGTTTACACACACACACATATATACACACCTACTCCCTTATATATCTTTCTCATTTTTTAGTCAATCTTGACTTTATTTTCTTTTATTCTTTAATTTTCATTTTCATTTTTCCTTTTTTCTTCTTTCTTTCTTTATATATATATTCATTATTTTCTTGCTATTTTGTTATTAATTTATATATTCTTTATTATTCTTATTATTTTAGTTTTTGGCTTTATGTATTGTTATATTTGTTCTTTTTGGTATGTTTTAGCTTGTGTGTGTGTGTGTGTGTGTGTGTATCATTTTTAATTTAGTTTTTCTTTACTTTTTCCCTTTTTCATTTATTTTTTCTTTGTTTTCCTTAATTTATTTTTATCTCTTCTTTTTATCCTTACTTCTTCTCTTTTATGGTTTTAATTCCATTTTTTCATTTTTATTCTTTTTGTAATTTTTTCATTTTCTATCGTTCATTTTTCATTTTCTTATATGTTCTAGTAGGTGTGTGTGTGTGTATATATATATATATACATTCAGATTTTTTGCATATTTGCTTATATATTAGTATTAGTATTATGTGTAATTCAGTCTTTCTAGTTCTTGTTTGTGTTTTTAATTTATCTTATTATTTATCTTAATTATTATTATTTTCTTCTTTTTAGTTTTTAGTTTTTATTTTCATTTTTATTATTAATTGTGTTTAATTTTTAAGCTCTCCTTTAATTTTTCATATTAACTTATCTTCCTTTTTTCCTACTCTCTTTTGACCTCTTTAGTATCCTCCTTCTCCTTCTTTTGTTTCCTTGACTTGCATGCTATCCTCCTTAACCCCCCCCCCCCCCACCCCTCTCTTTTTCTTTTTTAGTCTGGATCTACAACATATTATGTTTCTTCTTAGCTCTCTCATCCTGATGATGGATCATGTAGTATGATTCGAAACATTGATGCTATAAACTTTCACATAATCTCACTAGAAGCATAAATATTCATAGCATGGATTGTGGAAATCTGTTACAATTGATCCCATGTAGTGTTAGCCTATCTTCAATCCAATTTTTGAAAGACTGTAATTTTGGGCTTATACCCTTGAAGTTTCTCTATATTAGCCATGACTTTCCCTTTTACATTATATCCCAAACATCTAAATTTTCCTTCCACTCTTTGTAATTATTTAGCTCTTGCTTTCTTGGTTCCACTCCCATCTCATATTTGACTCTGCACCTATAACTGGACTAATAAATGGTAACCAAAAAGAAAAGAAAAGTGTTATTGATCTCTGAAAAACCTTTAACCTTGCATGTGTGCCAAGTACAATCCATAATTATACAAAAGTACCACCTAGGGATACTCAAAAAATCCACCATTAACCCATTACTTCCCTTAATAAATTCCTTAATCTTGTGTGAGCTTTCCTTCATTAGCATGTGTCATATCATAATCAACAATTGTCATTAGCTCCACTTCCTTTCTTAGGTAATCTTGCCAACTCAACTTTGTTTCCCTATAGACTACTTGATTCATAATCTAGTCAGCATCTTTGTTTCCCTCCCAAAAAATATGAGAGATATAGACATTATCAAATTTATTCATAAGGTTTTTTATTTCCATTATACTTCCTCAATACTCCAAGTAATCAGACTCTTGTTATACAACATGTTAATAATATTAAGAGAGTCTCCTTCCAACCAAAATTTCAAAAACTATATTTCACTGCCATCCTAATGGTGAACAAACTAGTTGTTACATCTACTTTATGGATAGTAGACTTTCCTATAGGTATTGCAATAGCATCCAAAACCCTACTATAGTATCTTGAATTCCCTTTAGTAGAGCCATCACAATTACCTTTAATCCAACCCATAGGTGGAGATCTCCACTTTACATTTTGTCTTTGATCCTTCTATTTTGTTATAGTGCCTTTAGCATTCATAGGATTACTTATTTGAATCTCATCAAATATTTTTCTCTAATATTTGAAGTTCTCTTTTATATATCTAATAATATTTTGACCTAAAACCTAATCAAGAGTCTCCTTATTTTTGAAAATTCTATTATTTCTTCCCTTCCAAATATTCTATTGGAGATGAGGGAGAGAAATCTTCCAAAGAAAACCACTACTAGCATCCTTAGTTTGACATGTCTAGAGCTAAAAAAGTTGATCAATATCATTATGTTGAACACAAGCTAAATTCTAGTAGTTCAAGAGATGGTTCCAAACATTCTAGCTAAAACTACAATTTTAAAAAAGGTGATTCCTATCTTCAAAGTCCATCTTATAGAGACAACATTTTTTCACCAAGTACACTCCTCTCTTTTTAAAGTTATCTAGAGTTAAAATTTTGTTTTGAAGTAAAGTTCAAAAAAGATATTGATTTTAGGGTTAAGCCCTTTAATCCATGCTTTAGCTCACATAGGAGTATTTCCTCTATCTTCCTATCTAAAAATAGATGAGACCTTGAAGCATCGTCTTGGTTCAATCCCCCAAAAAATATATCTTCTTTTTGAGGGTAAAGGCTTACAACATTTAAGCCAACTAGATGCTAGAAAAATCTTGATTAATCACAAAAATATTAGCCCATTTACTTTGAACCTAGTAATTCTCCTCAAATTCACCATAATCTTGTTTACACCTATCAACAAAAGTTCTATCCTCAAAATTGTCAATCAAAGGATGATCCAATAACCATTCATCATCCTAAAACCTAATCTTTCTCTAGTTACCTACTTTCTATTTGCATCCTTTTTTAAAAATATGTTTACCTCCTTAAACCACATTCTAGATTGTACAAGAAGAAGGAACAACATGGTAGGAAAGAAAATCAGAAGAGGAAGGGGCTTCATAAAGGTACTTATGTTTCCAAATAGAACTCCATTTCTTGTTATCATGATAGACTCTCCAACTTGTTTAGCTAATAAAGCTTTATTCATACTTCTAACTATGCTTATAAACAAACCCCCTTCTAGTTTAGGGTTGCAAATCTTTTCCCAAGAAATTAAGGCCATGCTCTTCTTTTCCTATGTTCTAGACCAAAGGAAATTCCTTTGAATTTTATCAATTAAATTAGAAAATTTTGTTGGGATCCTAAAGAGGCTCAAAGCATTCATATGAATATTCTGAATATAGGCTTTGAGGAGATTGACTTTACTAGCTTGACTTGGAAAATTACCTTTCCACCTAGCCAGTTTCTTATTGAATTTCTTAACAAGATCATCCCAAAAACTCTCTAGATGACTCAAGCCCAAGGTTAATCCAAGATATGTACATAGAAAATATCTTATAGAGCACCCAATAATATTAGAAATATTTCCCTATCTAATAGCTAGAGTGTTAATTAACAATAAGAAGCTCTTATTCCAATTAATTAGTTGTCCACTTTTAGAGGAGTAAAGGTTAAGTGCCTTTTTAAGATTCCTCACCTCTCTAACACTAGCTTTTCCAAGGAAAATGGTATCATCCACAAATTATTTGTGAGAATAGATAAGAGGATGAGATGAGGGTCTCAAACCTTGATTTTCTCCTTTTAAAACCATCTTCCCAACATATCTCCCCAAATAATCAACCATCATAGTAAAAATAATTAGAGATAAGGGGCCACCATACCTCAACCCCCTAGAGGGTTTAAAAAATTCAAAAGAGCTCCCATTGACTAGCATAGCAACCAAAGTTGTCAAAACTATCTACATTATAAGCTTAATCAAATTGACACTAAAGCCAAAATACATTAGAATATTTTGGAGAAAAGAAAATTCAACTCTATCATAAGCTTTGGATATATAAACTTTCATAATAAAATCATGATTGTTAGAAAGATATAATGAATGGATATTTTCATGAACAAAAATAATGGAGTTGAGGATTTCTCTACCAAAAATTAAACCATTATCTTTCTTAGAGATCAAGATTGGAAGAATGTTCAGTAATCTCAAAGTAAGGACTTTTAAGATGATTTTATAAATCAAGTTGCAGAGACTAATTGGTCTGAATTGGTCGAGAGAATTAGCTCCAATATTCTTTGGAATTAGAGAGAGGAAGGTATAATTAATTTCCTTCATCATTTTTTGGCCCCATAGAATTATTTAACAACATCACATACATCTTTACAAACCAGTTTCCATTGTCTCTGAAATAAAAGCATAGGGAAACCATCTAGCCCTAGGGATTTGTCTCCTTCAAGTGAACAAATAGCTTTATATATTTCCTCTCCCTTAGGGATAGCACACATAAATTTATTTGGCTCTTGAATGACTAAAGAAGATATAGCATCTAACAACTCAACCTATTAGATGGTCAATATCAGGATCTGAAGACAACAAAGTCAAAAAAAAGGAAACCATTCCATCAAAGATTTCCTACTGATTAGTGATTTGATGTTTTCTTTTAGTGAGATTGGGAATATGGTTTTTAGCTTTGTGTTTTAGAGTAAAAATATGTAAGTATTTTATATTCTTATCTCCTTTGAGCCAAATATATCTAGATCACTATCTCCAATAGGTCTCTTCTTTAGAAATTATGTCATGATACTCCACTAGTTTCTCATTTTCTTCCTTCACCAACTCCATCAAGTATCCCTCCAATTGGATTTTGTCTTGGATTATTTTAAGGTAATCTTTAGTAAAATATTTACTCTCAAAGATATTCATGAAATGTCTTTTATTTCTTTCTCTAGCTTTCCTTTTAACATGTCTAAGTTTTAAAGCCACGTGGAATAAGATATTGGAATTATAGTAGGAAAGGTAAACTTTTGAGGGGTGGGGGTGGGGGTGGGAAGAGTGAATCAGTAGTTTAAACTTGGACCCTTAAAATTTTCACTACACATCCATCTCATACATTCAACGAGTAAACTAAAATAACATGTAAAGAACATACATTTGTAATATCCCAAAATTGGCTCATTGCCATGATACCAATCCTGGTCTATCCTGATAATTGCTAAAGTCCTATTTCATTAGGCAAATTCTTGTTATGATATTCGCTACTTGACTTAATTGTCAAATGCAGAAAACCCTAATTTGTGTTCATCATACTTATTGTTTAATTCCTATAGCACTCACTCATATTAGTCACATTAAACCTATTTGATTTAATTTTAATTTAATCTAAAGTATTCATTCTTTATTAAATTAAATTATATCCTAAGACTAATGTACTACAAGGTTAAATTATTTAATTAAATAGGAAGTCATTCCTAATTAATTAAATGAAATTATTTAATTAAATAGAAAAGGTATTTATGAGAGCATATCTCATTTTATTAAATTAAATATTCTTTCTAAATCTCCTCTTTAGTTCTAAATGGAAACTTTGAGTGAACTACTTCTGAAAATTAGAATCAATCTAGTTAACTTACTCTCTCACTCATGGCAAGTTCAGTTGACTGCTCATCACACTCAGATCATAAATAGTTCACTTCTCCTGCACAAGGAAGTTTCCATCTTAACTGAATCTTTGCTTCAATCCGAATCATCAATCTAAGTTGATCTCACCCGTTGATGGATTCCATGAATTCTATTTAAGGGACTCATAATTCCTTATCAAAAAAAGGTTGAATCTTGTTGCTATCGAATTGTTGTTGAATTTCATACTCATTTTTTCTCACACATTTTCATACATTTTCATACATTCATACTTCTAGCTTAATCTCATCTAGTTCTTAAAAATGCATAAGGTTAATCTAGTTTGATTTACATGTTCTTAGATTAATTGCATCTATACAATAGATTAATTACATTTCTTTAAATCCTTCATTCTTAGAGGGTCTAGTTGCTTACACCTTGAATCTAAGGATATCTAATACACAAAATCCCTTTAGATAGAAGGCAATAGGTCACCTTGCTGGACTATTCTTGGGTGAACAATCTCATGTTCATTCTAGGATGAATTCGCAAATAAGGACCATGTTGAAGTGTTTGTGTTAACAGAGGCCACATTCCACGCATACATTTTTGGCACCCATTGTGGGGCTGAGAAATCAATTTTCTAGCCTCATTCTTTTTATTTTGCATTTTTTGTTTATATCTTGTTTTGCAAGTTTGACTTGTTGTAGGTTTGGAGACACTTCGAGAAGACATCCAACAGTCATGAGCATTTGAGAAACCTCTTCCTCTTCTCCATCTTAATCTTTTTCTATTTCTTATCTTCTTCTTCTTCCTTCTCATGTTCTAAAGTTATGAAAACAAAATTTGATCAAAATTCTATTTTTGTAATCTTTTTATGATTTTTCATAAAAAACATAAAAATTAGACCAAATTGATGAAATTTTCTCTGAAATTTTTACTGAAGATTTTATATAATAGGTTAAAATCACATGCAAAATTTTAGATTTTTCTGATTAAAGCTCTATTTTATTTAAATTTTTAAATGATTTTATAATATGTGAATTATATGAGTAGGTAAAACAATGGATTTTGATCTGAATTTTTTTTTACAAGTTCTGGAAAATGGCTGGCATACATATTAAAAATTTCTTAGTTTTTGGATTGAAATTGAATTTTTAGTTATTTTTTTAATGGTTTTTCATTAAAAAATTAATATACCTTCCAAATCATCGAATTAAAATCTAAAATTTTTACTGAGAATCTATGCTGATGTTAGAATATCCCAATAAAAATTACAGATTTTTTAGATTTAAAATAATTTTTTTATGATTTGTCATAAAAAAATTAATTTATGAGATAAATTTCAACATTTTGATCTGAAATTTGTATTGCTAATTTGGGGACATTTTTAATAGCTCACTATAAAAATTTAAGATTTTAATGATTAGAAATTCATTTTAAATCTTATCTTTAAATGTTTTTTATAAAACATTAATTCATGATGCAAATCTTTGAGTTTTAATCAAACTTTTTTATTACAGGTATGTGGAAAGTGATGATGAAGGATATGGGAGGATTTTAAATTAGAAAGAAATAAACTTTAATGATTAATAATTTGTCTTTTAATTAATGTTTCAATTAAATTTAAAATCCAAACACACTCTTGAATGCCTTCAAATCTAAAACAATCAAATTCAATCTTGAATGTCTTAATAAATTGTCAAATCTTTCATTTGAATGAATGCGCTAAAAACTCAATCTTGAATTTCATGGATTAAAATCTACATGTCTTTCATTGGAATGAATGCTAAAATACACTCTTGAGTGCCTTAAAGAGAACAAAGTTTCATTGGAATGCATGTTAGTAACACACTCTTGAGTGCTTAAGGATCAAAGAACCATTGTGATGAAATATTTGGATTTCAATGCTTAAAATGAATACATTTAATCTTGAATTCTTAAAGGAATTGGCTCTTTTCCCTATCAATTTCTTATGTTGATGATGCTCGATTTACTTTTGTTGACAAACTCTCGATTTATTATGTTGACGACTTTGTGAGTTGGAAAGAACCTTGCATGCTAAACACGAGTGTCTTCAAGAGTAGAATGCAAAATCAAAAAGATTCATTGGGAAAGAACAAGTGTCTTTTAAACCCCAAGGCCACTTACGTATTCACTCCTCTTGCACCTTTGGGTGATCTTGAGTGCACAAGAAATAAGTGGACTTGTTTTTTTTTTTTAGGACGCCTGCTTGGAGATTTCATCACCCCTTGGAATGACCTCAACTCCTATGTTTTGGTGGAGTATAAATATCGAGAGGTGAATTGAAAGACACCTCTCTTGGAAGTATAATCTTCTCACTCTTGGCTAGGCCCCAAAGAACTTTATACCTTTGGGAAGTGAAGGTGGAGATTTGGGTTACCGTCTCCTCCTGGCTATGTGGCATTATTTTCTTTCATCCACAGATTTGGGCCTCATGTACCTTGTGTATATCAAGGACACCTTATAGTTGATATTTGTATATCCTAGTTGAAAGCTTTGATAGGATTGTTGATGTGTTTGGTGTGCTTGAGTACTCAAAGTCCAAAATCTAGATAGAGATGACATTTTAGGTATGGTCTTAGTCTAAACCTATCAAACCTTTTATGTGTGGTTTTTCACTTAAACCTAGGACATCACAAGGGCTAACAACAAATGCTTTAAATCCAATATTCCTAGTGAGGAAGAAGAGATACTTATTGCGAACATGAAGCAATAAACCCAATCAATGAGCACTCAACTTCAAAGACTGAAGAAGGAAGATGACACAGCATCGAACAAATTCTCCTGATGAGATTATTTACCTTCCTATAATGTTGAGTCCAAGCCATCTCAAAACAATCTGCAAACACCCAAGAAATCTAGAAATATTTTTGAATAAAAACCTTGGGAACCCAAACCAAAGCATGATTTGACCCCTTTGGGAAGATCTTATGAATCAACATTGGAAGAACTTCTTCAAAAGAAACTCATTGTATTACCTAAGGTTACTTTGGTGGGAGTTTTCTTTATGAGTAACTATTGTGCCTATCATAGACATAATTTACATAAAACTTCATATTGTAAGGAGCTAAAAAACAAGATCCAAGATCTCTTTGATAATGGCAGAATTCAAAAATATAAGCTCTCATCTACTATAGATTCTACTCTCAAGAATGATCAACATCATGAAATCATGTCTAGCAATGGTTCAAATGCAACTTCTACTTTTTCCAACATGCCATCACCTTCTAAAGTGTCTAAGATTTCCAACATATCTCCACCAAACAAAGAACCTAATTCTTTTGCTATTGACTATGTGTATGCTCAAGGGTTGCCTCTAAAAGAAACCCAAGCTAATCTTGACTTGGCTACAAGCCTCTCCCATAATACTCAAACTAAAGATCCAAAACCTTCATTCATTGCTACTCCCATTATTCCCACTCCAACTAGTACTTCACTATCTCTTCAAGAGACTATCATGCAAACTCTACATCCTACCTTGTCCTTAGAAGTGGATCCATGTGAAGAGGATTTAAAAAAATCTAAAGATCAAGATCAAGAACCCTCACATATCCCTCAAGATGTCATCCCTCCATCTCAAGAACCATGTAGTCCTCCATCTCCCATATCATACCCCTCTACTAGGTAAGATCATGATATTCCTTCCATCATCCCTAATAAGATTACTGAAGATCATGAGAAATTTTTTTTTCCTATGCTATCTAAAAATCCTTATCAAGATCAAAGTATCCCATCTTATTCTACTTCTTCACATCCACTTCAAAATTATACTCAAGCTTTAAGTTCTCCTATTAAAGGTGTTGCTCCTATTAAATTTATTAATGAGTCTATTAATGGCCTAGGTCATGTTGCTCACTCTAAGGATGCTGATATCCCTATCCACTATCCATTTGTATCTCCTAAATCTATTCTTGGTCCTTATCCATCTAAGATAAAGCCTTCAAACCTTCCATCTATTTTGGGACCTTATGTTCCTCCATCTCCTACTTCCACTCTTAGCTCATTATACATTCCTCCTACCCTACCCCAAGATCAACAAAGATACACATACTTGAACTCTTCACATTCACCTTTCCATCTAAACTAGTCATATTGGCCTCATTCATCCACAATTCCCAAGTCCTTTGGAAGCAATTTGGATGATCAACTCAAACACAAGTGCATGAATCCATCCTCAAAAGTTCACTATGTTTCCTCTGATTGACATGTGAATGTCAAAAAGAAAAAGACAAAAAAGAGACCGCAAAGGTCCACTATTCAAAGAGGTCAACCAAAGAAAGTATGGGTTCTTAAATCTATTATTGAAGAAATGCATTCCAAAGCATCTAATGAAAAATCAAAAACTATATGGATTCCCAAGTCTCTTTTGAAGGACTTGAATATTGAAAAAAAATCAAAGTTGACATTTAAGCTTCCAAAGGCTTCCACTCCATCTTCTTCCCAACATCTTCCTAAAAAGGTTTCAAAACCTTATACTCCACCTTCCTCCAAAATTATTCCACCACCTCATACATCTAAACCTCATACTATTTCATCCATATTTCCTCCATCATTCTACTACCCTTCAAGGTGTGTGTCAGTGTTGATCTTGCCCACTTTTTCTTCTACCCTTGCACATCCCTTTCAATACCCTATCCACTCCACCTTCTATCCTCCCCCTTTTATCCTTCCATCCCATTTATCTCATCCATATCCTAAAACCTTATCCTCCATATATCTTCTCTACTATCTCCCTTCCATTACCCTATCAGCATCTTTGAGCATACCTTTCTATGGTCTTGGCTTATCATAATTTATCCTTTCAATAGGAGCACTATTCAAATTGAAGATGGCTTAAATTCTTTCCAAAAACTCTAAAAATTCAAAAAAGAAAAAAAAAAAAGAAAAAGAAAAAAAAAAGTGCCTTGGTGAAAACTTGGAAACATGCACCTTGGTAGCAAAAGTAAAGATAAATAAATCTGTCCTATGGTGAAAACCACTTCTTGTGGCACCTTGGACAAGTACCATGATGAAAACCTAGTAAATAGGCATCATGCATAATTCTTCCATCCATTACATCCTATCATGATCTTGCTTATCCTTCAGATGTCCTCATTCCCAAAGTCATTCACTCATAACCTCCATAACAAACTTTGTTATGTTATTCAGTTAACCATTTGGTCTTGATCAATGAAAGAAAGAAGAAAACTCAGTTCTTAGCAATCTCTTGACATGGTCATTTTCATGGATTACTTACATGATACCCTTCATTACATCATGATCTTATATTCTTATATCCTTTTCCCTAGCTTGGGTAATCTTGTGAAGGCTTTCCTTGAGGGTAACATTCATCGCTTCATACTCCTTGCCTATCCATCTCCACTTATCCACCAGCTTGCTACTAGATCTCATCCTACACCTTGCTAGAAACTGGAGCAAAATCAAGGTAATCCTTCTTGCAAGCTAGTAATCTTTGAAAAAGTTTTAAAATTTGAAAATTCTTGAAAAAATCATAAAAATCAGAAAAAGTCGTGAAAAAAATTGTTATCCTGGTGAAAACCTAGCAATAAGCACCTTGGTAACACCAAAAAAAGAGTGAAAAATCTCAAAAATACAAAAGAAAAAAATAAAAAAGAGAAAAATACCAAAAAATTTGAAAAACAACAAAAGTGCCATTGGTGAAAACTTGGAAACAGGCATCATGGTAGCAAAAAATGAGAATTTTTGCCAAGACAATGAAAACCTGATAAATAGGTGCCTCTTGTTCCCAATGCTCCATCTCGCACCACATCTTCTGGCTTTTTGTATAGTTGCTTTACTACTTTTCCTACTTTCTGCTCATGTATCCATGGATTGAGTCTTCTCACAGCTTGGGGCATTCCCCTTTAAGAGTCACTCCTTTTGAGATTCTCCTCATAGAATCTCTTTCACGACAGTCACTGGTCATTCTAGCTATGTTTTCCTATTGTCGCTAGTGTCACTCCTTTCAAGATTCTCCTCATAGAATCTCTTTCGTGATAGTCACTAGTTGTTTTAGCTATGTCTACCTACTGTCGCCAGTGTCAGTCTTTTCAAGATTCTCCTCATAGAATCTCTTTTGCAATAGTCACCAATTATTTCAACTATGTCTACCTATTGTTGTTTGGATAATTTTTCCAGATTCCTTTATGGAAGATCTCTCTCGCATCAGTCATCGGCCATTCTAGTTGTGTCTGTATACTGTCACTCAATCCTTCCTAGGTCCTTCATCTTGAAGATTCCTCTTTGACCTCAATCACTAGTCATTCTGACTATGTCTACTACTGTTGTTACCCTACTGAAGAGATTTCTTTCAAACATACTCTAGATATTGATACTTGACATCAATCCTATAACATAGAAATGAACTCAAAATGACATACTTGTTAGGATATGCTGAGCTCTTTTCTTTGTTTGCTTCATTTTTGCTTTATCATGTCTCCTTGAGCAGCTCGATGATGTCATTTATGACTACAAAAGTAATGACTGGGGGCATGATCTTTTCTTTGTTTTTTGTTTGTGGTTTAGTTCCAAAACATTTGAAACATTCATGAAAGAGGGGTGTCCACTATAAGAGCCTCCATCTCATGTTGGATGGCCATGTGTACCTCGACTCCTCTTAATTGGACAATCAGTAAGATCAGTACTTTTCCTTGTCTGTTGAAGTAAATTTTTCTTGCTTTAGTAATATCTAATACTCGTCTTGCTAAGTGAACATATAGGTCACTACGAGTACAACTTACAAATTTTGTCCTAGGATATGGATGCAAAGGCCGTTGCAGACATACTATTTATTGATTGCTTAGCATAAGAAGGATCTTCCATGTGTTTAGCATGTATGCATGCAAGCAACATTCTGGTCATCCTAGCATTTATGCTTTGATGCTTATGTTAACTTGTTATATTAAAAGGGATAAATGTTTTGGTCATTCTGGCTTCTTCTGCCTCAAATGCTTACATTTAATCCTGACAAACCTATACCATATGTTCTATTCATATTCTCATGATTGCAATGTTAGTGGGAATTGTATAACATACAAGCTTTTTTCTATATCAAGTGATGATAAATTGTCGAGGCTTGGTAACCAGAACTAGGGTTGCATTTAACATAGTCTTGCATTGCATACTTCACTTGCATAAGCACACAATTCAATTCCAACTCTGTTCCCATCCTTCGTGATGGGGGATTGTGGATATCTTCAAACATATTAGGATTCTCCACGATTGTACAAATGATCAATTAATCACCCTCTTGGCTACTTTGGCTACTCTAAACTCATTTTTCTTCTGGATTGAATTCAAAAATTGACACACCTAAGCAGTTGGAAAATGTGTTTTAAAATTTTGGGACCGACATGATCGAACACTTGTGCAGTCCAAATTTTTCTGATACTTTGTGATTCTTGGAATCTTTTCAACTCAAAATTCTTCAAAGTTTCAAAATAAATTATTGAAAAATTTAACTCTAGTCAACTATTGGTCAAACTTGGTCTTTTGGACCTCAACATCACTTTGGACTAACTTCCAATATTCTTCAGATCATTCTGTTCTCTTTATATTTTTTCGGATCATTCTGATCTCTTCATTTTTCTTCAAATCATTCCGATCTCTTCATATTTCTTCAGATCATTTTGATCTCTTCATATTTTCTTCTGATCATTTTGATCCTTTCTACACTCTACTACATCTCATATTTCTTTTGTATCTCTTTGTATACTAATTTACATCATATTTCTGGTGTGTCATCTTTCAATTTCACTCTCGAGGGGGCAGGATGATTACATCATTAAAATTGAATTTCAAATCAATATGAATTTTCATCACTTGGGGCATCTTGTTCCTATCTTATGTCCTTATCACTTGGGGCATCTCATCACTCAGGACATCTTGATCCCTTCTATCTGGCATCTTTGTTATCTATCTTATCTTTTCATCAACTAATCAATTTTATAACAACTCTTCTCAGAGTTCGATGGATAGGTATTGGGATAGTCTAAATCCCAACTCCTCAGGATCAAGCTTCATTCTGGGGATGATTATATGACTCATAATTTGATCTTACCATCTTTTATCAATTTTAGGTATCTAGGTGTTCTATCTAGATCTTTAAAGATTAAGCTCCATTTTGGAGATGATCTTTTAAATGCTATCAATCTCAGATATCTAGGTGTTCTATCTGGATCTTTAAAGATTAAGCTTCATTCTAGAGATAGTCTTTTAAATGCTTATTAATCTCAGGTATCTAAATGTTCTATCTAGATCCTTAAAGATTAAGCTTTGTTCTAGAGATAGTCTTTTAAATGCTTATTAATCTCAGGCATCTAGGTGTTCTATCTGGATCCTTAAAGATTAAGCTTTATTCTGGAGATAGTCTTTTACATGCTTATCAATCTCTGGTATCTAGGTGTTCTATCTGGATCCTTACAAATTAAGCTCCATTCTAGAGATGATCTTTTAAATTCTTATTAATCTTAGGTATCTAGGTGTTCTATCTGGATCCTTAAAGATTAACCTCCATTCTAGAGATAGTCTTTTAAATGCTTATTAATCTCAGGTATCTAGGGGTTCTATCTGGATCCTTAAAGGTTAAGCTCTATTCTGGAGATGATCTTTTAAATGCTATCAATCTTAGGTATCTAGACAATTTGTTTGGATCCTTAAAGGTTAAACTTTTTTATGAAGGAAACCTTTAAAATGCTTATCAATTTTGGGTATCTAGGTATCTTGCTTGGATTCCTTGGCATTAAGTTTTGTTCTAGAGATGGTCCTTAAAAGCTTATCAATTGGTCTTCGTATCATCAATTTTAGAACCAATCTCATTTCTTGATCCTCACATCATGCTTACTAATTTTCTTTGAATCGAATGTGCTACTTGCACATTCATTCAAAAAGGGGCAAAATGTAATACCCCAAAATTGGGTCATTTCCATGATACCAATCCTGGTCTATCCTGATAATTGCTAAAGTCCTATTTCATTAGGAAAATTCTTGTTCTAATATTCACTACTTGACTTAATTTTCAAATGTAGAAAACCCTAATCTATGTTCATCATACTTATTATTTAATTCCTATAGTACTCATTCATATTAGTCACATTAAACCTATTTGATTTAATTTTAATTTAATCTAAAGTATTCATACTTTATTAAATTATATTATATCCTAAGGCTAATGTACTATGGGGTTAAATTTATTTAATTTAATAAATATGCTTATTTTAATTAATTAAAAAAATTATTTAATTAAATAGAAAAGGTATTTATGAGAGCATATCTCATTTTATTAAATTAAATATTCTTCCTAAATCTCCTGTTTAGTTCTAAATGGAAACTTCGAGTGAACTACTTCTTAAAATTAGAATCAATCTAGTTAACTTACTCTCTCACTCATGGAAAGTTTAGTTGACTGCTCATCACACTCAGATCAGAAATAGTTCACTTCACCTGCACAAGGAAGTTTCCATCTTAATTGAATCTTTGCTTCAATCCTAACCATCGATCTGAGTTGATCTCACCCATTGATGTATTCTAGGAATTCTATTTAAGGGACTCATAATTCCTTATCAAAAAAAGGTTGAATCTTGTTGCTATCGAATTGCTGTTGAATTTCATACTCACTTTTGCTCACACATTTTCATACATTCATACTTCTAGCTTAATCTCATCTAGTTCTTACAAATTTATAGGGTTAATCTAGTTTGATTTACATGTTCTTAGATTAATTGCATCTATCACATAGATTAATTTCATTTCTTTAAATCCTTCATTCTTAGAGGGTCTAGTTGCTTACACCTCAAATCTGAGGATATCTAATACACAAAATTCCTTTAGATAGAAGGCAACAAGTTTCCTTGCTAGACTATTCTTGGGTGAACAATCTCATTTTCATTCCAGGATGAATCCACAAATAAGGACCATGTTGAAATGTGTGTGTTAATAAAGCCCACATTCCACGCATACAACATCTAAATCATGTAAAACATATAAACAATTACACACATAAGACACCAATATATTTACCCAAAATCCCTCCAAGTGAGAAGGTAAAACTAGGGTGGGGAGGACACCCAAAAACCTCCACTAATATAGTAATATAGTGTATCTATTGAAGGTTACAATGCTTTGATCTTGAGGCATGATCTACCCTATGAAAGGTCTACCCTGTTAAAGGCTTACAAAGATTGTTAGGTCTCACCTTGTTAGAGGATTTCAACACCCTAATAGAAGTGTGCCTTTCTAAAGGACTTTAACTCACAACTAAGTAAGCACCCTATTAAAAGATTTCATATAGCTTGTTAGGACTACTTTGTTAAGAGATTTTGACTGCAATCACTTATTAGAATGCCTCATCTTTGATCCTATGGTTAGCACTTGATTACTTGATAATAGATCACCTCTAAATAATGTCTTCTTGGTCCTTGAACAAATGTCTCTTTGACGTATCCTTTTCTCTATCCTCTATTCTACTCTAACTAATTCTACAATGTAGTTTTACTTCATAACTTCTAAGCCACCATGAATGCTCTGTTTGCACATGAAAACTGTTCTCTTAGCTCCTTCTTCACCTTACACACTTGCTAAATATTTTAGGGTTTTTTCTCCTTATGAAAAATTAGGTGACTTAGGGTTAGATATGAATCTATGGCTAAGAATCATCCATTTTGCTACTTAATCCTTCCCATTTTCTGATTGGCTACATGTAATTGCATAAGAAATCCAACTTGAGAGTCATCCTTATCTCCAAAATAACCAAATTCAATCTTAGGTTGACTCAAAAATGGTTTACATAGTTGTTTGTGCCTTTACAAAAAAAATGTCAAAACTATCTTACTTGGCATCTGAATTCTTTGATGCTTGGCATACACTAATCTTTATATTGTGACTCACCACCTATATTGCTTAGCATCCACTATTCACTCAACTCCTGTGTTACTCAACACATACTATCTACTTGGCACTTTAGTGACTTGGCATATGAGTGGCTTGACACTCATAATGAGTCAACATAGTCTAATATATACATGTTGTGCTTGGCATGTACTACTTGTTTGGCATGAACTAAGAAAATAGCTTAAGTGTGTTGAAACTCACTTGTCAAAACCAATCTATGGTTAAAATAAGGTCACTTCTTTAATATTTATGTTCCACCATTTCACAAGTTGATCCTCAAACTATGGATTTTGCATCCACATTTTTTCAAATCTGAATGAGGAATTTTTACTAGTTTGACTAGCCTCTACCATAAATAAAAGAGGAAAATGGTCAGAAGCTATCTTTTGGATTGCCTTTAGCTTACAAATAAAATCTTTAGTCTAGTTTAGAGATATTAGAACTCTATCCAAACAATCTTGGATACTATCATTTCCTACTCTTTTATTACTCTGAGTAAACTCAATCCCTTAAAGATCAAAATCCATAAATCCCTCCTTGTTTATAAAATCCATTAGATCCAGTATCCCTTCTAAGTGACTAGCATTTCCATTTTTTTTTCATGCTTAGAAAGAGGAACATTAAAATCCCCCCAAAACAACCATCTGCTATTATAGTCAACACTATTTATCTTAGACAAAGATTCCCAAAACTTTTTTTTGGAGTTCTTGTTTTAGGCACATACACATTGACTATATACCAATAGTTATTCTAGGCATAACTCTTTAACTTGACCACCAATAAATGTTTATCAGCATTTAGCAAATCACCAGAGAATAAATATTGTTTCCACAAAATCATTGTTGCTCCAAAAGCACCTTTAGAACCACTTTCCATAATACAATAATTATTAAAATATTTATGTTTTTTAGCTTTTTCTTTTTCCATTTTAGTTTCCTAGAGCACTAAGATATCAGGTTTGTGCTCTCTCAAAAAAATTTTGAACAATATCAAGTTTCTGGATATTGTTCATCCCTCTTATATTCCAGGTGATAATTTCATAATAACTTTTTGGGAGTAAAATCTAGAATAGTTTCCTATTTTTCATCAGCAATATTCTGTAAGCTTTCACTTTCTCTTGTCTTCCTAGTAGTTTTCCTGCCAAGTTTCTTCAGAGTTCCAATTTAGTTCTCTAGGTTTCAACTCTTGAAGATTTAGGGTTATGGTTTTATTTTTTCTCTATTTTCTTCCTTTGATCCTATTTCTATTTAGATTATATCTCTACAAAAATCAAATCCGTACACTTTGGCTCTAGAACATCTTCAAGAATCAAAAACTCTTGCCTTGAGGGTCTTGAAAGGGTTTGGAGACATTCCTTCTATGAGTCTTCCAAAAATTCAAATGCATCGAGTTGACCACTTTTTTCCTCAAGGATTTCTCCTTCCTTTGTCTCCTCTAAATCTTCAAAACCTTCCAATTCAAGATCTTTATTTTGATAAATTACCATCTAGTCCATAAGATCTTCACACTCCTCTTTTTCTTTGGTCCTAGAGTCTTCATTATTCTAAGAATTCTCCTCTTCTTCTAGTAGCTTCTCCTTATTTTGATAATCTTGAACCACTTTAATTTCAACAGCCTCTTCTAGGATGGTTTTAGGTTTCCATACCCTTTTTTCTTTGGGTTCCATCTTTTCTTCCACATTCACCATCTTTGGTTTATTTATAATTTTCATTGGATAATTTTTAGTCTAGTGGCCCTATTTTTTGAAGACAAGGTAGGCATTAGGAAGGTCCTCAAAGACTTTCTCTTACATCCTTTTTCCAAGTTTAGAATTGAATTCCACTTTCTAGGGTAGGTTTTTCACTGAGCAACTTTCACATAGATCTTGACACAATAAAATTTATACCTTGTAGCTGTCCCATTATCAATAGCTATTAGCTCACCAAATGAACCATCTATCCCCTTAAATATATCTTCATTCCAAAGCTCAAGCAGGAGTCCTAGTAGGGTAAAAGCACAAATCTGTGTCACCTTTTATAAAGAAATAGGATATTAGAATGTGATAGTTCAACATTAATGACAAAAAAAATGGTATTTGTATATAGAATTTGAAGATGATGTAAATTGATGAAATGTGTAGAATTGGATGAATTTTATGTCTATATTTTCTATAATTTTTTGAATAAGAATTCGTTCATTTAAAAAAAAATTTAAGTCTCTTTTTTAATTGTAAAAACAATAGGGTGTAGTTCCCATCAAACAAGTATATGCAAATCATCTTTTTTGTTTTGATTTGAAAATATGCTATAGATGACATATATAGATAGGGAACAAAAAAAGAAATAATTATTTTGTATGTATATTTTCTTTGCCATAAGTACTTAAGCTTGACCTTATTAGAATCCAATAGTTTTTTCCTCCCGTCAAAACTTTCCTATCAAATCTATACCTTCTTGAAAAAATAAATTGTATTTGTGAAAAGGACTCTCTCCTCTAGAGATAAATATAATTTTTAAATTTTTTTGATATGATTTACTATTTTTTTTCCTTTTTTTAGGGAGCATCTTTTGAAATGTTAAAATATTGACTTATAATATTTTGAAATTATAACATATTATAACTAATCAAAATACTCAAAAATTTATGTAATGATAATATCAAATCTAAGATCTATAAAAGGGTATTTTTAGTTTTTGAAATAAAATTGAGTCTTATAGAGAAATAAGATTTGACCAAAATAGGTTTTGGTATCCTAAATAGTGACATAGATCTATGCTTTTACTCGGTAATCTGACCCAAACAAGAGTACTAAGTAAAAAGGCATCAAAAAAATCTATATTGGGTTCCCACTTCTTGATCATAAGAGTACTATTGCCAAATGAATAAGGACTACCACATAGAACCATATTTAAGACTTCCTTACACATAAAGACAAAGGAAAAGAACTCTTCATCATAAGCACAATATCCACATGACCATGTAGAGACCATTTCCTTTTAACCATGTTTCTAAGCACATCAACTTCTGGACATGCCACCAAAAATTTTCCAACTAGGGTAAACTCAATAGTCGATATAGAATAATTAACAATTGAATCTAGGATTAAAATTTGAAACTCACCTTTTTCCCAGTAGGACTTTGAAGTAACAAGAGGAAAATATTACTTTCCTCCTAGCTTTCTTCCAAATAATGAAGACCATTTGTGTTGACTTGTTTCCAACTCATCCTTCTTTTGGTCCTCTACATATGATCCCTTTAGCATTCTTTCCCACATCCACCAAAATATTCCCCTCCTATAGTGGGTCCCTAATCTGGACAAGACACTCAATCAAAGGGTCAAAATAATAGTTATTAGCAACCCCACATCTTCTATAATAGAAACCAAGAAACACTTTGTCTTCTTCTTGCTCTAAACCATTAACACCTATCGCTGAGAACCCAACAATCCCTACCAAGTTCCCCACATTTGAATTCCCTAAAATGCCAAGATTAATTCCTACCACTAAATTCCCTCCTACCAAATTCCCACCTATGAGAGCTCTCACCATTTCAAAAATATATAATTATTTTCACTTTAATGGATCTAGTTTATCAAGAAAGGAATGTTGTGGCAAATATATTCACATGAAAATAGAATATGACATGGATGTGGTTATTTTTTGTTGATATGGTTGTTTTGTATTCACATGAAATAGATGTGGTTGTGTCTATTGATATATTTATTTTCCAAGACAATTCAATACTTTATTGCATGTTCAATTTCATATAATTTTGTACTATGAACTATAGTAAAATCACATACAAATTTCTCATGCAAAATGTTATTTGGGAGGATATGGACTTACTTTTGGTTCCACAATTCTTGATTTCCACTACTATAGGTCTTCAACTTGTCCTACACCTTGATATAAATTTTTTTTAAAGATTGTATTAGTTATTTTCTTGTTTGTTTTAGTACAAATTTTATAAGAATTTTACATGTAATTACAAAAAGCTTTGACACAAGTAAATGGGTTTTATTGATAAATCCTTGTAGAAGAATAATGATGTTAGCATGAATGATGATTTTGATGCTATGGGGCAGCATTGCAGAACATTTTTTGTCATTGATGAAAACATAGCAATAAGATTGTATAAGATTGTTAGAGTAGCTGACTGAGACTTATGTATTACAGACATCACATTGCATATTTTCCTATGCCTAGTTACCAACATATAATACAACATGTATTTGACATGTGGGCAAGTGCATATAACCTAAATCAATAACATATAGAAGATATTGATCATTTACAAAGAACCATAGGAAAATAGAGTAGTGGAAAAATAGTTTCTGTTGTATGACTAATATAGAGCATTGTATTCAGAATTAAGGGTTGCACAGTTAACTGGAGGTAGCACACTAACTACTGATGATGTTAGCAAGTTTGCAAGTATGAAAGTCACATGTATGTAAGTTTGTGTATAACTATGGGCTAACAATATTAATTAAATGTGTATTTCATTTAATTAACTTATAATAAAGTATAAAGTTGACTCAAGGAATTAATATTGAGTGTGGTATAAAGGAAAGTTTTTTTCCAAGTTTTAATTATCATGATTGTGATCGAGAAGTAGAGAGAACTTGAAAATTGTGAAGTAGAGAAGAAAAGCAATCTACTAATGCATGTCAATGACCTCAAGGGTTACTATTGATGGATACATAGTTCTAGATTTAATTGGATGATCTAAAGGTAAAGTAGTCTGACGTACTAGATAGAGTAAGAGGAAAAAGACTATCACACATCTATTATTCTAAAAGGAATAGTATCGAGATCAATTGGACAGTGGGTTTTTTGGTCTGATCCTAAAGTTGTTTGGATAGTGGGTTCAACTACCCTCAATAACTCTTAACTGGGTTGGAATCTCCTAACAAAGATTCAAAGTCTCCTAATAGGAACTCTTTGTACTAAGTGTTGTAACAAACTCCTCATAGGGTCATCCTCTAACAAGGAATATTTAGATTAGTACATTATTTTGTAGGCATCATTCCCACTAGGGTTTTTCCTCTAATCAAGGGTTTCCGTAGTCAACATATCAGGTGTAATTGTGTATGCACATTTCTTTATGGTTTCTATTTGTTTTGGTTGAATAATTAAGAATTGTTTAAGAGGTTTAATTTTCAAATTACTAAACAAATGATTCACCCCCCACCCCTCCCCCCCCCGCCCTAGTTATACTAGTGGACAACTATTTCTAACAAATTATTATGGTGGTAATCACTAAAGATAAATATTTGTAGTGTTGGCAATGTTAAAGAGAAAGAAAAAGGTGTATTGTGTACTTTCAAAGAAAAATAAATGTGCATGTTAGCAATGTTTGAATAATTATTAATGGATTTATTTATAACATTTGAGAATTCAAAATTTCAAAGCCTATCTTTTGAAACCCTTCACTTTTAGTTCAATTTGTGAAAATCATATTTTATGTCAACTTAATGGTGTGATGTCACAAACCCCTGATGAAATCAATATTAAAGTAGCAAGATATTTCAAGAATACTTCTAGGAACAACTTGGCAAGTGTAACTACACATTTAGATATTTTAGATATTATTCCCAAATATGTCTTGGAAAGAAAAAATCAAATGATGATGATTCCTATAACACATGAGGAAATAAGAAAGGGAATCTTTTCCATGGGGGGAGAAAAGGCTTTGGGGCCTGATATCTTCTCAACTATCTTTTCTTCAAAAATTTTGAGGAATTTTAGTTAAGTACATTTTTATAGTTTGTAAGAGTCTTGATGGGAAACGTTTATGTTAAAAGACTTTAGAAATATATTTATTTATGTTATCCAAAAGAAGGAGGTAAGGGTTATAGTTGATATCTTCAAACCAACCTCATTTTGAAACACTTTATACAAACTTATCACCAAAACTATAGCTAGCAAACCTAAGGGTGTTTTGGACTCAATTATTTCCTATAAATTGAGTGAATTATCTCAAAATGGGTCTATCTATGGAGGTATTATAGTCACTCATGAATCCATCCATTCAGTGATGACAACAAAAACTCCAAGAATGATGATTAATTGGATATATAAAAAGCTTACAATGTAGTGAACCATGATTTTCTCTTAAAGGTGTTTGATATTTTTTTAATTTCTATAATGAATGGATTGAGAGAGTATAAGGATGCATAAGCATCCCTAGATTCTCAATTTTGGTGAATTGGAGTCCTCATAGTTTTTAAACTGAAAAAAGGTATTCACCAAGGTGATCCATGGAACCTTTTTTATTTATCATAATAGATAAAGCTATTATTATGGTGGTATTTAGGAAGCTATATCCAATATTGAATTCATTGATGATACATATTGAATGGGGTAGAAATTGTGAGAGAGGTAAGAATTATAAGATCTACATTTGACCAATATAAAAAGGCTTTAGGAAACAGTATTAGCTGGCATAAATTTTAGGTGTATTTCTTTAATACTAATATCTATAGAATCCTTGGAATGAGGGTCATCAATCTTCATCTAGGTAAATATCCTAGAGTTTCTTTATTTGGGGGAGCTTCTAAGGGTCCACTATGGAATGACTTAGTGATCAACTATTTCATAAAGATAGAAGGGTGGTAGAGTGAATGGTTGACTTCAACTGGTAGGATTCTAATGTTCAAGTTAATCATTTGAACAATCCCTATATTTTTAATGATGTGCACAAATATCCTCAAGAAAGTGATGAAAAATATTGAACAAAAAATACAAAAATTATTTTGGATTGGTTTTAAAGATGAGGATAAGTGGCGTTTCCTTGCATGGAAATATATTTGCAAGGAAAATAATTGTTATGGTGCTTGGATCAGAGATTGTCAATTGATGAATTTATCCCTTAGAGAAAAGTTAGTATGGTCTATCTATTTGAAAATGAATTTACTCTAGGATAAACTAGTAAAGGAAAACTATTTTGAAAACATGGAGGAGAATAGAATTATAACTCATTAGAAACCCCACAAGTAGATCAATTTTTTGGAGTTTCATCTTAGATTGTAGGTCTATAATCACAAACCATATGTCTTGGAAAATTTGTGAGGGATACAAGGCTAATTTCTAGGATGACACATAAAATGGTCCCTTGACCCACAAATAAAATGCTAATATGCATGATCAAAGGAATATCTTTTTGCAAGTGTAGGGAGATAAATTAAGTAATTATGTGGAAAAGGTTTGGATTCAAAGGACCAACTAGGTGCATATTATGTAAAGAAGATGAAGATAATGTTAGTTATCTTTTGTTAAATTGTAAGGTCATACGAGAGTGTTGGAGAAAGCTTTTAAGTAAACTTGGATGGTGGAGCTCACTACAAAACTTATTAAATAAAGTATTGGAGAGTTATCCCTACAAGCCAAATATATTAGTACTATCAAGTGTGCAATATTAGACTTTATATTCTATTTTGGCAGATTTTGTAGGAACACAAATGATGAACTTGTTATCTCTAAAAGTTTCACCCTTAAATGAGTTCCAAAAGTCAATCACTTTGATAAACATGGAAATACTTAGGTTCTATGGATTACACAAGAAATGGATTAAATCTTCAGATTTTAGGTTGGTTTCTATATGAAACTTCACCTAAGAAAAATGTAGGAATGTAAAGTTACTTGGTTTGAAAAGGGTAAGAAAGACTTCTTTCTTGAAATGTAAATATTGAAAGGTAAACTTAACTAAAACTTAACATGATGCACCAAAACATTAATACGAGAATATTATTGACTTAACACAATGAATATTTACTGAATAGTTCAATATGGGCACAATATTGATCTAAGAAAACTCATATATCAATTTATAAGAAATACACACTTTAGACAAACTACTAATAGGAATAATGACATTCACAATTAGCAACTTGAAAAGAAGTGCAATTTCACAACTTATAACTTATATGGATATTCCAAAATTCACTAGCAAATGCTAGAACTAAAACATAAACTCAAGGATTCAAAACAAATCACAAAAATTATATTAGATCATGTGAACACAAAATGGGCTCCCAAATTGTTCTTTATTCAAGCTCCAAAGGTAGCACAATAACACTCATCAAACTAAAGTAATCTACAAAAAATCATAAAGGACCCAAACAAATCACTTCAAAACTACCTCTGCATGAAAATTGGAACCTCTTACAAATAAGCCTCAAGCTCATACTTATGCATTTTACATCTAGCTACATCATAAATACAAGCCACCCAGTCCTTGGTTGAATTCAGTCTTAAAGGCCAAAATTGAGCCCCTCAAAAATCTTCAAAAAGGGGCAGAAGTGATCCAAAAGTCATGCCCTAATAATATCATCATAAAGACACCATATAAATGGAGTCTTATCTCTAAAATAAGCACTCAAAAGTCTCTAATATGCAATAACTCTTTAACTAACTTTCTATCCCATCTCCTTGTCAACTTACCAAAAAGTATCCATCAATTTTTTAAACTATATATATATATATATATATATATCCAATGTATTTTAATATTAATTTAGGAAATCATAAGAACTTATGAATAATAAATACTAATTATATTAATGTTATTAATATGATCAAATCAATTAATAACATTAACATACTTAGTCTTTATTGTTAACAAATTTATTAATAATAAATACAGACTATATTGATATTATTAATTAATTTCAAGTCATTTTAATAACATCAATATAGTATGTAATTATTATCAATAAATTTAATTTCATCAAAAATATTTAAATATATTATAAATAATAAACATTTATATATTATTTTAAAATAATAAATATTTGAACTTTTAAACCAAATATTAATAAAGTGATTTATAACTACATCACTTAGATTAATATTGATTTTTACATTAATAAAGTGGGTAACTTTACCACTTTGGCATTTTGCATAAATTAAACTCATATTCACATTAGTTTTAATGGGAAATAAAACAAAGGCAAAACAAATAAATAGCTTTCTATGGACTTAGCAAAAAAATTTAAAGTCATAGCCTTTTCCTTTCTTCACATGGACATGAGGAAATATTAGGTTTCTTCAAAACCTCAAACATGCTCATTATTTTCATTTCATTTCATTTTCTCTTGTTGAGCTCCAACTGCCATGGAGGAAAATAGGGCTTGAAGAAGGAAATGATTGAGTTATGTTGTGTTTTCATGGCCTTTTCTTCTTAGTTTGTTTCTTCCCATTCACTAGCAGCCACATAAGTAAACAAGAATAATTTGTTGAAGCTCATTAGAGCTTTTGGGATAAGTATTTTTGGAGCTTTGGAGCTATAGCTCCTACTAGCTTCCATTAGAAGGGATTGTTGGGCATGTTTTTGGTGTCATTTCATGTATTATCTGCTCTTTTTTGGAGCTCAAATAGCAGATCACATTGTTGGGCACCATTATGAGCTTTAACTATGATTTTGAACCTGAATATCACAATTTGACATGCAAATTTTTGGGTTTGAATAGAAGACCCATCTCGATGATTTACTTGCACATTTCTTGATGAAGAAAATACAACAATTTGTTAAAAATCCATTCTGTCTAGTATCTTTTTATGCCTAAGCATCTCATATAGCTTTGGGCATTTTGGTTGGAGATCATGGTAATATTTTTTGATTTTTTCTCTTCCCATTTGCTGCTATGTAACATTGAGACACTACTAAGGAAGGAAACAAGGGTTTTGTTGAATATTTTATGGACCTTTTCCCAAGAATTCACCTCCTTTTCTCACACATTTCTTTAGGTACTTTGAGCTTTATTTGATAGGTTGAAACAAAAATGAAATCTCTACATTTTTCTTGTGATGATATATCTTTCAAAAATCTGAAAATTTCTTGCAAAGATTTTTGTTTTAAATGCTTTGAAATGCATTGATAATAGAAAATGTGTAACTTAGTGCCAACCATGGTTTAATAGTCTCCTTACATATTGTTGCTTGCTACATTAAAGTTAAAAATCCTTCATGTTGTGACATTATCATACAATAAATACCTTAGTTTATTGTTTGGATCTGTAACTTTGAATGCATGATTATCATAGAAAATGATAAGATATGAGCATTAAAACTCATTGTTTATGTTTTAGCAATCAAATATTCTTCTTTAGAAAAGATATCTTTTCTACTAACAAAAAATAATTCATGCTTTTAAGAATGAAACATACCTTAAATGGAATTGAATGTTTGTTTGTTTTAGCACTACTAGAGTTTTTGTAGCACTGTTGGAAATACAAATGGGAAATGTATATTTCTGAGGGGGTGAATCAGAAGTACTAATCTCTAACTAATAAAACTTTTAACTTTAAAACATTGCATGCATAACCATATTAAAATACAATGTAACATAAATGCATACATACAAACACTTGACACCAGATATGATTACCCAGAAACCCTCCAATGAGAAGGTAAAAGTAGGGTGGGGATGACACCCACAATTCTTCACTACTGTGGCAATAAAGTTCACCTATTAAGGTTACATAATTTTACCATTCTCATGGTTTTCCCTGTGAAAGGCCTGGCTTGTTAAAGGCTTATAGAGGATTGTTAGATCCCACCTTGTTAAAGGATTTTAACACCTTGTTAAAAGTGTGCCTGGCTAAAGGACTTTAGAACACTCACTTGGAATGTCACCCTATTAAAGGATTTCACAATGACTATTAAGTCAACCTTAATACAAAGGATTTGATCCTACTAATACAACTGTTAGAAAGTACAATAGAATGTTTGATCTGATACACTTACAATCTAGTATTGTTGATTTCATATCTCAATTCAATCATTATTAATCCTTTCTAATCTAATATGGAATTTTTGTATCCTTGATTCTCTATTTTGATAACTAATTCTACTATTTTGTCCTTCTTCTAAGTCACCTTGAAGGTATACTAATCAATTGACTACTTTTCACTTCCTTCAAATCTTTGCTAGTATCACCTTCTTGCATGCATTCTTTAATGCTCTCTCTCACATTCTAAATTATCGAGCTTTTTCTCCCTTTAAAAAGACCTTGGTGGCTTAGGGTTAGGTATGAATCTATGATTGAGATTCATCCATTTTTCTCACTCAATTCCTTTCATTTTTTGATTGATTGCATGTTGATCGAATAGGGAATCCAAATAGATTCAATCTTATCTTCAAAGCTTCGACATCTATCCATATGTTAACTCAAAAATGGTTTACATAGTTGTTTTTTCCATCACAAACAACTAGGTCAATTTTGTGTTACTTAGCACTTGTTAATATTGATGCTCATCACATACTATAATTCTATCTAGCTCAACACTTGAACTTTCTAGGCATCTACTATTCACTTGATACTTGACACTACTTGGCACTTAGTATTTACTCAGCACTTGATTTACTTGGCACATGAGTGACTCAATACTCATTACAATTCAGCATCTACACACATTATACTCAGCATATATTACTAGCTTGGAATGAACTTATTAAAAAGCTTAAGTGTGTTGACATTCAATTGTCAAGACCAATCTAAGATCAATAATTTGACATGAGTGGAAAAAAAACTTAACTATACATGGTGAATCTAATCTCCTCGAGTATGATATACATCTAGTTTGGTATATATACAAAACTTTCAAAAAAATTTAAAATTTTGTAAAGAACTATATACCTCAAAATTTTGTTATAACTTCCCTTGAGTTAATGTGTCTTTTTGTATCCAAAATCTCTCTAAGTAGATTTACCTCTATTGTTTCTCTTTGTCTTCAATTATTCTAATACTCTTTATCTGATATGTTCTGATATGCCATGTTTCTTCTTTCTTGTTGTTTGCTCCTCCTTTCTTCTCTCTATTTATTTTATAACCCCCCCTTTCACATGTCTCCCCCTTGCATATATCTCCTTGCATATATCTCCCCCTTTAATATTTCTCCCTCTTTTTGACACTTATGTCAAAGGGTCTATACACTAAGTGTGTATTTATCCAAGAAGTTCTTATTTACTTCCATTATAATCTTGAGAGCAGCTTCCTAGTTGTCTATTGCAACATCTAGTGATTTGATTTGGATGGTTGTCTTTGCTGCAAGATGAACTAAGCCATCCAATGTTGAAAGATTAGGATCTTTCTTGAATTTTGTTTTAGCATAGGCTATTTTTTTTTGTAGTATATCCATGTGAGGGTTCAAGCAAGCTTGAATTTCGATTATTTTGGCTCTTATATTAGCCTCTATTGTTAACATAGCTAGTTCATTTTGTGTGTGAAGAGTGGAATGTAAGTGGTTCTCACTTTGAGCTAAGTTTTGTGGTAATTACATACCAAATATTTTCAAGTTTCTTTCTAGATTCAAAATCCTCTAGCTCATTTCTTGTGTAAAGAGTGTGAGTTCACACAATTTGGTGTATAGTGAGAATATATTCTAAAGAACCTTATTCACTTTTTCTATTTTTGTAGCTAGCTCCACTTGTAATAGTGCTATTCCACTGGATAACTTCTCATTTACCTTTCCTTGAAATTTCTTTTTAGATCATTCCATGAGTTTTGCATTGGTTTCTTGGTCTTCATTTGTTACTTGTTCAACAATTTATGACAATTGTTCCAATATGGGTTTGGTTTCATCAGGTGTTTGCAAGCTAAATGCATATAAAAGATGTCTTTAGTCTTATGTAGTGCTTTCCTTTTCTTATACTCCTTTCTAAGTATTTCTTGGTTCTTCTTCCTTTCCAATGCCTCTTTCATCTCATTGATCTATTCAAGGTTCATGGTTGCATATTCATATTTTGGTATGACTATTTGCTCATCTAATGTTGGGTCTCCATAGTGAACTACACTTGCAACCTTTTTTGAACTTGAGCCTAGTGTAGAAATCTAAAGTGGCATTGCATTAGTGCTTGGCTTTTGAAGGACTTTGGTAGGAATGCTAGTAGTTGGTAAATAAACCAATGTCTAGATGGCTTCCTACTCCTTTTCTTTTGGAATTTCCTTCTCTTCTTCTACTCCTCCTTGATCAATCATAATTATTTATGGTGCACCTTGTGCTTGTCTAGTAGGTATAGATACCTCTATCTATCATATTTGTTCTTTTGTGGGCTCCTTGAGAGTTTGAGTTAGTTGTTTAGTCATAACAACTTTAACTATGGTGTCAACCTTTGCTAATGTATCTTAAAATACTTTCTCTTGAGGTTGACCAATAGTAGGGGTAGGGATGGCAAAAGGTGGTTCTTGTGTATTCACCTTATCCCTAGTTATGTCAACTACTACTTTTTGTAACTCATCCACACTGACCAACATTGGATTATTACACAATTTTGCCTGTGGTGTGGATTGGTCAAGGATATTCTTTAGATCCTCTACAATTAGTGGATTGATGTTTTGAGTTGAGCTATCAGGAACATCTTTTACTTTTATTGTCTTTGCAGGTGTGTTTGTGTCATGTGGAGGGCTTAATGGTGGCAATTGTGTGTCTTGCACACTTTGATCTATTTGTTGCTCCTCAGCTATTGCCTTTTCATCTCCTTTTTGTTATGTCTCCTCCACTATGTCATCTCCCTTTTCTTTCTCAATTTCACCTTCCTTATCATTTCCTTCTTCTTCTACATTGTTCCTTCCCTCAAAGGGATCTTATTCTCCTTCCTTGATATTAGTCAAGCCATATATCAACTTCCACATTTGAGTTGATTTCTTGGCAACATCTTCAATCTTGTTTTGAAGTATGTTGACTGTTTTATTCTTAGGTGAAAATTTTCTACCATGTTTCTTGTTTTCTTTTTTTATTTTCCATTTTAATAGTTCTGGCATCACTTGTTCCAATGTGGATTCTTTTATTTCCTTTTCCATATTTGGGCAATAATGCCATTTATTCTCAACAATTGAATATAAATCTTTGGGCATTGTAGTGTCAAATTCAACTAGGGCATTCTTGAATTTTTCCATCATGGCATACACTAATTCTTCAACCTTATTTTGATCTTCTCTACTCAATTTGTTAAATTCAATATTTTTCAAACCAGTTAAGTCTACATTTTCTCTAATATTATCACAATTGTTTTCAATATCAAACTTGGGAGCATGACTTACCACTTTGAACTAGCTTGTGTCTTTTGACTCAGTCCCTTCATCATTAGATTCAAGTTGTGCAACATATTTCCTTCTTAATTTATTTTTCACTAAACCTTGTTGTTCATTAGCTTTCTTCTTCTCTTTTATTTTCTCCTTAGCCTTTTGAGTGGTGGCCCTTGTGGTTTCTCTAGTGGCTGGAGTAGTAGGCCTTGTAGGGCTTGGTTTTGCAATTTTCTTACCCTTTGGCTGAGATGCAGGCAATGTCTTAGCCTTTCTCTTATTTGACTCTTGTTTTGTTGGCTCTTCCTTAGCTTGTTCATCCTCAACACCTTCTTCTTCATCTTCACCCATACCATGGGTTAGGGTAGGTGTTTCTTGGCCCTACTCTTGCTCTTCCTCTTCATCTTCATCATCATCTACATTATCACCTTAAGCCCCTTCACCAAATTTTGCTTTTAGTTTCTTAACCATTTTATCCTTCTTCTTCATAGTTGAGGTAGTTTTCAACTCCATTTCAACCTTGGATTTGACAACATCATAATTACCAAAGATTTTTGTCATCTTGTCAACTTCTTTTGCAAGTAGTGTAGTGATGGTTGTTGATGCCTCATCTATGTTTATTTCATACCCCAAAGGCCTTAGCCATCTCACTCTAGGTACTACAACTTGGATAAAAGTGTAATCAATGTCTACCAAGAAGAAAATGTCATTGTAGTACTTCTCCACTAGGGAAACTAAAATTCTTAGCCTCTGTTTCATTGACTACTTGAAATCTTCAAAATAACTAGTCATCATAGACTCAAAATTGTCTTTGATTTGTTCAATGAATTTATTTATTTGTATAGCTGTAGACCTATTGATCTTCCATCCTAACTTACCAAAAGAGGGAAACTCATTTTGAACATAAAAGAATATGCATATCAATATGGAGCCAAACTTACATTGAGTACTTTTAGATCTCCTTATTGCTCCTAAGTTATTAATGATTTTCTACAACTATAACTCTTCTAGATCATAGGTATTATCTTTATTATCAATCTTTTATCCTACATCTACTACAATACATGGCACACTATTCAGTTAGCTTGACTGATAGAATTTGTGTGATATGACCCTCACTACAAATTCAAGAAGTGGATCCTTGATAGTATCTTGTCATTCCTCTCTTGTTCCACTTTGCCCCTATATTTTGCTCAATTTCTTCTTTAGAGTTGTTCCTTAGGGTCTTGGGCCTTTCTAGGGTTGGATATACTATAACCCTATGTGCAATCCTCTTTGATAGTTTGATAGGCCCTCCTTCTACCCATAAGCATCCATCATGGATTTTTTGCAAGACAATTCTTATCCATTCAGTTTTAAAGATAGTGGGGAAAGCTAGGGCATGAGTTAGTCCCTTTCTCTCTATGATTTAGAATTCTTCTTTAAACACTCCATTTTCACACAATTTATCATATGCTTGATGAATTTCCATGTCTCCTATTCCTCCAACCTTGTAGTTATAACATTTCCTTACATCCTAAACCATTACGACCATGGGTGGAATAACAAATAATGCTCTTGCTAGTTCATTTTTGTATGCAACCTTTGGAATAATATTAAATTTTGGTTTCTTTACCTCATTAGTAACCAACTAAACTTCAAATGGTTCCTTGTCCTTAGGATTCCTAGAGCTAGAGGCCATTTTGCAAGCTAGGGTTTCAACAAATATGAAACTGTGTAATTGTGTAACTTGGCATATGAAGAATACCTTTAAATCAATGGAATGATGCTTGATCCTTGCTAGAATCTATGCAAAATCTTCAATATTTTCTCATCAATCACTTCTTTACCCTACTCACTCTTTCTCTGGTTCATAATGATGAAAAAATAAGTAAAAAATCTGCCTTGTACCATTTCAAAACATCACATTTAATGCATGGTGCTGATATAGCTATAAACTCAGCTTCTATGCAATTTCTATTTCACTCGGCATCCATTGATTTTACCATCACTCAGTAGCCATTAGAATTATTCTTACTTGGCTCCAATAGGAATTTCCTTCACTCGACAACTACTACTAACTCGACTTCAACTGGCTTTGACTAACAACTCGACACACATTGGAATTTTACTTAGAAATTGAAGAGGACTTTTCACATTCGGTACTAGGATGAAAACTTAAAGTTTGACCTAGGTTTTTCTTTATTGATTTGCATCTTTATTCATGCTAGTTTACCCTTTTTAGCACTAACTTATCTTGGAACTAATGTATGATGAATTATTTAAATATCAGTCCCACATACCTCTTTTTTCTTAGTTTGATGGGATGTGATCACTTGACCTTTTAGGTGAAGTGATCCCTTCATTTGATGTGTTGAATCCATCTTTCTTCTTCCATGTTTTGTTCATCTCTCCTCTGATGTGCTCAACATCTACTTTTCCTTTTCATTTTTTGGACTCTAAGATAGGTGCCTTTGTCCTTTTTGGGTAGTGCTTGCTAATGTAACCAATCTTCAAATAACTAAATCATGTACTTTGACTCAACCATTTGTTGTAGCTACTGCTAAAGTGTGTTCTTATGCAATTCTTAGGGATGTGTCCATACTCTTGACAATAATGATAGCTATGTCTTGTATTATAATCCCAATTATAAAAAAATTCATAGCTTCTTGCCTTGTTTGATGACCATGTGGACTTGGATCTGCATTCAAAGTCTTTTTGTCCAAACTTCTGACAGTTGTAGCACTGTCCTTCAAATTATGGTGCATTCATGGTTCTAGTTCTGCATTCATGGCCTGATGACCTTTATTTTTGCACTTGTAACAATGTTTTAGGTTCTTAGGCTTGGCATTCTAACTAGCATTATTGCTCCTACAAACATTAGTTGTATGTCCCTCCTTTCCACAATGATGATAAGTAGATTTAGAATTATTACCTTTATCGTTTCTTTCCTCAGTAGCTTTGGATGATTCTCCTTCTTCAGTGCTTGTGTAGCCCAATCCTAATGTGTTTTTACTAGATCTACAAGATTTTAGTAGTTGCTCAAAGTACTTGATGGCTTCATTTGGCTTGTTGAAACATTCAACAAATTCCTTCTCTCCTTTTAATTCATTCTATAGTTATTCATTCTGAAACTTCAATGTATTATCTTAGTGTCCTTGACATTCAACTCATGATGGGCATTCATCATTTTACTTAGGGTGTCCAATTACATGTTTGAGATTCTGGACAAGTCTACTAATTTTTCTTCCAATCTATTTGTCAAAATTCTTTTGTCTTCTTCAATCATGGCCTTTTCTTCTATAGCTTTCTTCTTTTGTTTAGTCACCTCACATAGCAATATAGCTTGTGATTCTTGCTCCAACTTGAGACTTCTGATTTCCTTAACTTGTGCTCTATTGTTGTCCATGAGATCTACAATTGCTGCATCAAATTCATAGGAGTTATCATCTGCATATAACTATGTGTTGTCAATCTGTTTGTATTGAGTTTCATTTTCTACCATAGTAATCTCTTTTCTTCTCTTTAGTGAAGCTCTCAAGGCATCTCTAGCTTCATTCAGTTGTTGTAGTAGGAGATGTATCTAAATCTCCTAATTCTCAATGGTCTTTCTCAACTTGTAAACCTCCATCTCAAGATCTTTTCTCCAAGCTGTAAGGCTTATCCTGATGAGAACTTAGCTCTAATACCAATGGTTGGAAATACAAATGGGAAATGTATACTTCTGGGGGGGATGAATCAAAAGTACAGATCTCTAACCAATAAAATTTTTAATTCTAAAAAATTGCATGCATAACCATATTAAAATACAATGTAAAGTAAATGCATCCACATAAACACTTGACACTAGATATGATCACCTAGAAACCCTCCAATGACAAGGTAAAACTGGGGTGGAGATGACACTCACAATTCTTCACTACTATAGCAATAAAGTTCACCTATTAAGGTTATATAATTTTACCATTCTCATGATCTACCCTATGAAAGGCTTGCCTTGTTAAAGGCTTACAAAGGATTGTTAGATCCCACCTTGTTAAAGGATATTAACACCCTGTTAAAAGTCCACATGGCTAAAGGACTTTAGAAAAATCACTTGGAATGTTACCTTGTTAAAGGATTTCACAATGACTATTAAGTCAACCTTAATACAAAATATTTCATCTTACTAATACAATTGTTAGAAAGTATAGTAGAATGCTTGATCTGATTCACTTACAATTTGGTATTGCTAATTTAGATCTCAATTCAATCCTTATTAATCCTTTCTGATCTGATATGAAATTGTTTTATCCTCAATCCTTTATTTTGATAACTAATTTTGAAATTTTGTCCTTCTTTTAAGTCACCTTGAATGTATAGTGATCAATTCACCTCTTTTCACTTCCTTCAAATATTTACTAGTATCACCTTCTCACATGCATTCTCTAATGCTCTCTCTCACATACTAAATTATGGGGCTTCATCTCCCTTTAAAAAGACTTTGGTGGCTTAGGGTCAGGTATAAATCCATGATTGAGATTCATCCATTTTTCCCACTCAATTCCCTCCATTTTTTTGATTGGTTGCATGTTGATTTCATAGGGAATCCAAATAGATTTGATCTTATTTTCAAAGCTTTGAGATCTATCCATATGTTAGCTCAAAAATGGTTTACATAGTTGTTTGTGCCATCACAAATAACTAGGTCAATTTTGTGTTACTCGACACTTGTTAATTCTAATGCTTAGCACATACTATAATTTTATTTGGCTTGGAACTTTAACTTGCTCAACATCTACTATTAATTCGACAATTGAGATTGCTTGGCACTTACTATTTACTTGGCACTTGAGTGACTTGGTACTCATTGCAACTTGACATCTATACACATTATACTTGACATATATTACTAGCTTGGCATGAACTTAGTAAAAATATTAAGTGTGTTGACATTCAATTGTCAAGACCAATCTGAGATCAACAAGCACACTTCATACTTGACATATTTTATTTCTTTTTCTACTTGTGCATGATCATAAACAATTTGATAAAATTTCAGATGCCTTCAAATGAATTTTTTTGCTCCAATCTCTCTATATTTCACCTTTCTATCATATTCAATGCCTTTTTCCACTATGTATTGATTCCACTTTGACATGCTTGAAATGGGCATTAATGTGTGTTTTTGTAATAGCAATATAAATTATTGTATAAATCATCCTTTGTTCATACCAATAACTCTAGCATCTAGTAGCAATATCACAACCATGATGATTGATGAGACAAATTAATGTCTCAAATTTGATATAGTTTTTATATAGTATGAACTAACTCTTTGAGCCATGAGAAAAACATTTCCAAATACTTATTTTAAATTTCTTATGCAGAATGTAGCTAGAATCTATTAAACCTATAGATAGTGGATATGATATACCTTGCTTAATATTATATATAAAGTGTAGTATTTCATATAAATGTTTTAAGCTATGTTTTAATATTTGAATGAAAGTAGAAATGTTGTTGTATATGTTCGAACATTTTAATTTGTAGGAAATGTGAAACTAGCATGAGTAGTGGCAAACACTGCATTAAAGGAGTAATAAAGATTGGTCATAACATGAGAAGCACAAATCAATTTCAAGTGATAAGAAATGACTACGAAAGGAGTAGTTTAGAAAGTTGACTTGTTACATTATCTATTGAATGTTATTCTATTACTCAATCAATGTTCTAGAAGTAATGGTTGACATCCTTCCCTTTTTCTACTAATGATGTTTACTCATGAGTTTTTATGTTATGTTTTTCTAATAAGTTCCAACCCTCTATAAATGGGAAGTTAGAGTTAGTTTAAAGGATTCTGAAGTTGTTTTCTCTATTCCTTACAAATTTTTCAATCATGTAACAAAAGCAAAATTCTAATGAGAAAGTGATTTTGGATTACCTGTTGTGTTCTTAGTTAGTTGAAGCCAACCAAGGGGGCCCACTAGGGAGGTGCAATAGATTTAGGTAGAATAGATTTGTTTCTTGAAATTTCCTATTTAAGATAGATTTACTATATTAGTCCTACAACATAGTTGCTATGAAAGTTCCTATAACATTTGTGAAAAACTATCATGGTGGATATTTGAATTATTAACTAGCTTAGAATTCCCTTTTCTATAGTTTCTATAGTTCTCTATTGATGATTCAAGCATGTTTACAATTATGTATCAATAGTATAGATTCCTTTCATGCATTTTACTTTCCTACAACATAGGTGTTAAGACTCTTGAAGGAACTTGGTGAACATATTGTGCTGACCTATTTCAAGTCCTACATCCTTGGGTTGATAATTCAAATATATTTTCATGGTAGAATAGATAGTTCTCAAGATGGATAGAGTATCCTTGTTAGAGGAATAGTAGTGTAATTATCTTGATCTATTATGGAAACCCTACATTTTTGGTGTCATTTCCAGGGATGGTGTCAAACTAGGAACCTTCATGAGTCCTCTATTTCTAGATTAGTATGTTAGTTAGAAACCATAAGATTGAGTGCTTGATCCACAAGTCACCAATTCAATTGGATGCATCGAAGATGAAAACCACGAGATGAATATGGAAGATTTCTTCCATGAGAGCCTATTAATTTGAACAAATAAATTGAAGAAGAAGCTAAGTTTCCTTTTTCAGATGCAAGCCCTATCTTTCCTACAAAATCATACTCAAGGGCAGAACCTTTGGATACAAGTGACCTTCAACCTTTGCTGAAATTTTGGCTAATTTTCTTGATAATACTACTCTGAATCCACTAGTTGTTAACAATCCAGTGCCCAATATCCCTTTTCAATAGCAATAGCATAATCAAATACCTCTAGTAATGACACAACCTACTTTTCCATTTCCTCTTCCAAGCCTTGTAACCAATTCTTATCTCAAAAATATACCTCCAAATGCTCTTCCAAAGTTTTATGGCCTTGCAACTAAAGATCCTGATACTTTCTTGTTTGAGTTTGAAATAATCTATCATAGTTTTGACTACAACACTAATGCCCATAAGTGTAAATTATTTCTAGCAACACTAAAAGAGTTAGTTTTATGATGGTTCATGGGTTTAGGAGCCAATGTAGTGGGTACTTGGGATGAAATGCAAACTCTATTTTTGGACAAGAATAAAGAGTATTGCAAAGCAAATGATTCATGAGGAGATGCTATTTTTAGAATATCACAAAAGGAGGAAGAAACATTGGAAGACTATGTTTCACATTTGATGTGTACACTATAGAAGAACCCTCAACATGTGATGTTTGAGGATTCACAAAAGCTAGTCTTTTTGAGAGGTGTGAATGATAATTGTCTAGAAGCATTAAATTTGATGGATGGAGGAGACGTGTATCAATCTTCTTGGGATGACCTCAAGAAATTTTTTCTTAATTACTCAAGATCAACCATGAAGAAAGGGAAAGGACACTACAACTATTAAAGAATTAGTCAAGGTATTTCTAAGCTCAAGATATCTAATTTGCTCTCAAATTTCAAGTATGACATTATAAATGATGTCACTACACATCTTGATACAATGACTACAAAGAAGAAACACACAAAAGATGAAATACAACTAGCTAAGTACTACCCCCATTACCAAAAGAAGAAGAAAGATTTCCAATGCAAACTAGTCACTAATGTGGAAAACCAACATCTTCCAACTGAGTATATCAAAATAGATGGAGATGATGAGCAAGTATTCAGTGTTGATCAATGTTGATCATGGTCCAAATTCCTAGGTATGCCTTAGGAACCTTTGCAAAATTCAAATCCATATGGTAATCAATGGCAAAACTATAATACCCAAGGTCCTCCACAATATAGACAACCCAATTGGAATAATGCTTGGAAAATTAATCCACAATAGCCCTAATGGCCTCATAACTCCCAACCTTCTTAGCCAAACCAATAGAATAATCAATGGCAAAACCAATGGCAACCAAACCAAGGGAATTGGCAGTCTACAAATCAATGGAGAGGACCTCAATAGTGGTCTAACCAAAATACTAGTACTCCATAATTACCACCTCTAGTCCAAAAACCTTCACTAATGCCACCACTTGTGAGTCCTAGACCTCAAAAGTAGACCCAATTACCTACACAACCTTGACCAAATCCAAATAACCAGCAATCACAACAACCCATGTACTTTGTTGATGCTCAACAATACCTTGCTTATGCTCTGAATCTTACAAATATACATTTGAGATCTAGTACAACCATACTAGTGCCTAAACTACCTCTTATAACTAAAATACCAAATACTCATGTAGCATCCAAACCCCCAATTTATAAAGAGGTTGACCCAGCTAATGTTACTAATTTAGCTCAAACCTAGCTAGTGGTTGAACTTCCTTTTTCCAGAGAAGCTTGTACAGAGTAAACCTATCCAAATAGAGGAACAATCTTTTGATATTGTTGGTCAGTTAAAGAACATGCATGTCCAAATACCCCTATTTTAAGATATTAAAGATGTTCCCATCTATGGAAAAGCCATTAGAGAAGCCTGCCTAAAGAATCCTAGGAGGAAGGAAAAGGACCCAACTATAGTCCATGTTGTAGGACAATTGGCTGACATTATATTAGGAAAATTGATGACTCCTAAATATTCTAATCCAGGCAGTCCAATTGTGAATGTGATTATAAATGGTCAATCTATTAAAAATTCTTTCATTAATCTTGGTGCCACTATAAATTTCATGACCAAGGATACTCTGAAGAAGTTGAAAATAGAACGATTAAGTGCTACTCCAACAATTCTATAACTTGTAGATAGTTCTACTGTCACTCTTTATGGGATGATAAAAAACATTGTTGTAACCCTAGACTCTCTAAAATACCCTGTAGATTTCATGATTTTGTCTCCCAAAGTCAATTTATCTAGTTACCTTGTCATTCTAGGACAACCATGGTTAGCTACAACTGATGAAAATATAAGTTGTGGGTCAAGGAACATGACCATATCTAATGGCCAAGCAACAAACAAATTTAATTTATATCCTCCAACAAAACCACAACCATATTAAAGCACATCTATCTAGCTAGATTTAGGAGATGAAGAAGAAGAGTTAAACTCTATAGCATAGCTTATGATTTACATGGACAATATTTCCCAAAGCTATAGGAAGAGGATTTATTAATTTAGAGTATCCTTACTAACACTTGTGTGGTAAAAAAAAATGTATTTGATAGCTCCATGTTAGAGTTAACCATATATGAAGAATGTAATTAGAATTGTTTTCTACTCAAAGAACCACGCATTATTCATCAACTCTTATTGTGTGAATTGGATACAAGTCCAATCCTTGAAGCTGTTATAATTGAGTCTACCACTACTATTTAGCTATCAAAAGGTCACAATATTCATGTCAATCACAAATTATCTATCACACAGATGAAACAGTTAACAGAGCTGCTTCAAAAACATGAAAAGGCTTTTGCATGGGACTATGGAGATATGAAAGGATTGAGTCCTACATTATGCACCCATAGAATATTCATAAATGAAGGGTGTCTACTACTTCATCAACCCCAGTGAAGGATTAATCCAACCCTAAGAGAAATAGTTAAAACTAAATTACAAAAATTTCTTGATGTTGGTTTTATTTATCCTATATCTGATAGTAGATGGGTGTCACCCCTAGTCATAGTGCCTAAAAAGGGAGTTAAATGGTGAATTTGTGTAGATTATAGAGAATTGAATAAATCAACCAAAAAGGATCACTTTCCTTTACCATTCATAGATCAAGTTCTAGACTCTCTAGCTAGAAAGAAGTATTTATGTTTTCTAGATGGGTACAGTGGTTATAATCAAATAAGTATTGCTCTTGAAGACCAAGACAAAACCAAATTTATATGCCCATGGGGTTCTTTTGCATATTCTAGTTTTCCATTGGACTATACAATGCTCCTAAAACATTCCAATGAGCTATCATCAGTATTTTTGCTAACATATTGCATGATTGTTTGGAAATATATATGGATCATTTCACAACATTTGTAGTCACCTTTGAAGAAGCCATGATGAATCTTCAAAAGGTTCTTATCTGATGTAAAGAGCATAATCTAGCCCATAATAGTGAAAAAAAATTATACTTATGCAAGAAGGAGTGGTACTTAGTCATTTCATATTAGTTGTAGGAATACAAGTGGACCCAACTAAGATAGAGGTAATTCTAACACTACCCAAACCTACAAAATAGAAAGATGCAAGATCATTTTTAGGTCATGCTAGATATTATAGACATTTCATAAAAGATTTCAGCAAAATAGCTAGTCCTTTGTACACATTATTGACTAAGGAAACTGAATTTATTTGGACACCCAAATGCAATGAAGCCTTCCTATAGCTTAAGAAACTTCTCACCATGGCACCAGTTTTACAAGGACTAGATTGGTCACTTACATTTCATATCCATACCGATGCATCAAACTATGTTGTAGGAGTTGTATTAGGACAAAAGCCTACTAATCTTGAGAATATCATCCACTATATTAGTAAAATCCTTCAGAAACCCAAGCTAAATTACATAGTAACAAAAAAATAACTTTTAGCCATAGTCTATGCATTAAACAAATTTAGACACTATGTAACTGGATATCCTATTTTTGTTCATACTAATCACTCAGCTATAAGGTATTTAATGAACAAACTAGCTATCATTGGTAGATTGGCAAGATGGCTCTTGTTGTTATAAGAATTTGATATTACCATTATTGATAAGCCAGTTAGATCCAACATAGTTGCAGATTAGTTGTCTAGATTGACCATTGCTAATGAAGATCCAACTCTAATCAAAGAGACTTTTCTAGATGAACATTTGTTCCATATAGCAACTCATACACCATGGTATGCAAAAATTGCAAATTATCTTGCTACAAATAGACTACCCCCACACTTCTCTTATAAAGAAAAGAGCAAGTTGGTAGAGAAAATTTTTCAATACTCTTGGATAGATAGAAATCTCTTCTTTGTAGGGCCAAATGAAGTCATAAGGAGGTGTGTCAGGTAAGATGAGACATATGATATACTGCATGCTTGTCATGATGAACCATGTGGAGGCTATTTTGTAGAAAAAAGAATAGCACTAAAGATACTTACAATGGGATATTGTTGGCCAACCCTACATAATAATATAATGACATGTACAACTAATTGTAGAAATTGCCAAAAGATGGGTTGACCAACCAAAATTGATGAGATGCCACTCACTCCACTAGTTGTCATCACACCTTTTGACAAATGGGGCATGTACTTCATAGGTCCAATTGACCCACCATTAAGTGGCAAGTACTACATCTTAGTATGTATAGATTATGTAACTAAATGGGTGGAAGCTAGAAAAATGAAAAATGCTAGAGATGAGAAAGTAGCTAAGTTTCTGTATGAAGAAAATTTTACCTGTTATGGAGTGCCAAGGGAAATTTTCATAGATCAAGGACCTCAATTTACATCAAATTTGATCACTAAGTTTATGAAGGAGTACAACATAAGACACCATAAATCTAGTTCATATCACCCTCAAGAAAATGGGCAAGCAAAGGTTACCAATAGAGAACTTGGAGCCATTCTGACCAAAATAGTACACATACATAAGAAGGATTGGACAAGTAGATTAATTGAAGCTATTTGGGCATACTGGACCACATGGAAGACAACCACTAGATCTACTCCATTTGAACTTTTCTATGGTAAAGTAGCAATGTTATCCATTGAATTTGAACACAAGACACTGTGCACTACTTTAGAGTTGAACATCAATCTTCCTACAACACAACAAGAGAGACTCCTCCACTTAAATTCACTGGATAAAATATGAAAGAGAGCTCTGGAAAGAATAGAAATTATTCAACACCAATGAAATTAGTGGCATGATGCACATATTAGGAATAAAAGATTTCCAATGGGAGTTTGTGCCCTCCTCTATGATTCTCATTTCAAAGAGAATCCAAGGAAATTGCAAACTCAATGGTTAGGGCCTTATGAAATTTAGCATGTATTTGATAATGATACAGTGCAACTTACAACTATTGATCTTATTCAATTTAAATTACTTGTGAATGGCCATAGGCTACATCTCTATCATAAGCCATAGACTAAAGCATAGTTCCTATAGCAATTTCAACCAATCAGTGCACCACCTCTTATGAACACAGTTCCTATAGCAGAAGATGGAGATCTTCTTCCTGCAACCATGCAATGATAGAATTATAGGAACCTCCATAATAAAACCTCATTTAAATATGAGGCCCCATTCTTCCATTCACTTTTCTCTTTCTTCATAATCAACCCATCTCATTTCTTTATCTACCATCCATCCACATTCCACCTTCCACATCATCCACACTCTCTTTATTTTTTCTTTCAATAAAAAATATTGTCAACACTTTCTGAGATCATCAACCTTTTTCACCTCATCAACTTACACGTGGATGTACAGTCACAAATTTGTAGGTACAAAAATTTCTTTTCCTCTTTAGTCATTTTTAAGATATAGGTTTTGATATTTATATCTAATACTGCATTATATATATCATATAAGACTTAAACTAGTTTCTCCTTCGCATACCAAATTTTTTAAAGTGAGGACACTTGTAAAATTTTAGTGGGGGTGCTAGTAAAGTGTAATAATTTCTAAATGTCACCTCCACATTATCCTAGTCATGTCTACATCAAAGAATGTACTTTAGCAGTAGTTTGATAGTTTTCATTTTATTAATTTTTAAAATCTTTCTATATTTGTCATACCTTTTATTGCAATTTTTGGGAAAAGATCTATTGTACTAATCATGTCTACATCAAAGAATGTACTTTGGTAGCAGTTTGGTAGTTTTCATTTCATTAAATTTTAAAATTGTTCAATGTTTTCCATACATTTTATTGTGATCTTTGGGAAAAGATCTCTTGTACTTGGCATAATTGAAAGGAATAAGAGCTATTATGGGAATATTTGTAGTTAAAGCCTCAATGTACTCCATCATTAATGCATCATTATTCTACATATCAGAAACAAGGGGGTATTGATTATGAGAAGAGGTAACAACATACAACATTTTTAATGTATGACATTTAAAAAAAAAAAAGTTTTGAAGCTCAAAGGAAAAGAAAATTTACAAAGGTAAGAGGGACAAACAAATTTGTTGTAGTAGCAAGAGTGGAAGCCAAAATTTTTGAAGATGGGAGGACAACTAAAGAAGTATGAGCCATTCATTCATAATATTTTACTTGTAGATATTTAAGTAGTGTGATGATTTCATGCTTGTGGATGGCTTGGTTATTTCTTACAATTAATAGAATTCAATTAGGAAGTTGCAATGGAGTTCATGAAAACATTTGATGAAGGAGAAGCCTCAATTTGGGGATTAAGAGTGATTGTTGCTAAGGAAAGAATAGCAGAGGTCACCAGGTTACCAACAATTGGGGAACATTATCCAAATGAGCATGATGCTAGATTTGCAAGGGCACAGTTTACTTAGCAAGGTGACCCTCAACTATACATCACAAAACAAAGATGTAAGAGACTTTCTCTTACACCTCCATATCTAGAGCTAGTAACCCACATTATTAGATACTTAACCTGTGAAGGTAGGTTTTTGAACTTACATGCTCATCATTTGAAATTTTTTAGTTGCATAAGGCATAACATGCAAGTTAAAATTTCCAACTTTCTTTAAAATATGTTATGTATCAGTGCCAAGGAAACCCAGAAAGGAAAGCCAAATTTTGTTTCCCATCATGCCCTCATTAAGCTTCTAGTTGAATGATCTCTTAGGGATTCTTCCATATTTCATGGGTAGAATTTGTTGAAACCAATACCTTATAGCCACAAATTAACCTTGTTCCTCAAAACATAGAAAATAAGGAAGAAACCATAGAGCCAATTCAAAATCCATTTGAGAAGAAAAAAGAACCCTTTCTTGATAAGTTTGTTAAACCTAATTTAGAGGATGATATGTTGAGCTCTTCTAGGGGTAAAGGAAAGAGTAAGGTTAGTCCTAACCTTGAAAAGGAAGTGCAAAATCCTCTGTAACAAAAAGAAAGAGGTCTACTCCTACAGTAACTAATCCTGTAACATCTACTCTAGCCACACCTAAACTTAAATAGACCTATAAAGTGGACAAAGCTGAAGAAGGTCCTATACATAGAAGCCCTCGCATGCAAGGTTGAGTATCTCTAGCTTCTATTGAAAAACCAAATGCCTCAATTTTAAAATCTCAAATAGAGTTAGTAGTTGAAAATTTTCCAGATGATTCTCCTATACAAGTAGAGCCCCAAAACATAGAAACACATGAAGGTGAATCTATCAAGGAGACATTGCAAAAGAATCTAGAAATGTGCAATCTAATTCTTACTGTTGCTCCAAAAGAAGCACCCAGCAATGAGCAACCTACTATGCCATTAGTTTCTAAATAATCCAATGTCTACCTTATATCTTAAAAATATTCTTGGTACACCTAGTATTTCCAACAAGTTGCCAAAGAACAAAAGATGAAATCTAAAACTCAAGAATATTGGTCATCAACAATTCAATCAATATTGTTTGGTCTATACAATCACTTTATTTTTTAGAAAGTCTTGTGGAAGCAAGAGAGAGACTGGATGCAAAAGGAAATATTTGAAAGAGATAAAGAAATTAAATCATTAAAGGAGTAACTAGAAAAGTAGAAGAAACAAATGAATAAGGCTTTGAAGCTAGCTAATCAGGCTATAACTGGTAGACCACCCCCAAGGGTGTATGCTTTTTGTTTAAAAGAATAATTTTTGTTGTTCCAGTTGATGATGACAATAAGAAATATTGATTGTTAGTTTAAAAATGCTCAAGATTTTTATAATGTGTATCAAACTTTTCCCTCATGGAAAAATAACTTGTTATGTGAGCCTATTTACATAATTTCATAATTCCACAAGAAACAGAGTGGAATCCCTTGCTCTACATAGGGGATGTTCATTTAAGAGCTCTAATGTCATGGATACACAATGAAACCAATTATGATAGACAGTTGGATGCTTATAAAAACCTTGAAAAATCAAAGCCACTGCCACTCCAGGTAGAATCTAATAAGCCTTATGACCTCCTAAGGGACTAGTTCAAATTAACTTGTGGAAGGCCAAAATTGGAAATTAGAGAGAAAGTGTTTGAGAAAAGAGAAGTTTACAAAGAGTATGAGAAACTTCCTAATTTTACAAAATAGAGAGCAATTGTAGGGCTTAGAAATAGGTGGAGTCAACTACTAGAATCTTTCAGGAAGGTTGAACCAAATAGCCATATTAATTTTGAGGAAGTAGTAAATAGAGTGCCTAAATACATGCAATTCAAAAGATAATAGTGGGAGATTTTAGAACAATGGTGAAGAAGTACAATGCTTGAGGACAAGCATTAGCATAGTGGGGGAAAATGATGAGACAAATTAATGTCTCAAATTCAATATAGTTTTTATATAGTATGAACTTACTCTTTGATCCATGAGAAAAATAATTCCAAATATTTGTTTTAAATATCTTATGCTGAATGCAACTAGAACCTATTAAACCTATGGATAGTGGATATGACATACCTTGCTTACTATTATATATAAAGTGAAGTATTTCATATAAATGTTTTAAGCTATGTTTTAATATTTGGATGAGAGTAGAAATGTTGTTGCATATGTTCAAACATTTCTAATTCGTAGGAAATGAGGAAGTGGCACGAAGAGTGCAAAACACTGCATTAAAGGAGTAATGAAGATTGGTCATAGCATGAGAAATGTGGATCAGTTTTGGGTGATAATCCATGATTGCAAAAGGAGCTATTTTAGAAATTTGACTTGTTACATTATCTGTGGACCATTATTTTATTACTCAATCAATGTTATAGAAATCATAGTTGACATCTTGCCCTTTTTCTACTGATGATGTTTGCTCATGAGTTTTTATGTTATGTTTTTTTAATAAGTTCCAATTCTTTATATATGGGAAGTTAGAGTTAGTTTGAAGGATTCTAAAGTTATTTTTGTTGGTGTTTTGAAATGCTACAAGTTTCAAATTACCTTGATGAGAACAAGACACATCTAGGGGCAGCCAACTCCCATCTTCAACATGTCATTTCAAACACTGGGCCAACTATAAGGCTAGACCCTTCTTCTATTTTAGGCTCTGCAAAACCTAGGCGGGAGGACCTCAGATTCAATTAACATGGTCCTAGTGCAAAAACATATTCCTAAATCTATTAAGTAGATTTAACCCTTATATCTCATAATACTTATGCAATGACATAGATATATTGTAGCAAATTGCAATTCTATGATATTCACAAACTAAGTGAGGGCATCCTTTTCAGCTCTTCAATATGAAAGGGAAAAATGTTTGATTAATGATGTTCAATTCAAAAAAATATGTTATCAACAACATAACCCTATGATCCTTCAAAATGATCAATGTCTTATCTATTGGGTAGTCACATGAATCCCTACCACACATCCTTGAAAGTCATTGACATATGCCATACACCAGGACTTCCTGATCTACCTATCCACTTTGTGAATTAGACATCTGCATCTTTCTAAATCTCATACTTGACCTATCCCTTCATGAGATCTGCAATCCTATGATGATGAATTAAGTAGTTACATTACTCTTTGAGTCATAAGAAAAATTAATCAACATATACAACCAATAGATTGCAACTAAGTTTCATACTCTTTGTTTAAAAAACACAAAAGATCACAAACAACATGAATGGGAGATAAGATATCAGAATGAAGACTAACTTGCTACTAAATTTTATTTATTTCTTTGAAACAAACACAAGAGATGCATGAAATTGAAATGCTAAACTACCTAATAGATTAGAACTAACTGTATTCTCCTTTCTTGCTATTCATTACAAGAGAAATTGCCGAGGATAATGGTATCACAGTGGTGAGTCTTTTTTCTCCCCCAAAACTGGAACCTATACAATGAGAAACAAAGAGAATGATATAGAGGAAGGAGTTCCAAGATTTGATCTAAGAAGTACATGTGTCCACTTGAGATTCCATCTCCTAGTAGTGAAAATAATCTCTCTAATCTCTCTCTACAACTGCATATCAAATCTTCAATCATTTTGTCCTCTAAAAGCAAGAAATATCTGAGATATTTGATTGAAAATCATAAATAATTTTGATGCCCAATTTAAACTCAAAGAAAAAGTGAAAATTAGTTAAAAATGAACTCTAGAAGCACAAAAAAAAATTTAGAAGTAATTTAGGCTTCAACTAACTTCAATGTTTGCCCCCCAACTAATTTTAATGCTCCATGATGAAAGTTGCTCATTCTGCTGAGAATGCCCTAGAAAACACAAATCTCCTTATAGCTTGAACCGATGAATAGCTGTGCAAAAACTAACTCCATATTTGGAAAGTTTGTTTCCTCTTAGTTTCAATGGTATATTGAAGTCCATATTTTAGATAAAAATTGCCCCAATTATGCCCCTTTGAAAATCTAGGTTCTAGCTATATGTTTCAAGATTGCTCCTCAAATATTTAACCTTTTCTAAGGTTTGAACTATATTATAAATTAGAAATTTATTTATAAATCTCTAACTTACATGTACTTTTGAGGAAAATTTAATAAAATTTTAAAATTTTAAAACTTTTCAAAATTCCCTTCACATATTCCATTTGGGTCAAACTTGGTTTGACCACCCTCACCATGTGTTAGCACTAGATTGGCTCATTTCATGCATAGTCATCAGATGCCTCCAACTAGGTGCCATGTAGCATCATCTAATTCATCCTTTTTTCTACCACATTAGCATGCCATGTCATCATGCCACATCATCAGTCACTATGTTGCTATCTGAGTCAGCATTTTGCCACATCATCAATGACATACTGACCTTGCAACATATGTCATCTTCTTGCCACATCAAAAGCCTCCACCACATGTTACTATCAAACTCATCCACCTCACCACCACATTTGTGCCACATGTCAATCATTGATTAGGTCACCATGTCACTATGTTAATCAGCATGCATCTTTGCTTTGGTGACATGGTAATAGCTATCGAATGCACCATGTGTTGCCATATTATGCATTGGAGATATCTACTTGCCATGCCATAGCCTTCCTCAAAATCTATGCCACATGGCACATTTTGGTTGGTCTAGTCATCACCAACATCATTGTTGAGTCACTACACATATTGCTCGACTGCCACTTGTCAGATTTTGGTTTATTCTCAATCACTCACTGGAATTTCACCTTACTAAGAAGTCACTGGCCAGAATTTGAACTTTTTGGTAGGTCACCATGACACATGCCAGAAAGTGTCACCATTTTTTGATGGTGACATGGTGACCATCGAAAACCTCAGCTTTTTTGGCAATGATTCTTTCTTTTTCGAAAACCTTTACCATTGCTCTATTTTGTGTGCTTGTTCAAAATTTGTTCCAATTACTTCTACCTATCAGTGACTAGGTCAGACCCACCATGTAGGCTATGGCTTCCCAAAAGGGAGATGTCTTTAAGACATCTTATTATGTGTGTGTTGGCATATTTTAACACTAAATTTTTTCCTAGTATGCTTGATATGGGATTATGTTACTTAATTGTGATTCCATTTTCACTGGGGCCTTCAATGAATAACAGACATCTTTTCTTATATATGTGGGGATCCCTATTCTATTATCGCCTTCCTAAGGCTTAGTTGACTCTTCCCATGGTGTTTCTCTCTTAGTTGTTGTTTCATCTTTTATATCATAGATTTCCTCAATTTTTCCTTTAATTAGTGGCTTGCTTCAACTACATATGTGGTTGCTCATGTTATTGGTAGCTTCCATCAATAATTTTCTACCTCTTCCTACTTTCCTCCAGTGGCTTATATATTTATTTGAAGCTCTACCCTTGTTTATAAGCTATTGCATTGGGCATCTTTAACTTAGCAAAGAAAGTTTCTGGCATCCTTCTCTTTTCCATATGCATCTTCTCTCCTTAGCATGGTGGCTTGTGGAGACTAAGTAGGAATCCCATGATTTAGCTATTATATCTCCCCAAGCAAAGAAAGCTTTAAATACTCATAGACTAAGAAAAAATAACCAACAAAATTGCTGATATTTTCAATATCAAATTTATTAGACACAAGGACCAGTCCAATTACATAAGTTTGCAAAAATATACTAAGAAGGTATTAATGTGTGAGTAAATATCTAGTCCCTTCTTCATTGTGAACCATGGGATGCTATCAGATACCACTCCCATTGCAATCACTACCCATCCCATCCATAAAAATACTAGTTTGTAAATATGCCTTTTAGATTAATTTATAGGATGGTGAAAATATGGAAATGCTTAAAGTGATCGAGAAAATCTAGGGGATACCCTACCCTACAAATGCAAGACAAAGAGAATAGAAAGATTAAGAGGTGCCTATGCATGGGAGGTAGTAGGGGCCATAATATCAAAGCTTTTCATTCTTTTAACAATGGAGGAGAAAGTTGTGTGAGTCTTCCTAGCATGTGGTGCCTCTACTTCCTTTTCATATGGGCCTTCTGCCCTCTTCCAAATTTGCTAACTATTTACTTTGACATGCAACTTTCATCTTCAAAGAGCTCCATTGCATTATTTATTACGTGTTCCTCCTAGCCAATTTCTTTCCTTTTTATGCAGGGCTCCAATTCAAACATTTCCCTTTCCATTCTTTAGCGCTTCCTTCCATTCAATGCATGGGTCTCTTGCTGATGGCATCTCTAGTTTTTTGCATGGATTTCTCTTTTACCATGGGAGTAGTTTTTTTATAATGGATGTAGGTGGCTTCTTTCAAGACACCCAACCATTTGTTTAGTCTACATTGGATGGACACAATGTCTCTATATTTTCTTATGGTCAAACAAGTGCTGGAAAAATACATACAATGGTCTCTTTTTCCTCCTATTCTACTTGCTAAATTTAGAATCTTAGTTTATCCATGGTCAACAAAATATGCATCAGAGAAAGACTGGTTCTATCTTGATGAAATAGTAAATTGAAAACCCATTGAATAGCTTGTCTCTTTATATTTAAATTTAATAATACCGTCTTCCTAATTTTATATGTCAATGTTGCCAATTCATCTTCCCCAACTAAGTCACAACTTGTTCAATATAAGGTGATCAGTAAATGCCACTTGTTCAACTGCCCCACACATACATTGGTGTTCCTTTTTTGCTCATGCCATGGGCATCATTGTTCTTTGAAATTTACTTGGGGTGGAAAGTCTGTAGTGCTGACAATTTAATCCTTTTTTTGTTTTCTAAATGATTGATTTAAATTAAAAAAAGGCTCACAGCAAGTTGTCGATCTAATGGAATTATTCAGGCCCCAAAATGGGTCTGACTAAAAAATTTCAAATTCAAACACTTGAACTGCAAAATTGACTCATTCACCCTCTGGCACTAATTTGAAAACAAATTCGACCACTAAAAATGAATTTGAAGCACATTTTTCATCTTTTTGTAAACTGTCAATTTTGTGTCAGGAGGTCCTTTGACTGGCCTTAAAAACTAACACAAACACCTGACCGAACTCTAAAATCAAACATAATGAATCTTTATTTCACAATCTCTTACCCTGTCAAATCTTGTCTCATGAAAAATTCCTAGTCAAAAGATACTAACTATCAAAGTTTCCCTTTCAGAATCCCTTTCAGAATTACCTACAAGAAAACATGTTAGAAAACACTAAACTATGTTCAAAATTGGCTTGGAAAATTAGGCAAACTGTTACTTGGGAAAATGAGAACCAGGGAATTGGTTCACTATCACAAGGAGAGTATAAATCCATGATTTGGGCTCATGACAAATAACAAGACGCAAATGGTGAGCAGTCAAAATGGGCTACTCAAATTTATAGATTGGAAACATAGACAAAAAAACATTTTTTTTGAATGGAATTGATCTAGGAAAGTGTGCAAATAGATTTTTCAAGATTTGATAAATGGCACACTTAAAGTATTTTTAGAGTACAACATAGTGGTACAATCTATTCAATCTCACCTATCATAGATTTAGAGTTATGACATCCCAAATAGGGGTACCGACCAATCTACATTTCTAAACACTAGTAAAAAGTTAGAAATTGCATTTGGAATTGCGTCTGAAAACTGATCAAATGGATTTGTCATAAGCTCAAACTTGAAACATAGAAATTATTTGACCTCTACAATGCATGCAAAAGGAAATTCATCATTTTGGTCAACTAGGTCAAATTTATGGCAAGTTAAACAATGCCTCCTAGAATTCAAAACTAATTGCAGTAGCATTACAACAATAAACAACCAACTTTGAGGGATTCAAAACCTAGCCAAACGGATTTAAAATGACTTGAAATCTGAAACATAGGCTCTTTGTATGGACACTAAATAGGTCCAAAGTGGTGATTCATGAAAAATTACTGGGTGTGAGATATTCACATGCAAACGAGGGCTCCTGTCACTGTTTGACACTTCAGTGAAAATGTAGAATTGTAAATTGCTCAAAATGAGACTTCATAGAATAGCTCAAAATGTCAATTTAACATCATAGAACACATAGACACATTGAATGCAAGCTACTAGAAACATTAAACACCTCTTAGGCCTCAAAAGGACAACTGGCTACATATGCATTTAAAAGCACTCATAAGGTTTAATTTTTCAATGGTACTCAAAATCAGGGCTTCAATTTTGAGTCCCAATAGTGGCTTTTTCTAGGGATGCATGTCACTTGTGGGCATGGAAAGAATTTAGATCTCTAGGAGAAATAGACCACACACTTGATAGAAAAAATTTCCTCTCAAACAACTTTATTGAAAGCAAGAAAACTAATCCTAATATGTATAAACAATGGCCATGAGACACTGAAAGTTTTCAAAACTCCTTACCTCTATCATACACCTAATTCTCATTGAAATTTTCTTGAGGTAAATGGAAAATTTCTTTTTCACTTGTTCCATTTTCAACAACACCTTCACTTAACTCATTAGGCAAAACAAAATAACTACCATCATTTCCATAGTGCATATAAAAGTCAAAGACGGTTTCATCATCATGCTCACTATGAGAAAAAACACCAACATGCTCATGATTACACAAACTAAACTAAGAATCAAAATCCAACAATGATTCATGCACGTTGATTAGAAACAGAAAGACTTCATATTCTACACCATTCACCAAGTTGCATGTACTAAAAACTTGCAACTCACCTTGTGCCTCTGGCTTCAAAGAGTATAGTGAATCTAAGTCAAATTCATGTATCATGTCATCACATATCAAATTAGATCTAAAACTCACTAAAATATTATCATCATAGTCTTCAAGCAAAGGTTCAGTAAACATATGAAAAGAATTCTCATTAAAATTTTCATCAGCAAGAAGTTTACTGGCATCAATATTCTAATCAAAGAAATTGTTAGAGACAGTTGTGAATGTGTTAAACTCATTAGCATAAGACTTACCAACTAATCTGATGGATGGATCTAGACTAATTGCAGTATTGAATATTTAATTAAAAACACAACTCAATGGAAGTCTTAATACATTTATACATAAATGAAATTAAGTATCAAAACTCAAAAAACTTGAGGTGAAATAAATAGAATTGAGAGAGAGAAGAAGATGGAAAGTGCAAACAAAGTTTGATTTTAGAGTTTTCCACAAACGTGACTATATCTCCAGGTCAGCTCCAATAGAGTATGATCAATCTGATTAGTTCTCCAAAAATCAATTACAATTATGCACCAAGACCATTTCTTCTAGCACTTCGATAGCATAACAATTCTCCGAAGTACAAAAATGGCTCCAAAAAATCTCCCTAATCCTTCAAAACTTCACCAAGAGCAATTTCTCTCCAAGTCTCCCTTAATTTCTGTTGCCTCCAAATGACATCCTACCCCCCTTTTTATACAAAATTAAAGGTATAAAACAAAACACCCCCTTCGAATAACCCCCTTTGCCATTTTTACATTTTGGCATTTATACAATTTTGGAGTTTAGTTATTAATAAAATAACAAATAAGCCCTATTTGAAGAGTGGGTGGTTTGTTTGTTTCAAAAGTTAAATAGAAACTTTGCCACATGCTCTTCAAGTTCAATGTGTGGCGCAGTGGTAATCATAATTTTGCCATACCCACAAGGTCACCAGTTCAAACCTCATCAAGTGCTTTGGTGGCATCCCTAGATTAAATAAGAAATCTACTACAAAGTTGTTAAAAGCTCCACGTGGTATAGTGGCAAGGAGGGAAAGTGGTAAATGGGAGGTTGGAGGTTCAAATCTCCTCAATGAATTTTTAAACCACCAAATTTGAGCTTGAGGTGCCATGTGGCACTATTTTATTTGCTCATATTTTTGACATCTGTCATCACTTGAGCTGTTGATATCATGATGATGTCATCACTATTACATGTTGCCTCCAAAATTCAAACGGCCATAACTTTCACATATGAAGTCTATTTTTGACAAAACGAACGTCGTTGGAAAACTCTCATCAGGCTCTTCATTTTGAAATCCATTTTTGACCACTTTCAAGATGGTTTGATTTTTCCCCTTATCTAGCCCTCTAGTCTACGTGTTGACCAAAATTTTGATCGAGCGTAACTTGCACGAACGGACTCATTTTTGCTCCGTTCAAGTTGTGTTGGAATCAGGACGCTAAGATCTTTTTGATGGTACAAAAATTTGGAGATTTGAAGAAACTTCAATTTTCACTAAAAATATCCACCGGATCACCAACCTACACAAAATATTTAATTTAGATTCATGTGTACTTTTATCAATATTCACTTTACTACATGAATCATTAAATCTCATCTCATGTAACTATAGATTACTGTCATATACTCCATCCATATTAGATAAAAAATCAACTAATCTCTCAACCTTATTAGTAACATCAATCATAGGAATCTCTTCATTAAATGTTAAATTAGAATCAAAAAATATCAGCAACCTCTCGTTATCATCTATATGAAATAAATTTGATTTAACATTACTTCTGACAGCTGAAAATACATCTCTATTGGTCTTCACTTCTTCAAACAAATCTTCATGCTTATGTTGAGAGTCTTCAAAAGAATAACAATGTTGATATGTAGGAGAACCAACATAGGGGTATACATCATACCATACATCATCCTTAAGAGATGCATGTAATAATAGAGAAAAAGTTGAATCACACATTGATGCATACCTTTCAAACTTGTGTTGTAAGAAGGCTGAAACCTCATTAGTGTTCAACAAATCCCTTTCACAAAATTCTTCATCTTGATTGCAATGATTTCCTTAAGAAGAAGAAGTACCACAAGGGACAACATGAGCATCTAGAGAAATATTTTCATATCTTTCAAGGTCATGAGCTAGGAGTTCTAAAATTCCATCAACACTCAACAAGACTTCATCACAAGTCTCTTCTCTTAGGTTCTGATCATAAACTAGCTGACCTAAAAAACTTATAGCAGTAGTACCATTAATATGACAATCTAAAAAACTAGAATCCATATTACAACATATTACCTCTTCTTTTCATTATACCTCTTTACTAGGTGTATCATTCTTATCTTTACCAAAAGAAGAATTATTCATACTATTGTTAAAACTTTCCACACTCTCATGCATACTATCACAAGATTCATTTTCAGTCACATAATCATCTTCATCCTACTGACTAAAATCATCTAATTCAATAGATCTAGAATCTATCTCTTCATAATCACAACAAATGTTGTCATTATCTATGGATTCACTAGACTCACTATTACTTTCAACACATTCACATTGGCTATTTAAATCATTCTCAAATTTCTTGAAAAAACTATCAACATGAAAGATATTTTGTACCCTCAAATGTGGTGTCCAGTTAACTAAATTAGGTATAAAGACATCTAAGAAAGCAATAGGCCATGAAGATTCCTTGGGCCTTAAAGACACATACAAATCCTTAAGTTTTGATTTAATCCTTTCATAGATTTGATCATCTTCTAGACCTTGAACATTTTTGACAAAATTTCTTATAAATCTAATAATTTGATTGCAAAGATCTTTTTTAATTTCTATCGTATCTTCCAGCACATCTTTATGTATTGGTAAAACATTTTCAAATCTAAGATTTGATTCCATTTTAAAAAGAAAACTTCTACCTCTTTCTCCTAGTGCTGAAATCACTAAATAGAGGCTATGATTTTGATCTTATAGAAAGAACATAATTGAACAAGGGTGGCAAATTTTGGGATTCTAAGATCCTAATATCTCAAAATTCTTACCCTCATAGAACTTGTACACAAATCTCAACAAGTTTGTAATAAAACTACAATAATATTTGCTCTCTCTACTAGTTTTCATACTCAACCATATTCTTTTTATAATTTGAATTCAAGAATATGAAAACTTATAAAACAAACTCTCCTATGTATGGTGTTGATCACCAAATGGAGAATACCTCTAAATAATATTATTTTCATGAAAGGAAAATATCATGAAAATAGAAATACTTGACCTGTGGTGGCTGCAAATAACTTTGATGCTAGAAACAATAGTAGATCTAGATTTATTCAACAATTTAATATCTCTTTGCAACTAAACACCACATAGCTTCTTCGACCATTGCCAAGAACCATAGATAAAATCTTTCAAAATTCATTCCAGCTATTGTATCTTTCAATCATACCATGAATCTCAAATTGTACTAGTTCAGAGATTTGACTTCGAGTCTTTCTCACTTAGTGAGAAAGAATATATCAGCTTGCACAAAATTATAAGCTAATCCAAAATTTATAACAAATATCTGAAAATACTAATCAATAAGATGGAATGTCAAATACTTGACAAGTTGAAGCAAATAATGTAACTATGTGATCTGATAGCAACTTGGTAAAATGCCAAACGACTTTGATACTACAATTTCTTCAATTTAGTCAAACTACTACTATCAATGAACAAGGACACTAGGGTACATGAAACTTCAGAAAGGAAAATAAGGAACACATCTTACTATAGATTTTCTATATCCAATCTATTTCATGCCAGAGATTTTGGCTTCTTTCGTATGCAACTCCCTAGTAAAGTCTCTATTTTGTTGGTTTTTTGAAACACTACAAGTTTCAAATTACCCCAATGAGAACAAGACACATCTAGGGGCAGCTAACTCCCATCTTCAAGATGTCATTTTAGTCATTGGGCTAACTATAAGGCTAGACCCTTCTTCTACTTCAGGCTCTACAAGACCTAGGTGGGTGGACCTCATATTCAATTAATATGATACCAGTGCAAAAAAAATTCCTAAATCTATTAAGAAAATTCAACCCTTATATCTCCTAATACTTATGCAATGACATAGATCTGCAATAGAAAATTGCAATTCTATGATATTCACAAGCTTAGTGAGGGCATCCTTTTTAGCTCTTCAACATGGAAGGGAAAAACATTTGATTAATGATGTTGAATTCAGCAAAACATGACATGAAAAACATAACGCTATGATCCTTCAAAATGAATAGTTCTTTGTCTATTGGGTAGTCACACGAATCCCTAACACACATCCCTAAAATTCATTGACATATGCCATACATTATGACTTCCTGATCTATCTATCCACTTTGTGAATTAGACATCTACATCTTTTTGAATCTCATACTTGACCTATCCCTTCATGATATTTGTAATCCTGTGATGATGAATGAAGCATTTACATAACTGTTTGAGTCATAACCAAAATTAATCAAAATAAACAACAAACAGATTGCAACTAAGTTTCATACTCTTTGTTTACAAAACACAAAAGACCACAAACAACATGAATGGGAGACAAGATACCAGAATGAAGACTAACTTGCTACTAAGTTTTATTTATTTATTTGAAACAAAGAAAAGAGATACATGAAATTAAAATGCCAAACTACCTAATAGATCATAACTATCTATATTCCCCTTTCTTGTTGTTCATTACAAGAGAAATTGCTAAGGAAAATGGTGTCACAGTGTTGAGTCTTTTTTCTCCGCCAAAATTGGAACCTGTACAATAAGAAAGAAAGAAAATGATATAGAGGAAGGAATTCCCAGATTTGATCTAAGAAGGACATGTGTCCACTTGAGATTCCATCTCCTAGTAGTGAAAAGAATCTCTCTAATCTCTCTTTGCAACTTCATATCAAATCTTCAATCATTTTGGCCTCCAAAACAAGAAATATCTGAGATATTTGATTAAAAATCATAATTGATTTTGATGCCTAATTTGAACTCAAGGAAAAAGTGAAAATTAGTTAAAGATGAACTCTAGAAGCAAAAAAACCTTTTTAGAATTCATTTAGGCTTCAACTAACTTCAATGTTTTCCCCCCAACTGATTTTAATGCTCCATGATGAAAACTACCTGTTCTGCAGAGAATGCCCCGAAAAACACAAATCTTCTTATAGCTTGAACCAGTGAATAGTTGTGCAAAACCTAACTCCATATTCAAAATTTTCATTTCCTCTTAGTTCCAATAGTATATTGAAGTCCACATTTCAGATAAAAATTGCCCTAGTTATGCCCCTTTGAAAATCCAAGTTCCAGCTATATATTTCAAGACTACTCCTATAATATTTAACCTTTTCAAAGGTTTGAACTATATTATAAATTAGACATTTATTTAAAAATATCTGACCTGCATGTACTTTTGAGAAAAACTTACTAAAATATTAAAATTTTAAAACTTTTCAAAATTCCCTTTATAGATCCCATTTCGGTCAAACTTGGTTTGACCACCCTCACCACATGTTAGCATTGGATTGGCTCATTTCATGCATAGTCATTGGACCCCTGCAATTGGGTGTCATGTGGCATCATCTGATTTGTCCTCTGTTCAACCACATTAGCATGTCATGACATCATGCCACATCATCTGTCACTATGTCACTATCTGAGTTAGCATTTTGCCACATCATCAGTGACATAGCGACCTTGCAACACAGGTCATCTTCTTGCCATGTCAACACCTTCGGAAGTGTGCCACCTCAGAAGCCTCTACCATGTGTCACTATCAAACTGATCCACCTTGCTGATAAATCATTGCCATGTGTCAATCTTTGATTGGGTCGCCATGTTGCTATGTTAACCAGCATGCATCTTTGCTTTGGCGACATGGCAATAGCTATCAAATGCACCACATATCACCATCCTATACATTGGAGATATCTTCTTGCCATGTCATATCCTTCCTTGAAATCCATGCTATGTGCCACCTTATGGTTGGTTCATTCATTACCAACATCGTTGTTGAGTCACTGCACACATTGGCCGACTACCACTTGTCAAATTTTGGTTTTTTCTCAACCACTCACTAGAATTTCACCTTACCAAGAAGTCGCTGGTTAGAATTTGAACTTTCTGGTAGATCACCATGTCACATGCTAGAAATAATAACCATTTTCTAGTGGTGACATGGCAACCACCGAAAACCTTAGCTTTTCTAGCAACAGTGCTTTCTTTTTTGGCAACCTTTCCTATTTACTCCATTTTGCATGCTCATTCAAAATTTGATCTAGTTGCCTCTAGCTGTCAATGACCAGGTTGGACCCACCATGCAGGCTACGGCTTCCCAAAAGGGAGTTATCTTTAAGACATCTTATTATGTGGGTTTTGGCATATTTTGACACTAAAAGTTTTCCCAACATGCTCGATGTGGGATTATGTTACTTGACTATAATTCCATATTTACTAGGGCCTTCAATGAATAGTAGATATCTTTTCTTATACATGTGGGGATCCCTATTCTGTTGCTACCTTCCTAAGCCTTAGTTAACTCCTCCCATGGTGTTTCTCTCTTAGTTGTGGCTTCATCTTTTATATCACGGCTTCCCTCCATTTTTCCTTTAACTAGTGGCTTGCTTCAACTACGTATGTAGTTATTCATGTTACTAGCAGCTTCCATCTTTATTTGCTACCTTTTCCTACTTTCCTCCAGTGGCTTATCTACCTGTATATGTTTGTTTGAAGCTCTACCCTTGCTTATAAGCCACTGCATTGGACATCTTTAACTTAGCATAGAAAGATGTTGGCATCCTTCTCTTTTCCATATGCATCTTCTCTCCTTAGCGTGGTGGCTTGTGGAGACTAAGCTAGAATCCCATGATTTAACTATTATTTCTTTCCAAGCAAAGATAGCTTTAAATACTCATAAACTAAGTAGAGATAACAAACAAAATTGCTAATATTTTCAATACCAGATTTATTAGACACAAGGATCATTCTAGTTACATAATTTTGCAACCATATACTAAGCAGGTATTAATGCGTGAGTGACTATCTAGTCCCTTCTTCATTGTGAACCATGGGATGCTATTAGATGTCACTCCCATTACAATCGCTGCCCATCCCATCCATAAAATAGTAGTTTGTAAATATGCTCTTTAGATTAGCATATAGGATGGTGAAAATATAGAAATGCTTAAAGCGATTAAGAAAATCTAGGGGATACACTCCCCTGTAGATGTAAGATAGAGAGAATAGAAAGATTAAGAGGCACCTACACATGGGAGGCAACAACGGTGATAATTTCAAAGCTTTTCATTCCTTTGACAATGGAGGAGAAAGTTGCATGAGTATTCTTAGCATGCAGTACCTCTGCTTCCTTTTAATGTGGGCCTTATGCCCTCTTCCAAATTCACTGACTATTCACTTTGACATGTGGCTTTCATCTTCAGAGAGCTCCCCTACCTTCTTTCTTACATGTTCCTCCTAGCTAGCTTCTTTCCATTTTTTGTGGGGCTCCAATTCAAATGTTTCTCTTTCCATTCTTCAGCACTACCTTCATTTCAATGTGTGGGTCTCTTGCTGATGGCATCTCTAATTTTTTGCATGGATTGCCTCTTTTAGCATTGGAGTAGTTTTCTTATAATGTATGCAAGTGGGTTCATTGAAGACACCCAACAATTTGTTGAGTCTACACAGGATGGGCAGAATGTCTTTGTATTTTCTTACAGTCAAGCAAGTACTAGAAAAGCACTTACAATGGTCTCTTTTTCCTCCTATTCTACTTGCTAAATTTAGAATCTTAGTTTATCCATGGTCAACAAAATATGCATCAGAGAAAGACTGGTTCTATCTTGATGAAATAGTAAATTGAAAACCCATTGAATAGCTTGTCTCTTTATATTTAAATCTAATAATACCGTCTTCCTAAGTTTATATGTCAATGTTGCCAATTCATCTTCCCCAACTAAGTCAAAACATGTTCAGTATAAGGTGATCAGTAAATGTCACTTGTTCAACTGCCCCACATGTACATTGGTGTTCCTATTTTGCTCATTCCATGGGAGTTATTGCTCTTTGAAATTTCCCTAGAGTGGAAAGTCTATGTAATGGAAAATTTTATCCTTTTGTTGTTTTCTAAATGACTAATTTAAATTTTAAGAAAATCTCATAGCAAGTTGTTGACCTAATGGAATCAGTCGGGCCTCAAAATGGGTCTAGTTTAAAAAAATTTGAATTCAAATACCCAAACTAAAAAACTAACTCATTCACCCTCTAGCACTAATTTGAAAAAAAAATCGACCACTAATAATAATTTGAAGCTCATTTTTCATCTTTTTGCAAACTATCAATTTTGTATTAGGAGGTCCTTTGACTGGCCTTAAAAATTGACACAAATGCTTGACTAGACTCTAAAATTAGACATACTGATTCTTTATTTTGCAATCTCTTACTCTATTAAATCTTGTCTCATGATGAATTCTCAATCAAAAGATACTGACTATCAAAGTTTCCCTTTTAGAGTTACCTGCAAGAAAACATGTCAGAAAACACCAAACTGTGTTCAGAATTCACTTTGAAAGCTAGGCAAACTGACACTTGGGAAAATGAGAACTGGGGTGTTGGTTCACTTTCATGAGGAGAGTATAAATGAATGATTTGGTCTCATGATGAATAACATGACACAAATGGATAGTGGTCAAAGTGGGCTACTCAGATTTGCAAATAGGAAATACAGACAAAAAAAATTTACAAACAGAATTGACCTGGGAAAGTGTGCAGACGAATTCATCAAGATTTGAAAATTGGCACACTTAAATTTATTTTTAGAGTAAAACATAGTGGTACAATCTATTTGACCTCACCTGTCATAGATTTAGAGTTATGAAATCCCAAACAATGATACCGACCAATCTGAATTTCTAAACACCAATAAAAAGTTAGAAATTGCATTTGGAATTGCATTTGAAAATTGATCAAACAAATTCTTCATAAGCTCAAAATTGAAACATAGAAATTATTTGACCTCTACAATGCAACACAAAAGGAAATTCATCATTTTGGTCAATTGGGTCAAAGTTATGGCATGTTAAACAGGGCCTCCCAAAATTTAGAACTAATTGCAGCAAAACGACAACAATAAACAACCAACTTTGAGGGATTCAAAACCTAGCTAGATGGATTTGAAATGACTTGAAATCTAAAATATAGGCTCTTTGGTATAGACACTAAATACTCCCAAAGTGGTGAGTCATGAAAAGTTACTCAGTGCGAGATATTCACATGCAAACAAGGCCTCTTGTCATTGTTTGACACTTGGGTGAAAATGTAGAATTTTAAATTGCTTAAAATAAGACTTCATAGAATAGCTCAAAATGTCAATTTAACTTCATGGAACACATAGAGGCACTGAATGTAATGTGCTAGAAACATTAAACACCTCTTAGGCCTCAAAAGGATAACTAGGTACGTATGCATTTAAAAGCACTCATAGGGTCTAATTTTTCAATGGTACTCAAAATCAAGGCTTCAATTTTGAGTCCCAACAGTTTTCTCTATTCCTTAAAAATTGTCTAGTCTTGTAACAAAAGCATAATTCTAATGAGAAAGTGATTTTGGATAACTTGTTTTGTTCTTAGTTAGTTGAAGCCAACCAAGGGGGGCCACTTGGGAGGTGGAATAGATTTTGGTAGAATATATTTGTTTCTTGTAATTTCCTATTTATGATAGAATTATTGTATTAATCTTGAAACATAGTTACTGTGAAAGTTCGTACAAAACTTGTGAAAAAATTTCATGGTGGAATTTGAATTGTTAACTAGCTTAGAATTCCCTTTTCCATAGTTTCTACAGTTCTCTATTAATGATCCAAGTATGTTTACTATTATGTATCCATAGTATAGATTCCTTTCATCCATTTTACTTTCATGAAGCATAGGTGTTAAGACTCTTAAAGGAACTTGGTGCACATACTATGCTGACCCATTTCAAGTCCTACATCCCTGGGTTGACAATTTAAATGTATTTTTATAGTAGAATAGATAGTTCTCAAGATGGATAGAGTATCCTTGTTAGAGGAATAGTAGTGTGATTATCTTGATCTATTATGGAATCCATGCAATCATGACCTTGCATAATGATGCATATCATACCACTTTTTAGTGCATTAGTCCTCATTGTTTATCATTATTCTTGTGTATTGCATTTTAATGATTTCTTCTTTGATGAGATGACACCTACATACCTCTTGAAGTGTACTTGTTCCATCATGGTTGTATGCATTTCTTGCTCATTTGAAACCACTACTCATGAAATTTTTTTCTCTCTATTGTAGCTAAAAAATATCTTCTTGTAACAACACTTAATATATCTTTTCCTTCATAGTAGCTTATGTAATTGTTTTTTTTGACTAATCAATGCAGTGCTTGGTTGTTTAGCAACACTCTTTTGACTTAATTATACTACACTTTGTTCTTTTCAATTGCACACATATTCATTATGATTTGCATTATTCTCAATATCTTTGTGTTTAATAATCAAAATTAATGCAATTAATGATATTGTCATGGTAATGAATGTTATTTGAATATTGCAAATATAGGGCTCATTAATGAATACCTCTAGTCATTTGTTGTTCATCAATTGATTATCAATAGTACTTACATTCATTTCACCTTGATTGTTGATTACTTTATATCTTATTAGAGAGCTAGGCTCGAACCCTTGTGGGAGCCACATTTACACTCACTCGCTAGTCAAAGATACCTATTACTACATATGGAACAAACTAGTTAAAGAGTAAATCTGAATTATGTTTAAAAATGTGGATGCATGTGTGAGGCATAATGATGAGGTAGGTTGATTATTGCTCTGATCCATTGGATCTAACTAATTTGAATTGATGAAGTGAGATACAAACATGATATCTAGTGAATCAATTACCTATGATACTAATGGTCAAGTTCTAGAAAATATTGGAAAGCTCAAAAGAACTGTATGAAAACCAAAAGCCATCTTATTCATTGAAAATGAAAGAATATATACAATGATGGAATATCAAAAGCCACCATAGCCATGAATTTGAAATTTTTATGTGGATAAAATGAAAAATTAAAAAAATTAGCTAAACTATTCAAAACTAGGTGTCTAATTACCCCAACTTGTTGATGCCATAACTTTTGACCTAGAGCTCGAAATTAGAAATTGCTTATGATGTTGGAAAGAACTAAAAATCTAGTTTTAGTCCTTAAAACAATGACCCTATGGCTGCCCAATTTAAAGATTGATTATATTTTTCGCTAGAAATTTTGATTAGAAGACCTCTAAAAAGGCGAAACAAAAAGATATAGAATTTTTTTTTTAAAATATGCTTTTTTTTTTTCAAAAATTAGATCTTTTATATAATTTGGATAATTCATCCACCCTTAAGTGGCAATGGGCCCCATTGGATCAATATTTTATAGTAGGTGAGGGAATTGTGCTACGATCTATTCCTTGGTTAACCATTTTCTCTAATGAGAGAATTGACCAACTCAAATCACCCTATAAAGTAGAATTTTCTGATTTCTCAAAGATTTCAGCATGACTTTAGTGACATGATCACACTATAATAGTGTATTAGTGGATGGATTCAATTCTAAAACATGAATATATTTAGTAGCTTGAGAGATATCTAATAATGGAGGAAAATAGGGTCACAATAGTTCCACATTAAAAACTAGATGTAATCCCAAAAATGATGGCAAATCAAGTTCAAAAGCATTCTCACCAACTTTTTTCTTAATGGTATATCGCCCATACCAAATAGGACAAAGCTTTCTATAAGGTTCGTAGAGGCACTCCTAAAGATGTAGTCATACCTTGTCACTAATTTGGAAATGATGGGGAGTTCTATTTTGAAAATGTCTTTCCTTATACTTCTTGTTGCTCTGTTCTAAAATATCATGAACTTGTTGTAACTATTTGACCTTTTCAATAATTTTTTCTTCTTTATCTATGGGTATGTGCAGGATCATGGTGTGCCAAAAAGTGGCAATGTGAAAAAAATAGAGTTTGAACACGTCTAAAAGCGCTTTAAAATCCGCTCTGACTTTTTTTCACCTATCCAGGTACCAAACCTGGAAAGTAAGGCCCAAGCCTTATCGGATATCTGATATGAGATCGGATATCGGATCTCATATCGGATATCGGATCTCATATCAGATATCCGATATGAGATCCGATATCTGATACTAGTGGCATAAAATTTGGAGGGAAAAGACACAAAAATTAGAGGGAAAATTTTTTTTGTAAGTGATATAACTAATTTGAGTTATGAAATATGTAAAGATATAATAACATAACTATTATATATAAAATAATATATAATCTATATATTATATATATATATATAACGTAACGTAAAGATATAATATATAATCTATTAATATATAATAATATATTATGTTATTATTATTACTATTATCTATAAATATAATATATATTATTTTTTTTTTTTTACTATATTTTTATTAAATATAATAACGTAATATAATATATATGTTATTAATACATATTATTATTATTATCATATATAAATTATAATCTATAACATATTATTATTATTATCATATGTAAATTATAATATATAATATATTATGTTATTATTATTATAATCTATAAATTATATATATATGATTGTTATACTATATTATTATTATTATTACTATATTATTTCTAGTGGAGTCATTTATATGGGTCAAAAGGGCTCACATGATGAGCTATGACCCCTTTCGACACATTCCATGACGACATATGTCCCGACCCCTAGAGACATATTAAAATAGTTTATATGGGTCGAAGGGGGTCACAAGATGACCTATGAACCCTTTCGACATATTACAAGACGACATTTGTCCCTAGAGGTCCTAGGACCTTTAGGAACATATTAGAATCATTCATATGGGTCAAAAGGGGTCATAGGGTGACCAATGACCACCTTTGACACATTCCACGATGACATATGTCCTTAGGGGTCCTAAGACCCCTAGGGACATATTAGAATCATTTATATGGGTCGAAGGGGATCATAGGGTGACATATGATCCCCTTCGACACATTCCATAATGATATATGTCCCTAAGGGTCCTAAGACCCCTAGGGACATATTAGAATCTTTCATATGGTTTGAAGGGGGTCATAGGGTGAACTATGACCCCTTTTGACACATTACATGATAACATATGTCCCTAGGGGTCCTAAGATACCTAGGAACATATTAGAATGCTTCATATGGGTCAAAGGGGGTCATAGGTTGACCTATGACCCTCTTTGACCCATTAAATGATGATATATGTCTTTAAGGGTCTTAAGACCCCTAGAGACATATTAGAATCATTCTTATGGATCAAAAGGGCTCAAGGGGTGACCTATGACTCCTTTTTACCCATTAGATGATGACATATGTCCCTATGGGTCCTAAGACCCCTAATCACATATTAGAATCATTCTTATAGGTCAAAAGGGGTCATAGGTTGACTTATGACCCTCTTCAACACATTACATGATGACATATGTCCCTAGGGGTCCTAGGACACCTAGGGACATATTAGAATGCTTCATATGGGTCAAACAGTGTCATAGGTTGACCTATGACCCCCTTTGATCCATTAAATGATGACATATATAGCTAGGGGTCCTAGGACCCCTAGGGACATATTACAATCGTTCTTATGGGTCAAAAGGGGTCATAGGTTGACCTATAACCCCCTCTGACCCATTACATGATGACATATGTCCCTAGGGGTCCTAAGACCCCTAGGGACATATTAGAATGTTTCATATGGGTCAAAGGGGGTCATAGGTTGACCTATGACCCCCTTCGACCCATTAAATGACAACATATATCCCTAGGGGTCCTAAGACCCCTAGGGACATATTAGAATCTAAGACCCATTACATGACGACACATGTCCCCAGGGGTCCTAAGATCCTTAAGAATATATTAGAATCATTCATATGGGTTAAAAGGGGTTATAGATTGACCTATGACCCTGTTCGACCCATTACATGATGACATATGTCCCCAGGGGTCTTAGGATCCCTCGAGACATATTAGAATTGTTCATATGGGTCAAAGGGGGTCATAGGTTTACCAATGACCCCCTTTGACCCATTAAATGATGACATATGTCCCTACCAATCTTAGGACCCCTAGGGACATATTAGAATTGTTCTTATGGATCAACGGGGGTCATAGGTTGACCTATGATTCCTTTCAACCCATTAAATGATGACATTTGTCCCTAGGGGTGATAGGACCCCTAAGGACATATTAGAATCATTCTTATGGGTCAAAGGGGGTCATAGGTTGACCTATAAACACCTTCGACCCATTAAATGATAACATATGTCCCTAGGGGTCCTAAGACCCCTAGGGACATATTAGAATCCTTCTAATCAGTCAAAGGGGGTCATAGGGTGGGCTATGACCCCATTAGACCCATTACCTAACGACATATGTCCATAGGGGTGCTAGGACCCCTAGGGATATATTAGAATGCTTCATATGGGTCAAAGCAGGTCATAGGTTGACATATAACCCCCTTCAACCCATCAAATGATGAAATATTTTCTTAAGGGTCCTAGGACCCCTAGGGACATATTAGAATCATTTTTATAGCTCAAAGGGGTCCACAGGTTAACCTCTGACCACCTTCGACATATTACATGACGACATATGTCCCCCTAGGAACATACTAGATTCGTTCATATGGGTCAAAGGGGGTCATAGGTTGACCTATGACCCCCTTTGATCCATTAAATGATGACATATGTCCCTAAGGGTCCTAAGAGCCCTGGGGACAAATTAGAAACATTGTTATGGGTCAAAGGGGGTCATAGGGTGACCTATGACCCCCTTTGACCAATTACATGATGATATATTTTTCTAGGGGTCTTAGAACCCCTAGGAATGTCTTAGAATTGTTCATGACCCATTACATGATGACATATGTCCCTAGAGGTCCTAGGGTCCCTAGGGAGATATTAGAATCTTTCATATGGGTGTAAAAGGGTCATAGGTTGACCTATGACCCCTTTCGACCAATTATATGATGACATATGTCCCTAGGGGTCAAAGGAACCATAAGGACATATTAGAATTGTTCATATGGATCAAAGGGGGTCATATGTTGACCTATGACCCCTTTCGACCCATTAAATGATGATGTATGTTCTTAAGGGTCTTAGGACCCCTAGGGACATATTAGAATCATTCGTATGAGTCAAAGGGAGTCATAGGTTGACCTATGACCACCTTCGACACATTACATGATGACATATGTCCCTAGGGGTCCTAAGACCCTTAGGAACATATTAGAATGCTTCATATGAGTCAAACGGGGTCATATGATGACCTATGATCCCCTTTTACCCATTAAATGATAAGATATGTCCCTAGGGGTCCAAGGACCCCTAAGGACATATTAGAATTGTTCTTATGGGTCAAAGGGGGTCATAGGGTGACTCATGACCCCCTTGAACCATTACATGATGACATATGTCTTTAGGGATCTTAGGACCCCTGAGAACATATTAGAATGCTTCATATGGGTGAAAGGGGGTTATAGGTTGACCTATGACCCCCTTCGACCCATTAAATGATGACATATGTCCCTAGGGGTCCTAGGACCTCTACGGACATATTAGAATCATTCTTATGTATCAAAGGGGGTCATAGGTAAACTTATGACTGCTTTGACCAATTACATGATGACATATGTCTCTATAGGGGTCCTAAGACCCCTAGGGAGATATTAGAATCGTTCTTATAGGTCAAAGGGGGTCATAGGGTGACCTATGACCCCCATCAACCCATTAAATGATGACACGTCCCTAGGGGTCCTAGGACACCTAAGGACATATTAGAATGCTTCATATGGGTCAAAGGGTGTCATAGGTTAACTTATGAACCCCTTCGACCCATTAAATGATGACATATATCTATAAGAGTCTTAGGACCCCTAGGGACATATTAGAATTATTCTTACGGGTCAAAGGGGGTCATAGGTTGACCTATGACCCTTTTCGACCTATTACATGATGATATATGTCCCTAGGGGTCCTAAGACCCTTAGGGACATATTAGAATCATTCTTATGGGTCAAAGGGGGTTATAGGGTGACGTATGACTCCATTTGACCCATTAAATGATGACATATGTCCTTAGGTGTCCTAGGACCCCTAGGGACATATTAGAATTGTTCTTATGGGTCAAAGGGGGTCATAGGTTGACCTATGACCCCCTTCAACCCATTAAATGATGACATATATCCCTAGGGGTCCTATAACCCTTAGAGACATATTAGAATCGTTCTTATGGGTCGAAGGAGTTCATAGGTTGACCTATGATCCCCTTCAACTCATTACATGATGACATATGTCCCTAGGGGTCCTAAGACCCCAAAGGACATATTAAAATCCTTTTAATAGGTCCAAAAGGGTCATAGGGTGAACTATGACCCCCTTCAACCCATTACGTAATGACATATGTCCATGGGGGTCCTAGGACCCCTAAGAACATATTTGAATACTTCATATGGGTCAAAGGGGGTAATAGGTTGATCTATGACCTCCTTCAACCCATTAAAAGATGATATATCTCCCTAAGGGTCCTAGGACCCCTAAGGACATATTAGAATCATTCTTATTACTCAAAGGCGGTCATATATTAACCTATGACACCCTTCGACATATTACATAATGACATATGTCCCTAGAGGTCCTAGGACCCCTAAGAACATATTAGATTCATTCATATGGGTCAAAGGGAGCATAGGTTGACCTATGACCCCCTTCGACCCATTACATAACGACATATGTCCCTACGGATCCTAAGTCCCCTAGGGAGATATTAGAATCGTTCTTATGGGTCAAAAGTGGTCATAGGTTAACTTATGACCCACTTCAAAATATTATATGACGACATATGTCTCTAGGGGTCCTAAGACACCTAGGGACATATTAGAATGCTTCATATGGGTCAAAGGGTGTCATAGGTTGACCTATGACCCCCTTCGACCCATTAAATGATGACATATATAGCTAGGGGTCCTAGGACCCCTAGGGACATATTACAATCATTCTTATGGGTCAAAGGGGGTCATAGGTTGACCTATAACTCCCTCTGACCCATTACATGATGACATATGTCCTTAGGGGTCCTAGGACCCATAGGGACATATTAAAATGCTTCATATGGGTCAAAAGGGCTAATAGGGTGAACTATGACCCCCTTTGACCCATTACATGATGACATATGTCCTAGGGATATATTCTTATGGGTGTAAGTGGGTCAAAGAGGATCATAGGTCAACCTATGACCCCTAGGCACATATGTCATCATTTAATGGGTCGAAGAGGATCATAGGTCAACCTATGACCCCCTTTGATGCATAAGAATGATTGCAATATGTCCTTAGGTGTCCTAGGACCCCTAAGTACATATCTCATCATTTAATGGGTCGAAAGGCATCATAGGTAAACCTATGACACCATTTGATCTATATGATGCATTCTTATATGTTTCTAAGGGTCCTAGGACCCCTAGGAACATATGTCATTATGTAATGTGTCGAAGTGGGTCAATTGTCAACCTATGACCCCCTTTGACCCATAAGAATGATTCTAATATGTTCTTAGGGTTTTGAGGAACCCTAAGGACATATGTCATTATGTATTGTGTCGAAGCGGGTCATAGGTAAACCTATGACCACCTTTGACCCATAAGAATGATTCTAATATGTCCCTAGGGGTCCTAAGACCTCTAAGGACATATGTCATTATGTAATGGGTCAAAGGGGATCATAAGTCAACCTATGACCCCCTTCGACTCATATGAATGATTCTAATATGTCCCTAAGGGTGCTAGGACCCCTAGGGACATGTCATAATGTAATGGGTCAAAGGAGGTCATAGGTCAACCTATGATGCCCTTTGACCCATATGAATGATTCTAATATGTCCCTAGGGGTCCTAGGACCCCTAGGGACATATGTCATCATTTAATGGGTCGAAAGGGGTCATAGGTCAACCTATGACCCCCTTTGATCCATAAGAAATATTCTAATATGTCTCTAGGGGCCCTAGGACCCCTTTGGACATATGTCATCATGTAATACGTCGAAATGGATCATAGGTCAACCTATCACCCCCTTTGACCCATAACAAGCATTCTAATATGTCCCTAAGGGGTTGTATGACTCCTAGGAACATATGTCATCATGTAATGGGTCAAAGGGGGTCATAGTTCAACCTATGACCCTCTTAGACCTATAAGAATGATTCTAATATGTCTCTATAGTTTTGAGGACCCTTAGGGACATATGTCATCATGTAATAGGTCAAAGCGGGTCATAGATCAACCTATGACCACCTTTGACCCATAAGAACTATTTTAATATTTTTCTAAGGATTCTAGGATCCGTAGGGACATATGTCATTATGTAATGCATCGAAGGGGGTCATAGGTCAACCTATGACCCCCTTTGTCTCAGAAGAATGATTCTCATATGTCCCTAGGGGTCGTAGGACCCCTAGGGACAAATGTTGTCATTTAATGGGTTGAAGGGGATCATAGGTCAACCTATGACCCCTTTCGACCCATATGAATGATTCTAATATGTTCCTAGGGGTCCTAGGACCCATAGGGACATATGTCATCATGTAATGTGTTGAAGGGGGTCGTAGATCAACCTATGACACCCTTTGACCCATAAGAACAATTCTTATATGTTCTTAAGGGTCCTAGAGAAATATGTCATCATGTAATGGGTCAAAAGGGGTCATAGGTCAACCTATGACCTCCTTTGACTCATATGAACAATTCTAATATGTCCCTAGAGGTCCTAGGATGCCTAGAGACATATGTTATCATTTGATAGGTCGAAGCGGGTCATAGGTCAACCTATGAACTCTTTTAACCCAAATGAACAATTCTAATATGTCCCTAGGGGTCTTAGGAGCCCTAGTGACATATGTCATCATTTAATAGGTCAAATAGGGTCATAGGTCAACCTATGACCCCCTTTTACCTATATGAACAATTATAATATGTCCCTAGGTGTCCTATGACCCGTAGGGACATATGTCATCATGTAATGGGTCAAAGGGGGTCATAGGTTGACCTATGACCACATTTGACCCATAAGAATGATTCTAATATGTCCCTAGGGGTCCTAGGACCCCTAAGGACATATGTTGTCATATAATAGGTTGAAGGGTGTAATAGGTCACCCTATGACCCCCTTTGACCTATAAGAATGATTCTAATATGTCCCTAGGGGTCCTATGACCCTTAGCGACATATGTCATCATGTAAAAGGTCAAAGGGTGTCATAGGTCAACCTATGACTCCCTTTGACCCATAAGAATGATTTTAATATGCCCTTAGGGTTCTTAGAACCCCTTTGAACATATGTCATTATGTAATATGTTGAAGGGGGTCATAGGTCAACCTATGACTCCTTTTGACCCATAAGAAGCATTCTAATATGTCCCTAGGGGTCTTAGGACCTCTAGGGACATATGTCATTATGTAATGGGTCAAAGGGGGTCATAGGTCAACCTATGACCCCTTTTGACCCATATGAATAATTCTAATATGTCCCTAGGTGTGCTATGACCCGTAGGGACATATGTCATCATGTAATGGGTCAAAAGGTACCATAGGTTTCTCTCCTTTGCCACAATAATATTAATATTATGAAAATATTTGGAGGCAAATGACTTTAATTTATAACTAAGTTAATAGTATATTAGTATTAGTATAAAATATCAATAATATTAATATAAAATAGTATTAATATACCTATAGTATCAATATTATTATTATACCTATAATAGTATTAATATTATTAATATAGATATAATAGTGTAAATATATAGTGTTTATTTATATTAAGCTACAATATATAGTACTAATATATATTATTATTATAGCTATAATAGTATTATTATTATTACTATACATATAATAATATTAATATTTAGTGTTTATTTATATTATAATTATTATCCTAAAACAGTATAAATAGTATATCCTAAAATATTACGTTATATATACTAAAATATTACGTTATTATATAGATATATTAATAACATTCAATTAATATAATAATATTTATAATATATATTATATTTAATAAAAATATTACGTTGTTATATATATATTATATTATTATACATATTAATATAATAATATATAATACAAAGAGGGTCATCATTTAATGGGTCAAAGGGGGTCATAGGTCACCCTATGACCCCTTTTGACCCATATGAACGACTCGACTATGTCCCTAGGGGCCCTAGGACCCCTAGGGACATACGTCGTCGTTTAATGGATCAAAGGGGGTCATAGGTCACCCTATGATCCCCTTTGACTCATATGAACGATTCAAATATGTCCCTAGGGGTCCGAGGACCCCTAAGGACATATGTCATCATTTAATGGGTCAAAGAGGGTCATAGGTCACCCTATGACCCCCTTTGACCCATATTACCCATTCGAATATGTCCCTTGGGGTCCAAGGACCCCTAGGGACATATGTCATCATTTAATGGGTCAAAGAGGGTCATAGGTCACCCTATGACCCCCTTTGACCCATAATACCCATTTGAATATGTCCCTAGGGGTCCTAGGACCCCTAAAGACATATGTCATCGTTTAATGGGTCAAAGGGGGTCATAGGTCACCCTATGACCCCCTTTGACCCATATTACCCATTTGAATATGTCCCTAGGGGTCCTAGGACCCCTGGCGACATATCTCGTCATTTAATGGGTCAGAGAGGGTCATAGGTCACCCTATGACCCCCTTTGACTCATATTACCCATTCGAATATGTCCCTAGGGGTCCTAGGACCCCTAGAGACATATATCATCGTTTAATGGGTCAAAGAGGTGACCTATGACCCCCTTTGACCCATATTACCCATTCGAATATGTCCCTTGGTGTCCGAGGACCCCTAGGGACATATGTCATCGTTTAATGAGTCAAAGAGGGTCATAGGTCACCCTATGACCCCCTTTGACCCATATTACCCATTCGAATATGTCCCTAGGTGTCCTCTTTGACCCATATTACCCATTCGAATATGTCCCTTGGGGTCCAAGGACCCCTAGGGACATATGTCATCGTTTAATGAGTCAAAGAGGGTCATAGGTCACCCTATGACCTCCTTTGACCCATATTACCCATTTGAATATGTCCCTAGGGGTCCTAGGACCCCTAGAGACATATATTGTTGTTTAATGGGTCAAGAGGATCATAGGTCACCCTATGACCCCCTTTGACCCATATGAACGATTCGAATATGTCCCTAGGGGTCCTAGGACCTCTAGAGACATATGTCATCGTTTAATGGGTCAAAGAGGGTCATAGGTTATCCTATGACCCCATTTGACCCATATTACCTATTCGAATATGTCCCTAGGGGTCCTAGGACCCCTAGGGACATATGTCGTCATTTAATGGGTCAAAGGGGGTTATAGGTCACCCTATGACCCCCTTTGACCCATATGAACAATTCGAATATGTCCCTAGGGTCCTAGGACCCCTAGGGACATATGTTGTCATTTAATGGGTCAAAGAGGGTCATAGGTCACCTTATGGCCCCCTTTGACCCATATTACCCATTCAAATATGTCTCTTGGGGTCCAAGGACCCCTAGGGACATATGTCATCGTTTAATGCGTCAAAGAGGGTCATAGGTCACCCTATGACCCCCTTTGACCCATAATACCCATTTGAATATGTCCCTAGGGGTTCGAGGACCCCTAGAGACATATGTCATCGTTTAATGGGTCAAAGGGGGTCATAGGTCACCTTATGACCCCCTTTGACCCATATGTATGATTCGAATATGTCCCTAAGGGTCCTAGGACCCCTAGGGACATATGTCATCATTTAATGGGTCAAAGAGGGTCATAAGTCACCCTATGACCCCCTTGGGCCCATATGAACGAATCGAATATGTCCCTAGGGGTCTGAGGACCCCTAGGGACATATGTCATCGTTTAATGGGTCAAAGAGGGTCATAGGTCACCCTATGACCCTCTTTGACCCATATGAACGATTTGAATATGTCCCTAGGGGTCTGAGGACCCCTAGGGACATATGTCATCATTTAATGGGTCAAAGAGGGTCATTGGTTACCCTATGACCCCATTTGACCCATATTACCCATTCGAATATGTCCCTAGGGGTCCTAGGACCCCTAGGGACATATGTCATCATTTAATGGGTCAAAGGGGGTCATAGGTCACCCTATGACCCCCTTTGACCCATATGAACAATTCAAATATGTCCCTAGGGGTCCAAGGACCCCTAGAGAAATATGTCATCGTTTAATGAGTCAGAGAGGGTCATACGTCACCCTATGACCCCCTTTGACCCATATTACCCATTTGAATATGTCCCTAGGAGTCCTAGGACCCCTAGAGACATATATCGTCATTTAATGGGTGAAAGAGGGTCATACGTCACCCTATGACCCCCTTTGACCCATATGAACGATTGGAATATGTCCCTAGGGGTCCTAGGACCCCTAGGGACATATGTCGTCGTTTAATGGGTCAAAGAGGGTCATAGGTCACCCTATGACCCCCTTTGACCCATATTACCCATTTGAATATGTCCCTAGAGGTCCTAGGACCTCTGGGGACATATGTCGTCGTTTAATGGGTCAAAGGGGGTCATAGGTATGACCCCCTTTGACCCATATGAATGATTCGACTATGTCCCTGGGGGTCCTAGGACCCCTAGGGACATATGTCATCATTTAATGGGTCAAAGGGGGTCATAGATTACCCTATGACCCCCTTTGACCCATATGAACGATTCGACTATGTCCCTAGGGGTCCTAGGACCCCTAGGGACATATGTAATTGTTTAATGGGTCAAAGAGGGTCATAGATCACCCTATGACCCCCTTTGACCCATAATACCCATTCGAATATGTCCCTAGGGGTCCTAGGACCCCTAGAGACATATGTCATCGTTTAATAGGTCAAAGGGGGTCATAGGTCACCCTATGACCCCCTTTGACCGATATGAACGATTCAGCTATGTCCCTGGGGGTCCTAGGGACATATGTCACCATTTAATGGGTCAAAGGGACTCCCTTTGACCCATTAAAGGACGACATATGTCCCTAGGGGTCCTAGGACCCCTAGAGACATATATCGTCATTTAATGGGTCAAAGAGGGTTATAGGTCACCCTATGACCCCCTTTGACTCTTATATATTAATAATATACATATATATTAATAATAAACATATCAATATAATAATATATATATATATATACATATACATATTACATTATTATATTTAATGAAAATATTATGTTATTATATAAATATATTAATAACATACATATTAATATAATAATATTTATAATATATATTATATTTAATAATAATATTACGTTGTTATATAAATATTATATTATTATACATATTAATATAATAATATATAATACATATTACATTTAATGAAAATATTACGTTATTGTATATATTACTAGATTATATCTTGTATGTTTACATTACGTTATTATATATATAATATATTAAAATATGCCTTTAAATATTAATATAAGTGAAATAATTTTAAAATAAAAAATTAGAACGTTTAAATCGAATTTCCCTCCAAAATTTGAAGGTTTTTGGAATTTGACTACCGAGCCATATCGGATATCTGATCAAGCTTGGTATTTACCAAGCCTGCCTGGTCAACTCCAAAGACGTGTTTATAGAGAGTTTTAGTGATACTCAGACTTCGGGTAGCTGTCTGACAATGTTATTTTGATTGAAATTGAATGAAACGAAATGGGTTTTTTAATATCGCTCTCTAGATTCCATCAATATAATTTTTGTCAAATTCTGAGTTCGATAAGTATTTATTAATTAATTATCAATGAAGATTATTGTAAAGTGTTGATTGACATACTGAATGAAAAATAGCTATAACTTTCAAATGGTATAACATTTTTTAAATCTAAAAGTTGCGTCACATTATATACTTCACCTAGTATAAGAAAAAAACAAAAAAAGAAAAATTTGATCAAATTTTCTATTAGTTAGGGTGGTCAGACACGGGACTTTTTTTAATCCGAAAAAGTTTTGGTAGAAAATTCATATTTAATTATTTATTGGGAATAAAAATATCAAAAAATATGCGTCACATCCGGGCATGAGTCTAGTTTTCATATCTATAATTATATTAAAAAAATATTATGATTTGATTTTGATTAATGTGGTCAGACATACACCTACTTTTTATTTTCGCCTTGAAATTTTCTTAGTACTGCATTAAAATTCAAACTTTTGACCAATCAATTATTTTTTTCTCCTGATAAGGCCTAGTATTTTAGAAACTAAATTCAATTTTTTACAAATTATTTTCTTACAACTTTTTGATATAAAGTCCATAACCACTTCAAAATTATGTGTCAAGTTGACATAAACCTGATTTGTTGATTTTTCACTGCCACTTAAGGCCATAGTTTGGTACACCATGATCTTGCACATACCCCTACCTCATTTTCAATATGGAGTGGTTGATTAGATTGAAATATGGGTAGTGCTACATCTATAGGTGCCAATGGTTGATACCCAAGGCAAACCTCAAATGGACTATATCCTATAGTAGTGCGGAGTGCATGGTTGTAGCTATGTTGCACATAAGGCAAGCTCTCATCCCATGTACATGGGTGTTCAGAGTGGTACATTTGAAGGATATGGATAATCATTCTATTTAATACCTCTTTTTTGACATATATTTGAGGGTGGAATATAGACTTTGTCAACTTAGTGTCCATTCTAGCCAATAATAAAAAATAAAGTTTGTTGAGGAACCTGCTATCCATGTCTTAAATAATGCTTTTTGGCAACCCGAAGTGAACACAAACATGTTCAAAAAATAGCTTAGTGGTCTCCTCTTATGAAATCATTTTGTTACAGGCCACCATGATAGCCATTTTAGAAAAACTATCTAGTATAACATATATATAATTGTTTCCCCTTCTGCTACTTGGGAGCCCAGACATAAAATCCATTGAAATAGAATTCCACAGTTTATCAAGGATAGGTAATGTTAGATAGAGGCCAAATTTATGGTTTGAAGGCTTTGTAATTGCACATGCAACACAAGATTTTATATAACATGATATCATGTTTCATTTTTGGCCAATAGAAATACTTTTGGAGAATTGTAGTATTCTTACCAATACCAAAATGTCCTACCACCCAACTATAGTGTGCTTCCAATATTAGTTTCTTTCTCTCTTCATTGGGGACACATATGTGACCAATATGACAAAGTAACCCATCCTATATATAAAATTTAGGAACATTCTTCCCTTCCAAGTTTGCATTGTAAATGTTACAAAAATTAGGATCCTTACCATAGAGTTGAGCCTAATGGCCACAAGAATCCAACACCATTGTCAAACCTATGATTGGAAGCCTACTCAAATAGTCTACTACTTTATTAGTGCTTTCTTTTTTTTTATGACTTGTATGTATCATAGTTTCCTTTCCCAAAATATAGTGCTTCCACTCTTTGTAGGGCTAAACAATGGCATGGAACTCCTTGTCATAGGTTGGGTACCTTTGAACTATTTCAGAAAATGTCTCACTATGATATGCAATGGGATGCCTATGTTACATGAGTACAATGGCAAGAGTGTAATCTAATTCATTTGTTTCTATTTCAAATAACTGGTGCAAATTTGGAAGGACTAATATTGGAGTTGAACATAGTTTGAGTTTTAATTCCTCAAATGCTTTTTGTTTGTCCTCTATCCATCAAGATGTTTCTTTTCTTCCACCTTTGAGTGATTGATTAAGAGGTCATGATAAATATGAAAACCCAAATACAAATCTGCAATAGAAGTTGGCTAGACCCAAGAAATTGCAAAGTCTAATGAAATTTTTAGGAGGTGGCCAATCGCTAATTATTTTTATTTTTGTAGAATCCACATGAAAACCCTCACAATCAATGATGTATCCTAGGTATTGGATGGTTTGCATACCAAAAGAGCACTTGTCTATGTTGGCATAGAGTTTATGTTTCTACAAACTCAAGAGTACTTTCTCAACATGTTGCAAGTGTTTAGACCAAGTTTTACTAAATTTGAGGATATCATCCAAATAAACAACTACAAAAGAATCAATGAAGTGCCTAAGCACATCAGTCATCAACCTCATAAATGTGGCTAGAGCATTTGCTAGGCCAAAAGGCATAACCATCCATCCAAACAAATCTTCCTTGGACTTGAATGCAATCTTCCATACATCTATTGGATCAATTTTTACTTGGTGATATCCAAATTTGAAGTCAATTTTTGTAAAGAACTTAGCCCCCTAAGTTGATCCAAAAGTTCATCAATTCAAGGAATTACATATCTATTTTTCATCATAATTATGTTAAGTGCCCTATAATCAATACAAAGTCTCCATGTATGATATTTCTTTCTTTCCAAAATGATAGGGCTGCCACAAGTTGAAGCACTTGGCCTAATATGTTCCTTTTCAATCAATTCCTAAATCTCTCTCTTAATTTCATCATTTTCTAAAACTAATCTACTATATATTGGCTTGTGTGGGAATGGTGTTCCTAGAACCAGATCAATAAAATTCTTGACTTGCCAGTGTATTGGGACCCTTGGTGGTGATTCAAACACTCTATGGTATTCTTCTTAAATTTTATCCATCTCCTTTTTTTGGTCTACTATAGTTGCCACCTTAGTATGTGTGTTAAGGACAACTAACTTTGTTTTCTCAGAATGAATCATGAGGAGTACAAAATCTCTACCTTGAGCAATTAAATGTTTACATTGTTTAGAACTAATTTAAGAAGCAACTTGAGTTGAGCATGCCTTTGGTATTCAATATTTCTTTTCACCAATCTTGATTGTGACACTATGTCATCTAGATTCATACACCCCATGCCTTTGATACATGTATGGTTGTCCTAGAAAAACATCACATACATCTAAAGGTGATACATCAAAATTAATTCATCCTTGAATGGCTTAATTGAGTATGATAGGTGAAACTATTGACTTATTTGAATGTATTTTCCTTCATTAACCCATCCCATAGGGTATGTTGTGGGTGTCTTGGCATTTTTTAACTTAATATCTTGGTTGTCTCCATAGAAATTAAGTTTTTTTGGCTACCACTATAGACAATAAAATGTAGAGGCTTTCCATTAACCCACATATATGAATGGAACAATCTCTCTTCATCTTCTCATGGAACTACTTTTGTTGTTTTAACTATGGCATATGTGTTTGCTTCTATTACTGAACCATTTTTAGGAGTTTCTATTGGTGTAGATTTAGGCTTAGCTTCCTCTCCTCATAGTTCTATCATCAAGTTCTTAATTCTTTGATAGTCCTTTGGGTTATGAGTTGGACTTTTATGTATCTCACACCACATGCCTATATTTGTTTGTGTCTTTTTGGTAGCCCATCAGATATTCTCGAGTGGTGTAATACCCTTAACTTACACATAACCATAAATATAACCAAATAACTTAAAATCAAACATACATAAGAGATTTAAAAAAAATGAACAATTTTTTTTAAAAACAATTTCCATTACCAAATAACCTTATACAACAAGTACGGTAATGAACTCATAATTAGCAATGTAACATTACTATTTATTACATCCGAGTATATTATATATTTATACTCTCTTATCAAAAATACGTCTTCTTGAAATATATTCAAGTTAAACACTGAATCTAAATATTAATCAGCCAATTTTCTTCTAGGTCCGTAATCAAACATATCTTGAACCTGAAATCAAAGCAGCACAACCACAACACACAAAATAAGGCTTAGATCACAAGTTAAATCAATAAAACCTCTAGTAAACCTGCACGTTAGATTTAATAACAAAACTATAATCATTAAATCCAAATGACAGATTTAATATAAATACAATTTTCTTTTCATGCAGATATGCAGAAATAAACTCGCATAGAATATGACAAAGTAATGATCTAGTAGTCCATGGGTGTCAACATAAGAATCTACATTCAGCCACTCATAGAACTCAATATGTCAGGTGAAACCATAATGTTCTTATCTTATTATATGATTCCCAACCCATGAAATTTTAAATATTACCACTTGATTAACTAACTATCATAAACTTTCCCATAAGGATCTAGACTAGTGTCAGAGGGCATCCGGCAACATAATTCTATCACCACAAGTTACTCACTTTATGACAACCACCCAATCTAAAGGATCACACTTGCATAATCTAAAAGACACATAATTCTAGTTATTCTAATTGGAAGAAAACGTAAATTCATTTTCCAATTCCAACAATACATTTATTTCATTTGCTCCAATTAAACAATTGACTCAGCAACAGAAATATTATATAAAACCAAATGAAACCATAGTTGTATCCTTTCAAATGTTTCACAATACATACATACCAAAAACAGCCTTGTCCCTTTACTTTTCACAAACATCCAACTTTCAAACTACGTTCCCATTATATTAACTAATAGTAAAGAATTGACTATTCTAGGCTTCGTTAATCAGTTTCTGGATTAGATTGTGTGGAGATTTTTGTCATCAACGTTTCGAATCACACTACATGATCCATCATCAGGATGAGAGAGCAAGAGATGTCAAATAAAGTAAGTAGCAAATTTAGTAAAGACTCACCATATATAGGAGAACAAGAAAAAGAGAAGAGAGCAAAAACCCCAAAGTTAAACCAAAAAAATAATAAATAAATAAAAATATATAAAAACAAAACAAGACAATAGGGGGGAAGACTAAAACCAAAGTCAACACACAAGAAAAAGGTAAATAAGAAAAGAAAAGAAAAGAAAATACAGTTAAAAATAAGAATAAAAAGTGATGAAAAGAAATGAATAAAGAATAATGAAAATAAAATTAAAAATTAAAAATTAAAACAAAAATAAAAAATAAAACTTAAATAAATTATTATCGAAGACCAAGACAAACAAAAGCTAAAAAATTATATATATATATATATACACACACAATGTATATCTATATATATAAATGCATATATGTAAATCTATATGTATATATCAAAGCAACTAAGAAATACCCTAACAACTTAAAAGCCTAAAAAAGCAAATAACGAAAAATATAATAAATACTTGTTGTATATATATGTAATACACGCATTACATATATAAGTAGGCAACTAATATATATATATATATATATATATATATATATATATACACGTACACATACTTATAAACATACACAAAAAAATATATGTGCTAATATTATATGTATGGATAAGAACTAAAACCATAGATGAGGCATGGGCTTAAATGTTGACTAGATGAGTATACATGGTAAACTACCTATCTAAATAACCAAAAAATAAAGACATTGAAAAGTAAGAGGAGAACGCTAAAATATTTAGTACACCTAACACAAATAAAAAAGCATCTAATATATTTATACTATATGTTAGATGCATCTATGCAAAGCGTAAATTACATATATATATACATACGTAACAAATATATGTGGGCATTATCTATCTATAAGAAAAGGTGAAGAAAGAGAGGTATAGCCATAAACTTTAACAAGAAGAATATATGCCTATCAGCTAGACAACTAATGAGTAAAAACAAAAAAGTAAAAATAAAATTAAAAATAAAAAGATAAGATAAATAATAACAAGCATGAAGTAAAAATAAGAACAAGTTACACATACGAGCAGACAGAATAAAATCGACAAGAATGAGAATGAAAAAAGCAAAATAAAATAAATAAATCAAAGAAATAAGCTAGGGAAACAGAAAAGAGAAGTGAGAAAAGATCTAAGAAAGAGAGGAAGAGCACTAAAAAGAGAATCTAGGACAAAGGAACAAAAAAGAGAAGGAAAGAGAAAGGCAGCAAAAGCAATACCCCTGACAAGAGGAGGAGGAGAGAGAAGACCAAAAAACAAGGCCCATGAGGGCAATCAAGATGGAAGAAAAAGAGGGAAGAGGACAGGAAACAAGGCGGGGGAGAGCAGCCACGCAACAAGGGAAGGAGGGAAAGGGGAAGAACAAAACCCACACTGCACGGGTGTCAGTCCTTGGAGAACAACATGGCAAGCCAAGAGGGGTTGAGGATCTAGCCATCATCCCGATTAAGGTTGATGGGGTGGTTGTTGATTTCGATGGCTTCTTTAAGTTTCCTTTTGAAAAAGTTATCCTCATTGGAAATGATTTGCGTATTCTCCAAACATATGTGATGTTTGGTAGACAGAGAGTGTTCAGCCAATGCTGACTTGTGAACCCTATCATGCCTAATGTCCGCTACATGCTCTTTGATACGAGTGTGGAAAGAGTGACCCGTTTCCCCTATATATGGGGTGCCACATGAGAAAACCGCCTTGTAGACCCCTGAGTTAGAATACCTATCTCTAGGGTCTTTGATAGGTGGGACATGATTCCTGATCTTGGAGAGGGGTCTGAAGGCAACACGCAGACCATTTTTAGATAGGATCTTGGCAATATTATGGGATATACCTTCCACAAAAGGGAGGGAGGCATGTAAGATGCGAGGGGGGAGAGGCAAAGGGGAAGGTTTCGAGGGAGCTAGGTGGAGGGACCTGGCTTGCTTGAGGGCTCTAGAAATTTGCCTTGAAGAGTAGCCATTAAGCTTAAAGACCTAGCGGAGATGGTTGAGCTCAAGGTTTAAGTGATCATCATCACAGATCCTATGGGCCCTCAAAGCTAGGGTCTTAAGAATGCCCAATTTCTAGCTAGGATGATGGTGGGAGGATGAGTGAATGTACAGGTCGGTATGTGTGGCCTTTCTAAACACACGGTGACCAAGGGAGCCATCTAGCTTCTTGATGAGTAGAACATCAAGGAATGGTAATTGGTTGCTAGACTCAAGCTCTTTGGTGAAAGAAATAGAAGGCACAATGTTATTGATGTGTTGGTGGAACTCTTCTAGTTTGTCCAACCCATGAGGCCAGCAAACATTAGTGTCATCAACATAACTTTATTTGACATCTCTTTCTCTCTCATCCTGATGATGGATCACGTAGTGTGATTCAAAATGTTGATAACAAAAATCTCCACACAATCTAATCCAGAAACTGATTAACATAACTAAGATGGATTGTGGAAATCTGATCGCATTAATATTCTAGGCTTCACTGTACTTTTATTTCTTTTTAACAATACCAAAAAAATATTGTTACAAACTAACATTAGACTAAAAATTAAATCAATTTCCATTTCCAAAACCAGAAATCGTTGTAATTCAATTTATAATTATAAATTTAAATTCTAACAATCTATTCACAAGAAATTACATATACATTGATACATATAAATAAACACACACACACACACACACACACACACACACACACACACACACACACACACACACACACACACACACACACACACACACATATGTACTTACTTACATATACCACTATACACATAAATTACTTTATGAATTTAAAGTCAAAATTATAATAAATAAATATACTTTTCTATTTGTATATCAAATAACTTGTTGTTACCCAATATCAACAATTTCCAATTTATAACATCACCTTTCAGTTTTAAATTTGTGACACACACACACAGTGCCTCTAAGACTATTATAATTCATCTTCCAAAAACTATTTTACAAATGCCTCTTTCCATTCTAGAAACAGCATAACTTAAAGTTAGAAATTTTGACTGAATCTTCATGCAATTAAAATATCATGCAAGATCAAAGTATCGACTGATCTATTGATTACTTCCAGCTCTAATAATAATAATATTTATGTTGAGAGACGAAAATAACCATCTTTTAAAAATGAAAAAAAATCCTAATTGTTGATATCATAATCATGCCTAAATTCGCAGCATAGTTATGTAAAAACTACTGCCAAATGCCAATATGGCTATATAGCTCTATTTGCCTAAAACCCACGACTTAAACATAAAAAAATTTCAAACCCTAATCTCATCGACCGTTTGTTTAAATATCAATGTTACTCATACCCTACTAACCATTAACAATATATCTCACTCTCATTAACACATTTATGCCCTTGATTCACGATCACAGCTTTAAAGACTACATGCTTGTAATCATAGCCGAGACGCACACAACTTAGAAGTATTTTACAACGAAACTTGAATTGAACAGTGTTAACAAAACAAAATTTCCATACCCACACTCAAGTATGAGTGCATACAGAACCTAGCAACATTAAAATTTTCTGAACGTTGCATGTAACCATGCTTGGGTATCTATATTAACCAGTAAATAAAACTTAAACATTCTAACATTCTTAATCCCTTACACCCAAATCTAGGTTTAACCACTTACAATTTAAATATACAAAAACTTCACAAATTTGATGAAACATAACTAAAACTATAGGAAAGAGTAAAAAAAAGCCCCCTGCCTGTAAGTGCAAATCGATGCTCACAAGAATACGCCTGTAAAGCCTTCTACCACAACTCTTAGACCACACTTCCAACTTTTATGCCAATTTCCAAAGACACCAAGAAACTTTCTCAATGGCAAAGACTGAGAAACACAACCATGGAGCAACAGAAGAATGAAAATCACAAAATTATGAGGACTTAAAGAATAGAGACGAATTGAACACTCCTCCATGATTAACAGTTCCCTCAATTTAGCGCCGAGAAACTCATTCCACAAAGATTTCACATTTACCATCTAGAGATCATCGATAACAGACTAAAATCAAAATGCAACCAACACCCATCAAAAATGACAGATTAAGCATGTGATAAAATGCTCATAACTGCGAGCTTAACCCAATACCCCATTTCCTGAGCACTCTTTGACACTTGTAAAAGATAGTACCAGCTCGCGGCTCGAAAAACCTGCCAGCATTTAAAACCCACTATCTTGACCACCATGCCCAATCCAAGACATGCCATGCTCGAATATGCATAGATATCTTAGGCTTTGCTTCTAGTTTAGGTTGACTTAGTTGAATACCATGCAATAGGATAGTTTAGGTATTAACTTTAGATAGTTTAGATTTATATTAACATTAACATTAACACAAGATAATATTAGTATTAACATCAATATCTATATTAATAGTAATACTAATTAATATTATTATCAATATTAATATTAACATTAATACTTGTTAATATTAATCCCACTAACACACAAACTCTGCCAAATGACAAGTGTATATATATATAAACACAAGCACAAAAATATAAAAAACAATTTTATATATATATATATATATAATACTTATTTATATATATATATACATAATTATTTTATACTAATGCACTTATATCCATATACGTATATATATTTATACATTGTTATAATTATATATATATATATTCTTAAATCTAATAAACAAAAGATTCCAGGTGCTGTTAAAATTTACTGTCACCCCAAATGCAAGTTTGAAAATACAAACCAGACCAATAATGAAACTGAAACCATTCATCATTGATTTATAAAATTGATTCCTAAATCCAGATTGATTCAAATGAAAAAAATTTGAAAATTACACAAAACTGAAAACATAAAACATCTGATCTGAGATTAGATTTTGAGAAATCTCTGAATTCTCGAAGAGTTCACATAATAATGCCAGAATTAAACTAATTTAAACACGTATCAAACCATACAGAAGAGTAAGCTAATCACAGAATTTCAAGGTGACAGAAATAGAATTGTCAGGGCCATGACAAGTGGCTTTGAGGGAGGGTCCTTCCCCACTAGTTTTCCTCCAAATTTGTTTTTTTTTTTAACCCCTTGGCTTATTATTTGAAAAGTAATCCCTTTTTTCTTTATGTTTTATCTTAGTTTTTGTAAAATATTTGTAAGCAGTTGCCAATGTTTCAATATTCAAGAATTCCATTTCATTACTAATGTATTTGTGAAGCCCACTACTATATTTTAGAATTCAATGCTTCTTTAAATCTTTTATACCAAGTTTTGTAGAGAGTGCATGGAATGTATTGGTGTAATCTTGCATAGATTGGTCCCTCTTTTGTTGAAGCAATTGTCATTCTATATATTTATGTTCATATACATCTTCAAGAAAGTATGCTTCTTTTATGTATTCCACAAATTCTCACCAAGTGGGTTTCTTATCAAAGAGAATTTCCTACTCTTTTCCAGCTTCACTTTCTTTATTCAATACTCTAGTTTCCCATGCTAGTTTGACATGGATTTCAACTTTCAAGATGGAAAATGTTATCTTTTTTGCATTAGAAAAATTGTTTACAAAGAAATATCATTCTAACTTGGATAACCAATTATCAACAGCATCAGCATCAACTCTTCTTTCAAAATTTGGGATATAAAAATTCACCTATACTTTAAAAGGGGTGTTCCCATGCAATGGTGCTACTAGATTTTGCACTTTTTGGGTCTTCAAAATTCTAGAAAACTTACTCATCATATCTTCTTGCTGGCTGGCCAAAACCTCTTACACCATCTTCTTCATAGGGTCTATCGAATTTTCCAAAATCTTTCATTTTTTGCACCACAAAAAAGGGTATTTTGACAATTTTCTTGTAGCCAATCCTAGTCTTTGATAGGAAGTTCTTGTATTAGTTGGCATACAGGATCGTTACAACTCTAATACCACCGATCTAAATTGATGAAGTTGGCTACAAACATGATATCTGGTGAATCAATTACCTATGATACCAATGTTCAAGTTCTAGAAAATATTACAAAACTTGAAAGACTTGTTTGCAAACCAAAAGCCATCTTATTCATTGTAGATGAAAGAATATATTCAATGATCAAATATCAATAGCCACCATAGCCATGAATTTGAAATGTTTATGTGGCTAAAATAATTAATAATAAAATTAAAATGAACTATTTAAAACTAGGTTTCTAATTACCCCAACTTGTCAAGGCCATAACTTTTGACCCAAAGCTCTAAATTTGAAACTACTTCATTGTTGGAAAGAAGAACTAAAAATCTAGTTTTAGTCCCTAAAACAGCAAGCCTACAACTACCCAATTTTAAGGACCGTTTATAGTTTTAGCTTGAAATTTTGAGCAGAAGACATCTAAAAAGGCCAAACAAAAAGATATAGAACTTTTTTAAAAAAATATGAAAAAAAAAAAATTCAAAAATTAGATCTTCTATATAGTTTGGATCATTCCCCGCCCAAGAGGAAATGGGACCTAGTGCATCAATCTTCTATACTAGATGAGGGAATTGTGCTGCAATATGTTCCTTGGTTAACCATTTTCTCTTATGATAGAATTGTCCAGCTCAAACCACCCTATGAAGTGGAATTTTTTGATTTCTCAAATATTTTAGCATGACTTCAATGACATGATCACACTATAATGGCATAGTAGTGGATAGATTCAATTGTGTAGCACGAATACATTTAGAAACTTGATAGATGTCCAATAATGGAGGAAAATAGGGTGCAACAAGTCTACATTAAAAATTGGATGTAGTCCCAAAAACTATGGCAGATCAACTTCAAAAGAATTATCACCAACTTGTTTCTTAATGGTATATGGCCCATACCAAATAGGACAAAGCTTTCTATAAGGTCCTTAGAGGTGCTCCTTATGAAGATGTAGTCATATCTCGTCACCAATCTAGAAATGATGGGGAGTTCTATGTTGATCATGCCTTTCCTTATTATTTCTAACTAGTTGTTGTAACTATTTGATCTTTTAAATAATTTTTTCTTCTTTATCTACCTCCTTTTTAGTGTTGAGTGGCTAAGTAGATTTCAAAATGGGTAGTGCTACATCTATAGGTTCCAATGGTTGATACCCAAGAAAAATCTCAAATGGACTATATCCTATAGTAGTGTGGAGTGCATGATTGTAGCTATGTTGCACATAAGGAAAGCTCTCATCCCATGTACATGTGTGTTTGGAGTGGTACATTCAAAGTATATGGATAATCATTCTATTGACTACATCTATTTGGTCTACTATTTAAGAATAGAATATTATATACTTTGTTAACTTAGTGTCAATTCTATCCCATAATGAAGACCAAAAATTGTCGAGAAACCTGCTATACTTGTCTAAAATAATGTTTTTTTCCAATCCAAAGTAAACCCAAACATGTTCAAAAAATATCTTAGTGGTCTCTACTAAAATCATTTTTTTACTTAACTTGATAGCCATTTTAGAAAATGTATCTACTACCATAATACAATCATTTCCCCTTCTGCTACTTGGGACCCTAGACATAAAATCCATTGAAATAGAATGCCATGGTTTATTAGGGATAGGTAATGGTAGATAGAGGCCAAATTTATAGTTTGAAGGCTTTGAAATTGCACATGCAACACAAGATTTAATATATAAAATGATATCATGTTTCATTTTTGGCCAATAGAAAAACTATTGGAGAATTGTAGTAGTCTTACCAATACCAAAATGTCCTACCACTAAGCTATAGTGTGCTTTCCATATCAATTTCTTTCTTTCTTCATTGGGGACACATATGTGATAAATCTGACAAAGTAACCCATCCTATATATAAAATTTGGGAACATTCTTCTCTTCTAAGACTGTATTGTAAATGTTACAAAAATTAGGATCCTTACCATATAGTTGAGCCCAAATTTCTATCTGATGGCCACAAGAATCCAACACCATTGTCAAACCTATGACTGGAGGCCTACTCAAATAGTCTACTACTTTATTAGTATTGACCTTTTTGTGATGAACGTAGAGGTAAAATTGTTGCAAATAAGTTGACCATCATTGATACCTATCATTCTGATGTAGGAACATCCAGTGATGTAAAGGCAATCCTGTATCACCCAAAAATATGCTTAGAGATAGTTTTTTTTTAATATGTTTTCATTTCTAGATACCCATTCGGGTCAAATAAAGGTTTTAACTCTCACAGTTCCACTATTAGTTTTTTGGGTTAAAGTTTTATTAGTTTTTAAGCACCTTGGGATATGTGTAAATGTAGAAAATGAGTTATTTTGTATATGAGCCAAAATTGTGATGATTTAGAGGGTGTAATTTGGAGGGATGATTGTACTTGTAATTTAAAACACTCTAAAAAAAGAATTAAGTCAAAAGGCTTTATGGTTAGAAAGTTATTGTAGTTTTAATTTTCCTAGAGACCTCCTAAGAGTGCTTCAAAGTCAGATATGGGGCACTAAAAAGCCTTTTATGGGGCTGAAAAATTTGGGTTGAGTGAACCTTGTCCATAGGGCTATAGAGCACTTTGAGAGCTTTTCAAAAATCTAAACAATTCGTCAATTGGTGTTATGGTTCAAAAGTTATGCCTCTTGGAAGTTTGACTACTATTTCTAAATTTTTCTAATTTTACACCAACTTCTAATGTGATTTTTGGAATCTTCTATTTTGGTGGTGGATTCCAACTATCATATTCTAGAATTTATTCCTAACCCTAAACCATTTAGGCTTGTTTAAGAACATTTTTGGCATTGTAAAGGTAGCTCTTAGTGGAGTTAGAGAGAAGGTATTGTGTGGAGGATTTCTTTCTCAAGAATCATACTATTGTAAGCCCATTTGGAATTTTCATTGATAATAATATTTCCCTTTTCTTGTGTGTTCATTTTTGTCTTTGGTTGTGTCTCCATCAAGTGGTATCAGAGTAGGTTTTCTTGAGTGTGTAGATAGAGTGTCGACTATAAGGAAGTTTGCACTAGGACTATGTGGTTGTGGGTTTGAGACAAGAAGATGCCTCCATGAAGGGAATGTGGTTGAAGGGATGGAGTTTTTACTCTTGAGGTTAGAGCCCTCTAGAGAAAATTTCAAACATTGTAAGAGGAGATCCGTAGAGCACTAAATGTTGCTGGAGGTAATGAAAGTGAGGAAGAAAATGAAGAAGAAGAAAATATTGGAAAAGAAGGGGAAGATGAAGGGGAATTCCTAAATTAGGTAGAGGAGAGAATTTTTAGGGCCATTTCTAAGCTTAGAAAAAGACCTAAAATTGATGTGGATATGTTTTTAGGAAATCTAAACCCAGATGAGTTGATCGACTAGATCAATGAACTAGAGGGGTATTTTGAGTATGAGGATATTAGGGATCCAGATAGGGTTAAGTTTTTGAAGGCCAAAATGAAAGGCCATGCCAAAATCTAGTGGCAAGAGATTCAACTAGAAAGAAATAGAAGAGGAAAGGAGAAAATCACAAGATGGGATCGCATGGTGGACAAATTAAAGAAGTAGTTCATTCCTATTGACTATGAGCTTGATTTGTTCAAGAAAATGCAAGAATTAAAGCAAGCAAGAAAATCTATCTAGGAATATATGGAGGAATCTTACTGACTTCTTATTAGGGTATGGCATGTAGAAGCAAATAAGGAGAAGGTTTCCAATTACCTCAGTGGGTTATGACCTAGCATTCAGGAGGAGTTAAGTCTGGTTAGGATGACTAGCATTGAAGAGGAATACTAACTTGCCCTATGAGTCAAAGAGAATCTAAATAAATGGTTTGAAGGAAGGCAAAGAGGACATGGTCAAGGAGGAAGGGGTGGTAGTAGGTCATCTGGAGGTCGAAATGAGACCCAAAAGAAAAATAAAGATGTGGGTACTAGCAGAAACTATAGAAATGAGGGTTTCAACCACTCCCATGATCAAAAATTTGGAGATCAAAGAGGAAGAGGTAGAGGACATGGAAAAGGATCAGAAAGAGGAGGCTTCTGTGGTACCCATTTTCATTGTAATAAAGAAGGTCATCGTGCATTTGAATGCCCTCAACAACAAGGAAGGAAAAATAGGAGAGTTGATGGTCAAGAAAGGGTTGCTCATGTGGATAAGGATGCATGGTCATCACATTTAGAGGATGCAAAAAGAGGAGAGGTTCTTGTAAATGAAAGGGTCTTACTAAGTGGTGAGACTGAACCTAGACAAAGGAGGAGTTTGTTTCGTACCAAGTGCAAGTGTGAGGATAAGTGTTGTCAGCACTATCAACTTGGTGTCTAAAGAGATGGTCACTAAGCTAAAGCTCAAGAGGGAGAAACACCCCCAACCCTATCAGATTACTTGGGTGAAGGATGATCATTAGGTCCTGGTCAGTGAACAGTGTTTGGTGAAGTTCAAGATTGGAAGTTACCATGATGAAGTTCTTTGTGACATTATTCCAATGGATGTCTACCATTTATTCTTGGGAAGATAGTGGCAATTTGATAGGCATGTTGTACATGATGGTCATGCAAATACATACTCTCTGATAAAGGATGGAGTACACCTCAAACTGAATCCATTAATAAAGGAAGGTGAAAAGGTATGTAGTAGTACTAGGATATGTCTTGTTGATGGAAGAAATTTTTTGGATGGTATGAAACATCAACGTATGTGTTATGCTTTGATTCCTAGAAAAGATAAGGTAGTAGTGAAATTCCACCTAAATTTTCAAGCCTATTAAGTGATTATGGAGATGTCATCTCTAATAATGTTCCAAAAGGGTTGTCACCAGTAAAGAAAATCAGTCATCAAATAGATTTAATCCCTAGAGCTATTTTTCCTAAAAAGGCTACTCATAGGATGACTCCTACTAAAACTGAGGAGCTAAATAGACAAATTCAAGAGCTATCGAGGAAGAGGTTGATTTGAGAGAGCATTAGTCCATGTGTAGTACCTACAGTACTAGCACTAAAGAAGGATGGAGAGTGGAGAATTTGCACAAACTCTCGAGCTATAAACAAAATAACCATCAAGTATCAGTTCCCTTTACCAAGAATGGACAATCTTATGGACTACTTGAGTGGGGCTCAATACTTCACAAAGATAGATCTCAAGAGTGGCTATCACTCGATATGGATATGAGAGGGAGATGATTGGAAGACTACATTCAAGACTAAGGAGGGTCTATATGAGTGGTTATTCATGCCTTTTGGACTAACCAACGCCCCAAGCACCTTCATCCAACTTATGAATGAGGTACTAAAGAAATTCTTGGGAAAAAAATTTATAGTCTATTTGGATGATATTTTAATTTTCAGCATGACTTTGGATGAACATTTATTTCAAATTCATAGTGTCCTTGAAAGGTTGAGGGAAGAGAAAATGTTGATTAATTTGAAGAAGTGTAGCTTTGTAAAAAAGGAGTTAGTCTACTTGGGGTTTGTTGTATCATCTGAGGGTCTCAATATGGATCCAGAGAAAGTAAAAGCCATCTTGGAATGGCCTACTCCAAGGTCTACTACTAAAGTGAGATCATTTCATGGTCTATTTAGTTATTATAGAAAGTTCATTAATAATTTTAGTGGCATTTGTGCACCCCTGACTGAAACAATAAGGGGGGATAGGAAAGAGTTCAAGTGGACTACAACAGCTACAAGGAGTTTTGAATTGTTGAAGAAGAAGGTGACTAAACAACTAGTGTTGGAACTTCCTAATTTTAGTAAAATGTTCTAGGTAGATTATGATGCTAGTGGCAGTGCTATTGGGGCTGTATTGAACCAAGAAGGTAAGCCTATTGCATGTTTTAGTGAAAAATTGAATGATGCAAAGAAGAAGTATTATTTTTATGATGAAGAGTTCTATGCAATCATTTAGTCCTTAAAGAAATGGAGGCATTATTTATTGCAAAAATAATTTGTCTTGTATACTAATCACCAGACATTGCAGTACCTAAATAGCCAGGGTAAATTGAACTAGAGACATATGAAGTGGTTAGAGTTCATAGAGAGCTATACATTTGTGTTGAAACATAGAAGTGGAAGTTCTAATAAGGTTGTAGATGCATTGAGTATGAGATAGTTTTTGCTTATAGTAATGCAAGTTGAAGTGGATGGGTTTGATGAACTCAAGAATCTGTACCTTGAGGGTCCTAATTCTGTTGAAGCATGGAAGGCTTGTAAAGAACCTATTACTGTAGATAGGACCAAGTGGCTAGATTATTTGATTTAGGATGATATGTTTTTCAAGGGTAGTTAGTTATGCATTTCATGAGTTCCATGAGGGAAAATTTGATCAAGGAGAAGCACAGTGGGGGGATGGCAGGACACTTTGGTCGAGATAAGACCATTTCCATTCTTAGAGAACATTTTTTTTGCCTCAAATGTCACAAGATGTGAAAAAGTTCATACAGAGTTGTCAACTATGTCAAGTAGCCAAGGGATTTAGTCATAATATTGGACTCTATCAGGCATTTCCTATTCCATTGAAGCCACGGGAGGACATAAGTATGGATTTTGTTCTTGGATTGCCAAGGACACAAAGGGGTAATGACTTAGTATTTGTGGTGGTTGATATGTTCTCCAAGATGGAAAATTTCATTCCATGCCACAAGACTCATGATGTTGTACATATTGTTGATTTGTTTTTTAGAGACATGGTGAGACTACATGGTCTCCCAAAGAGTATTGTTTCTAATAGAGATACTAAATTCATGGGGTATTTCTAGAGGACTTTATGGAGGAAGTTGAGGATGGAATTGAAGTTTAGTTCTACACATCATCCACAGACTGATGGACAGATAGAAGTGGTAAATAGAAGTCTAGGCAATTTGTTGAGGTGTTTAGTGGGGGATAAGCCTAAGGGATGGGATTTGATTCTACCATAGGAAAAATTTTCTTACAATAATTTTGTAAATAAGAGTATTGGTAGATCACCATTACAAATTGTGTATGGCAATAGCACAAGGATTGCACTATAATTAAGGAAGATGGAGCAAGGGGAGAGGACAAGTGTCGAGGTAGAAGAATTTGTTGAACATGTCAAGAGCCCACATGAGGAGGTCCATGCACACATTACCAAGGTGAATCAATAGTATAAAGCTAGGGAAGATCAAAGTAGGATACATAAGGAATTACAATTAGGGGATTTGGTTATGGTACACTTACAAAAGGAATGGTTTCCAATGGGTACTTACAACAAGCTGAAGATGAAGAAATTTGGCCCCTACAAAATTTTGAAGAAACATGACTTAGGAAATGCATATGAGGTGGAGTTGCCAGATGGGATTCACATTTCTTCTACCTTCAACATTGTAGACTTAATAGAATATCATGATGATGGTGTAGATGAGGGGTTGATGCTAGAGCCATGTCCAATTCCTACTTCTAAGGAGGAGATAGAAGAGATTCTAGATAGTCATGTGGGTAGGAGTACCAAAGATAGATAGTATGAAGAGTACTTGGTGAAGTGGAAAGGATGACCAATAGAGGACTCAATTTGGATATCAGCAGGGGAGGTTGCCCATTTGGGTTTTCCTCTACCATAAAGTGATAGGGTCACTTTTCAATCTACCTTGGGTGTCTGATGTAGGAGCATCCAGTGGTGTAAGGGCAATCTTGTATCACCCAAAAATATGCTTAGAGATAGTTTCTATTTAATGTGTTTTCATTTCTAGATACCCATTTGGGTCAAATAAAGGTTCCAACTCTCACAGTTCCACTATTAGTTTTTTGAGTTAGAGTTTTATTAGTTTTTAAGCACCTTGGGATATGTGTAAATGTAGAAAATGAGTTATTTTGTAATTGAGCCAAAATTATGATGAGTTAGATGGTCCAATTTAGAGGGATGATTGTACTTGTAATTTAAAACACTTCAAAAAAAGAATCAGGTCAAAAGACTTTACAGTTAGAAAGTTATTGTAGTTTTAATTTTCCTTGAGACCTCCTACAAGCACTTCAAAGTCAAATATGGGGCACTAAATGGCCTTGTATGGGGCCAAAAAATGGGGATGAGAAAATCTGGTCCATAGGGTTGTAGATCACTTCAAGAGCTTTTTGGACATGTAAATAGTTCGTCAATCAGAGTTATGGTTCAAAAGTTATGCCTCTTGGAAGTTGGACTACCATTTTTGGATTCTTCTAATTTTACATCGACTTTTAACATGATTTATGGAACCTTTTGTTTTGGTAGTGGATGCCAACTAGCATATTCTAGAATGTATTCCTAACCCTAAACCATTTGGGCTTATTTAAGAACATTTTTGGCATTGTAAAGGTAGCTCTTAGTGGAGTTAGAGAGAAGGTACTATGTGGAGGATTTCTTTCTCCAAAATCATACTGTTGTAAGCCTATTTGGCATTTTTCATTGCTAATAATATTTCCCTTTTTCTGTGTGTTCATTCTAGTCTTTGTTGTGTCTCCATCACATTCAACAACTTTCCTTGTGTTTGCAAGAATTATAAAGGTTTATGATTTGTATGTATCATATTTTCCTTTCCCAAAATATAGTGATTCCACTATTTGCAAGCCAAAGAAATGGCATACACCTCCTTGTCATAGGTTGGGTACCTTTGAACTATTTCAAAAAATGTCTCACTATGATATGTAATGGGATGCTTGTGTTGTATGAGTGTAGTGCCAATTGTGTAATCTAATGCATATGTTTCTATTTTAAATGACTATTACAAATCTAGAAGGACTAATACTAGAGTTAAACATAGCCTGAGTTTTAATTCCTCAAATTCTTTTTTGTCCTTTGTCCACCAAAAAAAAATTGTGTTCCACCTTTGAGTGACTGATTAAAAGGCCATGATAAATGTGAAAAAACAAATACAAATTTGTGATAGAATTTGGCTAGACCCAAGAAGCTTCAAAATTCTATGAAATGTTTAGGAGGTGGCCAATCTTTGATTATTTCTATCATTGTAGGATCCACATGAACACCCTTACGATTAATGATGTACCCTAAGTACTTGATGCTTTGCATACAAAAAGAGAACTTGTCTATTATTGGCATAGAGTTTATGTTTTCTCAAACTCAAGATTACTTGTTCAACATGTTGTAAGTGTTTAGATCAATTTTTACCAAATATTAGGATATCCAAATAAACAACTACAAAAGAATCAATGAATGGTCTAAGAACATCATTCATCAACCTCATAAATGTGGTTGGATCATTTGTCAAGCCAAAAGGAATAACTAGTTATTCAAACAAATATTCCTTGGACTTGAATGTAGTCTTACATACATCCATTGGATCAATTGGTACTTGGTGACATGCAGATTTCAAGTCAATTTTTGTAAAGAAATTAGCCCTCTTAAGTTGATCTAAAAGGTCATCAATTCGAGGAATTGGATATCTATTTTTCATAGTAATTATTTTAAATGTCCTATAATGAATACAAAGTCTCCATGTCCCATATTTCTTTCTTGCCAAAATAATAGGGCCACCACAAGGTGAAGCACTTGGCCTGATATGTCCCTTTTCAATCAATTCCTAAATCTATCTCTTAATTTAATCATTTTCCAAAACTAATCTCCTATATATTGGTTTGTGTGGCAATGGTGTTCCTTGAACCAAATCAATAGAATACTTGACTTGGCAATGTGTTGGGACCCCTACTGGTGATTTAAACACACTATGGTATTCTTCTAAGAGTATATCAATTTCCATTTTCTGGTTTACTATGGTGGCTACCTTAGTATGTGTGTTAAGGACAACTAACTTTGTTTTCTTAGAAAAAATCATGAGTACAGAAGTTCTAGTTTGAGAAATTAGATGTTTACATTGTTTAGTACTAATCAAAGAAGTAACTTGAGTTGGACATACCTTTGGTATTCGATATCTCTTTTCACCAAGCTTGATTGTGACACTACATGGTCTAGATTCATACATGCCATGCCTTTGATAAATTTATGATTTCCCTAGCAAAACAACACATACATTTAAAGGTGCTACATCACAAATTACTTCATCCTTAAATGGTTTGATTGAGTATGATAGGCGACACTGCCAATTTATCTAAATGTCTTTTCCTTCATTAACCCATCCCATAGAGCATGGTTGTAGTGCATCTCCCATTTGACTTTTGTAAGTCATCCCAATGTATACAACCTTGTTGTTATCTCCTTCAGAAGTGATCATGATTGGGACCATGTCTACACTCTGGAGGTGATTGGATTTATGTTATTGTATTAGTTTCTTTGATTATTGTGATGCCTGATTTACAAGATAATGATGTGTTATATGGTTCACTAAGGTTTATGTCAGTGGTTACCTAGATCAATGTGGTATCATGATTTTGTTCCATGATTACCCTAAGATGTGTGTAGAGATTGCATTGTGTACTATTACCATGCTACACTGGACTAAGTTCTTGTAGTAGTGGTTAGTCATGTTTATGACTATGTTTGGTTATGTTTTTTAAGTGTCTTTTCATGTTGTTTTTACAACCAATATTTTATGCTTAAATAATTAGAAATGGATTGTCCATGTTAGATTCATTAGTTTTGTGTTGCAGATGTTTACCTTGTTATATTTTGATCTGAGAGATACTTGTTACTCATGTTATGTTTTGCATTTGAGATGAGTTGAGGGTCACAGATGTTAGAGTACTATATTGTTCAGTTGATTGTATTGCATGATGATGCCATTTTGAGATGATAGTATGTTTTATGATGATATCTAATTATCTAGTATTTGGAAATATCTCCGATTATGTTATGTGATGGATTTAATGCTATGGTTAATTACTTCATTCCTGCATTATTATGCTTTATGCAAACGTGAGTGATGTAAATGGATTATTTTAATATGATTAAATAAATGGTTAAATTAGGTGATTTAATGCATTTATTGCTTTGGATATATTATTATATACATTTGCACTTGATCATGTTGTTTAGTGTATAGGTGTCATGCCCAAAATACAAGGCAAAACACACGTAAAAAAATTAAAAATTAAAAGATTAATAAAACTACTAAGTTGATAAGGGGTTTTGATAAAGTTTTCTATTTTTGATTCACCAATTAAACTATGGTATATTACAATGCCGATATATGTTCCCCTAACATTACCTTAAGACTACATCTTAGTTTATACCATCATGTAGGAATAGATTGTTAAATTAAACTTTCATTATTAAATTGATTAATTAAATTAAACAATCCAAATTCAATTAATTAAAAGATATAACACATTATTACTTTTATTTACTTTTAAAATATTACATTCACAAAATAGTAGTATACCAAACTTATTAGTAAACATAATTTACAACTAATTTAAAACCTATTAATATTAATCATAGAAACAACAATTAAGAAAAATATTAATTAACAATATAATTAATTTATTCGAATAACAATTTAAATAATGTAAAACTAATTATTCAAAATATTGAAATAGAAAGAACTTACTAACTAAAACATCACATCTAACATACAAATAATTAAATTTTATTTTAACTTAACACAACAAAACATCTTTTAGTTTACTATATTCATTATAATTAATTATAATCCCTAGACAACAATTTGCATTAATTTAAAATAATTCATTATTTTTATACTTACCACACTAATAAATAAATAATATATAAAAAAATAATTATATAAAACCTTAAACTAAATAATAAATAATACTACTAAGTAAAACCTAATATCTAACTTACTCTACTAACATAATATTAATATTTTAAAATAATACTAACTACACTTAATTAATACTAAAATCTAAATTAACAAATACTAACTACAACTTTATTAACCCCTAACATTACTAACCTAATCCTTTACTACATAACCACCCCTAACCCTACCCATCCTACCCCATGTACCCTAACTACCTATCCATCCCCACACCCTCACGTGGGTTCATTGTCTACTCAGCCACACTGACCTAGGGAGGTGGGTGAGTGGGCGACCCATGCTCCCAAATCCCTAAGCACTTTAAAAGTGCCTGTACAAACCACAAGCCGGCTTCCTTCACCAAACCAAAACCCCCAACACCCCCCCCCCCCCCCACCAAAGCTGATGCATCATCACCATTTGTATGTGGAGTACGTGATCACCAAGAGCCACTAGGAGGAGGTGGTTGAAGTTAGTGAATAAGGTGTTTCATTTTAGTCAAGAGGCATTTGCTTGATATGGCAAGGAGGTGGTAGCAATTAAAGTTTAGTGGTTAGACTAGGATCACATTTAGGAATAGTTATGAATTAAAGTAAAGTAGATGAGTTAATATACATATTTTCTTCTCTCTTTTTTAAAAAAATATTAAATTTAAAACATTTATTATGTCTAAATAAGATATTAAAGGAATATTTAAGATTCTCAATTCCAAAAAGGGAAATTAATCTTTGCCCCAATACAAAATCTAGAGAATTTATTTGCTCTAGGGGATTTTTTTTTTAAGTCCATAATTTTTTTCTAATTATAGATTTTTTGAATGAAATTTATACTTTCAAAGACAAGGGGGGATTTTTTTTTTCCTAAGTAATGGATTGTCCAATTTACTTAAATAACCAAGGGGGTTATTATTTTTTCAAAGTGATAATAGGATTAAATGAAATACTTAAGTATTCGAATAGAATTATTTTAATTCCTAATACTCACAAAAATTACAAAAAAGTGTATCAATCAACAACAAATTCTACTTAACATATTTTGAACTTTAATTGCATAATTATATATCATCATTTTGCCTAATTAACCTTAATCTAATGAATACAATGTTGGAGCATATAAATGCCACAGTAAGGTAAAACATCATCATGTCAATTTTCAAGTAAACATATGCAAAGACTAGAATACCATAAATATCATAGGCAAGAATATTACTCAATTTTTTTTATCAATAAACATGGATCAACCACTTCTCATTTAATTTATTGAACCACCTAATTCAAAGGCTCTATCAGGAAAGAACCATGAAGAAAACACGACATCGTGACCATTTCAATAATATGTTTTAAAATAACATTTTAACATAGGATTATTATCTCAAGGAGAAATTCTCCCAACATAATTGAGTTTCAATAACAACTCTAAATTTTCTTCTTGGCTCCACAATAGGGAAACCCTTATGAAGTATTCAACACATCAAGGTAATCATGGAGAGGATGAAAATGACTGAGAGGAAACCAAATTTTAACATGAAGACAAAATCAAACATTTACTCCCATCTTGGTTTGCACAATAGGTTCATCATTTGAATCAGACAGGGGAGAAGGTGGATTTTTCCAATAGGAGACATCCGTCACAACACCATAATAGGTGCCCTTTCATGGCTATAATTACAAAAAAAATTATTCTTCCATTTCTTAAATTTTAAAACTCAAAACATGGTTTGTGCTAATGAGTAAGGGCCCATAACACCCTACCCTCTCCCTCTTTTCATCTTGAGGAGAGACTCTGCATTGTCAGAGTCCAAATAAAGACCTCATGTTGTACATGGCCACTTCTACCCTATCTGAGGGTGAGTAATTCCAATACAACCCATACAATCCCTTCAAAAATTAAATGCAAAAATAGCAAGGAAAAATATTTAAGAAAAACTCATTTCAAACCCTCCCAAACATATTCAACAAACATACATATGCAAACAAAATGACTTAAGCATGAAAATCAATATGAACCAAATGAGCTTGAAGGGTTCCTACCTTCACAATAAGATTATGGAAATTGAAATTTGAGATAAGCTTCCCTTCCTTCTCCTTCTCCTTCAATCCTAAATTACTCTCTAAAACTAGAGGTTGGGTGAACACTCTTCCTCTCTTAAATTTGCCTCTAAATAGGATACTAACTCAACCACCTCCAAAATGCAATAACTCACCCACTTTCCCTAAAGGCTTCTAGAGTCTTCTAACTCAAATTTTCATAAGGATAACCTCAAGGTGGAGTTTAACTTATCCAACTTATGGAGAAACATTCAATTTTCGCAATAAAGCAAAAATGGGATATTTGGGTGACCTCAAAAGTCAAGAAAAGTGGCTAGAGGGGTGAAAAATTCCCCCAACCCATACATATACCCCTTGGGTAATAGTTTTCATAATTTTTAACCTCTAGAACTATTTATTGATGTGATAAAATGCTTAAAAATTTTGGACTTCTTCAATCTCTAAAAAAAATGTAAATTAATCACTAATCCTGATTAGGGTAAATTAATCTCAATTACTAATCAATTAGTAAAGAGGCCACTAACCTAGTCCAACTTAGATCTTTAGGTTAATTGGTTAACCCTAACTATCTTGCTGAAATGCATACACAAATCATGAGTGTTAAGAGACACTATAAAATTATTGTTATGAAGCATTAACACTTAATGATTATAGAATGATACATTCATTCAATTCATGATACAAGTAAAATAAAAACAATGGGGTCTGCATCTTTTATTAGACTCAACCCTGGTTTCTATAAATGGTACATAGGGTTTAGTTTTGATTCTCCATAGATTTTTTGGCTAAAATATCCTACACACTCATTACACACATCAGTAGCTCAAGAAAATCAAATAAACATATATATATATATATATATATATATATATATATATATATATATATATATATATCAAGGAAATCACATATATTAAAACATCCATCTTTCAAATAACTAGTTGTTTATCTCATTTCTACTCATATTCTTAACCATTAAAATTTCATAATCAAAGTGTTAATCATAATTCTAATTCTGCATTCACTTTCCATACTACATCATCAGTATACATGTTCGTGAAACATTAATTACATAATTAAACATCTGAAAGAAAAATATCACACAACATAAAATAACATAATAATGTCTAGTGTATCCAACAGTGTCTCAACATATTGAGTCATGAGTATCAAAATAATAATGTATCAACTATTCTATGATGGATTGGGGTGAGGCCTCACAGCAGGATTTATATCCCTATTAGTGGCACATAGAGTTAGTGGTTTAGTTGTTCATGTCTTCCCTATATAGTCAATGTATCTTATTTAATTGTTAAATTAATCCTTTCAATGATTATTAAATCCAAACTCATTTTCATTTTATGATTAGACCAACGAGCATGTCTATGCATTTAGAGGTTCGCATTATCATAAAAGTTGTTAAGAAAATTTTTACGATTTTGGGTTTTCAAGCTTTTCATTTTATTGAATTTAATTTCTAGCAATTTTATCATAGATGAATTCTTATTTCTAGGAATAACCTATTTTCATTTGTGTGAATTCAGGGTTTAACTAGGTTGGCTAGTTATTTTCCCTAATTGATTATTCGCTCAAAAAGGGAATAAGTATTGATGAAGAAATTTAATTCTTCACTTCTCACTTTTGAATTAGAAAGTTTTAGAGTAAAACCTGAAATCCTCTTCATGATGATTTACTATTCTATTCATTGTGGGAGCTATGAGCATGGGATCATTGTGAGATTGGTCTTGTTGGATCCATCTCAGGGAGACCTTGGATTGTCATAATTTTTGGCTACTTCTATGAGTTTTGTATTTTATGGTTCAGATTCCCATTTTGTCATTTTGGCTATGAGGTAGGACTCTCCAATTTTATTATTTTGGCTTTATTTCTACTTCAATTGTAGGTATTTGTTTTTTAGGAGGCTAAGAACTAGTGTTCCCCTCCATTTTTATATGCTAGCTCTACCTAGTTGGGTGGGTATGAGTATTTCCCTATTTTCTAGGATGAGAATTTGAGATTTTACACCATTATGCTAGTTGTTTTTGCATGTGAACTCCAAACCCATATTTTATTTGATATTTTTAACTTTTGTGCCCTAAGAACAAATGGGTTTTAATTTTGATTTTTTTATTTTTGAGATTTTTCACCTTGGTTTGTGTGTCACCTAGTTTTCTTAGGTTTTATTGGCATGATTTTGGTCATGGACTTGGATTATCTATAGAATGTCAATCAAACTATTGTTGCACTTTTATGTTTGTATTGGAATGTGTTTCATATCCATACTCCTAACATTGTGTTTGGTTGAGTGATTTTATACTTGGTGTTATTGTTTCTTTTGGACCCTTGTCATAGTTTTGTGGACACTAGGATTTGTGTAGAATCCATACTCCTAGACTGAGGCTAGTTGAGTGAGTTCATGATGTTTGGTCTTGTTGCATCATTAAGATTCATCTAGAATCCATCCTTCCAGATTAAGGTAGGTTGAGTGAGTTCATGGTGTATGGTTTTATTGTTTCTTTGGATTCATGTAGAATCCATCCTCCTAAATTTATTTATTTTGGAGTGATTTTGCATTGTATTCTCATCTAGTCCTTGTGTTACATGATCTTTTTTATTGTGGTGTGCCACACATGAGTATGTGTCCATACATTGTCAAGTGACTTATGAGGCCAATCTCCCATTTGTACTTCTATGGAGTTATGATCATGTGGAGTTGCATTGGAAATATGAATGCCTATGGGAACTCATTGTTGGATGAGCATGGATAGGATAGGGTAGCATATAGAGGGGATTCTATCTTGCAACCTAGTGACTATTTCTCTTTCATTGGCAAAGGAAGTTTGATACAAGTGATAACTAAATAAAAATGTGTGAGTGGTATAAAAACTTAAGATTATTAAAAAGTTGAGATTATGTGCCTTCCATTGGGAATAGCTATTACTTAGAGTGTGCATTTCCTTATTGGGGAGTTTAGCTACCAATAATAGCTTGGGTTTTCAATGCCAAATTACTCTCCATGATGTTATCAGCTACATAGTATCCCATTAAGTGTCTGACTAGGACCTACAGTTTATGTATTATCTCATGATCTTGGTTTCATTCATCATTACTATCTAGCATGAGTGTTATCCATGGACATTTTTCTTTATGCTTTTTTATGGTTGGATTGGTATCTCCATTAGCATGGTAGGAGTGGACCTATGGGTTTCATGTGGTTGGGAGACATAGCTACCTATACCACTACTAGGGACTAGTGTATAGAGATGGTCTTTTGTACTAGTGTGACCATTGCTGGATGTTTTTACTTGATACTTTGGGTTCCAAAGTATTCTTTCTTGTGATCTATGCTTTCATTGGAATGGTTGGATATCATGTTTAGATTATGCTAGTTTATTTGATGCATTCATATATTATGATGTTTAGAATATGATTAGATAATGTGAATTGCTTCATTCGTGTATCTATTGCTTATTGGTTTAGCATGTTAGATTTCATATTCGTATAATTTTTAGCATATGATAGATGATGTGGTTGATTTATTGGATTATCTAATGCTTTACTTTTAGCATGTTAGATCTCCTTGTGCTTATGTTCTAGTACCTTTAAGTAGTGACATCCTCATAAGATAGTTCTAATGATCTAGTCGATAGTTTGGGATGTTACATATAGGGGATGGCTAGGACCCATGATGGTCTCATGATGCTATTATGATTGCAAGGAATTGTGCACTTAGTTTGTTATTTTAGTACATTATAATGTTGTGTTTGTACACTATGATGTTGCTTTTAGTTATTTCCCTTCACTACTATGTTAGATGGTTAGATATAGTTCTTGTCTTTCACTTATCTTGTTTGAGTGTCTTCACCTCCATTGTGGATCCAATACTCCTCAATGTGGAGGAAATTTATTTCCTATCCTTTTAACTTTATGTTTTCTGGATTAATGATTTGTATCCTCATCTAAAATCATACTTTCTCACATGAGAATGTAAATGTTCATTTGGTGTACTAGGTTTTCTCACATGACTTGGGGTGAATCCTTGCATGAAACCCACACTAATTTTAGGTATTTTAGTTGCTAGGCCAAGCATGTCCTCATGCAAGATGGTGTGTCCTCACATGGCTTAGTTTACTTTCTCATACAAAGAGGTGCTTCTTCATGAAAGACTATTAGTTGGGGCCCCTACTATTATATTCCCCTATTCTTTTCATTTAAGGTCATAAAAGGGGTCCTTTTAGGAAAGCTAGGGGGCTAGGGCCTATTATTCTAGGGCTTCAACTACTCAACTAACAAGCAAGGGCAATGCCAAGGGGTAAGGGAATATTGAACCAGATGCCTAGTGAGCCCAATGAATTGTTATTCTCTCACATGAAAACTAGGGGGCCTCTCTATTATTTTTTAGAGAATGCAATTTGGACTTTTGAGTACCCTTAAGGATTTCTAGTGGCTCCATGATTCAATAGATTGAAAATTTTGCATTCTGATGTCATCTTTGGCTTTCATTCTTCTATTTGGTTGTGTTAGTTAGGTTGTGGCATTTGGAGATCTATTGGTTGTTGGGATTGTTGGTGAAGTATTTTGTTACTATCTTTGTGATCCATGTACAATGTTATCATGTGCATTCAAACTTGTTATATACATATATATATATATATATATATATATATATATATATATATATATATATATATATATATATATATATATATATATATATATATATATATATATATATATATATATATATATATATATATATATATATATATATATATATATATATATATATATATATATATATATATATATATCTTTTCTTGTATTGAATCCTTGTTCCAAGGACCTTCAGGCAGGGTATTACAATGGTTGTGGGTGTCTCGTCATTTTTAAACTTAATCTCTTGGCTATCTCCATAGAAATTAAGTTCTTTTTGCTACCACTATCATCAATAAAATTTAAAGTCTTTCCATCAACCCACATCTATGAATGGAATAATCTCTCTTCATCTTCTCATGGAACTACTTTAGTTATTATAACTATGGCATATGGGTCTGCTTCTATTACTAAATCATTTTTAGGAGTTTCTATTCGTGTGGATTCAGGCTTAGCTTTCTCTCCTCATATTTTTGTCATCAAGTTCTTAATTCTTTGATAGTCCTTTGTGTTATGAGTTGGACTCTTATGTATCTCACACCACATGCCCATATCTATTTGTGTCTTTTTCATAGCCCACCAAGTATTCTTGGGTGGATTTGAGGGAGGGTCCTTCCCCACTAGTTTTCCTCTAAATTTATTACTGCCTTCACCCCTTCACTTATTATTTGAAAAGTAATCCCCTTTTTCTTTATGTTTTAACTTTATTTTTGTAGCATATTTGTAAGAATTTGACAATGTTTCAATATTTAAGAATTCCATTTCATTTTGAATGTATCTATGAAGCCCACTATGATATTTCAGAATTCAATGCTTCTCTGAATCTTCTATACCAAGTTTTTTAGAGAGTGCCTAGAATGTATTGTGTAATCATGCATAGAATGGTCCCTCTTTTGTCAAAGTAACTACCATTCTATATAATTATGTTCATATACATCTTCAGGCAAGTATGTCTCTTTTATGTATTCCATAAATTCTCCCCAAGTGGGTTTGTTATCAGAGAGTATTTCTAGCTCTTCTCCCACTTCACTTTCTTTATTAAATGCTCTCATTTCCCAAGCTATTTTGACATGTATTTTAGCTTTCAAAAGGGAAAATGTTATCTTTTCTGCATCAAAAAAATTATTTACAAAAAAGTGTCATTTTAACTTGGATAACCAATTATCAACTACATCAGTATCAACTTTTCCTTCAAAATTTACGATATCAAAATTCACCTATACTTTAAAAGGGGTGTTCCAATTGAATGGTGTTCCTGAATTCAGCACTTTTTGGGTCTTCAAAGTTTCTAAAAACTCACTCATCATATCTTCTCACTGACTAGCCAATGCCTCTTCCACCATCCTTTTCACAAAGTTTGTTGAATTTTCTCACATCTTTTGTTTTGTGTACTGGAAAGGAAGGTATTCTAACAAATTTCTTGTAGCCAATTCTAGTCTTTGATAGCAAATTCTTATGTTAGTTGGCATACAAGAGCATTCCCATGCTGATACCACTAATCTAAATTGATGAAGTGGGCTACAAACATGATATCTGGTGAATCAATGACCTACGATACCAATGTTCAAGTTCTAGAAAATCTTGCATAACTCAAAAGAGTTGTATGTAAACCAAAAGCCATATTTTTCATTGAAAATGAAATAATATATACAATGATGGAATATCAATAGCCACAATAACCATGAATTCAAAATGTTTATATGGCTAAGATGAAAAACAATAAAATTAAACTAAACTATTCAAAACTAAGTGTCTAATTACCCCAATTTATTAGGGGCATAACTTTTGGCCTAGATTTCAGAATTCATAACTTCTTACATAGTTTCAAAGAAGAATTTAAAATCTAGTTTTAGTCCCTAAAATGGTGAGCTTATAGTTGCCTAATTCTAGGGATTGATTATAGTTTAGGCTTGAAATTTTGAGTAGAAGACCTTTGAAAAGGCCAAACAAAAAGATATAGAAAAAGTTTTTAAAAACATGAAAAATTAGCTTCAAAAATTAGACCTTATATATAATATGGATCTCTAACTCCATCTTTTTATGTGATTGCAGGATTTGGCACTGGAACATGGGAAAATAAGAGTAGTGGGGCATCAAGAGTGTGTGTGGTCAAAGAAAGAAGCAACATCGACAATCATTAGGGAATGACTAGCCCGTATGACTCTTACACCTTATTCTTCTTCTAATGTGTATTCAATTTTGAAATTCAAGTTCTAATTTTCTCTTTATCTAGTTTCACAACTTATGTGAAACATTTGAACATTTTGATCATTAAAGAAATACTCTTTCAAAAAAATTTGTAAGAATTAGTTTTATGTGATGCTCTTCCTCTTTTAAATGCAATGTTCTAGCTCTCTAGTTTATATGTTATCAAAACTCTTGTATTTTGCAAAAACACAAAAATGCATGTTTGATTGGCATAACTATGGCTCTACCTATAATTTTAACTAAAAGTAAAAGTTTAGGTAACATTTTTGGTGACATCTAATATGTGTCTGCCTGATAGACATCAAAACTAGTAGCCTTAAATAGTCCATTAGGCTATAGAGTCAATTCAAGTATGTGAGAATGATTAATTAGAGGAACTCTTTATAATAATGAGTTATGTTCATGACATTGGGCTGAAAGGAAAGATTGTGCATTTCCACATAGCTAAAACATAAAACATAGCATAGATAGGCAAAGTATAGTAGTGTTAGATATGTGTAGATGTTATAGCTAGGTATTTATGTTTAGATGTATGCATATGGAACATATATGGATGATATAATGACTATGAGATTTGAATGCTATTGCATTAGCATATGTGTAAGAATGCTTAGGTGGTTATGGTACTTTCCTGCATGTAGCATTTCTTTGATTTGTCTAGCTCTTAAGAAGCTTAGAAACTTGAAAATAGGAAAACATTAGGAAAACCTAGGAAATTTTGTATTGGAACAACACTTAGGAAACAAAAAACAAATAAACTATAGTGCAACAACACTTTATTGAAAACAAAAACTACACTTAGGCTTATTTACGAGGAAGGTCAATCCTTAAAGTAGGGCTTGAGGTGTATCCCATTGACCAAGATAGGTAGAATATCTACATTCATCATTGAAACCTAGTAGGCATTGTGCTCTTTACATTCTAAAATTAGAAACAGTGCACTCCACATATTAAAAAATTTGCTATCATGTCCTAGCTTACTCTTTAGAACATCCAATTTTAGTACAAGATCTCCTACCATGAAATTTATTATCCTTGCCTTCATGTCAAAGGTTTTTTTAGTCAACATCTATTGGTTTTCCATATTCCTCATAGCTTTAGCTCCGTTTTCCTCTAACTCCATCCATTGAGCATTTCTTACTTGTAGAGGATCCCCCTCTTCAAATAGAACTAGCTAAACAACATGATCTAAAGCTAGTAATTCAGTTGAAATTGGCAATGATGCTTCTTTTCCATATACCAATACATAAGGTGATGTTCCAATCACCTTCTTAAGTGTTATCCTATCCATATAAAGAGAACCTTTCATTTTTGAATGCCAATCTCTCTTATTGTCTTGGAGTATCCTCTCAATGATTTTGTTTAGATTTTTATTTGTAGACTTGCAAGTTCATTTCCTTAGGGATAATAGTTTGAACTTGTGTTCAAATAAATACCATTTTTAATTTCCCAAACAACAACTCTTAACCCCACAAATGCTAATGCATTATCCAATACAATAGATTCATGTACTCTAGAAGTTTAAAACACAAGTCTCATTGGCCTCTTTTAAGGTTGTTACTTCCATCTAGTGTGTAAAATAATCAGTTGTAGTGATTATCCATTTGTGGCTTAAGCTGGATGACATATTAATTACTCCAATAAAATTGATCCTCCATTTGATGAAAGGTTGTTCCACCTATCTAGGGTGTAGTAGCAAGGTAGATAGCTTCTCTTTTTCTAAAAACATAGTATGCTTGACACACTTTCTCACCCAAGCATGGGAATCCTTGAATGGAATTGGACAATAATAGCCAACCCTCATAACTTTAAATGTTGTTCTTAGAGAATAATGACCTCCTAAAGGTCCATTGTAGAACTCAAATAGAATTTTATCAAAATTGCCATTTTCTATGCATCTTAACAACATACCATTATGATCCTTCCTGAATAGAATATTGTCAATCAATACATAAGGATCATATTGTAGTCTAAAATGCCTTCTCTTGGCTTTGCCAAGATCAAGCGAACACTCTCTAGTTTGCAGAAAGTGAGTGATTTCCTTCAACCAACTTGTTGGTCGATCATTTGAAATTGCTCCATGGCTAACTAAAGTTGTTTATGTTACCTCCTTATCTTCAAGAATGGTTGCATCCATAATTTTCTCACAAAGACCCTTTCCCTAAACAAGCTTAGTAATCTAAATATCCATGTCATACTCCATCACCATAGTAATCCACCCATCCCTCTTTTCATTCAATTTTTTACTTATTAAGAACTCTGTAACACTTGGGTGGGTCACCATTATATGTACCTTGCTATGATACAACATATGTCTAAATTTCTTCAAGCTCTTCACAAAATCCAATACATGCTTCTCAAAAAAGTTGTATGTTTGCTCATAATCCTCAAGGCCTTTGCCAAAGAAGGAAATAGGTTGTTCAAATCCTTCATCATTACATTGTACTAAAATTGCAAAAATAAAATCATAGCTTCCATAGGCATATAAAATGAAATCCCTTTTAAAGTTAGGATTTACCAATATTTGGGTTGATGCTAAGGTCTCTTTGATCTTTTGAAAATTGTTCTTTCCTTCCTTAGTTCAACTAAAAACCACATTTTTTTCAATGGCTTCAAAAGAGTACCTACAATAGGTAGAAAGCATCTAATAGAATTTATTCTACTTATGAAACTTTTTATCCCTTTCTTATGATGCAGTAAGGGTAGCTCCAAGATAGTTGTAATGCATTCTGGGTCTATTGTTATACCTTTCTTAGACACCACATATCCCAATAACTTTCCTTCATGCACAAAAAATATGTATTTCTTAAGATTAAGGGATACCAAACTCTTTGCATCTCTAAAAAAATTGTGTAAGATGGCCAATATGATCTGCAACATATTCAGAGTATATTATGATGTCATCAAGATAAAATAGCACAAATTTTTACATTAGATTACCAAAAGCCATGTACATAGCCTTTTGGAATGTTGCTTCTACATTGGAAAAGCCAAAAAACATCTTTTTCTATGCCCTTGTACCCCACTTTGTAGTAAATACAGTTTTAAATTTATCTTCCTCCTTAACCAAAACCTAGTTATATCCTAAATAACCATCAAGAAGTGAAAAATGCTTTGAACAAGGAAAACATTGGAGTATATTCTCCATGGATGGTAAAGGGTGAAGATCCTTAAATGATGCTTAGTTGAGGTCTCTAAAATCAAAATACAATCGTAGTTCCTCATTCTTTTTTGTAATGGCAACAAGGTTTAATACTCAAATGGTATGTTTAATGAAAATAATTATACCACTCTCAATAAGCTTGAATATTTCCTTTTGCATTAACATTTCAAGCTTTGGGTTGACTGGTCTTTGCTTCTACCTTTTAGGCTTGGAATTTGGTTCTAAATCAATGGTGTTTTGGATAAGTTATGGATCAAAGCCCTTAAGATTTTCATACTCCCATGCAAAATATCATTGAATTCTTGAAAAAGATGAACATAAGACTATTTTTCTTCTGCAAAAATTCCTTTCCAAACTTTAAGTTTATTCCCTTTGCAATTTCAAGATTTTGATAATGATCTTGTTGGACCAGCAAGTTGGCTTTGTTCTTTTTGGCTTGATCATTAGTATTGAAGATAGATTCAAGGGTAACCAACCCCTTGGGTAGCTTATTAAACTTAAGATATTTGATCATTGTATTGTTGCTTTAGTTTATGTTGGTTGGATGTTGAAAACACATCTTCTTCAAGTAAGAAATTCAAAATCTTCTCATCACTATCAAACACTTTCCAATTAACATCATGAATCTAAAATGAAGAAATCATGAATCTAAAATTAGAAAATGAAATATTGCATAATGATCTAAACACTGAAAAGAAAACCAATGAGAGGATGATGAAATCTCAAGTAGACATGAATCTATTAAATGAGCAAAACCAATACAAATAGAAAGGAAACGTAGAAATTAGATATACAAAAGAAGGTGAATCATCCAAGCAAGGAGCTCAAAAGAATCAAAGACCTACTTGCAATCATTGTGGTAAGTTAGTTCATACATCAAACAAATGTTGGAGTAATGGTAAAGCTAAATTCAATGGAAAATGTTACAATTGCAATAAGCATGGTCATAGAGATAATGAATTCAAAGAGAGACCTAAATTTGAAGGAAAATGTCACAAATGTAAGAAGAATGGGCACAAATCTTCTGAATTGGAGTAAACTATGCAAAACATTACATGAAGACAAGAGACACCACTAGAAGATGTTTTATTTGTACAGAACTTGGACACCTTACAAAAACTGTATGAACACTAGAAGAATTGAAAATGAAAAGGAAGCCAAGGCTGAAAACATCAAAAAGTAGATGAGACAACAATGGATTTTGAAATCTTCTGTGCAAGTCTGAGCAATGAAGCACATGTCACTCAAGAATTGGGTGACTCAAGAATTTCTACTTGATCTCCCACAAGAATAACTAGAATTAGGATTCTAAAGAAGTCATCTTACATTAGTTCCAGTTAGCTAGAAGGAAAGATTCATATTAGTATTCAAGATGTAAATAGATCATTGAGTGTCTAAGGAAATTCTAAACCTTATCAAGCTAGGTTGGGTTGTAAGACCCTGCCAAGCAAGGTCAAGAGTAACTAAGCCATTGTGTGGACACCAAGTCATTGATGACTCTACCAAGAAATTAGATCAAACCAAGTGGAAGATAGTCTATCACCAAGCAAGTGAACATACCAAGAATTTATGCCAATTGGAATGTGAAAATTGTTTAAAAGGATGAAATCAAATTCATTTGTTAATGTGAATTTTCAAAAAGCTATATGTGAAGAATGATTTCTATGCATCCAAGAAATCTATGTGATTTTTTGTGAAAATTTTCTCTATTTTCATAAACCCTACTGAGCATGGCATCCTCCAATAGTAAAGCTAAGAATGGGTCCAAGATGTTGGTTTGAGGAGTTGATTGGAAAGCACCAGACTTCAAGTTAAGTTCAACAATTGCAAAAATGCTTGATCCAATTGGAGCTTAGTCACAGATTCCACAAAAGGTACTACTGGTTAATGATATTCACTCACATTTTTATTGTTTAGTTCAAGACATTGGTACCCTAGAAATGAATGAAAATCTAGAAAACTTGTGTGTGAATGGTGCACTGAAACTCAAGCATCAACATTTGGAAACTAAGGGTTTAACCCACATTCCACATGTGCCCCAAGAATTTTAGATAAAATGGATAAGGTTTATCCCTAGTCATATACATAATGGGTAGCTATGGTTGGAGTAGCCTATTCTCATAATGACGAAAATGATTCATTGAATAATAGGGCTCCCAATGTTGACCATGTCAAAGACTGCCAAAACTCTAAGTCAAGTAGAAATAGAATGAAAAACTCTTACTGAATGGGATGGAAGAGGTATGAAGATTAGCTATGTAACTAACATGGAGCTAAAGTTTGGAATTCATGTAATAGCACATAAAATATATAGCTCCGCTTGTCTCAATAGCATGTCATGTGAGGCAGTTGATCTTGCTCTCAAGGTGGTGAAGAACATGTCATTTGACCTTGCCAAGCTAATGTTGAACCAATTCAATAAGAACATGGAGAGCATCAAAAATTCAAAGAATAACCTGTGTAAGTTTGGTTCATTTTTCACCTATTTATTCTTCTTTGTGCAAAATGTTTTCTCTTCAAAAGGTACAGTTGTATGGAGAAAAGATGTGCCTATACTATACTAGGTCAATGAGTATATAGAAGAGATGGGTGAGAACTATGTTAGTATAATGGATAATTGTTTTGATTCATTCAAAGAAAAGATGAATAACAGATTCAAAATTTCCAAGAAACTTGTAGAAGATTACAAGGATGATGTTTATTTTATGGTAGATTGTGACATCATATACATACAAGTAGTCAAACCTAGAATGGTGTGGATTAATCCTTTAGGATATGAGGTTAAAATTGATGAACCAAGGATATCATTCAGGCATTGTTGAATGAACCTATTGATACCAAGGATACATATTTTGGTACATATAATAAAGCTAAAGCTAGAATTGAACTTGAAATAAAGATTCCTCGAGCTATAAACAAAGGAAAGAAGAGGATAGCAAGACTAAGACAAACTAGTTCTGCTCTCCTATTGACATAAATTAAAGGAGCTGATGTGGTAAAAGATGATGCAAAAGATGAGGTAGATTAAACTAAATTAGAAGAAGAAGAGCTAACCAAGAAGAAAGGTAATTAAACTAAATTAGAAGAGGAAGAACTAACCAAGAAGAAAGGTAAGGTTAGCAAAACCAGACCTACCATGTCATCTACTACAATATTCATAAGAAGAACATCTAGAAAGAAATTGAAATTGGGTGAAGAAGCAGATGATGTTGTTCTCAAATGGCCCCCACCTACATTTCAAGAGAAACTAAAAGAGATTGAGTTTGGACCTAGCATGGAAAATTTCAAATCATTGAGATATGAGAGTAAAAATGCAGAGGAGAAGAAGCAAGTTGACATGATTATGTCTAAGCTAGGTAAATGGAAATATTCACCTGAAAAAATTGCACAATAAATTCCCAAAGAACTAATAGAAAGAATCAAGCCAAGATGGGGACATTCCAAAAAAATTGAAAAGGATATATATGAGCAGTCTCTGAGGCAACTCATACCGAGTCTTAATGATAAAGAAGTAAAAGAGTCCATGAAGAAGATGATGAAGAAGATGACAAGGAAGAAAAGAATAATGATGATGAAGAAGAGACAAATTATGATAACAAAGATGATGAGGAGCAAGAACAAGAAGCTATCAAGCAAAATCTCCCTAAGTTTTAGATCATTGAGGAAACCAACCCTGAGAAGATTGCAGTAGTAGTTATGGCCTCATTTCCTCACTCTTCAAGAAAAGCTTTAAATCCATCAAGCTTAGAGAAAGATTTTGTAGAGTTGGTTGTGGAAAACATTGCAAATCCAAGAACTCAACCAATCTTTTCACCTTTTCAGCTAAGTGTTTCATTGATTGAAGCGATGAAATCTTCATCTACCAAGTAGTTAGTGCTTCCTCCATCAGATCTAGCTACTCAGCAACTAGGTATTTCTAAAATCAGTGCAATATCTACTTTTGTTGATATTCCTTCCATTTTCACTATTATTACTATTCCTAGTGTACAAGTAGTTAGTACAAAGATAGTTGAGAGCAAGCCTCAACTGAATAGTAAGGTTTCTAGCAAAGGAAAAGATAAAGAAGAGGACATTGATCTTGATGAGGATATAGTTATCCTAAAATGGGATATCTCTACTCTAAATCTGATCAAATACATATTGTAGTTGAGCTATTGTAGAAGAAAGCTAAGAAATAGAGGCTTAGAGAGGAGAAAAGTAGAGAAAATCAAGTGCTAGAAGATGCAAAGAACATACTTGAAGATGTACTCAACACTAAGGTTGATACTTAACCTATTTTGGCTCAATTAGCATAAGTTGTTCATAAATTTAATGAAGATCTGAATGGGAAAGAAAAAATGTTGCTAAGAGAAGAGAAGAAATTTGAAAACAAGGTATTGGAGCTAGCTACACAAAATATTTCTATATATCAAGTAGACTTGTCTACTATTCTTAGCTCATTGGAAACCTCTACCAACAATGTCACTTCTTTATTTAGCAAACTATGTGATACATCTATATTTACTTAGAAAATCAAAGATAAACTCTCCAAGATAGATGAAGAATTGAAGGCAAGTGCACACTAGTTATCACTTGACTTGAGATACAACTATGCTCATTTCATAAAGATTAGATTTCTAATTGATATGCAAGCATAATTACTAAAGTAAGAAATGAGGATAAGGGCCACAATTGTAGACATACAAGGCATGATTCTTCCAAACATGGATACATTACAAAAACACATTGTACATTTTAAAACTCTCATCCATGAATTCTCCATGGATGATCACATGATGGAGTTATTAGTAGAAGTTCAGATTGCATTGCATGCAAGCAAGGTGTTACAAGAAAATTGGGATGAGATAATGTCACTAGTTTTAAAGGTACATTCTAATTTCTTGTCAAATTTTGGCATTACCATGTACCATACACCTTTGGCATTTATGTCAAAAGGGGGAGAATATGTAAAAGGGGATAATATATGATGATGCAATAAAAGGGGAGAAGAGAAGATGTAAAATAAAGACATGAGACATGTATATATAACATGTAAAGTATGTTGAATATATATGGATGGGAGAGCATCATAATATTATACATATACATGTATAGATATTTAGATAAACATATCTTACAAAAGAAATTTTGAAAAATTTCAAAAATAGAGTCTATTACTAAGTTGAAGACACAAGACAGAGACTAAATATTCTTTTCTTTGAGAATTCAATTTTGATTGTTAAGCATTTTTTTCATTAATGTAAAAGGGGGAGATTGTTGAAATTATAGTCAAGTTTTTTTATTAGTAACACACACACTTGATCAAATGGTTAGTAGCTACCAAGCTTATCTTGTAGTTCATAGTGTTAACCAAGCAATTCAGGCTCTACAAGTCCTACAGTTGCTAATAAGTTCTAGGAACAATATTGAGTTTGCACCAAGAAATATCTACCAGGTTGGTGATTGTCAATGTAAATTGAGCCTCATAGTGTTTACCGAGTTTCTCAGTGAAAACTATTTCTCTAGTGTTTACCAAGTTTGCAGCTTCAGTGATATGAATCTAATATTGACCAAGCTATGCAATGTCAACCAAGTGATTTAGTTTATACTAAGCTCACAATGATAGTGTTTACCAAGCTATGCAGTATCAACCAAGTGATTTAGTTTATATGTCAAGTTTCATAGTAATCACCAAGTCACCATTGAAAATTGAGTTTAGACTACATGGAAGTGATTAGTATGAATTGAGCTTCTACATCTACCAAGTACATGACAATGCCAAGCATCGATAATGGTTGTCAAGTGTCAGAACCTTGCCAAGTTTATCTTTAGAACTAGGCTACCTATAGTTGGGTCGACATTGTGTATTTTTATGAAATTTGAATTGAAGCTGACTTTGATGAATTTTAATTTGGATTGGTAAATATGTAATGTATTATATCATGTCCAAAGTAGAGAATATATAGACATGAGAAGTATGAATATATGAGAAGTAGAAGTGAAGGCTACAAGCAATATAAGGAGTATCAAAGCTTTATCTATCACAATAAGGTGATCCTTACAAAGGAATCTCAGTCAAAAAATCAAAGTTGTAGATTAAAGATCAGCCACTAGTTCATCCTAATAGGTGGAACAATTAAATCCTTCCACAAGGTAGACTTAACAGTCTTTTGTAAATCTTTTTACCAAGTACATACTTCATTGTATATTTGTAAATCCTTTTGCAAGGTGGACCTAGCAATCCTTATTGCTCATAATAGGGTAGATCATCAAAAGTGATCATTGTAAGCCTTAACAAGCCAACTTTATACTATAGTACTAAAGCTTGTGGTATCATCCCGACCCTAGTTTTACTTTCTACTTGGAAGGTTTCTGGGTTACCATATTGTGTGTCAAAGTGTTATGAGTTTTTAATGCTTTCAATTTTTTGTGCATGCAATTAGATTAGAATACATATGAAGGATTAATTGGTGAATTAAGATTAATTTTTATTGTTCTTGATTCACCCCTCCCCTCTTAGTAACCTAGTGTATCTTATATTTCCAACAACTTTAGTCCTACAATGGGTTCTAAACAACATCTGGGGCGAACATTAGGAAATATATCCTCCTATTTTTCCTATGAACTCTCTTGACAAAAAAAGAACAATTACAAAGATATCTTGAGGGATGAAGAAGTTGGGGCATGCATGGAGTGTCAAATTGGCATCCTTAATAACTCCTAAAGTGTTTATAGTAGAACCATCCAACTACACTACCCTCTTCTCTAAAGCCTGATAAACCAAACCCAATTAATCAGTTATTTTCTTTGGCATTACTAAACTAGTAGCTTCACTATCCACCATGAAATTATGTATAACTTATCTATAATGATCAAAGATATGTAAAAAGGAGGTGGTTTTAGGTTCTTACCTTAAATTTTATTGCTATCTTGAGAAGTGACTTCTAGAACAATATTTGTCAAAGCCACCTTGGGGTTCTTGTCGGCCACTTGCATAGGATCCTTCTCTTCTGAAAAATTCTTCAACAAATCATCTTGTCCCAAGATTGCCAAATAATTCCACATAGACATTGTGACATTCATTTTTTTCATGTTGCCCACTATGTTATAAGGCATAGTTATAAGTATCTTGAGACATGCCTTCACATTAGCCCAATTTGATTATGGTTGTGGCTATTGTTTAGTTGGGAGGATAGCTTATTTGTGTTGTATATGCTTGGGTGGATGGTAGCTCATTTATTACAAGTCCCTTACCCTTATTTGTAGCTTGATCTACTTCTAAAGCTCTTTTCTTTGTACTGGTATAGGTTATAATTGGCGCATCACTATTCACCCCACAAAACTCCTCTCTTTTCCAATTAATGAAAATAATGTTAGTTAGACTTGAATTATGTTGGTGCTCAGTTTCATCTCCAGCTACTTCTAGTTATGTACTTGCAACATTTTGGAACATCAATATTTGATTGATGACGCCATTAGAGCATATTACCTGATTATGTTGTTGATTGCATGGATAGCACCATTCATATTCAACATTTGTTTTTTTTTAAAGCTAGTATTATGTCCCTGACAACATTCAAAGATGTGGTGCATATGTTTGAAAAGGCCTTGGGTTCACATTTTGTTTCTTTCCTTGATAATTATTCTGATAGGGTGGCCTCACACCCATAGATGTGTGTGTGTGTGCTCCCCAATGCTAGCATTATAGTTTGTAACATAATGTTGTCATCCTTGGTATTGTTTCCTCTTGATGATTACTAACACATTCCCTATAGTTTGTAAAATATTTTCAATCTTTTTCTGACTACTTTTAATCTCTTGTATCTCTTGAGATGGCCCTGTAGTAGTTGAATCATTTTTTGCAATAATTTTTTATGTTGGAATAGTAGGTAATGGTGCAAAAGGAGGAATTATTAGTTGCATATTTGGATGAATATCGAGAAAAATAGGCATTGGAGGCCTTGGTGCTATTTTTCCAGCCTAAATTAGGCAATTTTTTGCACTCATAGCTAAGTCATATGATTATGGTAGTTAGATTCCTCCCATAGACTGGATTAAAACTGATATGTCATTATTTAGGCTCTTTAAATAGTATAACAAAGCATGTTTATTTGATGGCCTAACTTGAATTGGAATTATATTCCAATTCCTTTGGAATCTCACATTGAAATCAGTCACTTATTCTTGAGGGGCTCTTTTGATAGTAGTCGACTACTCCACCAAGGACAAATAATCTTACTTATCTTCAAAATATTTACTCAAAGCATCCCTCAAGTCATCCCACATGGTGATAGAACCCACATTTAGTCCTCTAAACCATTGAAGTGCTTTCCCCTCAAAGAGATTTCTAGCAATCTTACAACTACATTATCTTGCATGATATGATGTGTGTAACATAAGGTTGCCACATCTCCAAAGTTGTAGTTTGTCCTCCCCTTATATATTCTAGTAAACTTTTTAACATTAAAAGGGTAATATCATCATGTTCAGAAATATTTAAGGGCTTGTCTTGATTAAAAGGCACAAAGGCAAACTACCTTGCCATTACTACTTGTAGTATAGATACTTGTTGATTTGAAACTATTCCAAAAACACTTCCTAAGTGTGTAATATTTTATGCTACTTACAATGATGTAGAAAAAAAAGATAGAGACCTTGTTCAAAAATATGGTGAGGTTGAATTCATTCTAACCTCTTTGTTTGAACACTTGCTTCTCCTTTTGTAAGTCAACAATGGTCTATCTCCTATGCCAGGTGGTGTAGACTAAGTTCTCTCTAAAGGGGGAGTTCTCTGAAGTGTTCTTTCTCTTCTCTTTGGTGAAGAAATTTCTAAATACTGAAAAGACTTTGAGCTTCTAATATCAATTTATCTCATAAAACACTACTTTTCATAAACATGAGTCTGAGTTGCTAGATATAGAGAAAAATAATCTCTAAATAGGTATTTTTTCACTGATAGAAAATCAAGATCAGCAAAAATATCAAATAAAACTATTGTAAAGATTAGTTCTGAAAGAACTTAGCCAAAAGAACTATCCCACCAGGCATGCCAAAATAGTTATCTCTAAAAGTTACACACTTGAATGAGTTCTAAAACTCATTCACTCTAAGAAACATGGAAATACTATCAGGTTTGTGAGTTAGCCAACAAATGGAGTAAATCTCTAGATTCTAGGTTGGTTCATATCTAATACTTCACCTAAGACTAATGTAGGAATGTAAAATTACTTGGTTGGAAAAGGGTAAGAAAGACTTCTTGCTTGAAATGTAAATACTGAAAGGTAAAAATAACTAAAACTTAAGGTGATTCACCAAAACATTAAAACAAGAAGATTATTGACTTGACACAAAGAAGCTTTACTGAATAGTTCAATATGGGCACAATACTAATCTCAAAAAAATAGTATAATATCAATTTATAAGGACACACTTTAGACAAATTTCTAATATGAATAATGACATTCACAATTAATAATTTGAAAAGAACTATAATTTAACAACTTATAACCTATATGGGTATTCCAAAATTCACTTGCAAATGCTAGAACTAAGACATAAACTCAAGGATTCAAAAAAAATCATAAAAATTACATCAGATTTGTGACTTACATAGCAAAGTGAACACAAAATTGGCTCCCAAATTGTTCTTTATTCAAGCTCCAAAGGTAGCACAATAACACTCATCAAACTGGTTACAAAATAATCTACAAAAGTATTATGAAGGGGCCAAACATATCACTTCAAAATTGCCTATGCATAAAAACTAGAACCCCTTACAAATGAGCCTCAAGTTCATACTTATGCATTTTACATCTAGCTACATCATAAATGCAAGACACCAACTCCTTGGTCAGATTCAGTCTTAAATGCCAAAATTGAGACCCTCAAAAGTCTTCAAAAAGGGATAGAAGTGATCCAAAAGTCATGGCCTAATAATATCATCATAAAGAGCCCACATAAATGCAATCTTATCTCTAAAATAAGCACTCAAAATTCTCTGATATGCAATAACTCTTCAACTAACCTTCCATCCCATCTCCTTATCAACTTGCCAAAAAATATCCATCAATTTTTTAAACTATATATATATATATATATATATATATATTTCTAATATATTTTAATATTTATTTGAGAAATGATCAAAAATTATTAATAATAAATACTAATTATATTGATATTATTAATATGATCAAATCAATTAATAACATTAACCTACTTAGTATTTTTGAAGTATAAAGCAACCAAAACAAGGGGGTTGGCCCTTACAAAAAAAAGTTGGTAACCAATACACTACCAGAAAATTATTAATATAATATATATTTTAATATATTTTAATATTTATTTGAGAAATTATCAAAAATTATTAATAATAAATACTAATTATATTGATATTATTAATATGATCAAATCAATTAATAACATTAACATACTTAGTGTTTTTGAAGTATAAAGCAACCAAAACAAGGGGGTCAGCCCTTACAAAAAAAATTGGTAACCAGTACACTACCAGCAAACACCTACAAAAGTAACAAGGTGCAACCTAGCCACATAGACAATATCAACCAAAAAGCACCAGCAATAAGGAAGCAAAGCTATTAGAAGTCTAAAATAATCTAACCAACTAATGTTTAGGATCGTATAACCAAACATAGTAGACAAAAACTATAGTAATAAAAAAAATTCTAAAATTTTGAATAAAAGAGTGTTGGCTCAAATAGGCCAACCCAAGTCTTAGTAATAGCTATAAACCAACAACTATGTTGCAACAAAAAATAAACAAAAACTAGGAACCTTAAATCCCTTAAAAAATAGTTAGTTTTTTTTCTTTTCCTTTCTCGACTAGGACTTGGGCCCAGTCATCAGCAAGAAACCTGTAGAGGAGCTTATTATCTTCCATGTCCATCCCCAAATCATCCTTCTCATGTACTAGTAATTGGAGGGTGGTAGCCATTGCATCAGTGCATTCAGTGCAAATTTAGAGAAAATATGAAATCCCTCCTCCAAGGTTCTGACTCTTTTTCCCAGTGGTGCTGTCTTTTCATTTCATTCCTCCTCTTTTTCATTTCCATCCTTATCAACCTTTCCAGGTCCCTCATTAGTCTTTGTCAATTAATTTTCATCCTGAAAAACTTGAGGGTTAGTAAAAACATTACATTTTTCTTTAACTGAGGAGAAAATTGTGATGGGGGAAGTGTCCACTTTGTTACTATCTTCACAAAAAGTTATGGGCTGAAGGGTGAAACTGCTTGATACATGAGTCTTGGTGGTAATGTCTTTACCAGCTGATATCGGGGTATTACCAAAAAATGCTTAGGTATTATCTACCAAGTTTTCACTTTTCTCTTTTTCCCTTCCTCATTACCTCTATTAGAATCAAAGAGATTTTCCTCCTCTAGCTCCATTTCCTTGCTCTCAAAACTCTCCTCTTCCTCCTCTTCCAACATATATCTTTTTGATTTCTACTTGTACCTAGCCTAGGATTTAGCTAGCCTTCTCAACCTTCTCCTACCCTTACCCCCTCCCTCCTCTTCTAACTCTTCAATTTCCACTTCTACAAGTTTTTTAACCGTAATTTTTTTACAACCCTTTTTTCTATAGCCAACTCTAGTTTTTTCTTTTTCTTAACATCTCTACTAGGGGAGGGGCACACAATGTAGATTTTGGTAGCTATGCTGGTACTCAGGGGGAATTTTGGTTTCGGTGTTGGTTATCAACCAATATAACCCTAGGGGGACAAAGGGTGAGGTGGCCTTGGTGGATAATGGTAAAATTAAGACCCTTACTCCTTTTTTCCCTAACATCATTAACCATATCCTCTAGAGAATGTAAGAGAAAAAATAGAATAGAAATGAAATCCATTTTTCTAAAATGATTGAGCACTAGAAAGTGATAGTTGTAGTAAACTCAAAACCTGCCTTCAAGCATAAGGTATTTCATAATCACCAGGTAGACATTTTCCCATAGAGCCAAAAGCTTGTCCCTTCTGAATCTTCCCCTATGCCTCAATGGTTCTTCATTCTCCTCAAAAAAATTGATCATATTGGCCTCATCTATAGTTTTTGTGACTTTTCACCATTTTCCCCCCCTCATGGATAGCCTAGTAGCCATTGCAATAACTTCCTCATTAACTTGGAATATAATTTCATTTATTGTGACCTTGTGTTCATTCCACCCATTCACAAATTGGAGTGCACAATTTTCATCATATCATGCCATCGCCTGCATATAGGGAAGAAATCTCCCTCCTTCAACAAAAACTAGTTTTCCATTTTGTCTTTAAAATTTTCAATCTTCAATGGTTCTAGTCTATTCAAATCTCCACCCATCTACTCCTCATTGATTTCTGACCCTCCAACCTTAGCAATTTGCATTTGACTTTCCTTACCATTGGGATTCTTGTAAATATTAATTACCAATATCATAGCAATTCTATGATTAACACCAACAGGGGTTTTAATCATCTCCCAAACTAGTTTTTGGGTTGCTTCAAAATCCCAATCAAAATTATGATGGGATTCACACATACTTGGCGTTATTATTCTCACATCTCTGAATGTACTAACAACCTTGGTACTAAAATCTTTCATACTTTCAAAAAGGAAGTAATTCAAATTTCACCTTGTGTTACCATTATGTTGTTTCTTTCTTTCCAAATGTGCCAGCAAATATAAGGTAGAACACTTTTCCATAGAAGTATTAGTTTAGGGTGATAGAAGGGACAATCTGACTTTTCCACGAATTGACTTAAGTTATCCTTCAACACCAAACATAATCCCAATTTCGCCCAAACAAACTCCCATATCTTTAAAGTATATGGGAATTTTAGAAATAGGTGGGAGATATTCTCCTCTTCTCCTTTGCAAAGATAACATTTGTTTGGTACCATAAAACCCCTTTTCTTTCAAATTGTCCAACGTTAGAATTTTTCCATGCCAAATAGTCCACCAATAAAAATTAATTTTGGGGAGGAGATTTCTTATCCAAACTTTACACCATATTAGGGAGTACAAGTCTTTACTCCATAGTTGTTTTTAAACCAAATTTTTTGTAAAGTTGCCACTAGGAGTTAAGTTCCATACCACTTTATTCTCTTGAATTAGATTTGGGATTCTTTGTGCTTCCATCAATTCTTCCATTTCTTTAAGGAGTTGAATATCCTCCTGAGAATATGTATCATTTTTTAATTTCTTCCACCTTCATCCCTGGTCAATATAATCCACCACTCGCTATACTATCACCTCCTTGAACTTGTCCATTAGTCTTCTAAATTTGTTGTAAACCAAAAGTTTCTCTTTCATCTAGCTATTTTCCCATAACCTTATTTTGTGCCCATCACCCAAGATCCATCTTACCCCTTCCCTTAGCAGCCCCCTCCTCCTAATAATATTCATCCAAATTTTAGAACATCCTAGAAGATCATTATTAAATAGATTGTGGGAGAATAGGGATTTTGAGAGATATTTTTCTTTCATGATACTGCTCCAATCAGTATTTCCTTCCACCAATCTCCATCCAACTTTTGCAAGGAGAGCCTTATTCAGGTCTCAAAGACTTCTAACTCCCAATCCCCTCTTTTCCTTCAGTTTACAAACCTCCTCCCAACTAACTAGGTTTAATTTGTTCTTATTTTTCATTGTTGACCATAGAAAGTTTGTCTATATTTTATCTATTTTGTTATCCATATTCTAATTATTCTTTAAAAGGGACAAAAAATAGATTGGAATGCCCTAGAGGGCTATAGAGAGTAACTATAATTTACTAGCATTACTTAGAATCTTCCCTTTCCATCCTGCCAATTTCCTTTGGGTTCTTTCAACAATATTGTTCTAAAATTCATTAGTCACCTCCCTAGTGGTTAACTATAGTCCTAGATATGTGTTCAGGAGTTTGGTTGACTGACAACCTAATATGTTCCTTATCCTCTTCTACATAATAGCCTTAGTATTAAAGAAATAAATATTACTCTTAGAGTAATTTATTATTTTCCCTGAGCTTTCTTCATAATTTCTAAGTATACTTTTCCAAGCCTCAGCTTCCATAATAGAGGATTCACTAAACAAAAATGTGTCTTCCACAAATTTTTGTAACACCTCAGTATCAGTAGTAGTTGCAGGTTTTATTCCTTTCACACATCCTATGTTAACCAATTTAGAAAATGATCTCCCCAACACCTCGACCACCTTAATAAAAAGATAAGGAGATAGTAGATCACCCTATCTTAGTCCTCTTTGCACAAAAAAATTACCCCAAGGAGATCCATTCAGGACAGCATATTGAAGTGTCCCTACCATCATCTTAATAAGGTTTATAACTCTATCATTGAACGCCCACTCTTCTAAGCACTTCATAAAGGAAATCCCACTTTACCTTATCATATGCCTTAGATATATCCAACTTGAAAGCCATACAAGGTTTTTTTTTTCCATAGAATGTATGATTTAATGTGTAGTAATCACTGCATCAGGATTTGTCTACCTACCACAAGCCCCTTCTATGGTGTTCCTATAATACTTTCTAGGAAAAGCTTAATTCTATTCATTAGCACTTTTGCAAATAACTTATACACTTTGTTACAAAGACTTATCAATCTAAAATCTAGTAGACTCACTAATGTCGAGGTCTTGGGAACCAAGGCAATAAAGGTTTTATTTATCCTTTTTAACATCTTCCCTATTTTGAAGAAATCTCTGGTAGCCCATATCAGTTCACCTTTAATGACCTCCCAAAAATGCTAGAAAAATGTAGTGGGGAAGCCATTGGGACTTGGGGCCTTATAGGCTTTCATTGAGAACATATCCCTTTTCACTTCCTCTTTCATGATGTTACCTAAAATGCAATTATTTTCCACATCTATGAGCATCTATGGGATTGTATTTATCAAACTTCTTCTAATAACCTAATTTCCTTTATTGTTATCCTTCTTATAGGCCTTGTAGAAATATTCTACTGCATGTCTCCCAATCTCCTCTTGCTCCTTATATTCTCTTCCCCCTTCTCCTTCCAAACTATTAATCATGTTCTTCTTTTACGATTGGAAGCAAACCTATGGAAAAAAGTAGTGTTCCTATCTCCCTCAGTTAACCATTGAACCCTTGATCTTTGCTTCCAATAAATTTCCTCCCTTAAAATGATGTCCATCCATTTTTTTCTATATTCCTCCTCTACCTAAGTAATAGCATCCAGATTATTACCCCTTGTAATCTCTTTTTGCATCTTTTTAAGGTTTTCCTCCACTTCCCTTTTAATGTTGAACAAATCACCAAAGGAACTATTAGCCCAACCCTTAACATTCCTCCTAATATTATCTAACTTCTACGTTAGTCTATACATAGCAGTACCATCTATTTTTATATCCCACCATTCTTGGATACAATCTTTGAGTTTTAGGTGGGACTCCCACATAATTTAACATCTAAAAGGTTTTGATCCTCCTCTTAAACCATCCTCCCAATGAAACATTAGAGGGGAGTTATCAGAGATAGTTCTTCTAAGATTCTCTGAAAGAGAATCACCCAATCAATCCCAATTCCCTAACACCATTAATCTATCTAGTCTTACTTGGATTAGATCTCTTCCTTTTCTATTATTAGTCCACATGAATGGGTTCCCTCTTAAATCAACATCAATTAAATCCATTCTACCCATAAAATCATGAAGATCTTGCAAGCTTTCAGGGTTCTCTCTATTTCCCCCAAATTTTTTTGAGTGAAAGAGGGGGGCATTAAAATTTCCCACACATAGTATCTTTCATGGTATTTATAATCCTTTCCAGCTTTCCATAGGTTTTCTTCCTCCTATCTTGTTATTAGAAGCATAAATGTTAATAATCCCCCATTTTTTATTGCTATTTTGGAACTCCGTTATTATAAAAAAGTTGTCCTTCCATATCTCAACCCTAGTCATAGAGCATGAGTTCCACATGGTTGCAATACCCCCTGAGGCTCCCTTAGCATCCATATGTACAAAGGTAGTTTCTAGCTAGACATGACTAACTAGTCTAACAAAATTAGCACTAGACATTTTTGTTTCTTGAAATAACACACAATCAACCTTTTCCTGAAATATATACTACTTTAGAGCATATTGCTTCTGGGGGTTATTTAACTCCCTTAGATTCCAAGAGAGAAATTGCATTTTTTACCTCTTTTTATAGTCTCCAATGTAAGCTTCTTACCACTGGCCACATCCCTTGCTACTTGTTTTGTCCTAGTTGCTCTACTAGATGGTCTTCCCACTATCCCACAAGTTCTTACATCTAGTTTCTTCCCTCCCTTTTTCTTTCTTTTTTGCACTTCCCATTCCCCATTCTCACTCTCTTGCAATGACATGGGACTTAATTCCTTTTCAACTTTCTCCAAACTTTCCATTACCTTAGTAGTGATCTCCATTGGGAAGGCCTTTATCACTCTTAGAGGAGTGCATACCCATTCTTGGGTACCACAGTCTACCTTAATATGTTCTTGTAAGCACATATCACCCAGACTTGTTGGTGAACTAGAAAGGGAGTGGTGTGCCACTATTTCACCCTCTTCCATAATTTCTCCTTCCTTAAGCCCCCTAGTGGTGAACTGATTAATTCCTCTATCTCATGTCTAAATGGGTATTCTTCCATTTTCCTATTCTTCTCTAGAGCTTCCCTTGCTTTAGGTACTCTTTGCCCCTTGACTATCTTAACCAAGATATCTTGAGTCATGTTATCCTCTATATTTTGGACTTCAACACCCCCCTCCTCCAGTCTTGGGGCATCTAAAGGTTCCCCAACTATCTCTTTAACTATTCTAGGGGGTCCAACCTTTTGTTTCTCTTTCTGCATTTGGATTTTACAGTCAACTATAAGATGTCCAAATTGCCCACATTTTTTACAGAAAAGCCCAGTATTCTCATACTCTATGGGTTGGTACTTCTCTCCCCACTTAGTTTTAAGGGTAACTATAGTCAGGAGAACTTGATTCAATGCCACATTCACACAAAATTTGGCATACACCAGCCTAGATTTATGCATTGTGACCTTGTCCATAGTCAAAAAGTGACAAAGGAATTTCCTATCCACCTTAGTATCTTCTCATCCCAAAATTCAACTGGTAATCTAGGTAACCTTACCTAGATAAGAGCTAGCTTATTCAGTTCCATACTAGCATCAAATCTCGGGTGCCACCTTGTTAATGCAAGATAGTGTTTCCCATAGTACCAAGTTCTTGAGAGTATAAAATTGAAATCTTCCTTACTACATAATTTAAAATAGAAAAGGCCACTTAGCATGGTAGAAATATCAACAATACCCATTATCTTACATTTTTGGCTAACCCACTTATGCACCATCTCTATCATGGGTCTAAAGGCCACAAATCTCCCAACCACACAAAATTTTAAACAAGAGGCAACATAGTCCACCCAACTGTCTGGGAGGGAGATCACTGGCCCATTGGCATTGTGAGCTATCATGGGTTCCTCCTTAGAAACATTAACCACCTAGGATCCCACAAGAGCATTCCTCCAACCTCTTAGGGTCCCATTTGTCATCTTCTGACCACTTACCACCAAGAAGCTCTCTAAGACACCATTTTCCAATAGTTTAGGGTCAAAAAGATTCTTTCCCACCTCCTCTATGGACCCAAACCCATCAGTCATGACCTCCAAATTTTTGCACAAGGTCAACACCATCTATAGATCAGGCTAGGGTGGCAGGTCTAAAGGCTTAGGGCCCACCATGGACAAACTCAAATTCAAACATCAAAAGAGTGGAAACTTGCAAAGTAGCAGAGCTGTGTTTGTTATTCTATCACACATCTAGGATATACTTTGTATTTATTGTTAACAAATTTATCGATAATAAATACAAACTATATTGATATTATTAATTGATTCAAATTCATTTTAATAAAATCAATATAGTACATATTTATTATTGATAAATTTGATTTCATCAAAAATATTTAAAAATATTATAAATAATAAATATTTTTATATTATTTTAAAATAATAAATATTTTAACTTTTAAACCAAATATTAATAAAGTGATTTATAACTATATCACTTAGATTAATATTAATTTTTACATTAATAAAGTGGGGAGCTTTACTACTTTGGCACTTTCCATAAATGAAACTCATATTTACATGAGTTTAAATAGAAAATGAAACAAAGGAAAAACAAATGAATTGCCTTCCATGGACTTAGCAAAAGTTTGTAAAGGCAAAGCATTCTCCTTCCTTCACATGGACATGGGGAAATATTAGGTTTCTTTAAAACCTAAAACATGCTCATTATTTTCATTTCATTTATTTTTCTCTTGTTGAGCTCTAATCACCATGGAGGAAATGAGAGTTTGAAGAAGAAAATGATTGAGTTTTGTTGGATTTTCATGGCCTTCTCTTCTTAGTTTTTTTCTTCCCATTCACTGGCAACGAAAAAAGGAAATGAGAATAATTTTCTAAAGCTCATTGGAGTTTTTGGAATTTGAATCTGAGTATTTTGGGAGTTTTGGAGCTACATCTCTTATTGGCTACCATTACAAGGGTTTTCTAAGGACTTTTTTTTGTCATTTCATGCATTTTTTTCTCTTTTTTGGAGCTTTGATAGAAGATCACATTATTGGGCACCATTATGAGCTTTAACACTGAATCTAAATCTAAGTATCATCATTTTACATGCATATTTTAGGGTTCAAACAACAAACCCATCTCTGTGATTTTCTTGCATATTTCTTACTGAAGAAACCAGAAGACTTTGTTGAAGATAATCATGGTATGGTTCAATTTTTTCTCGTATCTTTTTATGCATGAATATCTTATATAGCTCTGGGCATTTTTGTTGGAGATCATGGTAACCTTTTTCAATTTTTCCCTTCCCATTTGCTGGTATGTAACATTGAGATGCTACCAAGGAAACAGGGGTTTTGTTGAAGCCTTTTTGGACCTTTTCCTAATATTTCCCCTCATTTTCTCACACATTTCTTCAAGTACTTTGAGTTTTATTTGATGGGCTAAAATAAAAATAGAATCTCTAAATTTTTCTTGTGATGATTTCTCTTTCAAAAATTCAAAATTTCTTGCAAAGATTTGTTTTTTCAAAATGCTCTCAAATTCATTGATAATGGAATATGTGTAACTTATTGCCAACCATGATTTCATAGTCTCCATACCTACTACTAGTTGTAACATTAAAGTAAGAAATCGTTCATGTTATGACATAATCTTACAATAAATACCTTAATTTATTGTTCAAATTTGTAACTTTGAATACATGATTATCACAAAAAATGATAAGATATGAGCATTAAAACTCATTGTTTATGCTTTAGAAATAAAAGATTCCTCTTTGGAAAAGATATTTTTGTTATAGACAAATGCACTTCATGTTTTAAAGAATAAAACATACCTTAAATGACATTGAATGATTGTTTGTATTGGCACTGCTTGAGTTTCTATAGCACACTTCATACTTGACATATTTTATTCCTTTTACTACTTGTGTGTTATCATAAATAATCTGATAAAAATCTCAAGAATTTCAGAATTGGGGAATGGTGAAATGCTAGAGAACAGGGACCCAAAGAGGGCTTATAGTGAACATAAGGAATTCTAAGTAGTTGGGGAGGTCTAGAAATGGTTGGGAACCATTTAGGAGGCATGAAGGAAGATTTTATTGGGAGAATAGGAATGGGAGATGGAAAAATGGGAATGGAAACTTTAGGGAAAGCTTTCAATGGAAAATAGTGTGATAGAATAATATGGACAAATGGAAAAATGGTAGAGCAAGATAGAATGAAAGTGGCTAGAGAATACAATTGATCCAAAGATTTACATCAATGAATCTAGGTGGAAAAGTGGCTTTTGAATATATAGAAAAGAAGTTGAGAAAACCACAAGTAGTAAAAAACCAAGAGAAGCAAATGGAGGATCACTAGTGGACTAGATGCATGGTGAAAAAAGTGGTGCTAGATAGTATTTTGATAAAGGGGAGAAGTGACTTCTTGGAGAAAAATGCTTTATTTCTAAAATGGGGAGGTTTAAATTTTTTAATAGATAAGGTCAAAAAGTGGTGTGATGAGAAATGGAGGGAAGTGAAAGATATTAAAACTCTTGAAAATGGTTTTTGTATGGTGATAATTGATATAGCACAAGATAGGGATTGGATCTTGAATAGTGACCCTTATTTTATGGATGGATATGGGTTTTATTTAAAGAAATGGACCATAAATTTTGATCCAACAAAGGAGGTAGTAAAGGAACTCCCTATATGGATAGGGTTGAGAAATTTGCCTCAAGAATATTGGCAAGAGCAGTGTTATAGAGTGATTGGAATAAAAATAGTAACATTTATAAAGGTCGTAGAAATGGTGGACAAAGAAACTCTGTAAATGTTCCCAAGAATATGCATAATGTGGAATGACTATCATCCAATCCCAGAAATGATTGAGATATTTATTGATGGGTTTGTGTGGAGACAGCCAGTGTCTATGAAGGAAGAGTTAAAGGTATGTGAGTTCTATCTATGTGACGAACATTACTCTAAAGAGTGCAAACAAGAAGGATGTAGTAAAGAAAAATAAGAGGAAAGGCTACTTCAGAGAGTGATAGGGATAGCTAGGATTAAAGAATTTGAGAAAGATGAGAGTGAAAATTGGTGGAAAAGGGATAATGCAAAAATAGAGAATGTTATGATGGCAAAGAGACAAAAACTATTAGGAAAAAGGATGGAGATAAAGTGAGTTTATGGAAGGGGGCAAGGCTTTAGTTGTTGATATGGAAAGTGGTGAAGGAGTCAAAAACTTATAGCATAATAAACAAGAGGGATATGCAAAAAAGCAATGGATGAAAGGATTAGATACTTATGAAATAGGGATGGGTTTGAGGACAAGGAATGAGGAAGAGGAAAGGATGACTGATAGAACTATAGAAAAAATTGAAACAAGGATTAGCAGAAAAGGAGAGGGAACTCAAGAACTTCAAGAGGATGATTACTAGTTAGAATTAGTGTTGGAAAGATCAAAAGAAGCACATAGAGAATGGGAGTAGAATGAAGGGTATATTACTAGGCAAGATGGAGATATGGAGGGGGGACTGAGGATGGTTTTAAGGATATTAATATTTCCCCAATCAGAAACCTAAAAGGAAAATTAGGGGAATCAAGTTTGGAGGAGAGTCTAAATGGGGAGGAAGAAGATAGAGAAGCAGAAGAGAATGAATATTTTTTTGGGATGGAGGAAAATATGATCCTTAAAGAAAATAAAACCATTGAGAGATCTAAAAGAAAATAAAATAAAGCAACAATTGGGGAGAGTCAAAAAAGGGTAAGAAGAATAATCAATGCATTGATTCAGATAGCAGGATGTGCCAAAGTTCAAAGTAAGCTGAAAATGAATAGGGGTAAGAACCCCTCCTATAAAGGATCAAGATCCTCTCATGGAATTTCAAGGTTGTAATGCCCCTAAAAAAAATTTCTTGATTAGGAGAGGCCTCGATCAAGCAAAAATGGATATAGTGTTCATGCAAGAAACTAAGGTAAAGAAGGATGATGTGGAGGGAATAAGAAGAAAGTTATTTAGATGGGGAAGTGTGTGGATAGATGTTTAGGGGGCTTTTGTGGGTTATGTGTCTTTTGGAACAACGAGACAGTAAAGGGAATTGTAATGCAGTCTAAAAGGAATTGGCAATGGTTAAAGGTCTCCTCAAAACAATTGGGATATGATTTCAATGTCCTTAATGTATCTGGCCCAACTCAAAGCAAAGAGAAAAGAGAACTTTAGAAAACACTTACAAAAAACCTAGAAATCTTATAAGATGAAATCACCATAGTAAGGGGAATTTCAATGCTATCTTATACCTAGAAGAAGAAAAATAATGTAAGGGTTGGAGGTCAACCTCATAGGAGGACTTCTCATCCTTTGTTATGGATAATGGACTTATCAATATTCCCTTCAAACATGGGGATTTTACATGGAACAATAGGAGGCAAGGGTTTGTGAATATTGATAAAAAAATGGATAGGCTTCTTTTAGGAGGGGATTGTTAGATTGTGGTGACTGATCAGGAAAACTCTATACATACTTCATAAATTCTTTGGGGCTCGGGGCATTGCCTTAGAAAAAAATTTGGGCCCTATGTTATCAAGATTTTGGGATGATGTTTAATTATTAATTATCACCCTAAAGTAGTAAAAATGCTTGTATAAAAGACCTTAGGGTTAGGGATTGTTTCATAGTGGTGATGCAAAAATTGGTTCTTGTGGTGGTATTGAGTTGTAAGGGATTATGGATTGTAATCAAGTTGTAATCACTAGATTGTAATAATACCACACTTGTTGTTTTGTGGATGTAGCCCAGGGATTGGGTGAACCATGTTAAATCTTGGTATCTTATGTTCTTTTCTATGTGATCTATTATTTTTTAATATTGGTTATATTTGCATGTAATTGTTATTTCTATCTATAATTTAATCCTAACAAGTGGTATTAGAGTGAGGTTGTTTTTTTTAGTCATCCTCTATAGGAAAGTCTCATGGTTGAGTAGGAGTCTCATGGTCAAGTGTGAGTGATGGTAGATGAGGGTAAGCTGAGGGTTGGGAGGTTTAATCGGTAGAACTTTCAGTTATGGAAGATGTGAATGGAAGACTATTTGTATCAGAAGGATTTATAGAAACCATTGGAAGGAAAAATCAAGAATCAAGGGTCTATGCCAAATGATTACTAGGATCTTTTAGACAAAAAGGAACTTAGAAGAATTTGATTATGCCTAGCACCATCAGTGGCATTTAATATTAGAAAAGTGAAAACAATAGAAGAGTTGATGCAAACCCTAGCAAAATTGTACGAAAAGCCCTCTACTTCAAACAAGGTATTTCTCATGAAGCATTTATTTAATATGAAAATGATACAAAGTAGATCTATTGTAGATCATTTAAATGAGTTTAATACTATTACTAGTTAGTTTTTTTCTATGGGTATCAATTTTGATGAAGAAATAAGGGATCTCTTGATTTTATGTTCTTTACCTAAAAGATGGAATAGCTTGGTAATGGTTGAGAGTAATTATGTTTCTAGAATCTAGTATCCTAAAATATGATGATGTAATCGATGTTATTTTGAGTATGGTAACTCATAGGACATCCTTAGGTGGATCTACATTAGGAAATGCTTTTAATGCACAAAGCAGAGGCAAAATGACTGAGAGAGGAGGTAATTCTAGAAATTGTGGAAAATAAAGAGGAAAGTCAAAGGGAAGGAGGTCTCAATCGAGAGGATCGAACGACTATTGGTACTATGGGAAACCAGGGCATAAAAAGAAAGATTGTTGGAATTGAAAGAAAAAAGGAGATAAACCAGATGGAGACAAGGAGGAAAATGTGGTAAGTAAAAAATCCAAAGAGGATGCTAGTTTTCTTCTATCTTTACAAAGTATTGATGATTCATGAGTTTTAGATTCTGGTGCTTCATTTCATGCTACACCTCATAGAGGTTATTTCATTGATTATGTCCAAGGGGATTTTGGACTTGTTTATTTGGGGGATAATGAACCTTGTCAGATTGTTGGAAAGGGAAAAGTTAAGATTAAGTTGTAGAACGGGAAGCATTGGTTATCACATGAGATAAGACATGTTCCAAGGCTGAGTAGGAATTTAATTTCAACAGGGCAACTCAGTGATGAGGGTTGTGTAGTTACTTTTAATGATAAAAATTGGAAGGTTTCAAAAGGTTCCCTTGTAGTAGCAAAAGGTGTGAAAGTAGGCACTTTATATCTTTTTATAGGTCATATTGTTCCTTCTACTTTAATTTTTTTAGAGAGAAATGAATGTTCAAGAACTGTTGTTGTAGTTGAGTAGGGAGAACAAATAGCTACTACAAATTTTGATATAGTACTATGGTATAATAGACTTGGGCACATGAGTGAGAAAGTTATGAAATTACTTCATTCAAAGAATGTTTTACCAAGTTTGAAATGTGTTAATATGGATTTTTGTGAATGGTGTGTGTATGGAAAACAAAAGAAAGTGAGTTTTGTGAAGACTGGAAAGGAAAACAAAAAGGAGAAATTAGAACTTGTACATACCAATGTATGGGGACCAGCTTTTCCCTTGGTGGCTCTCATTATTATGTTACATTCATTAATGATGCAACAAGAAGAGTACGGGTTTATTTTCTTGGACATAAATCTAATTCATTTCAAACTTTTAAGAAATGGAAATGCTTGGTTGAAAATGAGACTGGTAAGAAATTAAAATGTCTTAGATCTGATAACGGTGGTGAGTATTATAGTCATGAATTTGAAAATTATTGCTCCACTAATGGTATTGATAGAAAAAAAACTATTCCAAGGACTTCATAGGAAATAGAGTGGTTGAATGCATGAACAGGACTGTAATGGAGCATGCAAGGAGCATGAGGTTGCATGTTGGATTGCCCTTAAATATGTGGGTAGAGGCTATCAATACTCTTATATATTTGATTAATAGAAGTCCCTCTACTCCTTTGAGTTGTGGTATTCTAGAGGAAGCATGGACTGGTAAGAAGGTGAGTTATTCTTTTCTCAAAACCTTCAGTTGTGAAGCATTTTCTCACATAGATTTTGAAACTAGAACCAAGCTAGAAGCTAAGTCAAAGAAATGTGTATTTTTTGGATATGACATTAATGAATTTGGTTATAGGCTTTGGGAATTTGAAAATCATAAAATTGTAAGAAGTAGGGATGTCATATTCAATGAGAAAGTGTTGTACAAATATCTATTGTAGCAACATGAGAAGAAAGAAGATGATTATGTTGTGTTGGATGATACACCAAAAGATGATGTTCCAATCATTCCTCATGATGTGCAACAAAAAATACCACACACACCAGTGAATGTTAGATGGTCAACAAGGAAAATTAGAGATCAAAAAATATTTTCTCCCTCTTTGTATTCAATTTTACTGACTAGTGTTAGTGAACCTAAATGTTATGATGAAGTTGTGCAAGTGGATACTAAGACTCGGTGGGAGTCTGCAATGAAAGATGAAATGGACTCTTTCTTGAAAAATAAGACATGGGATTTATGAAAGTTACCTACAGGTAAAAGAGCTTTATAGAATAAGTGGATGTATAGGTTAAAAGAAGAGGATGGAGGTAAGGAAAGATTTAAAGCCAAGTTAGTTGTAAAAGGATTTGCACCAAAAAAGGGCATTGATTTTGATGAGATGTTCTCTCCTATTATTAAAATGACTTCTATCCATACTATTTAAATATTGTGGCTACTAAAAATTTGCATTTAGAGTAGCTTGATGTTAAAATAGCCTTCTTTTATGGTGATTTGGATGAAGAGATATATATGGCTCAGCCACAAGAATTTGAGGTCAAAGGTAAGGAGAACTTAGTGTGCAAATTGAAGAAAATTTTATATGGCTTGAAGCAAGCACCTCGACAATGGTATCTAAAATTTTATAGTTTTATTTATGAGCATGGATACAATAGGTGTCATTGAGATCATTGTGTTTAGTTTAAGAGGTTTGATGATGATAGCTACATTATTTTATGTTTATATGTTGATGATATGCTTGTAGCTAGGTCTAACATGGATTATATTATGAGGCTGAAATGCCACTTAGCACATACATTTGCTATGAAGGATTTGGGGGCAACAAAGAAAATCCTTGGTATGAAGATTTTTAGAGATAGGAAGAATAGAAAATTGATGCTCTCTTAGGTTGATTATGTTGAGAAGGTGTTGCAACATTTATCTATGGAGAATGCTAAAGTTGCTAGCACACCTTTACTTGGTCATTTGAATTTGACTAAGGAGATGTGTCCCAAGACACAAGTAGAGGAAGATAAGATGTCCAAGGTACCCTATGCTTCAACTGTAGGAAGCTTGTGTATGCTATGGTATGTACAAGGCTAGATATTGTACATGTAGTGGGAGTCATTAGCAAGTATATGAGTCATCTCAAAATTGAGCATTGGAATGTAATCAAATGGATTCTCAAATATTTGAGATGAACATCTAGTAATTCTTTACACTTTGGGGGATCTACTACTAATTTATAGGCCTATGTTGACTTAGATTTGGTAGGGAGTATTGATACTAGGTAGAGTACTATAGGTTATGTCTTTACTATTGATGGGGTAGCCATGAGCTAGGTTTCTAGGTTATTGTAGATGCTCAAAAATGGTTCGCATCTACAATTTCATCAAAACGAAGCTCCATTTGACATATAGCACACCTTTTGAAAGAAAAAGTCTTCACCTCATTCTAACTAGTCATCATCTCATCTCTTAGGTATTCTTTCATCCATATCTTCATTCACCACTATGATCATGTAGTCTAATACACCAAATCATCTTCATCTTGCATTCCTACATTCTTGCATCATCCTACATTGTCTGTCAACCTTCTAGGGCTTTCCACCTAGTCCAGCCCCAATCTAACCTATGTTTGACCAAGTTTGACCAAATGTGATCATGTTTGACTTATTTGCCTCATTTTTTGACCTCTTTTCACCATTTTTGGCACTCACACAAAGTTTCAAACCATTCTAAGTCCAGTTGGGTTGTTTTTGGCCCCCGGAGCCTTCTAGGGCACATTCTACACTTTCTAAGCACACTTGGCTTCCCAAGTGTGCCATGGGTGCACTAGGTACTATCATGGTGCACTTGGTCTTACTAAGTGCACAATGGGAACACTTGGGTGTGTTTTGGGTGCACTTGGGGCAGTAGGATGCCTAGAACTACCCCCAAAGACCCTATGTTGAACTCTGGAGGCGATAACTTTTGTGTTTCAACTCTAATTTATGAACCGTTAGTTGCATTAGATTCATATCTTCATTGTGAACAAATTGAGATATCATGTTCATTATTTGGTAATTATCTTGAGTGGTAACCCTTGAAAATACTCTCGGGCCCCTGAATTGACATCACTTTCCATTCTAATTCATCTTGTTTTCTCATTCCAATAACTTTGATCTTTTGGCCAACCTAATTGTATCTCAACAATGTCTATCATCATTCATATACTCTTTCACATCAATTTCATATCATTTTGGAACCATTTCAACATCATCCAAAATCATATCAAATCAACTCGCAATCATATCAAACCAACTTAGAATCATATCAAATCAACTCAAAATCACCCCAAATCAACCAGGAAACACTCAAAATCAGTTTGAATCATCACAAAACATGTTAAACATCCAAAATCATTCATCATTTGTCCATTCATTGGTATTTTTGTGGCTTTCAGTGCCTTGGAAACCTATCAATCTATCAAATCTTATCAATCTGGCCTTAGTACTGTCATGGCTCTCGGTGCTAGTCAAACTTCATTCATGTCATCTGATCTTTGACATTGTCAAGGCTCTCAGTGTCAAATCATGACATCATTACACCACTTTAATAATATTTTCTATGTCTATTGATATTATTATAATCAACCTTATCAATCAATCTCAATCTAGTAGCATTTACAATGTCAGTTAAATGTTACATATATTTAGTTCATGTCATGTGTCCTTGGCATGTTATCAATTTTGATCAATCAATCAATTTGACCATGGATTTGGTCTACTTGTCATCATACTATTCAATCTGTATCATCATCATATTTCATCAAAGGATACTGTCACACTTATTTATTCAATTTGGCCAATCATCTACTAATTTTCTCTATAGGATTAAATAACCTATAATTTAATCCTATCATTCTTACTAATTATTCTTTCTAATTGTCATCCTTAATCAATTAATTAATTTTATTAATTAATTGGTTCATCATTCATAAACCATGGAAATTCTTAGTTTCCTAAGTCATATTTTCCACCATAAATTCCATTTTTACTAATTTCTATTTTGTGGAATAAAGGATTTTTAATTCAAATATTCCATAAAATATTGACATCATCATTACACTTGGTTATGACACCGCGTGGATTCTCCTTTGACATTTGGCTAAGATATTTCATAATCCAATATTCATATTCCCTTACACATGTCTATCTTTAGCTTCCTTTTTCATAGATACTTGGCTTTAAGTGGGCTTGAGGTGTCATATGACGCGTCATAGATTCTCTTCCACATTTAGCCAAGTTTGACTTCCATGCATTATAGAATCTTATACTTGACATCTTGTGTCATATGCATCATTGATTCTCAAAGGAATCTCTTGCCACATTTCATATCTAAGGGTGACAAATCCAATGCTCTCACCTTGAGTGTTGATTATAAAACGACCATTCTTCCTCTCATTTCTGTTCCTAATTCTTAGGTCATTTCTGGTCCCTAGTTTTCTCATCTTTTGGACTCTTTTTCTCACACTAAAATAAAATCTTCAAGTATTCTCATAGCATCACCACTATCATAGGATTTTGCTTCATAATTGTGTGTATTATAGGCAATTTGGAGCTACAACATTTGGAGAAGAAAGAAGGACATGGGAGCTACAAATGAAAGAGGGGGTTTCTAACCTTGTGTTGCTTTCTTTATTAGTTTGGCTTTCATGGTAGACTAGTGGGTGCTAGCATATCTTGATTGAGTTTGTGATTTTCTTATAGTATGTTAGACATTAGCCCATTTTCTAGGTACCACATTTTGGTGAACCCGATGTCAACATGCTTATCTAACTTGGGTTTTCTTATTTTGTGCTTGTAGGTGCAAGGAAGGAGCCCACTTGGAGGGGTATAATTCTTATTCTCTCTTGTTTATCACACCAGGTCTAATTAGGAGGCCCGGTAATATGATCTTATGCTCTCATTTAGACATTATGCTAGCTTTCTTTCCTAGGGTACACTCTGCTCTGTTAGGGCATAGTTGGGACCCCTAGTAGGAAATTTTAGGAGTCTAGGAGCCACCAAAGCCCCTTTCTTCTATTCCTAAGTCACCAACTGTGCTTACTACTTACCAAATACACCCTTCTAGGCCCCAACTATTTCATGGGTGTAGTCTACACTATTTAGGCACACTTGGTAGTATAGGTGTCAAAAATTTTAGTTTATGAGACTTGATTAGGCACCATTTCCCAATAGTTTGCACTTGACCTCTCAACTATGCCTAGAAACTACCAACTACACCCAAACTAGCCCCAAGTGAACCATGGGTGTAGTTAGCACTATTTGGGCACAACTGGGGGAATTCTACACCATTTTTGCCTTCTGGGGTGTAGTTTTCTCTCTCAAAGTGCACCTAGTTCACAAGAAAACACACACATAACACAGAATCTACATCTAAGGTTTCCATTTTCTTCTAGGACATATGTTAGATGATTTTGTGTTACTAATGGTTTATTTTCAGCATGTGGCAATCGATGGATGAAGACATGATCATAACAAGCTACTAATGTGTGTTTGCAGGACGTTGTCAAAGACCTTGTGTGTCTATCAAAACCATGTGTGTGGATTTCCTAGATCAAATAACACTTCATCTTGTGCTTAAAATGAACTTTTTCTTTTTTTCTTGGTGGCTATGATATTTAAATCCCTAGGAGTTTCATGGACATATCCTCTCCCCTTGTCAATCATGGAACTTGGGTGTAAGAAAAATCCATGTAACTTCTATAGAAGGCCTACTTTGGACCAAGATACTCAATATTGGGTATGCCAGGGGATGACCTCGAAGTGGTAACAAGCCAAGAGTTAGGTTCAATGTTCTAGCTGCTATATAAAACTTGATCACAGTGAAAGCCATGTTGGTATTATTGTTGAGTGATAGCTCTCCTCTAGTACCCTTGTGGTGCATCAAACCCCTATTCTCAGGGCTGGGAGGCCTTTTGAGGAACTTTATCATTCACATTCTGAATGGAATGCCCTTACTAAAAATTGTGTTTTAGTGGCAAAAATCATTTCTATCCACTAGCTCAAGGGGTCACCCATGCTCGTGAAGACATCCTACATCCGTGCGGTCCTTAATAGAGACAATAGTCCCTTGGGAAGTCATGCCCCTTGGGAAGCCAATCTTGGTAGCCCTGAGAAGTGAGTGCACTGTAAGGGGGAGCCTATGGTGCCAAGGTCCTAAGTTTTCTGCTCTAGATAAGCATGGTTGAACTTCAATTCAAGTAGGAATTCAGTGGATACAGTCCTAAAGCCTATGTTGTAGTGTGACTATTCACTTTTAACAATAAGTATTCTTGTCTTAATGTGTCTTGCATGAGTGTAAAACATTAATCAAGATAAAAGAAAATTCACAAATTTACACCTTGGAACTTGCAAAACCTTGTCAAAACATCAAACATTGTTAAGACCTTGTCAAAAATTTACAAACTTTGGTTCAACACATACAAATCTTGGAAAACATGGCAACTTGTAATCCTAAATGTGCTTGGCAAAATTTAGATTTCATCCTTGCATAGAATCCACTTGCATTCACCCTAGTCTAGGCCTCATACTAGAATTATATAGGTTTCTTCTTGCATCTTTTAGTGCTTACTTAGTATCCCTCATTTTCACACTACAATCATTAGAGTTTAGCTTGCATCCTTTGCACTTCACACTCAAAATCTGTACTTTGCATTGTCCCATCTTGTATCTTTGCATACCCAACCTTCATCTTGACCATTTTAACCATCATTATAGGTTTCAAAAGCATCATTTTGAACCTCCATTTTGGTCTTACCATTGTCCCCTATTGTTTAGCTCATTGTGACATCAATCTAGAAAACATAGCTCCCAAAATTGCCTTAGTTTTAGCCCAGTTTACCAACTGCACCCAAACTAGCCCCTACTACACCATAAGCATATTTGGTACTATCTAAGTGCACTTGGTGGTCTAAGGACCCAATTTTGGGGTCCAAAAAACATTTTGAGGGTTTTACAATGTCCTTAGGTACCTGGGTAGGTCCCCCTATCTCAACATGCCCTAATTTGCATTCTGCATCTCCTAGTCTTCATTTCCTTCACTTAGGACATCATTCCTTAGGTCATAACCCATATTTTTCACCTCCTAACCCATCCTAACATTATCCCTAGCATCTTAGCTTCCTATCATATCAATTTGGCAACCAAACCAATCAAAATCAGCAAACATTCATCCTAGCTTCCCAAGTACACCCATAGCCCCAATTGTACCATAGGCATAGTTGGTATTTTTAGAGTGCACTTGGTTCTATTAGGGTGTAGTTGGGCACCTGCATGACCATTTTGGGCCTCCAAACTACAATTTGGAACCCTAAAACTGCATCTAGAAGCCTTTGTACATCCTCATTCTACATTTGACCCAAAACTACATCTTGCACCCAAAATATCATTTTTTACCTTAGGAAATTTTCATATTCCATATCCACTCAACATCATCACCATTTCAAGTCCGCTAAACATCATTTTGAGCCCCAAAACCTTTGAACTTAGTCAAAAATCTAAACAAAGTATGAGTCTTAGAGTATCTCCTAGTGTCGATGGATGATGGATCTTGACTAGTCTTTTTATCTTTTCTTATCATTTTCTTTGGTCAAAATCTATCTATGTCTTGATATATTTGACCTTTTCATATTTTATCAATATGATCTTTTTTGTCTTTTATCACTTTTGGGTCAAGATCCAAAGTCCATTATCACAAGGTCAAACTCCTAGACAAAATACTTTCTAAAGATTTCACCTAAGTCCAAAGCTTTCCATATACCATTGTCATTGCATTTTCATATCCCTAGCATCCCTAAATGTCATTTTTACTTACCATAATGGTATATCCCCTTCATCTTGCATTGTTCAAAACCCTAGCATCATTTTCACTGTCAAACACTATCAACTTGTCTATCAACCAAATTATTTTCTTGATCATTTATCCTCATTTTGCATATCCCAGATGTCATTATCAACCTTAGAAAACCATCCCTTTCATATTCCACATTGCATACACCAACCTTTAGCATCCTTACCAAGTCCAAAACGTAACCTTAATTGTCATTTTGCATACCTTAGAGTCATTTTCATCCCCTCTAGTCAAACTTCAAAATGGCACCTTGCATTTGCATTTGCATAATATCCCTGGCACATTTTCACTTTGCATGTCAAAACCTTAGTTCATCTAGCATTTCCTCACATTTCATAACATCCCTAAACACTTAAAAATCCAAAAAACACTCATATCTTGCATACCCATGTCCTAATTATCAAGTTTTGACCTATTTTACCAACTACAACCGTGTTTTTGCAACTATACAGTGGGTAGTTTCAGGGTGCACTTGGTGGTTTTAGAGTGCACTTGATAATCAAGGACTTCATTATAGGTTCTAAAACCCTAATATACACTTCCACACCTTACATTGCATCCTAAAACCTTAGGAAACACTCTAAAACACTTAGAACATTCAAAATTTACATTTTAGGCACCCTAACACCTCTATTTTTCCATTGCATACCTCTTACTTACCAACTACTTACCTTCAAGCCCCCACATGCACCAACGGTGCACTTGGTACTATTTGAGCACAATCGGTAGTTTAGGTGCATACTTGAGAGGCAAAAATTCCATTTAGGTCTTCTGTCATTGCATCTGCATCCTTAGGTATCATGCCAGTACTTAATATGACACAATTAGCTCAGAGACCTGAAGAACTTTATCAACCTATATTTTTTGAGGCATCAACACAACCAAAACCTTGTCCAAGATAGAAGAAGAGCAATAAAACCCAAGAAACTTTTAACGAAGACCAAATTGAGGCATCACAACCATTACTTGCAGACCCCTTGATCATGTATCTACAAGATCACCATAACCAAGAAATGATGCAACAAACCCTAAACAATGCACCTACCATGAGGTTTCCTTCAAACACTTCCCCTACACATGGGATGGTTCAATGGAGTCCTAACTTTTAACCTATATTCATGCTGATACCACCTAGAGGAGGAAGTGTGCCAACCACACTCGAAGATGAACAATCACACTCCTTCAAATTCAACCAACCTAACACAAGTACCTTCAACCCTAACACATCAAACATACAAAAAGGTACTATCCACCTTAGTGATGACTCTAACACTGATTATGGCATCAGTGATGAAGAGATGGCTAGGTTGTGTCAAGACAAAAAATTCCACAAGAACTTCAAACATTTGGCAGCACAAGAAATTGTCAAGTTCAACCCAAATGTGGTGAGATCTAAGTCCAAACATCAAACCAACACAACCAATGAAAACATACAACCCATGATAAATTTTGACTTAGATAAGGAAAAACAACCTTTGGAATTTTCAAACACAATAATGGCACCTATAAGATCCCATCAAGAACCAATAGTCGAAATTATCCAAAGTATGTTTAAACACATCAACATTAATCCCTTGTTTGATGAACCACAACCAATGAATGGAAAAAAGACTCTCCCCAAATAACCCAAAAGGACATTAAGACTTGATTTTAGTCACATGATGTAACAACAAGATGCACCTAAAGGGACTTGTGCTTTAGGGATGTCAGACATACCTTCTTTGGAGATAAATCAACAAAGTGCACCTTTGCTCCTAATCCTACCAAGTGTTATGACATCAAACATTTTGAAGCCTCTCATAAGTACAACATGTGAAACATCAACTGGCACAATCCCTATGGACATACAAAGGAAAAGTCTTATTGACATTACACCCACTCCTAAAAGGAACACATCTCATGGTCAAGTCAATATGATATCCCAAGGAGGAACCTCTAACACACAAAGGAGCCAAAGCAACAATACCAACATGGTGATCAATTTGTAAGGACATAAACAACTACCCCGACAACCTCAACCTACAATAGTCCAAAGACTTAATGTTTCCAACACACATTCAACATATCAATAGCAACATCAACCACAACAACAACAACCTCAAGTGGGGAAAACATCCAACATCCCTAATACACAATCCAATGTGAATCCACTTGACTTACACACAATTTATCAACAATAATTTCAACAGCAATTCCAACAACAACAAGCCATGTTTGCTAAACAACAAGAGCAACTCAAACAATAGTTGGAATACCAAACATGACTTGAGCAAAAAATTGCATACCAAAAACATTTGTTACAACAACAACATGTGCCACAACAACCTCAACAAATACCTCTACAACAATAATCACATACATGGCCTCACATGCAACCAATAGAGGAATCCCAACAACAACCACAAAAAATGGCAGAACAACAAAACATTGTACATCAATCGTAGTTGATACCACAACAAGTACCCCAACATGTATCACAACAGAGCCCCTTTTTTATTCGAGGTGTCAACATACCTCCACCACCTAGTGACACATCACCAAACTCATCAGACATAGAAATGTCAGAACCGAGTCTACTCATAAGCTCAAAGGACTTGAAGGAAAGACCATTATGCAAAACTTTAATGAAGAGATATTGCAACAATTCAAAAAAACTTTCCAAAAAAATTGAGGCATTGGGAGTCCAAAAGAAATAGGCTTTATATATAGAAAGGGACATATGTCCTAATCCATTTGATAAAAGTCTATATATTCCTCCATTCCCAAAATACTTTAAGGCTCCAAGGTTTGAAAAATACTAAGGAAAAGGAAACCTTATTGATCACATCCAAGAATTTTTTGCCTCTTGTACTAAACTCAGTGATGAGCCCACTTACCTTATGAGGTTGTTTCCCCATTCTCTAAGTGGGCGTGCACTTGAATGGTACTCCAAACTTCCTCGTACTATCAAATCTTGGTCAGAGCTAGTAGACAAGTTCATCTCCCACTTTTCCTTTAACATTACAAATGAGGTGATGCTTTCTGATTTGTGCTCAACTAAACAAAAGATTGGAGAACCTTTCATCACATTCTTGCTTTGTTGGAGAAGCCTAGTCAATCAATGCTCACTAGACATTCCTAAAGATAAACAAGTCAACTTTTGCATTGAAAACCTAGTACCAAACTTAATGTATGAATTAAAAATCATAAGTCCAAGTGCCATTTCTAAACTAATGAAAAAAGGGGCTAGTATTGAAGATTCTCTTATCCATAAGGGAATCCTCAAGATAAACAAAGAAAACACAAACAAAAACTCATCTAATGACAAGGAAAAAAAATTCTCCAAAAACAAGAATGTGAGCAATGATGGCATTGTGGATGCCCACACAATTAGCACAGCACAACCTCAAGTGACTTTGAAAGGTGCAAACCCTATGAATTCACAAACTCCCAATCAAGCAACACCTCAAAAATAGGAAATTGATACTTCCACATAAGAAAAGTGTCGAAGACATCCTATACCTAAGGATAGGAAATTCACACCATTGGGGATATCTCTTGAGACTGCACTACAATAGTTATTGAGTAATAACTTCCTACAGTTATCGCTGATCAAAGATGAATCATTGACTAAAGCTGATTGGTGGGATGACAAAAAATATTGTGATTACCATCACACCAAAGGACATAAGACTTCATCATGCTTCCAATTGAAACATGCAATACAAGACCTTATTGATAATGGTGTAATAATAGTTGATCCATCACTATTAGCATCCAACTTTGATCATACTATTTTCAAAGATTCTTTGGGAAATCACAACAAAGAGAAACCCTCCAGTTCAAACTCAAACTCACAAGGTAATGTGAATTATACATGCATGGGATATGACTACACCATAATTTATTTCAATGAGTCTAATTCCCACATATCCACATTCACTCTAAAGGCTGAAGACCCTCATTGTGTAGTTGCTACACATCATACCAAGATCACTCTTCTTGGAGCCCCATATAGACCTATTGCCTCTACTAGACCTATACCCCCTAGTAGGTCTAATGCTCTTACTTCATCTGACTATAGCCTTGTTGAATAACTCGGAAAGACCCCTACACAAATATCCATCTTGGACCTACTATGTGTGTCTCCCCAACATCAGAAGATCTTTGATAAAGCCCTTAAAGAGTCAATAGTCCTAGATAACATGGATATTGCCCAGTTCCAAGCCATGATTGCAAACCTATCCACCTCATAGCATATTATCTTTTCCCCTTAGGATATTCCTAAGGACAAACCTAATCACATTGATCCCCTTCATCTTGAAGTCTTCATCCATAATGCCAAAGTCAGATGTGTCTTAATAGATGGAGGAGCAAGACTAAACATCTATACTCTTAAGGTTGTCAAAGGTTTTGGGTTATTTTGAAGATGATGTGGATCCCTCTCAAAGAATCACAATAAAAGCTTATGATGATGGTGAATGCTTCTCCAAGGGCATCATCATATTACCTATTAGAATTGGTCCAACTACTGAAGATACATTATTCCATGTCCTAGATATAGAAAATAATTGCAACATGATACTAGGATGCCCTTGGCTTCATGCTATGAAAGTAGTCCCTTCTACATATCATCAATGTCTAAAGTTTTCCTATGAAAATGTGGAGGTTACCATCCTTGGCAATCTAGACCCTTTCCACTTTTGTGCTTATCTAAGAGATGCTACTACATACCAAGTCCCAAAAAATAATGAAGCACAACCCATAGATTTATCTAAATATGTGGATGCTGATATACTCCTTAGTAAGGCCAAGGAAAAGATGAAGATTGAAGATAATGGGTGTGGAGAGTACTTTATGTCTCAAGTATCCCACATTAGGGAGTCACCACTTTCTCCCCAATCTTATGGTAAATCATAACTAGTACAAGCACAAAATTCTAAGATCAATCCACAAAATGCCACTTCTATCAATGAGAATACATCCATTTGTATGGAGAAAAAACAAGCCAACCAAAAACCCACTTTGATATCTCCTAGCAAGTATGGACTTGGGTTTACTATCATGTAGAAACAAGGCTATGATGGATGTAGTGGTCTTGGATTTTAGAAACAAGGTATAATTGAACCTATCACTACAAAAGGACATCCTCCTAGTTTGGGGCTTGGATTTAAACCATTACAAATAGGTCCTCCTAGTACTATGGTACCTATTTGTAAGACTATGGATTTTTTGAAAGATGAAAAGGAGTCTGAGGATATACCACTTGAAACCAACAAAGATCTAGCTTCTAAGCATAACCCCAATGATATAACTGAATCTAATGCCCATATCTATACCTTCAACCAAAGCCCATTCAATACTAATGACGACATCCCCTCAAGTTATCCTAAACTATTGGATTGGGACCAATGTGGACCACCAATTTTTGATCGATTTGAAAATGATGATGCTCTTGCAACAAACTTTGAAATCTATGAAGGCATTAAATTTTGTGATCATAAAGAAGCAATTTCTCATCAAGAAAACACATTGGCATATTTTGGGGAGTCAATTCCATCTTCCAAATGTAAAGGTGCAAAGAAAAAAGAGAAAAAAATTGACAAAAGTAGGTCTCTTGTTGGAAACCAAAAGGTGCCATTAGACCATGAAAAATGAAAAGCTAAGAAACTCCCAAGGATACAAAATGAAATAGATGATGCCATGAATATCATTTGTCCAATGTTCAACATGCCATGAAGTCTTTTTGAGCACTTTCAATTAGCCTTCATGTTGGAAGATGTTGGTCTCAATCCTCCCAATCCTTCCTTATATCCAGTTGTTTATCCTCAAATCCAGCTATCTAACTTGTCCAACACCCAAAATTAAATCTTTATCAAACAATCCTTTGCATATGTCATCATCAGTGATATCCCACACAATAGATCCTTTGACCAATTTATCCTCAGATGCCTTGATTTGCAAGAGCCAAACATTATCTTACATATGGTACATGATAGTATATCTCGACGCCTTTCTAGTGGTTTTATATTAGCTATAGACTTGGATTGAATCCTACATAGTTATGTTTAGTCATGGATCAAGAGATTATCAGCTAGCAACACCAACAACAAATATATTGTCAACATTCATCGACAGCATTCATGATTCTATCTAAAAGTCCTAAAAAAAATCAAAAAATGGCAAAAAGTCCTGAAAAAAAAAAAAAGTTCAAAAAAATAGCCAAAAGTCATGAAAAAATGGATGCCTTGATGAAAACCTAGCAAACAGGCATCTTGGCATGAAAATTTGAGTCAAGAGAAAAAGTCCATCCACAAGTGAAAACCTGGCAAACAAGCACTTTGGGCAAGTAGCATGGTGAAAACCTAGCAAATAGGCACCATGTGTAATTAGTTGTTGCTCCTCCATCTATCAGGATTCCATCTAGTTTTTTCCCCCTTTTGTCATTCCCTAATCATATACATCATATTGCAATACATCCTTGGCTCCTTGACCATGGCTCACAAACTAGTTAATATCCACCATTATCTTACCTCAGCATCACCAATCTGTACATACTTTATCATTAGCCTTTGTACATAGTTTGTGTCTTGTCTAGGGGCATATTACCTACACATTGCATGAGTTTGAACTTGAACTAGGAGCATATCCTTAAGCATTTTTTACCCATTGGACTTATCATGTAACATATTGGAGCTAACACTTGTATATGCTTATATGATCCTAAATAAATCACTAAAAATCATAAAATGTCCTGAAAAAATGACTAAAAATCATAAAATGTCCTGAAAAAATCCATAAAAACCATAACATGTCCTAAAAAAAGCACTAAAAATCATAACATGTGTTAAAGAAAGCACTAAAAAAAAAATTCATAAAATGTCCTAAAGAAAACCTTAAAAATTGTAAAATGTCTTGAAGAAACTAGTCACACAAAAACATCAAATATCCTCAAAAACCCTAAAAATCACAAAACCCATCAAAAATTTGCAATAAATTGTGTACATAATCACCTATTTTGCATAAACACTTGCACTTTCATATACTAAAACTCAAAGCACTACACTTTCAATACAATCACACTATCTAACCAACGTGAACCAATAGTCAATCTAACATGTCACTATGAACCTATCAACTAAATCAACAAACCAAACTATCACATGATCAACCCATCAAACACATCCAAAGACCTAAAACACTAAAAAGAAAGTAATAATGGACAAGAATGGATGTTGGCTCATGTATTTTAGTGAGTGATTTATTTTTTGCTTTGACTTTCTTGGATCATGTTCCTATGCCACTCGATGACATAAACTGATCTATGAGAGTGGTTGGGATGGTTCATGATCATATTTTATTTCTATCTATTAAAATGAACCTTTGAGAGTCTGGGGCATCTGTATATGCCTTAGGAAGGACAAGGTCATTTTTTGTCTACATCGTGCTTGTTTATGCAAAAGGTTTTCATTTTGTGCTCTTGCCCTTTATGCCATGATGTGTCGCATTCTATTTGCCATATCAAAATAAAGCTCCATTTGACATATAGTAAAATTCTTCTCATCATACTAATAATTCATCATCTCATCTCCTCCATCTTCAGTGTCTTCTTCATCTGGTACCTTGCATCTCATTATGGACAAATTGACCTACCATATATATATCTTTGTCAATTTTTGTAGGGGGCACCCATATATATCATTCCTACTAGGGCATGTTGTTATGGCATTCTCATTAGTTTTCTTTGACACAATTCTGTAAATCACATTGTATCAAAGAGGGGGAAAATGTAGACGCTCAAAAATGGTTTGCATCTACGATTTCATCAAAACGAAGCTCCATTTGACATATAGCACACCTTTTGAAAGTAAAAGTCTTCACCTCATTCTAACTAGTCCTCATCTCATCTCTTAGGTCTTATTTCATTCATATCTTTGTTCACCACAATGATCATGTATTCTAATACACCAAATCATCTTCATCTTCCATTCTTGCATCATCCTACACTATTTGTCAAGCTTCTAGGGCTTTCCACCTAGTCCAGCCTTTGTTTGACCAATGTTTGACCAATTTTGACCAAATGTGATCATATTTGACTAATTTTACTCATGTTCTCTTTTCACCATTTTGGGCACTCACACAAAGTTTCAAACCATTTTGAGTCCAATCGGGTTGTTTTTGGCCCCCGGAGCCTTCTAGGGCACATTTTGCACTTTCTAAGAACATTTGGACTTCCAAGTGCACCATGGTGCACTTGGTACTATCATGGTACACTTGGGCTTACCAAGTACACACTGGGCACACTTGGGTGTGTTCTAGGTGCACTTGGGTGTGTTTTGGGCGCACTTGGGGCAATAGGATGCCCAGAACTACCCCCGAAGACCCTATGTTGCACTCTAGAGGCCATAACTTTTGTGTTTCAACTCTAATTTACAAACCATCAGTTGCATTAGATTTGTATCTTCATTTTGACAAAATTGAGATATCATGTCCATTATTTGGTCATTATCTTGAGTGGTAACCCTTGAAAATACTCTTGGGTCCCTTAATTGACATCACTTTCCACACTAACTCATCCTATTTTCTCATTCCAATAACTCTGATCTTTTGGCCAACCTGATTGTATCTCAATACTGTCTGTCATCATTCATATCCTCTTTTACATCAATTTCACATAATTTTGGAACCATTTCAATATCATCAGAAATCATATCAAATCAACTCGCAATCATATCAAACCAACTCAGAATCATATCAAATCAACTCAAAATCACCCCAAATCAACCCAAAATCACTCAAAATCAGTCTAAATCATCATGAAACATGTAAAAAATACAAAATCATTCATCATTTTTCCATTCCTTGGTATTTTTATGGCTTTCAATGCCTTGGAAACCTATCAATCTATCAAATCTTATCAATCTAGCCTTAGTACTATCATGGCTCTCAGTGCTAGGTCAAACTATCATTCATGTCATCCAATCTTTGACATTGTCAAGGCTCTTAGTGCTAGATCATGACATTATTAGACCACTTTAATAATATTGGTTTTATCTTTCGATATTATTATAATCAACCTTATCAATCAATCTCGATCCGGTAGCATTTACAATGTCAGTTAAATGTTACATATCTTTAGTTCATGTAATGTTTCCTTGGCATGTTATCAATTTCAATCAATCAATCAATTTGACCATGGATTTGGTCTACTTTTCATCATCCTATTCAATTTGTATCATCATCATATTTCATCAAAGGATACTATCACACTTATTTAATCAATTTGGCCAGTCATCTACTAATTTTCTCTATAGGATTAAATAACCCATAATTTAATCTTATCATTCTTACTAATTATTCTTCCTAATTGTCATCCTCAATAAATTAATTAATTTGTTCATTATTCATAAACCATGGAAATTCTTAATTTTCTAAGTCATATTTTCCACCATTAATTCCATTTTTACTAATTTCTATTTTGTGGAATAAAGGATTTTTAATTCAAATATTCCATAAAATAATGACATCATCATGACACTTGGGTATGAAACCTCATGGATTCTCCTTTGACATTTGGCTAAGATATGTCATAATCCAATATTCTTACTCCCTTACACATGTCTATCTTTAGCTTCCTTTGTCATAGATTCATGGCTTTTATGTGGGCTTGAGGTGTCATATGATGCGTCATAGATTCTCTTCCACATTTAGCCAAGTTTGACTTCCATGCATCATAGAATCTTATACTTGGAATCTTGTGTCATATGCATTATGGATTCTCAAATGAATCTCTTGCCACATTGCATATCTAAGGGTCACAAATCCAATGCTCTCACCTTGAGTGTTGATTATAAAATGAGCATTCTTCCTCTCATTTACACTCCCTAGTTTTCTCATCTTTTGCACTCTTTCTCTCACACTAAAATCACAACTTCAATTATTCTCATAGCATCACCACTATCATAGGCTTTTTCTTCATAATTGTGTGCATTATAGGCAATTTGGAGCTACAACATTTGGAGATGAAAGAAGGACATGGGAGCTACAAATGAAAGAGGGGGTTTCTAACCTTGTGTTGCTTTCTTTATTAGTTTGGATTTGATGGTAGAATAGTGGGTGCTAGCATATGTTGATTGAGTTTGTGATTTTCTCATAGTATGTTAAACATTAGCCCATTTTCTAGGTACTATAGTTACAGAAGGTTAATGCTTTATCTACTATAGAGGCAGAATATTTAGCTACTATAGAGGTAGCCAAGGAGATGATATGGCTTTAGTTCTTCTTGGAAGAATTGGGACACCCTTAGAAGGATAATTATTTGTTTATAGATGGTCAGAGTGTCATTCATCTTGCAAAGAATTCAGCTTGGCATTCAAAGACCAAACACATATAGTTATAGTACCATTTCATTTAGTCAGTTTTGGAGGATGGACAGTTATAGCTGGACATGATACATACATCTGAAAATCCAGTAGATATGTTTACAAAGGTAGTAACAAGGGAGAATTTGAACTCCTCTTCAAATTCGGTTGGTCTTCTAGACTAAACATGAATAAAACAACAACAGAGCCTAGGGTCCCTTGATCCAGTGACAGCCTCATGGAGTAGCGACATAGCTACAAGATCAGTCTCTAAGTGGGAGATTGGTGTTTAGTGTGGAGCTTGATTAGTCCCCAAGTGGGAGATTTTTATATTGTGGTGACTGATAAGGAAAGTATTGTACATACTTCATAAATTCTTTGGGGCTTAGGGCATCACCTTGAAAAAAATTTAGGCCCTATTTTATTGGGATTTTGGGCTGACATGTAATTATTAATTATAACCTTAAAGTGGTAAAAATACTTGTATAAAAGTGCTTAGGGTTAGGGATTATTTCACAGTGCTGATGCAAAAATTGGTTCTTACAGTAGTATTGAGCTATAAGGGATTACAAATCATAATTAGGTTGTAATCATTGGATCGTAATAATATCAGACTTGTTGTTTGGTGGACGTAGCCCAAGGATTGGGTGAACCACATTAAATCTTGGTGTCTTGTGTTCTTTTTTATGCGATCTATTATTTTATGATATTGGTTATATTTGCATGTAATTATTATTTATATTTGTGGTTTAATCCTAATAGTGACTGGATTAAATTGGATTGGTCTATGGAAGCTGAAATTTTTCCTATTCATGGGTCTAACCACTTCCCTATTAGTCTAAGATTACAAGAGGAACTCACCCCTGATCGATGCCCTTTCAAATTTGAAGTTATGTGGCTGAGGGTAGATGGCTTCAAGGAAATGTTTGAAAATTGGTGGTGGGAAGCTCTGAAGTGGGAAGGAAACATGGCTTTTAAAATATTTAAGAAGCTTTAGTATATAAAAGAAAAATTGAAGGTGTGGAATAGAGAATCCTTTCAAAACATATTTAAAAGAAAAGAAGACTTGGAAGTAGAATATAAAATCTTGAATGATAAGATAATTTATTAAGGAATGAATGAGGATGATTTTAAGAATGAAAAGATGTTAAAAATGAGTATGATGAGATGTTGTTAAAAGAAGAAGTTTTTTGGAGGCAAAAATCAAGGGAAACTTGGCTGAAAGAAGGGGATAGGAACACAAAAAAAATTTCATAATTTGGTGAAAATTAGAAGAGTCCACAATAAAGTCTTTTAAATTAAGAATGGAGAAGGTGAGGTGATAAATGACCCAATCATGATAAAGAATGTTGTAGTCACTTTCTTCAAGGATAGAGGGAGAACTAAGGATGGGGGGGGGGAGGATTTAGATGAGGAGGTTTTGGACTGCATTACAAATTAGCAAAATGCAAGGTTAATTGTTATGTTCTCTAAAGAGGAAGTTAAAAAAGTGTTATGGGGCTTGGGGAAATACAAGATTCCAGGGCTTGATGGATTCATAGGAAGTTTTTTTAGACTCATCTAAGTATATATAGAAGATGAAATTTGGGAGATGGTGGAGGAGTCAAGAAGAGGAGGGTTTGTTCTAAAAGATTTGAATAACACTTTTATAGCCCTTGTTCCAAAAAAGGAGGATTGTAACTCCTTTGAGGATTTTAGCCCTATCTCTTTATGTAATATTGTGTATAAAATCGTATCAAAGGTAGTGGCTAATAGGCTAAAAGAGGTGCTAAATGATGTAATTTCAAAGCAACAAAGTGAATTTTCTCTAGGAATATTAATTTTTGAAGGGGTAATTATAGCATTGAAATGATCCACTCAATTAGAACAAACAAACTTTGCAAAATGATGGTTAAGCTGGATATAAAAAAGAGCTTATGATGAGGCAAATAGAGCTTTTTTGTTTAAAATTTTGAAAAAAAATGGTTTTAAAGAGGAATAGATTAGTTGGGTAAAGGGCTATTTAAATTCAATAAGGTTCTTAGTGTTGGTTAATCGCAATCCCCAAGGTTTCTTTGAATTAGAAAAAGGGATAAGACAAGGGGATCCTCTGTCTCCTTTCCTATTTATAATTTTGGCTAAAGTTTTAGGGAGGCTAGTTAAAGAAAGAAGGGTTAAAGGCCAGTGGAAAGGGGTTAAGGTGGAAAGGGGAGTGGACCCAATCTCACATTTGTAGTTTGTGGATGACATCTTCCTTACAGGAGAAGCCTCAGAGTGGGAAGCTAGAATAATGAAGAAAACTTTGGAAATTTATGGGAAAGTTTTAGGACAAATAATAAATTGGGAAAAGTCTGAAATTTTATTTTTTAACACCCATCTTTATAGAAGAAGAGTGATAGGAATAATTCTAAATATAAGGTAGGCAGTTCTTCTGAGTAAATATTTGGGAATATCTTTATTCCAAGGACATAATAAAAGTGAAGTTTGGAAGGGATTGGCTAAGAAATGTTTAAGGAATATGGAAGGCTAGAAAGGTAAATGGCTAACTTCACCAGGTAGGATTTTGATACATTAAAATTTGTGGTTTCAGCAGTCCTAAATTTCTCAATGATGTGTTTAAAAATCTCAAAGAAGGTGATTAATTTGGTGGAAAAGAAGATGAATAAATTCTTCTGGAGTGAGGGAAGAGAGGAAAAAAGTGGCCTTTACTTAAATGGGAAAAAATATGTAGTCCTAAGAAGTTTGGTGGGGTAAGTATTAGAGATTGGAATACAATGAATATAGCTTTAAGAGCTAAGTTGGTGTGGCAGCTGGCAAATGATGTTGAGCATTTGTGGATGAGGATTTTGAAGGCTAAATACTTGGATTCTAATGAGAATATAAGGACTTTAACTATTAAAAATCTGATTAGAGGTTCTACAATATGGAATTTTATTCTATCATGTAGACATATCATTACTGACCATATCTCTTGGGTCATAGGTGATGCCAATAAGGAAAAGTTCTAGGAGGATTTTTGGAATGGAAATAAATCTTTAGATGATAAATCAGGAGATGAAGATTTGAAATAGATTTTATGTGATATGTGGGGTAGGAAGGTGATGAGAGTCATTTATGACCTATTTAATACCCTCTTTTCATTTATTTTATATACCATTATATTCTCTTCCATATCTAGTTCCTATAGTATTTCATTCTATTTTACCATCTTATGTTGCATATGGTTAAATATGAATAAGTAATATTTAATATAGTTTTTTGGATAAACTAAAGGAACTTATTATTGATAATTTTTACTAATCAATATTATGCCTTGAATTATTATTTTAGTATATGATCAAATATTTCCAGTCAAAATTTGAGAGACAAAAACATGACAGTCAGTTTTGCATTATCATTTCCAAGAAAATGAGGATGAATTTGAAAAATTTGAGAGATGGGTTTTGTCGAGAATAGGCCCATTTATGTTTCCATGAGATAGAATGTCCATAAAGTCCACCGTTTAGAAGTTGTTGATGATTTTCTAAATTTATTGTTACGGCCAGCAAAAACTCCACATTTTTTTGAAATAATGAGTGGTTCTATTAGCGTGGATTCTTCCATCCTATCTATGTTGGAGAAGAATGATTGATTTATCACATGGATAAAATATTTTAGCCCCATACAAACAGCATCTTTGGTCTATATGTGGTTGCATAGTTGGAGAAAAGATAGTAATATCAATCTTTATTTAGCCTTATTATTTCAACATATTTATTCTTGGTTTGTGGCTACATCCAAATAATTTACATGAGCCTCTTGCTCACTTGTTTGTTACAAAAAAAATATTTAATATTTCTGTGATTATTGTTTAGCATGTACTTATATATATACATGCATCTTCTGTAAACAATAAAGGAGCAGATTTATAGCAGATTTTTATATTAGAAAAATACTTCTGCATACAGATCTTCCTGTAGCAGAATTCTATGTGAGTTCAATATTATTTATGATTGAATAAAATGTCACTATTCTGATCAAGGAAGAGTAGAAAGTTTTTTGTATTTCATCACTAGGAATACTGAGGAGGTAGATCCACTTCTTGGGATGACTGGTTATATAGTTTAGATTGTTTGTGTGTTTTTATTTTTGGTTAATTAATTGTGTGATTCCATTTGTGTTTATCCAATTGATATTTCATTAGCCTGTTCTATTATATTAAGCCTTGATTTTAAAGGAAGAGAATCTGTAAGTGCATGAATGCTGATATATTTTATTTACATATTAATGTTTGTGATAGGAGGAATATAATTCATAGATTTCACTTTCATATATTTCACTCTTCCCATCTTTTCCACGTAGCAAACCTAAACTTGTTGCATTTCATTCCCTCACCTACCAACTAAAGTTCCTATCACATTCCTTTCTCAATCTTATTTATTTCTAACTTCCTATAGCAGATCAACCTCCTATCATAGATTGTGCATATATCATTTACATTATTATTAAATATTTTGGAACATTAAGGGTCTGATTTTCATTTCATAGTAGTGTGCTTTTAAAAGTAATGAAGTGAAATTAATTAGGTGTGGTTAGATTTGTGGGTTATGTGATCTAATCAAAAGCTTGTGTCTATTTTCTATTAATAATTAGGGAGTGATTTTATCATTGCTATTGAGTGTGCAATTTTCTATTTATTAGAATAGGTTTTCCTTTAATATTGTAGTTTAGCTCCTATCACTAGGAAGTGACAGTTCTTTTCACTAGTTTGTTGTAGATTTCCTTCCACATGTTCTAGCTGCATGCATCCCTACTTGGTTTTCTATCTCCATCCCTTGACAAAATAACTGCTATACCTTTCATTAGTTTATGACCTCAGATTGATATTTAAATGTGAGATGAATGGGCTCTTAATCTTATCAATTATCCTTAATACTTGTACCACAGTTTCACCCAACAGAAGGTAAGGAATTATATGATGGAGAGTGAAGGGGTTTTTTGAAAAATATGGCAATGGAAATGTTGGAGAGTGGAAGGCCTTTCAAATGGATAGCAACAATCCCTAAGGGATATTTTCAAGAGTAGAAAAGTTTGCATAATAAATAAGGAAGATAATATTATTTGGTGTTCAGTAGCCTTGGGTAAATATTGAGTTAAACTAGGTTATGAAATTTGAGACTCAAGGATGGGTGAATGTTTTCAAGTAGGGGACTTATGTTGGAGCAAAGAAATTCTCCCAAAAGCTGGCACATTTGCATGGGTAGCAATTCAAGGAAGAATCTTAACAAGGGAGAGAAGATAAAGATTTGGTTTTTAGGGCCCTACAAAATGTGTTGAAAGGATGAGGAGAGTGTAGATCATTTATTGTTAAATTGTGACATAGCAGCAAAATGTTTGAGTCACCTTCAAGGAAAATTGGGCTAGGTAGGACCATGGAGCCCCTCTCTTAAGGTCTTTTTCATTTCATTTTCAAGGGGAGAAAGAATAAATTGTTTGGGATACATTTGGAGGATTTTCTCCTTAATTGTGATATGGGAGGTTTGGAAGGAAATAGGAGGATATTTTAGGATAGACTAGAGACAATCGATCGGCTCCTAAAATGAATAGATCATTCTATTGAAGAATTGGTGAATGTAATAGTCTTTAAGAAAAATTTATCAAATTGTGTGTTTATGAAATCTGATAGGGAAATTTAGAATAGGTGGCTACGGATTAAATTTTGAAAGGAAGGAGATACAAGAAAAGAAAATTCTAAAGCTAAGAAAAGGGAGGATGTGAAGAGGGAAGCTCTTGAAATAGTCTGGTTAAAAGTAAATTTTGATGGGGCCTTTAAAGGAAACTTGGTGAATTTAGGTGTAGGTTGCATTGTAAAGGATAGGTTAGGGGATATAGTAGCTTACGGAGCATTAAGGCTGAAGGATGGGACAAATAATGAAGTTGAGTTCCAAGCTACATTGTTAGCTTTAAAATGTATAAAAGGATGTGGGGGTGGGGGGAATTATTTTGGAAGAGGATTCAATGGTGGTGGTGTAGGTAGTGAGTTAAAAATCAATCCATGCATGGCACCTAGGATATTTATTAGAGTCTATTATGGAGGAGTTAAATGCTTTTGAGGATTTTAAAATTTGTCATGTTTTTAGAGAAGCTAATAGAGAGGCCGATGCTCTTTCAAAATGGGTAGTAGATTTAGTAGATGATGAGAAGCCAATCTTTGAATATTGTAACCATTGGGAAACTTTGAATGAAGTAGAATTTAGCATTAACTAAATAGTGACCTTTTTAAGACTAGACAAATTCTTTTGAGATAGGAAGGAATGATGACTGATGTCATAAAGAATTGTCAGTAAAAAAGAGGAAGAAATTTGGAAAATCAGCAATTATTGCTTTTATTATGACAAAAGGTGGTAATAGGCTTACTTGATATGTGTGGAGGAGTGATGGCACATTTTCTTCAATGGGAAGGAAATAAAAAAGCAATATAAATTAATGAAAGGAATTTAATTACAACCACCTGAATAGAAATCTAAAAGAAGTGAAAGTGGCAGATTTGAAAGATAGATGGAGGTGACCTTTACCTTTCAAACTAGTCAACAATAGAAAGCTCTTTTTGGGCACATGCAAGACAAAGGGATTAAAATGCTACTAAAATACCCAACTCCAGTTGTGGTGGAAGTCATGAAAGAGATAGTTTGAGATTTGTTTCAAAATTCCACACATCATTAGAATATTAATACAAAAATTGTGGCAATTATAATGGCTTAGGGGTTGGAAATTGCAAGCCCGTTGGATGAGGTGAAGTGGGTAATGAAAAAATTATTCCCAACTAATTTAATTGTGGGAATGGAATCCCTTTTAGAATGGGCATGGCCAGGCAAAGGCTTTGATTATAGTGAGTGCTACAAAAACTATGAAGAAGGAATGAGCAAAGGTTGAGTGGGATTCCTATGGTGGCCAACAGGAGTGGATAAGGAAGTTTATAAAGAAAAAATAAAGCAAGCATGGGAAAATTTGGTGGTGGAAATTGAATGCTTCCTAGAGGAAAGTGGGTAGAGGGTTAGATGATTTTTCATAAATCACCCAAGGAAGAGGAGAAGTGCTAGTGAAAGAAGGATGAGGAGGATGGACAAGGTGAAATTCCTAGTGTGGGTGGAAGAATGATGAAAAAGAAAAGGAAATTTGGCAAATTTGTTCCAAATTTTTGTGGGTAATTGTCGACAGACATTTTTAAAGTGACTAAGGAAGGAAGGTTTTGAGGATGGCAAGGAACAAGGTAGTGGAGTAGATCAATTCAAAGATAAAAAAGATAGTTTTGAATGCAAGTTTTGGATGACCAAGAAGATGAAGCAGAGGATTCATACATGAAAATGGCCAAGATGAGGCAAGGGCCAAATGATGGTAGGGAAAAGGGAAAGATGGAAAAATTCCAAATGAATAGATGGAGAATATTTTATTCTTTTTGACATTTTTGATGATAGCCAATTACTAATTGTAAAGTTGTATTTGGGATGGGTTTATCATGTTAGGGGGTTTAGGGAAAGAGGAAAGATAACTTGTATCAATTAGATGGTTTCTAGTAAAGAAACATGTATGTGAAAAGGAAGGCTATTTCTTAAAGCCTGTATGTAATTTTGTAAAAATGATATTTGAATATATATATATATATATATATATATATATATATATATATATATATATATATATATATATATATATATATATATATATATATATATATATATATAACTTATTACCAAAAAGAAAAAAATAATCTAATAAAATTGTAGATGCCTTCAAATGAATTTGGTTGCTCCATTCTCTCTATATTTCACCTTGTTATTAGATTCAAGGCCTTTTTCCATTGTGTATTGATTCCCCTTTTGTTGGAAATATAGATGGAGTAATTGAGAGGGGGGATGAATCAATTACAAAAAAAAAAAAATCCACAGATCCCTTAGATGTCTGATAAAACTACTTACTGCTGTCACTCAGTAAACATACTTAAAGTGTTGTACCTCGGTAAATGCAGTGTATTGTAACTTTAACATATCTTAAACATTCACAATGATTAACATGCAAGCATAAAGGAAATAACATGAACACATAAGACACCAAATTTAATGTGGAAACCCAATATGAGAAAAACCACCAAGTAAATAGCTATTGATTTTCACTCTTCTAAAGTGAGCCCTATTAGGAACCAACCTAGTTAAAGGTTACAAAACACATTGTTAGGTGTGATCTTATTAGAGGATTTAATCACCCTATTAGGAGTGGCCTTGCAAGAGGTCTTTTGAACAATTCAATAGAACTGTCACCTTGTTAGGGGATTTACAAATGGCTATTAGACCAATTCTGCTAAGAGATTTTGGAATCACTGTTACAATGGTAAGAAAGTAACAATGAAATGACCTGAATAAGATGCAACTGAATTGCTAATTATAGATCTATGTTCTGCTTCACACTAGATCCTTCCTAATCAAATATAACTTTGCTACTCCTCAAGGATATTAGACCATCCTTCAAATTTGCTCACACTTTCTTCTTCAAACAATCAATACACTTGCATACTCACTCATGCTTTTAGAACCTCAACTTGACCTTTCATATATACCATACAAATTGTCAAGTCAACCCAATTACAACTTTCAATTACCAATAATCATTACCTCAATTGGCTGGAATCAATAATTGAAACAATTAAATTTCCCAAAACAAAAAAATCCTTCATTGGTTGAACCTACTCAATAAACATTGATTCTAAAATGATTTCTTGTGTTAGCCAACAAAAGCTTGGTCAACATAATGATCCTACAAAATCCTTTGGAAATCGAGTGAACTCGATAAATACTAACTTTCGTTCATTAACCATGAGAACTCGGTTAACACTACTTTTTACCACATTTTCCTTTGATGCCTAAGTGATCTCAGTAGACACTGTCTTTACAGAGTAATTTCTAAGAATGCCTGGTAGACACAAAAAATTGCTTTGTTGACCAATTGGGCTTAGCAAGCACTATCTACCAATTGATATGACATTTGTGTATCATCAAAGACAACACACAATTAGACAATTGTATCCAACAATTCTTCCTCTTTTACATTGATGGAAACACAACATGTCATAGCACAATGAAATTTGAAAACAAGTTTGATAGAGAATTTCTTTGATAGAAATTTTCTCCCTCTTAGATTTTATGCCACAAACTTCTCTAATGAAGTAATCTCCCTTTGTGAAGGAATTATATAGCTTCTTTTCCAAATAGAAAACTCTCCCTCAAACAAAATTCAAAAGGATATGACAGTAAACTCTTCCTCTTTGACAACACATGCCAAAGACAACACATACAAAATAAGTATCAATGTACCTTGAGTACTAATTCATATGCAATATTCCCTTGACTATATTGCATCAACTAATAGATCTTCAACTTGGTTCCTATTGATGCATCACTAAAAATTTATTTCAATGAGCTTCAGATAGGGGAATGAACCCTAACTTACCTCTTAGATACAAGAATGCATCCTTAGGTAATGGCTTGGTGAATATGTCTCCAATCTATTCTTTTGTATGGACATATTCCAATCTGATTTCCTTGTCCTATACCAATTCTCTAACAAAGTGGTATTTTATAGCAATGTGCTTGGTATTGGAATGCATCATTGGATTCTTTGATATGTTAATTATACTTATATTATCACAAAACATAACAACTAGTTCTTTGATTTCAACCTTTATGCCTTCCAATAACTATTTAAACCAAACAATATTAGAATAGTTAACTATTTTTGCAACATATTCTGCTTCTGCTATAGATTGGGATGTGCAATTTTTCTTTTTGCTTGTCCAAGATACCAACCTCTTTCGAAGAAAGAATGCTCCACCCCTTGTACTCTTTCTGTCATCAATGTTTACTGCCGAATTAGCATCAGTAAATACTTTCAAGTCCAAATTTCCTCCAAGTTTATACCATAAGCCATAATCTTTAGTGCCTTTCAAGTATCTCAAGATCCTTTTGATTTCCATCATGTGATTTTCTCTGGGTTTTGCTGAAAATCTTGCCACTATACCAACTGCAAGAGCAATATGAGGCCTTGTATGAACTACATACTGTAATTTTCCAATCATTGACCTATATAAGGTTTGATTTAACTCTTTTGAATCATCATCTTTGGTAAGCTTTAGTCCAATACACATGGGGGTTCCAGCTAGTTTTAAATCTTCCATACCAAACTTCTTGAGTATCTCCTTGATGTATTTAGACTGGGTGATGTAGATACCATTCTTGCTCTACTAAATCTAAAGACCAACAAAGAATTTGATCTCACCAAACATAGACATTTCAAATTCCTTGTTCATTTGATTTTAAAATTCTTTGCATAGATCATCATTCCCTGTAAACAAAGTGTCATCCAAAAATATTTCTACCAAAACAATCTTGTCATTTGGTTCTTCATTGATGTACAAGCTACTATTATCATTAGTTCTCTGGAAACCAATCTTAATAAGATAGTTCTGCAGTCTCTCATACCATGCTTTAGGAGCTTGTTTCAAACCATGTCCCTTTTGTCTAGATCAACAAAACCTTCAGGTTGTTCAATGTAGACTTCTTCATCATGAATACCATTGAGAAATGTAGATTTGACATCCATCTAATGTACCTTAAATCTTTTAGGTGCAGCATATGCAAGTAAGGTCCTAAGACCTTCAAATCTGACAACAAGAGAAAAAGTCTCACCATAATCAATTCATTCTTCTTGAGAGTAGCCTCTACATAGCAATCTAGCTTTGTTTCTTGATACCTTACCATCTTTATTCAACATATTCCTAAATACCCATTTTGTTCCAATCACTTTTTTATCTTTAGGCCTAGGTATAAGAGTCTAGGTTTTATTTTTCTCTATTTTCTCTATCTCTTTATTCATAGCCTCAATCTAAATTTCATTTTCTAATGCATCTTTGACATTTCTAAGTTCAAAATCAGTAAGTAAACAAGTACCTTTTAGCTTACTTCTTGTCATAGTACCTTCAAATTTGTCTCCAATAATCCAATATATGATGTCTTCTTACATACTTGGTCAATACAGGTTCCTTGACTCTTGAATGAATTGCATTGTCATCCTCTTGAATTTTAACTTTAGGTTCTAGCTGCTTAGACTTGGTAGGCATTGGCTCAGTAGCTTCAGAATGTGACTCAGGTCCTTGTGACTCAGTTTGAACTTCTTGCAACTCAGCGACTAAGGAAGACTTGAGAGTAGAAGTCTCCTAATTGATAGATGTGTCTGGAAATGTATCAAGTTCAATGTAAACAAATCTCTTGTAATCTTCTAGTTCCTTTCTACTTTCTTCTTTAGTCCTTTCTGCAAACTCATCAACTTTCACATTTATGCTTTCTATGGTTTTGTGAGTAGACAAATTCAAACATCTATATGCCTTACTTTTTCAAGAACAATCTAAGAATATGCCTTAATCACCTTTCACATTAAATTTTCCTTTTCTAGATTCTTTCAAGATGTAACATTTACTTTCAAATACTTTTAGGTAACTTACATTGGGTTTATAGCCATACCATAACTCATAGGGGGTTTCAAATGAGTCCTTCTTCAATTGTACTCAATTTAAGGTATGAATTGTAGTGTTGATAGCTTCCTTCCAGTATTTGATAGCAATATTCTTTTCAATCATTAGATTCCTTGCACAATCCATGATAGATCTATTCCTCCTTTCAACTATTCCATTCTGCTTGGGAGTTCCAGGGGCTGAAACCTGTCTTTGGATTCCTCTTTCAATGCAAAAGTTATTGAATTCATTGGAGATGAATTCACCACCTCTATCCAATCTTAATAATTTCAATATTTTCCCTATTTCCTTCTCTACTCTGGCCAAATACCATTTGAATTTCTTAAATGCTTTTGACTTCTCTCTTAGTTACGTAACAATCATCATACTAGAGTAGTCATCAACAAAAAGAATGAAGAGCTTCTCTCCACCATAGCTCTCAATTCTAGTAGGTCCACACAAATCAGTATACACAACTTCCAAAATATCTTTAGATTTATAGTTTTTACTTTTAAAACTAGTCTTTCCCATCTTTCCAATCTGACAATTCTTACATAAACCAACATCAAGTTTCTTTAAACTAGGAATGCCTCTTACTTTCCTAAGTTTTCTTATTTTCACCATGCTATCAAAATTTGCATGATATAACCTTTTGTGCCATAACCAACTTTCTTCAACTTGAGCAATAAAATATGAGCACTCACCAAGATCAAGATAAAACAAGTTACCTTTTGTTTGTTTGCCTGATCCAATCAACTTTCCTTTGTCATCCAAGAGTCTTGCTTTGCCATGCATGAATTCAACCTTGAATGCATACTCAATAGATTATGTTTTAGTCCTTCAATCAAATAGGTATTATCACATACAAGTTCTTTGGTTAATGAGATTTGGCCTCTTCCTTTTATGCAACAAGGTTCATTGTTTCCAAATCTTACACTACCACCATCATAGTCTTCAAAGTGTTCAAACTTAGTTTTGTCACCAGCAATATGATGTGAATAACCACTGTCTATGATCCATGTATTATTTTTTCTCGCATGAGAGATAAGTGCCATCTTATCTTCTTCATCATTATTAAATTCATCTTTCACAGCAATGTAAACTATTTCATCTTCACTATTTTTAAAATCCTTGGCTATAAAATATGTTTTCTTACCTTTTCCTTTGAATGATTTGAAATTTTTCTTGTCATTGCACTTGTGACCTTTCTTCTCGTCCTTGCTTTTCTTGTTTGAGCACCTAGCTACAACATGACCAATTTCTTCACATGAAAAAAAGATTAGGAGAAATTTACCTTTGTATTTTCCTCTACCTTTAGAATATTTCCTTGCAAGTAGAGCTTCAACAACTTCAAGATCACTATCAGAACTTTCCTCTAATTCTTCTTCACTTTCTAACTAAGAGTCCTTTACTTTCTTGCCTTTTTCGTTAAGTGAAATCTTGGCTTCAAATGCAAATTCAATATTCTTGGAAGCTAAAACATAATTGTCATGATTATCTAGCTCAAAGGTTGTCAATCTCCCTACCAAGGTATCCAAAGTTATCTTATAATTTTTCTCACATATTCTTTCTTGAATTGCAGATACTCTAATTGCATAAATAGGAAGCAATGTTCTAAGAACCTTGCTTACAACTATTTCCTCCTTGATCTCTCCTCTAGAAGCTTTGATTGCACTGACACTTGCTTTGATCCTTTCAACATATTTGGCAATGTTTTCATCCTCTCTCATTCTCATCTGATCAAATTGTCCTCTTAGGCTTTCTGATTTGGCTCTCCTTACATTGTCATCACCTCTGTAGATATCCTTCAGCTTGTTCCACATAGCAAAAGAATTTTTGCAGTCTTTGATATCATCAAATTATTCATAGCTTAGAGAAAATGCAATGTTTATCATCATGGTGTTGTGAGTCTTCCTCTTAGCAATGTCATTAATAGATAATGTACTAGAAGGAGTTGTTATTCTTCACCAAGGTACTTCAATCCTGTATCTCCAATGGAAGCTAGATGAAGTCTCATGAGGCCCTACCATGCTGAAAATTTATCTCTATTAAGCCTTGGAATTTCTCTCTTGTAAGACATCCTGATCTTTAGCTTAGGTCCTTGAAACCTTTCCTACAAGCACCAAAAACTCTGATACCAATTCTTGGAAATATAGATGGAGTAATTAAGAGGGGGGGTGAATTAGTTACCACAAAAAAAAATCCACAAATCTCTCAGATGTCTAATAAAACTACTTACTATTGTCACTTGGTAAACATACTTAAAATGTTGTAACTCAGTACATGCAGTGTATGTTAACTTTAATAGATCTTAAACATTCACAGTGATTAACATTCAAGAATAAAGGAAATAACATGAACACATGAGACACTAGATTTAACATGGAAACTCAATATGGGAAAAACCACCAAGTAACTAGCTACTGATTTTCACTCTTCTAAAGTGAGCTCTATTAGGAGCCAACCTGGTTAAAGGTTACAAAACACATTGTTAGGTGTGACCTTGTTAGAGGATTGAATCACCTTGTTTGAGTGGCCTTGCAAGAGGTATTTTGAACAATTCAATGAAACTTTCACCTTGTTAGAGGATTTACAAATGGTTGTTAGATCAACTCTGCTAAGAGATTTTGGAACCATTGCTACAATGATAAGAAAGTAATAATAAAATGACTTGAATGAGATGCAACTGAATTGCTGATTATAGATCTCTATTATACTTCACACTAGATCCTTCCTAATCAAATTTAACTTTGTCGCTCCTCAAGGATATTAGACCATCCTTCAAATTCACTCACACTTTCTTCTTCAAACAATCAATACACTTGCATACTTTCTCATGCTTTTAGAATCTCAACTTGACTTTTCATATATACCATACAAATTGTCAAGTCAGCCCAATTACAACTTTCAATTACCAATAATCATTACCTTAGTTGGCTAGAATCAATACTTGAAACAATTAAACTTAGTTTCTCAAAACAAAAAAATCCTTCATTGGTTGACCTTGCTTAATAAACATTGATTCTGAAATGATTTCTTGTGTTAACCAATAGAAGCGATCCTACAAAATCCTTTAGAAACTAAGTGAACTTGGTAAACACTAACTTTCCTTCATTAACCATGAGATCTTAGTTAACACTATTTTCTACCACATTTTCTTTTGATGCCCGAGTGAGCTCCGTAGATACTGTCTTCATAGAGTAATCTCTAGGAATGCTCGGTAGACACAAAAAATTGCTTTGCTGAGCAACTAAGCTCAATAGGCACTATCTACAACTTGATATGACATTTTTGTAACATCAAAGACAACACATAATTAGACAATTGTATCTAACACCTTTGACATGCTTGAAATGGGTGTTAATGTGTGCTTTTGTAACAACAATATAAATTATTATATAAATCATCCTTTGTTCATACCATAACTCTAGCATCAAGTAGCAATATCATGACCATGATGATGACCCTGCATCGTGATGCATCTCATACCACTTTTTAGTGCATCAGTACTCATTGTTTATCATTATGCTTATGTAGTTGCAATTGTATTACTAATATTACATTTTAATGATTTCTTCTTTGTTGACATGACACCTACATACCTCTTGAAGTGTACTTGTGCTATCATGGTTCTATCAATTTCTTTCTCATTTGAAACCACTGCTCATGAAATTTGTCTCTCTATTCTAGCTAAATACTATCTTCTTGTAGCAACACTTAACATATCTTTTCTTTCATACCAACTTATGTAAGTACTTGTTGTGACTAATCAATACACTGCTCTATTTTTTTGCAACACTCTTTTGACTTAATTATAGCACACTTTGATCTTTGCAATTGTGCACATATTCATTCTATTTTGCATTGTTCTCAATATCTTTGTGTTTAATAATCAAAAGTAATGCAAACAATGATATTATCATGGTAATGAATGTTATTTGAATATTGCAAATATAGAGCTCATTAATGAATAGTTTTTTTTTTTTGTTGATTATCAATGGTACCTACATGTATTTCACTTTGATTGTTGATTACTTTATCTCTTATTAGAAAATTGGGCTCAAACCCTTATGGGAACCACATTTACATCCACTCGCTAATCAAAGATACATGTTACTACACATGGAACAAACTAGTTGGAGAGTAAATTGGGAGTATGTTTGAAATGTGGATGCATGTGTGAGGCATAACGATAAAGTAGGATGGTTATTGCTTAGATCCATTGGATCTAACTCCATGTTTTCATGTGAATGCAGGATTTGGCACTAGAACATAAGAAAATAGGAGCAACTAGGAATCAAGAGTGTGTGTGGTCAAAGTGAGCTGCAATATCACTAGTCATTTGGGCAATGACTAGCCCCTATGACTCGTGTTCTTCTTTTCACATGTAATCATGTTTTGAAGTTCAAGTTCTGATTTTCTCTTTGGCTAGTTTTAAAGCTTGTGTGAAACATTTGAACATTTTAATCAATAAAGAAATATTGTTTTAGAAAAACTTACAAGAATCAATTTTATGTGATGCTCTTCCTCTTTTAAATGTAATGTTTCATCTCTCTAGTTTATATGTTATCAAAATTCTTGTATTTGGAAAAAACAAAAAGTTGCACCTTTGATTGGCATAACTATGGCTCTACCTAAAATTTAAACCAAAAATGGAAATTTAGATCATAGAACCTTTACTGGTAAAGAAGAATTAGTGGATAGGATTAAATAACACATCAATCATTTGATTGAGGAGGTGGCTAGTGCTACCATAACTCATCTTAATGAGGTGTCTTATACTATATGGGATAAAAAATTCAATCTGCCAAGAATAATAACTAAAAATGTAGGATGAGTAAAGAAGGATAGTGTACATGGAAAATATTGACTGAGGATAGTATCAAAATCAATTTTGATGAGGAAGATTCATCCAATTCGAAAGTTTTAGGGGAGGGGGTTATAATTTGGAATTTTAGGGGTAAGATTTTAGCAATTGGTACTGAAAAGTTAACATCATGAACAAATAATGTGGTGGAAGAAAAAGTGGCCATGCTTAGAATTAAGATTGGGAGGCAATTAGGTTTTAGAAGCATACATCTTGGAGGTGATTCATTGATTTTGTTTTAAGAAATAATGAAAAGGCATGCTTGACATCTACAACTATATAGGTATACCATCCTAGATGTGCTAGATTCTTTTGAAGACTTCAAAATAAGCCATATCTTAATAGAAGGGAATGTTGATCTTAGACTGTGGAAAAATTTGTTTATTTAGGCAACTCCATTTCATCATTAATGGCCTTTTTAGAAAGTTTGCATGATTATGATAGTTTTCAAAATCTAGGATTTGATAGGATTTTAAAGAGATTTTGGCTTAACAAATGTAAGGAATAATAATTTACCATATTTGGCATGATGAATGGCAGAAAACTAAAATTTGGAATGCCTTTTCAACATTCATTCCACATATGAAAGTTGTTGAAAAATTCTTTATAAGAGTAGTCACTTAGGGCCCATTTAGTTGTAGGCATAGGAATTGAAAATTAAATACAAAATGGGAATAAGAATGGAAATGGAAATGGGAATGGAAAATGGTAACCCCAAATTTGTTTGGTTCACCTAGATTTTGATTAGGAATACGTTAATCCCATATTTGGTTGTACAAAAATAGAATTGGAGTAAGGTTAAGTTTATATATTTTTTAGTTTTTTTGTATATTTTATTTGGTTAATTGTATTATTAGTTTTAGTTCTTTTTTTAATTCATTTAAGTTGATAAGGAATTTAATTTATTTCAATATTTTGAAACAAATAGATATGATCATAAAAATGCTATACACAATAAAATGAAACTAGTAAAATTTGTTCATCATTTATATACAAAAACATGAAGACTTTAGTCTCTATGATCATAATTAATTACAAACAACAAAACAGTCATTCATTGCTAAAATTATAACCAACGTAACCAATAATATGATTATAACAGTCAAAACAAAATTAATTCTATGGTGAAACATGATTTCATCTTTTTCCATGGAACCATTCTCTCTAGTAGCAATCTCTCAAACCATGCACATCTTGCAATCATTCATTCCATCTTCTCTAGATTTTGATGTGGTTGATGTAGATGGGTCATCATCAACCTATTGAAAGAATCTATAGTTGTTGTCACCCTACATTCCAAAACTACATTAGCTTGCTACAATCATTTTAATATTGCATAAAAAATAATAAATAAAAAATAGTAACAACCTTTCATTTATTTGTCATAAAAATCTATGCCCATGATTATTCCTTGCGTGTGAGGTCTTCATTAAAATAGGGCCAACACCACAGATACACATCGACAAAGTTACTAAAGCCATCAACCATATATAAGTAATGAAAAAATAGAGAATTAGCGAATAAATTTCAATAGTTTCTCAATAACATTTATGAAAATAGATAGTTGCATAATGCTAGGAACATCAAGAAGACCCTTGTAAAAACTTACAAGTTCAATTAAAATATAATAACAATACTTTAATGGACTCATTTGGTTATTGGAATAGGAATAGGAAAAGGAAATTAAGAATATTTTTCTATTTTTTGTTTGGCATTTTAATTGGAATAGGGAATAGGAATACATATTCCCATTTTTCCCCTAAAATGAGCTGATGTCCATTCCAAAAAATAGTTGTAATTGCAATAGCCATTCCTATTCCCAATATGCATTCATATTCCTGCAACCAAATAGACCCTTATAGAAGGGCAATAAAACAATGGCATTCATATCTAAGTACAAATGATGATCGAGAGGTTGAGAAGGTTTGAAGTAGCAATGGAAGCCAATTTTATAGTGATGACCATGAAGTACCAAAAAGGCTTCTTTAGGCCAACAAGGAAGGAGAGAATCCATGGTATTTTGAATATCAAAACCAACAAAATGGTTGGATCAATATTGGGTGTGTTGGGTCCAAAATTTAAGGAAAATAAACTTAGTTAGATGATGAATCTTGATGTGATCCCAATGGTGATTGTGTGAGGTTGGGAGCACAGAGATTACACAAAAATGATGAAATGGGTGGACAACTCTTTGTTTGAGAAGACTTGCTTATGAGCCTTGATTTGATTCCATAATGTGTTGTTATGGGGGCAGAACCTAATATTTTAGAGGGAACAGAAGAGGAAGAGGAGGAACATGAATTTGGGATCATTCCTTTTGTTAGATGGATGGGAATAGTAGATAAAAAGGAATATGAATTGTAGACCTTGATAGAATGGAAAAAGATCAAATTGGTGTTGATCTCATATTGGTTTTGATAATTTAGTGTCAACACACTTAAGTCATTTACTAAGTTCATGCCGAACTAGTAATGCATGCCAAGTGTGATATGTAAGACTATGTTGAGTTCCAATGCGTGTCAAGTCACTCATGTGCCAATTCACTCAAGTGCTGAGCAAACAATACATGTCAATGATTCAAGTGTCAAGTAAATAGTAGATGCCAATTAGTTCAGGTGCCAAGTCAAAAATAGAATTATAGTATGTGTCAAGCATTAGTAACTTCAAGTGTCAAGCATCACAGATTGGACATGTGATTGCACAAACAAATATGTAAACCATTTTTCAATCAACCTAAGGATAGAATATGATCTTTTAAGGATCAGGATGAATCTATATGTGGATTCCCTATGCAATTACATGTAGCCAATCAAAAAAAGAGAAGGATTAAGTGGAAAAAAGGATGAATCACAGTCGTAGATTCATACCTTACCCTAAGTCTTCTAGTCTTCTTAAGGAGGACAAAACCCTAAACTTCATAATGAACATGCAAGGAATTAAAGGAGGAGAATAGTGAAGTTTGCATGCAAAATATAGAGCATTCATGAAGACTTAGAAGATATTGAGAGTGAATTATATAATCAATTTGAGAATAAAAAAGGATAGAGGATACAACATTGGCATATCAAATTAGAGAGGATCAAGAAGGACACTATATGGATTTGATCTTTAATCAGGCTACCATATCTAATCACAAGATCTATGCTCAAACATCCTAATAGGTGATTTTAGTTAAATCTCTTGAGTGGAGTAGTCCTAACAGACTGTTGTAAATCCTTTAACAACATGATATTCAAAAAGGATGTTTTGAAGTTCTTTATCTAGGCACACTTCTAATAGGGTGTTGAAATCCTCTATCAAGGTGGGACTTAACAGTCCTTGTAAGTCTTTAATAGGGCAGGCCTTTCATAGGGAAAATCATGTTTCATGGTCAAATCATTGTAACTTTAATTGGCTACACTTTATTTATGTAGTAGTGAAGAATTGTGGGTGTCATCCCCACCCTAGTTTTACCTTTTCTTTGGAGGGTTTCTTGGTAATCACATCAGGTGTCAAATGTGTGACTACTTATTTGTTTACATGTTTTAGATGTATGTGCTTTACATGTTATTTCAAGTTTATCTGTTGAATGCATGAGATGGATAAGTGGTGAATAGTTTTATGGGTTCATGTTTTAACTACTGATTCACCCCTCCCCTGCCCCCCCCCCCCCCCCCCCCAGTAGTTTACCTTTCCTACTTGCAATTCCAACAATTGGTATTAGAGCTAAGTTCTCAGAAAAAGAAGCTTTGTAGCTTAGAGGAAAGATCTTGAAATGGAAATTTACAAGCTAGGAAAGACCATTGAGAACTAAGAGATTGAAATACTTCTCATACTACATCAACTGAATGAAGCCAAATATGCTTTGAAGAGTTCCCTGAAGAGAAGCAAAGAGATTGCTATAGCAGAAAATGGCATGCAATACAAAGATATTGACACCACAAAGTTATTTGCAGATGGTAACTCTAGTGAATTTGATGCAAAAATTGTAGATCTAATGGAAAATAATAGAGTACAAGCTAAAGAGATTAGAAATCTTAAGTTAGAGTAGGAATTACAAGGTATACTATTGTGTGAGGTGACTAAACAAAAGAAGAAAGCTATAGAAGTCAATGCCATGATTGAAGAAGACAAAAGAGTTTTGGCAAATAGATTAGAAGAAAAGTCAACAGAGCTATCTAGGATCTCAGACATGCAATTGGATACCTTAAGAAAAATGATGAATGCTCATCATGAGTTGAATGTCAAGGACATTGAGATAACTACCTTGAAGTTGTAGAATGAACAATTGCAAAATGACCTAAAAAGAGAAAAGGAATTTGCTGAAAGTTTTAACAACCCAAATGAAGCCATCAATTACTTTGAGCAACTACTAAAATCGCCTAGATCTGATAGAGATACATAAAGATTGGGCTACACAAGCACTGAAGAAGGAGAATCATCCAAAGCTATTGAGGAAAGGAACAATAAAGGTAAGAACTTCAAACCTACTTGTCATAGTTATGGTAAGAAAGTACATATAGCTAAGTGTGTAGGAGCAAGAATGCAAACCATAAGGTTAAGCCTAAGAACATGACTCATTGTCAAAAGTGCAACAAACAAGGTCATCAAGCACCTGAATGCAAAACCAGAACCATGCATGCACCAAAATTTGAAGGTCACTGCTAGAATTGTCAGAAGTATGGACATAGAGCCTTTGAATGCAGATCCAAGTGAACATGGTCATCGAGCAAGCCAACAAAGGTAAGAAGCTATGAAAACTTGTATAACTAGTATTAAAATACAAGATATAGTGTTCACCATTGTCAAGAATATGGACATATACCTAAAAATTGCATTAGGACTCACTTTGGTGGTAACTACAAGAGATTGTTGAGTCGACCCACATGTCTTAGCTATCACAAGATTGGTCACATTAGCAAGCATTGTTTGACTAGGTCCAAGGCACCAAGTTTTAAATTTGTTAAAGGTAAAGACAAGGCAGATGTTGAATACGTTAGGAATGAGATGAATAAGGGATGGAAGAAGAAAGATGCTAGTGGTACATCTAATGGAGAAGAGACCACTTCACCCAATGGGTCAAGTGGTCACACTTCATCAAACTAAGCAAACAAGAGGTATGTGGGATTGATACTTAAAGTGTTGCATTATACATCATTTCCAAAAGAAACTAGCACTGAAATGATTACATTAGCATGAATTAAGATGCAAGAAGTTGTAGAAAATTCAACGTTAAATCTTCAAGTTTTCATGTTGTTGCCAAGCATGAAAAGTCTTCTGCGTATGCCTAGTGAAAAACTAGATAATGTTGAGTTGCTAATCAAAGATAGTTAGAGCCAAGTTTTTAGTAGTTGTCGAGTGAAGGAAGTTTCTATAGATGTTGAATGAAATAGTAATTGTGTTAATGTTAAGTTTTATAGTTGTAAATGTACCAAGCATTTAATGTGAAGTTTCAAAGGGTATAAGGTTTATTTTCATCTATTTTTCATCATTACAAATTCAAATGAGAGAAAGCAGAGTGAAGAAGCAATTTACAAACCAATTCAAAGAATTTGCAAGGATTCTAGCAACGATCAAACACCAGTTCATCAAATTTCAAAGGTATTTTTCATAAGCTGAGTTGTGCAGCTTAAATTTGATAAACCATACTTTGACAAAATGGCCTCTAGTTCAAAGAATGCAAAGGAAAAAAGAAGCTTTTGAGGTTCAATTAGTTAGCAATGAGGTCAAACAACCCAATTTCTAGGCCATCCCAGACATTGCCTATAAACAAGACCCGTCGAGCACATTATCCATGTTTCTACCTAGAGTCATAATGGTACAAGATGTGAGAAAATGTTACAACTTTAAAGTAGGATGCATAGGTTACATGGAGATAAGACAAACATGTAATAATTTTTATGAAAATGGAGTCTTGAAGGAAGAATTTAAGATTGTGGAGAGAAAGGGTTTGACCCGTGCCCTAAATTCTCCCATGCTTTTCAAAAATGAATGGATAAAAATATTTTTGAGCAAAATTCATGATGGATGTCTATGGTTAGAGGGTGGAGCTATCAAGATTTCAAAAAGAATTGTTCATAGGGTGACTAGTTATCCAACCCTAGATCGTCTAAAGACATTATGTAGTGACTCAAAGGAGGCAATTAAGAAGAACACAGACGCAAAATGGAATAAGTGTGGAATGACAATAGATACCATCATTGACCCATTACTTGATTTTTCTCTTAGGGTTATTTCTCACAAGTTCTATCAGTCAAGTAGGTTAAATAGTATGTCATGCATTGCAGTCGATGTTGGTTACAAAATTGTCAAGAAAGATCACACATATGATCTTGTGGAACTTCAATTACAGCAGATAAATGAAAACCTAGGTGCCATTAGGAAGACAAAAAGTGGACAATGTACATTTGGATCAATACTTGTGTGCATATTCTTCTATTTACAAAATGAATTCCCATCTTTTAGCAAAGTTGGATGGAAGAAAAATAGATCAGTGGTTATCCAAATTAATGAGTATATTAAGCAAATGGGAGAGAACTTTGAGTTAGTTATGACAAGCTATTTTGAAGACTTCAAGAAGTCTATGAAGTAGAGGTTAAGGATACCTATTTCTTTAGTATAACAACACTACAATAACATATGTTTTCTTCTAAATATTTATTACACATACATTCAAGCAATAGTACCTAGGGTAAGATGCTTAAGACCCCTAGACTATGAAATCAATGTTGATGAAGCCTTGGCTACAATCACTACACTCCTAGTAGACGATATTGATAAAAATGCTAAAATATTTGGTAACTATGATGTAATGAAGTCCAAATTTGAGATGGAGTTGAAGACAGCCTCCACACTAAAGAAGAAAGAAAAACTGGTAAGGAAAATCAAGTCCTAATTTGGTGAAGAAAAAGAAGAGGATGAAGAGGATGAAGAGGAAGAGCAAGAACAAGCCCAAGAACCTCTTGCATTGACCCAAGGTATGGGTGAGGAAATTGAAGGAGAAGGTGCTAAGGAAGTAGAGGAAGCACTAGCCCAAACAGCACCTAAGAAGAGAAAAGCCAAGGAACAACCTGTGGCTAAACCAAAAGCAAAGAAGACTATCAAGCCTAGCCCAACAAAGCCAACAACACCAACAATCAAGGAAAGTAAAAGAGCTACTACTCAAAAGATGAAAGAGCAAGCCAAAGAGAAAAAAAAAAGGCTACTGAAAAGAAGGCCCTGGTGTAGAAGAAACATAGGAGAAAATACATTGCACAACTAGAAATAGATTATGAAAGAACAGAGTTTGAAGATACAAGTCAGGTTAGAGTGGTAAGTCATGCACCTAAATCTGATCTTGAGAATATCTATGATAATGTTAAGAATAATGTAGACTTGACAGGATTAAAAAGTATTAACTTTGAAAATCTTGGTAGAGAAGAGCACAACCAAGTAGAAGAGTCAATTTATACAATGATGTCTACATTCAAGAACACTTCACTTGAATTAGACAATACAATGCCAAAGGAGTTGTATACAATTGTAGAAAATAAGTGGCATTACTACCTAAACCTAGAGAAACAAATAAGGGAATCGACACTAGCACAGGTGATGCTAGATTTGACAAAAGGGGAAAATGTCAAGGCAAATAAGAAGTATGGTAGTAGATTTACACCTAAATATAAGGCATTTAACATACTTTAGAACAATATTGAAGATGTTGTGAAGAAATTCACTCAAATGTGGAAATTAATATATGGTCTAACAACAATTAAAGAAGGAGAAGAGGATCCCTTTGAGGGAAGAAACAATGGAGATGAAGAGGAAGACAAGGAAGATGAAACAATAAAAGGAAAAGAGGATACTACTATGGAGGAGACACAAAAGAAGACAAATGAAATGGCTACAGCTGAAGAGTAGCAAGAAGAATAGAGTGTGCAAGACACACAAATTTCAAGCATGAGCTCTCCACATGACACAAGCACGCCTATAGAAATTATAATTTTTAAGCATGTTCTTGATAATTCAGCTCAGAACATTAATCCTTTAACTGTAGAAGATCTCAAGAAGATTCTTGACCAATCCACACTACAAGCTAGATTGTGTGAGAACCTAATATTGGCCAGTGTTGATGAACTTTAGAAGGTAGTAGCTAAAATTACAATGGATAAGGTGAACACATAAGAACCACCTTCTACCATCCCTTTAGCTACTAGTGCTCAAACTTTAACAAAAACCTTAGTAGACACATCAACAAAGGTTGACACAACTGATAAAATTGATTTTGTTGAATAGAAAAAGACTAAAAGAGAAGAGGAAAAGGAAACTACAAAAAAACAAATAGGATAGAAAGACACTTTTGCACCTATAGCACAAACACAAGGTGCAAGTCAAATCATTGTGATTTGTGGAAGCAAATCTAAAGAAATTAAAGACATACCGAAGGAGAAGAAGCAAGAGGTCACTCAAGCATTGATAACACTACCAACATCTAGCACTCCTACAAAAGTCCTTTAGGAGCCAAGCACTGAAGTTGTACCATTGCAGATCTCAACACCAAGCTCAAGTTCCTCCAAGGTTTCTAAGGTAATTCACTATGGAGATGTAACTCTAGATGAATAAATAGTGATACCTAAATATGATTATGCAACAATAACATTAGAGCAGATAGGCATAATGTAACAAGCCTTGGAAAAGAAGAAAAATCAAGAAATACTGAGAAAGGAGTATAGATAGAGGCAAGTATTATAGGAAATCAAAGACATCTTCTTAGATGCATTCAGCTTGCAAACACCTAAAGAGTCAAATCCACTATTAGAAAAGTTATCAAAAATTATGGAACAAGTGAACAATGAAAACCAAGACACCAATGCAAAACTCTTGAAATGGTCTAAAAGGAAATTTCAAGGAAAAGTGAATGAAAATATATTTGGTGATATAACACTGCAACAAGTTGAATTGGCTATGAAAATTGAGAAAGTGAAGAAGGTACTTGAGAACATTTTCTCATTGTAAACTAAACTATGTGATCCCACACTCTTCACACAAGAAATAAGCCATAGAATTCTAAGTCTAGAGAGAAATTTAAAAGTATCAGGTATGGAACTACCTCAAAACCTATCTCAAAGTGAAGCATTTTCACTCATTGCTTCAATCACAAAGTCAACTAGTTGTACTAACAATAGAAGAGGCTAATATAAGAGCCAAGTTTATTAAAATCCAAGCCTCCCTTACCCCTCATATGGAGATATTCCATTAAGAACTAGGATTTGTAGAAACATTGTTGAAGAAAGATCCTAATCTTTCTACATCTAATGGACTATTTCACCTTCTAGTAGAGATAGAAATTCAAATAAAGTCACTAGATGTTGCATGTGACAATTGGGATGTTGCTCTAAAAATAATCATGGAGGTCCATAAGTCTTTCTTGGAAAAATACACCATCAATGTATAGAATCTTTGACATAAGTGTTGAAAAGGGGGGGATAAATAAGCAAGGGGGAATAAATAAGAAAGGGGGAGTAAATAAGAAAGGGGGAGATGATAAAAGAATAAAAAGGAAACACAAGTGAATGAAAAGAGGGGGAATAAACAAAGGGAAAATAAACCAAAGGGGGAGCAAAGAAAAATAGCACAAAGAGCAACAGAGTGTTGGAAATAGAGATGGAGTAACTAAGAGGGGAGGGGTGAATCAGTTACCACAAAAATAAATCCACAGATCCTTAGATGTCTTAAAATATAGTTGTTGCTGATACTCGATAAGCACACAAATAAATGCTGAAACTTGATAGATTTTTTGTTTAACTTATTAAGCATTTAAAGTGATTAGCATGCATGCATAAAGAAATAACATGAACATAAGAGACACTAGATTTAACGTGGAAACCCAATTTGGGAAAAACCACCAAGTAACTAGTTACCAATTTTCACTCTTCTGAAGTGAGCCCATTAGGAGCCAACCCTGTTAAAGGTTACAAAACACACTGTTAGATGTGACCCTGTTAGAGGATTTAATCACCCTATTAGAAGTGGCCTTGTTAGAGGTCTTTAGAAAAATTCAACTGAATTGTCACCTTGTTAGAGGATTTACAAAATGGTTGTTAAACCAACTCTGTTAAGAGATTTTGAATCACTGTTACAATGATTAGAAAGCAACAATGAAGTGATCTGAAATATATGCAACTTATCTTTGTTGAATACAGATCTTTGTTCTGCTTCACTAGATCCTTACTGATCGAATACAACTTTGCAGCTCCATAAGCATATCTAATCCTTCTTCAACATTCACTCATATATTCAATATTCACTCATTCCATATCCATATATTCGCACTCTTATGCATCAAAACTCTTGCATCTTATGAATTCACAACTTGACCTTTCATATATACCTTACAGATTTTCAAGTTGGCTCAATTACAAGTTACAACAACTAAAAAACATTAAATCAATCGGCTGCAAACATTGCATAAAACAATTAAACTTGATTCTTTAGAACTATAAAGTTCTTCGCTGCCTGACCCAACTCGGTGACCACTGCTCTAGAATAGTTTCCCTAGTGGCTCGGTAAACACTAAAAACCTTGCAACTTCCTTCGGAGACCGAGTTAACTCAATAAACACTGACCTTCCTTCACTTACCAAGTGAGCTCAGTAAAAGCTAACTTTCTCTTCGATGACCGAGTGAACTCGGTAGTTATTGACTTTCCCTTTGTTAACCTTGGGAGCTCGGTTAACATTAACTTTCTGCTACAAAATCCTTTGATACCCAAGTGAGCTTGGTAAGAGCTAACTTTCTATGTAATGTTCAAGAACACTCAGTAGTCACTATAAATTGCTTTGTTGACTGTCTGAGCTTGGTAGAATCTGTCTGATGGTTGAGATGACATTTGTGTAACATCAAAGACAATACATAATTAACAATTGTATCCAACAATCTCCGTCTTTGGCATTGATGGCAACACAACATGTCATAGCAGAATGAAATTTAAAAACAAGTCTTTCTCATAACAATTCTCCCTTTAAGATAGAAAACTCTCCCTCTTATAGTAATCTCCCTCTATGAAGGAATTAAATGAAAAAATCTTTATGTTAAACAAATTTCAAAGAGATATGACAGTAAAACTCTCCCTATTTGACAACACATGCCAAAGACAACTTAACTCAAATGAATTTTAGTGTACCTTTAGTACTGATTCATATGCAATATTTCCTGGTTATGCTACATCAACTGATAGATCTTCAACCTGGTATGAGTTTATGCATCACTAAAACTTTATTTTAGTGAACTTCAGATAGGGGAGTGACCCCTAATTTACCTCTTAGATACAGGAATGCATCCTTAGGTAATGGTTTTTTGAATATGTCAGCAATTTGTTCCTTTGTATGAACATATTCCAATCTAATCTCCTTAGCTTGCACTAATTCTCTGAAAAAATGATATTTTATTGCAATGTGCTTGGTTTTGGAATGCATCACTGGATTCTTAGATATGTTGATTGCACTTGTATTATCACAAAACATAACAACTAGTTCTTTGATTTCCATCTTCATACCTTCCAACAACTGTTTAAACCAAATAATATTAGAACAGTTTACTGTTGCAGCAACATACTCTGCCTCTGCTGTAGATTGAGATGTACAATTCTACTTTTTGCTTGTCCAAGAAACCAACCTCTTTCCAAGAAAGAATGCACATCCGCTTGTACTTTTTCTATCATCAAGGTTTCCTACCCAATCAGCATTAGTAAACACTTTCAAATCCAAATTACCTCCAGACTTATACCATAAACCATACGCTTTAGTTCCTTTCAAATATCTCATTATTCTTTTGATTGCCATAATGTGATTTTCTCTTGGTTTTTCTAAAAATCTTGCTACAATACCAACTGCAAGGGCAATATCTAGCCTAGTATGAACTACATACTACAATTTTCCAATCATAGATCTATACAATGTTTGATCTACTTCTTTTGATTCATCTTCCTTGGTAAGTTTTAATCCGATGCACATAGGAGTCCCAACTGGTTTACAATCTTCCATTCCAAAAAAATTCAATATCTCCTTGATGTATTTTGATTGAGTAATGTAGATACCATTTTTATTTTTTTGAATTTGAAGACCAACAAAGAATTTGATCTCACCAAACATAGACATTTCAAATTCCTTGTTCATTTGTTCTGAGAATTCTTTGCACAGATCATCATTCCCTGTGAAAATAGTATCATCTACAAATATTTCTGCCCAGACAATCTTATTATCTGGTCCTTCCTTAATATACAAGCTACTGTTATCATTAGTTCTTTGAAAACCAATCTGAATAAGATAGTTATGCAGTCTTTCATACCATGCTCTAGGAGCTTGTTTCAGACCATATAATGCCTTGTGTAATTTGTAGACCATGTTCTTCTTATCTGGAACAACAAAACCTTCAGGTTGTTCAATGTAAACTTCTTCATCCAGGATACCATTGAGGAATGTTGACTTGACATCCATCTGATAAACTTTGAATCCTTTTTGAGCAACATATGCTAGTAAGGTTCTAACTCCTTCCAATCTTGCAATAGGAGCAAAAGTTTCTCCATAGTCTATTCCTTCTTCTTGAGCATATCCTTTGCATACTAGTCTAGCTTTGTTTCTTGATACCTTACCATCTTCATCCAACTTGTTTCTAAATACCCACTTGGTTCCAATCACATTTTTATCTTTAGGCCTAGGTACAAGAGTCCATGTCTTATTTTTCTCTATTTGTTCTATTTCTTCATTCATAGCCTCAATCCAACTATCATTTTCTAAAGCATCTTTGATATTTCTAGGTTCAAAATCAGCAAGTAAACAAGTACCTTTCAACTTGCTTATTGTCATGGTTCCTTCAAATTTGTCTCCAATGATTTGATCTGTTGAATGATGTCTCCTGACGTATTTAGCTAATACAGGTTCCTTTCCTTTTGAATGGATTTCATTATTATCCTCTTGCATTTCAACTTCAGGTTCTGTCTATTCTAGCTTGGTAGATATTTGCTCGGTAGATGTTAGGTTGGGTCCTTCAAACTCGGTAGACACTTGCTCAGTAGACACTGAATTTAACTCGATTTGTTGTGGCTCGATTTGAACTTCCTATAACTCAGTTACAGATGACTCGGGAGTAGAAGATTCCTGATTCTCTGATGTAACTAGTACTGTATCAGGTTCAATGAAGACAAAGCTTCTATAATCTTCTAGTTCCCTTTTGCTTTCTTCTTCACTCCTTTCTGCAAATTCATCAACTTTCACATGTGCACTTTCTATGACTTTGTGAGTAGACAAGTTCAAACATCTATATGCCTTACTTTTGCATGAGTATCCAAATAATATACCTTCATCACCTTTCACATCAAATTTTCCTTTTCTAAATTCTTTCAAAATGTAACATTTACTTCCAAATACTTTAAGGTAACTTACATTAGGTTTATAGCCATACCATAACTCAGAGGGGGTTTTGAATGAGTCTTTCATCAACTGTACTCAGTTCAAAGTATAAATTGTAGTGTTGATAGCTTCCTTCTACTATTTGATAGCAATGCTCTTTTCAATCATTAAAATTCTTGCACAATCCATGATGGATTTGTTCCTTCTTTTAGCTATTCCATTTTGCTGGGGTGTTCCAGGGGCTGATACCTATCTTTTGATTCCTCTTTCAATACAAAAGTTATTAAACTCATGTGAAATGAATTCTCCACCTCTGTTTGACCTCAAGCATTTTAATCTTTTTCCCGTTTCCTTTTCTACTCTGGCCAAATACCATTTGAACTTTTCAAATGCTTCTGATTTGTTTCTTAGATACATGACTGTTATCATTCTTGAGTAATCATCAATAAAAAGAATGAAGAACTTTTCTCTAGTATAGCTTTCAATTCCAATGGGTCCACATAAATTAGTATGCACAATTTCTAATATATCTTCAGACTGATAGTTTTTACTTTTAAAACTAGTCTTTCCCATTTTTCCAATTTGACAATTTTTGCATAGACCGACCTCAAGTTTCTTTATGTTAGGAATGCCTCTTACTTTCTTGAATTTTCTTATCTTTACCAGATTATCAAAGTTCACATGACACAACCTTTTATTCCATAACCAACTTTCTTCTACTTGAGCAATGAAACATGAACATTCACCTAGTTCAAGATAGAACAAGTTACCTTTAGTTTGAGTACCTAATCCAATCAGCTTTCCTTTGTCATCCAGCAGTCTTGCTTTACCATGCATGAATTCTACTTTGAATCCATTATTGAGTAGTTGTGCCACACTTAACAAATTATGCTTTAGTCCTTCTACCCAATAGGTATTATCACATATAAGTTCCTTGGTTAGAGAGATTCTTCCTCTTCCTTTTATACAACAAGGTTCATTGTTACCAAATCTTACATTGCCACCATCATAGTCTTCAAAGTATTCAAACTTAGTTTTGTCGCTAGTCATGTGATGAGAACAACCACTATCTATGATCCATGTATCATTTTTGCTCATATGAGAAATGAGTTCCATTTCCTCATCATTATCAAATTCATCTTTCATAGCAATGTAGACGATTTCATCTTCTTCTTCATCATTAGAATCATTATAATCGTTAGCCATAAAACATGTTTTCTTACCTTTATCCTTGAATGATTTGAAATTTTTCTTGCCATTCCATTTGTGATATTTCCTCTCATCTTTATTCTGCTTGTTTGGACACCTAGCAGCAATATGACCAACTTCTTCACATGAAAAATAGATTAGGGGTACTTTACCTTTGTATTTTCCTCTGCCTCTAGAATATTTCCTTGCTAGAAGGGCTTCAATTACTTCAAGATCACTTTCTGAACTTTGGTTTGATTCATCTTCACTTTCTGACTGGGATTTCTTATTGCCTTTCTCCTTGAGTGAAAGTTTGGCTTCAAATGTCGATTCAATGTTCTTTGAAGCTGGAACATAGTTATCAAAGTTGTCTAGTTCAAATGCAGTCAATCTTCCAACTATAGCCTCTCGATTTATCTTATGATTTGCTTCAAACCTTCTTTCTTGAATTGTAGAAACTCTGATTGCATAAATGGGAAGAAGAGTTCTGAGAACTTTACTTATAACTGTCTCTTCCTTGATATCTCCTCCAGATGCTTTGATTTCACTGACACATGCTTTGACTCTTTCAACATATTTTGCAATGTTTTCATCCTCTCGCATCCTCATTTGATCAAATTGTCCTCTCAGACTTTCTGCTTTGGCTCTTCTAACATTATCATCTCCTCCATAGATCTCTTTCAGCTTTTCCCACATTTCAAAAGAAGATTTGCAGTCCTTGATATCATCAAATTCTTCATAAATCAGAGCAGATGCTATATCTATCATCATAATGTTGTGGGTCTTCTTTTCAGCAATATCATTGATAGATAGTGTACCAGTTGGTTCTGCATATTTTTCATCAAAGTATTTTAGTCCTATATCTCTAATAGAAGCTAGATGAACTCTCATCAACCCTTGCCATGCTGAAAAGTTGTCCCTGTTAAGTCTTGAAATTTCCCTCTTATAAGACATCCTGATCTTTAGCTTAGATCCTTGAAATCTTATCCTGCAAGCACCAAGAGATCTAATATCAATTGTTGGAAATAGAGATGGAGTAACTAAGAGGGGAGGGGTGAATCAGTTACCACAAAAATAAATCCACAGATCCTTAGATCTCTTAAAATATAGTTGCTGCTAATACTCAATAAGCACACAAATAAATGCTAAAACTTGATAGATGTTCTGTTTAACTTATTAAGCATTTAAAGTGATTAACATGCATGCATAAAAAAATAACATGAACACAAGAGACACCAGATTTAACGTGAAAACCCAATTTTGGAAAAACCACCAAGTAACTAGTTACCAATTTTCACTCTTCTGAAGTGAGCCCTATTAGGAGCGAACCATATTAAAGGTTACAAAACACACTGTTAGGTGTGACCCTGTTAGAGGATTTAATCACCCTATTAGAAGTGGCCTTGTCAGAGGTCTTTAGAAAAATTCAACTGAATTGTCACCTTGTTAGATGATTTACAAAATGGTTGTTAAACCAACTCTGTTAAGAGATTTTGAATCACTGTTACAATGATTAGAAAGAAACAATGAAGTGATCTGAAATATATGCAACTTATCTTTGTTGAATACAGATCTTTGTTCTACTTCACTAGATCCTTACTGATCGAATACAACTTTGCAGCTCCATAAGCATATCTAATCCTTCTTCAACATTTGCTCATATATTCAATATTCGCTCATTCCATATCCATATATTTGCACTCTTATGCATCAAAACTCTTGCATCTTATGAATTCACAACTTGACCTTTCATATATACCTTACAAATTGTCAAGTCGTCTCAATTACAAGTTACAACAACTAAAAAATATTAAATCAATCGGCTGCAAACATTGCATAAAACAATTAAACTTGATTCTTTAGAACCATAAAGTTCTTCGCTGCCCGACCTAGCTCAGTGACCACTACTCCAGAATAGTTTCCCCAGTGTTAACCAAGTGAGGCTTGGTAAACACTGCAAACCTTGCAACTTCCTTCGGAGACTGAGTTAACTCGGTAAACATTGACCTTCCTTTGCTTACCAAGTGAGCTCGGTAAAAGCTAACTTTCTCTTCGATGACCGAGTGAACTCGGTAGTTATTGACTTTCCCTTTGTTAACCTTGGGAGCTTGGTTAACATTAACTTTCTACTTCAAAATTATTTGATGCCCGAGTGAGTTCGGTAAGAGCTAACTTTCTATGTAATGTTCAGGAACGCTCGGTAGTCACTATAAATTGTTTTTCTGACTGTCTGCTATCTAATGGCTGATATGACATTTGTGTAACATCAAAGACAACACACAATTAACAATTGTATCCAACACAGAGCATATTAGATAAAGAGTATCATCATATTGAAGACAAAGAGTATCAGCAAGAGACAAATCTACTCACAATGGAGAATAGATTTTTGATACAAATTAGGTATAAGGGAGGTTATAAAATTTGAGGTATATAGTCTATTATAAAATTTTGAAGTTTTGTATATAAGCCGAGTTATGAATATATTATACTCTGGAAGGTTAGATTGATTATTTAAAGTTAAGTGTTTTTGACACTCATGTCAAAGGGGGAGATTGTTGATCTCAAATTGGTTTTGACAATTGAGTGTCAACACACTTGGGTTATTCACTAAGTTCATGTCAAAATAGTAATGCATGCCAAGTGTGATATGTAAGACTGTGCCAACTTCCAATGAGTGTTGAGTCACTCATGTGCTGAGTCACTCAAGTGTCAAGCAGATAATACATGCCAAGTGATTCAAGTGCTGAGTATATAGTAGATATCAATCAGTTCAGGTGTAAGTCAAAAATAGAATTACAATATGTGTCAAGCATTAATAATTTAAAGTGTCAAGCATCATAGATTGGACATATTTATTTCTAATTGCACAAACAACTATGTAAATTATTTCTCAGCTGACCTAAGGATAGAATATGATCTTTTGAAGATAAGGACAAATCTGTATGAGGATTCCCTGTGCAATGACATGCAACCAATCATAAAAAGGGAAGGATTAAGCAGAAAAAAGGATGAATCATAGCTATAGATTCATATCTAACACTAAGTCTTCTAGTCTTCTTAAGGAGGAAGAAACCCTAAACTTCATAATGAGAAAGTAAGGAATTGAAGGAGGAAAATAGTGAAGTTTGCATATGAAATATAAAGCATTCATGGAGACTTAGAAGATATAGAGAGTGAATTGCATAATCAGTTTGAGAGGAACAAAGGATAGAGGATATAGCATTGAAATATCATATTAGAGATGATCAAGAAAACTGTACGGATTTGATCTTTAATTAGGCTACTAGAGCTATATTGAAACATCCTAACGAGTGAATTTAGTTAAATCTCTTAGGAAAATTAGTCCTAACAGACTATTATAAATCCTTTAACAAGGTGACATTCCAAGTGGATGTTCTGAAGTCCTTAAGCTAGGCACACTTCTAATAGGGTGTTGAAATCCTCTAATAAGGTGGGACTTAACAGTCCTTATAAGCCTTTAATATGGTAGGCCTTTCACAAGGTAGATCATGTTTCATGGTCAAATCATTATAACCTTAATTGGCTACACTTTATTACTACAGTAGTGAAGAATTGTGGGTTTCATCCCCACCCCAGTTTTACCTTCGCTTTGAAGGGTTTTTAGGTAATCATATCAGGTGTCAAATATGTGATATCTTATATGTTTACATGTTTTAGATGTGTAGACACCTAAATTTGTCCAAATACCCTTAACCTAACCAATTAAATAAATACTTATTATTTATTTAGTTCCCCTACCTTAATTAAATAAATTTTACATTTATTTAATTACATTCACCTTACCTTGATTTAAATAAACTAAGGTTTATCTAAATCCTAGCCTTTCCTTGATTTAAATAAACTAAGATTTATTTAAATCCTAACCCATTCACTTTAATTAATTAAATAAATTTTACATTTATTTAATTACGTTCACCTTACCTTGATTTAAATAAACTAAAGTTTATCTAAATCCTAGCCTTTCCTTGATTTAAATAAACTAAGATTTATTTAAATCCTAACCCATTCACTTTAAGTACTTTGCTTGCTTAATTAATCCTTTCCTAAATCCCACTTGGAATTAAATATTACATTTAATCCTATTTGAGCACATGGCTCCTACCTTTGACCCTCACCTAACCTCACTACCTCTAACCTAACCCATCTTGCTAAACCTACCCACTTCCTAATCATGCTTGCTTTTCCTATTCACCTTGCTAATTACCTTTTAATCTTAAGTGTGTGCTCACACGTGTGAGGAATCCTCACACATGTGTGAGAGATGTTCACACTTCTCACACCCCTCATGTCTTTCATGCCTATTGCACACTTGTCCATTTGCATGAGAGTCAAGGTGTCTCACATATGTGTGAGAAGCCATGTTTCTCACACCTCTTGCACACTTGTCCCCTTTGCATGAGAGTCAAGTTGTCTCACACATGTGTGAGAATTCATGCTTCTCACAACTCATTGATCATGTCACCATCAAAGGTTGCTCACACATGTGTGAGCATATTTCCCCTTTTTAATGGTCAAAACTCTAATCCATGTGGAGTCTACTTGGCCTCCACCTCATGGACACCTCATTGATCCTAAGAGATCCTAGCCCTTCATCTTGCATTGAATCTCAAATGTCCATTGCATCCATTTTCTTATAAAAGGAGAGCCCTCTCCTCATTTCCATAAGCACTATCTACCTCATTGTTATGTTGTAGGAATAGTGAGCAACCACATCCCATGAGTAATGAAATCATCTACACTTGATGATCTCATGAGATTTGCATATGTGCTATTTTGAATAGTTTATGCTCTTTTTATTTCATGTTGTCTTTATTTTACATGTTTACCTTCCATATTTTGAGGTTTTCATAATCATGTAGGAATAGATGTTAGTTGCTTAGTGTGTATTCCCTTAATTACATTTTTATGCAATACAAGATGTATGTGCTTTACATGTTATTTCAAGTTTATTTATTGAATGCATGAGATGGATAAGTGGTGGATAGTTTTATGGTTCATGTTTTAACTATTGATTCACCCCCTCCTCCCCCCTAGTAGTTTACCTTTCCTACTTGTAATTCCAACAACTAGAAATTATGCATCATGAGTTTGAAGGCAATGTTATTGTCAAAACTTAGGTAGTTTCAAGGAAGCCACAAAAAAGGTAAATTGTTCAAGCACACCATTGCAAATGAGAGTGAGTTGAAAGAGACAACTAAACTCAATTTTGTGTGGTAAGTTCACTATTTGTGTTTTGAAATTGTTGGTGATGGTTCATTTTTTAGTCTATTAATGACTATTAGCATTTTGTTAAATGGGGTGATAGAATTGGGTGTGATGGGTAGTGTCATGGTCATCTTAACAAAATATATATGATGTCCTCTAAACACTAAGTTGGGTTTGTTGTTAATGATTATGTAAAGGTGTTAATAGATCGGGGTTATTAAAAACACTATTATGGTAGGCTAGTGGAATATGTATCTTGCAAAAATATTGTATAAGATATATAATCTTAGAGTCTCAAAAAAAAAAATTACATGCAATTATCAGTTCAAATTAGCTTTGTTGTTAAGATTTGATAAAAATATGAAAATTACACTTAGATACAAAGAAGCATAAGAAAAATGGAAGATGAAAAGAAAGTCGTGGCAATTATATTCACATGAAAATGGAAGATGGAATGGATGTGGTTGTTTCTTATTAATGTTGTTTTGTGTTCAAATGAAATATATGTGGTTTTGTGTGTGTGTGTGTGTGTGTGTGTGTTTGTGTGTGTGTGTGTGTGTGTGTGTGTGTGTGTGTGTGTGTGCACGAGCGTGCGCGCGCACGCGCGCGTGTGTGTGTGTGTGTGCGTGCTTGTGTGTGTGTGTGTGTGCAATTATCAATTACATTTTTTGTTAAAATTTGTTAAAAATATGAAAGTTATACTTGGATGCAATGAAACATAAGAAAAATGGAAGAAGAAAATAATGTTGTGGAAGTTAAGTTGACATGAATGTAGAAGATAACATGGATGTGGTTTTTTTTTATTGATGTGGTTGTTTTGCATTTAGATGAAATGGATGTAGTTTTCTCTATTGATAAATTTATTTTCCAAGACAATTCATTTTTTTATTACATGTGCAATTTCATATAAATGTGCACTATGAACTATAGTAAAATGACATTGAATTTTTTTGTGTGAAATGGTATTTTGGAAGAGACAGGCTTACTTTTGGCTCCACAATTTCTTGTGTTCCACTACTATAGGTCTTAAACTTTTCCTACACCCTAATATACATTTTTTTAAAGATTGTATTTGTTGGTTTTGTTTGAGTATGAATTTGGTAGGATTTTGACATTTAATTTGTAACGCCCCGCTTGGGAACCCAAAAGAAATAAACCTAATATGTTACAAATTTTACTAAACTATTATTTTTAGTTTAAACAACATCAAAGTAACAATAATGCGAAAGAAATATATACATACACATCAAGAACATGTAATCAATTATAAATACAGTTTCAATTCCTTAAGGGTTCCTTCATGTTGAGTCACATTTACTAAAGTTTTATTAATAAGTTTAAGTCTCAATTACAATGTCCATAATCATAAAATGAATAAACACATACAGTCATATAAGCATATGCATAAGTACAACTAATAATATGAAAGTACATCTAATGAATAACATCAATTGCACATGTCACAAGGTATCAAAAAATAGATACAAGTATATCAAAATATAATACAATATCCCATAGGATCTCAAAACACATGATACGTAGATACATCAAATGAATAGAAGTCTTCAAGATAAAAAAAAAGAATGATAATGGTACCACAGTATCAAGGAGCATCAAACATCTATCAATTTGAAGGGGACCCACATGGTAAGAATACACTACCTCTCGATTGTGTGGTCACTTAATCAGGCTCCCACTCCCATCATGCAGGAGAGATAATGTATGATCCACACATAGATAATCAAATTATAAAATAATCTAGGCAAGAAATCTTGATAGCCAAAACTACCTCAAAGGTAACACAAACTACTCAAGAAGAAGAGATAACTAAAATTAAAAGGACACTTATACCAATACTAACATCTCATACCAAGTCAACATACAAATATCAAGAGCAAAAATATACAACTACCTCAAAGTCAATGACAAGAGTCACAAGAACAATGACCAACAGATAACAAATGTCATCAATAAAAGTAAACTACCAATCACTAACTCCAACAATAAAACCACCACCAATGAATAACTGATCATTCATTAATAAAATTCAATTATCAATAATAAATGGCATCCAATCAATGAGTAACAACTCACAATAAATACACATTTTGTCGAGTGGTTCTCCACAGTTGTTTTAAGATTCTCATTGTTATATCTTTCTTGTCCCTTTGTACAAGGTCTTGGGTCCTTTCAAAACTTATTTTTACTTAATCAAAACAACTCACAATAAATACACCATCAAAAGTAATATCCAACAAGTACACTGCCAGAGAAAAATATTTAAAAAGCATAAAGGAGACTCAAGCTACATACTATAGTGTCATCACATGAACCAACTCTAACATTACCCTAGTAGTCTTTTAAGACCCCAGCCCCCCAGTGACTCTATGCGGAACCAAGATACTCTCTCGTGAAGATGAGGAAACTGGTCATAACTCTCAAAGTATCATCTTTGTCTCATCCTTAGTCTATACAAGCACTCAAGGCATGGAGAAGAAAAAATCTCTAACTTATCTTTTTAATGTATCTCAAGGAAAAGGGCTAGGCCAAATATTTTAATTACTATGATATCACTTATTACACAACTTACAATGAGTTACCCTGGTAGCCACTTTGGGCCCTAGCCCCCATTACAAGCCACTCTCATAAACATGCACCTAGACTACCTTCCCAAAAATCACAAACCACAATAATGTCCCATACCACAAGAGTAATATTAATAGAATTTGATTTTTTAACAGGCAACCCAAAGAATAACATTGGTTCTCAAAACCCAAGTTCTCATAAATGCTTAATAACATAAAGCTCATAAAACATAAATCAAAATTCAAAACATAAAATTTATCATGACATCCAGTCAAATAATCATAAAAGAAATCTCAAAAATGCCTCTAGGACACATCCTAACTTGGCTAACTAAACAACTTGTAAAAAAAAACTATCAAGAAAATAAGCATCACCAGACTATAAATAGAATATTAAAAAACACATAGTTTTCAGCCACATGATTTAATTCTACCAATTTCTCTTGTTTAGTTTGGGTCATAAGGATGTGTTTAGAAATAAAGTAAGAATATATATGTTATTATAAATTGTTTTTGATATGTTATTATAAATTGTTATGCTAATATACTTATTTAAAATAATAAGTATTTAATTTTTTATGCATATAAAATATCATGCAATATTATCATTTTATTAATTTAAATAATCTTAAATCATAAATGATTTAACTAATCACATAAATGTATATTATTAAATTAAATAATGATATCAATTTCATTACTAAAATACTAATTTGACTTCTATTTAAGTCCAATATTAACATTTACTTTTCTTTTAATTCATAATGCAACTAGAAATAAAATTATAAATTTAATTGGATTATTTATAATTTCTCTCATAAAGTCAAATAGTTATTAACTAGATGATTACAAAGTGAACTCTACCACAACTTCTCTTAAAATATAATAAAATTCTAAATATTTATTTATTAACCTCTCTCTTGCAATAATAATTATAAAATTATTTAAGGAAAGAGCCTACAACAAAATAGTAACTTGTGAGCCTCTCATCTGGGAAGTCTTGGTTTGATTCCACTCGCTCAACACATAAAAATAATTAATTACAACAAATAATAATAATTAATCTAGGCTTCGGCCGATTAGTGATCAAAATATATATTTTTAAAATTATAAAATCATTTATATGCAACTAAGAGTTTAATTAGACTTAATTAATCACTAATACTAACATTCACTTTATAACTAAATGGATAATATTTATCTAATATTTAGAAATTAATAAATTATTATTATTATTCAAAAATATTTTTTTAAAGGTATTTTTTTTAATTTCCAAAATTAATAATTAATCATTAGAAAAAAAAGTTATTATTCTTATTATTTTTAAATAAATAAATCTAAAAATTAGATTCTATAAAATAAAAATACACATACAATTAGTTTTGTTGCATGTCTTTGATCTCTCAAATCATTCAACCATACTATACTTAGTTTCTATTTTTAGCATATTTGTTTTCACATGCATGTAACCATACTACATTTAGCTTTCTATTTTTAGCATATTTGTTTTCACATGCATGTAATCTTATTATACTTAGCTTTCTATTTTTAGCATTTTTTTTTCACATGCATGTAACCATACTATACTTAATTTCTATTTTTAGCATATTTGTTTTCACATACATGTATACGTTTAGTTACAACATACTTTCCTCTCAATTGATCTTTTGCTTTCCGAATAATATTGCAATTAAAATATTTTAGATGTAAGAAGAATATTCATCTATATGTATAAAATTCATGATAATCATATAGTTCCAATGACAAATTTAAAGTTGAAACCCTAACTGTTCAATTTATTATTTTCTTTTGATTTTCAATAATTAAAATTTTCGTTATATTAGAGAGGGTTTTATAAGAATACAATCACAATAATTTTTTACAATTTTTTTATAATTTTTCTCAGTCAAGTTTTCTTGATTAATAAGTTTTCTTTTTTTCAAAATCTACAACATAATTCTTTATTCAATAATCAATACAGTAAATTAATAAGTAATATGCAAACACCCAAGAAGACACGAAGTAGACAGATCTTTCAATAAAATTCTACAATGAGCTTTCAAACCCTACCTCAAAAACAAAGCTAAAATCTGAGACGATCTGTGAATACATGCAAATCCAAACCCTCTAAAACTTTCAACAATTCTTTTGATTCAATTCTGAATTTTTTCTCTCAAAACCTCAAAACTATGACTAAAATTTGAGACAATCTGTGAATGCATGCAAATCTCAAACCCTCCAAAACTCTCAACAATTCTTTTGATCCAATTCTAAATTTTGCTTCCCAAAACCTGTGCATAATTGCAAAATGAGCTCTAGATCTCTAATAAAGAGTTCTTCTCTAAATTGGGGCTCTGATTGTGTAATCATGAGAGGTAACTCACTGATTAATTATTGTTTATTACTTTATTACCTTTTAAATTTTCATGCACAACTCTTTTAGATATTTAATTACAAAATATCTTAGTTTAGATAATTAGCTTTCTCTCTTTAATTAATTGTCAAAGCATTTTTATAATATATTTATTAATTTAATTAATAACATTATTTAGAGTTTATTATTAAAATAAAACTGCTAAATAATTATAATTAAATTAAATAAATATAATTACGCCATAATTAGAACTATAAATTTATCTTTAAATTTTATTATTTTATATTTTATTTTCCTCTAGTTTATTAACTAGTACAAGCACTAATCAAAATATAGTTTAAAATTAATAATAATAATCAATAAAGCAATATTAAATCTGTAATATTTTAATATTTTAATTATCTCTTTGTCCAACTTCTCAAATTAGACATTTAAATTAAATCTTTTAAACTCAAGTACATATTTAATTAATTTATAATTAATTAAATATCATCATATTCTAATTTCTCTTTAACCAATTTTCTAAATTTAGACTTCTAAATTAAAGCACATATTTAATTAGTTTTTAATTCAATTAAATATTCTAATACTTTACTATTTTATTTTTAATCAAATAAAATTTGATAATTCTCAATATTATATGATTAATCAGAATATTATAATTAAATCATTTACCAAATAAATCACATAGTGAAATCCATATAAAAGCAATATTACCAAAATAAACCAAAGCTCAAAATCAAACAACACAGACAAAGTAAACTCACAAGTTTTAAAAAGGGTAGAAACTCAATTATAAGTGCTCCTTGCAAGACAAGTTTTTAGGCTTTGGTTGAGATTGGACCTGAACATTATCTCCCCATTCTTACCATTGAGCTATTGTGACAGGGCACACTCATCCTAGCAATTCAGGGAAGTTGATGATTGGTACCTGCAATCCTACATAAAATCTGAACATGTACATATGCATAAATATCTAAACTAAATAGGCAATGGCAAGGAGTGGCACATTGTGTAGATCCTGACTAGCAGGTGACTACGACTCCCTCCCTTAATGACATCAAACACAACAAACAGAAAGATAAAACAGACACATGCACCATATACATGCAAGTATGGGGTAAGTACCATAATAATTATAAGTCAAACATCAAATGCTCAGATAAAATAATGCATTGTTACAAATATGAAGTGATTATCATTAAAGCATCATCTGACATTGCTATGAAAGAAATCACATTTATTAACTACAAATCATTAAAACATCATTAATGCACCAGTAACCATAATCATTAAACAACACATGAAATATAGTCAACTAAGTAATTATTTATTGATATATATGTAATCCAAGTCATGGAACTATTTCATAATTATAAATCCAATACCCTTGAAACTAACACATGCATGAAATAGGCATAAAAAGAGTTTGGTAAATATAATGGAAAAGCAAACTATGGGTGGGCATTACATAATTTACAAAAAGCTTTGAGAAAAGTGAGTGGGTTTTATTGATAAATCCTTGAAGGGAAATAATGATTATGTTGCTAATTACCAAAGACAAATATTTGTAGTGTTGACAATGTTTATAGAAAAATAAATGGGCACATTGGTGATTTTCAAAGAAAAAGAAATGGCCATGTTTGCACTATTTGAATAATTATTAATGGATTTGTTTGTAATATTTGAGAAGTCAAAATGTCGGAGCCTAACATGTCAAACCCTTCACTATTAGTTCAATTCAGGAAAATATTATTTTATGACAACTTTTTTTTCTCTTTGGTAGAATTTTGCCTATGTTTAGCATTATTTGCACAAATATCCTTCATTTCTATAATGAAACTTTCATTTATTTTGCATATGTCACTTTCATTACTAAGTAGATAGAATTTGTAAGGCTCGAATAAAACATACATTTATTTAGAAGGACAAGATATTATTATCAATAACCTCTTCCTTCTTGCATATAAGATGTATAAAGATTTTTATTTTAAAACTAGCTCCTAACTAAATATTTTACATATATTTTCTAAAAGATATGTATGCTAGTAAAAATGTTTCAAAGAAATAACATTTGGGTGAATTTACAATTGGATACATGTGAGTAATTTTAGAAATGAGGGGGTTTTATCAACAAGATGATAGTGTGAGCATATTGTGAAAATATTTCACAAAATGGCAATTAGGCAAATCTACAATTGCATGCATGTGTTATTCTATAAGTAAGGGAGGATTATTTTTACAAGCATGGTCAACATTGTGAATGGCATAATTGATGGTTTTACATTAAAGGAGAAACTAGAGGCATGATAAGTGGAAGGACATAACATATGTGTTTATATGAAATGTTGTTACAGTGAGAATGGTTTCACAAGGAAGGAAGGGTGTGGACATATTATAAATTTGGAATTATAGATAAGTGGATGTAAAATGATTGTGAGTTGATAATAAAGTGATTAGTTATTATGTATCTTTTGCTTTCTAGGTCAAAAGATGAATAGATATCTATTTTATAACCAAATAGCAATGAGCTAAAGTGCTCTTTTTTTAATAAAATGGAATTTGTGATTGTTTAGGAAGTTAGAAGGGGTTGGGGGAAAGCAATGCAATGTAACATATCTGTTGTGCCCAATGAAAGGCAAACTAATTTTCTAAAGTTAAAGGTTGCATTTAGTATGTAATGACATGTGTTATAGAGCACACGACCTAGGTGCGTCCAATAAAGGTGGTGGTTTGGTGGGGGGTCGATTCTCCCTAAGTCCCCAAATATTGGAAACATCCACCTATAAGGGATGCATGCTTTTTTGGATGGAATTCATCCCCGTGGAACAATAATTTATTTTTTCATTTGATGATAAGAATCAATGTATCAAGAATATGTTTGATTTGTCAAAGAATTTTAATGCTTTTGTGTAGCTAGTTTAATGGAGATCTTTTCAAGAAAAAGTAAATTTTTATTAGAAGAGTGCTAAACAATTAGACTTTTAAGTGATTGGATGATCAAAGATTTATTGTGAATTTGATTTTGCTGCCCTATAAGGCAATGATCAATATTATGTTCCAAATTCAATAAAATCAAAATATATTTTTATTTTTAACTGTAGATGTTATGTTATTTGAGTTACATATGTATACCTCACACTAGCAAATATAGATGAAATGGGGATGATTGAATTGAAGTTGTAATAGATGAACCTTTTATGACAATATGTGATTTAATTTATTTTTATAAAATGACTTATAAAGTTCGAACCCATATGACCCCCTTTATTAATAAGTTTATTAAAGGATAACTTAATTAAGACTTCCTAGGTATAATGAGCCACAATGGTCTATTTATTGGCTACTTGATCAAAATAATATAAAGTCACTTTAGTTTTTTTAAATAAAATATTTAAGTCAACTATAAAGAATTTTAATATTTTCATATTTATTCTAAATCTATCACCCAACCTCTCTAGATGCAATCTAAAGCTACAACTTGGTTTGAATCAAGAAGACTAACTAGTAGTCTTCCAAAATATGGTTTCTCCTTAAAAACAAGAGTCTAGCTCTAATCAACTAAAAAAGTTCATAAGGCCTTGTGCCATGCTCCCGAGCCCTCTTGGTGGTCAACAAGTCAAATAACAGCATCCTCAAAAAAATAGAAACTACCCTAAAATAAAAAACTAACTCTTTGTATCTAAAATGACTTGTACATGCTCAACTCCACTAGCTCTAAGCGGTCAACTGGTGAAGTTACAGTCTCCTACAAATAGGAGTCCCCCAAAAATTAGAAGATTGGTGATGAACTTATTAAATGCCTCACAAATCCCATCAAAGGTTCTCAAACCTACTAAATGGGTTCCGAATTAGACTAATTCTACAAGTTGAACTTATTAAATGCCTTGCAAATCTCATCAAGGGTTCTAAAATTGGCTATATTAGCCTGCAAAACCCGGTAATAGACTAATCCTACAAGTTGACACTAACACTAAAGAAGGAAGACGTCAAAATGAGAACATTAGATTCCAACAAATGATAGTACCTATAGAAGACTGCAACATGAATCATAGTGGAAAAGTATCGAGGGTTATTTGATCCTAATTGAAAATGGAGTCAATATTGGAAATTGGATGGGAGTGATTGATATCGGTGTGAGTTTGAAGATAGTATGTAACATTTTTATGAAACAAGACGACGTTGCAGACACAGTCACGAAAGCATAAATTAGGTTGGAATCTTATCAAAATTGAAATAAGAAAGAAGGTAGCAAAAAGTAGTATATAAGTTCGTTCAGGGAACTCGGGCGACGGGTTTTTTTTTCGTGAAAGCTGGATTAATTAGATTAAACAACAAATGAAAAAAGTCAATGGTGATTCCCTGATCTTCCGAAAATAGATTATTGGAAAAGCTCTGCAGTTATCAAACAGAAACATCGGTTACCAATAATTCAACTAGCATTACCAATAATCCCTGCAAGAGCACACACCATCTCTAAAATGATGAAAACGAACACCATCTCTCACAAATATTTCTCTTTTTGATATCTTAGATATAAACTTAGTATAAGTATGACAGTCTCCGCACACACGAAGATTCTTAATCACCCGGACGAGTGTTCCATGGCATGTACTGATTATTCCAAAAGCAATGGCTAATCTTTCACTATGACCACAAAGAATATGTTCTTTCTCATCATCGTCCACATCCTGTAACACAAAATTAGAATCTGGAACATACCCTGCCTCCTTCATCTCTCCAGCCCAGCTTTGAAGCATAGAGTAGATTTCTTCAATTTGAGGATGTGATTTGTCTCCAACAATGAATGTGTGCACTCTATTTTTCACTTCCACCCAGCTGCATCCTGGCCTCTTCTTCAGCCCTCTTTTTTCAATCACCTTCCTTACCTTTCCTGCCTCAACCCATTTCCCAGCGCCAGCAAGGATGTTGGACAACAACACATAATTTGCAGTATTTTCAGGTTCCAACACAAAAAGGTGCCGGGCAGCACGCTCTCCGAGTTCTACATTTCCATGTACTTTGCAGGCACCGAGCAATCCTCCCCATACGCAGGCATCAGGTTCCACTTGCATCTTTCTAATGAATTCATATGCTTCGTTTAGGTGGCCAGCTCGGCCAAGAAGGTCTACCATACAGGCACAGTGTTCCATAGTGGGTAAAATGTTGTGTTCTTGCTTCATAAGTTCGAAAAATCGCCAACCTTCATCCACTAAACCCGCATGGCTGCAGGCAGATAGGATGCTAGTAAAGGTAATATGGTCTGGCATAATGTTTTCCTGCTGCATTTGGTTAAAAAGCTTAAGGGCACCCTCACCGTGCCCATGCATAGTGTAAGCTGAGATGATTGCATTCCATGAGACTGTATTTCGTTGATGCATTTTGTCAAACAATCGGTGAGCATCCCCTAAACACCCACATTTACCATAGGTATCCACAAGGGCACTCACTGCAAAGATGTCTGACTCAAAGCCATTCCGACTGATATAACAATGTATTTCCCTGCAATACCCGAGGGCTGCTGAGTTAGCACATGCAGGAAGAACACTGGCAATGGTGACCGAGTTGGGTTTGAATCCTGCCCGTTGCATTTGGCAAAAGAGCTCCAGAGCCTTGTTAGAACAAGCGGTTTGAGAGTACCCTTGAATCAGTGCAGTCCATGAGACCGTGTCAGGCTTCATGCCTGCAGATTGCATTTGATTAAACAGTTTCAAGGCCTCACCTGTCTTTCCGATATGGGAATACCCAGCAATCAAAGAATTCCAGGTGATCAAGTCCGGCTTCAGACCTGCCCTTTGCATTTCATAAAAGATTTCAAGGGCTTCTGCATCTTGCCCATTGTGAGCATACCCTGCAATCATTGAGTTCCATGCAACATGATCCCTCTGAGGCATTTTATCGAACACTTGGCGCGCACAGTCTAAACTTCCGCATTTGGCATACATGTCCACAAGAGCACTTGCTACAAAGAGATCTATCTCTAACCTGTTTCTGATAATGTAATCATGAATATCTTTGCCCTCTTGCAGAGACATCAAGTTTCCGCATGCTCTAAGAACACTAGGAATGACGAAGTTGTTTGGCTGCAAACCCAACTCCCGCATTTGATGAAACAAGTGAAGCGTTTCGTGCCATTGCCCCTGCTTTGCAACTCCTCCAATTATCAGTCTCCATGACAAGCTGTTTCGTTGTGGCATTTCGTTAAACACTTGCCGTGCATCTTCCAGGTTGGCACATTTCACGTATAGGATTGCAAGTTTGTTTCCTAACAGAATGGTGCGGTTAGTTCCATTTTTTAGCATGTAGGTGTGCAGTTGTTTGCCTTGTTCCAGAGCTTTCATGTCAGCACATGTCTGCAACAGATAAGCGTAGGAATGTATATCAATTGGAGTGCCTTGCTTGAAGATTTCCGCCAAATTCATCAATATATGATTGTTGTTTAAAGCACTACATGAGGTTGTACAGGCTCGACGAACGACAGAACCTGTAAAGGTCATCTCTCCACATTATATTTATAAAAGTCGTGTTATAAAGACGAGCAACCTATATTTGGTGGCAGCATAAGATAAAGATTTTCGAGTCGACATTTTTTTTGGGTGGAGTTCTGATGCTGCTACTAGATTACGATTCAAACGCTGCATCATTTTGTCATATAGATATACTACGGCTTGATCTCCCTTCTCTCAAACTCCTTTCGGCATTGTCCTAATATCTGAAAATCAGTCTGGACAATTTTGTTTTGCATTTTTCGGTTTATTCTCTCTCTATATATGAGAAACAATAAGTTTTAGAAGGTTCCGAATTTCTTTATATCATCATACATCAAGATAGAGCAATCAGATCAAGAATGGACAAATGTGTTGGAAAAGCCAAAATAATGTGTTGTAAAAGTCAAAATACCAGCATCCACAAGGTGACTTAGCTAACAAAAAAAAAAAATCAAAAGAGAAATATCAAAAACAAGAAAAAATAACCAAACACAATTCAATCGGGCACAAAATTAGACCAACTCCTTGATGGTACTAGTCACCTCTTCCCTGAGCTCTGTCATCTTGCAAACCACTTTCTTTAGGTTATGGTTGTAACAATCAACTTTCTCTTGTTGGCTCTGGTTCTCTTGCTCGATCTTGACAACTCTTCTTGTTCCTTATCAGCATCAATAATGATTGCCTTCTTTACATTGTTTACCTCGAACTTGTTGATCAAGGTATTCATATTCTTCGTTGAGGATCTCATAATGACTAGTTTAGACAAGGAGAATGATGCAGTCAAGGTCATGAGTGATAGACACGCACAAAAGGTAGTGTGTTACAGATCATGCATGAAGAATCACCAAGGATGTAAAAGGAGGAAAGGACAATTAGATAGTGATGTGACATGCATGCAGGAAGAAGTAGTGGAAGGATGCACGGATGAGATCTAGATATAGACTCGCAAGAAGACAGACAAGCCTACGAATAGGCATTTATGAATAGGCAGTAGGGGTATTTTGTGACAGGCTCATCTATTTAATTCAAATTTTGAATTCATAATTTGAGCGAGATATTTTAGGGTTTTGATGCCTAGATGAAAATAGTGTATATATTGTACAAACTTCATTCTAAAGTTGTTGTTTCTATTGTTGTAGAGCATAAGAGCAGTGAAAAAAAAAGAGCCGAAGGAGAGGAGAAAATAATAGACTGGTGCATAAGCAAAAAGGAGGAAGAAGTGAATGGGGACACTTCATAGGGGCAAGCCAAAATAGAAGGAGAAGATTAAGGAATCTTCAAGGAAAACACATGGGATCTACAAGGCAAGGTGTACCACACTTTAGATCTAAACCTTAGTTTTCTTTCTTATCATTACAACTATTGTAAGATTTTAACATGGTAGACTTGTATGTAAGTGTCATGCCCAAACTACGAGGGCAAAAACACCCAATTTTTTTAAAAAATTTTAATAATTAGAGTGCTCAAAGTTTAAATTTGATTCCTGCAAGAGAAGTAAAGATTCACTACAATTCATCTTAAGTTTAATACTCTAGTGGAGGAATACATCGCTAAGATTGATATCGATCATAAGATACGTTATTTTATTAGCTTACAACAATATGAAACAATTATTTAAATGATAATGTAAATGTATTCGAAATTGAGATTAATTGAAAGATATCTAAATTAAAAAAAAACAACTATAAATCTCTTTGACAAATATTGATTGAAAATCTAGCAGATATTGTAAAGTCACTTTTTTTAAGAAAAACAATTAACTAAAATTAAAACTGGATATATATATATATATAATTTATTAACTTTAAACATTTCAACTATCTAATCTTACTAAATTTAAATTTTATTTACTAACAACTAACTAAATCTAATACCTACTAACTAAATATAAATCAATATTAAAACTAGTTTTAAAAAAAATCATATTAGAAGAGAACTATAGTTCCACAAGTTAAATGATGATAGAACCTATAATTTAGCACGATACATAATTTATAACAAAATTAAACTTATCCTTTAAATTCTAATAAGATCACCATTCAAATAACACCAAATTAAAACTATAATTGCTACTAAACTATATTAAAATATAAATCTATTCAAAAAAATTAACTAATTAAAACCTAAACTATATTACTTTTAATATAAATTTGATACTAAACTAACTTAATTTGATAACTAAATTTACCTTAACAAAGTTAAACAAAACTAGATTAACTTTAATGACTAATACTAAAATGACTATTACTAAATTAAATATATATTAAAACTTAAACAAACATAATTAAACAACTAAATAATTAATACTAAAACTAACTAAATCTAAACTTAATACTAATACTAACAAACATATCCTAACTAAACACAATAAAACTAACAACTAATACTTATTAAATAAAAACAAAATCAAAAGAAACTAAATTAAACTAACATATACTAAACCTAACAACAAACTAACCTACTCACTAAATAACCTAACCCCTATAGCACCTACACTAACACTTCTCACATCCTACCTTCTCCCCCCAACATGTCACATCGACCCATCAAAGCCCATGCGCTTTCCAAGCGCTGACCTCTGCAAAGGATATGGGCGACCAAAAGGAAAGAGGGCAGATAGCACTAAATTGAAACAAGACCCACACGTAACTACCCACGTCACATCAGCTCCCAACCTACAAGCAAATGCTATAAAAGGATAGGTCGACCCAAGGAAGATGCGCTTGACACAACAAAAAGGTGAGGGTGATGCCCAAGACAAAAGGTCACACATCAAAATGCATTCAATCACTAAACAAGAAAATTCAGCGCACTCTCCAAGGGAGAGAATCGACCCTTGCACAAAGTCAAGAGGTGATGTACAGGTGACGTCACCCTAGACTGACATTTTTTTACCATGCAAAAGGCTAATCATAACCTTCCTAAGAGCTGGCGTCAAGTGGATGCAAGGAATAAATGCATAAAGTTAATATGGTAAGAAAAGACATTAGTAGCTTGGATATTAAGATTTTTATAAAGTATTGGTTTTTATTTCATTGAGGGTCTATTATTTTATTAGTCTGTAATAGCATCAACTAAATTTTGTGTTTGCCATACAATTTCCAGAATGATAATGTGCTACTACAGGCCTTTTTACATGCATTTTGAAACTTTCTTGATTGGTTTGAGTCTTACTATGGAGTCTTAAAGGATTGGTGTTCTATTGATTAATGATATTAACTAATCATCTTATTTTACAACATACTCAACAAAACAACTATTGCAAGATCATCAAAATCTACTTAAACCTCTTATGATTTCCTGGTTAATAATTTTCATGAACCTCAAATGCTATGCATTTCAATGATACCCACATTACAAGGAACAATCATCTACATATTCATTTAACTATCTATTATAACTGATGGAGCACAAATTAAATAACATAGTGACTAAACTAATCTTAAGGCAATTGAGAAAATAAGGAGATCAGAATGATAATGTTATATTCATTTGAAGGGAGTATCAAAACACACAAAGTTCTTGCAAATTTTACTTTCGACACAACCAACCATGAACTAAATCATTTCAAACTCAATGGAGATTACCATATATTTACATGGATTAACAACATCTCTCTCTATGGCCCATAAGAATGGAAACAACACCACATTTACACATTGAATCCTGCATAATTGAACATCATCATTTCCTCTTATCTTTGATAAACATTCATATAACAGAGAAAGAAAAAAAATACGAAAACCTCAAGAGAAGCACAATTACTCACTCACTTATTTTATTATCAACCTGACTCAAGGGCTCAGCCGGGAAAGAACCAAGAAGAAAACCCGGGGTCATGGCCACTACAACAAAATTGAAATACAATAATCATAGGATTCCAATCTCCGAATTTTCAACAATCCAAAATAAGTTTCCTTCATGGCCCTTATCAAGGGGTATTTATCTTTTTCTGCATCACATTTCTGAGAATCGTGGAGGGAACAAAATCTGATCAGGTGACCAAAAGCATGACCAAGAACAATTCAAACATGCATATACATACAAGGTTATCACAACATGATTCACAATGAATCAGAACTAGGGAAAGGTGGATTCTTCCAACCAGGAGAAGTCAAGCACAACACCAAACAGATGCCCAATCGGGGCTATATACCAAGAACTTTCATTCTTCCATTTCAACATACCATAATCATACAAGGTTTGTGCTGACAGGTAGGGGCCCATAACACCTACCCTTTCTTCCTCTTCTCATCTTGAGAAGAGACTCTACACTGGTTGGAGTCCAACTAAATAGACCTTTCCCAAAATTGGTCACTTCTGCCCTCTCCAAGGGTGAGTAATACCAAAACACCCATGCAAGAAAAATCTCAAAATTTTAAATATAAACATGAAAGGAAATCATCCAAAAATAACATGGTTTTCAAAGCTTTCCAACATACCCACAAACATACAAACATTGAAACAAGAACAAGGTAGCATAAGCATGAAACAAGAACGAAATCTAAACAAGGGAGATGAGAATTCCAACCTTCACAAAGAGGTAATGAAAATGAACAAGTTTTGAGTAGAGCTTCCCTTTCCTTGCTTCAATCTTCAAGAACTCCTCTCTAAATGTAGAGATTGGGTAACAACCTCCACTAGTCCAAGAAAGGCCTCTAAATAAGCCTCAAACTCAACCACCCAAAAGGATCAATAACTACCCCCACCCACTTGCAATTCTAGAAACTCCTAACTCAACCTACACTATGGTTAAACCCTAAATGGAGGGGAGGTGAGGTAACTCAAGATAACCATGGTCAATTTTCGCACAAAGGCAAAAAGAGACTTTTTGAGTGACCTCAAAAGTCAATAAAAGGGGCTTAGGGGTTGGAAAAGACCCCTAACCCATACCCATACCCTTTGGGTATAATTATTCCATGTTTTGAAGCCTTAGGAATAGGTTTAGAGCCAAACAAAGGCTAGGAAAATAATTAGGACCAACTAACAACTCTAATATGCAGATTAAGTACTAATCTAGATTAGGGTGACTAAACTCGATTAAGAACCCAATTAGCAACTAATACTAGCTTAAACCGACTTAGGTCCAAAGGGTACACAGCTAACCCTAGATAGCACGCTGAAGAACATAAACAATTTACAAGTGTCAAGCGACACTAAAAGAACATAGTTACGAACATTAACATTCACTGAACACAGAGAGATACATACATACATCTCACGATACAATACTTGAATTACGAACAACAAGGTTTCCAAAATTAACACATAGAGATCAGTTCTATTCCTCAGTCGATTTCCTCGGCTAAAATATCTGCACACTCATTGCACACATCAGTAGTCTTGAAAATCACATGTACATATGTATATACGTATCGAAATTTCACATCAATTGGAACATACATCACTCAGGGTTTCATTCATCCTACTTATATTCTTAATCATAAAGATTCCAAAATCAATGTGTTAATCCTACATTTTACTTAATTCATCAACATACATATACCTAAAACATTAAATGACAAACTCAAAAATTTGAAAATATCATCACACAGCATGAAATAATATAATATGTTCTAAGCATCAGATAAAGTCTTGACATCTCGAATCGTGAGCAACAAAAAGATAAAGTAACAACTAAGGCTACGAAGGGTCGGGGCGAGGCCTCACAGTAAGTCTTTGAAATCCTCTAGTAAAGTATCTCTCAGAAAGAGATCTTAAATCCCCCAACAAGGTATCTTTAACAAGATTTTGTAATCCTAAAGATTATGTACATTCCTAATAGGATGTGTTCTCATAAAGAATAGTTGTATCCTTTAATGAGACATCCTTTTACTTGCAAGGAAAATCTAGTGGGTATATTACTCCCACCATGGTTTTCATCCTCATGCTGAGAGTTTCCACTATAAATACTTGTTTCATTGATGTATTCTCTTTTATGTGATCTTGTATGGTTTTGTTGCATAAATTTTATCATCTTAATAATTAAAATATTGGTAGTTAGAGTAGTGCACAAAGTAGATATAGTGATTGACTTGAAATTTCATACTAATTCACCTCCCCCTCCCGCCCTTCTCTCAATGTCGGTTGAGACAAATAATTGGTATTAGATCTTAGGCCCTAGTAGGGAAGAGCTTAAAAACTCAAGGGAAGATCTAATGGAAGCCTACATACTAAGGAGACAACTTGATGAAGCTTTTGACACTACTGAGAGTTGAAAGAAAAGTTGAGAGAGTCACTGACCAAGAGAGAGAAACTCATGAACAACCTAATTGAAAGTCAAGTACTAATAGAATAGCTAGAGGAGCATAATGGACTTGAGGAATTTGAAGAAGCAATATCAAATCTCATGGATGATGATAAGAAGTTAACCAAAAGGATTTAGTTGATGAAGAAGGAACAAGAGAATGAGTGAAGTTCGGGACGAGAATGGAAATGTCATTCTAGCAAGAGATCAAGCCACTGAGGAACTGAGAATAGCCCAAGAAGAAAGATAGAAAAATGAAGAATCATTGAGAGCAAAGGAAGAAGAAATGACCAATATGGAAGAAGAGCATCATTACATCAAATAAGAAAATAGTGTTTTGCATGAACAATATCATGGAAAAATGGAGTAGATGGAAGTTCTAATTGAAGAATGCAAGCAATTGGAAGAGAAAGTACAATAATAAGCTAATGAATTGAAGAACAAAAAGAAAAGATTGAGAGAATGATGATGTCTAACAAAAGCTCAAAGAAGCTAGAAGACCAACTCAAATCTCAAAGGAAGACTAAAAGCTCAATTAGTCTAGGTTTTGAAGGAATCAACAAAAAGGACAAAGGAGAATCTGTAGGAATGAATGACTTGAACATCAAGAAGAACATGAGAACATCATCAAGAGGTAAGAAATCCTAAAAACCTACTTGGTACAATTATTGTAAAGTAGGACATATGTCAAATATTGGTTGGCATAAGCAAGTGATACTTGGTATTCAGTATGCCCATGCTGAGTACTGTAATATATGCCACTGGTATGGACATGGCGCACACAAGTGCAGTGATCATACAAATGAGGCAAGAAGGGAAGGATATTATTACTATTATAACAAGTATGTCCACAAAGCAAAAGGCTATAGATCTAAGGCTCGATCAAACCAGTTGTCTCCTATGCAAGAAAGGACAAGAGTGTCACACAAGTTTTCTCTCCTTGTGGGAACAAAGAGCATCTTGCATCATACTACAAGCTAGGGACCAGCCCAAGAAGAAACACTAGACCATGAAGGAGTACCGATATGATATGCTAAAAATGTCATAAGATAGGTCGTTGTGCCAAAAATTGTTGATCAAGAAAAAAGTCAAGTTTGCAATCCTCTAATAAAAAGGGGAAGAATAAGATCATTTATAAAGAGAAGGTTGGGAAGAATTTTCCAAGACCTAGACCAAAAAGAGTATAGAAGAAGTTGAATTCAAACCTAAAGAGGTTGTGAGATCACTATGAACAGTGAGACTTTCGAGTCAAACTAAGCTAGAAAACATTAAGAGGTTATGCAATCAAGGAAAATGTTACACTTGTCCTCATATTTAAACTAGTAAGTCACATAATTCAATTTAAAGGAAAGCTAGAAGTTGGTTACCAATCTAACATTTTTAACTAAGTGAGAAAAGATAGGTCATCTCCAAAATTATAATCATTGGATGACATGATAGAAAGCATTAATACATAGAGTAAGAGGTAGGTAAGAGCTTTGTTTACTAGTGGAACCTCAATGTTACTAATTTCTTTTATAAATAGGCACATCACGAAGTGGTTATCACTTTGCAAACTTGAAGTCTCTTGAGTTTTCATATTTGTGAAACCCCAGCGATCGAGTTTGATATCATTGTGAGAATTCTATACGACTCTAAGAAGTTGGTGAAGAATGATCTAAGATCAATATTGAAAGAAGCTAGGTCATGGAGTAGCAAAATGGTTTGTCAAGAAAATAATGAAAAAGAAATTGTATGACATAGACTTGGTTGATGGAAAGGATAGTGAACCACTAGTTTTCACACATATTCCAATAAATGTTGACAAAAAAGGACATGACAAGAGCCCTTTATTCACTCCCAAGAAACATTCTCCTCACTAATAATGTGAACATATTCCTAAAGGTGAAGATCTGTCAGTTGGGTGATAAAGAAACTTGTGAGCCATATTAATCATTTTGTCAACATAGAGTATGGAAGCCCCAACACAAACATTTAGAAGAAACTACCCTATAACATGTCATGGACATTCAATATTATTCTATGGTGGTTGGGCTTGAATAATGCTAAGAAGGGTGTACTATCAATACATTGGGCTCAACAAACGTTCCAAGATCATGAAGGAGGTGATCGTGAGAGTTACAAGGTTCAATGGAACAAGAAAGGAGCTTACAATAAAGAAATGCATGACAATGGAAGTGGCCAAGCTAACTAGATGTTATCATGAGGTACTCATGTGCTCGATGAAAGACATCACAAACCCATAGGTAAAGTATGCAATGATGGTAATTGCATACAGGATCTACCACTCTAGTAGGAACAATAGTGTGCCAAGCAGAGCTATGTACAAAGCACACCAGATCATAAATGATCAAACCCCACTTCATCTGAGACATTGGCTAAAGATGCAAGTATTGGAAAACAACACAAAATATAGAGGGATTATAGTAACCATATTTTAAATTATAGTGCTATACTAGTATGTATTGTCTTTTACTTTAGTAAATAATTCTCTAGATTTAAGAAGTTTGAATGGAAGACAAGTAGCCACATAACTACACAAATCACTAGATTGTGTAATAAGTTGGAAATAAAGGCCCTAAACCATTGAAAAAATAATTCAAGAAGTTCCAGTAGGAGATTCAATAAAGGAGAGGACCCCTTTCAAACTGGTAGAAGAATACATGTAGGAAGTATATTTCCTTGCTAACACTGCTAGTACATTGTTCAAGAAGTTAAACCATGAACCCAATGGTTGACAGAGCTTCCATATGAAGTTGACAAAATGTCAACCAAGACTCCAATTGAATATCTTCTCACTAACCCCATTGATCCAAAGGGAAAGAAGTTCAATCCAAATGAAGTAATAAAGAAACAATAGAGGAAGTAGTAGGAGATAGTTGCAGAGAGAATAAAATTGAAGAGAAAGAACAAAGGACAAGCCTCCAAACAAGTTGATGTAGATGAAGAAGAGGAGAAAGATTTGAAAGAAAAAAATGAGGCTAAGGAGAGTCCTCAACCACTAACAAGAGAGGAGTCTAGAATAGAGTCTTCACCTAAACTTGAACCGACAAGGGAGGTCACTAAAAGAAGCATCACAATCACCATCAAGCCCCTAATAGTAGAAATCGACAATAGAAAGAAGATAGTGAAAGTTGTCACCTACACCAAAGGAGGGTGCATCTACAAAGGAAATGTGGACTAGAAGTTTGAAATCACCCAAGGAAGGTAAGAAATTTACTTTCAAATATATATTGAATTATATCTTGCATAATGGAAACAATAACACTTTGAAGAATAGATTTTCAAATTTTTCCAAATCTAATAAGGACAAGATAGTTCATGTGGTTCTGCTAAGTATGGGAACATTCAATAGAGAACCTACATACATCAAATCAGTGGTGCCCAATGAACTAAACACAATAATTATGATAAATTGGAAAGAAAAAATCATTGAATATAAGGGATTATTGGATAAAGTCTTAGCCAAGATGCGACCATATTATACTGATAAAGAAAGAGTGGCATTGGTAGAAGCATGCAAGAAGGAATTCAACATGATCGAAAATGTATCCTTTGTCACAACTAGTTACAAAAAAGAAGCATACCAAAATGTAAAGAAGTTATGGTCAAATTTTCCAACTCAAGAGGAATCCAACATAAAGAAGAAGGATAGTCTAAAGAAAGTGGAGAAGGTCCCAATAAAGAAGAAAGGTGAGAAAGAGTCAAATGTGTATGTCTCATACGCTCCAACATCTATAGAGAAATAGGACTTGTAGAAGATAAAAAAAGAACAAGATGCATAATCAGCCAAGGAAAAGTCACCAATAAGACAAGATTTAAAAAATAAGCCCTTGGATACTGAAGTAGAGCAATAGGAACAAAGAGCATAAGAATATCTTGAGATGGAAGCTTAAATAAAAGACGAGCCACTAATGATAGATGACACTCTCTAGTTATAATTGATGTAACTAAAATGGAATCCAAACTAGAGAAGGAAACAAAGAAAGAAAAGGGAGAAACTAGGTCAAACTATGAATACTAAAAAGAAAGGGGAAATAGAAAAAGAAAAAGAACAAGTTTCTAAAAAGGAAGTCACACTTGAGAAGAAATAGATACCTGAGAAGGATCTCATTGCAAAAATGATGGATACTACTCACCAAGATGGAGAAAAAGTAAGACAAGAGACTCCAATAGTAGAGCAAGAAATATAACAAGAAGAATTATTATCATCAAAGAAAGAGAAGACAACAATAAAGCCAAGGTTGTCTAGTAGTATGTCCAAAGGACAAAGCAGTGTGAAGAATCCTAAGAAAGGAAAATGCAAATTTGAGTTGGAAGAGGATTCATACAACAAGAAAAAGCATAGAGGGAGAAAGGAGCCACCTGACTTGGTCCCATCATCCACATTAGAGGATGAGGGAGAACTATTTGAAGAAGATTACAAAGAGGATCTAGAAAAGAAACAAAGATTTGCAAAAGTAACAAAAGTGGAAAAGCATCTTGATGATTTGAGTTGTAAGGAAGTAAAAAAAATATAGAAATCTCATGAAAAAATACAAAAAGTTGAAGTTATTTATAAATAAAGGGTAAAAGAACAAGTACACTAGTAAGGGCCAAATATCTCATTAGTGAGTTCATGTTAGAAGCCTCGTATAGTCATTATGTCGATCTAATTATCCAGATCAAAGAACTTGTTGATTATCTTTGTGAGAAGGATGGAGATATTACAAAGGTCATTGGATAGAACATTCAAGTGAAAAATAGAGAGAAACAAGTTAATCTTGTTAAAAAAAAGATAGAGGAACTAACAAAACTCAAGGATGAAATGTCAAAAGCTCTAAAAGATTTCACCCTAGTGTTTAAGGAAACATGCATGTCAAGATTCTTCACCATTAACCTAGAAAAAAAGAGATAAATATAAACATGAGATTAATGAAGTCATCCAAACATATGATTCATTATAAGGATCATACTTAGAGCGTGTCACAAAGATAGAAAAACACATTTACTTGGCTAATCATCTCAAGGAAGAAGAGGATAGAATGACAATTCGATTACTTGAGTTGCAATGTTAAATTGCACCATTGGAAATAATCATAAAAGATCGTGTCAAGGATGTAGAATCCTAGATTGTGCAATCACCAAAAGATTCAATGGACAATATAGACAAAAAACAAGCAAATTTATGAGGTGAGATTCTAACTTTCTCCCACTTGATGGATTCATGGAGGCACAACTCAACACAACATGAGATCATTTCAAATACATATTTGAAAAATGTGAGCATGACCTGCCCTTTTTTATTGGATGACAAAAGGGGGGGAGAATAAGAGGCAAACAATAGGGGAGAATAAGGAAAAGAGAAGAAAAGGGGAAAGCCACAAAAGGGGGAGAATGTTGTGATAAACATTAAGTGAGAGATAAGTGAAAAGAAGATCATAGAGGAGAAGGCAAAAGAATCCCGACAGGGGTAGTGCAACATGAAATAGAGCTCATAAGGTAATTAGAGGTTTTGTTAAGAGGTTTTTCCATTAATTCCAATGGGGGAGATTGTTGGACTTAAAGAGTCACTTTAGCATTTGGACATGCAAAAGGTGGTGACTACTACTTAGCATCATCAAGACTTGAAGTTTTATCATTGATTGGCAACTGATTAATAAAGAATGGAGCATTGCAGGATGGTGCAACTAGCGATAGATTGTTGTACCAGTCTAGACAAGAATAATGATGAAATCAAGGTCATGAACAATAGAAAAAGATAGAAGATAGTGTATTATGGATCATGCATAAATAATCATGAAGGATAGGACATGAGAAAAGGAAAATCAAAGAGTGATGTGACATTTGCATAGGAAGAAGTGGTTGAAGGAAAAAAGGACAAGAGTCTAGATGTAGACTCGCAAGAAAACATACGGGCTTATGATTAGGATTCATGAGTATTTTGAGATGGGCTCATCTATGGACTTCAAATTTTGAATTCATGATTTGAGTAGGATATTTTAGGGTTTTGGTGCCTAGATGAAAAGACTATACATATTGTACAAACTTCATTCTAAAGTTATTTTTGTTGTTGTTTTTAAAGAGTGTAAGAGCACTAAAGATCAAAGAGCCAAATAAAAGGGTAGAACAACATACTAGTACATAAGCACAAAAAAAGGAAGAAGTGAAGGAGGACAGTTTGTAGGGAAAAGTTAGAACAAAATACAAGGTAAGGTGCACCACACTTTAGATCTAAACCTTAGTTTTCTATCTTATAATTACAACTATTGTAAGTTTTAATAGGAAAGATTTGTATTTAAGTCATTGAAATCCTCTAGCTAGGTATCTCTTAGAAAGAGATCTAAAATCCTCCAACAAGATAGCTTTAAAAAGATTTTGTAACCCTAATAGATTATGCACATTCCTAAAATGGTGTGTTATAAAAAAGTACAATTGTAGCATTTAATAAGGTACCCTTTTAGTTGCAAGGAAACACCAGTGGGTATATTACTCCCATCGTGGCTTTCATCCTCACATCGAGGGTCTTCACATATAAATACTTATGTCATTGATGTATTCTCTTTCATGTGATTTTGTATGGTTTTATTGCATAACTTTTATCACCATCATGTTGGTTAAAGGATTGGTAGTTAGAGCAGTGAATAAAGTAGTTGTAGTGACCAGTTTGAAAATCTGTACTAATTCACCCCCCTTCTTAGTACCAAAAAGTGTTAAGAAACTAAAGTTTTTCATTCCTCAACCTACAATGGGATATATAAACTACAAGGATTACATTCCTAAACAAAATGGACTGGTAACCAAATAAGCCAAAGCTCATCATTAGAGTATACCAAGACAACCATGCTATTTTCTACTTTTGATCTCTAGAATTTGAAGATTTCAAATATTGAAGTTTCAATAATAGAAGTAAATAAATAAATTGGAATAATTCAAAATCAAGCGGGGGTAAAGGAACTAATCTCTCCCTTCCAATCTATTTTATGTATGCAATAGTATTGAATTAACTTCAACCAAAATATGTTACCATAATCTATTTATGAAACATCATTAAATTGAATTGTTTCTTACATTCCCTAATAATAAGGAAATAAATTTAATAGTCTCTATTCTATTGTAGTGAATGAAAGACCATTTCTCAAGAAAGAACAATAAATTCACAACATTATATGGGCTTACTATTCTAAAAAAGTTTCTTGAAGTTATTAATTCCAAGAATTGAGATGCATCATATATCACTTGGTCCAATGGAGAAACAATAAGGAGTCCATGGAGCCCAAAATAAGATGTGATCTTACACAAAATGGTAGAAAGATTAGGGTTGTGCAACTAATCCCTCGTTGCCAAGGGATTCCAACAAAGTCTCTAGTTTTGAGTGCCCTTTCTCTTCAACATCTCACACTCCATTTTTTCCTCTTTTCTTCATGAATTGGAATAGGTGTGTGACTATTTAGGAACCTTTTTGAACTATTGGCATCTCAATTTCGAGTGTGAGAGTGAGTGTATGTGTGTTGATGGACATTTGTTACCAAGAGTTTCCAACCATTAGTCCATAATTTTGTGGGTTGACTTCTTTAAATAATAACCAATGTTTAAACTTAACTCATATGCATTGTGTTTTCATGTTTACTTGACCTCCTAAATTTATTTTCATCTACATGCTTTATGTTGCTTTCCATTGGCTAATAATAAGTGGGAACTTTTGAGAAGTTGACAACTTTGTCATAGAAAAGGTCACCCCTTGGATAGGTTATTTTTCATATGCCAACCTATCCTTTAATTCAAACCACTACATCTAGGACCTAAATTTGCATACCTTTCATTAGGACCACTTCTTTTTCACATGTGACATCTTATAAACTACTTTTCATTGTCAATAAAGTCAAATTCATTAATTTCTAAGTCCTACATTTTTAAAATTTGCATAGTTAGCCCAATTTTCAATTCATTTCTTAGACTTAGTTCATATGGTTACAAATTACAAGAAAGGTAGTTAGAGATAGCATTTTCTTAGCTTTTCATTGACAAATTTCTTACACACAACTACACTTACAAAGAATCCAATCCTCTAGATACTTTATCTAAAAGGGTTCATCTTTAAGGTTTTTTTTTTATAATCACCCAGTTTTGGTATAGTAAAGTATAAGACCCCTTTCTGAGTATTTTTAATTTATATTCTAGACCATATTATGCACTTAATCAAATTTTCATCATTAATTAAAAATCATTGATCAAATTATCAGCTAGATTTTATCTTATGGTTTCGTCAACTTATTTAAGTTTATTTAATTGAAAGAACATGCTCTCTATCAATTAAATAAAAACTAATTTTATCTTATGTGCACATGAAAACACATTTTTCTAATTTAAAAATAAAAATAAAAATAAATTTTCTACAACTTGAATGCAAATTTTCCAATGTGAATGGAATCTTGACTTAAAAAAAAAATTGTTTGCCTCTTTGTCTCTACCACTCATTCTTTTGAGTCTTAATCTCATCCACTGCTTTTGTCTCTTGAGAAGAATGAGCACATGGACAAAATAAGGAAAAAATCTCCACCATTGCTTTTGCCTCTTGATCTTGGTCATCCAAACCTCTTCAAAAGGAGGTTTTCTCCTCAATCTCTCATGATCCATCTGGTTTGAGCTATTGTTATGCTGCCACTTTGATTCTTGGTTTCTTGAGCACTTTGCATTCTCATATAATATACTTTTGTTCTATCTTAACATTTCTCTCTTACTACAACTAGATTCTAGCTTAACTAGTAGGAATTATTCTTACATCTTGTTAGTTTAGTTCACTTTCTTGCACTTGCATCTCTCATAGTAGTTTAATCTTGCATGTAATCTAGTTTGCTTTGCATTTCATTCATTTGAAGTCTTGGATACTTGCACTCATATTGCATGATATCTTTGAACCTCTCATTCTATGGTGCATCTTACAAGGTTCTTCAATCCTAGGTTCATTTGAGAGCCACTATCACACCATTTTAGTTCTTTGCACATCATAGATAGAGAGCTATAAGTCACCTTGCACATTTCCTAATCAATGGGATCTCTTGGAAATAATGATTTATAGAATTATACACTATTGTTGGTATACACTTTTAGCCACACCAAGGTGCATCTAAAGTCACATTGACTTTTTAAGTAGGAACTAGTGCAATTTAGATGTCAAGACTCACCCCATAATATTAATCAAACCACCTTGTAAAGTGTCATTACTCCATATTTTTAGTGACATGTAATATCTAAAGCAATATACCAACCTATAAAATTGTTGTAAGTAATACTTTCACCCAACATAAGTGGTTCTAATTGAAAAATTTCTCTAATAAATTTTTTTAAAAATCTTTGATAAACTACCCCTAATTTGAATTTGATGTTATACAAATCTTGAGTCACGTGAAAAAATCTCATTCATCTTGATGATGGATTGGAGTGTGATCTAAAATACAAATAATCAAAACCATAAACTCTGAATACTATAAATTACTCTTAATTTGAATTGATGTTAAGCAAACTCAAAAATCACTTAAAACTCTTAATACTACTATACAAAGATTTCCATTTAAAATTCTTTCATTACTATTACAAATCACACCTTAAGTTCAACCAAAGACCTTGAGCATTATTTTACATTAAATTTGTACAAGCAACACACTTAGATCAATATTGCAAGTAACACTACAATTAAAAAATTTGGTTCAAATTATATTTATCAAATTTCAACTACTTATCATTCAAGAGTTTGCAATTGATGTTATGCTTCACAATATCTTTTAGGTTAGTGAAAGGATTACTAATGGGTAATGGGAACCTAATATTATAATTAGAAGATGTTCTTGAACTTCCTTTATAATTTCTTAATTCATTTCCCCTATAAATTTCTTAGTTCTTTTTTTTCCCAATCTATGTGTTTAAAAAAAACATAATTGTTTGTTCTCTTCCTCTCAATGAAAAAATCCATGTCCATACTTTCGATGTTTTGGTCAACAAATTTGTCACTTGAATAATGCATGATTTGACTCAATGGAATATGTGCAAAAAATCAATTTCTGTAACAATTGGATAGGCCCTTGGTATTTGACCTTCCTCTACATTTAAAGGGTTTATTCCTTTGTAAGATGTAATTTTGATTTTTCAATTAAAGATGTACTTAGACTTACAAGATTGAAAGAAATCTATTGATGATGAATGCACCAAATGGCTTCATAGCTCCCTAAAACAACTTAATCTACTAATAAGAACAATCAACAACTATGCTTGAAGGCTAGCATTGGGTCAATGATGATTCAATGGCTCACTAACATCTACACCATACCATGAAAACATTAATTACAACAAGAATCAACACTCAAACAGTTCAAACTTTGTAGAAAAGAGAATGCAAAATGCACTTCCTTTTATTTCTTTGCACCAAGAAACATAAGAAAAATCATTGATTACAAGAGAAAGAATTGTATGCACTTTCCAAAAATTTCTTTGCTATCAAACTTCAACATAAGTGTCCCCTTATTTAAAATCCCAAAAAGTCCCCTTATTATATGAGAAGCCTTGTATTTATAGGCTCTAGAAGATAACTACATAGAAGCCACCCTTTAAGGTTTGCAACTACCTCAATAGTTAGAGTTTGAGAATTTAGAATGCAAGTTACAACCAACTCTAACTTTTAAAGGGAAGATCTTAACTTATGAATCACCAAAAAGTGACACATGTCACCTTTACAAAAAGAGAACTCAAAAGATGCAATTTTAAGTATGAGTACATGGTTGACCTTGTTGATGCATATTTTTATCTTTATATACCCTATTTTTGATAACCATTTGAAGATCTTCTTGAAAGTAGCCATTGTATGAACTTCTCTTCCTTTCTACATAGAAACAACGAGACTATGCATTGAGCATAAAGAATTGATTTCATAGGAAAATCATTTTATTCATCTTATCTCCTATATTATCTCATTCCTTGATGTGAAAAATCTTCACAACAATCATAGAACATGAGTTAATTACTTGTCCATGCTTTATGATTTGCACGTGCATTCCACAAACATTCTATCAATTGACCTGCGACCACCTTTTCATTATTAATTCACCTTAACTTAGCTCCAGTGATTTATCCAAGCATTTCAAGTGCAAATACCCCTTATGAGGACTAGTTCAATTTTGGTCATATCATTCACCAATAAAATGACATCATATCCTAATTCCTTTTGCTTGCATCTATCTATGTTTGTTAAGAACATCGCATTCTTTGAAATTATGATGGTTAGAGCTTGAACATATAACTTCATTGACATTGATCATATTGAAAATGGTTACCCGTCGAGCACAAAATATTGAAAGAAGAGTATCCACATGCCTTTGGAGTGTTTTGGAAAATAATTTATATGCCTCAACCTCTAATATGTCTCCACCAATGTTCCATCTGAATTCCCAATCAACAAGATCATTAAATATGCATTTTATTAAACATTTGGCATGTATACTTTTTGGATCTTTTGTGGGTGTCATTATTTATAAATAGAATTCTTTCAATACCTTCCTGAACATCATTTAGAAGCATCCACTATGGCTCAAGCTTTAAGGATGGGATAACTATCATGTTTGATCTATGTACTTTTTCATGGGCTTCATATCTACATCTATATCTATGATTACCACATTCATCGATCCACACATGATATAGAGGTGATTCTTGAAAAGAATTGTGGATCTCAACTCATAACTAGACACTCATAATTATTCCATGGAAAATCATAGGTTAGAGGGTGATCTAGGTACATTTTTCTTCATTTCTCCCATTCGATGGATGCAGTATGTGATAGGGAGAATAGGGATGAACCAATCACAGGATCATGCTTCTTGTCGACCTCTGAGACTTAGGGTGTCTTGCTAGATCACCACATGGACTTATAGGATCCTTTTCAATAAAATATCCCCCAATCCTAAACCCTATTCCACTATCTTGATCAAGCTTTACTTCTTTCTATCTATTGGGCTTCCATACTAGCTAAAGAGTATTCAAGGTCTTCCAACTAAGCTAGGTCTTTTTGACCATTCTTCACAACCAACTTGTAGGATCATGGAGAAATCACCAAGCCTTGTTATGCACTACATTGGTATGCCAAAACAACTCTTTTTGGTTATTCTTCCTACTGATTTCACCCTTTTCCCTTAAAATAGGGCTACAAGGAAGAGCCCCAATTAGCCCTATTCCTCCTAAAAAATAGGGATTTCCTCCCTTTTATTCCACTAAACCTTCTAAGGTTTCTTCATGGAACTCTATTCATACTGTTAGTACTTTGAGATTTTCTCAGTTTAGGCCCTAGAATGGTTGTACAGTACCAGTGTTGAATTTGAGGGTTTTTGAAGGTTTACAAGACTAGCTTGTTTTTTGGCTTTCTTAGGTGTCAAAATGGATTGGTGGAAACCACCCAAAGGACCTCCTCTCACTCCTTTACAACCTACACATTCACTTTTCAAAAGATCTCCACAACCATGCAAGAAACAAGCTTTGCAACATCATTATTCCCTAGTTAGGCATGCTCTAGCTTGCCTAGGGCAAGAGCTTAAAAATGCCTCCCATGCTTTTGAGGGCCCTTTCTTTTGCCAAGGTATAGTATATTGTGTACCCTAACTATCCCCAAGAGGTCATACAATTCCTATATATGGTGAGATAGTGAGTTACACAATTTTTAATGCAAACTATTGATAACAGGACAACAGATTGGTAAAAAGGAAAAGATTTTCAAAACAAAGAAACAACACAATACCAAAAGAAACTTGCCGAAAAAAAGATGCTCTACAATGCTAATAGGTATAGTACACAAAAAAAATGTTTAAAAGTCTTCAAAACTTAGATCTTCAATCTTTTTACATTCAAATCTCATGCTACAGTGTGTTGTCTGTACAAAATAACATTAACCTCCTTCACTTTAGGGTTTGGGAAGATTAAATATGTCCTCCTAGGTCTTAATCCTTTACGCTTAGGCTATCCCTTAGCATTTCCATGCTAGGGACCCTTCCCTAGGTGAGATGCCTAATCACTAGATTTCTTATAACTCAATGGCAAAGAATGCCCTTATTCTAAGGCCATTTAATGACTCTTCTAAGGATAGTTTAAGACTTCCTATACCCTAGCTAACACACCTAGGTCCACTGACCCTTATTCTACTTACAAAGGCTCTCTTGGAGCACAACACAACAAAATTGAAAAGGTGAGGGCTCTATGTTTCGAGGTGCCCCTGCACCATACTCCCCACCAAAGAAGCTAAGTCCCCTCTGGAAACAAAAGGTGGAGATATATACCCTGAAGCTTGAATTGATTCTCAGGGATCCATGTAGCCTTTGAGTTTGGTTTTCCTTGCCATTTGACAAAGTTCTCTTTGTAAGTTCCATGTTTGGTCTTGGTATGAATCCAAGAATCCAAGATCCTCTTTGCTTGAAGCTTTGGCTTAGGGGGTAAAGTTTTTATTTGAGCATCCTTCTGAGCTTCTTCCACATGTTGATCCACCTTAGTAAGAGGTCCTTTATACCTAACTAGGTCTGCTATATTGAAAATGGGAGAAATAGCTAGATCATCTAGCAACCCAACCTCATAAATGTTCTTCCCATACTTGGCCAGTATTAGACATGGGCCAATTCTTCTCATTTGAAGCTTTGTTGAGGTTCCCTTGTCCATTCTTGCTTTGTTTAGGTGAACCATGACCAAGTCCCCTACACCAAATTGTACTTCTCTCTTCTTGAGGTCATCTTTGTCCTTGATCTTCTTGGTGTTATCAATGAGGGGCTATTTTACTTGCTCATGCACTTCTTTCATAGATTGACTAAAATCTTCAGCATAACCATTGTTACATACTTGACCATCTAGGTTTCTCAATTCACATACACCCCTAAGATGTATTCCATACACAATCTCAAAGGGACTCTTGCCCATAGTTCTATTAATGCTATCATTATAAGAAAACTCTGCTTGGTGAAGGACCAAATCCCAAGTCAAACCATACTCCTTGGTTAAGCATCTTAACAAGTTTCCAAGTTTCCTATTGACCACTTCAGTCAAACCATCAGTTTGAGGATGTTAGGTTGAACTAAAAGATAGATTTGTACCTAGTCTTTGCCACAAGGACCTCCAAAAATGTCCCATAAATTTTCCATCCCTATTAGATACAATGTTGGTTGGAAAACCATGAATCCTCACAACTTCCTTGAAAAACAAGTAAGCAATATGACTTGCATCATGAGTGTCCTTGCATGGAATAAAATGACTCATTTTGCTAAATCTGTCCACTACTACATATATGCTATCAAAACCACTCTTTCTTCTAGGTAAACCAACTACAAAATCCATACTTACACATTTCCATTGTCTACTTTGTATTGGGAGAGGTTGATAAAGTCTTGCATTTGTAGAAGTCCCCTTTTCTCTTTGACATATGATGCATTTATCAACATAGGCTCTGATATCTCTTTGCATTTTAGGCCAATAGTAGTACCTTTGAACCAATTCCAAGGTCTTATTCAAGCCAAAATGGCTACTCAAACTTCCATTGTGTTTTTCTTGAATGAGGATTTCCCTCATGGAACCTTTTGGCATACATAGTTGCCCATCTTTGAAGAGTAATCCATTCTAAAATGTATAGTCTGCAAACTCACCATGAAAGTGATTTAGGTGCTCTTAACACAGCTTGTATGCTATTGTAAAATCTCCATTAGTTGGGTAGACTTCTTTGAAATTATCCAACCCTATGCTCCTTACTTGGATTTCTTCGACAGTGAGCAACCTTCTGCTCAAAACATCAGCTACCTTATTGAGATGCCCCTTCTTGTGCTTTATTGTGAAGGTATAATACTATAAATACTCCACCCACTTGACATGTCTATGGCTTAGTTTTTCTTGAGAGTTGAGGAAACTCAAAGCTTGGTTATTAGTGAACACTATAAACTCCTTGGGCAAGAGATAATGCCTCCACATTTCGAGGGATTGAAAAAGTGGATAGAGTTCCAAATCATAGGAAGAGTACTTTTGTTTTTTTGTATTTAGCTTTTCACTAAAGAAAGCCACTGATCTATTGCTTTCACTTAAGACTCCTCCCACTGCTATATTACTAGCATCACATTCTAGAATAAAAGGTTCATTAAAAGTAGGTAACCTCAGAATAGACTTAGTAGCTACCTCTTTCTTCAATATTTCAAATCCTTTTTTTTTTTGGTGTCCACAAAAACTTAGTCTTTATTCCACCCTTGATAATATCCATCATGGGAGCACATATCCCACCAAAGTTCCTAATGAAATTTCTATAGTACTCAGCTAGGCCATGGAAACTCCTCACTTCACTAGCATTTTTAGGTGTTAGCCAACTCAATACTATTGCAATTTTGTCTTCATCCATTTCCAAATATCCTTGTGATAGAACAAAGCCTAAGTAGACTAGTCTACTTCATGAAATCACACTTTTCTAGATTGATAGTTAGGTTTCTTCTTTCAACTTAGACAATTCAGTTCTAATATGCTCTAAGTGTTCCTCTTTACTCATGCTGAAAATTAGTATATCATCTATACAGACTACCACAAACTTGCGTATGAAGTCTTTCAACACCTCATTCATGAGCCTCATGAATGTACTTGGAGCATTGGAAAGGCCAAATGGCATAACTAGCTATTCATAGAGTTCTTTAGTGGTTTTAAAATTTGCCTTCCATTCATCTCCCTCTTTTATTCTAAGATTATGATAACCACTTTTAAGGTCTATCTTGGTGTAGTACTTAGCCCCTCCTAAGTAATCCATTAAGTCATCAATCCTAGGTATGGGAAACCTATACCAGATTGTGATCTTGTTTATGGCTCTAGAATCTATACATAATCCCCACGTTCCTCCTTTCTTTGGTGCCAAAATAGTAGGCACAACACATGGGCTGATGCTTTTCCTTATCAACCCTTGATCCATCAACTCTTGTACTTTCTTTTTAATTTCTCTATTTTGTTCAGGAGTTAGCTTGTAAGGTGCTTTGTTTGGAAGAGATGCTCCTGGAACCAAGTCTATTTGATGGCTGATTGCTCTTTTTGGTGGTAGTACTATTGGTGTTCCATCTAATATAATTTCTTTGAATTCATCTAAAATCTACTATACCTCATGAGGTATGTCCTCCTTTTTAGCTTCTCTTTCTTCCTTAGGTTTCACCACAATAGCATAACCCACTCCTTCTTTGTCAAGAGTTTTCATGAACTCTTTCCCCTTCAACAACAACACATTAGGTCCACTCCCTTGATTATTAGATTCAAGTAATGACTGAATTTTATAACTCACCCCATCCTTCTTGAAGGTGTATGAGTTGAGCTCACCATTGTTATGCCTTTCCTATCAAACTGCCATGGTCTACCTAATAATAGGTGATAGGCATCCATGGGGAAAACATCACATAGAATCTTATCTTTTTATCCTTCTATGATGAACTCAATCCATGCTTGCTCATTCACCAAAACGTGTTGCTCCTTCTTTAGCGAGGTGACCTTCTACAGAGTGCTATGAGGTATTTTAGGAATCTTGAGTTTAGCTATTTCTTCCTTTGAATTTATGTTATCAGTAGACCCTAAGTCTATGATAACTTTGCAAACCTTTCCCATAATATTACATCTCACCCTAAAGAGTGATCTTCTTTGCTTGGGCTCTCCTTTGAATGGTTCTTTAATCAAGATCCTTTTTATCATCAAGTTCTCCCCACTATTAGAATCCAACTAGATGTCAGGTGACTTTACACTTGAAGTATCTTCACGAATGTATGCTATCTTATTTTCTCCTTATGATGCTAATCTCTTTTCAGGGCACCTATAGGCAGGGTGCCCAAGTTATCAACAATGGTAAGACTTCATTGTAGCAAAGTAGGATGGTCCCCTTCCTCTTGGTGATCTAGCTCTACCTCTATCTCTTCTTGAACCACCTCTTTGACCGGTTCCTCAATTTTGTTCAGTCAACTTGGACACACCTTGGAATCTTCCTTCATTGCTCCTAGCTGCATAGCTTCCCCTATGTCCTTTTCCATCTCTACCTCTTCCTATATTCTTTGAGGTACAATCTTGCTTTATTTTTCCTTTCTCTTCCATCTTTAGAGCCATTTGATAGCATTGATGGACTATTTTAAAAGTGGTAAGCCTCATGTCTTCTTGGATAGACCATTTGAGGCCATTCAAATATCTTTCCAATCTTATTCTTTCATCTTCCACCACCTTGGACCTTAAGAACAATTTTTGGCACTCTTCAGTGTAAAAGTGTACATCCATGTCTTTTTACCTCAGATTTTGTCTTCTCCTATGTATTTGTATCTCATAATCTTTAGGAATGTAAGCTTGTCTGATTTTAGCCACCATTCCCTTCCAGGTAGCAATGGGACTTTTCCCTTCTTTTTCCCTCTCTGTTTGAACAAAGTTCCATCAAGTTAGAGAAGTACCCCTTAACCTTGACTTTGCCACCTTGACTTTTTGAGAATCAAAGACACCATCACATTCAAAATGGTTCTCCATTTCTTCAATCAATTCCATGATGAGGTCTAGATCCATCTTTCCACTGAATAAAGGAATGCCTTCCAAGGCCTTACTATTTATTTATTTTAGTGCCTTCAAGAAAGGCTCTTCTGGTATAATAGGGTGTGGTGTTGGGGCTTCTTCCTCCAACTCAATCTCTTTCTCTTTGGCTTCCTTCTCTTCTTTATGCTCCATCTTGTCCTTTATTTGTTGTGTCTTGGACCTCACTCAATAATTGCTTAAGTTGTGCCAATATTTCTCTCAAAGACCTGTTGTCTTCCTCTTTCTCTTCTACTTTCTTCTCTTTTTCTTCTACTTTTTGGCCAATTCAGCATTGGTCACCATTGTGATAGAACCATTGGATTTAGTAGGTGACAATATTCACCTTGATTTGCACTTTCTTTTTCCCACACATTTTTGAATCTTTAATACCACTTGATAGGGAGAATAGGAATGAACTAATCACATGCTCATGCTTCTTGTCTACCTCGAAGACTTAGGATTTCTTGCTAGATCACCTCATGGACTTATAGGATCCTTTTCAAGAAAATATCCCCCAATCCTAAACCCTATTCCACTATCCTGATGAAGCTTTACTACTTGCTATCAGTTAGGCTTCCATACTAGTTGAAGAGTATTCAAGGTCTTCCAACTAAGCTAGGTCTATTTGACCATTGTTCACAACCAACTTGTAGAATCATGGAGGAGTCACCAAGCCTTTCTATGCACTACTTTGGTATGCCAAAACAACTCTTTTAGGTTATTCTTCCTATCTATTTCACCCTTTTTCCTTAAAATAAGACTACAAGGAAGAGCCCCAATTAGCCGGATTTCTCCTACAAAATAGGGATTTCCTCCCTTTTCTTCCACTAAACCTTCCAAGGTGTCTTTATGGACCTCTATTCATATTGTGAGTGCTTTGAGATTTTCTAGGTTTTATGCCATAGAATGGTCATACAATACTAGTGTTGAATTTGAGGGTTTTTGAGGGTTTACAAGACCAACTTGTCATTTGGCTTTTTTAGGTGTCAAAATGGATTTGTGGAACCTTGTCCTTCCACCCAATAGATCTCCTCTCACTCCTTTGCAACCTCCACATTCAATTTTTAAAAGATCTCCATAACCCTACAAGAAACAAGCTTTGTAACATCATTATTCCCTAGCCAGGCATGCTCTAGCTTGCCTAGGGCAAGAGCTTAAAAATGCCTCCCATGCTTTGAAGGACCTTTTATTTTGCCAAGGTATATTGCATTCTGTACCTTCACTATCCCCAAGAGGTCATATGATTCCTACAGTATGATAGTGAGTTACACCATTTTTAATGCAAATTGTTGATAACAGGACAACAAATTGGTAAAAAGGAAAAGATTTTCAATCTTTTTCCATTCAAATCTCATGCTACAGCATGTTGTCTGTGCAAAATAACATTAACCTCCTTCACTTTAGGGTTTGGTAAGATTAAATATGTCCTCCTAGGTCTTACTCCTTCATTCTTTGGGTTTCCATAGACCTTCTTGGTGTTTAAAAGGAAAATCAACATTTTTTCTTGCAAAATTGCAATATAGCAACTTTTTACAATTTTCCTTCCTTGCAATTTTAAACACTTCCTACTTGTTATTTAGGCTATCCCTTATCATTTCCATGCTAGGGACCCTTATCTAGGCTAGAGGTCTGATCGCTAGATTTCTTATAACTCAAAGGCAAGGAATGCCTTGATTCTAAGGTCATTTATTTATTCTTCTTAGGACAATTTAAGGGTTCCTATACCCTAGCTAACACACCTAGGTCCACTTACCCTTATTCTACTTACAAAGGCTCTCTTGGAGCACAACACAAAAAAATTCAAAAGGTTAGGACCCTATGTTTCAAGGTGCCCTTGCACCAAAATGTCTATATTTTTCCAAAATTTATGCTTCAAAATTCCTTGAAGATCTAATCCCAGGTTGAAGGCAGCTATTTTCTCCTTGTTTGTTCATGTGCTTTGATATCACGATAGCAACATAGAAATGGTTTATTACCTTCAAACTTTCATGGAATGGTGAGATTCATTATAGAATGAGTTAATTATAGAAAGAGCTAACTACCTCCTTCAATCCTACTTCTAGCCATATCTTGAATGTACATGTGGGATACCAAATTTGAGTAACAATGACATTTGATTTTCTTGAGAATAGGAGCTTGGGTTGGGGTTTAGGTTCAAATGTAGGACAAAATTTTTTGGTTTTGGAGATAGAAGGAAAGAGACCAAGAAATGGCTCCAACTCACAAGTTCTAACTTTCCAAAGTTAAGGTTGATAGAAAGAGATCAAATTTTAGTACATGGAGAGAGAAAACTTTAGTACGTACAGAGAGAAGAGTTTTAGACCGAGAAGAGAAAAGGTTTTTGAATTTTAAATTTACCCTCATTTCCTTACTAAACTTTCTTTTAACTTCTTCGGTAAATTATCAAGGTAACAACTAGCTCTATTTGGGGACAAGGACTATGCAGGATGCTAAGAAAACCTTGACTTAAGAAAGAGCGGTGCTTTATCACAAGGGCCATAGAATCACCCAAAAAGGAGATAAATACATGAGAGAGGACTAAGAAAGCCAAATTTGTGAACACAATCCAAACAAAAAGGAGGAAAACACTCAACAAAAACTCCTAACTAAAATATGTACAAGGTAGGGAACCCCTACCTTTGATAGCTCTAGTTCCAAATGATTCATGCAAACTTGTTAACTAGCTAGAAAAAGTATATGCCATAGCAAATTAACAAGTGGAAACTCCCCATTAATCATGAACTCAAATGTAGGTTTTCTCCTTGGATTCATAATTTTTGAGTCCTAACATGCTCTATTGCTTTGACAAGGGAATGTATCCAAGTAACCATGCATCATTCAAAATCTCTTACTTTAGGATCAAATTTGCATCCTACCCAATGTCATCAATGATTTCATCTTGAAAGAATTGCAAAATTAGATTATGAAGCTTATGAATGCAATTATGGTCTTTTTCTCCATCTAGAAAGCCTTTTTCTTGGATTTCTTGTGATCGATCATCATAAATTCTTTGGCTCTTTTGTAATACACATAGGCCTTATTTTTCAATTGTCATGGTCCTTGTTGAAAATCCTAAGAAATTCTTTGGGTTTGAAGGTACATCTTCCTTTTATATGACTCACATTAGTTGAGGTTCATGATCATGTGAACCTAGGATGAGATATCCCTCTTCACACTTTAATTGTGGGTGTGGGAGGGTGGGGTTCTCATCTAGTTCATCTTCATCTTTCTCTACTTCTTGATTTGGACTTATGTCATGAAACTTTGACCTATGTACAAATTGAGGTGATGCTTCTATAGCGCTATCTCCTCCATGTGAATGATGTTAAATAGCATGATCCTTTTCAACTTTTATGGTACCTTGAGGAGTAAATGCCTCTTTGGATGTATGTACCTTTTGATATGGCGAATCATAATCATGATCAACAACCTGAGAGGGATTACGAAGGAAGTCACCTCCTGAAGCATTAACACTTTGATCAAGAGGGAATCTTGAATAGATTTGGGCATTACCATGAACCTCCTCTAGTTTATCAACACTCACACTTTCCTGATCACATTCTTTGAGATGGTCTTCAATATCTTTACTTATAGAAAGGGAATGGATCCTTTCTAAGGCTACATCATCTTTGATATTAGCATTGTTCATATCTAGAGATTTATTTTTAGTGCTAGGATATATAATTTGAGATGATTGCAATGAAAAAATCTCTTCTAACTCCTTATGATAAACTAATTCCCTAATATTTTCCTCAACTTCAACAAGATCATCATGATTTCCATTATTTAGTAACATACTCAAGGAAGATATACATAAGTTTGTACCTTGACTTTAATCAATATTTGTCTCCTCTTCAAAGTTCCATGATGGATGAATAAGAAGATCTTCTCCAAACATGAAGTCATCATCTAAAGAATCAAGACACAAAATTGGAATAATGACAACCTTAGATTCATCTTATGACTCTCTCTTCATCATTCTTTTCAAATTGTGGGTGCAACCATGTATATAAAGATTTTGATGCCTCTTCACCAAGATCCTTGTTTTTAGATTCATGAAAGAATTATATTCCATCTCAAGATTTTTGTGATTCTTATTAATAGGATCAATACAATGTTCTTTTCCCATTTCACTCACTTTTTCTTGACTAGTTTCTTGGCATGAAACTTTTGATGAATCTAACTCAACATTTTTCTCATAATATATTTCATTAGTGAGAAAGTGATTCTCGCCTTTATCTGCTTTTTTAAACATCCTACAATTTTTGAAGCAAAGAATGGTTTAGTTTAGTAGGATCAAGTCTTTGATTACCATAAAAAATTTCCAAAAATTGAACTTGATTAGGATCATTGGAAATATGATTCTTTTGAGCAACTGGTGCTGGTGTTGAAGTACTTTTTTGATCAACAACATCTAACTCTGATTCACATGAATCATACTTTTGAATGAAGTCTTCTTTATGCTCATATGGAGAACATCTTTTTGACAATGACCTTGGTTTGTAAGAAAAAAATTAATTATCTTTACCATCTTCTTCATATATATTTTGCACAGTTCAGAGTAAAGATGTATGAATCTTTTCTGGATCAAGCCACAAGCCACAATAAAAACTCTTCAATAAATATACACATATGGGTTCATTAAGAGTCTACTTCTTTGGATTTGAAAAGTAATAATCGTCACTATCACTGTCACTATCACTTTCTACCTCTCCTTTGTACCAAACAATGATTCCAAATTCACAATTTCAAATAAAGTCTCCAATATTAAATCTTTTAAAATAGAGTCACCAAACTTCATTCGAGGGATGGTACATTTTATTATCCATCATACTAATTATTTTTTACTTGGCCTTGGATGTGACCAAGCTTTGCATGTTCCTTCTTAGAATAGAAACTATCCTTTCAAAAACTACAATAGTTTGACCAATAGGAACTCTTCACAAGATTTCCCCAAAGTCTTCTTCTAAAACTCGATTCACCTGATGAGAGTCCTAAGCACTTCATCTACACCTATAGGATAGAGTGTTAAAATCCAAAATAATGTCTTCTTGTGTGTCTTGGAAACCAAATTTTGGTTGTAGAACTAGAAACACATTCTCAAGTGGCAATACCATTTTGCTTCATTATAGGCAACTGATTAATCTTTCTTGTTTGAATCCCCAATAGAGTTACCAAAAAGTTTGTTGGTAAATATTCTTTCACTTGAAAAATGCATGATTTGACCTAATGGAATATGTACGGAAAATCAATTTCTCCAATAGTTGGATAGGCCCTTGGTATATGACCTTCCTCTGTGTTTAAAGGGGTAGCTCCCTTGTAAGATGTAATTTTAATTTTTCAAATAAAGATGTATTCAAACTTAAAATATTGAAAGAAATCTATTAATGATGAATGCACCTAACAACTTCAAAGCTTCCCTAAAACAACTTAAACTGCTAATAAGAACGATCAAGAACTATGCTTGAAGGCTAGCATTATCTTAGTGATGACTCAATGGCTCACTAACATCTACACCATATCATCAAAACCTTAATTATAACATTAATCAACACCCAAATAGTTCAAACTTTGTAGAAAAGAAAACACAAAATGCACTTCCATTTGTTTCTCTGTACCAAGAACATAAGAAAGTTTGCTAATTACAAGAGAAAGAATCATATGCACTTTCCAAAATTTACTTTGCTATCAAACTTCAACATAAGTGTCCTCTTATTTCCAAATCCCAAAAATTGCCCTTATTACATGAGAAACCTTGTATTTATAGGCTATAGAAGATAACTACCTAGAAGCTACCCTTTTAGATTCACAAGTACCTCAAAATTTAGAGTTTAAGAATTTGAGAATCTTAACTTATGAATCACCAAGAAGTGACACATGTCACCTTTACAAAAAGAGAACTCAAAAAATGCAATTTTAAATGTGAGCGCATGATTGACCTTATTAAGGTAGATTTTTATCTCTATATGCCCTACTATTGATAACCATTCGAAGATCTTCTTGAAAGTAGTCATTATCTGAACTTCTCTTCTTTTCTACATAGAAAGAATGAGACTATGCATTGAGCACAAAGAATTGATTTCATAGGAAAACCTCTTTATTCATCTTATCTCCTATATTATCTCATTGCTTGGTGTGATAAATCTTCACAAAAATCATAGAACATGATTTAGTGTCTTGTCCATGCTTTATATTTTGCACATGCATTCCACAAGAATTCTATAAAACAATTGACCTGGGAGTGCCTTTTCATTATTAATTTAGTTTAATTTATCTCCATGAATTTATTTAAGCATTTCAAATGCAAATACCACTTATGAAGAACAAGTTCAAGTTTGGTCACATTGTTCACCAATAAGTTGACATCATGGCCAAATTCCTTCTGCTTGCATCTATGTTTGTTAAGAACATCACATTCTTTTGAAATTATAATGGTTAGAGCTTGAATATATAACTTCAATGACATTGATCGTATTGAAAATTGTTACTTGTCAAGAACAAATGTTGAAAGAAGAGAATCCACATGAATTTGGAGTGTTTTAATGAACAATTTATATGCCTTGACCTCAGACATGTCTCCCCCAATATTCCATCTAAATTCCCAATCATCAAGCTCATTGAATATGCATTTGATCAAACGATTGGCATGTGCTTTTTTGAGCTTTTTCAGGTGTCATTATTCATAAATAAAAGTCTTTGAATACCTTCCTTAACATTATTTTAAAGCTTCCACTATGGCTTTAGGTTGAAGGATGGGACAACTATCATGTTTGATCTATGCACTTTTTCATGGGCTTAAAATATACATCTATATCTATGACTACCACATTCACTAATCAACACATGATATAGAGGCTATGCTTGAAAAGAATTGTGGATCTTGGTTCATAACTAGATGCTTACAATTATTCCATGAATTTTTTTACTAAAATATATCTCTATGTCACCTGTGCTCTGACACTCTAACCATCTTACTCAATGGAAGTACTCTTTCAAATGTGTCACATATAACATCTAATAAATGGAACATCAATGGATAAATTAATGGTGGTAGACTGACATCCAATTCTCATAGGCTCTGTATTTGGATAAGCATTTAGTTAAACATGTAATGTGTCACCTTGATGCTTCCACATCCATGATGGTCAGATTTTCTTCCATATTTCATCAATGTTGATGTCAGCCTTGTAATTGTGATCATGAGATTGTAACAAAATACATTTGTGTGTATGTGGAAAGTGCTTCATGAGATAAGCTAATACTATGTTTCTATGCGCTTTAGAGCTTCCTTAAGTACTTTGAACACTTCCTTCACATGCTTAGTTGAAAATCACACTTTGTTCTCCAACAACATCCTGTCAAGCAAATGAATTCCCTAACATTTCATAACTTCCATTATGTTACCTTGATAATTTACCCAAGAAGTTAAAATAAATTTTAGTTTGGGAATGAGAGTAAATTTCAAATGCAAAAACCTTCTCTCTCCCCATATTAAAACATTCTCTCTCTATGTACTAAATGTTTTCTCTCACTACGTACTCAAACCATCTCTCTCTATGTACTAAAAATTTCTCTCCCCATACTAAAACCTTCTCTCTCTATGTACTAATTTTTTTTCTCTCATCACATACTCAAACCATCTCTCTCTATGTACTAAAAATTTCTCTCTCCGTGTACTCAAACCATCTCTCTCTAATTACTAAAACTTTTATCTCTCTATGTACTAAAATTTACTCTCTTTCTATCAACCTTAACTTTTTGAGAGTTACGGTTATAAAGTTAGAGTTTGAGAGTTACGGTTAGAAAGTTAGAGTTTGAGAGTTAAGGTTAGAAAGTTAGAGTTTGAGAGTCAAGGTTAGAAAGATAGAGATTGAGAGTTTAAATTGTAAAAAATTGAGTTGGTTACGAACTATCTTTAGGGTAGTCCAAACTCTAACTTTTTGAGTGGTTATGAACCCAAAAAGTTGGTTATGCTAGAATAGATTATAAATTTCTAAATCTCATTGTAATTACAAACTTTTTGGACTTTGGAATAAGGGAACGCTTATGCTAAAATTTTGATGAGAAGAAATTTTTTGGAAAGTATGTACAAATTTTGACTTTGAAATTGAAATTTTTTGTTATGTTCTTGGTGCAAGAAAATAAAATGAGAAATGTGTTTGGGTTCTTTTTCTAAAATCTAGATAGTTGCAACATAAAATTGTTGATTCTTTCTATAGTGAATATTTCATGGTATTGTGTGAATGTTTATGAATCATGAATCAACTTGGTGATAATGATAATTTTCAAGCATAGTTTTTTATTGCCTTTATTGTCAAATTATGTTAATTCAAGAAAGCTGCTAAGTCATGTGGTACATTTGTCATCAAGCTTTCTATCTATCTTTCAAATTTTAATTCATTTATGTTAAAAAATCAAATACACCCATCATAAGAGGGAGCTGCCCCTCTCAAATGTAGAGGAAGATTGTAATGTGGTACTAATTGATTGCAATCTCTCCAACTATTGCCACGATTGTCATTGTTCACAGGGTAAACAAGGTCAATTTCAATAGTAACTTCACAGTGACAAATCTATTGGGGATTCAAAAAAGAAAGATTAATCAGTCGCCTGTAATAAATTAAGATGGTATTATCGCATGAGAATGTATTTCCAGTTCTACAACCGAATCTTGGCTTCTAGGACACACAATAAGACATTATTTCAGATTTGAAGACTCTAGCCTAGAGGTGTAGATGAAGTGCTCAACAATACCGTCAGGTGAATATTATTCTAGAAGAAGAAAAATAATTCATAGAAATCTTGTGAAGAGCTCCTATTGGTCAAAATGTTTTGGTTGTTGAAAGAACAGTTGCTATTCCAAGAAGAGACAAGCACAATCTTGGTCACATCCAAGACCAAGTGAACAATAATTAGTAACATGGTTGATAAAAGGTACCTTCCTTGGAATGAAGGTTGGTGGCTCTATTTTAAAGATTGATTATCGACAACTCTATCTGAAAGTGGCAATTTAGAATCATGTTTTGGTACAAAGGAAAAGTTGAAAATGATTGTGATACTAATAGGATGATGAATATTTTTCATATTCAAAGAAGTAGACTCCTAATGAATCCATACAGGTAGATTTCTTGAAGAATTTCTATGGTGGCAAGAGGCTAGATCCTGTAATGGTTCATTGCTACTTGCTGCAATTTTTTCTAAAGATCAAAGAAGATTATGGAAAACATTATGGGTTTCTTTCTCATGATCATGATAATTTATTTTAAAAGGGTTCAACATATAAAGATAAAGTTCTTTTTGAAAAATTCCTTTCATCTAAATCAATAATGAAGAATAATGGGAATGTCTCTCATTCACCTATCTCTCAACAAAATCATATTTTCATTGATCCTAAGAAAGGTAGTTTCTTGAAGAGTCTTGATGATGGATGAAACCTAGATCTAGAAAAGATTCATCCATCTTTGTTCTGAAATTTGCAAAAGATAGATGAAAAAGATGGTATAGATAATCATTTTTTCTCTCACAAGCCTAAATCATTTGTAGAAATAAGTTCCACATGCCATTATAAGGAAGAATTTGACCAAAAAAATGATTCATGTGAGTCGAGGATGCATAATGGTGGTCAAAAAAGTGTCCCAACACTTGCACCTATTTCTCATCAAAATCATACTTCCATTGATCCCAATTAGGTTGAGTATTTAAAAAGACTCTATGGCGATGCACATTTGGATCCTAAAAAAGTAGATCCTTCTTTACTTTAAACATTGCAAGAACTTGTGAAAGAAGACTCATACAAGAATTGCTTTCTTGGTAATATAACATCTCCTAATCCAAATGTTAGAAAGGACTCATCTAAATCTTCATACATGAAAGAAGACAAGGATTCTATGTCTAATGAAGGAGATGGTTGAGAAATGGAGTCTATAGGAGAAGAAGGATCTGCTAATGTATCAAGGCATCACTGAGAAAAATTCAAAACCCGAGGGAAAGTATTCAATCATCTCAATCCTAATGAGAAAGAAAAAGAAATATCCAAATCTCAAGAAACTACACAACACATGATTAAAGATTAGGGAAATGTAGATCAAGATGAATTTCATACTACTTTTATTCCTACTCAGTGCCTTAATGCTTCAGATGATGACTTCCTATGTGGAGAAGATCTTCCTATTCATCCTTTCATGATCAATCAAGGTGATGAATCTATTGACAACATCAATATTTCAGATGTTTTGGCATAATATAAAACCACTATCATTGATGGACCACCAATGGACCTTTATGAATATCTATTTTCCTTGTGGAAATGGAGACCTTTACATTTAATGACATTGATGAACTTATGATTAAAAGATTGGTTGATGAAAAAGCTAAAAATCAGCTTCAAGGAGAAGAAGATGCATCATCTAGCCTTCATTATTTATCATGCATGCTACAAGAATATGAACCTTTCACATTTCATGAAATATGTCTTGGAGAAGAATCAATGATTCAAAAAGACATATATATCATTGAACATATTTAAAATGAAAGCTATATGGGTAGGACAACAAGTTCCTTTGATCCAATGGAAGTGCAATTAAAAACCTATAGATCATTCAAAATTCAAAGAGATCCTATTTCTAAGCCTTCTCATCACATAGGAAATCCTATGTCGAAGAAATTCTATGAGAAGAATCACCATGATAAAAGAAGTAATGAGTTAGCAGGGGATCTCATGGAGAAATCTAATGAAGGAAACTCTTATGACATTTTTATCCCAAGTTTGTGCTCAAAAGCTTTGGATGGTAATTTCCTCTATGGAGAAAGTGTTTACTTTAATCCTTTGTTTTTAGAGGAAGGCATTTCTATTGATGCTTCTCAAATAAGTATTCAAAGAAAAGGTTGAATGGCTATAGCTCCATAGGTTTCTTCACATCATATATTGCATGAAGGCAATCCAATACAAAGTTTGGTATCTTCTAGTCTTAAGCATCGAAAGGCCCTTTAGATAGAGAATCTTGATATTAATGGGATGAAACTTGAAGTTATGATTTGCAATGTTGAAGATGGTATCGATGTAACTCAAAAGTGCCTAAAGATTCAAGATGATCTTTTGTAAGATGAGGAAGAAGAAATGGATCATAAGAAGAGTCAATCCAATGTGGATGTGCATCTAGATTGGAATAATTTTATAGAAGATTCACCTATAATCATGCCCATGGAAAATGGAGAGTGTCTTGTGTCAAAATTGTGTCAAAGATCCTAAAGTCAGAGAATCTTAATGAGACATGGTTGTTTGGATATATTACATTGTCCAAAGCAATGGACCTTTTTTGGAATCTATAATTTGGAATCCAAGGAGAAAGCCTACATTTGATTTTGCTGGAACTTGGGAGTTGTCACCTATTATGTCACCATGGAATTATTTTCTTGATCATGTGAATGGATTTGCATGGTTCATCTAGAGCTAAAGTTATCAGAGGTAGGGGTTTTCCTACCATGTGCATATGTTAGTTAGGAGTTTTTATTGTGCCTTTCCCTCCCTTTTGTTTGGTTTGTGTTCCCAATTTTTGTTGCAGAAGAAGAACAGATAGATTATGCTACAAGAACTAATAGGGTTAAATATGCCATAGGAAGTGTAGAAACTCTGAAGAAAGTTAATTTCATGTTTTAAGTTTGTTTTATGTTTTAAATTTTAATGTTTGTAATAAAGTCATATGATGTGGTGGCATAACTTGAGTAGTGATTTGATAAACTCTCCAAGGATAGCCACTTAGGACAAAGTTGTTTTCAGTTTTATGTTGAGTCAATTTTCATTAAGTTTGTTTTGTGTGTGTTTAATGATTAGGCCAGCTATGTAATCGATGACTATAGGAAGTTGGCACCAGATTCTAATTTTTTATTCATCATGATTCTAAAATAGTTTTCCTTTCTTTCTTTATGGCCAATGTTTCATCTTTCAAATAGAAGAGAAGGGAAAGTATTAAAAAGGCATAAGGGATGTAATTGAAGAGTTTCAGATACAGAGGAGAATATAAAGTTTTGAGTCTTGTGTTTTGATTTTGTGATTTTTGATTGGAATATGTGATTAACCTAATGATCACATAATAGAACTATATTATATGTTTTGTATCTAAAATATGCTTGCAAATTTTGCATAGCTAATGGATAATTACAATTAAATCATAGCTGATGGAATGCCAAGAAGTCTCCCACCTATGCGAGAAATCAATTAGTGCATTGATCTCCTACTAGGTTCAACATTACCCAACAAGGCTGCATACAAGCTAACAACACAACAAAATGAAGAAATGGCAAGGCAAATTGAAGAATTACTTGAAGCTAGTTTGATTGGATAAAGTCTAAGCCCATGTACAATACCTACAATCCTAGCACCAAAGAAAGAAGGAACATGGAGACTTTGCATAGATTTGAGAGCACTAAAAAAATCACCATAAGGTACAAATTTCCAATGCCTAGGATAGAAGATTTACTTGATTGTTTCGATAAAGCAAAATACTTTTCAAAAATTAATTTAAAAAGTGGATATCATCAAATAAGAATTAGGCCAGGAGATGAATGGAAAACAACATTCAGAACAAATGAGGGATTATATGAATGGAAGGTAATGCCATTTGGATTATCTAACACTCCCAGTACATTTATGAGACTCATGAATAAAGTTCTTAAAGATTTTGGAGGAAATTTTGTGATTATATATCTAGATGACATCTTAGTTTTAGACAATACAAAGGAAGAGAATTTGAAACATATTGACTTTGTGTTAAGGTAGCTACAAGAAGAAAAGTTGATGATTAATTTTGAGAAATGTAGTTTTATGCAAGAAGAGATGACATACATTGGATTTGCAATCTCAAAAGGAACACTCAAGATGGATCAAGATAAGGTAAGTGCAATTCTTTCATGGTCAATTCCTAAGGCTATTGCAACAGCTAGAAGTTTTCATGGTTTAGCCACTTTCTATAGAAAGTTTATTGGGAATTTTAGCTTGATTTGTGCATGAATTTTGAATACTATAAAAGGAGGACATAAATGTAAATTTTTTTCGACAGGAGAATCTAGTGAATCCTTTGAACTTCTTAAGAAGAAAGTAGCTCAACAACTAGTGCTCACATTTCCTGATTTTAGTAAAGTTTTCCAAATAGAATGTGATGCAAGCAACATATCAATAGGAGGTGTACTTAGTCAAGAGGGTAACCTATAACCTTCTTTAGTGAGAAACTCAATGAATCTAAATATAAATATTTCTCTTATGATTTGGAAATGTATGCCCTTGTCCAATCCTTGAAGAAGTGGTGACATTATTTGCTACCCAAAGAATTCATTGTATACACAGATAACCAAGCCCTTAGTTTCATAAACAATCAAGAGAAATTAAATCATAGATATATAAAATGGGTAGAGATATTGCAAGCATTTAATTTTTCTATCAATCACAAAAAGGGAGTTGCAAATCAAGTTGTTGATGCTTTAAGTAGAAGAACTTTGACTACATCCCAAATTCAGTTGGAAACTACAGGAGTTTCAAATCTAAAAGATATGTATGATAATGATGTTGATTTTAAAGAGATCTATCAAGCATGTACTAATCTAGATGATAGATACAATCATGAGTATGTTGATTTTCTTATTCAAGAAGGATTAGTATTCAAAGGAGGACAACTTTGCATGCCAAAATTTTCAATGAGAGATAACAACATACAAGAGAAACATAGTGGAGCATTATCTAGTCATTTTGGAAGAGATGAGACCTTAGAGCTAGTTGATAGACATTATTTTTGGCCAAAAATATAGAAATATGTGAGAAAATTTGTGGTAGAATGCACCATTTGTTAGAAAAGAAAAGGAAAAAGTACTAATGCAGGATTATAGCAGCCCCTACCAATTCCTTCAAGACTGTGGGAAATTATCACTATGGATTTTGTTATGGGATTACCAAGAACTCAAAAGGGATATGATAGTGTTTTTGTTGTTATACACAGATTTAGTAAAATGACACATTTCCTACCATGCAAATCTACTAAAGATGTTTCATACATAGCAGATCTATTCTTCAAGGAGATAGTTCAAATTCATGGATTACCCTTGAATATTGTATCAAATAGAGATGGTAGATTTGTACATCATTTTTGGAGGACCCTTTGGAAGAAACTTGGCACAAACTTATCTTTCTCATCTGCATATCACCCACAAATTGATGGTCAAACATAAGTTGACAATAGATCTATGGGAAATTTGTTAAGATGGCTTACAAAACATCATGGAGAAAAATCGGATTCTATAGTTGCTCAAGTTGAATTCTCATACAATGACACAGTGAATAGAAGTACATAAAAATCTCCATTTCAGATTGTGTATGGTACACACCCAAGAGGAATTCTTGAGCTTAGAGAACTTCCAAACACTTTTCCTAGTAGTTCACATGGTGAAGAATTTGTTGAAGCTATTAAAGAGGTCTAGAAGATCAAGTCAACTTATAGCTATAGAATTCAAATCAGAAATACAAAGAATTTATAGATAAAAAAAGAAGGAACTACAATTCAAGGTTGGTGATTTAGTGTGGGCATATTTGAAGAAAGAAAGACTACCTCAAACCAAGCATACTAGATTATTACCTAAGAAGGTTGGTCCTTGTCAAATCTTAGAAATGTATAAACACAATGCATACAAGATTCAATTACCTCTAGAAATTGGTGTTTCACTGATATTTAATGTTTGTGATCTTACACCATACAAAGGTTCAGAAACACAACTAGCAAATGAAGGTTCAGTAACATCATATTTGCAGCAAGTACCCAAACTAGAAACACCTCAATTGGAGAAGATACTCAATACACAAATAAATAAGACTTGAAGGAGGCAATACACTCAATATTTAGTCAAACAAAAGAACATACCAGCAATAGAAGCCATTTGGATGGATGAGAAACAAATCAATAAGCATGGTTCATCACTACAACATCTCATCTCAAGTGGACTTGAGATTCATTCTACAGGGGAGTATGATGCAAGAGTAGAACATACATATTTTGCTACAAGAACTAACAAGGTTAAAGATGCTACACAAAGTGCAGAAACTCTGAAGAAAGTTAATGTCATATTTTAAGTTTTTTTTTATGTTTTAAATTTTAATGTTTTCAATAAAGTCCTATGATGCGGTGGCATAAATCGAGTACTAATTCAATAAACTCTCCAAGTATAGCCATTTAGGATAAACTTGTTTTAGTTTTATGTCGAGTCAGTTTTATTTAAGTGTGTTTTATATGTGTTTAATAATTAGGCCAGTTATGTAATCGATGACTACAAGAAGTGATGGAGACACAACCCAAGACCAGAATGAACACAACAAGAAAAGGAAATTATTAGTATCAGTGAAAATTTTCTACTACATTTAGTACAAGGAAAACAGGCCCAATAACATGCCCTATGGGCTTACAATAGATAGAAATTGGAGAGAAATTCTCCTCACAGTGCCTTCTTGCAAACTTCACCAAGAACTGCCTTTACAATGCTAGAAATGTTCTTAAATAGACCCCAATTTGTTTAGGGTTAGGAATACATTCTAGAATATGCCAGTTGGCATCCACCACCAAAATAGAAAGTTCCAAAAATCTCATTAGAAGTCGGTGTAAAATTAGAAGAATCTAGAAACAGTAGCCCAACTTCTAGAAGGCATAACTTTTGAACCGGGACTCCGATTGATGAACCATTTACATTTTTAGAAAGCTCTTGAAGTGCTCTATAGCCCTATGTAAAGGCTTCACTCATCTCTCATTTTTTGGGCATGTACAAGGCCATTTAATGCCTCAAACCTAACTTTGAAGCACTCTTAGGAGATCTCCAGAAAACATAAAACTACAATAACTTTCTATCCGTAAAGCCTTTTGACCTGATTCTTTTTCTAGAGCACTTTAAATTATAAGTATAACCATCCCTCCAAATTAAACCCTATAACTCATCATAATTTTTGGTTTAATTACAAAATAACCCATTTTTTACATTTACACGTATCCCAAGGTGCTTAAAAACTCTACCCTAGAAAGATAATAGTGGAATTGTGAGAGTTGGAACTTTTATTTGACCCAAATGGGTATCAAAAAATGAAAAAAAAAACATTAAACTAAAACTATCTCTAAGCATATTTTTGGGTGATACAGGATTTCCCTTACACCACTAGATGCTCCTACATCAGACACCCAGGGTAGATTGAAAAGTGACCCTATCACTTAGTGGCTAGGGGAAACCCAAATGGGAAACCTCCACTACTGATATACAAGTTGAGTCTTCTATTGGTCATCCTTTCCACTTCACCAGGTACTCTGTGTACTGCCTATTTCTGGTACTCTTGCCCACACAACTATCTAGAATCTTCTCTATCTCATCCTTCTTAGAAGTAGGAATTGGACATGGCTCCAACATCAACCCCTTATCTACACCAACATCATGATATTCCGTTAAGTCTGAAATGTTGAAGATAGGAGAAATGTGAATCCCATATTGCAACTCCACCTCATATGCATTTCCCAAGTCATGTTTCTTCAAAATTTTGCAGAGGCCAAATTTCTTCATGTTCAGCTTGTTGTAAGTACCCACTGTAGACACCTAAAAATCCTTTAGAAAATAAAATATTTTTATTTTCTGAAAAAAGTCCCTGATGACATCATCATTTATTAATTAATTAATTATTTAATTAATTTATTTATTTTTATGCCATTAAATCCCTTTATCTTAATTAAAAATATTTAATTAAGGAATCCCTCCCAAAAATATTTAAATCTTATTTAAACATTATTTCCTTATTTATTAATTATTTAATTAATAAATTGACCAAAAAACCCAAAATAAATAAAAAATTTATTTTTTGCCCAAAACTTGGCCAATTTTCCTAAGACCACTAAGCTCTTCCAGAATCTTCTAATCCTTCTTTAATTTTGATTAAAGGTTAATCCCATCATTTCCTATCCCTAATCCCAACTCAAAATATTTAATTAAGATTAAATATTAATCCTCATGTTTATTAAAAAATTTTTAATAAATATCTCCTCAACCCAAAACTTTGAAATAAATAAAACTTTATTTATTTCCTAAAAATCTAATTTATCCTCATCCTAAGAAGTTCTAGACTCTTCTAGAAAGTCTTCATCCTCATCCTAGGAAGTTCTAGACTATTCTAGAAAGTCTTTATCCTCATCCAAAGTCTAGACTCTTTTAGAAGATGTCTTTAAACCTAATCCTAATCCCCTCCTAACCTTGTCACATTCCCTAAACATGGGTTAAAACTTACTAACCCAAGCCAAAGTTAACAAATATCTCCTCCTTCACCCACCCTCATTAAATGCCATCCACTTGCCTATCCCTAAGCTAATCCTAAACCATCCTAATCCATCCTCTAATCATTTGCACAAACCTAAGCAAACTTAAAACCTTCCTAATCAAGCTCAAGTCAAAATTCCTCTCATCTCCCTCAAAATATCCCAACCATAAAACTTTATGAAGCCCACTAGGCCATAAATGACTCTTTCAAGCCCTTTTATTGCTCTTACAAGCCATTATGAGGGTCTTTATGAAGATTTTATCCCTTGAGCCTCCTTTGTTGACTCATCCTTCCCCTTTCCTCCATCCTCTCACCCTGTGACATGTGTTACTCTCTGATTGGCTGTAAGAAAGCACAATCCATGTGCTCTCCTCTCATGCAATCTGAGCCCTCCATGAGCTTTTCCCAATCCTTGCATCTTAGCCCTCAATCCCTCAAGCCTCTTGCCTATAAATTGGATCCTTCCCCTTTGCAAAATAACACAATCCATGAAGTAAAGTCATAATGCCATTTTAAGAAGTCATTTTACATCAAAACCATACACTCACACCCAAATTTCAACTCCATTTGAAGCCATTTTTGAAGCATAAGCTTGAGCATACATCCTATCTATTTAGACAAAGCCACTCAACAAGAGAGCTTCTCATTGAGAGAGTCCATTAATGGATCATATTCTTAATTGAGAGCTCATCTTAGTCTATCTTGAAGTTTATGAATTTTGTTTAGTTTGTAGAAGCTTTATTTAAATTTGGTTTCTATTAGCATACTAACATTGCTCATATACATTTTGGCATGCCCAGTGGGACCCTGCATGGGTCATCTTCATTAGCTTTTTTAGTCAAGTTTTGTATGTCATTTGCTAATTTTGGCTAATTTTTCTTGTTTTTGTGATTGGTAGGATTGTATAAATTGGTTTTGTAGGTCCACATGAGCATGAAGAAGACAAAGGAACTCATAGTCTATCTCATAGTGTTTGCAGATTTTTCAAGCTTATAGGTGGACAAAGCACTTGGAATTCTTCTTCCTCTTCTTGTCTATATTCTTCTTATTCCATCTACTTCTTCTTCTTCTTCTTGTGGGAGATCTTGGCCATTTTTTTTTTAAGGAAGCAAAATCATACACACTTCTTTTTAGTGCTTAAAATGAATCCCCAAATCATACTTAAATCCATTAAAAACTAAAAATTAGCAAAAAAAAAAAAAATCTTTTAACAAATGAAACTAAACTAATCCCATCATTTGCATCCTTGCAACATCAAGGTTTTAAATGCATTCATGCAAAGTTAGGAACACTTCATTTTTGGGAATTTAAAAAGAACTTCAAGTTTCCATTTCAAAAGGTTCAAAATCAACACTAAGTGCATACTAAAATCTAAATCAAACTCAAAGCATCAATCAAGGATAAAATGAACCTTATTTGCAAATATTTTAAAGTTCTTTTAAAAATCTCATGAAAACTAAGAGTCCTAAATGGTTGCCAAAAATTGTCCTAAAAGCTTTGTTATTTGTTCCAAACAAATGTCTTGTTGCAAAATCTTGAATGTTTTTTAGGTTTTTCATGCATCAAAACAATCTAGGAATATCATTTTTGGGCTTAAAATATGCAAACTAGAACACAAAATCTTGAATGAAAACCAAAGTCCAAAGAGTCATTTTCACTTTTGAGTCCAAAAAAATCTTGAATGATCTAAGGTTAAAACAAAGCACTTCAAAGTTCTTAAAACAACACACAAAATCTCAATCTTGAATGCTCAAAGGAAAAAACTTGAATGTTTAATCACTTGTCTTTGAATGCATGTTGCTAAAATCACTCTTGAGTGCCATGGATTAAAATCAAGTTTTTTTAATTTAATGAATGCATGATTAGAACAACAAATCCAATCTTGAATGCCATAGATCAAATAATCATCTTTTGGGGCATAAAAAGAATCCACATTTTTGAAATCTTCTAAGTTATAAAAACTAATAAAGATGCTTTGAGTAAGTTTGTAGTTGGACTCACCCTCTTTAATCACCCATCAATTTAACCATTGGTTGCAATCTCAGTGCCATCTATGGGGATGGGTCTACCTAAGAGGGTGTTCAGTGCTCCAAAAAGATCAAACTCCACTCACTTGGGTCTTTAGTGGTTTTTCTAAGTTAGAAAATTCTTTGAATGCACATTAATCTTTCTCACACTTCATTTGGGCATCAAAATTGGACAAATCTTGACGTGGAGGGCCTCCGGGTGTGCGCTTGGCAATTGAGTTTCACACATCTTTGTTTTGGGCTTAAAACAAACTCACACTCAATCTTGAATGCCTAACAATCAATGAACATTGCATGGTTTGGACGAATTTTCAATGACGCTCGCATTTCTTATGTTGATGGTCTCTCGACTTTCATTATGCTGACGATGCTGTCAAATTGGAATGAACATTGTATGCCATAATCACAAGTGTCTTCAATCATAGCTTACAAAATCTAAATAATCAATTGGAATAAACGTGTGTCTTTTAAAGCCCAAGATCATGTATGTGGTCTTGTTTTACACTTTTTAGGAGGCCTACTTGGGGATTTCATCACCCCTTGGGATGACCTCAACTCCAGCGTTCCGACGGAGTATAAAAATTGGGAGGTGAATCCAAAGACACCTCTCTTGGAATCAATATTTTGTCACTCGGGCTAAGCCTAAAAGAACTTTATACCCTTGAGAAGTGAAAGAGGAGAAGTGGGTTACCGCTCCTCTCGGCTGTGTGACATCTTTTTGGTTTCATCTACAGATTTGGGCCTCACGTACCTTGTGTATATCGAGGACTCCCTAGCTATAACAAATTTCATCCTTGTAGAAAGCTTCCTAGGATGTTGGTGTGCTTGATGTGCTTGCTCCAAAATTTTGTCTGCTTGTTTGTTCATAGCTTTTGAATGAATGTTTTTCAACTTTGGTCAAAATCCCAAAAAAGCAGAAATCTCCCAGCTCAAGGCATACTTAGCATAGTCACTGCCTCATCAGAAAATCATCCAAGCTCCCCTGTTGCAACCAAATCTATCTAGTTCCTTGCTTTAGAACAATCCCAAATCCAAAGTCTCTCCAAATCATCCCCCCAACCAGCTAGCAACCTAATCCAAAATCACACCCAAGCCTTTAGAGAGTTGTGGTCATTCTGCTAGAATTTGCTATCCAATCAATCCGACCAATCCACCAGCCTCACCAAGGTTATCCCTTTGACAGAGCTTTGTCTAGGGTAATCTAGCTTTGTCACTTGTTATCCCTCATCACCTTGAGCTAAAGGTTGGGATCCACAAGTGGTCAATCTCGTGTCATGCCCATAGGATCATTAGTCTATCCTTAAGTTGACACAATCTCCACCAATCCTGCACATAGGAAAGCAAAACTCTCACTTTTTGACAGCATACCCTTGAAAGTCTTCCATCCATAGGAAAGCCAAAAATCTCTAGCCAATCCTCCTTAGGTCTGTCATATAGCTTTGACTCTCCCTAGGAAATCTTTCATTAGCTAATCCAAAATCTGAGCTTAATCCAAATCTGACCATGAGCTTTTGTGTTCATCCATATGCAAGACCCCATCCCCATCAAACTCATCATCAAAGCATGAAGTACCAATCCTATCATGATGTGTTCGATCGTATTGTCCTTGCTCCTGCCACCTCCTATTCCAATGATGATGAAAATCTTGTTGACTATGACGGGTTTATTGAAAGCCTTAGAAACATTCCCCCAAGCATCCCACAAATTCCATGCATTCTTCCAAACTATCTAGTCATGCCATCTGATATCTCAGCTTCTCCTCCATCACCCAATCAACCAAGCTTCCAATCTTCCACCCCCATCACACTAGCTATTCCTGTCAATCCACCTCCACCTCTGACACACGAGTCTCTAAGGAATCTCCTAGAGGAAATACAAGAAAAGTTGCCTCCAACAGTCGATAAGCCATGTCATCTAATCCAACCATGTGAAGTAGTCAGTAATGAAGCTTCCCCATCTATAATATCACCTCCATCTCCCATAGCTATCATCCCCATACCATCCATCAAATTGCTTAAAATCCTTCCACTTCCTGCAAGCATCAAAATCCCACCATCTATCAAAACCCTCCAAATCCTATCCATATCACCTCCAAGCATTTCCCAAATCTCCCATAATGATCCTTATGCATCCATCTTCTACTCACCCATCTCCACTACTGAATCTCCCATCTATCCATCCGCTGCCTTGAAGAGTCCATCCCTTCACCTCCTATCGCACCATCCACTCCAAACCAATCCTATCAAGATCCTGCCCAAAAGCATGTTGACATCCCCCAAAGCATAAATGAAGATATCATCATACCATGTCTTCCATCCATAGTGCAGTCACTATCCCCTCCATCTCAAAAACCTCAAGCCATACCTCCTCTACTGCAAGATATCTTTTCATCCCATCAGCTAAATCAAGATCCTATCCTACCATCTCCTCCACTCCATGCTTCCATCTTACCACCTATCCAAGCTATTTCACCATCTATAATATACCCTCTTGGTTCACTTACATTCATCCATAGTGGCCTCCTCTCAGCAGAAGAATTAAGAATAGTATCTCCCCATTGCAGTACATCTGATAAAACACTTCCACCATTTTTTGCAAGCAAAAAGTATCCTTAGCTAGTTCAAATGCTCAATCGATGGCATTATCAAGGTCAAGGTTTAGGACCACAAGAGCAAGGAATCAAAAAGCCTATTATTGCACAAAAAAATCTAGGATTTCATGGTCTTGGATATGTATCCAAAGGCTCACCATCTAAAGGTGTTGGTACACCACACCCCCAAACCAAGCCTATCTCCAAACCCCCCATGCCAGCCTCCCATCACTCCTTCAAGAAATCTTATGTCATCCCCCCTCCACCATCTTTGCAACCTAAAACAACCTACCATATCCCCCCTTCATCCGCTAAATCCATTTTGGGTCCCTATGTCCCAAAATCTACCATCCTTCATCCTCCTATCAGCCATCATTCAAATCCTATTCCCTCCATTCCTATGTAAGATCAGCAAAGGCACATATCGAGGCACATCATCCATTATCATCCCCCTACACGCTCTCCCATATCCTCTCCATCTCACAAAGCTTCTCCTAACCATCTTCCCAAAGCTTACCACAACAATGTAAATGCCAACTTCAGAATGCATAAAGCTAAAAATCCATATCCTAGGCAATCATATGTCTATGCTAAAAGACATACTCCAAAAAGGAAAAATCCAATCAAAGAATGCAAAATAATGCAAAAGCCTGTGAAAAGACAATCCAAAACCATGTGGATCCCAAAGAAAAAAGTTGAAACCCAATGCATAATGGCATCCACCATTGCTAATCCTCCATCCAGTGACTCATGTCCCCCATCTCCTAACTCCATCTTGGGTGCCCATATCCCCAAGCACGCTTCCACAAATCCTCCATCACGCTCGCATCTACCATCTATCCCCCATATGCTCTTTTCACACCTATCCCAACATGTGCCAATGTTGCTCTTGCAAGCATTCCCATCTCATGCTCCTTTCCAACCTTTTCATCCCTCCATCTCCTACCATCAATCCCATCTAATCCAATCTATTGCATAAATCACACATCCGGTGTACCCAACAACTAGCAACAAAATTGAACATTCCAACAACTAGTGAAAAATCCCAAAAAAGCCAAAATAGATGAAGAAAGCCAAAATCATTCCAGCTAAGTCCAAAATCAAAAAGTCAAAAGAAAGAAAAAGAAAAATAAAGCGTCCACTGGTGAAAACTTGGCAATTCAAGCACCTTGGACAAGTACCATGATGAAAACTTGGCAAACAAGCATCATGCGTAATCCCGCCATCCCCAGCTTAGCCTATCACCCTCATGCTTTTTGTCATCTCTTGACATCCAACTCCATCTTCCAATCTATCCACCTATCCTCCACCCTCCATCTTCCATCTCAAACCATCCACTTATCTCCTGCAGCTTTAGCCAACCATCCCAGCTATCATCCATCTCCCTAGCCCCTTTAGCTTTTTCCATCCTAGCTTCAATCCTATCACATCAATCATAAGACCTCCTTTCGCATGTTATCTTCTGATTGGGGGCATTATATTCCTTGGAGATCTTGTCTTGTCCATCCTCCCTTGTCATTAGTATCTAGCTCTAGGCTATCCTCATGCAAACCCAATATCATCTCTTTATATCCATCATAATCCTAGCTATCTACCATCCTATCCAGCCATCTCATCCTGCTCCTCTAGCTATCCTTGGTCACAAAATCTCTCATCATCATTGGATGCATCCTGCCAAATCCATATCTTTTGCTATCACCCCACCCTTAGCTTTTGCATCTTGCACAACATCGAACCATCCCGCTATCCTATCATCCTGAGCTTTTGCCTACTTGTAACTATCTTGGTCAGCTTCAGCTTGTAAATATCTTGGTTTGTCAACTTGTACATCCTCTTTAGCTTAGTACCATTGTATCTATCTAGCTTTTATGTTAGTTCCTCCTTGATCAGCATCTTGCACACATCACACATCTTGGTTAGCTATTCCAATGCATCCTTTAGCTAGATCTCCTGTCACCAAAGTGTTATCCTTCTTAGTTTAGCTTGCCAGACACATAACTCACCCAGATCCATCAGCTTAGGTGCTCTCCAATAGATCCTTGTAGGATATAGCTTTCCTCATGTCTAATCTTGATCTGTTAGTACCTCGTCCTACCCATCTCGTTGGCAAATGGTTCTCTTTTAGATTTTCATTTTCTTTTGATTTGGAATCTTCCCTTTTGGGTCTTGAAGTATCTTTTCTAAGCAATCTTTTTGTTCCCTCCTCAAGGTTGCCATGATCTTCCATATCATGGTATGCTATGAATGGGGCACTTTGTGCATACGGTTTTGATCAAGTCTTTCGTTTGTTTCTTTTTTGCTTGTGGGTTACCTAGTGTCAGTTCCACACTGTTTCCTCCAGGTTTCATGTGTGATGCTGGGGCAATCCTTGTGTGTTTGTTTTGAGTCAGTCTGTCAGTCCTCTAAATGGTTGGTGACACGGCCTTGATGTTCTTGGTAACCTTGGCAATTAACCAACAGTCCTATAGCAAATCTAGTGCTCAACTACATGGTGGTACTTCTCTTTGAAGTATCCCCCTACTCAAAAAAGCTTCAATGGTTTTCCTTCATCTCTATTATCCCCCATCCATATCCAGCATCCGTCTCTCCTACCCCAGCTTATGAATTAGTATCTCTTTGAATCACTCCTCACCTTTAGCTTTAGGGATCCACAATCCTAGTCTTAGGGATCCACCAATCCAAATCAATCCACCAAGCCTCATCTTTCGAGATCCACAATCCTAGTCCTAGGGATCTTCGAAACCCATCTTTCGCCAATCTGACTCTTTGAAATCCAGTTGCATCAGCTTTTTAATCCCCTCATCCATCTCCCCATCTTGGATTGCTTTTATAGCGCTCTTCTCCTTCATCCTCCACCTTCCCTAAAGTCTTAAGCTTTCTTCCTCTTGTGCATCTGATTCTTCTTTATCATTCTCCCATAGTGAGAGTTTGAGCTAACTAAACCTCTTCTCTTAAGCCACTCTTCGTCCTCCCACTCGCCAAGATTCTTGTACATTTCAAGAAGTTGTCGAGCCTCGCTTTCTCTCCCCACCACCTTCTTGAGGGGGCATCTCACAATCCATTCTCTCCTCTTCTGCTCTAGCCTTGGGCATCTTATTTTCTTATCTTTGATGCATGCCACTTGCGGCATCACATCAAAGAGGGGCAAAATGTAGACACCTAAAAATCCTTTAGAAAATAAAATATTTTTATTTTCTGAAAAAAGTCCCTAATGACATCATCATTTATTAATTAATTAATTAATTTATTTATTTTTATGCCATTAAATCCCTTTATCTTAATTAAAAATATTTAATTAAGGAATCCCTTCCAAAAATGTTTAAATCTTATTTAAACATTATTTCCTTATTTATTAATTATTTAATTAATAAATTGACCAAAAAATTCAAAATAAATAAAAATTTTATTTTTTGCCCAAAACTTGGCCAATTTTCCTAAGACCACTAACCTCTTCCAAAATCTTCTAATCCTTCTTTAATTTTGATTAAAGGCTAATCCCATCATTTCCTACCCCTAATCCCAACTCAAAATATTTAATTAAGATTAAATATTAATCCTCATGTTTATTAAAAAAGTTTTAATAAATATCTCCTCAACCCAAAACCTTGAAATAAATAAAACTTTATTTATTTCCTAAAAATCTAATTTATCCTCATCCTAAGAAGTTCTAGACTCTTCTAGAAAGTCTTCATCCTCATCCTAGGAAGTTCTAGACTATTCTAAAAAGTGTTTATCCTCATCCAAAGTCTAGACTCTTCTAGAAGATGTCTTTAAACCTAATCCTAATCCCCTCCTAACCTTGTCACATTCCCTAAACATGGGTTAAAACTTACTAACCGAAGCCAAAGTTAACAAATATCTTCTCCTTCACCCACCCTCATTAAATGCCATCCACTTGCCTATCCCTAAGCTAATCCTAAACCATCCTAATCCATCCTCTAATCATTTGCACAAACCTAAGCAAGCTTAAAACCTTCCTAATCAAGCCCAAGTCGAAATTCCTCTCATATCCCTCAAAATATCCCAACCATAAAACTTTATGAAGCCCACTAGGCCATAAATGACTCTTCCAAGCCCTTTTATTGCTCTTACAAGCCATTATGAGGGTCTTTATGAAGATTTTATCCCTTGAGCCTCCTTTGTTGACTCATCCTTCCCCTTTCCCCCATCCTCTCACCCTGTGACATGTGTCACTCCCTGATTGGCTGTAAGAAAGCACAATCCATGTGCTCTCCTCTCATGCAATCTGAGCCCTCCATGAGCTTTTCCCCATCCTTCCATCTTAGCCCTCAATCCCTCAAGCCTCTTGCCTATAAATTGGATCCTTCCCCTTTGCAAAATAACACAATCCATGAAGTAAAGTCATAATGCCATTTTAAGAAGCCATTTTACATCAAAACCATACACTCACACCCAAATTTCAACTCCATTTGAAGCCATTTTTGAAGCATAAGCTTGAGCATACATCATATCTATTTAGACAAAGCCACTCAACAAGAGAGCTTCTCATTAAGAGAGTCCATTAATGGCTCATATTCTTAATTGAGAGCTCATCTTAGTCTATCTTGAAGTTTATGAATTTTGTTTAGTTTGTAGAAGCTTTATTTAAATTTGGTTTCTATTAGCATACTAACATTGCTCATATACACCCACTGGAAACCATTCCTTTTGTAAGCGTACCATAACTAGATCCCCTTCTTGGAACTCCTTATGTCTCCTCCTTTGATCTACCCTAGCTTTATACTCTTGATTCATCTTGGTGATGTGTGCTTGGACCTCCTCATGTAGGCTCTTGATATGTTTAGAAAATTCTTCTACCTCGGCACTTGTCCTCTCCCCTTACTCCATCTTCCTTGATTTTGGTGCAGTCCTTGGGCTACTTCCATACACAATTTGGAATGGTGATCTACTAGTACTCCTATTTACAGAATTATTGTAAGCAAACTCTGCTTGTGGTAAAATCAAATCCCATCCCTTGGGCTTATCTCCCACTAAACACCTCAGCAAATTTCCCAGACTTATGTTTACCACTTCTGTCTATCTGTGAATTTGCAGATAATGTGTAGAACTGACTTCAATTCTGTCCTCAACTTCTTCCATAAAGTCCTCCAAAAATACCCCACAAATTTAGTATCTCTGTCAAAAATATTACTCTTTGGGAGACCATGTAGTCTCACCACCTCTTTGAAAAAAAAATCTACAATATGTATAGCATCATGAGTCTTGTGGCATGGGATGAAATGTGCCATCTTCAAGAACCTATCAACCACCACAAATACTAAGTCATTACCCCTTTGTGTCCTCGAAAATCCAAGAAAAAAATCCATACTTATGTCCTTCCAAGGCTTTGATGGAACAGGCAATGGCTGATAAAGTCCAGTGTTGTGACTAAATCCTTTGGCTACTTGACATACTTGACAACTCTACACAAATTTTTTCACATCCTATGACATTTGAGGCCAAAAATAATGTTCTCTAAGAATGGCAATGGTCTTGTCTTAACCAAACTGTCCTGCCATCTGCCCACTGTGTTTCTCTTTGATCAAGTTTTCCCTCATGGAACTCCTTGGAATGCATAATTGATTGCCCTTGAACAAAATACCATCCTGAATCAAATAATCTAACCACCTGGTTCTGTCTACAGTAACAGGTTCTTTACAAGCCTTCCATGCTTCAACAAAATCAGGATCCTTTGGGTACAGATTCTTGAGTTCATCAAACCCAACCATTTCAACCTGCATTACTATAAGCAATAGTTGTCTCCTACTCAATGCATCTACAACCCTATTAGACCTTCCACTTCTATGTTTGAACATAAATGTATAGCTCTGAAATGAACTCTACCCACTTCATATGTCTCTGGTTCAATTTACCTTGGCTATTTAGATACTACAATGTTTGGTGATCAATATACAAGACAAATTCTATTGGCAATAAATAATGCCTCCATTTCTTAAAGGCCTGAATGATTACACAGAACTCCTAATCATAAACAAAATACTTCTTCTTTGCATCATTCAATTTCTTATTAAAATATGCAATAGGCTTACCTTCTTGGTTCAATATAGCCCCAATAGCACTACCACTAGCATCACAATCTACCTAGAACACTTTACTGAAATTCGAAAGTCGCAACACAAGTTGTTATGTCACCTTATTCTTTAACAATTCAAAACTCCTTGTAGTTGTTGTAGTCCATTTGAACTCTTTTCTATCCTCCCTTATTGTTTCAGTCAGGGGTGCAAATATGCCACTAAAATTCTTAATGAACTTCCTGTAAAAACTAACCACACCATGAAATGATCTCACCTTAGTAGTAGATCTTGGAGTAGGCCATTCCATAATGGCTTTTACCTTCTCTGGATCCATTTTGAGACCTTCAGATGATACAAAAAATCTCAAGTAGACTAACTATTTTTTTACAAAGCTATACTTCTTCAAATTAATCAACAATTTCTCTTCCCTCAACCTTTCAAGGACACTACAAATGTGCAATAAATGTTCATCCAAAGTCTTGCTAAAAATTAAAATATCATCCAAATAGACAATAACAAATTTTCTTAAGAATTTCTTTAGTACCTCATTCATAAGCCGCATGAAGGTGCTTGGTGCGTTGGTCAGTCCAAAGGGCATGACTAGCCACTCATATAGACCCTCCTTAGTATTGAATGCAATCTTCCACTCATCTTCCTCTCGTATCTATATATGGTGATAGCCACTCTTGAGATCTATCTTTGTGAAGTACTGAGCTCCACTCAACCAGTCCATAAGATCATCCATTCTTGGAAAAGGGAACCGATACTTGATGGTTATTCTTTTTATAGCTCAAAATTTTGTGCACATTCTCCATTCTCCATCCTTCTTTGGTGCCAGTACTGTAGGTACTGCACATGGACTCAATCTCTCTTGAATAAAACCTTCCTCAATAGCTCCTGAACTTTTTTGTTTAGCTCCTTAGTTTCAGTAGGAGTCATCCTATGAGCAGCCTTGTTAGGGAAACTAGCTCTAGGGATTAAATCTATCTAATGACTAATTTGTCTTACTGGTGGCAACCCCTCTAGAACATTATCAAAGATGACATCTCCATACTCACTTAATAGGCCTGAAACTTTAAGTGAATTTTAACTACTACCTTCCTTATCTCTTCTAAGAATCAAAGCATAACACATACGCTGATGTTTCATACCATCCAAAAAATTTCTTCCATCAACAAGACATATCCTAGCACCACTGCATTCCTTTTCACCTTCCTTTATTAGTGGTTTCAATTTGTGGTGAACTCCATCCTTTTTCAGAGAGTATGTATTTGCATGACCATCATGTAGAGCATGCCTATCAAATTGCCACAGTCTTCCCAACAATAAATGGTAGACATCCATTGGAATAATGTCACAAAGAACTTCATCATGGTAACTCCCAATCTTGAACTTCACCAAACACTGTTCACTAACTAGGACTTTATGATCATCCTTCAACCAAGAAATTCGATAGGGTTGGGGGTGTTTCTCCCCCTTGAGCTTTAGCTTAGAGACCATCTCCTCAGACACCAAGTTGTTAGTGTTGCCACCTTCAATAATCACATCACAACACTTACCCTCGCTTTTGCACCTGGTATGAAACAAACTCCTCCTTTGTCCAGGTTCATATAATGAACCCCTTTTGGGGGTCATTCATTTATTTATGACTTTTTCTTTTATTTGTATCATTTTTGCCAAATTTTTCTTGATTATCCTTTACCCAAAACTTTCATTCAATATATATATTTTAATTTGAAGAGTTGTGACTTTCCAATATAATAATTATATTATAATAATATAATAATAGAATTATTTATTTATATTAAATTTAATATTTATATTAATATCACAAAATATTTATATTATAATATATATTAATTTAATAATATGTCAACTATATTATTAGATTATAACACTTTATTAATATAGTACGTTGCTATATTATATTAGATTACTATTATTATAACACGATATGATATTATTATATAATTAGAATGTAATATTACTTTGTCAAAATATTATTATTTTAATATCATTATTAATATTACTTTATACAAAACATTTATTTATTACTTAAATTATATACTAATATGGGGACATCACAGTCCTCCCCTCTTGAATTTGCTTGTCCTCAAGCAAAGACAACTTATAAGATTATCTACATGTAATGTTAATATCCTTATGATGTAAGAAAATATGAGCATGTATTGAATATAAATATTGATGCATAAATACATGAAGCAAGCACAAAGTAGACATATGAATGCATGAAAACACAAAGCATACACGATGAAGACAGCTGATGCGTGAAGGCACAAAGCATACACAATGTAGACATATCATACATTCTTTGTTGATTCTCTATAATTTAATTTTCACAATGAAGTAGAGTAAAAGTAATGATTTATAAAATATACTTTCCCCAATATGTCTTTTGATCATGGATCCTATAAACACAAACAATTATTAGCATATAATAGCTCTAAGGAAATATGAGTCTTGTGATGATCCCTTTTCTCATTTACATAATCATTTGGAAGGAATCTTTCTCTCTCTTTATTACGATTATCATAAGATGGAAGATTTACAATGCAAAAGGACATGTGAAACAGACTACAAGTGGTTCCCTAGAGGATATCCATCATGTGCCCAAAATTACTCCGCCTCTCCCTCCACAAACTCCTTACCTTAAGATGTCATAATGTGGATGAGAAGATGAGTGTTAATATAATGAACATAATCATTTGGAAGATTTCTTCATATAGGGTATAAGAATCTTTCTCTCTCCCTATTATGATCATCATAAGATGGAAGACTTATAGTGCCAAAGGGCACGTGAAGCAGACTACAAGCAGTTCCCTGGAGGATATCCGACATGTGCCCGAAATTACTCTGCCTCTCCCTCCACAAACTCCCTACCTTAAGATATCATAATGTGGATGAGAAATAGACCCCTATGTACTATAATTGGAATATGTTCCTAATATTATCATGATTCTTTTGAATGTATCTTTATATATATGTATGTATGTATGTATGTATCCCTTAATTCCATATTTATTAGTTTTTGCAATTAGGTTGTTGTCACTATCTTCATATTTCCCTGGTATGAGAATGTTCTACAGATTATCTATATATCTTATTGGTTATCTAGCTTCTCTAGCCGTGTTTCTCTTACTCTATTACAAAGTCTCTTGACTTATTTTAATTTCTCAATTTTTGATATCCTTTAAGAGCATCATAATGTTCTTTGCATCATATTTTACTATTGACTTATATGGTTGTTGATTACTATTCCTTTATTTCTTATTAGAGACTTCTCATTAATACTCTCGTGCCCTTCTTATCACTCTCAGTCTTTTTATTTGGATTGGAATTAGTTATGGTAGAATGTATCTACAGTTGGTCATATGGTTCTTTTAAGTTTTGACACATAATACTTATTGATTTCTATCATGTACATGGTTGTCTTTCCACATTGTCAAGATTCATGCTAGTGTATCCTTGGTGTTTTACTCTTCCCTTCACTAATAAGGAAACAATATAATCTATTTCCTTCTCTTTGTTTGAATGATATCATCCCTAGTACTCATGTGGCTTGTGTTAGACATTTTCCTTGTCTAGGTATCTCCTTGCCATCGCTTGTTAACCTGTTGCGTGTAATGACATTAATCCGACTGCATAGTCCTTTGATGAATACAATTATAATTTACATTCAAAGTTGTTGGCCTTCCTATTTTTTTGTTCTATTCTTTTTTGGAAAGGACATTATTGTATTTCTTGTCTTTATCAGTCTTCCACCTTTGATGATCATGTGCTATCTCTTGATTCTTCTCCTTCATTGCTTATGTTTATCTGTGAGTATCTTCTTTGTTTCTTTCTTCATGAGTCAGGCCTCTCTTTTGTCCACTGTGTAGTGATGTCCAGATATTCTCCTCTCTTGATCGGTTTTGTCCATCCCACTGTCTATTTTCCTCCTTTGTACATCCTTTTTATCTTCCTTCAGTCACACAGGTGGCATATTTGAGTGTGACTGTCAAAATAGGGAGTTATTGATTGAAGCCCCTACAATCCATCTAAAAAGAGTCCTCCATTATTCTTCTCCCCTTTAATGCATTTTCCTCTTTGTGATGAATTTCTCTGAGGCTTCTTTTATCCTTTCCTCTACTTGATTTAGGACTTCCCCTTCATGTCCAATATTTTCTTCTTCTTCATTTTCTTCCTCACTTTCGTTACCTACAACAACATTCAATCCTCTGCGGATCTCCTCCTGCCTTGCTCGAACTTGTTTCTGGAGGGCTCTAACCTCAGGAGTAACAACTCTGACCCTTCCACCACATTCCCTTCATGGAGGCATTTTATTGTCTCAAACCCACAACCACACAGTCCTAGTGCAAACTGCCTCACAGTTGGTGCTTTGTCTACATACTCAAGAAAATCCTACTCTGATACCACTTGATGGAGACACAACCCAAGACTAGAATGAACACAATAGGAAAAGGGAACTATTATTATCAGTGAAAATTTGCTACTACATTCAGTACAAGGAAAACAAACCCAATGACATGCCCTATGGGCTTACAATAGATAGAAACTATAGAGAAATTCTCTTCACAATGCCTTCTCCCGAACTCCACCAAGAACTATCATTACAATGCCAGAAATGTTTTTAAATAGAACCCAATTCATTTAGGGTTAGGAATACATTCTAAAATATGTTAGTTGGCATCCACCACCAAAACAGAAGGTTCCAAAAATCTTGTTAGAAGTTGGTGTAAAATTAGAAGAATCTAGAAATGATAGCCCAACTTCTGGAAGGCATAACTTTTGAACTAGGACTCCGATTGACAAACCATTTGCATTTTTGGAAAGCTCTTGAAGTGCTTGATAGCCCTATGGATAGGTTTCACTATTACCCCATTTTTTGAGCCCGTACGAGGCCATTTAGTGCCTCAAGCTTGACTTTGACTTTGAAGCGCTCTTAGGAGATTTCCAGGAAACTTAAAATTGCAATAACTTTCTATCCATAAAGCCTTTTGACTTGATTATTTTTCTAGAGCACTTTAAATTACAATTATAATCATCCCTCCAAATTACACTCTCTAACTCATCATAATTTTGGCTTGATTACAAAATAACCCATTTTTTACATTTACATGTATCCCAAGGTGCTTAAAAACTCTAACCCAGAAAGCTAATAGTGGAACTATGAGAGTTGGAACCTTTATTTGACCCAAATGGGTATCCATAAATGAAAAAAAAAAAATTAAACAGAAACTATCTCTAAGCATATTTTTGGGTGATATAGGATTGCCCTTACACCACTAGATGCTTCTAGAGCAGGAAGTTGGTGGCAGATTCTAATTTCTTATTCATCATGATTCTGAACTGGTTTTCCTTTCTTGTTTTTGGGCTAAAATTTCATCTTCCCAATAGAAGAGAAGGGAAAGTATTGAAAAGGCACAGGGGATGTAATTAAAGAGGATTGGATACAAAGGAGAATATAAAGTTTGAGTCTTGTGTTATGATTTTGTGATTTTTGATTGGAATGTGTGATTTCTGGTTTGCTTTTTAGAATTCAAAATTCTAAAATTATGAGCATATGTTGATAACCTAATGATCGCATAACATAACTGTATTATGTGTTTTGTATCTAAACTAAGCTTGCGGATTTCCTAGTTTAATATAGACATTTCAAATTTCTGAGTCCTAAATGTAAATATTTGTTGTTTTGAGAGTCTCACTAGTCGATGGGAGTCCATTAAACTCTCTGGAATTTTTTTTTGAGATTGTGGAAGAGTATGTATTATAGTGTTTTGTTTTCTTTTGTTTTTTATTGTTTTAGTTATTCCTGCTTGTACCCGTGTGAAACCCAATCGGTGAATTAGGTGAATATGTTCATGTATTCACCGATATGTTTAATCACATGATTGCTATGTGATGGTGATAAGTATCAATCTAAACCATGAAATTATAGTTTTGATTCATATGAGAAAGGTTACGTTCGATAGTCAACTTGGGCTTGAGTTTTGAATTTCGCATGCAAACGTACGGTACGGAGTTGAACATGGTTTATTGTTGATTGGAAGTCAATTTGTATTTATTTTAGTATTCAATTTTACATTCGATGGTGATAAAAATTGTCCATGTATTTCAATTGTAATGAGGGAGGAGTCTAGTCAGTTTTATATAAAGTTGGTAGAAAAAATCTAATGTTGCTACAAGTAGTTAAAGAAGTTCCTATCGCAAGCCAGTTTATGAATTTGTATTAAGTAAAGTTAGTTGGTTAGCAATTTGAGGAAGTTAATAATCGATCCTGAAGCTGTATGTGCCCCTTGATGTAACTTAGTTGAGTGGTTCATTTCCTCTTGATTTGTCCAAGGTGAGGCTCAACATCAATTTCTGTGTGCTCAGTTTCTTTTTATGTAATTATCTCCTTTTTTAGGTGACTCTATGGCCCTTGTGATAAAGCATTGATCTTGTTTAAGTCTAGGTTCATTCAGTGTCCTGCATAGTCCTTGTCCCTAGTTAGAGCCAGTTGTTACTTTGATAATTTACCCAAGAAGTTAAAAGAAATTAAAAGAAATTTTAGTTCGAGAATGAGAGTAAATTTAAAATGCAAAAACCTTCTCTCTGTATGTACTAAAAAATTTCTCTCACCACATACTCAAACCATCTCTCTATATGTACTAAAAATTTCTCTCCCCATACTAAAACCTTCTCTCTCTATGTACTAAAAGTTTTCTCTCACCACATACTCAAAACATCTATCCCTACATAATAAAAATTTCTCTCTCCATGTACTCAAATCATCTCTCTCTATGTACTAAAACTTTTATCTCTCCATGTACTAAAATTTACTCTCTTTCTATCAACCTTAACTTTTTAAGAGTTAAGGTTAGAAAGTTAGAGTGAGCGTTATGATTAGAAAGAGTTTGAGAGTTACGATTAGAAAGTTGGAGTTTGAGAGTTAATGTTAGAAAGTTAGAGTTTGAGAGTTAAGGTTAGAAAGTTAGAGATTGAGAGTTAGAGTTGTAAAAGTTTGAGTCGAATATGAACTATCTTCACGGTAGTCCAAACTCTAACTTTTTGAGTGGTTATGAACCCAAAAAGTTGGTGATGCTAGAATAGATTATAAATTTCTCGATCTCATTATAATACCAGACTTTTTGGACTTTGGAATAAGAGAACACTTATGATAAAATTTTGATGCGAATTTTTTGGAAAATATGTATAGATTTTGTCTTTGAAATTGAAAATCTCTGTTATGTTCTTGGTGCAAGAAAATAAAATGAGAAATGTGTTTGGGTTCTTTTTCTAAAATCTAGATTGTTGCAGCATAAAATTGTCGATTCTTTTAGTAGTGAATATTTTCATGGTATTGTGTGAATGTTTATGAATCATGAATCAACATGGCGATAATGATCATTTTCAAGTATAGTTTTTAATTGTCTTTATTGTCAGATTATGCTAATTCAAGAAAGTTGTGAAGTCATGTGGTGCATTTTTCATCAATAGCTTTCTATCTATCTTTCAAATTTTAATTTATTGATGTTGAAAACAAATAAACCCATGATACGAGGGAGTTGCCCCTCTCAAACGCAGAGGAAGATTGTAATGTGGTATTGATTGATTGCAATCTCTCCAATTGTTGGCATGGTTGTCACTATTCATAGGGCTAACAGGGTCAGTTTCAGTAGTAACTTCACAGTGACAAATCTGTTTACCAATACATTCAGAGTAGTTAGAGCCCTTTGTATATGTATTGTGATCAATTCCTTCCAAAAGGTTGCCTTTCTTTGAGACATTATGCGATATTTTGTTAAATAGTTTGTGTGCCTTGTCATTCCCCTCACCATCAACCATGTACAAGTTGCAAGCTGGCATTATGGTTGATCCATCAATGTTTATTTTTTTGTTGTATTAAAATATCCTCCTTCACACTGACTACAAGTCATGGAATTCAATTTCCTAATACCATGCAATATGCCATGGTTTGGAGGTCTATTTGGAGTGTTACATCAAATAGTTCACATGCATTGTTATTTCAAACTCCATTATTTGTGATTTTGTGCAAAATTATGAGTTAGTGATCTAGGGACATTTTTCTTCATTGCTCCCATTCGATGGATGCTGTATGTCCATATTTTTCCAAACTCGATGCTTCCAAATTCCTTGAAGATCTAATCACAAGTTTGAAGGTGACTATCTCCTTAGTTGTTCATATGCTTGGACATCACCATAGCAATATAGAAATGGTTTATTACCTTCAAACTTGCATGGAATGTTGAGATTCATTACATAATAAGTTAATCACAAAAAGAGTTAACTACCTCCTTTGATTCCACTTCTAGCCATATCCTTAGTGTATGTGTAGGTAAGAACGCCATTTTATTTTCTTGAAAATAGGAGCTCGGGTTAGTGTTAGGGTTCAAAGGATCGAGTTAGGATTAGGGCAAAAAGTTAAGGTTTAGGAGAGAGAAGGAAAGGGACCAAGCGTTGGTTCCAATTCACAAACTCTAACTTTCCAACCTTACCTATCCAAAGGTTAAGGTTGATAGAAAGAGATTAAAAATTTAGTACGTGGAGGGAGAAAACTTTAGTATGTAGATAGAGGAGTTTTAGTATAGGGAGAGAAAAGGTTTTTGCATTTTAAATTTACTCTCATTCTCGAAGTAAACTTTCTTTTAACTTCTTGAGTAAATTATCAAGGTAACACGATGTAATTTAAAATAGATTCATAACTTTTTCTCACCTTTTTTTTTATCAATGTTCCTTTAATGGAGAAGTATTATAAAGATTCTATCATAAAGACTCTTCCTTATAGACAATATACATTACTCTTGTTTTAATTACTTGTATTTTTTCTTTTAATCGAAGTACATTTGCGATTTGGGTATAGGAAGCAAAGTAGCTTGTAGCTCATGAAGTTTGTACAAACTTCTCAATAATAGAGGGTAGTGCAAACATTATATCATGCTTTTAGAATCAAGTATAGGAACAAAAGGTACTGATTAATTTTTTAAGATCTTCACAAAGAATGTGAATACCACATTCTTCAAGGTAGTAGGATTATACACGTAGCGAAGACTTCACATAACTTAAAGTTATTCCTAATCATCTCACACAACTTAAATTCTTTCTTATCATCTCGTTCGCAATCAAGTATAATCATTCACCCAACAAAGTCATTCAATCACAAAACTATAATTGTTTCTTGTCACATTCACCCAACAAAGTCACTCAATCACACAATTGTAGTTGTTTCTTTGTCACACGTATGAGACTCTCCTTACCCAAGGGAAATCTAAGCCATTCTACCACATTCTTCAAGGTAGTAGGATCATACACCTAGCAAAGCCTTCACACAACATAAAACTACTCCTTATCATCTCACACAACTTAAGTTGTTTCTTATCATCTCGTTCACAATCTAGTTGAATCACTCACCCAACAAAGTCATTCAACCACTTATTATTTTCTCTCCAATATGAAACTCTTCTCTGAGGTCATTTTGTATAATAAGAAAATCCTTCCTCCTTTTTGGCACACTTGTATCTATTCAATGACTTGGTTTATACTTTTATGTTCTATAAGGAAAGAGACATCAATATTGGCTATATCTATTAGGGAAAGAGACACCAATATTGGATATAGCTAATTTTGTGTGCTTGCCTCTCCATAAACTAACTTTACTACTTAAAGGAAAAAATAATCATTTTTAAAGTACCATCATTCTTGCACCAATAACCACTCTCAAAATTGTGGACCAATGTCATAATAGTGGTTCACAAATCTCCACTCGTATTTACACAAATAGGCCAATCATCATAAAACAATTAAAAAAAGAATACAATATGATCAACTCCACTAATGGTGGACAAATGTGTAAATGTGTAAATTATGATTAACTACTGGTACATATAAAAAACAGTAAATTGGATAGTCTTGACGAAAAGTGCAAGTAAAAATTACATAATTTACAAAGGGATTTGTATTTGCCAAACAACTAAGTCTAGTAATAGAAAGTCAAGTTGAATGTCCTGCTTGTATGTTGTAATCCAGTGGAAAACATATCCAAGGATTTGTTAAGAGGGCTTTGCTGTTTTGGTAAGCTGGTCTAGTAAGCAGCAAAGTTATTTCTCACTAATGTTTGTAATCACTTTTGATCTTCGAAGTTCCTTAATTTCACTTAAAGGCTGAAATATGGTGTGATTATCCAGGGCGATATTGAAAAGTACAATTCTTTCTTTGTGGAGCAGGAAGAAGAGTACATTATTCGTGAAGAGGTATGGATGTGATGCATAGTTTTGAAATGTTTGTACAGCAGGAGAGAGAACGAACGGTTTAATTACTGATGTTTATCTTCTTTTGTTATTTTCAAAATTGTCCAAGAATTGAAAACGATATAAAAAATGATTGTCTAGATCAAACGTAATCTAACTCAAATAATATCATGAAGCTTTCAAATCCTTTGAACCATTGTTATCCTCGTCATCAAATAACATGTTAATCGGAAAGTTTACTCGAAAAGTTTACTGCATAACAACAAATCCATTTGAACTAAGAAGGTAATGGACGTAAATCGGAAAGTCTACTCGAAAAGCATCCTGCATAACAGATTCATTTGAACTAAAAAAGGAAATGGATGAAAAAAGCTTAAATGCCTAGACCTTTCCAACATCCTTAAATATCCATTGCAAAAATTCATTGTCCTCGCACATCATCCAAAGATGACAAACTTTTAGTTCAGGACGAATTTTTCTTTTGACCTACTCCCCTGAATTCTTCGCAACTAGCCAGAATTTTAGGATTGCAGGCCATGGCGACTGTGCCAGTCGGCAATGGATTCATCCGGATATCTCTCAAATTTCTTATCCGTTGCAGCGGCGCTTTCATTGAGTTGAACCCAGGAAGGCTTAAAATCAAGCATTAAATGTGTTTTAGTGGGAGGAACTGGCAGATCTGTATCAATGGCAGACGCAAAGGGGTGAATAAGGTGGGGCCATCGCGGATCGTCCAGCCACAGCGCAGATCCACACTTTTTGCAAAACCTTCTCCTAGCGCTGCTCACCTATAAATACAATCCCAGTTATGGATAGTTTAAAACCCTAAAAATATTGAACCAGTCATGTATCATTTTAACCCTAAAATATAAAACCAGCAATGGATCGTTTTAATTCTAAAATATAAAACCAATAATGGATCGTTTTAACCCTAAAATATAAAACAAGATTTTTTTAACCCTACCAGTCTCGGATCTTTTTAACCCTGAGAATATAAATCGCAGTCATGGGTCGTTTTAACCCTACAAATTCAACCACAAAAGAAAATCTCACCTGAGCAGAGGAATCCTCTGGATTTTGAATGGCGGCCTGATATACAGTAATGTTTTCTTCTCCGCTCACTGTTAAAGAGCTCGCTTCACCTGCCAGATTAATGGCGTAACCTCCGGCCCCCGCAGTCTTTCTGCATACTCCGCAATAGCATAACTGCGTTGAAAGAAATTGAATTCATTATTTTAAGACGAAGATTTGAAAGAAAATTTGACAGCGTCAAAAATACCTGGTAAGGCACGGGATGCTTGGACTCGCATTCAAATTTAACTGACCCGCAATGGCAACTTCCTTGTAACCTCATTTTTCTTGCGCTTTCGTATATTTTGTTTTGAAAACGGATCCTCTGCAATTCCTGAGTTATCGACCAAAATTTATCTATTTTAGAGCAGCGTAGTCATTATTGTGACGTGGGTTTGTGCATGTGTGCAACGTTACGACATTAGTCTTTTTATGGTGTTTGATAACAGTTGTATGTTTTTTTCTAGTTTATTAGTGCCTATCGTCTAAAGGCGGGGACATCGGGGACAATGTGTAGGGGAGAGGATCTACTAGTCGTGCACTTTAACTTTGGACCATTCAAAATCTATCTTAACGATAAAGAAAAATGTTAAATTTTTAATGACATCTTCTTCACCTAGTTAACAACTTATAACTAAGGTTTGGACTCGTCATTGTCAAAATCAATATCAATTCTATACCTCATAGTAAAAATTGTTCAAATTCTCATATTTCTAGTGTCCTGTGTATCATAGTCAATTACCACCCCCCATCTTTAGTTTATTACGTCCTGATAGTTGAACATTATATCATGTTAAAAATTTAATGTATGTATTTTTTCAGTATCTATTTATTAAACAAATTGTATTATATCATTAATATAAAAAAATCTACTAGGAAATCATAAAAACTAATCATCAAACGCATTTTGCCCTCACCCTAAACCTATTTTCCAAATGATACGCAAACATGTCTTAACTTGCTCCTTAACGATGCTTCGTTGCATTGATTCTCGCTGCCACTCTTCTGCCTCTAGTCTAATTGAACCCATCCCTGAAATTGCATCTAAAAGTTTTAACCTATGGTTTTGTGCAATTGAATATATTCGTTGATTTTTTATTATATTATTTATATTTTTCATTGGTAGGAACTATTTTTGTTTATAGTTATTTTTATATCAATCAACAAATTTGTTGAAAAATATGGCTTTTATATTTGGCACTATCATTCTTCTAATTCACATACATGCAAGGATAGGTGGGCCATGTAGCACTCTAAAAACATTTAACATACCTTGTTTGTCTTATGTATTTGAGCAATTTTTGTGCTACACTTTCATAGTGGCTCAACTCTAAATATCATGTAAGAGTTATAAGGGAGTTGAATATTTTATCCTACTGTGGACACCTTTATGCTCATTTATGTTGTTTTCTATATATCTTTTTCATCAATGTGAAACAAAGTGCAAGGGATTTCCATGTTCTGGTATGTCACTTGTCCCACTCGTTTATCTCTTCATTGATATGCCAATATACTTATTAACCTAGAGAGATTTGCAAAATCTTGTCGTCAATGATGATATTTTTCCAAAAGTTTTCCAAGGATCCATGGTACCTATGTTTAGGAGGAGGTTCCAGGTTATGCCCTAGATATTAGGTTTTCAAGCTTGAGATGTATCTCTTTCTCCATGCTTCATTAAGAAATGCAAGTGAACTTGCAAGTTCATCTTAGACTTCTCATTTGAAGTTGCTCCTACTGTAGTATGTAAGAAAATAACAATTGATGATCAAGTGGGAAGGAGTGGAATATTGACATTACAATTGGTGATCAAGGGTATTGCTCTTCACCTTTCTCTTCTACAATAACCTAATTACTGCTACCAGAAGATCAACTATGTTGTTGACTTTATTTTCTCCCCAAAACATTGATATATCTTTGATTTTACTCTTGCGCATGTGCTAAACTACTATAAAACAATGTATGTTCATCTTGATGATTCCTAATAAATTCATTAGAGTAGCATAAAAAATTATTCTCTTTATCTTATTATAAGTTCACCTGTTAACCAAAGTAATAAAATGGTAAATATAGTTGTCATTATTTGAAGCTTTTCTTATTATTTAATGCAAGGATACATAACATTCTAGTCCTACTACTTTTGCATCTTGATTTTCATCCCTTTCCTACTTTCTAGGGTTCTTTGTTAGCAAAACAACCATGACTAAAATCATTAAGGTATCATATGCAATATAAAGTAATTTTTGTTCCTTCACATTTTTTTATTTATAAATATGCCAAACAATTTTTAATTAAGTATTTATGAAGACTTTCGAGGGATTGTTTTATTTATTTTTTATTTAATTGTAGCAAGGTATCCCCAAATTTTGATTTTTTCTTATTTGCATAATTGTTTATATGCCTAATTTTTCCCTCTAAAGTCAATTCTAAAGATTGCTGTACACTATATTTTTAATTGAGTCATTTTTTCTTACTAAAATCCTATATTTGCATGTATTATCTTCAATTTTCATAGAGAACAATGGAACATTGTAGAAATGGAAACATTTTGCAATGAAGACTATTCAATTTTCATTGATGTTTTTCTATCATGTTGTAAATTAAACCATGTAGTTTGTATCTTTCTTGGGATCGATTCAATTCCTCCCAAAAAGTTGTGGGATGCAGGATTATGGTTTGACATTTAAATCATCCAATGACTATTGTTATATTATGCTGTAGTAACTATGTTATATTTTTTAGTATCCATCGAGGGTTATGTTTCATGTGCTTATTGGTTGTGCAATATGTGTTGTCTAGGTTGTCTATAGTGATGTGAATTATCAAATGCAAGCATGACATAATCTTCTTAGTTTTTATTCTTTTGTCATTGTTTTCAATGGAAAAATAAGAAGATCAACACCTTGGTTTGAGCTTAGTTAAGAGCCTTTTATTAATATAGGATATAGGATGCACATAGTAATGTATTAGGCAACTATTTTTTTCTTGCACCATGACTACAATAGTGATATGATTAAATGAGGTTTTATCTTCTAAGAACCATGAAAGATATCTACTTGATAATCACAAGAATATAAAGGCAACGATCATGTTGTATCAACTCAAAGGAAATTTGTAGCAAGGAATTATCCCTCATGCATACTATATAGTTGTGGTGATTAGTAGGAATATATTATAATCATGAATGCATGTATGGATTCAACTATAATTCAAACATGCATCCAAAGGTTGATTCACATAGTCAACAATGTGTTGGTGCAAATTCTTTGAACTAATGAGAATCTATCAATTACATAATCAATAGGTTTAATGAGAAGGATAAGAGATCTTTATTGATATAGTACTAAGCAATTGGTTGATGTTGGTTCATTTTATATGTTGTCTACAATGTAAATTTTGATTCAAAGACAATGAAAATAATATAATCTTCCTTTTTGACACTTGGATATTTCCATTTATCTTTTCAGATGAGCTATGGTGTAGTGGTAAGGCTAGAATAATTGCCATGACACTTGGCTAGTTATGAAGGTGATCAAAGGACATGGCTAGGTGAAAATTATGGATGAATTTTTCAACATAGTGGAAACTCTCAGATTGCACATTCTTAGAATGAATGTTTCTTGAGATTGATAGTGGGATATGCATACACAGTGTTTCTTGTTTTCTTGACAAAAAGGAAGCAAATTTTGCATGGGCTAAATCATAGTATATGTCACAAGAAAAGGAATTAGGGTCTCTCATTAATTGTTTAAAAATATTGATAACAATAGTTTCTTGTGTTTTGGCTACGTATTCATGCAATATGATCCTTGGTTAAATGAATTGCTAAGATGCTTAAAAAAAGGATTTAACAATTAAATCTTTATAATATTATTAATCTCATCATTAAGTATATTGATCACTCTTTTTTTTCAAGTGTAATTACAAAGTATAGCATTGTGGATCATAGGGATTGGTAATCTCAGTATTCAAGGTGTTTTTTTGTGGGGTAAATTTACCTCTAACATCTATGCGCTATGAAAATGTAAACTCTTCTCTAGGAGGGTCTTTCCATGTTTTTTTTATGATACTAATGGTAAATTATGTTTCTACTTCACTTCATTCATCATCATATTTTTTGTTTTGCAAAATCGTAAAAGCTTTAATTTGTCAACATCATTACTATAAAGTGATTGTCAAGATTTTTTGTCCTCTTAATTGAGAATCTCTCCTTTTGTTACTTTCGTAACTTCATGGACTCCTTTAGAAGTAACTTAAGAAATCAGCATGCCACAAAGCAAGAAAATGTTGGATTAAGTATATGAGAAACAAGATACTGAGAGTATGATAAAGAAGCCCACCGCAAATCTGGCTCTGCATGAGTGGTTGTTGTTGCTTATCCATGAGCACTTCAAGGCTCAGACTATAAGCATTGCTCCCCCTTAGGCAAAGAATGTGGAGTCTGGTAGTTCTAATTACTCCTCTGATTCAGAAGATATACAGAGCCTCAGCTCTAAGGAAGGAGGGATCCCTTCTTTGGGGAAATTAGCAACCCACCAAGCTAATAAATTTCCCTCCCCATGAACCCTAGAAAAAAAAGCCCTAGGGATCATGGGTAAAAGCCTCCTGAGAAGGATGAGGAGGGAGACAACAATGATGAGGAGCCGGAGTCTGAGGAGGTGGTTAAGGAGACGCAGGAGGAAATTAAGGATGAAAGTGGAAGGAAGAAACACAAGAGGGAGAATTTGGAGGAAGTGCGCTCTTAGTTTGAGGAGGTGTCAGTGTTGCCCCTATCTCTTGTCCACCTCCAAGCCCAACCTAAGGAGCAGAAAGAGGAGAATGCAGGGAATGTGGAAGGGGAAGTGTAGGTCAATGATAGGAGTAAAGCTTGGAAAAACTTTAATGTCAGGACTTCAAAGATGGGCATCTTCAGGGAGGCCATGAATCCCCAAGTCCTCGTGGAAAATCAAGATGAACCACAGCTAGAAGAACTCATTGACCTAGCGATAGTGGCTATTTCGGACAGAGCCAGGGAGACAGGGATGAACCTCTTGAATAATGCTCGTAACAATATGATTGACAATTTTAGATCAATCAAATGGCTTTTCGATGAGCTGGAGGAGGTCAAAGAACAAGTGAGACATATTGAGGCAACAAGGAATGGGATGGATGCTAACAGGAGGATAGATTCAACTAACAGGCTCAATCTGGTGCAAAGAAGGATACACAATCTGGAGAACTACAATCACAACCTTGCGAATCAAATGTTCTCTTTGTTAAGCTCCATTGACAACAACATCATCTCTCTTACGGGCTGGATCAAAGACAGAGAAATGCAGGATGATGAGGAAGGAAAAGATAGGGAAGAAGCCAGAATGGAGGATGACTCTGCAAAGGACAACACCATTCCCGATTAGGACCAGGAGGACCAAAGGGTGCAACAACTGGAAGCGGAGGAGAATCAACTGGCCTTCAAGGCTGCTTAGGTTATGCAAGAGCTGGAGCAAAAGAACGAGGAATAACTCTCACCTGTTCTTTTGTTTTTCTATGTCTTTTGGCTTTTGTTCTGGCTTTAGGCCGTGGTAATACTTGTCTTTTTTCTTGGTCTTTTCTCATAACTTTACTTTTTGGTTGGGCTTTATGCTTATTATCAACCTCTAAACTTATACTTTTTTGGCTGGGCTTTCATGCTTATTATTAGCCTTATATGTTTTAACTATTAGGTTTCAGGATCCCTGTAAAACCTGTTTATCTAATAAAAAACAAGATATTGAGAGTGGGAGGAGGGGAGGGAGGGGAGGGGGTGAATCAGGATTTTAAACTTTTGACTTAAAAACCAATTTCATTAATTCATATCCAAATCATCATATAGATTTATCAATAAAGTTGCAATGTTAAAACATAAATGAAGTACATCACATCCATAAAATTTCAACACATATCACAATGATTTGGTTACGTAGAAACACTTCAAGATGAAGGTAAAACTGGGGTGGGGATGAAACCCATAAATCTTAACTGTTGCAACAATAAATTGAACTTGTTAAGGTTACAATGTTTGATCATAAAATATGATCTACCCTATGAGGGGTCTACCTTGTTAAAAGCCTAAGAGACTATTAGGTCTCACCTTGTTAAAAGATTTTACACTCACAATAAAGTAAGGATTTTGTTAGGAGGTTTATATAGATCTGTTAAGAGATTTACCTTCTTAATTACAAAATAAATGATTCAGTACCTAACCCTTTATATGTTGTGCAAGATGATCTTGGGTCTCCTCTTTCCTATAACTCTGATCTGATTCTCCTAATCTAATAACTTTGTTTAGTCCTTCATTGCTTTGATTGCTCTCTGTTGGATCTATCTCTAAAACTTCATTTTATTCCTTCACATGTGCATTCACTCCTTATGCATATCTTCTTCTCGATAACAAATATGATTCTAGGGTACAAATCCTCCTTAAATAGATGTTCTATGAAATTTCTAGATCTTGATTGATGACTTAAATTTCATCATATTTTTCCATTTATTTCCCATTTCTAATTGGTTGAATTGTACAACTAGGGATCATTATCTTCTACAATGACATGTAAACAACATTTAATATGGCTCTACAAATATTAAATGTTATAGAAATGTCAGCCAAAATGGTATACATATGAGTTTGTGCCATTACAAACTCTCATATCAAAACTGAACTACTTGGCACTTGAATGCTCTAACGCTTAGTCATGTAGAAACCTTCATGGTGTTACTCAACTTCTATATGTCTATTTTCTTGGCTCTTGATAACTTTTCAATATGCTTGGTCTTCATTAAATTGCTTAGCTCATACTTCTACTAAGCTCACATATTTGCTTAGTCTCTACTGAATGCTTGATCACAATGACGACCTCGTAATCTTGTCTAGTATATGACTTACAAATGACTAAGTGTTTGGACACTAATCAACATCATAGGCTTAGAGATCAACATAAAAATATGATTGTTTATTGTACAGGTGTATAGAAGGCACAAGATAATTTATAAAGAAGATTTAATGCTTTCCACACAAGCACTTTCCAAACATTTTTCATTGTCTAATAATTATTTAAAAATAAAAAATAATGAGGGACTCATATTAGACAAATGATGTTTTTCCCAAAGCAGTCTCAATTTTTGAAAAAATATGGCAATGAATTAACAACCACCATATGAATTTTATATGATCTTTTTCTCATTAGGCCATTAAATTAAAATGAACTTTCTAACTATTATCTCTTATTAACCAAAATAAAAACTGAAAAAGATAAGAATAATGAAATGACCGATGCATTTCAATATGACTAAAATCTTGATATATCTTGGCTCTCAACATTCAAAATCTAGGTGTTCTAGTAAGATACAATGCTTAAAAACTAACTCATCAGTTTTTTTATACCATTTTTTTTCTAGAATTGACAGCACCTGTACATTTTGTTGAATGTTGCAGATAGGCAAATATGCCATATTGAAGTTTTCATTAGAAAGTTTAGCAAATGCCTTTAACATTAGCACACAACAAGTAAAAGAACTACAATCAGTAATATATTTGTATGGAATCAGACTAAAGAGAATATCTAAAAGTGGACATGTTTTGAGAAGAGCTACAATTAGTAACATTTTTTTATGGAATTAGACTAAAGAGAATTTCTAAAAGTGGATGTGTTCCAAGAAGAGATGTTACTACAAACTATTAGACATAACTCTGGAAATACTCTAAAAAATAAAACGCATATATTCTTCATGATGTGTATTGTTTTTGGATCCAAGCATTTTATGTTCAACTAAAAACAACCTAATTTGTGAAAGGGAATTATGCGAAATATCTTTTATCAAAGGTTTCATGTTAAATCTTTTTGAATATTTTTTTTTAAAATAAGAGTTGAGAAATGAAGGACCATTTCAATAGAAATTCTCCAATCTCTATTTCATATTATTTGAACACTATCTTCAACAAACTATTATTTTAGGGTTTATGTCAAATTCATGATTGTCTTATCATGGTGAATTATTTTATGTTCTTTCAAATATCTTCATTTGTTTAAGAGGTTTCAATCTTGCATCTTAATTTGGTATCAACTATGATCTATAACAAACATGTTATCGCTAAACTTTTGAAATCATAATAGTTTCTAACCAAAATAATTAAATACATTTATATTTAATTTATTTTTTTGTATAGTTATATGCAATTGCGTTTTAGAATACTTCAATAAAATTATTTTTAATTGGGATATCAAGTACTACTAACTTTAACATTGATTTTAGGCAAGAGCCTACAACACAATGGTAACTTGTGAGCCTCTTATGTGGGAGGTCTTGGGTTCAAATTTGTTTAACACATAAAAATATTTAATTACAATAAATAATAATAATTAATCTAGGCTTCGACCATTTACCAATTAAAAAAAACTAAAAAAACTTTAATATTAATTTTAGATGATGTTAAAACATGGGGAAATATTTTGATAAAGCTTCACATATTGGAGTAACTTGCCAATTGAAAGCATGTCAGAATTGCAATGTGTAATTAGGTTGGGAGGGGTTAAGGTTGCTTGAGATCAAGTTATTTTTAGCCTAAACAATGTTTTCTTAAAAAATATTGTAGAAATATCATGCTTCTTGAAAGTTAAAATAGAATTGCAGTGAAAAACTTCTCTCCAAAATATTTTTAGATGGAATAAAGAAAAATTCAAAGAGGAAAAAATAGGTCATTCCATGCAACATTGGTGTATTATATGTATGCAAGCTTTCTCTTAGGAAAGAAGAAAATGCCAACAACTGGTAGTATTTTGCAACAAAAAGGCACTTGGTTGCAAGGCCTATATTTAAATGTTTCTTTCCATCCTAGAATTCAAGGTTGCAAGGAATTTAATGAAAAGCTTCTCTACATCTTAGAATGTGCAAAAGTTAAAATTAAAGTATTCATATACTTAACAATTTTAGATTTACAAGAGCTCAAATAATTGAAAATATCATATTTGTCCATATTCAAGTGACAATAGTTTTTCTTTAGATTGTAGATATTAAATATTGTCTCTATGATTCAATTAGTAGGTCATTTGATCTAGAGTATAGAGTACATTTTTAAATGCTTCTTACTTCTTACTTCTTTTTTGTTTTACATGAGATTTCAGCTCTACAGAGCTCTTGTTATGTTTTTAGGTTTATGTATGTTGAGAGTCATATGTGATGGTGGTAATTCTTGTGAAGATTTACATATCTTAATTCTCTTATGGTATTGAAACTTACTATCTTTCAGGAGCATAAATTCTTCACTATTAGATTTGAAATAAAATATTTAGTGGTATTCTTGAACTTATAGTGCTTTGGATTAAGGACAAGTCTTGATACAAGCTTCCACTTTCTTTTCAACTTTATGTAAGCAACTTGTAGAGGTAATGACTATATAGAAATTTTATTTGAAGCTTCTCATTTTTCAATAGTCATCTTAGTTATATATTCTTGTCTTTAAATACTAATAATAATCTATGCAATATAATTAAGTTGTTTTATTATATTAGGGAAAGATTTCAATTTATGATTTTCTTATGGTAGAGAATTTGTCTAAGAACACTTTGACTAGTTAAATTTAAAGAATAAAATGCACTTAAGCATCACATGGGGACATGGTGTAATACATGATAATTCTCTATCCAAATCTCATTTACTATTTTAATTTTGAGATTAGGAAACTTCTTTAGTCAAATTTGATCAAGAGATTTGCAATTTTGAACAACCTGGCCTCCTTAGACAAGGTTTCTAAATTACAAATTTCCAAAGTGTCTTCACAATCGACACCTTGAGCACTCCATGAAAAATGTGTCACTTTGGCTCCATTGTTTTCTTATTGCAAAATTAATAATTTTTATTTTCCAACCCCTCTTTAGGAAGTCTCATAAAAGTAGGAGAAGATTGTTAACTTTGGTTTGACTATATAAGTTTCAATAGAATTTACTCTAAGATATGTTGTTAATTTAATTTTATCAATATTTATTTTTTGAAATTAATTTTAATTTTAGATCATATAAATTTTATGATCTAAATTTGGTTTAGATGTGTGAAGTTGATTAAGGTTATTTTCATAAACATTGAATTAATATTTGAATTTGTATATACATGATCATTGATTTAAATTTTAAACCAAATATTATGTATCTTTGTATGACACATTTGTGTTAATCTATGTATTATTTTGTTATATTTAAATATATTCTTCTTTTAATTATAACTTATTAAAGAGATTATAAACAACAATTTTATTAGATAAAACTCATGAAGAAACTATAACAACATTATTAGGGCATGCATCAACATGCATCATCATGTTGATTTAGATGAATGGTACTCCCATACATTAGATTATCTACAAGATGATAGTTTCTTTATTCATCCACAAGAAACACTAGATCTCAAATAAAAAAGCATTCAATTAGATATATCATTCTATTTAATGTTCTGCATAGAAGGGGCTAAAATGATCTTCTGCTTTGATGTCTTACTAAAATCAAGATCCCTATGGCTCTTGAAGAAGCACATTCAAGTTGCAAGCAGTATTTTTGGTGAAAATCTTCAGTTCAAAAATGCTTTAAATGGGATACTATTGGAAAAATATGGAAAATGACTCTTTTGCCTTTGTAAATAAATGTCATCAATGTTGGTGAGAACGAGCATAATAGATTAATTCATGCCTCTTTCCCATGAGTTGCACTCCCAAGTTTCTTTGTGGTCTTTTAATATATGGGTTTAGTATCTTATTAGAAATATATCTCATGCTTCTTACAAGGACATATATTTATCAATATTGTATATTATTACTTCACTAAATGGGTTAAGCCTATCCCTCTTTGATCCATGATTGCTGATGCTATTTTCTAATTCATCCAAGATTACATTATTTATTGATTTGATATACCTTCCACGTTAATTTTTGATAATGAAACTTCATTTAATAAAAAAAATGTGAAGTTCCTCAAGAAATATCATATTAAACGTTATTTTTATAATCCTTATTATTAGAAATACAATAGGGAAAGTAAACTCGGGAGGGGGGGGGGGGGGGGGGGGCGGGGTGTGAATTAGTCCTTTAAAACTTTAACCATAAATTCATTCACCACACATCCATCTCACAAGTTGCATATAAACTGAAATAGCTAGCTAAACATATTCATCCATAGTATGAAAGAAAATAACATTCAACACATGTATGAAACAAGATATTTGGTTACCCAAAAACACTTGAATGAGAAGGTAAAACTGGGGTGGGGATGACACCCACAAATCTCCACTACTGCAGTAATAAAGTGTATCCAATGAAGGTTACAATGTTTAATCATGAAACATGATCTACCGTGTGAAAGGTCTACCCTATTAAAGGCTTACAAGATTGTTAGATCTTAAATTGTTAAAGGATTTCAACACCCTTTTAGAAGTGTGTCTAATAAAAGTACTTTAACTTATAATGAATTAAGCACCCTGTTAAAGGATTTACAACAACCTATTAATACTATTTTGTTAAGAGATTTAACTCATTCACCACCTAGAATATATCAACAATGATCTTTTGGTTAGCACTCTGCTGCTAGATAAAAAATCACCTCTTTCCTAATGTGTACTTGATCCTTATTGATTAGATGTATCTCTTTTGTCCTCTAATTCCTTTCTTGTGTTCTCCTCTAACCGATTCTTCAATGTATCTCAATTCACAACTCCTTAGTCACCATGAATGCTCTATTTGCACATGCAAACTTCTCTATTTTCTCCTTCCACATTCATATAAAGTTTAGGGTTTGTCCTCCTTAAGAAGACCTAGATGACTTAGGGTTAGGTATGAATCATCGATTGTGATTCATCCATTTTTCCATTTAAAACATCCCTTCAACTGATTGGTTGAATGTACAACATAGGGATCCTCAATAAAGATTCATCCTTATCATCTAGAATTGAAAAAAATCCTTATGTCAGCTCAAAAATAGTTTACATAGAAGTTTGTGCCATTACAAACAACTATGTCCAAAACTATTTACTCGAAACTTGAAGTGTCTGATGCTCAACATCCACTATCTCATCAATGTTGTAACTTAGCCTCTAAATGACTTGGCATCCATTGATCACTCAACATTTGAATGACTTGACACATACTATATATCTCTTGCTTGACATATACTATCTAGCAACTTATGCTCGACATACGTTACTTGTTTGACATGAACAAAGTAAATGACTTAAGTATATTGTCACTCATATGTCAAACCAATATGAGATTAACAATCTCCCCCTTTGACATGAGTGGAAAAATATTTGGTCATGAATGAATATCCCTATCTCTTCAAGCATAAATTAGATAATATCCATTAGTATTTGGTTTACATACAAAATTTCAAAAAACTTCAAAATTTTGCAAAACTTATGACTCATCAATCATACCTCACAATTCTATAACTCTCCTCGAGTTGATTGTTCCATTCTGATTCTGAATACCTTGTGTTGGCTCTATTTTTGTAGTCTCTTTTTGGTCTTCCCCAAAACTTATCTCTCCTTTCATGCATTCTCTCGCCCTTTCTTCACTCCTTCATCCAAAATTCATTCTCCCCCTTTTGAAACTTATGTCATGGGTTGTACATGAATTGTGTGTATGTCCAAGAAAGATTTATGAACCTCCATTATAATTTTTAGAGCTGCATCCTAGTTATCACATGCTACTTCCAATGATTTGATTTGGATAGATAGCTTGGTAGGGTGAACTAAGCCATCATGTGTAGAAAGATGGGGGATCTTTCTTCATTACTATTTTTGTAAAGGCTAGTTCCTAGTGTAGTATCCCCATGTGTGGAGTTAGCATGGACTAGGTACTGATCAGTGAAGCCCAAATATTAGCATCTTGAGCTTGTAATGCTGCTAACTAAGCTTGGGTGTTTAGCAAATTCTTGAAGTTCTTTTGACTCTGAGCTAGAGAATTAGGTAGAGTAGTACCTATTAGCTTTGTATCTCCTTGTAGAGTGTCAACATGTTGTTGCACTTGTGTGAATAGAATTGTATCGCACAACTTGGTGTACAGAGAGAAAAATATTCTCTAAAACTTTCTTTACACTCTCAATCTTGGTTGCTAACAACTTGGTGTAGTGCAATGACACTAGATATTTGGTCATCCAGCTTGGTTCGAAATTTCTTATCAGACCATTTGAATAATTTTATATTGGTATCTAGGTCTTCATCATTGATTTTTTCTACAATATTTTCCAACTGCTCAATGATTGGATTGGATTCATTAGGTGCAAGGAGGCTGAATGCATCAATAATTATGCCCTTGATGTCATGAAGTGCTTGTTTTTACCTATGCTCCCTTTTGAGTAGTTTTTGGTGTTTCTTTCTTGCCAGAGCATCCTATTGCAATTGTTGTAAGATCACACTTTGGTAACTCAATCACTGCATCTAAGTTGATGTGACCTTGGGATGTCACTTCATCAACCTTAGATGTGTTAGGAATTGGCCTTGATGCTTGCAATGGTGTAGCTTCAGTACTTGGCTTGTGAAGTGCCTGACTAGGAGTAGGCATAGTAGTGTTTGGTAATGTAACTAGTGTCTGTATTGCTATTATTTCCTCTAGCTTTATAATTGTTGCCATGATTTTAGTCTCCTATATTTTTCAAACTTTTAGGATTAGTGTTGATTCAATATGATGTCAAGTTTGAGTCTAGATTGCCTATAGGATGGCCTTTCTTCTCATCATTCCTTTGATTTAACCTAATGTAGGAAATCATATGAGAAAATTTCTAGTCCATGACTAGGTGATTATGGTTTGGGAGGATTTGTTATGCATTTTCTTGATGAGAAGAAGGTCTGGATGTTTATAATGATTCATAATTCCTTGTTCCTAATCATGTCCAAGACAAATAATCATGTTGAGAAGTAGTTCTTCATCTCTAAAAGTTTCTAATTCCATGGTCAAAGATTATATCTAGAGAAGGATACATTTTCATAGGTACATATAGAGAAAATGAAGAAGAGAATGCTGAAGATTGAAGATGAATATTTATATATAGGTCATGAGAACAAGTTAGAAGCAAGAATCAATTAGATTCAACACAAAATGGACATTCAAAAATGTAGAAATTGTGAAGAACATAGTAAATGGTGGCAAAGACTAAAGTTGGAATCAATTCGACGAATCAAACACATTTGATCATCCACATCACCAAATTGACAAGTCAAATGAGCAAAATAATGCATTTCATTGGTCAATTGAAAATTCAAAGTCTTACATGTCACTTGGGCCCCCCTTTTTAACATAAGATCATGCATGTTCCTAGCAATTTGATCTTGAAAGGTCAACGCATGATACTTTCTTGCATTTTGGAAGTGTTTGAGAACTAAACAATGCAGGAAAGTGATACTTCAACACATTTCTTGAGGGGACCATTACATTCAATGAAATGCCATGAAGCAAAAAGGTCCATGTCAGATTCTTTGGTCAATAAAGTACTTCCACCTATCTTTCATGAAGTATATGAGGTATATAGTTAGAATGTGGACCCACATCATAAACTAAACAACGAAGTCTTTTCGATGAGCCATCAAATCTTAGAAGATCTAGGGACATCGCTTTCCCACTTTTTAGAGATGCTTGAGGTTTACACAATGTAGGGAAGTGATAATGAGACATGTCGAATGGTGAACCCAAAAAAGAAATACAATAGTGGCGGTAAAGGTTTAAAATGATTTAATTGTAGTCATTAATTTAAGATCAATGGCTAGAATTTGAAAAGGCAACAACCATTAGAATATGAATTATATGGATTTGGTGCCAATGTGACTATTGCAGATCATAAAGGAATATGAACATTTTTGAAGGTTTCTAACCATTTCTATTTTCTTTCTCTAATGTATTAGATTTAAATTGATGACTATTGGGTTTCTAAGAAATTCAAGTGCTCTATCAATGTAACTGATAAATATGTAACTGGCCAAGAACCCTAAAGGGGAGGGTCTACATATGTAATTTTCCAAGTTAATGGATAGGATTGACAATTTTATGCAATTTCTCCCCCTGTATTTCCAAATATTGAGTGAGAATTGAGAGGTTGTATGAAATGAAGGATTTGTATGATGTTTGCAGCTAGGTAATGTGATGTTCTAATTCCATTTAGGACTAGCATGCCTTCATTTCTTTTATTGTCTCTTTCAATTGAACTAACCTAGCATTCTCAGAATAGTTTCTATAGGATTGTAGGATAGTTGTATTTAAAGCTAGTGATATCTTACTAGATTCGATTTTAGTGGAGAGTTATTAGTCAAGGTGGATTCCATTTCATCTTTCATGTGCATCTCTGCTCTATCTCTAGATTGCATTTCAGTTGGACTAATCTGCATTTAGACATAGGAGTAGATGTTAGAAAAACTTTAAGGTAGCTTATGATATCCATTCCAATGGGTGATATAAGTTTCCCAAATCTTTTTCTTCCTGGGGTGTTTTTAGTTATGAACATCTTGGTTTATCCTCTTCTGCTCTTAGGTTAAGAGCATATCCCGTATCCCAATGATCTATTAAAAACACAATTCATTACATATATTGCATATAAGGGAGTTGTACCTTACAATTCAGAGGGCAGTGATATAACACATACACCAACCTATTTGTTGATAACATCCTTTTGTTTCCTCACATTTTGGGCATCTAGAGTCAAGGTAAAACCAAATTAGCAAGAGGGACAAACTATTAACTAACAATTTTTGGTGACTCTTTGGGGATCATAATCTAAGCCCAATGTTTGGTTTCTCATTCTCAGAAATCTAAAGGTGTCTTCCCTTGGGTGAAGATTGGTAACTTTGTACGAAGGACCTATTCTCTTTGGTCAAAGAAGGTCTAGTATAACTCAATGACTATGCCAAATTCAAAGATTAGGAGAAGTCCAAGGCCTGAACCCACTCTCCAAGAGCTCAATGAGAGTACTAACAAGCTACTACAAAAGCTTGTATTTCTATATAAAAAAAGCATCTCCCATGTTGTCCAAAAGAATATTAGTATTGAAGATGATCATGTTTTTGCATGGCTTTGGAAATTCCTATGCTCCACATTCTACAAGCTGCAAGACATGCAAAGAGAGGAGTTGGGGTTGAAGCAAGCAAAGCTAAGACCTAAGCCTACTCTTAAAGAGCTCTATAAAATTAAAGACAAGATCTTGTTAAATCATGTAGAGAGTCTCAATAAAGGAGATGACCCCAAACAAAAGAAGATATGGGACCACCATTGCAACCTATTTTTCCAGTTGAAGGATCAACAAAAGAACAAGAGAAAGGAGATAAAGCTGAAGATAACATCTACACTTGATTATGAAGCTCCTATTGTAATGTCACCTGATTCTAGTTCTCATATTATTGCAATCTTTGGTTGACAAGAGGTTTTTCCTGATGCTATAGATCAAGGTGATGATACTCCATCAAAATTTTCTAAAGAAGAATCTTCTAATGATCATTTTCCTACACTAGAACATTCCACTTGTGATCTACCAATAGCTACAAGTTTGACTCCAATTGAAGAAAGAAGTAATGAAGTTCATCCTAAAGAATGGTTGTATCAGCATAAGGAGAAACTTCATGAACCCATTGGTAAGAACCTTATCCTTGATAAAAAGATGATTAAAGAAATGAGTCTTGAGACCAACTGTTAGTTTGTAGAAGAATCAGTTCCATTGGCAAACACAACTTTCCCTTATAGTGAGGAAGAACCTTTTTATGAGACCACTTCCCTTGGAAATTTCATTTTTGATCACCATGACCTTATCTCTGATGATGAAGAAAAAATCCTAGATGATAAAATGAAAGTAGACGACATAGAAAGAGAAGTTGTTCCCTTTTGGTCGTCTCCTATAGAGAAATGCTCACCTGATGAAGTATGACTTGTTGAAAGGGGGTTAAAGGTGGATATACTATTTGAGAGCTTGCTGAATGTTTATAACTCCTCTAAAGAAATAGTGAAGTGGATGATAGAAATATCTCACAACAACTCAAGTGTGATAGATCTAACTATGAAAGCTGAGTTGTTTTCTACTCTCCCTTCCCAACTTTATGAACCAAATATTGTCAATCTAAAGTATAAGCCTATTATTGAAAGAACCATTGAACCACTAGAGGATGTAAGGAAAGAAGAATCACTTGATGGCTCAAGTAAAAAACCAAATAAAACTAAAGAGGGGTCATTAATGGTTGAGTTTTCTCCTCCTTTTGTGTTTATTCTTGCTAATTTCATTCCTAAGAAAATGAAGATGCAATGCAGGATAGGGAGAATGCATATCACTGTATAGCTGAGGGAGATTTGGCTCTTGAATGCAATGAAGTGGGCATCCATCCAATAACAGAGCTTCCGTAGGAGAAGATTTTCTCTACCTTGATTGATAAAGCCTAGTTATGTGAGAGGGTAACTGAAGTCTCTGGTGTTAACCACTTTTCTCCTAATAAGGAGGGGCATGACCATCTTCCTCTCCTAGAATATTATTACAAAGAGACTATCAATGAGAGAAGGGATGAAATTGATTTAGTTTTTCAAAGTAATGAGGTGACTGATGATCAAACTAGTGGATTTCATGGTGAAGGTGACATCTTCCTATTCTTAGGTTCATGAAAAGTACAAACCATTACAATAATGGGCTCATTTTCTTAAAAGAAATATATGTTTTTCCTTCTCTCCTTGGCACAACAAAAGATCATCAAGAGAATAACATAAAAAATGCAAAGGGAGATAGTGAAGTATATGACTAGGAATAGTTGTTTAGGCCTAAATGGATGTATAGCTAGCTAGTGCATATAATCAAAGAAACATGTGGAGTTGCCATGTTGTTGCTACAAGTAGGGATCCTACTCAGAGATCAAAATCAATTATGGAGGATGGGCTCCTACTTTCATTAATTAGTAAGTGGATTCACTTGAGTATCTTTTGTTGCTAGTTTTCAAAGATGAGATTCATCTCACATCTATAAATATGTTAGAATAGGTGTGTGTGTTTAGTATAGTTTTCTTTTATTTCTTTCCTCTTCCTGTGTGTTTTCTTTTCTTTTATGTTGGCTGCACTATTTCCCTACCACCCAAATGCATAACATCTTCCTGTGATATTTAAGGCTTTGCAACCCAATGGACTAAGGCACTCATCTTTTATATTTGGTATTTTCTGTAATAAGGGAAGTAGGTAGCTTGTTTTTGTGTGTGTTTTTGCATATCTTTTCAAATTAAAGATTTCTAGGTTCCTACCTAGGCACTAACATGCCTAGTTCCCCAATTAAAGCCAATTCTTGCCATGATTTTAGTCTCCTATATATTTTTAAATTTTTTTAGGATTAGTATTGATTCAATATGATGTCAAGTCTAAGTCTAGATTTCCTATAGGATGACCTTTCTTCTCATCATTCCTTTGAGTTAACCTAATGTAGGAAATCATATGAGACAAGTTCTAGTCCATGACTAGGTGATTAGGTTTTGGGAGGGTTTGTTATGCATTTTCCTGATGAGAAGAATGTTTGGATGCTTATAATGATTCATAATTCCTTGTTCCTAATCATGTCCAAGACATAGATTCACATTGAGAAGCAGTTATTCATCTCTAAAAGTTTCTAATTCCATGGTCAAAGATCTATATCTAGAGAAGGATGCATTTTCATAGGTACATATAGAGAAAATGTAAAAGAGAACACTGAAGATTGAAGGTGACAATTGATATATAGGTCATGAGAACAAGTAAGAAGCAAGAATAAATTAGATTCAATAAAGAATGGACATTCAAAAATGCAGAAATGGTGAAGAACATGATAAAAGGTGGCCAAGACCAAAGTTGGAATCAATTTGATGAATCAAACACGTCTTATCATCCACATCACTAAATTGACAAGTCAAACAAGTGAAATAATGTATTACATTGGTCTGTTGAAAAGTCAAAGTCTTATATGTTAGTTGGGCCCCCTTTTTTAAGATAAGATCATGCATGTTCCTAGGCTTTAGATCTTGAAAGATCAATGCATGACACTTTCCCACATTTTGGAAGTGCTAGAGAAATAAACAATGCATGAAAGTGACACATCAACATGTGTCCTGACGGGCTCATTACATTCAATGAAGCACCACAAAGAAAAAAGGTCCATGTCAAATTTTTTGGTCAATAAAGTATTTCCACCTATCTTCCATGAAGTACATGAGGCATATAGTTGGAATGTGGACCCACACCACAAACTAAACAACAAAGTCTTTTCCACGAGCTGTTAGATCTTAGAAGATCTATAGATGTCACTTTCCCTCTTTTCCATGATGCTCAAGGTTTATTCAATGTAGGGAAGCGATAATGAGACAAATGGAATGGTGGACCCATGGAAAGAAATATGACAATGACAGTAAAGGTTTAAAATGATTTAATCATGGTCATTAATTTAAGATAGATGGACAAAATTTGAAAAGGTAGTGACTGTTAGAATATGAATTACATGGATTTGGTGCTAATGTGACTGTTGTATATCAGAAAGGAATATGAACTATTTTGAAAGTTTCTAACCATTTCTATTTTCTTTCTCTGATGTATTAGATTGTAATTGATGACCGTTGGGTTTTTGAGTGATTCAAGTTCTCTGTTAATGTAACTGATGAATATGTAACTAGCCAAGAAACCTAAAATGGAGGGTCTATATATGTAATTTTCCAAGTTAATGGATAGGATCAACAACTTTATGCAATTTCTCCCCTTGTATTTCTAGATACTGAGTGAGAATTGAGAGGTTGTATGAAATGAAGGATTTGTATGATGTTTGAAGTTGGGTAATGTGATGCTCTGATTCCATTTAGGACTAGCATGCCTTGGTTTCTTTCATTGTCTCTTTCAGTTGAGCTAACCTATAATTCTCAGAATAGTTTCTATGGGGTTGTAGGGAAAATGCATTTGAAGTTGGTGATATCTTACTAGATTCCATTTTAGTGGAGAATTATCCGGAAAGGTAGATTCCATTTCATCTTTCATGTGTATCTCTGTTCTATCTCGAGATTGAATTTCAATAGGACTAATATGAATTTAGAAGTAGGAGTAGATGTTAGAATAACTTTAAGGTAGCTTATGATATCCATTCCACTAGGTGATATAAGTTTCCCAAATCTTTTTCTTCCTGTGGTGTCTTTAGTTATGAACACCCTAGTTTATCTTCTTTTACTCTCAAATTAAGAGGTTACTCCATATCCCAATGATCTATTAAAAACACAATTCATTTCATATATTGCATATAAGGGAGTTGTACCTTACAATTCAAAGCGCAGTGATACAACACATATAATGACCCATTTGTTGGTAACATCCTTTTGTTTCCTCACATTTTGAGCATCTAGAGTCAAGGTAAAACCAAATTAGAAAGAGGGACAAATTGTTAACCAATATTTTTCAAGAAAAAATCTTTAGTCCTATCCTTCTCCTTCTCTTTGATTTCTACTCCACCTTGTGCTAGTGGTGTAGGTGCAAGATTGGATTCCTGACCCATTTGAGCTGATGTCCCTTCTTTCTCAATTATTGTAATTTATGGTACTGAAGCATGTTGTACCTTAGTGTTGATATGTGAAAGCATGGTGTCCTTCCTTTGGTATATTGCCATATGTATGGTAGTTTGCACTTCTGTAGATTGAGTGGGAGCAATGGATACTGTTTGCGGTTTCTCCCCTGTAGATTCTAATTTTGACTTCTCAATCTCATTTATACTCACCAAAACAAGATGATTACATAGTTGTGCCTTGGTGGTGGAATCAATCAATATCTTCTTCATATCCTCCTTTGTGAGGGGATTGATGTTCTAAATGGTGGTGTTGGATACATCCTTAACCTTTACTAATATCTACTTGAGGACTGACATTAGGTATTTGTAATACTGGTACATTTTGGTCTTTCTATTTCTCTTCTTCAATTATTGCCTCTATAGTGCCTTCCTCATGTACTTCCATCACATATTCATCATTTTTTGCTTCAACTACCTCTTCCTCTACTTTGTCTTCGCCTACTTCCTTAGGTTCTTGCTCAATAGCCTTTTGTGTTGTCAGCCCATAGATCACCTTCCATACATATATGCTCTGCCAAACACCCTCTTAAATTTTGTTCTATAGGATATTTAAGCCTCAGTACTTTGGAGAAAATCTTCCCTTGTACTTTGTTATTGGCATTTCAGATTTGTTCAACTGTGGCATCACTCTTGCAAGTGTGGTATCTCTAATATTTCTTTCAGTTGTAAGACCATATTGCCATCTTTTCTCAACTCTATCTTGTAGGCTCTTGGGAAGAGACTTAGAAACATTAATTGGAGTCTTCTTAAAAATTGTCATCATGGAATATAGATTCTTCTACTTTATTATTTTCTATCTTCCCAAGTGTATCAAACTCAACATGTGTAAATCCACTTAAATCAACATTATTCTTAACATTTTTACACAATATGTCCAAATTAGAAGAGGGACTATTACTTACCACATTGAATTGGTTGTTATCATATGACTCTATCCTCTCCTCATTTGATTCAACTCAGGAAACATACTTCCTTCTTTGCTTCTACTCAGGTTCATCTCCTTGTGTAGTTGTACTATCTCTCTTACCTTTAGGCTTCTAAACCTCCTTAGTCTTCTTGGCAGTAGCTCTTGTGCTAGCCCTTGTAACAAGAATTCTATGATTTGGTTTCACAACACTCTTAGGTTTGCTTGCTTTTGGATTTTGGCTTCTTTTCTTCTATGGTAATAGGTGCTTCATTGGATTCTTCTTCCTTGAAATTTTTATCAATTTCTACTTCTTCTTCTCCTTGGTCTTCACCTTGATCCTGTGTGAGAGAAAAAGGTGCTTGGGCATGTACATCTTCATCATCTTCATTATCTTCTTCCTCTTCATCTCCTTCTGCCCCTTCACCAAATTGTTCTTTGAGTTTCTTCACAATCTTATTCTTTTTACTCATGATAGAAGCTATCTTTAAATCCATTGTGATCTTTGACTTTGCTACATCATAGTTTCCAAAAGTAGTAGCATCCTTATCTACTTCTTCTACTAGTAAAGAAATGATGGTTGCAGAAGCCTCATCAACATTAATCTCATATGGCAATGGTCTGATCCACCTCACCCTTGGAACAATAGCTTGTACATATGTGAAATCAACATCAACTAGAAAATAAACATCATTAAAATTCTTCTCTACTAGTGATACTAGAATCCTTTGTCTTTGTTTCATTGACTTCTTAAAGTCTTCAAAGTAGCTAGTCATCACAAACTCAAAATTATCTCCAAGTTTTTTTATAAATTCACCAATCTGCATTGCAACTGATCTATTATTCTCCCAAGCTACTTTCCCAAATATGGGAAAAGTGTTATGCACTTAGAAAAATATACAAACAAGTATTCAACCAAATTTTTCAGTATGCAATTTTTGTTTTCCTTATGGCTCCCAAGTTTTATGATAATTGCTAGAGTTGTAACTCAATAAGGTCATAAAAATGGTATTTCTTTACTATCTTGTAATGCAAATCCACAACCATACATGTTACTCTATTTAATTTACTAGATTGAAATAACTTACGTGCAATAAATCTAACTACAAATGTAATTAGGGGATCAGAAATTGTGTCTACGGCCATTCCTCTCTTGTTCCATAGTGCTCTATATTCCTTTCAATTACCTCTTTTGCATCATTCCTTATTTTCTTAGGTCTATATAGGGTTGGATACCCTACCACTCTATGAATGATCCTCTTTGTGATTTTTTATAGGGACATCCTCTAACCATATAGAGTTGTCATGAATTCTACTAAGAAAAATCTTAATCCATTCTATTTTGAAAACATTTGGAAAATCTAGGGCATGGGTTAAGCTGTTTCTCTCCACAACCTTGTATTCTTCTTTCAATACACCATTCTCACATGATTTTCCATAAATTTCTCTTATATCCATATCTACAATTCTTCCAACCTTACAAGTGTAGCAACATCTTACATCTTGTATCATCAAAACTTGTGGTGGTATCATCAATAGTGCACCAGATGGGTCTCCTTTATATGCAATGTCATAAATTGCCAAGAAATGTGGTTGTTTGATCTCATTACTTATCAACTGAACATTCAAAACTTCCTTTCCTTCCTTAACCATAGTAGTAGAAGAGCTAGATGCCATAACAACTAACTAGGGTTTGCAAAAATTCAAACAACGTAGCTTAGCACATGATAAATACCTTAAAAATTTGATGAATGGTGTTGAGTAGCAATTGAATTTAGTTTGAAAATTCTTGAACCCTTCTTTCCAATTTTCCTTCAGCTCTTTGTTCTCTCTTCAATCTTGAATAATTGTAAATGATTCAGAAATTGACCATATAGCCCTTAAAACTTGGTAATAAATGCTTAGCGCTTACACAACTGTAAGTTCATCTCCAATAGCAATTCTAACTCACTCAACTTTCATATAATTCCTTCCATGCTAAAAAAACACAATGAACTTGGCCAACACTATAACATTTCATAGCTCGACAACAACTGACTTTCACTCAACAACCATAGTGAAACTTTTCATGCTTGCCAGTAACATGAAAACTCACAGATTCCATCTAAGTTCTAACCAATACTTTGCATCTTTCTTCATGCATATATGATCTTTTTATAACTAATTTCTTGGAACTAATGTATAATTAAACTTTGAAATATTAGTCCCACACATACCTCTTAATTTCCTAGTTGGGGATGGTTTGATCACTTGATCCATTGGATGAAATGATCCCTTCTGAGATTGATGTACTGTAATCTTCCTTTTTCTTCCATGTATTATTCATCTATACTTTGACTTATTCAACATCAACCTTTCCTTTACCTTTTTTGAACTCATTCCTTGGTGCCTTTGACCTTGTTGGACAATTTCTACTTATTTGAGTAGTCTTCAAATAACTAAAACATGTAGTTTGACTCAACCATCTTTTGTAGTCACTTCTAAAATGTGTTCTAATGCAATTTTTAGTAACATGTCCATACTTTTGATAGTAGTGACAACTATACCTTGTATTTTAATCCAAATTCTAGGATCTACTAGTATGGTTTACCTTAGCTTGCTTTTTTGATGACCAATTAGGTTTTTATTTGCACTCATATTCTGTATGTCCATACTTCTTACAGTTGTAGTAGTGACCTTCAAATCTTTGTGTGCTTGATGTCTTGGTCTTACATTCATGTGCCTGATGTCCTTGCTTGTTGCACTTGTGGCAGTGACAAATGAACTTCTGCTTAGGATTTTGATTTGCAATCTTGCTTCTGCAAACATTTTCTATATGACCTATCTTACCACAATTATGGCAAGTAGGTTTGGAGTTCTTACCATTGAAATTCCTTTGTTCACCACTTTTAGATGATTCTCCTTCTTCAATATTAGTGTAAGCCAATTCAACAGTATCACTGTTGGATCTAGGGGATCTCATCAATTGTTCAAAATACTTGATGGCTATACTAGGTCTGTTGAAACTTTTTGCAAATTCTTTTTTCTCTTTTCAAATCATTTCTCAGTTGTTCATTCTGAAACTTTGATGTTGTGATTTCAATATCTTTTCCATTCAACTCATGATTTGCAATCATCATTTGATTCAATGTTTCCAATTGCATGTAAGCAATCCTATTCACCTTTGATGTCTTCTCTTCCAATCTTTTGGTCAGTATACTTTTGTCATCTTCAATCATAAATTTGTCTTCTTCAACTTTCTTCTTTTGCTCTGTCACCTTTCATAGAAATACTAATTGGACTTCTTGTTCTATCTTGAGATTTTTGACCTCTTTAGTTAGGGCTCCATTCTCTCCATCAGATTTGCAACTTCTGCATCAAAATTACTTATGCTTCCATCTACAAATAATTTAGTAGTATTAATCTCTTAGTAATGTGTGCCATTCTCTTCAATAGCTATCATTTTCCTTCTTTTTAATGATCACTTTGAATCATCTCTTTTTTTCATTCTACTAATATAGGGTGAGTTGTATTTCATTATTCTAGTTCTCAATAGTCCTTCCCAACTTGTAGACTTCCATCTCCAAGATTTTTTATCAAACTTGCAAAGATTTCCTTTCTAGAGAACTAAGCTCTAATACCAATTCTTGGAAATACAATAGAGAAAGTAAGCTCTAAGATTAGGGAGGGGGGGTTGAATTAGTCATTCAAAACTTTAACCATAAATTCATTCACTACATATCCATCTCACAAGATGCCTGTAAACTAAAATAGCTAGCTAAACATATTCATCCATAGTATGAAAGAAAATAACATTCAACACATGTATGCAACAAGATATTTGGTTACCCATAAAACTGTCTAATGAGTAGGTAAAACTAGGGTGTGGATGACACCCACAAATCTCCACTACTATAGTAATTAAATTTATCCAATGAAGGTTACAATGTTTGATCATGAGATATGATCTACCCTGTGAAAAGTCTACCTTGTTAAAGGCTTAAAAGATTGTTAGATCTTACCTTGTTAAAGGATTTCAAAACCATGATAGAAGTGTACTTGATAAAAAAAATTTAACTTACAATGAAGTAAGGACTTTGTTAAAGGATTTAAAATAGCCTGTTAAGACTGCTCTATTAAGAGATTTAACTAATTCACCTGCTAGAATGTATCAGCAATGATCCTCTAGTTAGCACTTTGTTGCTAGATAATAAATCACCTCTTTTCTAATGTGTACTTGATCCTCACTAATTAGATGTATCTCTTTTATCCTCTAATTCCTTCCCTCTATTCTAGTCTAACTAATTTTGCAATGTAGCTCAATTTACAACTCCTTAGTCACCATGAATTCTCTATTTGTGCATGTAAACTTCTCTTTTCCCCTTCCACATTCATACAAAGTTTAGAGTTTTTCCTCCTTAAGAAGACCTAGGTGACTTAGAGTTAGGTATGAATCAACAATTGTGATTCACTTATTTTTCCACTTAAAGCATCCCTTCAACTTATTGGTTGCATGTACTACATAGGGATCCTCAATAAAGATTCATTCTTATAATTAGAATCACAAAAAAATAATTAAGTCAGCTCAAAAATGATTTATATAGAAGTTTGTGCCATTACAAACAACTATGTTCAAAATTGTTTACTCGACACTTGAAGCATCTGATGCTCAACATCCATTATCTCTTCAATGTTGTAACTCAGCCTCTAAATGACTTGGCATCCACTAATCACTTGACATCTGAATGACTCGATAATTACTATTTGCTCAGCACTTGACTGACTTGGCACTTACTAGTTCCTTGCCACATACTGTATATCTCTTGCTTGATATATACTATCTGACAACTTATGTTTGACATACATTACTTATTCAGAATGAACTAAGTAAAGGACTGTAGTGCCTACCCCTAGTTCGCATTTTGTTATCATTGCTAAACCCTTTTAGAGTTAGTTTTATGTTGTTAGTTTGCAACATTCTTTTGAGATTATCAAATAATGTGTTATGGATTCAGTTTATTATGTGATGAGATTACTTAGACTCTACATTTCATGTATGTATGATGATTATCTTTAGTGTTTGCAATTATTGATGATTATTACATTGATTTTAGTTATTAATGATGATTAGTAAGATGATTTATTATCATATGTATTTTCTTATGGATACTTACCCCATACTTGCATGTGTATGGTGTGTGTGTTTGCTTTGTGTGTTTGCTTTTGTATGGCGTGTCTAATGTGGTTAAGGAAGGGAGCCATAGTCACCTGCTAGTCGGGATCTACACGATGCACCACTTCCTGCCATTGTCTGTTTAGTTTGGTATATATTGTGTTTGTACATGCATGGTTTTTATGCAGGTTGCAGGTACCGGGTATCGACTTCCCTGAATTGCCAGGATGAGCGTACCCTATTACATTATCTCAATGATAAGAGAGGGGAGATAAATTCTCAAGTCCAAATCCCAACCCTTTAAGCCATTTGTCCTAATTAGAAAATTAGGACAAGTATCCGAGTTGAGTACCCTCTAAATGTGTCAGATGACGTAATTCCTGATATTAGCCTTGGTTTGGTTTTGTATGTATTTTGGCTATGATGGATTTTCATATTTTACCTTTGTGAGTCTTTGGAGTATTTTCTATTAATTAAGCCTAATTAAAAGATTTAATTAATGGTTTAATTTAATGGAAAATTAATATGGTATTTTAATATTTATTTTATTTAATTAATTGAAAAATTAATTAAATAAAATAATTAAATTTGAAGATAAAAGTTAAAAATTTTAATTTAGGATGAGACAATATTTATTTTAATAATAATATATTTGGAGCTCATTTTTAAATAAATGACTAAATAATAATATTATTAAAGCTAATAAATATTTTAGCAATTAAGTTTTAAAAATGAAATTTAAAAGTAGAAAATATATTAAAATTATTAAAAGATTCTAAATTTCATGTGCTTAAAATATAAATATATTAAGATTGAAAAGTGGAGACATTAAAGTTTGTGCATGAGATTTAATAAATAAATAAATTAAATTGGAAAGAGTAAAGTAAATATTATATTAATGATTGTGCATTATTTTAATATTTAAGAGTTTGCAAATTCTCAAAAATTGTCATGTAGACAACACAGGAGTTTGCACTCTAAGAATGCACAAGTTGTCTACACTTAGAAGTTAGCATTTTATTTGAGCACATGGTGTCTACAACCTTAAGACTCATCTAGAAGGTTGGAGAAGACTCATGCTTGGTTGTCATGCTTATCTTCTAGTTGTTTCTAGACACATTCTAGATGCATCTTAGAGGCCTTTAAATTGAGGCTCTCCTAGTGTGGTTGGACAAGCTGAATGGAAGCTACAAGCTACAAGCTTCAAGCTAAAATGGAAGCTTCAAAGCTTACATGCATTGGGAAAGATCACATGCTCATTGGTTTTCTACTTGCTTCTATGCTCCTTCTAGCACTTCTAGTCACTTGGAGGATTCGGTTGGCTTGGGTCTTGGAGGAATTGTGAATGATGGAGAAGGAAGGGATTTTCTATGGACTTCTGAGGCATGGTGGATTAGCATCAGAGTCCAGGTGCACTTGTGATATTCGCATATTCTCTTTGCACTACTTCTCTTCCTGTCTTCATCGTGTCTATTATATGTGTCTGAATACTCTTTGTGATTGAATCTACAATTAAATTGGAATCTAGATATGTTATTGGTTGAGAAGGAAACAATAGAAAACCCTAGATTCAATCAAGGAAGAAATTAGATCTAAACGGGTTTGGGTTCAAATTAGAATCAAATTGAGAATGATGATTTCAAATTTATAGTTAAACCTATTGGATGGATTAATGGATATGTTTAGAAAACAATTATTTAAAAGGAAAAATACTTATTTAGAAAAGTCCTTTAAATCTAAGTATGCATTTTCTTTTGTAAATCTGCATATAAATAAATAAATATATTTATATTTTAAATACAGTGATGGTTGATAACAAATTTTGTATATATATATATATATATATATATATATATATATATATATATATATATATATATATATATATATATATATATATACATATACATATATACATATATGTATATATTTGTGTAAATGAGAAACTTTATTTACAAATTCGAATTTGCATATGGTGAAAATGTTTATTATAAATCGAATTAAGAAGAAGGAAAAATGTTTAATCAAAATCATTACACATATACGATTGGGGGAGGGACGGACCCGTACCCCCCTGTCTCTGTCCATCGGGAGGAGGTCACAGAGCAGGGTTCCTGCGGGTACCCCACATTGCAGAATGCCTGCAATAGGGGCGGATCTCAAAATTTCCACACGTACACTTACCTCCGACAATGCCCACACCACTTGCAATATACCTATACAGACGTGCTGTACCTACAATGGGCAGTCAACTGCACGGCTTATTAAGCCAAAGCAATTTCATATCGCTCGATAATATGATTCGAATTGCAGCATATTTTTTTATATATTAAAGTCTTATTATTATAAAGTGTTGCTTGTAGGTTTATATATATATATATATATAAAATTTAATAAGTGATTTTTAATATTCAATTTTAATTTATAAATTATTGATGCATTATTAATAATAATTTAGATTTAGATTTAAATTATTAAGTAATTTATTTAGTATATAATGATGAATCTAGTATTGTCGATTGATTAATAAGATTATTGTGATAACTTGTTAATATAACTTGTTATTATTTATTTACAAGTTATTATTAAGTTATTAATTGGAATATTAATGGATTAAAATATGGTTGATTAATTTAGTCAAAAGTTAGTTGGCTAAACCAATGGTGAATCTGGTGAGATTATTGTTAATTTAAATCATTAGTGTTAAAATTATTAATAAGGTTGCTATTAGTTAATAATTGTTAAACTATTAATGGATAATAGTATAAATGGTTGCTATAGTTATTGCTTAATTCGATTTAAGTTAATAATTGAAGTTATGTTATCAAGATTGTATTGGAAGGGAAATGTAATTAAGTTCTGAAACTATTCAAGATATCGAAGTGCATAACTTTAATATTTTAAACAAATGGGATTTATTTGGGAGCATGATAAGCAGGAGATAATGAAGGGAAGTCAATTCATTTTATCGTGATGACGATTTGTAGCTATTAATGAATGAGTGGTTTAGAATATTAATCCGAGGAGAGTATTAAAAGGAAATCATTAGGTATCAATCTTATAATTTGAGCAATGGGAATCATTTCTTCGAATTAAAGGGGAGCATATTGCTCTTAGTAGTGCAACGATTTTATGGGAAGTTAGTTATATTATCATGATGTTATCTATAATAAAACTTGGACCTAAATAATTGAGAGATTATTAATCCTAATGTTAATGAAATGGAATAGAGTTGATTGATAATTAGTTGAATCAAATGGGTTTAACTGAAAAGATTATCAATAATATAGGTATGTTAAGAAAAGTTAGTATCCATTGATAGAGTGACGAGTATGGTCATTATATATTTATGGATAAGATTTCCCAAAATAACTTATTATTATTATTATTAATATTTGTATTGAAGTTGACTTTTTACATACAAACTATTGTTAGTCAACTGATAATCATTGGGTTGATGGTATGGTTTTGTAATTATTAATTAGATCAATTAATAGAGTTAGTTGGATTTAATTAATAATTATGTTATAGAGATTTAATTGATATGATTCTTTTAACAAGGTTGTAAAATATGATATCAAAGTTAATAAGTCGTACTCTCATGATTTGAATAATGACCTTAGATGTTTTAATGGTGAGACTTAGTAATATTGAATTGAAAACTATTAGAATGATTAAGGTCATGGATTGTGTACCTATGTTAATTGATCTTTTTAATAAGTTATAATCTTCTTATTCGAAGATTGATAATTGGTTCTCTTATAATATAACGAATAATGATCCTAGAAAAGTTGAAAGGTTAATCAATTAGAATATGGATCATAGTTAAATAAGGAGAACAATTTAATTAAAGGTCAATGATGAATAGTTTAGTGAGTATTTACCCTTAAGTTATTCTTAGAATGTAATTCTTAATAATGGAAGGATAATGCTATCGGGGAACAAATGGGTTGACTTGTAGGTCAAATGATTAAACTTAAGACACTTGAAAGTATACTTGCAAACAGAAAACTGGAAACCCCTACACATTATTCAACTATGTGAATTTAGTAAACCAAAACATGTGTTTGCATTGTGTATTCTCTATGCTTCTTATTTTGAGTTTTGGGTTGACTAGTGTTGACCAGTCTTAGGTTGTTACCAAAGGCTCGGGGCTTATGAGATGTGTTGGCATGTTGATCTTATTTGGTCTCAATTTTTATAAACTCAACCATGGTAATGCGATTGTATTCTCTATGAAATGCTTGTAATTGCTGATTGTTATTGTTCTTCAGCCTTCATGTGTGAAGATGAGATGTATACGTATCTGAGATGCTTGAGCTAATCATTTTTGAGTCATCGATCGATTATCTTTGGATTATTTTCTAGTCGCCATGATGGGACTGAAATGTGGATTTATTTCTTGATGATGTCATGTTGTGACATGTTTTGACTCAACCATTTTGGAGTCTTTGATCAGTATGATTTTGAGATATTCTTGGTTGCTTGTTGAGAACCAATGGATGTGATGATATATTTTGGTTAATGAGAACCAATGGATACTTATGATTATCAGTGATGCCTTCAGTTGCCAATAGAGAATTGTTGCAGTCATGATTTTCTATGGATGCTTTTTCAGATGCTCATGGAGATTTAATGATTCTTATCTTGGAGATTTGATGATTCTTATTATGGATATTTGATGCTTTTATACATATTTGATGATTTTATTATGGATTATCTTTTGTGATTTTGAGATTTATGATTCCATGAGCTTAGGGTAGGTTATCTACTTGTAGTGTTGGGAAGTGTCTTGCAACGAGGGTCGGGGCCCTAAGTGGCTGCCAGGGTAACTCATTGTAAGTTTTGTTTATAAGTGATAACATTTACACACTAAATGGGGATTAAATGAACCTAAAAAGATAATTGTTTTGATGTTCTCGCCCATGCCTTGAGTGCTTGTACAGGCTAGGATGGGAGTAGTGAGAACGCATGGTTGCAACCGTGCATTCCGTAGTATGCCTTGTCAGTATGTGAGGATACTAGTGGCCGCATGAGATCAGTATGGACCCGTGGAGTTTAGCTAACTGCCAGGGTAACTTATACGTGATAAATGCGATGACACTTTCCCACTTGCAGAGTAGGTTTCCTACATGTCATTGTGTGCCTCTAGGAATTAGATGTCAGTTTTGTGTGATGGAACCCTTGAGTTAGTGTACTTTTAAGATTCCTAGACTCATAGAGATTTGTGCTATGTGATTTGGATAACGTGTATGGGACTTGAGATTATCTCCTCAGCACGGTGGGAGTGGACCACTTAGGTTCCACGTGGTCGGGTGGTAGTGTTTTTCCACTCTTATCATTTGAGATCTGTTTAAGACACCGTGGCTGGAGCATTCTTGGTTGGTATTTATCTTCATTATGTTCTTGGGACATATGATAGATGATATACCTTATGATGGATGTATTTTCTAGTATGCTCTTATATTGATGATTTTCATATGTTAGATGATGTTATCTATTGCTTTACTTTGCATGTTAGTAGGATGTTTTTAGGAGTGACATTCCTACTATGTTTATAGCCAATAATCTCTTCGGTGCTTTAGAATGTTACACATGGAGGGATGGCTAGGATCCACGATGGTCTAATGATGCTATTAACGATTGGGTGGAACCGTGCACTTAGTTAGTTATGTTTGTGATATATGATTATCTTTTATGATGGATGTTTATGTCTTTTGTGATGATGTATCATGTATGGTTTATGGTCTCATTATGTTATTGCATCATGGATTAATATTGGATGATGATGTACTTTATTTACATGGATGTTTATTCTTTTAAGCTTTTCATACCTTGTAACATGTACAGTGGATGATTGAGCAATCTAAAATGTAATTGCAAAAAGGACACGTGTATATTGTTTAAGAACATTGGATGTAACATTGCTAAAGATGTGATGTTAGATGAATAGTTAATTTAGATGTGATACAACGTTAAGGGATCTTTAAAGAAAGTAATCTATTATGTTATGTGTACTTTTATTCGAATTGTTTCTATTGCTTCCGTAGATGTTATGAATGGTTTTACTTTCATGTTTAAAAAAAATAAAATTGTTTGGTAAATTTAGTGAAATTCTTTGGATCCCTTGGCGGGGCATTACAAGGACTTAAATATATTATCACTCATATGTCAAAACCAATCTAAGATTAAAACTTATTACCCTTGATATAATAGACAAGACGAAGCCTCTAATAAAATAAATGAGAAAATCCTTTGTAAAACTATAAAAAATTATGGGAAATATTGACACACTCAATTGCCTTATGCTTTATGTGCCTATGGAACGAGTATTTGTATAGCCAAAGTAACTACTTCTTATAGCTTGATAAATGGAATTAATGTAGTCATGCCTTTTGGAGTTAGAAATTCCTTCATTACATTTTTTCCTTCAGAATATTATTCATAATAAGGCTTGTAGAGAATAATATCATCAACAACTTTAGTTTCTTGATGAACAATGTATCAATAATAATACCCTACTAGAGAATCCTTTAAACAAGGATCAGCCATAGACTAACAATTTTTTTCTTTAATTCAAGGTGTTAACATCAAATTAACAAGAAATAAAATACATATAAAATTACAAATGGAAGAATAAAACAACTTACTAGAGATTTCCAAGCCTTACCTACATCCACAAAACTCAATTACCATTTAAGTGATTACCATGCAAGGTTCATTCAGATTACCATGTTTCCATTCAAACCAATGTTCATTGTTTCTTTTCACTATATTTTGAAAAACATTTTTTTTCCCTCTTTTATATTCCATTCATATCCAAATCTTAGAAAGATTCCTAACTGTGCCCCTAAAAGGTAATCACTATAATTCTCATTTTCCTTATACAATGATATTGTCCTTAATCCCCAAACTTCATTTTTGTGTGGATAGCTTGATAGTGGTTGTATTTGGAGGTATATTAAAGCCTATAAATCATGGAAATCATGACCAATACAAGTCTTTAAATTCTCTATTGAATCTATATTTATGTCCAAGTTGACTTTATTGGATAGACATCCTTTTTTATTTACGTCTGTCTTTTCAAAAGATACTCTTCCTATGAAAATATTTGATGACTATCCCTTGAAGCCTCTTATTTATAACATTATTTATCTCTTTATTTCATTCCAAACTATGTATTAATAAATATTTTTACCATTCTTTACATTGTCAAATTTCCATTGTCATATTTTCCATACCCTTTCTTTGTATTTTTCTTGACTATTCTAGTTTCAATCTCAAAGTGCATGAAACTGAAATCATCTTCTCTTTATTGGTTTTTTATCCCCTTGACCTTGAGGAATAATACTCAATTTCTTCCCTCCTTAGCTATCATAACCCCTATTATTCTTTCTTGAGATACATTATTGGCCACTTAAATTTTTCTACTCTATATGTTTTTACTCAAAAGGGATTTCTATTTTATTTATGAACAATATTTTTATCTCTTCAAACCTGGTGCTTCTTATCTTCTACTTTCATCTCTAGAAATGTTTCACTTCTTAAAATATATGATGCTCTTCATTTGATTTGTTGTAGCTTGTGTCCCTCAGTGCATTACATCATCCAAAACTTATAAAATCATTATTGAACCCTTTGTACTATCTTAAAATGGAAGAACCTTTTATTTAATACATTTTAGTTCCCTTACTTTAGTACCCTTATGGATCATGGATGGACTTATTCTGAATAAACTATTTCATATTCAGTTTCCTCTTTTCTAATTTTGTTATCACTATTTTTGAGGCTCTCTTTCTTTGAGATAACACTAGAATAGGTCAACCAAATTTGACTTATTATGGAATAGGTCAACCCAAGTTGACCTATTTCTTGAGGATTTTGAGTCTTGAGGCTGATTTTATCTTGGGGAATTAATTTTCAAAATCAAGTGGCCTTGTTGAGTTTCTTTATTTTCAAGCCTAAAAATAGTTTAAAAGGAAGCCTAGGCACCTCATTTTCACATTGCGTGACATCACAAACATAAATACACATGTGAGGACACTCAAGCTAGAATATTTCCTAAAGCATTTTAAGCATTCAAGATTCAAGGATTCTTTGTGAGTAATTCCTCTTCAAGATCTAGTGTTTTTTGGCCATCATGGTAGGAGATATACATTTAGGCATTCATCATAATTTTTATTAATGCACATTTGTATCCATGGCTCCATGATGTGGTTTGGGTAGATCAAGTGCATTTTTGGAGATTTCCTACATTCTTCATTGCAAATTCAACATTAACAACCAACAAGCATTGCAATATCGTTAAATTGTTAAGGGTTTCTTCAAGTAAGGTGAATGTTTATATTTTTCTTTCTTCCTTTCATGTTCTACATTTTAATTTTAAGGTTGATTCCTCAATATAGGCTTTGAACAAGGCACACCCTCATCATGCCAAAAAAATTATTAAGTTTTATGTTGTGCAAGGATAGGATATTGAAATTGCAACCATATATCCAAAAACTGCTTGTCAAGATCTTTTTGAAGAAGTTGGGTCAAACTTTCTATTGTAGCTTGAGAATATGTTCATCTTCTTAGAAAATATTTGGTAATTTTGCCACCAAGTCGATGTCTTCCTAGAGGCCTGATAAAAATAATATTTTTTGCATTTTCTATTGTGATCATGAATTTGAAGTTGGAAATTCTGTCATAGCTATCTATCCATAATTTTTAGAAAAAAAAAGAAAATATTCCCTTACACATTTTGAGCTGATCAATTTATCATTTATTTCACTTTTTAGTCTATAGCTATTTCCATATTTTGATTGGGTTGATAACATATATTTAGCTCCTTACCTAACTTATACTTCAAATTTAATAAATTAGTTCAATTTCACATTTACATTTCATATCTTCAATATAATTTACATTGCATGAGAGAGGACTATCTTGCATAGTTATTTGATGTAATTTGGGTTTAGTATTGGCATCCCTTCAGCTATATGAGTTTTGCTAATCTAACTTGGGTTATATTTAGAGTTATGTTTGGAGGCCCCTATTTCTCATATATTAAATATTAGTGGAAAGTGAAAGCCTTATATTTACACACCTTATTTAAGAACTTCCATTTCCCCCATAATTATGTTTATGAACTTGACACATCTTTTCTTTTTTATTGTGGAATTAGATCCCTTGAGCTCCCTGATTTTGTATTGGTTTCATGTAAACATTTTAGTGAGCCCAACTTGTGCCCCTTTCTTATTAGAGTTATATTATTCATTTTTATAGGATTTTTACCTTCTTTTGGTGAACTTGACATCTTACACTTATTTATTTTATTTTGGAGTTACATTGTTTTGGTAATCCCTTCTTTGTAGAGTTATATCCTTTTAACAAGATCTCTTAAATTTCATGTATTTTCCAACATTGAGTATGTACTTTTCATGCCTTATTTTTGAAATTTTATTTGATATTGCATAGGTTAGAATTACAATAGGAAAGGTAAACTTTTTTTTTTTTTTTTTTTTTTGTTGGGGGGGGGGGTGTGTGAATTAGTAGTTTAAACTTGGATCCATAAAACTTTCACCACACATCCATCTCATACATTCAATGAGTAAACTAAAATATCATGTAAAGCATATGCATCTAAATCATGTAAACACATAAGAGATCATACACATATGACACTAGATAAGATTACCTAGAAACCCTCCCATGAGAAGGTAAAACTAGGGTGGGGATGACACCCACAAATCTTCACTACTACAATAATAAAGTGTATCCAATGAAGGTTACAATGTTTTGACCATGAAACATGATCTACCCTATGAAAGGTTTTCCCTATTAAAGGCTTACAAATATTGTTAGGTCTCACCTTGTTAGAGGATTTCAACACCCTATTAGAAGTGTGCCTTGCTAAAGGACTTTAACTTACAACTAAGTGAGCACATTGTTAGAGGATTTCATACAACCTATTAGGACTACTTTGTTAAGAGATTTTGACTGAAATCACCTGTTAGAGTGTCTCAACTTTGATCCTATGGTTATCACTTGCTTGCTTGATAATAGATCAGCTCTAAACTAATGTCTTCTTGATCCTTCTCGATCAAATGTCTCTTTGCTGTATCCTTTTCCTCTCCTTTGTTCTTCTCTTACTGATTTTGCAATGTTGTTTCACTTTATAACTTCTAAGCTACCATGAATGCTCTATTTTTACATGTAAATTTCTCTCTTCACTCCTTCAATTCCTTACACACACACTCTTTTATCTCTTAAGAGTTTAGGGTTTTTCTTCCTTAAGAAGACTAAGTGACTTATGGTTAGGTATGAATCTATGGCTGAGATTCATCCATTTTTTTGCTTAATCCTTCCCATTTTTTGAGTGGCTACATGTAATTGCATAGGGAATCCAACTTGAGACTCGTCCTTATCTCCAAAATATCAAAATTCAATCTTAAGTTGGCTCAAAAATGGTTTACATAGTTGTTTGTGCCTTTACAAACAAATATGTCAAAAACTATCTTGCTCAACATTTGAAGTCTCTAATGCTCGGCATACACTAATCTCTCTACTATGACTCAACAATTGTATTGCTTGACATCCATTATTTACTTGGCTCCTATATTACTTGACATATAATATCTACTCAACACTTGAGTGACCTAAAACATGAGTGGCTCGACACACACTATGACTCAACATGGTCTAGTATATTATGCTCAACATGTACTACAAGTTTGGCATGAACTAATAAATAACTAACTTAAGTGTGTTGACAATCTGAGATTAATAATCTCCCTCTTTGACATAAGTGTCAAAAACACTTGAGTATACATTATCATCCTTCATCTCATGAGCATAACATATCTTAACTCAGATTATATACAAAACTTCAAAACTTCAAATTTTTGTAATCACTTAGATACCTCAAAATTTGATAACTCCCCCTAAGTTGGTATGCCTATTTTGTATCCAAATTTTTGTGCTCCTGCTAAGTAAACGTGTCTCTACTGATACACTTTGACTTCATGTTTTTTTGCTATTACTCTTTCATTCGATACTTCTTATATGTTTTGATGCTTGATCTCCTTGAGTTGATTTTGGCTTTTATTTGTTCCTCTTATTTCTTACTCTCCTTTTATATCCCCAAAGTAATATCTCTCCCATTCTTTTATTTTATTCTCATCTTTTCTCTATTTATCCCCCAAAAGACGTCTCTCCCTTTATCTTATTCTCCCCCTTTTTGACACTTATGTCAAATGGAATATACAGTTATTATATGTTTGTCCAAAAAAGATTTATGGACATCCAATATCATCTTAAGAGCTGCATCCCAGTTCTCACATGCTACATCTAATGAGTTGATTTGGATTTCTAGCTCAGTAGAAAAGTGGATTAGACTATCTAAGGTAGAAAGATTTGGATCTTTCTTCATTAAGGTTTTGGCATAGCCTAGCTCCTTGTGCAAAATTTCCATATGGGGGTGAGTGTTGCTTGGATGCTAATTAGTTTGGCCCTTATGTTGACCTCATCTACTGTCAATACAACTAATTGACTCTATTTTTGAAGTAATGTCCTAAAATGCTTCTCACTTTGAGCTGGATTCATTGGTCATTTTTCACCTAATGTAGTAATTAAGTTCTCCAGACTTAAAATGTAACTTCTAGTCTCTTGGGTGAAGAGTGAGGGATTGTACAATTTAGTGTACAATGAGAATATGTTCTCAAGTACCTTCTTCACATCCTCAACCTTAGTTGCCAATGCAACTTGTATTAATGCTATATCACTTGATATTTTGTCATTCATTTTGTTTTGGAACTTCTTTTCTGACCATTCTAAAAATTTAGCATTAGTATTGGTCTTTATTATTGAACTTTTCTACTACATCTATCAATTGTTCCATTAGCGGCTTGGTCTCATCTGGAGTTGGCAAACTAAATGCATCTAAAAAGATGTCTTTAATATCTTGTAGGGCCTACTTTTGCCTGTGCTCCCTTCTAAGCATTTCCTAATTCTTTTTCCTTGCTAGGGCTTGCTGTAATATGCTCATTTGTTCTATAGTCATGGTATCATAATCATACTTAGGAAAAATGATCTCTTCATCAAGGCTCACATCTCCATATTGAATTACTTCTTTAGCCTTTGATGAACTCAGGCTCAACACTAAGATCTGCAGTGGTGTAGCATCTATGCTTGGCTTTTGAAGAGTATGACTTGATGGAGTGCCAGATACTGGTATGGTTACCAGTGCTTGGATGGTAGTTTTCTCTTTTAGATATGGTGTCATCTCACTCTCTTCAAGCTTACCCTATTTTTCCACAATGACTTAACTTGCACCTTGTCCTTGTCCTATAGGTGTAGATAAGTCTATCTAACCTATTTCTATAGTAGCAACTTGTGCTTCCACTATGCTCTTCTCTACAATATCAATCTTAGCAATTTTATCAACCTTGTTAGATGTATATTTTGGCATTTGGACCATAGGTTGTAAATTAGTGACTAGAGGGATGATAGAAGGTGGTTCTTGTGGATTCACCTTTTCCCTTGCAACATTAGTCACTAACTTTTGTAGCTTATCCACACTGACCAAAATAGGATTATCACAAAGTTTGGCATATAGTGTAGACTAATCTAATATCTTCTTCAAATCATCTACACTAAGGGGATTGATGTTCTAAGTTGAGAGATTAGAAACATCCTTGACAATTACTATTTTAGCAGTCTCCCTTGATACATGCGGAGGACTAACACTGGACAGTTGTGTGTCTTGCACACTTTGTTCTTTTGGCTGCTTTGGCTTAGCTGTTGCCTTATCACCTACTTCTATTTTTGTTCCTCCTCAATAGTGTCAGCTTTTCCATCATCTTCTTCATCATCTTTCACTTCAATGGGTGCTTGTTCTCCTTCCTTAACTATAGTCAACCCATAAGTGAGCTTCCACATCCATGTGGACTTTTTAAAAATATCGTCAATATTATTTTGCAAGATGCTAAATACTCTATATTTAGGTGTGAATCTATCTGCATATTTCTTTACAACCTTAGTAATCTGTGCCTTAGTTAGTACATGCATCACTTGGGCTAGAGATGTTTCTCTAATTTGTTTCTCCAAATCTAGACAATAGTGCCATTTCTGCTTAGCTCTGTCATATAGACTCTTTGGCATTGAGTTGGAAATCTTTAGTGGATTTGTCTTGAATTTTTCCATCATGGCATATATGGCATCCTCCACTTGATTTTTCTCTACTTTACCCAAATTATAAAAATATACATGTGTAAATCCTGATAGGTCTAAATATTCTTAACATTTTCACATAAATTTTTAAGATTTGACAAACAATTATGACTCACCACCTTAAATTGGCTGTTGTCATCTGGCTCTATTTTCTCCTCATCAAAATCTACTTGTGCAACATACTTTCTCTTTTCCTCTTCTACTCTTGGCCTCCTTGTTCTGCTTGTTTTGTCATTTCCTTGGCCTTTTGGGCTATTGCACATGTACTAGCTCTCATAGTAGGTGCAATAGGCTTGGACTGACTCAGCTTAGCTACCTTCTTAGATTTAGTCACTTGTTGAGTCTTAGCCTTCCTCTTCTTTGGCTTGGTAGGAGTAGGTGCTTCCTTGACTTCTTCTCCCTCTACACCTTTAGTATCCTCCTCTTCTTTGTCTTCTTCCATACCCTAAGCCAATGTAAGTGGTGCTTGTGCTTGGGTTTCTTCTTCCTCTTTAGCATCCTCTCCAAACTTAGCTTTCAATTTCTTCTCTATCTTCTCCTTTTTCTTCATGGCAAAGGTAGTCTTCAATTCCATAGTAATTTTGGACTTTACCATCTCATAATTTCCAAATACCTTCTGAAAACCTTGCAATTAATGTTGAGTGGTTACATAACTGTAAGCTCAACATCAACTAATTTTAGGCTCACTTGACATCCATTAGCATTTCAATCACTCGGTAATTGCTATGAGCTTGGCATCAACTAGCCTATCTATAAGCTCAACCTCTTTTAACATTTCACTTAGCACACATAGGAAATATTTCATGCTCAACAACAACATGAAAAACTTAAAGATTCATCTTGGATTTCTAGCAACAGTTTGCATCTTTGTTCATGCTAATGTAATCTTTTTAGTGCTAAGTCATTTTGGAACTAATATATGATATAACCTTTAAGTATTAGTCCTGCATACCTCCTGATTGCCTACTTTGATGAGATGTGATCACCTAACCCATTAGGTGAAGTAATCCCTTATTCATTTGATGTAATGCAATCATCCTTTCTCTTCCATGTCATGTTCATCTCATCTTTGATGTGTTCAACACCAACCTTACCTTTGCCTTTTTAAAATCCATAACTTGGTACCTTTGACCTAGTTGGACAATACCTACTAATGTAACAAGTCTTCAGATAGCTAAAACATGTGGTTTGGTTCAACCACCTTTGGTAGTTCCCTTTGAAATGTGTCCTAATACAATTCTTAGGAATATGTCCATATTCTTGACAACAATGACAACTATTTCTTGTATTATGATCTTAGTTATAAGAGATGCCATTTTTTTTTACCTTTGCTTGATTGTTTGATGACCACATGGGTTTGGATTTGCATTCAAAGGCTCTATGTTCATACTTCTAACAACTATAGAAATATCCTTCAAATCTTTGTGTTTGCATGGTCTTGGTTTTGCATTCATGTGCCTGATGACCTTGCTTGTTGCACTTGAGGCAGTAAACCATGCTTTTAGGCTGAACATTCTAATTTATAGTCTTGCTCTTGCACACATTAGTAGTATGTCCTTTCTTACCATAATTATGACAAGTAGATTTTGAGTTCTTACCTTTGTTGTTCTTTTCTTTTGCACTTTTGGATGATTCTTCTACTTTAATGCTTGTGTATCCCAGTCTAAATGTATCATTATTGGATCTACGGGATCTCAATAGTTGCTCAAAGTATTTGATGGCTTCATTAGGCTTGTTGAAACTTTCAACAAAATCCCTTTCTCTCTTTAGGTCACTTTGTAATTATTCATTATGCAACTTCAATGTAGTTATCTCAATGTCCTTGACATTCAATTCATAGTTGGCATTCATCATTTGACTTACGAATTTTTGGTTAGCTCTATTGACTTCTCTTCCAATTTGTTGGCCTAAATTCTTTTGTCCTCTTCAATCATGGCTTTGTATTATATGGCTTTCTTCTTTTGTTCAATCACCTCACATAGTAGTATAGCTTGTGATTCTTGCTCTAACTTGAGATTTTTGATTTCCTTACCTTGGGATCCATTCTTTTCCATTAGATCTACAACCACTACATCAAATTCATTGGAGTCTCCATCCGCAAATAGCTTAGTAGTGTCTATCTCTTTGTATTGTGTGGCATTCTCTTCAATAGCAATTTCCTTCCTTTTCTTCAAAGATTTCTTTAGTTCTTCTCTTGCTTCATCCAGTTTATGTAGAATGAGTTGTATTTCAATTCTCTGATTTTGAATAGTCTTTCCCAACTTGTACACTTCTAGTTCAAGATCTTTCATCAAAATTGCAAAGCTTCTCTTTCAGAGAATAAATCTCTGATACTAATTGTTGGAATTACAATAGGAAAATGTAAAATTTGAGGGGGGGGGGGAGGTGGGGGGAATCAGTAGTTTAAACTTGAACCCATAAAACTTTCACCACACATCCATCTCATAGATTCAATGATAGACTAAAATAATATGTAAAGCATATACATCTAAGTCATGTAAACACATAAGCAATCATACACATATGACACTAGATATGATTACTTAGAAACCCTCCAATGAGAAGGTAAAACTGGGTTAGGGATGACACCAACATATCTTCACTACTGTAGTAATCAAGTGTATCTAATGAAGGTTACAATGTTTTGACCATGAAACATGATCTACCCTATGAAAGGTTTTCCTTGTTAAAGGCTTATAAAGACTATTAGGTCTCACCTTGTTAGAGGATTTCAACACCCTGTTAGAAGTGTGTCTTGCTAAAGGATTTTAATTTACAACTAAATAAGCACCTTGTTAGTAGATTTCATAAAGCCTATTAGGACTACTCTGTTAAGAGATTTTGACTAAAATCACCTGTTAGAATGTCTCAGCTTCGATCCTATAGTTATCACTTGCTTGCTTGATAATAGATCACCTCTAAACTAATGTCTTTTTGATCAAATGTCTCTTTGATGTATCCTTTTCCTCTCCTCTATTATGCTTTAAATAATTTTGCAATATTGTTTCACTTCATAACTTCCAAGCCACCATGAATGCTCTATTTACACATGTAAACTTCTCTCTTCACTCTTTCAATTCCTTACACACATGCTCTCTTCTCTCTCAAGAGTTTAGAGTTTTCCCTCCTTAAGAAGACTTAGTGACTTAGGGTTAGGTATGAATCTACGGCTGAGATTCATCCATTTTTCTACTTAATCCTTCCTATTTTCTAATTATTTGCATGTAATTGCATAGAGAATCCAACTTTAGATTCATCCTTATCTCCAAAATATCAAAATTCAATCTTAAGTCACCTAAAAAATGGTTTACATAGTTGTTTGTGCCTTTACAAACAAATATGTCAAAAACTATCTTACTCGGCATCTGAAGTCTCTAATGCTTGGCATACACTAATCTCTCTATTGTGACTTGACACCTATATTTCTTGACATCCACTATTTACTCAGCTCTTGTTTCACTCAACATATACTATCTGCTTGGTGCTTGAGTGACTCAACACATGAGTGGCTTGACACATGTACTACTAGTTCAACATGAACTAATAAATAAATTAAGTGGTTGACACTCACTTGTCAAAATCAATTTGAGATCAACAACATATATTTCAACCATAAAATGGTTAGTTGGAGCAAGTCTATATGCACTTATCCTTTTCTCATGTTGCACAAGTTATTTAAATCATTCTTCAAACATTGATCCATCTTCTTTGACATAAAACACCACCCTCCTATCAAATTAGCTTTATGACATAATCTTTTTTTTTTGTGGAGATGAGTGGAAGATAAATATTTTCCCTCCTAATTTTGATCTTCACTATGATGGTACATTGATTTATGGCAGTGTTATATCTTCTTCAATCTTTCCACCTTTATGGATCCCATGTTACCTCATGATTATTCCTCTTGTATGGTATGCTTTATTGATAGATACATTCCTTCCATTGTTAATAACACTATTTGGGAAGAATATATAGATGATAAAACTAAATATTCTCTTCCTCATGAAAAAGACAACATAATGATAAATATATTTTAATTTTAGCATGACAAGCTTGATGTTTCTTTTGCTCCTAACACTTACCCTTTTCCTAGGGATATCTTAGAGAAAGAGGAGGAAATTATAAATTCTTTTACTAATGTAACTTGGCTTCTCCTAGTAGAGAGGAATTAGTAATGGAAGTCCACAATCCCTATTCTAGGATTCATTACAAAAAGAGGATAATATAAATCTCCTTTATGCTCTCCCTTCTAGTTAGGAGTCTATAAAGAAACAAGATCTTAATAAAGTTAATGTGTCTCAAGACATCAAATAAATCTCTCATCACCCTTAAAAGTTATCCTTCCATAAATCTCAAAGCAGAACCTAGTGATTCTTTGGATTATCATGCAGTATCACACAACTATTGGACATAGAATTATTCTCAACCTACTACTTGTCTCCCACCTTTTCAATACATTCTTCCCCATCCACCCCATCTTTCTCAAAATATTAAAATGGAATATGTTTTGGTAGCACAATTACATTATACCCCTACCAAGATTTCTCTTTGGGAGATTCTTCAAACATATCCTACATATCAATAAGCATTCCAAAAAAATTTAACCATTATTCTAATTACACCCACTAATCAAGATAATATCAATGCCTTTTTGTAATGCATGAATGCTACCCTAGTCCTATTGCTAAAATATTCACTATTTCTATAATTTTTACCCCAACTAGGATGTATGCAAGAAGGAAAAATATTTATCATACATATTATTGTTCATATCTAGATATTCAAATGAGATACATATTGTTGCAGTAAAAAGAGATCACAAGTTTATTTGTGCTGAACATGAATTTGATGCATTTGTGTGTATGCATTATAAAGATAAAAAAATGCATTGAATATCAAATAGATATATCACAAAAGCTAGGAGATTGGCTTTTCTATCTTTCATACAAATGAAAGAACATAAGGGAAGAAAGAATAATTAGAGGAAGGTGGTCAAGAGTAACCAATCATTGCCTTGTGTTTTGACTGGTAGAAATGGTTTATTAATGCCTTCTCATCCAATCCAAGTTCCACAAGTCTCTTGACAGCTCTTGAAGCTGGCAAGAGTGAAAAAATGTTATTAGATCTAATGGATTTAAGAAATGGCTAATTACTTATAATCATCTATCTCTATGCCTATGCTATCTATGCTTGCTCTGAATTTGCATAAAGGATAGAAAAATAATATAAGATTAGAATCTAATATGAATAGTGAAACATGAAAAATAAAGCATTAAAGGGACATTTTATTTGATATATGAAAGAATTTACTTTGTAATCCATGTTCAGGCAAAAAATGTAATCATGGTGAATAAAGAGAAGGTCAAGCAACAACATACATGGATTGCTCAAGGGACAAGTCATGTTGATTTAAAACCTTGTCATGTATTTGAAAGTTCACTAATCCTAATGTAAAAATTTTATGCTATAGAAATAAAAATAAAGTTATGCTAAAATATATCATAATATTAAAAAATCCTTGTTTCAAATCAACAATTAAAAGACATGAGGATGTTGGCACTTAAATGATCAAATATTGGTGTGTTAATAATAAAGATTCAGTGGACATAGAGCATATCTAGTGATAAGAGAATCTAAGAGTGTAAATTTTGATCACAAAGGACTAGGCACAAATTCAAGTAGTATCAAGTAATTAGCCTCAAGAGGGAATTCTATTCATCATTTTTGGAAGCCATTAAAGTACAAGTATGAGAATATGAAATAAAGCCTCAAATGCAACTAGTTAAATAACATACAACTAAAAAAAATAGAAAATAAAATTCAACTAGATGAAGTTATTTTAGCGGCGTAACATGATTTAAAACATGAAAATAAGATGCATTTTTAGAAAAGTATACAAAGTGTGTTGCATAAATTTAACATTGATTAATTAAAAAGTAACCGTAATCCAATTGTTGCGTCAACAATTGAGTAGTTTTATTAAAGATATTTCAAAAGGTCACAGAATATCCATATTTAATGAGAAATCATGTTACAAGTTCCATACAACTCATCTACTATTTTCATGAGATGAGACCATTCATGAGGTTAACGTTCATGGAGAGATTTCACTCTTTTGATGCTATAATGTAGAAAGTTTCACTCTCATAATGATTACCAAACATAAAAGCCAAGGGTAAACAAGCATACAAAAAAAATCTCTTCAAGGAAACAATTAAGGATTATCTACATAATAATATTTTATGTTACTTACATTAAAAATGGATAGATTGAGATTATTTTCATGGAGATTTGACATCAGAATCCAAGGTAAATAGTGAAATATTCAACATTGAACATTACTATCAAACTTGAGAAGGGCTGAAATTTCTTCCAACATTGAGATTCTAGAAGGTGATGATAATGAAATTCAGTTGTCATTTGATAAAGATATGAGGTTTCTAACAAGAAACATGGGCTAAGAAACCCTTAATTTTACCCTCTATTATATATATGTGTCACATAAACAACATATGCATATTATGTATACAAAAACCTGCATATGTTAACTCTCCTTTGATATCTAGGTTATCGAGAGGAGTAGAGGGATCTTTAGTTTTGGGGAAAAACAAGTTTTATCAACTTTCTTGGATCCATGTTGGGGGTAGTTTTTTTCTACAAGAGTTTTTATGCTTGTGATTTGCAAGAAAAATGAACCAATATATATAGAATCCAATATATTTCAACCTAAGTCACCTTAAAAAAACCCTAAATACATAGGTAGCTACCATGATTAAAAAGACAATTTTAAGCTTCAAAAAATATGACATAAGAAAAATAAGACAAATTGATTTTTTTAAAAATTTATTTAAATTTTTATAGAAGCAATGAGAAACAATGTAGAAAAAGAAACCATTTGAAATTACCTATGGGGGAAGCTAGGTTTTATATAAGATTGTCAAAATAATGCTAGGTTCAAACTCACATTTCTTGAGATTTTTCACCAAAAAAAAAGAGGGAATAGCACGATTTATGACTAAAAGAGCCACAAACTCAATTGAATGCATGACTAAATTTAAAATGCAATAATATTTCCACGAAGAATGATAGAACATTACCCAACATATTTACTAGTGTGTGTAATCATCAAACACCTTTTTAAAATGACAGGCAAATTTGAAATCCAATTGCCTTAGAAAAAAATAGCATATTCTTAGCTATGGTGCCCCTTTAGGGTTTTGAGAATGCTCAAAATGCTCTTCTCCAAAATTTGCAAGTAAAAATGATGACATTTTAGGGCTATCAGGCTATTGTCTACCTTTTAAGATTGTTTAAACCAAGTTTCAAGTCCGATGACATTTCAATAGCATTTTATTATATTTAATCAATAATATAGTGACATTTATTAATAATATATTACTATATTATTAAATAAAATTGATAAATTATTATTTTTCTTTCTGATTTTAAGAAAATATTATAATTTAATAGTTATTAATTAATAAATATTATGAATCAATTAGTAATTCTTAAAATATCTTAAAGTAAGCATAATAATGATGCATTTTCAAAGTGGATAAGATGTATTGATGAGCTCAAGGAATTCAACCTTGAAGTCTAACTAGTTTGTAGACACTAGGAGAGAATATAGGGAGATTAAACTTGTCTTTTCCCTAAATTTTGGAGGTCTTTTATGAGAAATTGGAGCATTTGTTGGGGTGATTTTAGTGAGTCATAGGTATATTAATAACTTGGAGAGACTTTTTCACGATTCTAACTTCATTTTAGAGAGCGGAGTTTGGAGGCTATTTTTTTTGCATCCAACCCCAAGAGGTTGAGGGAAATTTGTATTTAATGAGTTTTCCAACTCATTTTTCTATTAGTTCATCTTCATGTATGCAAAGATTTTGAAGTTTTTCTTGTATATATTTTGTGAGTTATTTTCATTTCATGCAAAAAAATTTGCATGCTAGGTAGGGTTGAGTCATAATTTTTATATTCTTATTGTTTTGATGGATTGATAGTAAGCTCTTAACCTTTTAGATTTTGTCTTTAAGCATATGTGATGATTCCGTATGAAGGAATATAACAATTCTTTAATAGTTTTTATGAGAAGAATAGAGATGAGAAGCTCAATGTTTTTATTTTATTTTTGTAGTTATAGTTCAACAAGCTATAGTTTAGTTTTAGTGAGTTCTAGTTCAACTAAACAAGTGCATCAACATAATTTAGTTCCATGGTTGTACCAAGAAATTTTTCTTTTGTGCCTTTCAATCAAGGTAGTCCTTTGAATTAAACCCAACATGATGATATTACATTAGCATCTTTAAAGGGACTACCATATTTTATTGGAGAAGGTTAGATAACACTATTTGAACATATTAGACATGTGGACTCACTGAACAGTAAACATCATGTGACACAAGAGAATGTGGTTGCTAGATTATTAGTTGCATCTTTTAAAGGAAACATGTTGGAATGGTTTAGAATCTTACTAGTTTCTTCAATTGCTACATGGGACCAATTAGGAGATGCCTCAACCATATTTTTTGAAGAAAAATATGATCACTTATCTCTTGTAGAAAAAATGATTATTGTAAAATGCTTTCCTCAAGAGAAAATGACAGATTTTGATATCCATTTCCAAAAGAACATGGAACATAATACTTGCTATTGTAAGGCCTTCTATTGATTATTCTTTCCTTTTTTTCGTCAAAGAGGGAAATTTAATACATATGCAATTACCATTCAATGTTAAAAGGAATATTATTGTCAAAATAGGAAGACATGTGAAGACAAAGATGTATGTGATAGAGGGAGCTATCATAGTTGATATTACAGTTGGTATCATAGAGGGGGAAGTGTAAAAGAAGAAAGTGGAAGCATATTGGAGATGGCATAGATGAGAACCAGAATTGAACTAAGGATATTAATGAAGATAAAATACAAAGAAAGCCGACAGTGACAAATTAAGTGATGTCTTTTGCATTTGCATGGTAGCTTGAGGTGTTGCCATCAATGCCAAAGATGGAGATTGTTGGAAACTACAATTTGAACAATTATTACATTGTCACTAATGTCAAACCTTACTAGTAAGATATTTTCTAATAGTGTAGACTGCCATATCAGTTGATTGATGAAGAGGATTTGAAAAGAGAGATAACTAGATGCACTAATGAAGTTGATGAGAAAAGAGAAGTATGATGGAATTACAATGGGAACTTGATTAGTTAATCTTTGACAAGATAATGTGTTGTTTAATCCTTATATGATGTATAGAAGTCAATTGAGTTGAAATATGGAGGAGATGTCTGATTAGAGACAAGAAGTTGAGTAAAACACAACCTTGACTGAATACCAATTTTACACTGTCAATGAATGAGATACAATATAAGATTAAGGAACTTAAGAGATAGCCAAGAAAATTAGTATTAGCTAAGTGATAGTTTTGGCCAAGAAAGAGAAAGGTAATATGGAGTAGTGAGTGATCATAGTGAGGACCAAGTGAGCTAGTGCAAGCCAAGTGATGGAAAAAAAAGTAAAGACCAAATAATCTAGTGATGACCAAGAAAAAGAACATAGTGATGACCAAATGCCAACAACATAATAGCTTGTGAAAGAATCAAGTTTTGAGGCTGACATAGTTAAAATTTTGAGATTGTCAAAATGAATGAAAGATAAGAAATGATGAGATGACATATATTATTCAATATAAGGATTTGATGAAAAGTTTCTATAAGTATCAAGAAATATGAGGAATAAAAAAATGGTGATAAGATTTGATGAATTTAATCAAAGCCTAAGATCTACGGTGATGTTTAAGAAGAAAATGATCAAAGCTGCCTATTTAAGGAGGTACAAGGGATGTTTTAGGTTGGTTGTTTGCTAGTTGATTAACAAATTTGTGAAGATCCTATAAAGAACATAGTAGAAGAAGGAAAACTAAGAAGAAGTGTAATTTCTTGAAGGGTTTCCAAGAAGATTAGTGATGGAGAATATGATGAAGTCTAGTTAATGACCAAACATGAGCCAAATGGAGATGTGGATTTTCAAAGTGAGTTGTTTTTTATAGATGAAAGCCACTATTACTTTCTAACCATTATAGTAGTCAAAATACTTTAATCAAGGTTGACCTAATAGTCATTTGTAAATATTTTAATCAAGGTGACATTCTAATGGAATGGTCCAAATTAGTCTTCTAACTAGGCCACTCCTAATAGGGTGATTGAATCATTTAATAGGGTCACACCTAATAGTGTGTTTTGTAACCTTTAATAGGGTTGGCTCTTAACCAAGCACACTTTAGAAGAGTAAAAAATTAGTAGCATGTTACTCATTGTTTTTCCCAAATTGGGCTTCCACATTAAATCCAAGTGTCATTTACTTGTGTGAATGTTATGTTGTGATGCATTTTATTTTACATGAATTTTTTCTATTAGTTGACACATATACAAAAAAAAGAGTTAAAGTAATAAACAAAATGTTAAGTTGCTGATGAGATGTTATATAGATCAAGTGGTTTAATGAGAATATTTAATTTGTTTAAAGTTATTAAAAGTTGAATTGGTACATTTGGATCTGATGATAACTAATGCACCCTTCTCTCATTAATCTACATCCAAGCACAAAGTTGTAGAGTACATACAAATTGGCCAAGTTTTCTTCCATTAGAAAAATATAAAAATTACAAAGAGCACCCTCCCTTATTTATAATTGAGGGGATGAGAAACAAAGGTAGGAGACACCAAAATAATCAAGAATTACTTTAAAACTAACTACCTAAATTTAACTTATGCAAAGTTGTAAGTGTGTATCTTGCAATGTGATTACATTTTCCAACTTTGTAGGTGACACTATCATGAAATTACATCTTGATTTTGAACTATATGTAAATCTTCAATTACAAATTTATAAAATACACAATGAAAATAAAATAAGTTTATGATAGGAAAAAAATCATACTACATCATCCTTTTTCAATCTTCATGTTTCTACAAGATGATTCATGATTGATGTGCTTAGGTTTGAATTAAAATAGGAATTTGCATCATAATTGTTTTGCAACGTAATGGTGGTTACTGAGAAACTATTTTTTTTCTTTCCTTTTTTTTGAAATATTTCTACATTCTTATCATTTCATCACTCATTTACCCCTTGTATGGCCCCATTATGTAATTTTTCTTTCTTTGTGTCATTTTTTAGTTGCCAAAAAAGCCATAACATGATCTTTACAACCATAAATTTGAAGATTTGGAAGAGTATGCATATATTATATGAATGAAAAGTCTTTGAGAAACAAGGGATCTATAAAAGTGAATGAAATTATCTTTTTAAATGGGAGGAAAGATGAAAAATTGAGTTTTTCTAGAGCATTATGGGTAGATGAAATGCAAGCATTTAGCACAAAAAATAATATACAAGTGCATAAGTATCCAAGTGAGGGTACTTATTACTTATAATTGGGGGTTTTTTAATATACTTCCTTCTTTGATCTGACTCAATTACTTATAATTGGGGGGTTTTTAATATACTTCCTTCTTTGATCTGACTCAACACATCTTCACTCAACTTTTGTTGACTTCCAAACACTTGCTCTTCTTCAACACTAGACACAGCTCCTAACTGAGTCTTTCGACTGAATGTGTCTGCTACCACATTGTGCTGACTAGGATTATAAACCAAATCAAAGTCAAACTCGCAAATTATTTGGAAGGATTTTGTTGTCTGTTAATGGGGTTTTCACAGTCTACTTATAGTTCGCAAAGAGACTTTAGATGCACTTGGTATATACTTGCAAGAACATTTTTTATTTCCATTTTCATTGGGGAAAATATGCATTCTTTAAGATCTTTCTTGAGGGGAAGATCTTTTCATTACTAATTGCATCATTTGAGAAAAAACTCATTTTTTTTTAACTTGCATTATTTTTGGGGAAGAACACATATGGGAATAAGGGGGAAGAAATCATATTGTAAGGAGAAATAATACTCTTATATAAAGACTATAAACATCTAAAAATGGTTTTTAAAACAAAAATATATATAGAAAAAAGTAAAAAAATATAACAAAAGAAACACTAGCTTGCACCAAAAGGAACTCAAAAAGGAAAGCATACCTCTTCTTAAGAATTACAATTGCAATGAGGAAGAGGTTTTGAAAATTTGAAGATAATACCCCAAATCTTGGGAAATATCTACAATTTATAAATATATAGACAAAATTTTATGAATAAATGTTCTCATAAAATTAATGCATTCTTAATAGTTTATGAATTCTTGCCCATGAATGAGAGAATATATGATTGAGAATTTTTTTTGAATGACTAGTTAGAACTTCTACAACGTGGTTTTTTCCTTGAGAATGTAAGAAAAGTTTCCATGGAAGAAGAAGACAATGGGTATGTGCAGGATCATGGTGTACCAAACTATGGCCTTAAGTGGTAGTGAAAAATCAGAAAATCAGGGTTATGTCAACTTGACACATAATTTTCAAGTGGTTATGTACTTTATATCAAAAATTTGTAAGAAAATAATCTGTAGAAAATTGAATTTAGTTTCTAAACTACTAGGCCTTATCAGGAGAAAAAACAATTGATTGGTCAAAAGTTTGAATTTTAATGCAGTACTACAAAAATTTCAAAGCAAAAATAAAAAGTAGGTATATGTCTGACCACCTTAATCAAAATAAAATGATAATATTTTTTTAATATAATTATAGATATGAAAAGTAGACTCATGCTCGGATGTGATGCCTATTTTTTGGTATTTTTATTCCAAATAAATAATTAAATATGAATTTTCTACCAAAACTTTTTTGGAAAAAAAAAAGTCTCGTGTCTGACCACCTTAACTAATATAAAATTTTACCAATTTTTTTTTTTTTTTTTCTTATACTAGGCGAAGCATAGAATGTGACGCAACTTTTAGATTTAAAAAATGTTATACCATTTGAAAATTATAGCTGTTTTTCAATCAGTATGTCAATCAACACTATACAATAATCTTCATTGATAATTAACTAATAAATACTTATCGATCTCAGAATTTGACAGAAATTATATTGATGGAATCTCGAGAGTGATATAAAAAAAATCTTTTTTGTTTCATTCAATTTCAATGAAAATAACATTGTTAGACGACTACCTGAAGTCTGAGTATCACTAAAACCCTCTTCAAACATGTCTTTTGGGTTGACCGGGTATGCTTGGTAAATACCAAGCCTAATCGGATATCAGATTTCAAATCGGATATCGGATTTGAAATTGGATATCGGATTTCAAATCGGATATTTGATTTGAAATCAGATATCTGATTTGGCTAGGTGGATTTTGGTGGAAAATTTGAAATCCCAACCCATTTTGGAGGGAAAACTGGATTTAAGAATTATAGCTTACGATTTATAAATTATTTTTGTTATATTACTATGTAAATATGTATTATAATATATTATATATATAATAATGTAATGTAAAGATATAACATATAATATATTAATAGATAATAATATATTATGTTATTCTCATTATAATCTATAAATATAATTTATATTATTATTATTTTTACTAAATATAATAACGTAATATATATTATAACATAATGTTTTATAGCTTATGATTTATAAATTATTTTTGTTATATTACTATGTAAATATGTATTATAATATATTATCTATATGAAATAACATAATATAAAGATATAATATATAATATATTAATATATAATAATATATTATGTTATTCTCATTATAATCTATAAATATAATTTATATTATTATTATTTTTACTAAATATAATAATGTAATATATATACACGTATGTCATTAATATATATAAAAACGTAATATTTTTATTAAATATAATAACCACATATATATATATTATTATATTAATATGTATGTTATTAATATATATGTATATTATTAATATATATGAGTCAAAGGGGGTCATAGGTCCCTTCGACCCATTACATAACAACATATGTCCCTAGGGGTCCTAGGACCCCTAGTGACATATTAGAATCGTTCTTATGGGTTGAAGGAGGTCATAGGTTGACTTATGACCCCCTTCGATGCATTACATGATGCCATATATTCTTAGGGGTCCTACGACCCCTAAGGACATATTAGAATCATTCTTATGGGTCAAAGGTGGTCATAGGTTGACCTATGACCCCATTCAACCCATTAAATGGTGACATATGTCCCTAGGGGTCTAGGACCCATAGGGACATATTAGAATCGTTCTTATGGGTCAAAGGGGGTCATAGGTTGACCTATGACCCCCTTTGACCCATTACATGACGACATATGTCCCTAGGGGTCCTAGCACCCTTAGGGACATATTAGAATCATTCATATGGGTCGAAAGGGCTCATAGGTTGACTTATGATCCCCTTCGACCCATTACATAATGACATATGTCCCTAGAGGTCCTAGGAACCCTAAGGACATATTAGAATCATTCTTATGGGTCGAAGGGGGTCATAGGTTGACCTATGACAACCTATGACCCCCTTCGACACATTACATAATGACATATGTCCTTAGGGGTCTTGGGACCCCTAGGGACATATTAGAATCGTTCATATGGGTCAAAGGGGGTCATAGGTTGACCTATGACACCCTTCGACCCATTACATGAAGATATTTGTCCCTAGGGGTCTACCCCTAGGGACATATTAGAATCGTTCATATGGGTCAAAGGGGGTCATAGGGTGACCTAGGACCCCCTTCGACCCATTAAACGATGACATATGTCCCTAGGGGTCTTAAGACCCCTAGGGATATATTAGAATTGTTCATATGGATCAAATAGGGTCATAGGTTGACCTATAACCCCCTTCGACCTATTTAATAATGACATATGTCCCTAGGGGTCCTAAGATGTCTAAGGACATATTAGAATTGTTCATATGGGTCAAAGGGGGTCATAGGTTGATCCATGACCCCCTTTGACCCATTACATGATGACATATGTCTTGAGGACCCCTAAAAACATATGAGAATCATTCTTATGGGTCAAAGAGGGTCATAGGTTGACCTATGACCCCCTTCAACACATTACATGATGGCATATGTCCCTAAGGGTCCTAGGTCCCCTAGGGACATATTAGAATTGTTCATATGGATCGAAGGGGGTCATAGGTTGACCTATGATCCCCTTCGATGCATTAAATAATGACATATGTCCCTAGGGCTCCTAGGACCGCTAGAGAGATATTAGAATTGTTCATATGGGTCAAAAGGGGTCATAGGTTGACCTATGACCCCCTTTGACCCATTACATGATGAAATATGTCCCTACAACCCCTAGGGACATATGAAAATTGTTCTTATGGGTCAAAGGGGATCATAGGTTGACCCATGACCCCCTTCAATGCATTACATGATGACATATGTCCCTAGGGGTCCTAGGACCCCTAGGAAAATATTAGAATCATTCTTATGGGTCAAAGGTGGTCATAGGGTGACCTATGACACCCTTCAACCCATTACATGATGACATATCTCCCTAGGGGTCTTAGGACCCCTAGGGATGTAGTAGAACCATTCTTATAGGTCAAAAGGGGTCATAGGTCAACCTATGACCCCCTTTGACCCATTACATAATGACATCTGTCCCTACGAGTCATAGGACACATAGGGACATATTAGAATTGTTCATATGGGTCAAAGGGGGTCATAGGTTGACCTATGACCCCCTTAGACCCATTACATGACGACATATGTCTCTAGGGGTCCTAGGACCCCTAGGGACATATTAGAATGCTTCTTATGGGTCAAAGGGGGTCATAGGTTGACCTATGATCCCCTTCAAAAAATTACATAATGACATATATCCAAAGGGGTTCTAGAAACTCTAGAGACATATTAGAATCGTTCTTATGGGTCAAAGGGAGTCATAGGTTGACCTATGACTCCCTTTGACCTTTTACATGACGACATATGTCCCTAGGGGTCCTAAGACCCCTAAGGACATATTAGAATAATTCTTATGGGTCAAAGGGGGTCATAGGGTGACTTATGACACCCTTCAACCCATTACATGACAACATATGTCCCTAGGGGTCCTAGACATATTAGAATCATTCTTATGGGTCAAATGGAGTCATAAGTCAACCTATGACCCCCTTTGACACATTAAATGATGACATATGTTTCTATGGGTCATAGGACACCTAATGACATATTAGAATTGTTCATATGGGTAAAAGGGGGTCATAGGTTGACCTATGACCCCATTCGACCCATTAAATGATGACATATGTCACTAGGGCTTCTAAGACCCCTAGAGACATATTAGAATTGTTCATTTGGGTCAAAGGAGGTCATAAGTTGACTTATGACCCCCTTTGACCCATTAAATGATGACATATGGGGACATATTAGAATTGTTTATATGGGTCAAAGGGGGTCATATGTTGACCTATGACCCTCTTTGACCCATTACATGATGACATATGTCCCTAGGACCCTTAAGGACATATGAGAATCGTTCTTATGGGTCAAAGGGTGTCATAGGTTGATCTACAACCCCCTTTGACACATTACATGATGACATATGTCCCTATGGGTCCTAGGACCCCAAGGGACATATTAGAATCATTCATATGGATCGAAGGGGGTCATGTAGATCTATGATCCCCTTCGACCCATTAAATGAAAATATTTGTCCCTAGGGGTCCTACGACCCCTAAGGACATATGAGAATTGTTCTTATGGGACAAAGGGGGTCATAGGTTGACCTATGACCGCCTTCGACACATTACATGATGACATATGTCCCTAAGGGTCCTGGAACCCCTAGGGAAATATTAAAATCATTTTTATGGGTCAAAGGTGGTCATAGGTTGACCTATGACCCGCTTTGAACCATTACATGATGACATATGTCCCTAAGGGTCCTCGGAACCCTAGGGACATATTAGAATCATTCTTATAGGTTTCTTTGACCCATTACATGATGACATATGTTCCTAGGAGTCATACGACCCCTTAGGGACATATTAGAATGCTTCTTATGGGTCAAAATGGGTGATAGGTTGACCTATGACCCTCTTCGACACATTACATGATGACATATGTCGAAAGGGGTCCTAGGACCCCTAAAGACATATTAGAATCAGTCTTATGGGTCAAAGGGGGTCATAGGTTGACCTATGATCTCCTTCGACCCATTAAATGATGACATATGTCCTTAGGGGTCCTAGGACCCCTAGGGACATATTAGAATCATTCATATTGGTCAAAGTGCATCATAGGTTGACCTATGACCCCATTCAAGTCATTACATGATGACATATGTTCGTAGGGGTCCTAGCACCCTTAGTGACATATTAGAATCATTCATATGAGTTGAAGGGGGTCATAGGTTGACTTATGATCCCTTTCAACCCATTACATAATGGCATATGTCCCTAAAGGTCCTAGGAACCTTATGGACATATTAGAATCATTCTTATCGGTCAAAGGTGGTCAGAGGTTGACCTATGACCCGCTTCGACACATTACATGATGACATATGTCCCTAGGGGTCCTCAAAACCCTAGGGACATATTAGAATCATTCTTATGGGTCAAAAGGGGTCATAGGTTGACAATTGATCCACTTTGACACATTACATGATGACATATGTCCCTAGGGGTCCTAGGACCCCTAGGAACATATAAGAATGCATCATATGGATCGAAGGGTGTCATAGGTTTACCTATGATTCTCTTTGACTCATTAAATGACGACATATGTACCTAGGGGTCTTAGGACACCTAGGAACATATTGCAATCATTTTTATGAGTCAAAGGGGGTCATAGGTTGACCTATGATCCCCTTCAACCCATTAAATGATGACATATGTTCCTAGGGACATATTAGAATCGTTCTTATGAATCAAAGAGGGTCATAGGTTCACCTATAACCCCCTTTGACCAATTACATGACCACATATGTCCCTAGGGGTCCTAGGACCCCTAGCAACATATTAAAATCGTTCTTATAGGTCAAAGGGGCTCATAGGGTGACCTATGACCCCCTTCGACCAATTATATGATGACATATGTCCTTAGGGATCCTAGGACCCCGAGAGACATATTAGAATTGTTCTTATGGGTCAAAGTGGGTCATAGGTTGACTTATGACCCTCTTCGACACATTAGATGACGACATATGTCCTTAGGGGTCCTAGAACACCTAGAGACATATTAGAATGCTTCATATGGGTCAAAGGGTTTCATAAGTTGACCTATGACCTCTTTCGACCCCTTAAATGGTGACATATATAGCTAGGGGTCCTAGGACCCCTAGGGACATACTAGAATCGTTCATGTGGGTCAAAAGTAGTCATAGGTTGACCTATCACCCCCTTCAACAAATTACATGATGACATATGTCCGTAGGGTTCCTAGGACCCCTAGGGACATATAAGAATAATTCTTATGGGTCTAAGGGGGTCATAGGTTGACCTATGACCCCCTTCAACCCATTACATGGCGACATATGTCCCTAAGGAGTCTTAGGAACTCTAGGGACATATTAGAATCATTCTTATGGGTCAAACGGGCCCATAGGGGTATCTATGATCCCCTTCGACCTATTAAATGATGACATATGTTCTTAGGGGTCCTAGGACCCCTAGATAGATATTAGAATCATTCTTATGAGTTGAAGAGGGTCATAAATCAACCTATGAGCCACTTTGACCCATATGAATGATTCTAATATGTCCCTAGGGATCCTAGGACCCCTAGGGACATATGTCATCATGTAATGGGTCGAAGGGGGTCATAGGTGAAACTATGACCCCATTTGACCCATATGAACAATTCTAATATGTCCATAGGGGTCCTAAGACACTTAAGGCCATATTTCATCATGTAATCTATCGAAGGGGGTCATAGGGGTCATAGTTCAACCTATGACCCCCTTGAACCCATTAGAATGATTTGAATATGTCTTTAGGGGTCCTAGGACCCCTAGGGACATATGTCATCATTTAAAGGGTCAAAGGGGGTCATAGGACAACCTATGACCCCCTTTGACCCATAAGAACGATTCTAATATGTCCCTAGGGGTCCTAGGACCGCTAGGTACATATGTCATCATTTAATGAGTTGAAGGGGGTCATAGGTCAACTTATGACAACCTTTGACCCTTATGAAGCATTCTAATATGTCCCTAAGGGTCTTAGGACTCCTAGGGATATATGTCATCATGTAATGCATCGAAGTGGGTCATAAGTCAACCTATGACCCCGTTACACCCATAAGAATGATTCTAATATATCCCTAGGACATATGTCATCACATAATGGGTCGAAGGGGGTCATAGGTCACCCTATTAGCCCCTTTGACCCATAAGACCTACTCTAATATGTGACTAGGGGTTCTAGGACCCCTAGGGACATATGTCATCATGTAATGTGTCCAAGGGGGTCATAGGTCAAGCTATGACCCCGTTTGACCCATAAGAACGATTCCAATAAGTCCTTAGGACATAAGTCCGTAGGACCCTCTTTGACCCATATATATGATTCTAATATGTCCCTAGGGATCCTAGGACCCTTGGGGACATATGTCATCATGTAATGGGTCAAACGGGTTCATAGGTCAACCTATGACCCCTTTTAATCCATATGAATGATTTTAATATGTCTTGAGGGATCCTATAACCCCTGGGGACATATGTCATCATGTAATGAGTTGAAGATTCTAATATGTCCCTAAGGGTCCTAGGACCCCTAGAGATATATGTTGTCATTTAATGGGTTGAAGGAGGTCATAGGTTGACCTATGACTCCCTTTGACCCATATGAAGCATTCTAATATGTCCTTAGGGGTCTTAGGACCCCTAGGGACATATGTCGTCATGTAATGGGTCAGAGAGGGTTATAGGTTAACCTATGACCCCCTTTGACCCATAAGAATGATTGTAATATGTCCCTAGGGGTCCTAGGACCCCTAATTATATATATCATCATTTAATAGGTCGAAGAGGGTCATAGGTACACCTATGACACCCTTTTGTTGGGTGATGCGACACGCTCCCCTGCCCACAGGTGGTTAATTATGTGGTGTTCCATGTTCACTAACAGTCATGGCTTTTGGTGCAACAACAAGTGGGCCCTACAATTGGTATCAGAGCCTGGTTTTGGCTTGGTCATGGGTTCAAATCTCCCCGGTGCCATCCCGACCCGCGTAAGCACCTGGTATGTGCGTCGAGGGGGAGATTGTTGGGTGATGCGACGCGCTCCCCTGCCCACAGGTGGTTAATTATGTGGTGTTCCATGTTCACTAACAGTCATGGCTTTTGGTGCAACGGCAAGTGGTCCCTACACCTTTGACCCATATGAAGCATTCTAATATGTCCCTAGGTGTCTTAAGACCCCTAGGGACATATGTCGTCATGTAATGTGTCAAAGTGGGTCATAAGTCAACCGATGACCTCCTTTGACCTATAAGAATGATTCTAATATGTCCCTATAGGTCCTAGGACCTCTAGAGACATATGCCATCATATAATGGGTCGAAAGGGGTCATAGGTCAACCTATGACCCCCTTAGACCCATATGAATGAATCTAATATGTTTCTAGGGGTCCTAGGACCCCTATGGAAATATGTCATCATGTAATATGTCAAAGGGTGTCATAGGTTAACATATGACCCCCTTTGAGCCATAAAAATGATTCTAATATGTCCCTAAGGGTCCTATGTCATCATTTAATGGGTCGTAGGAGGTCATAGATCAACCTATGACCCCCTTTGACCCATATGAAGCATTCTAATATGTCCCTAGGGGTCCTAGGACCCCTATGGACATATGTCATTACGTAATGGGTCGAAGGGGGTGATAGGTCACCCTATGACCCCTTTTGACCTATTAAAAGGATTCTAATGTCCCTTGGGGTCTTAGGACCCCTAGGGACATATGTTGTCATGTAATGGGTTGAAGGGGATCATAGGTCAACCTATGACCCCCTTTGATCCATAAGAATGATTCTAATATGTCCCTAGGGGTCCTAGGACCCCTAGGGAGATATGTCATCATTTAATGGGTCAAAGGGGGTCATAGGTTGACCTATGACCCCCTTTGACCCATAAGAATGATTCTAATATGTCTCTAGGGGTCCTAAGACACCTAAGGACATATGTCATCATTTAATGGGTCAAATGGGATCATACGTCACCTTATAACTCCTTTTGACCCATAAGAATGATTCTAATATGTCCTTAGGGGTCTTAGGACCCCTAGGGACATAAGTTGACCTATGACCCCCTTTGACCCATAAGAATGATTCTAATATGTCCCTAGAGGTCTTAGGACCCCTAGGGATATATGTCATCATTTAACGGGTCGAAGGGGGTCATAGGTCAACCTATGACACCCTTTGACCCATATGAAGCATTCTAATATGTCCCTAGGTGTCCTAGGACACCTAGGGACATATTTCATTATTTAATGGGTCGAAGGGGGTCATAGGTCAACCTATGAACCCTTTTGACTCATATGAGGCATTCTAATATGTCCGTAGGGGTCCTAGGATCCCTAAGGACATATGTCGTCATGTAATGGTTCAACTTATGATCCCCTTTGACCCATAAGAACAATTCTAATATGTCCCTAGGGGTCCTTGGACCTCTAGGGACATATCTTGTCATTTAATGGGTAAAATGGGGTCATAGGTCATAATATGACCCCGTTTGACCCATATAAAGCATTTTAATATGTCCCTAAGGGTCCTGGGACCCTTAGGGACATATGTCATCATGTAATATGTCAAAGGTGGTCATAGGTCAACCTATGACTCCCTTTGACCCATACGAACAATTCTAATATGTCCCTAGGGGTCCTAAGACCCCTAAGAACATATGTCATCATCTAATATGTCGAAGTAGGTCATAGGTCAACCTATGACCCCCTTTGATCTATATAAACGATTCTAATATTTCCCTACAGGTCCTAGGACCCCTAGGGACATATGTCATCATATAATGCATCGAAGGGGGTCATAGGTCAACCTATGACCCTCTTAGACCTATATGAAAGATTTTAATATGTCCCTAGGGGTCCTAGGACCCCTAGGGACATATGTCATCATGTAATGGGTCATAAACAATTTTAAGACATTCCTAGGGGTTCTAGGACCCCTAAGGAAATATGTCATTATGTAATTGGTCAAAGGTGGTCATAGATCAACTTATGGCCTCCTTTGACCCATAAGAATGATTCTAATATGTCCCTAGGGCTCCTAGGACCCCTAGGGACATATGCCATCATTTAATGGGTCGAAGGGGGTCATAGGTCAACCTCTAACCCCCTTTGACTCATATGAACGAATCTAATATGTTCCTAGGGGTCCTAGGACCCCTAAGGACATATGTCATCATGTAATATGTCGAAGTGGGTCAGAGATTAACCTGTGACCCCCTTTGAGCCATAAAAATGATTCTAATATGTCCTTAGGGTTCGTAGGACCTGTAGGAAGATATGTTGTCATTTGATGGGTTGAAGGGGGTCATATGTCAACCTATGACCCACTTTGACCCATATGAAGAATTCTAATATTTCCCTAGGGGTCCTAAGACCCCTATGGACATATGTTGTCAAGTAACGGGTCGAAGGGGGTCATAGGGTATGACCCCCTTTGATCGATTAGAAGGATTCTAATATGTCCCTAGGGGTCTTAGGACCCCTAAGGACATATTTCGTCATGTAATGGGTCGAAGGGGGTTATAGGTAAACCAATGACCCCCTTTGACCCATAAGAACGATTCTAATATGTCCTTAGGGGTCCTAGCATCCCTAGGGACAAATGTCATCATTTAATGGGTTGAAGGGGGTCATAGGTCAACCTATGACCCCCATTGATCCATAAGTACAATTCTAATATGTCCTTAGGGGTCCTAGGACTGGTAGGGACATATGTCATCATTTAATGGGTCAAAGGGGGTCATTGATAAACCTATGACCCGCTTTGACCCATATGAATGATTCTAATATGTCTCGAGGGATCCTAGAACCCCTGGGGATATATGTCATCATGTAATGGGTCGAACGGGGTCATAGGTCAATCTACGACCCCCTTTAACCCATATGAATGATTCTAATATGTCCTTAGGGATCTTAGGACCCCTAGGGACATATATTGTCATGTAATGGGTCGAAGATTCTAATATGTCCCTAGGGGTCCTAGGACCCCTATGGATATATTTTGCCATTTAATAGTTTGAAGGGGGTCATAGGTCAAACTATGACCCCCTTTGACCCATATGAAACATTTTAATATGTCCCTAGGGTTCCTAGGACCCCTAGGGACATATGTCATCATGTAATGGGTCAGAGAGAGTTATAGGTCAACTTATGATCCCTATTGACCCATAAGAACAATTATAATATGTCTCTAGGGTTCCTAGGACCCCTAGCTATATATGTCATCATTTAATGGGTCAAAGGGGGTCATAGGTCAACCTATGACACCGTTTGACCCATATGAAGTATTCTAATATGTCCTTAGGTGTCTTAGGACCCCTAGGGACATATGTCGTCATGTAATGTGTCGAAGAGGGTCATAAGTCAACCTTTGACCCCCTTTGACCCATAAGAACAATTCTAATATGTCCCTAAGGATCCAGGATCCCTAGGGACATATTTCATCATCTAATGGGTCAAACGGGGTCATAGGTCACCCTATGAGCCCCTTTGACCGATAAGAATGATTCTAATATGTCCCTAGGGGTCCTAGGACCCCTAGAGACATATGTCATCATTTAATGGGTCAAAGGGGGTCATAGGTCAACCTATGACCCCCTTTGACCCATATGAAGTATTCTAATATGTCCCTAGGTGTCCTAGGACCCCTAGGGACATATGTCATCATCTAATTGTCGAAGGGGGTCATAGTTCACCCTATGACCCCTTTCAAACCATATGAAAGATTCTAATATGTCCCTAGGGGTCTTAGGATTCTTAGGGACATATGTCATCGTGGAATGTGTTGAAGGGGGTCATATGTCACCCTATGATCCCCTTCGACCCATATGAATGATTCTAATATGTCCCTAGGAGTCTTAGGACCCCTAAGGACATATGTCATCGTGGAATGTGTTGAAGGTGGTCATTGGTCACCCTATGACCCCCTTCGACCCATATGAATGATTCAAATATGTCTCTAAGTGTCCTAGGACCCCTAGGGACAAATTTCATCTTGTAATATGTCGAAAGGGTTCATAGGTCATCCTGTAACCCCCTTCGACCCATATAAACTATTCTATATGTCTCTAGGGGTCTTAGGATCCCTTAGGGACATATGTCATCGTGGAATGTGTCGAAACGGGTCATAAGTCATCATGTGAACCTTTTTGACCCATATAAATGACTCCACTAGAAATAATATAGTAAAAATAATAATATAGTATAAAAATCATATATATATATATATAATTTATAGATTATAATAATAATAACATAATATATTATATATTATAATTTACATATGATAATAATAATAATAATATATTATAGATTATAATTTATATATGATAATAATAATAATATGTATTAATAACATATATATAATATATTACATTATTATATTTAATAAAAATATAGTAAAAATAATAATAATATATTTTATATTTATAGATAATAATAATAATAATAACATAATATATTATTATATATTAATAGATTATATATTATATCTTTACATTACGTTATATATATATATATACATAATATAATATTATATTATTATATAATATATAGATTATATATTATTTTATATATAATAGTTATGTTATTATACTATATATTTATAGGTTATATATTATATCTTTACACATTTCATAACTCAAATTAGTTATATCACTTACAAATTTATTTTTCCCTCTAATTTTTGTGCCTTTTCCCTCCAACTTTTATGCCACCAATATCGGATATCGGATCTCATATCGAATATCCGATCTCAAATCGGATATCCGATAAGGCTTGGGTCTTACTTTCCAGGTTTGGTACCTGGATAGGTGAAAAAAAGTCAAAGCAGATTTTGAAGCACTTTTAGATGTGTTTAAACTCTATTTTTTTCACATTGCCACTTTTTGGCACACCATGATTCTGCACATACCCCAATATCTAAGGTAGAAGCACATATTTTAGAAAGATGGAAACAAGCCACAAATAGTTAAAACTACCCTTGGATAGGCTTCAGAAATTGTATTGCAAGTTCAAACCAAATATTTTCCTTCAAAATCCACATTCTAGGCCTAGACAAGTTTAGATATGCTAAGCACAAAACAAAAACATATTTGAAGGCTTTCTAAACATGTAAACAAGATCATAATGCATGACTATGCCTTTGACATGAATTTGTCTCAACAATATAAGCCAACAATTATTAAAAGAAGCAAAAGACAAAATTTAGAGAGATGTTCGAACATATTCTTTCTTTACATTGGATTTTAAACAAGAGATGCATATCAAAATAATCATTTCTCCTCTATATAGCCATTGATAGTCTTTTAATGAGCTTTCATATTTCATTTTATGACTTTGAAATAATAACTTGAATGGAAAATAGACTTCTTGTTTCAAAATGCATGTGTAATATCTGCTAGAAAGAGGAAATATTGGGAGGGGAGAGTGGTTGGGGTGGGGGTAAATTAGTATTTCACAAAATTTTTCCCAACTATGGATATCTTTAACAACCTTAAAATATGCACATGAGATCAAATTGAGAAGTAAACATATTAGTAACATAGTGCAACTCAATACACCATTATTTGTTAAGTAGGGAAACCCTAACCAAGGGAAAACCTTAGTGGAGATGGTACCCATGAAATGATTCATGAATAAAAAGTATCTTGTGAAATATATTGACCTTGTTAGGAGTCTATTACATCTATATAGTGTATATGTCCTTGTTAGAGGATTAAGCCTTGTTACAAGCTTCAACTATGTTGGGAGTTATTATAATTACAAAATGTATACAAGATGAGACCACTACCAAAAAATTTAATATAAAATGAAAATTTGTACACAAAAGGTATAGATACAAAATCCTCTTGAAAAAGCTAATATCTTCAATATCTTATTTGTCCTTTGTAGCTTTTTGTACACAACTTTGCATGTGCAACTCTTTCCTTTATACCAAGTTATTATGTCCTCTTGGCCTTCATGTCTTCACACGTGTCTCGAAACAAAAAATAAAGAATTTACCACTTATAGTTAACATATAGAATGCCATCCCTAGTTAGTCAATTTATTTTTTTGGTAAACCAAAATAATTCATTAACTCAAATTACTATTTCCTTCATTTTGTGATGTTCTACATGTATACATTGCAACTGGTATATTTTAAATATATTTTTCCATAGGACTCCAAAACTCAAGAACACTTACAACCATGTATTATAATATCCATTATAGATGTTGGTAAGTGTGCACATGCTAATTATATCTCTATGAAGTTCACCAATCAAAATGGTGTCTATGCTGATAGTTATACTTTGCAACACTTAGAAAATTTTCTGAATTTTCAAACAAATCTTCATCTCCATAACATGCTAACTGAATATAATTCCCCACCCCCCCCCCCCCATAAATGATAACCTTAATGCATTTCCAGACTCATCTTATAGCCAAATTTTCAACAATCTCCCTATTTGGCATTGATGGCAACACATGGGAAAATTAGTGAAGTCTAAAAATTACAAAATTTCAAATTTTGTGATGACCATACAAAATTTTCAAAATTTGGATAATTTCTATTATATACCATATTTTACATTATGCATACTCCCCCTTACTCTATACTCTACCTTATATCTCTACATAATTACATTTATATTTTTCATACACTACACTGCCCCTTTGGCATCAATGACAAAGGTGAGTCAAAAACTATATACAAGTCAAAATTTTGAGTCCACCTTCATTCTTTTATGCTCATAAATTTAGTAATAATGAAATACAATCAAAAAAGCTATTCTTTAAGCTGATCAAACCTTTATTCTATAAATAGTTAACTAAATCTCAAATAGTGATGAGTGTGCACAAACCATAAGATGCTAATTCTATAGCTTGAAAGTCCAAATAAGACAAATATTTATATGACACTTTGGCTTTCAGACAATTATCAAGGTTCTTCTACACTAAATCTCTCTTTAATGAAAAACATTCTCTTAATAAAGATAATCTTTGTAGTATTTTCTCCTTGGTTTCCTCCAATAATCTATGCTCATTACTATTCTTAATGATTCTTGGCTCCAAGTAAATGACTTGAGCGTTTGCATTTCTTATCTCACTTATCAAACTCTTCAGTTAATATTATTTTTATTTGATATTTTTGGTAAAGTTTTGAATGAAATTATGTGACAAAATTTTTTTCTCATATAACTCTTTTCCTTTATAAACATACATTCACAACTCTTTAATGCATGTGTCTAAGTTTACCAAATCATCTCTAACATTTTTGCATACTTTGTTGAAAATATTTGCATCAAGTCCATCATTGGCCTTTACTCTAGTAACATCTACAAGAGTTTTGAATTGATTATCAAATTCTTCCAATACTCTATTGGCCTTCTTTTGAGGACCACTTTCACTGATCTAAATTGGACGAAAAATTTTGTATTTTACTTGTCATCTTTTCAAGAGTTTCTTGAATACTCTTTATCCCTTTTCTCTTTTTAGTAATTTTGCTGATGGAAAATGTTGACATCTGATTAAATATTGCAATCTCTATATCTTCTACTGCTACTAGTGGTGTACTACTCATTATGTTTTTCAATAGTAATTCTAGTGGAGGCTTTGATGAACTAGGAGTCTCTTGGCATGGTTCCTTGATAGGATTAGTCAACTAATCTTGCACAGTCTAACTAATACCCTTCTTTGTTTGTTGCATGGGATGATATATCAAGATAACATCACTATTCTCCTCATGTTGATTTGATTCATCTAGTTTCCAATTGATTTCCTTTTCTATTTCAACATGTCTCAGTTAGAGTGAGAAATGGGATGTCTCTTGTACATTGTTCTCCAACTAGTTTGTAGTTTGGGATCTACATCCTTAAGAGATTAATCCAATGTGGCTAGGTTTTCTCATCCTTCATTTCCTCTTCTTCTTTCTACTCATCATTTAAACTTGGATAATTAACCAAATTGTCAACAATGGTGGATTAATCCTTAAATGGATACTCTACCTCAACAATAGTAATGTGCATGCAATCAATAATCTCTGTGTCATCATCAATTATTATTTCTGATGGATCATATATTGTTCCTTTTGCCTCCTTATTAATTTTTTCTCTACTCATCATTGTCACATCCCCCAACTTTGTCTCTGAGGTACTAGGGGCTACTCCCCCTAACATCATGTTTATGTCCTATTTATGAGGCTCATGTGTATCCAAAACTATTTTGTCTAATGAAGTCTTCTCTATCACTGTTGTGGGAATTTCCAATTTTGATGTTCTTGGTGGCTTACTTATAGTTGGAGGTATAACTATTTCATTTCTAATCTCTTCTATGTAGGGTTTGCTAATAGGCTCACTAAGAATTTGATTTACAATATTTTTAGTGTCCTTTATAACCTCATCTCTTAATAATCCCATGATTCTTATCACTCTAACTTCATCTCTAACTAGGGGATTAAGTTTTTACATTATTCTTACCAATTATGCATATTTGTTTTTACATTGTATCACCTTATCACAACATCTTCTCTCAAAGTTTCTTCTTCTTCCTTAGTCTTTAGTCTAACTTCATTTAGTCTATCATACATTTCTTTTAGAATTTCTCCATGGATGGAGAGTAAGGATTTCTTAAACTTGATCAAATATTGGATTATCGTCACATCTAAATTGCTTTTCTCATATATATGGCATATGTCATAGTACTGCAGTAACTTTTGGAGGCTACCTTCTTTTAAAATTGATTTAGTTAAGTTCTCAAATCCAAGTTTCCAAGTAAATTCTTCTTGCTTCTTCCTTCACCCTCTTCTTACTATTGTGGTGGTTTTCGAGCTTGGGATTTAGGTAGAGTGACCTAACCTTTCACCTTTATCCCTTCATGTGTAGCTATTACCTTTTGTCTCTTCTCTGGTCTAGTATCTATTTCTTTCATTCTTTTAGGCTTTAGGGTCTCTTCTTATTCTTTATTTACTTATAGCAACCTTTTTGATCTTTGTATGGATGTGGATAATTGAGCTTATATAATACTAACATCTCCTTCTTCCATAGGCTAATCAATTGCAACTATTGGTGTCAATGATTCTATCTCAAACTATGGTGCATGTGCTAAAAGTGGTGTAGATTTTGATGGTGTAGTTCTAGGTCCTATTACTACCAATAGTGGAACAACTAAAAAATATTTTTGTCTAATTTGTCTCACTTTAGAAAAAAATTTCTTAATATAAAAAACTCCCATTCATATTAGTCTCTTTCATAATCTTCTTCATCTCACTATCCTCCTAGCAAATTTTTTAGGTTTAACTTGATATGCCAATCACATGTTCTCTTCATAGGTTCTAAATATTGAACAATTAGGATCTAATTCTAATCTAAGAATCCTTTGTGCCCATGTTTCAATTATTTCTTTAGTGATTTCATAACCAAGTGGGTCAACATATACCATTCTACATGTAACTACCTCTATATAGGTAAAATCAATATCAACCATGAAATATAAATCATTTCTATATTTCTCAACTAAAGACTTAGGTATCCTTGATCTCTTCTTTAAATCAAATTGAAAGGTCTTTACAATTAATGATGCACTATTATCTACCTTGCCCATGCAGTGTCTCTTATACAAATCAATTATTTTATCCTTTGTACACTTCTCACTTGTCCAACTAGGCATATACATAAATGGAAATCTTTTCAAAATATGGAAAAAAATGCAAGTTATAAAATATTGAATTATGAATCTCCCATTCCTTGTTTTATTTATCCTCTCCAAGTTTTCTATCAATTGAATTCTCAGAATTTCACATAAATTCACTTGGGTTCCCTCAACACATAGTTTCCAAACTTCATGAACAAACCCAATTGCTAACTCATAATTTCTTGAACTAGATCATAGCTTTGTAGAAATAATCTTACTCACAAACTTGAAATCATCTTTTTTTATCTAGTTGATGACTATTCCTCTACCATTATAGGTTTCCTTGCTATTTTTCATCACATTTTTCTTAACACTGTTCTCATTAGTGGGATTGATCCTTGGTTTCATAATCTAGTTACCTCATGAGTTAATTCTACTAAAATGTCAACTACCTTGTCACCTAACTAGAACTTCTCATCATGAATTTGACTCAATAGTATCTTGGTCCTTTCTTCAATATCAAACTCATAGTAAAATATATACTGGACTATATCATTTGAACAAGTTTTCAAACCATTCTTTGAATGACATGTCCTTCTTGTAAATCTTTTCAAAATCATTTGATTTTTTTTCTCCTACAATTTCAAATTTACATAGTGTATAACTCCTAATGTCTTCCAAGTATAGTACTACATTAGGAATTTGTGAAAACGTGACATTAGGTTCATCTTCTGAAGGTTGGATAGGGTTTGACTTCATCTTGGGTCTTACCTACTCATTCACATTAACCAACATTGATTCTTCCATTTCAACTAGTTAAAAACTTAACTACACTTCACAATTTAACTTTGCAAGGGTGTAAATACCTTTAATTCATGATATAGGGATTTTTGTGTAAATATGGTTGAATTCTCTGACAAATTATTCAAACTACAAGTAATTCACTCTCAATTTACTTTTATGTGCTCCTTCACTCTTTTATCTATAAAATGGTACTCAATTCATCAATCTCAACCATTATATGTGATTTAATTTACTTTTGTATTAATTGTACAAATATGGAGGGTTCAAAAAGATGATTTCCCTTTACCTCTAAACTATTTTCTATTCACACACTTTCATATGAACTCAAAATTGCATGTGTACTTAACCATAGCTTCCTCATATCCATATCTAGCTCCTTGCAACTGCATAAATCTTAATTCCATCTTTTAGGGGCTAAATGATTTTATGATGATAATTCCCTTTTATCTTTTATGATTAAATTGCTCAATATGATAAGGGTTTTTTAGAAACTATCAACCTATTTTTAGATGCATTATTTTGTGCTTGTTAGTGTCTTAGATTTAACAAATGTTTCAATGAAATTATCTACATGCTCTTTCATATTCTCTTTCTATCTATCATTGCTACTCTTATTCTTTATGGCATTTTTGGTTTTCATTCCCTCTATAGTTCATGTTTTATGACCTCATATATGGTGTTCTCATGTTGTTAATCCTACAAAATCTTGTTTCACATCCCAAATTGTTGCAAATATAACATACTATCACACTATTTCTATATCTAGGCCCTAACTGAATGATCTATAATCTACAATCTCTGGCAATATGTCTAAAGTTGTTGCACTTATAACATAATACTCCATCTCTTATGACATTATTTCCTCCAATAAGTCTAGTAGCTATAGTGTTAGCAACTTTATACATATTATTATCATAATTATTATATCTAGGATTCCTACATTCGATATCTTATGACCATAAGTATAAGAATTAGAATAATAACTAAATATAGGGTTAGAACACTTACCTGTATAGTCCTTCTTCATGTGACAAAATTTATTGCATGGAAAGAATCTTCCACTAAATTTCTTTTTTACTTCTTTAGTTTATTTAGATTTTTTAGATACCATTTTAGATTGATTAGGTTCTACCTTGTTCATATATTCTTGTTGTTATTAAAGTTGTTGGATCACAAGATCTAGTTCAAATTTTTTAGATGATTCTCCTTGATAGTAGCCAATTACAATACTACCATAAGTAGGTCTTTGTGTCTTGTTATTCTCATGAAGTTTTTCATTGCTTGAATACAACTTCTCAAGATGTTTCTTTAATTTTATATCATCTCCTTTTACAATAGTGTTGTACTCACCAAGTAATGTATATTGTAGCTTTGTAGTCTCAAGTTCAAATGTCACTTTAGTAAGTTTGGATTTTAGATCTGCATTCTTAGATCTTAGATATGGATGACTTTTCTTCCCATCTTCCATCAAAATTATCTTACAATTGGTAATTTAAATTCCATGCTTCATGATCTCATTTCTTTCTTTATCTTATAGAATATCCTTGATCTCATCATTTGACCCATTCTTCTTGGAATTAGTAGATTCAATATCCTCTTTTAACTTATGAATGTAAGCTTTTTCCTCTTTGTATTGTGCTCTAGACCATCTCTCTCTTTTGTGATTACATCAATTTCCTCTAGAGCTTCCTCTAGATTCTTCCATAACTGATCCATATCCATAGAGACCTTACTCAAGCTATTAGGCCTCATCTATTTAATTGTGCTCTAATACCAATTGTTAGAGATAGGAAATACTAAGAAGGGGATGGGGTGATGAATCAATATTTGACTATTTTTTTACCAACTATGGATATTTTTAACAACCTTAAAATATGTACATGTGATTTAAATAAAAATTAAACAAATTAGTAACAAAACACAAGTCATAGCACCATTATTTGTTTACTAGGGAAGCCCTAGCTAAGGGAAAAACTTGGTGGTGGATGATACCCACAAAATGATACACTAATCAAAAGTATCTTATGAAAGATATTGAACCTATTAGGTGTCTATTATATTTTTATAGTAGAATCCTCAACCCTATTAGGAGTTTTTATTAAAATCACAACATGTATGCAAGATGAGCCCATTAACCAAACATGCAATATACAATAAAATTTTGTACACAAAAATCTCTTGACAATGCTAATATCTTCAATATATGATTTATCTAGCTCTTTGTACACAAATTATCATATAAATCCTTTATGTGCTTTATCAAAAAGTTTTCATCATAAAACATTAGCCTCTAAATGTCCAAAGATATCACACAACTTTGCATATACCACTATTTCCTTCATACTGAGTTATTTTGTCTTGTTTCCCTTCATGTCTTCACACCTATCCAAAAACACAAAATTAAGCTTTTACTACTTAGAGTTAACATCTAGGATGTCATTCCTAATTATTCAACTAATTATTTTGGTAAACCAAAATAATTCCTTAAATTAAATAACCATTTCCTTCATTCTGTCATGTTCTACCTGTATAGGCTACAACTAGTAAATCTTGAAAATCCTTGTCCACACAACTCAAAAAATCAAGTGCACTTATAGACATGTAGTATACTATCCATTATAGCTTTTGGTAACTATGCACATACTAATTATGTCTTTGTGAATCTCACCAATCAAAATGGTGTCTCTATTGATAGTTATAATTTATAACACTTAGACAATTTTCTGAATCTTTAAACCAAAACTTTATGTAGTCCATAAAATGTTGGCTGAATACGAATGATATATATTTCCATAAATGAAAATCTTAATGCATTTCCATACTCACCTCTTAGCCAAATTTTCAACAATTTCTTTAAAAATCACTGCTTTGCCTTTGGATTCACTTTATAATGTCTCTTGCAAATTTATTTTGTGTTTGAACAATGACCTCTTGATTTAGTAAATAATAATGATATTTTGGAATATATTTTCAATTCTCAAGCATAAAAGGAAGAATTTTTTAATGCTTACTAATAATAATATTCATCCTTTGGACGAGATTTATAATTTTTAGTCATCATAATTACACCCTTTCCAAAATGAAATTATTTTAGCATTCTGGGCTAGCATGGGAACTTCCCTAGGTAGTGGGTTACTTAATATTGGGAAGAACTTGTGAATTCTAGGCCAAATCCTATAGGATGCTTCACTAAAAGTTACAAAATTTGAGAGGGAAAGGAATAGAAACATGAAAAAAGATAAAGATAAATCATGGTGATGCACCTAAATTTCAAACTTATGGTATTCATATCCAAAGTCACAATACTAAAATCACACTACTTGCTTCTACCATGCATGCTCAACAATTTTTCATAGAAAGGTTTAAATGTGCATTTTCTCTATAAAGGGAAATGGATTTTTCACAATAGAGAGCTTATAACATCTTCTTGACACAAAATGAAACTTACACATTTCATATATCATAGATAAGGTATGAAACACAGAGAGAAAACTAAAGGAAAATAAGACTTTTCAGTAAAATTCGATCATATCACACAAATACACTACTATGAAAATAAACAATAAGATGATAAATACTCTCCAAAAATGACATCCAAGGCTATATCTATATATATCATAATATAAGCTCTAAAATAATGTAGAAAATGCCAAAAGGCATAAAGTCACTAAGAGAAAAAACTACATAAATAAGAACCCCCTCCAAATGAGTTGCAAAAATCATCAAGTATAATGCTTACCCTAACCAACTTGGTCAAATCCATGAAAATATCCCAAAACATAGGCCACTCTATCCTAAAAAATGAAGTGAAAATCATGGAGAACTCTCTCCACATCTTAAATAACCATATTATTCACCAAAACTACCCCTAAATTGCTCCATGTAATCATAAATATTTGCAAAAATCAAGGAGAGTCAAATTTGACCCCTAAATCTTCTCCACCATCCCTATTTACCCTTCTCTTGTTTGAAAATTAATTCAACTTCTAATAAGAAGTCTTCCATCTTATGAATACATATTATCTCCTTTTAGAAAATATTATTAATAGTTTCCTTTAATATAATTTAATAATTAATAATTAATTTATAATCTTTATTAATTAATAATCATTAGATTACAATATATCCTTTTCAAGCAAGAGATCCCTCTTAAAGCACCCAGTTAGGTGCCTTAATTGATCATGATCTTCCTTTGAGTCTAGGCCATGCCTTGCTACCTAGTCTGGTGAATTCGAATAATATTAGAGGGTCACAAATATAGTTTTTCATCAAAGTACAAAAATGCATAGTTGCACACTAGTGCACCATGCAAATGTGCACAATGTAAACACTCACCTCAAATTGAGGAAGCACATATAGGCATGTATACACCCTTGGAGGTGCGCACCTTGTAGAGATTTCACCTATAAATAATCCCCCCCTCCCATTTCATCTTCACTTGTTCAATTTGCACATCCCTGAGCTCTGCACCTCTGCACATACCCGAGCTCCATGCCTTCACATCTCTATAGACTGCACCTCAACCATTTGTTTTATTTTTCATGGTAAAAAAAGGGAAGAGGGTGCACACATGCACACCCTCAAAAGGTGTGCATAGGGCACATAGACAAGGAAACCCCAACACACACACATAAGTAAAGTGCACATGTGCAAGGTGTACACCATGCACATTTTATAGTCAATAATTTTTATAAACTTCCATGGTGCACATTGTGCATGTTGTGCATATTTGCATGTGTAATGATGGGTTTTGGTCATTTTCTTCTATTTTTGTTCAACATTTTGTCAGTCTGAGTCACATTTTAGGGTCTTCTTAAGTTTCCATCATTACTAATACTGATATTTACCTTTTTTGCAGATAAAATGACATCATCTTCATCCTATATGGATGTGATGATTGTACCAAAACTAGTTTCCTTCAAATATCAAGGAGCACCTAAGAAATCTTGATTTGGAGAAAAAGCACTCAAAAATCTGAGACATAGAGCTTCAAGATATTAGCTAGAACACTTTCCTTATATTGTGAAAAAAGTCTAAGGAGAGGTTAGATATGGCATTAGCCTTGATTAGAAGTGGACTAGTAAATACAACCTCTCATTTGGTATCAGTTCAATCTTCAAAATTGATTACGACTTTAGCACATCACTATGTGCCGAAAGAGAAAGTGGCCAAGAGCGTGACTAGGGTAATTGTCCTTGACATTAGGCCTCAAAACATTAAGGGACCATTTGGTTGCTGGATTATGATTTAGGAATTGGAATCTAAAATCCTTGATTTGGGTTTCTCAAACTTGAAATCCATATTATAGTTTCTAGAATTTATTTAGGGACTATTTGGTTCAAACCCAAAAATATTTGATATTCAAAATTTGTTATTCTAGGCTTGTTTGGTTCAAAATATGAATATATGGTTCAAAAAATGAATATAAAAGTTACATTAAAAAGGTGATTTATATCTCCAATTTTTTCAAAAGCCTATTCATGGTGCTTCCAACTCCACACATGTCAAAAATGTTGATGTTCATTACAAAATAAAAATCCAATAAAAAGTTAAAAGAAGATAATAGAGATTAGATATGTGTAGTACTAGTTATTTTATTTAATCCAAACATATGAGGTTCAAAAATAGCTGAAAATTTTCCCCCAATTTCAAAAAAATTAATTCGTACAAATTTTTGCAATAATCTTTCTAATTTCTTCAAGGCATACCTACTAATTTTTACAAAATGACATTGAAAGGGTGCCTAAAGTAGATGCAAAGGGTATCATCTCTTGAAATTCTTCACTCTCTTGGTTACAACTCAATTATCTTTCAAAAATATGTGCAAAAATAACTGCTCCCAAATGGGCATCCAGATTTCAAACCAGATTAAATTTCACATTAGTTGAAATCCTTATTTTCAAAAAATGGGAATTAAAACATGAATTCCAAGTAACAAGTATTTTGAGGGGAGATGAAATTCCTATTTTGGGGGTCAAATGGGTGTTGACCTTATAGTAAAGTTTGTTTATTAGTCACACACACACACACACACACACACACACACACACACACACACACACACACACACACACACACACACACACACACACACACACACACACACAAATGGTTAGCAACTACTAAGATTATCTTGTAGTTTACAGTGTTAAACAAGTTACTACCAAGTTCAAGAAACAATATTCAATTTACATTGAGTAGCATCTACCAAGTTGGTGATTCTCAATGTAAATTAAGATTCATAGTGTTTACCAAATTTCTTAGTGCAAAATGAGTTCTCTAGTGTTTATTGAGTTTGCAACTTTAGTGATGTGAATCTAGTGTTGATTGAGCTAGAATGTGTCAACCAAGTGATTGAGTTTTTACTAAGCTCATAGTAATAGCATTGGCCAAGCTATGCAGTGTCAACCAAGTGATTCAATTTACAACATTTACCAAGTCACTAGTATTGACTGAGTTTAGACTACTTAAAAGTGATTAGTATGAATTGAGCTTCTATGTCTAGCAAGTGCATGATGATGACGAGTGTTGATAATGGTTGCTAAGTATCAGAACCTCATTGAGTTTGTCTTCAAAACCTAAGTTCTAGCAATTTGGCCAACTTTGTGTATTTTGGTAAAACTTGTATTGTAGTTGACTTTGATGAATTTTAATTTGGATTGGTATATATGTAATGTATTGTAATGATGTAAAAATGGTGTAAGTAAAAAGAGTAGAAGTGCAAAGTAAGAAGGCTACAAGTAGTATAGGAAGGAACAAAGATTTATCTATCATAGCAAGTGATCATTACATTGCAAAGGAATCTCAACCAACAAATCAAAGTTGTAGATAAGAGATCAGCCATTGGTTTATCCTAATAAGTGGAATAGTTAAATCATTTTACAAGGTAGACTTAACAATCTTTTGTAAATCTCTTTACCAACTGCATATTTCATTGCATGTTTTGTAAATCCTTTTACAAGGTGGACCTAACAATCTTTATTGCTCCTAACAGGGAAGATCATTAGAAGTGATCATTTTAAGCCTTAACTAGACAAATTTATGCTACAACACTAGGGCTTGTGGGTATCATCCCCACCCTAGTTTTACTTTCTATTTGGAAGGTTTCTAGGTCACCATATTGTGTGTCAAAGTGTTATGAATGTTTTTATGCTTTTAGTTTCTCATGCATGCAATTAGATTAGAATACATATGAAGGATTAATTGATAGAATAAGAATAGTTCTATTGGTTCCTGATTCACCCCTCCCCTCTCAATAACCTAGACTATCTTATATTTCCAACAATGGGGATATCAATTCCACTTTTCTCCGAATTCCAATTCCTATTTTGTAAACCCATATAGTGGATTAGGAATTTTTTAGGATTTTGAATTCCAATTCCTACTCAAATATGTGACCCAAATAGACCCTAAGAAGGTCTTCCATCTAACACAGGTAGGTCAGTACCTACAGATCATCAATGCCATGGAAGATAGGTGGTATAGAGAAAATGATTCAAAAGCAAAGGAGTTGGTACAAGGGAAGTACCTGATTGATAAATCACCATTGGGTTAGAGGAGTGGAAAGGTCGATATGACTTGAGGATATGATAGATAATATTGGATACTCTATAGTGTTTTTGAGTAGAGCTATGAGCCTCCCTATAGTTGGCAACTTGGAAACAGGGATGACACATTTCATAGAGACCATCAAGATAGGTAAGATGCCAATCAATTAGGCTACAATTCTAAGTAATAATCTTGATGAAAAATGATTTTAGTAAAGAATGATCCCTTCTTCTATATGAATTCTTATATAGTATATCTTCTAGCAAAAATATCTACAAATTACCCAGGGTCATTTAGGAAAGGAATCATGCAGGATATAAATGCTTGCTCATACATAGTTTATCCCCAACTCATGAAGAAGAAGACCCCTTTAAAGAGTCCTGAATATAAGGTAGTCAATGTTGGATTCATATTTCCTATTATTTGATACATAGAAGGAGACTATGCCAATAGAATTTTGGTGGAAGCAATAACAAGAATAACATAGATTGGAACTTATTTTATCCAGTTTAATACATTCTCTTATATCTAGGAAGCGAGTACTCTCCTATGCCCAAAGTAGTTCCCAAGGTATCCTTTAGAAATATTGTTGATATTAGAGATAGTAATTTTCTTCCACTCATGATAGGGTGAGAAAGTAACATAAGAAGACATAGGATTGGCCAATTACCATTGGGGATTTTGAAGTCAAATAGAAGTATGATATTGCTACTTTTGATTCAGAATGGGACCAATATCCCTTGGAAGATTATCAATCAATATGCCAATACTTTGATAACATTGGGATGGTATAACATCTAGTAGGGAAGATATTTATGCCTAATATGATGGTAGAGGATCATTGGATCAATTACATAGATGATTATGAGGTCCGTATCAGGGATTATTGTAGAATGAGTCTAAAGCTTGTAGAAAAAGTCCTTAACCTACAAATACCACTTAAAGCATGGAACAAGGAAGCCCCTAAGGTGTTGAATCCCTTGTATAAAAGGGATAAGATATATGAGTGACCCATCATGAATGTAGAAATTGGACGAGAAGAAAATGATGATATTCATCATAGGGATTGACATGTAATCAAGTTGACAAGGGAATGGGTTAGAAACCCTTTTCATTTAGATTGAGTTCCTCAAGCCCCAACCCTATAGGCCATGACTCAACCTAAGAAGGGAAAAGGAGAAAAAATCACAGTTCTTGCCTACCTAGAATAATCATCAGTAGGGCCAGAAATAGTGCATCAACATGAAAATGAGGTAGATTAATTTCAAACAAAGAAGGTAAAGAGTAAGAAGAGAAGGAGGGTCACTCATGTAAGAGACCAGCAAGAGTAGGTCCAAGTAGAGCCAACTATACAAGAAGAGGTTCAAGCAAAGCAAGAAAAGGCTCAATCCATAGGAGAAGGGGTACAAGCATAAGAAGACCCTTTAGCCCCAATAGAAACCTCCCTGTCAGTGTCAAAAAGATATAGAAATGAGATGATGATAATAGGTGAGAAGAAAAGGAAGTTGAAGAAGAAAAATCCATCACCTTAGGTTCTAGAAACTATTCCTAAGGAAGAAGATGAGGAAGAAGGGGAAAAAATTGAATATATCCCACTTACAGGGAAAACTTTAAGAAACCCCCCTTCAAAAAAAATCATAAAATTTTGGCAAATTGAACATTAGTTGAGGGAGAAAATTAATTTCTATAAGTGAATTTTTTCTTTAAAGAATGATTTAAAAAAAAAATTTATTGGCAACTTTTTTTCAATCGTATGAAAAATCTATAAAATCCTGACAAATCATTTTTAATTGTAGAAAATTATGGATAGAAGTACACATACCTAGAAACCATGATATTATTATTATTATATGTAGCCTAATTAATTATAAAACTTTAAGGTTAAATTTAACCCACCTTTATTATTATAGTTTCCCTCCAAATTATTGAATGGTGATTTAGGGGAGGAACCTCTACTATTTATAATTGTTGGATGATCCTAAATCAATGGCCTAACTCCTATTTTGGGCCAAATTTTAAAAAGGATACCAAGTTCTAAAGAAAGTCCCCAAAATAAAGATAGGTGTCCCCAATCAAATCTATTTTGGGCCAAATTGAGAAAGGATAAAAAGTTCTTTGGAATAGACACATGTCAAATTTACTACTTAACTTATAACCTAACTTAAATTCTTACCAAATATTGGTGAATATTACCATCGATTAAGATTAGCCTTGGAAATTATAGGTAATAATATTTAATTTACCATGTGGAAGAACTAGATTCCATTAGTGAATTCATCACTAAAATACAAATATTTTTGTATTATTATTGGTGACTGGCCTAAGCATGGGACCTAATTTTTGTAAAGTGCAGGCAACACAACCACCCCAAAAGTGCAAAAAAAGCCAAATTTGAGGTCCTTAATGAGTGAGATTAGCCAATTGGTAAATATTAGCCACTAAAGTTATCATTGCCCACTTAATAAGTAGGCTCACTCAAAGAGGGATGCAGAAGAACAAAGGCGGAGGAGTTTGAGTCAAATACCACCTTCTATTCCCCAAGATGCAATCCACATAGAGGCCTTCAAAGATGAACAAGATAAATTGATTGTAGAGATGGAGGTCAAAGGCACTGATGTCTTTGATATTTTAGATTTTGATTTCATGCTGATAGGTACATAAATGATAAGGGAGAAGATAGAAGAAAATCCTCAAAATGAACCATTGGGAGAAGATTGGGAATAGTTGCCCCCTTTACCAAAATGGACACTTGGTGTATCTCCTCTACCATCACAAGGTCTTTTGTCCATGCATCTTCAATTGGAGCAAAAATCAATTTCCCTACCTCCTATAGTAGTAGAGCGTAAAAGGAAAACTTTAGAGAAAGGGGAGTATATCCAGTTACAAAGTGATGTAATATCAAAAGAGGAAAAAATTATAGGAGAAGAAGAAAAATTTCATCCTAGGAAAAAGACTAGGTCTTCCACCCAAGCTAAAATAGAATCCCAATCAATAGTCCTCCCTTGACATGAAAAGACTCTAGAATGAGGAAATAAAGGAAAAGAGCTAGCTTCAAAACCTATATCTTCTATGCAATACATGTTACCTTGGGAATAACTCCAACATGGTTACAAAAAGAGGTTTTGATTAGACAAAAAAGACCTATGGAGTTCACCGAAGAGGAGGGAATGGTAGAATTGATAAAAGTAGTTAAGATGCCAGAAACACCAAAGGGTGATGCTAAAAGACTATCTTTTATCATGAAGATGTTTTGGCACATATTGTCATTTGTCCTCCTCATGCTGACATAGAAGAATTGACTCCAAAGGATTAGCAAATGAAGGAGATAGTAGTGGGTGAGCCTATAGTGGATACAACTAAAGTGTTAATCATCATAGGCCTTAAAAAAGTATTCTCACAACTAAATAAAGGTGAGTCAATAATCTTGGTTTTGAGGAAGAAAAATGAGTTTCTAAGGGGATACCTAATGAGGTAGTGGGTCTAATAGATACTGTTCTCCCAAAGATTATGCTAGGGACTGCTTTGGAGAGAAAAAAGACCAGGCAAGCCTCTGAAGAAACTAATTCATTTTTGGATGCTTGAAAAATGTGGCTTCATAGTTTTGAAGAAGAGGAATAAAAATTATAGAAGGTAATTTGAAACTTCTACACAACATCTTGAATAATGCCAAAAAATTGGTTACAATTATAAACCAAGATTTTGGGCTAATGGATGAAGCCTATACTTGGGCTAACAATTAATAAGTGTGAAAGGATATTAAAGGGTAGAAATATTGAATGTTAATGGAAATATATATATATATATATATATATATATATATATATATATATATAACAAAAGAATTGGATAAAGTAGATGATTGGATTGAGAAGATGTTAATAGGAAATAAAGTTATGGAAGGATTATATGAAGATATCCAAGAAATAAAGAATAAGCATCGAGAGAAATTTTAGGAAGTGGACAAGTATTATAATGTTGCTAGCCAAGAGATTTTTGAGGATGAGCCAAGAACTCAACTATCTTTGATACAAACAATAGTGAAAAAATTCAAAGCATTATTTGAGGCTACTTCATCTCAAGATGATGTTAGACAGATCTTTAAAATAGAAGAAGCATTATTGGAGCTAGATTCCAAATTAGAAGATTTTACAATAAATAGAATAGAGATAAGTAATTACTACTAGGTGGTGTGTAATGAGTATGAGTCATTAGATTTACTAGAAGCTAAGGAAATCATGAAAATAAATAAAAAGTTCAAAAACAAATATCCAAAAATCATTTTGGTTTGAAGGGAAGAAAACCTAAATGCTAAAAATTTAGTTTTGACACTTAGTAAAATTTTGGTATTTTTTGATCCTATCACAAGGTGTGCTTTTTAGAAGGTGTGTTTTTTCAAAGGTGCAATTTTCACAAGGTGCACCAAATCAAGAGGTGTGTCGATAATTTTGAAGATGAAGCAATACGCTGATAGTTAGTTGCCAATTACTATTTTTGAGCATTCCATACATGAGAAACACATTTTGATGAAAATTAAACTCCCATAAACACCTAGGGAAGGCCAAGCTTCCATTTTAAGAAGTCTCACTGAATCTTTGATCATATCACACCTTGTCTCTTCTTATCTTCTTCTTCTTTCATTATTTTAAGTCATGTAAAAGCTCATGAATCCATTAAATGATATAAATAAGGGTGGAGACTTTCTTAGTACCATTTAGAGAGTTAGTTTGTATGTAAGTAGTTTTATTTTATTAGGTTTTTAGGTTTTTAACATGATTTTGTTGAAAATAATTGTTTAATTGTGTATTATCTTTGATGTTACACAAAATTTCATATCATTTCCAGCTAGTCTCTACCAAGCTCACTTAGGAAATGAAGATGATTCCTTGTGTCTATCAAGCATTCCTATGTATGCCAAGTTTAGAAGTTAGCGTCTACCAATTTCACTCAGGAGACAAAAGAAATTTGGAAGATAATGAGTATTAACCAATCTCACTTGGTTACCAATGAGAATTTGTAGAAGGCAATGTCTATCAAGTTCACTTAGGAGATAAAGCAAGTTGGCATGGAAACTAGTTTTATCTGAGCTCACTTGGTTGATAAAGAAAAATCTATTTTGGTTAGTGTCTACTTAGAAGGGTCAACTAACAAAGGATTTTCTTGTTTTGGCATATTAAGTTAAATTAATTTGTTTGCTAGTTTTAGCTATAGGAGGAGTAAAATATTAAGTATTCTAAGTTGTATTCAAGCTGACTTGACAATATGTAAGATATAAATACAAGGTCAAGTCAAGGACTGAATGTGTGCAAGTGTAGAAGAAAAAAGAAGATTTGAAGATGCTTAAAGGAAGTGAATTTGAAGGATAAACAAAAAATCCGTGGAGTAGACTTGATTAGGAAGGATCAAGTATACAAGTTAGAATTGAGATTTGTAATTAGCAAGTATGAAAGAATTCATAACTACTTGATAAAGATTGGTTTTCAAAGAACAAATGATTACAACAATCTATATATCAAAGAAGGATTAGACAAGAAGATTGCGTGGGAAGAAATATTTGTGGATGACACTTTATTTATACAAAATGATGACTTATGCAAGGCATTTTTAGTAGAGATGAGTAAAGAATTTGAGATGTTCATGTTTGGATAGATAAAATTCTTTGTTGGATTATAGATCCGATAGATGAAAGATGGTGGAAGTGTGAGATTTGGAAACAATGAACAATGAACCATCTAAAAGAGATTCAACATGCAAGAACATATAAATGATATTTCAAAAAAATATATACAATAGATTACATAAAAAGTAAAGCAAGTCATAAATATAATATATGTGCAAAAAATCTACAAAAAAATACTTCTAACCTCATGTATTTTCCAAGATCATATATACCTTATTTAATACTATTGTCAAACTAGTGTGGGAGGGATAGAGGTAGGATGTATTGCAACCTTTAAAAGATGACCATTTCAATATATTATTAAATAATGCAATAGGTAGTACATTCAATTTTACAAATATATTGTAAATAGAGAAAATGACTTACCTTGACAAAGTTATGCCAATCATGTATTTTCCACCTTGGCCCAAAATAACCTTTCTTTGATATAATAGTGCTTATATTTGTAGAAAATCCTATGGGAAAGTATTTTTTTTATGACTTTTTTTAATGCACTAATTTGTTATTTCATTTATAACCAAGGAAGGGCACTCATATTTATGTGGTCTCCATTGCGATTTGATTCAATGAAATCTTTCAATGCATGATTGGATTCATGAATGTCAGTATAAATTTTGACAATTTTTTTCTCTATCATGTCTTCCATCCATTATTTTCTAAAGTGTCTCTCTTACATTCTTTCCAATATGCACAGCATCAAAAAAATGCATGATTGAGAGATCCTTGTAGTACGGTAACCTACTAAACTGAGTAGGATAATTTTTCATTCCTCTAAGAAGTTGGTCATTGATGCATTGATGACCTTCATGAGAATCAATTAAATCATTAATAAATATAAGACAATATCAAAATATAAATTTCAAACTTCAAACCACAAACTAGACATTACCTTGGTGATTTAGTCGATTGTATTCTATTTTCTATAGATGAGGTATCATTCTTCATGGCCTTGATGTTGTCTCTTTTTTCTCATTAAAAAGATGTTTTTTAGTAATTTGATACTTGTGATTATTGTGGAGAAATTTCCTAAACTCATCGAACACCTACTTTCCTAAACTTCTTGAATGATTAGATTTCATCTTTAGACCACAAACTAGACATGAGAATTTTCCCTTTTTCTAAAGACCTAAAAGATCATGTACAATTATCATGTGCAACTTAAGCATACAAAAATAATGTGTAAGTGCTATAATAGACAAAAAATATATGACCTTAACAATATAACATACCACAAAAATGAGTTAGCCCAGGGGTATCATGTATTGTCCATATAAGCATTGCATGTAATTTAAATTGTCTTTGTCCTATTGGTCTAGAGATTCATATATAGTGATGCCATTCCATAATTTTAACAAATTGTCAATTAGGGGCTCAATATACATGTTCACATCTTTAACTTGGTACTTACCTAGTAGTTGAATGAACATAAACATTACATAATTATTATGACCATTTTTATGCACTATTTATAAATTAATTTAGATAACTATTAAATGAAAAAATGCCTGGCACAATTACTGACAACATTATGTACTCCCTCTTTATGGACATCCAAGGAGCAATATTATTGTTAATAACAAAAATAGGCCACATTGAGTAAACAAGTCTCATATCTTTAAATGGATTGACACCATTCACTGCCAATGAAAGCTTGGGATTGCGAGGTCCTTCTTTAATGTGTGACCATGTTTCTTCTATCTCTTTAAATGTAGAACCATCCACATGCATTCACATAATGTCATCTTAGCTTCTATTGTGTGCATGGTAATCCATAAATTGTGCCAAGCTAGTGCACATGAATAATCATTGAAGACATGGAATAATGAGACATACTAAAGACCCTTGTGAGGAACCTTTTTTGTTATTTGATCTAACTAATATCTACTAATATGACAATCAGGGCATTCTTATGAAAATTCATGTTGTTTATGATATAGAATGTGATCATTAGGAAATTCATGTATTATCTGATACTTCATTCTAGTTTAATTCATAATGGTAGACAATTCTTGGTATGAATGAGGCAAAATATTTGATAGTGGTAACAAAAACTCACCTATCAACCTACAACAAAAAATATGCATTATTAATATCATGAATAGTAATGGTGTGCTAACATTGAGGATGATAAAAATGACATACCTTAGCATACATGACATTGCTACATTGGATAAACCATTTATAACCTTCAAGTTCACCAACAACACTATAGAAGAGAGAAGAGTTGTTTGGAAGCCTTCATATAGGGGCTTGTGTACCTTCTCAAGTAAAGGTATATCAAGACCATCTTCATCATCAGTATTAGATGTGCTAGTACCATCATCATGAGGATCTTCATCACCTATGTCAATACCATCTTCTTCAATCATGTCCTCTAGCATATTATCATCTTCTTCCATGGGAGTGTTATCCTTAGCTTGTATATTAACACCTTCACATTCTTCTAGTAGGAAATCCACATTCAATAATGGAAAAAAATCATGTCCCCTTCAATGTGACCATGTTACCTACAATAACTCTAGGCTGTTGTGATTAGAATTATTTGATTCTTTAATCCCTTACACTTTTTGCAAGGACAATTACATTTATTAGCTTTTTTTCGGAACTAAAACCACAATGTAGTCATTGTCTCATTATTTTGTTCTGGTTTCATATTTTTATGTGTGGTCTTTCTTCACAAGAATATATATTTTCAAAAATATTGGACATGTTGTACTTAATGTATATCTACACATATAGTTTTGAAACAAAAATTTGATATAACTAATGTGTATATCTACAAAAATATTTGACATGTTGTACTTAATGTTTATATCTGCACATATGGTTTTGAAAGAAAAACTTGGTGTAACTAATGTGTATATTTGCAAAAAAATTAGACATGTTGTACTTATTGTTTATATCTACACATATGGTTTTGAAAGAAAAATTTGGTGTAACTAATGTGTATATCTGCAAAAAAATTGGATATGTGATTCTTAATGTTTATATTTGCACATATGGTTTTGAAAGAAAAATTTGGTATAGCTAATGTGTGTATTTGCAAAAAAATTGGACATGTTGTACTTAATGTTTATATCTACACATATGGTTTTGAAAGAAAAATTTGGTGTCATTAAGAGTTGAATTGTTCTATGAAAGTCCTAGTCTATTCATACTTGTCCAAAAATTGTAAACTTTCTATTATATGTTTTTATGGATTGGTGCTCACATTAAAATTCAACCCTTTCCCTCTACATAACTTAGTTTTTAACATAGATCTTTTGGACTGAAGTTTATTCATGGCAATTGTTGAATCCATATCTTTAGCCTGCTTAATGGCTATATCTAGAGAGTTAGGACTAAGTGATTTTATCCATCCATAAATAGCACCATCAACCTCCTCTAAGTTATATTAGTGGCCACTATTGATAACTCTAAAAATCAACAATATAGGTGTCAATTGAACAACATTGTTGAAACTAGGCCAACTTCTTAAAATGATGTTTAGGGTTAAAGTTGTTAATAATCCTCTTAGTGAACTTTTTGTAAGAGGTACTCTAATCAAGTCCCATCATGATCATTTTGTGGTGCTACCAACCATGCATAATAACAACCAAGTGAATAGAAACGTATTTAAATGGCCTCATCTTCTAGCATGGGGATAAACCAAAAATAGGTATACATGTTGGATATAATTGATTAATTATGTATTGTCTTTAATGTTACACAAATATCATATCAATTGACAAACAGTTCTTACTGAGCTCATTTGGTTAGTGAAGATAGTTTTCCATGTCTACCGAGCATTCACAGGTTTACTCTAAACAAATGATAGTGTCTACCAAGCTCACTCAAGCACTGAAGGAATTGAGGTAGAAAAGAGTGTTAACTGAGCTCACTTGGTTAACAAAGGGAAAGATGGATCAAGCTAGTATTCACCAAGTTCACTTGATTTCCAAAGAATTTCTACAAGTTCGTAGTGTTAACCGAGCTTTTGTTGGTTAACACAAGAAATCATTCCAAAGTTAGTTTCTATCGAGCAGGGTCAGCTTACAAAGGATTTTTCTTATTTTGGCATATGAAGCTTAATTCTTTTATGTATTGATTCTAGCCAACTATGATGATGAATATTAGTTATTGTAATTTGAATTTGGGCCATCTTGACAATTTGGAAGGTATAAATAAAAAGGTCAATTGAGACTTCTAGTGTGTGTGCAAGTGTGTTGATTGAATTGAAAAGAAAAGAGAGGGAGTGAACTTGAAGGATAAGCAGGTATCCTTGTGGAGCAGAAAAGTAATATTTGATTGGGAAGGATCAAGTTCAAGTAGAAAAGAGATCTAGATTTAGCAATTTAGTTGCATCACAATCAAGTCATTTCATTGTTTCTCTCTAACCATTGTAGCAGTGACCTAAAATATCTTAACAGAGTTGGTTTAATAGCCAATTGTAAATCCTCTAACAAGGTGAAAATTTCATTGAATTGTTTTAAGACCTCTTACAATGCCACTCCTAGCAAGGTGATTAAATCTTCTAATATAGTCACACCTAATAGTGTGTTTTGTAACCTTTAATAGAGTTGGATCCTAATAGGGCTTGCTTCGGAAGAATGAAAAACAATAACTAGTTACATTGGTGATTTTTTCCAAATTGGGTTTCCATGTTAAATCTTGGTGTCTCATGTGTTCATGTTATTTCTCTTATGCCTGCGAATTAATTACTGTTAATGTTTTAAGATCTGCTAAAAGTAATTCACATTGTGCATTTACCGAGTGACAATATTTTTTGTGTTTTTTCAAGTAACAAGAGGAACCAATTTTCTCAGTATAAATTTATTGTTGACATCTAAGGGATCTAGGAATTATTTAAGTGGTAACTGATTCACCGCTCTCCCCCCAATTACTCCTTTTGTATTTCCAACAATACATTATTAGAATCCATGTTCTTGTCATTGTCTTGCTAGATTCATCATCATATAAGAGGATCAATTTACCAACCATTTTCTGCAAGTCATTTTCATATGGTCTTCAACTCTATAAATTAGTCAAAGGTCCTTATAGTCTCTTAAAGATGTCTTAGGTTGGACCTACACTTGATTATTTTCTTTCAGTCTCGCACGAAGTGATCTTGCAAATATTTTATGTAGGTTCATTTTCAGATTGTGGTTGGTTTCTAGGAGAAATATAGGCATGAGAGGTCTACTATTAGTTATTTCTAGCATGCTGATTTATAATGTTGTTATTTAGTGAATTGGTCCCCTTGGCCATTATTTCCAACACTACTATTGTTATTATTACTATTTTTATTGTCCCCCAATGAGCCACCATATCCACCAACAATGTAATGCATTGATTTGTTTCAAGCATGCATTGATTTGTTTATGTTGTTCCCTAACCAACATATTTACAATGTTCATTGTAGGATCTTCTCCTATGTCTATCACCCATATTCACTTCTCTCTATTCTATGACTAGTAAAGGATTAAAATAACTTGTTCTGATCCTTAAAAATGGATACTGATGCAAACCAAGTACTTTGGAAATTATTTTCTCTTATAGAACTTCTAGGGACTATCACTTTCTCTATTTCTATAAATATCTCTACTCTCTTCCATTCAAAAGAAACATAAGAAAGCATGATAACCAACTCTTATACCACTAAAAAAAATGCCTTGAAAGGGAACTTGAGCCTTGATGGTTGTGGAGTGGTGATTAGGAATTCTAATGATGATTTTGGTGGTGGTATGGCTATACCGTTGGGGTGTCAAACCAATCATGTTGCGAAAGCCTTAGGTGCTCTTTATTGTCTTATGTATGTCGAAGACTTGAATATGGTAAATATTTGGATTGAAGGTGATTCCCTCAACATTATAAATTTCTTAAAGAAGATATACCCACCATCATGGAACATTAGTAACATTATATCTAAGGCTGGGGATATTATTAATTCCTTTTGAAATTGCATTATTTCCCATGATTATAGGGAAGCAAATGGCTTAGCTGATTGGGCTTCCAATGTGGCATGTTATAATTATCAAAAAATCATATGGGATTCATATCCCACTTTTCCTACTAATGGCCGCAAGTTTTTCAAGCATGAAAAATGGAAATCCCAACAAACATCTTTTAATAATGACGTTGTCAAGGAATTATGATTTTTACCTCTTTGTAGTGAAGTGGACAATTATTTTTGGAAATGCAGGCAGCTTGCACAGATAATGGGTTACTTCTTTCTATCAGTGTTTAGGTTGTGGTGATTGCAAGGTGATTGGGGTTCTTCAGTGTGTAGAGAGTTTGGGGTTTCTCAGTTAGAGCAATTTAGGGTATTTGTTGTAAAGATTATGGGGGGAAAGTGGAAATGGGATGAACCACCTAGTTGTGTGGAATGGAAGAATAAACTAGAGGTTTGGGATATCCTCAGACATGGAAATTTTACCAGCTACATGGAGAGACTTAAAAGAAATAATCTTGCTATCACGCATTAGTTTGTAAAATCTTGGAAGGATGGCTCGATTTTGGTTGAGAATTAGAGGATGGAGGTTACAGTTGAGACTTTTACGGAGGCTACTAGGTTGGATTTGGACGGGATGAATTTCTACAGGGAAAGGAAGATATCAAACAAGGCAATTGATGATTTTGTTGGGACTGAACAGGAAAGAAACCATTTGGTTAAGATCTAGGTAGTTCTTACTTTAACCCAGCTTCTGTGTCTCGTCTGCGACAGTTTATTTTCTTTGTCATTATGGAATATTTAACTTTGGATTGTAGATATACCAAATTGTATGGTTATCACTTTGTGCTTGCAAACCATTTTTGACATAATATTAGGGTGAATTTTCCTTCCTACCTGTTGTAATCTCTTGCCATTTCTACTCAAGCCGTTTAGCATGACCAAATTGGGGAACATGTATGCCATGAAGGACTTATGGTTTTGATCATGAATGTGCTCAAATCTAAAAAAATCTAGAAACCAAGGAATTTTAAAGTGGAAGATCAAGATACTGAAGGGAGTATTCAAGAAAAAGGCTACGACTCTGATACACAAGATGAGGTTGAAGGAGGTTTGGCTAGCCCTAAAATTGGTTCCAATGGTAGCAATAAGAAAAAGAAGAAGAATACTAAGAAGGAGGATTCTAACCAGGAGAGGGAAAGTGATTTTGTTGAAGAAATTGTTCACGAGCACATCAAAAATAGGGGAGGCAGTAAAGGTAAAGGTAAGGGTTGTCTAGATGAGAGAGTTTCTATGCATTCTGATGATGAGCCTTTGGCTCAATGACAGGAGAGGGAAAAGAAGCCTGTGCAGTGTCATGTCAATAAAAATGCTAAGAAAGTTAAAGATGATTCTGATGCTGATATTGATGAGCAGGGATCTAAATCTGAAGGGGGTGATAGTGGGTTAGGGTTTTCTAAAGGTATGTTTGGCAACCCGGGCTCTATTCAGAAGGACATTGGTATCTTAAAGCACAAAATGTTTCTACTAAACAAGGAAATGGAACAATTTTTCAAAATGGCGAGAGGGGAAAGAACCCTAGGACAACATATTGAAAAGCTCTTGGAGGTCATAGGAAATGCTGAAGAAGTTAAAAATTTGATGCATAAGATTCCTGTGTTGGAAGCTAAACAAAGGGTTATGGACAAGGATATTAGTAGTGTCTAGGGGAAGGTGTCAAAACTTGAATCTAGACTAGACAACATGGACAAATAGCTTAAGTAGATGGTGGAAAATGTTTCTACCTTTCTGAAGAAGAATGAGGTAGGTAAAGACCAGGATTCTCCCTTGGGGGTTGATTCTCAAGGATCAAGTATGTGTACCCAAGCCCATTCAAAGAAGATTGAGGAAACTAGTAGGATAGAAAAGGTCAACTCTGCTACTAAAACCATGCATTGTTTGGTGGACTAGGCTGTGAATCTGATCAATACTCCTTAGCTAGTTAGTTGCTATTCCTTTGCTGGACTTTTGCTATTTTTTCCAGCATTTTCCTCTGTGACCTCTTTTTGTTGGTTGAGGTTTGTTTCATGCTTGGTCTTGGTTTCTTTTCTATTGCTTTCTAGAACTCTACTATTGTATAGGATTTAGGTCCTTTAAAACCTACTTTTACTTAATCAAACCTATTATACCACTGAAATAACACTACTGGCATATGCACAAAATTCAACCCTTTCCCTTTGCATGTCTATATATATTTCTAATATGTGTATGTATGAATGAACTCAAACCTATACCAAAGGGGAAAAAATTATTGAACCCATGTACCAAAACTAGAATCCAAATTGGCAACTTAGATGAAAATTTAAGCATAATTTAAATACTCCATTTGAGTTGCAAAAAACAACATCGAGGCTTCAAAATCCAAAATTAATCACTATGATGTCACTAAAGTAAAAGGATGATGACAAGTGCCACCTTGAAAACTTACTAAAAATTAACATGCTCTCCAAGAAGTTTGTTGAACACCCCAAAGGTCAAAAATAATTTTAAAATCATCATCACAATCTAAATGGCCAACTAAGCTTAATGCCAACAATGGAAACCAAGAAAGGTTGGAGGTGTTCCTTATAAGATCTAAGTCCCCTTACCAGTACTGTCATGCCCAAAAAATTGAGCCAAAACACACCAATTTTTTTTAAAAAAAGATTAATAACACCACTAAGTTTGATATGTTTAATAGCATATGTTAAAGTATAGGTACACTATATGACGAAACAAGTTCTTTTATTGATAACTTGACATTCCATTTAAGTTTTAAATCAATGAGTAGAAATAGATCATTAAGTTTGAATATTCATAATTTAATTGATTTGGCGTTTATTTCATTTATACCTTAATCTTAATCAATATATTATTATTTTTAAATAGTTTCCAAAAACTCATACGTAAACCAACCATTTGCTAAATCTACTATAAAACATAATTTGTAGCTACCTTAAAGTAGCATGAATATGAATGTCATAACATTATTTGATCCAAAATATTTATAACAATATAATTCAATTATTTTGATAACAATATAAGTAATTATAACTCTTATTATTTGAGACATTTGAGATAAAAAGAAACCCTAAAGAAAAATACCATCTAGCATCCAATAGCTCGACTTGATTATTAACTAACATAATAATACCCTTATTACTCTAATGAAGACTACATAATAAAACAATAACACAACTTGACTAACACTCTAACACTATCTAATTAATAAATTCTCTAACATTCACTTTAACAAACAAGTTAGACTAATAGCGGAACTAAATTATCTCAACATATTCTAACATATCATTATCCTAACTAATATTTACTATGATAACTAATATACAAAAACATAATAATTAAAATTCTTAAACTACCACTAACTAAAAATAAAATATGAAATGACGAGCTAACTACAACATTAATATATTAACTTCAATTTAAAAGCAATAAATTACTAACTTTTTAAATATACCAAGATGTAAACATATTAATTTCTATTAATTAACTTTACTAACATGTAAACACCTTTAAATTAAATTTCATGACATAACAATCTAATATTTTAATACGAACTCATAACAAATTTTAACTTACAAATTGAACTAATTATAATTTAACACTAAATCATTCTAACTAAGATGTACTAATCTCAAATTAAAATATTTAAATTAAAACTAATACATACCCTAAAACTAAGCTACCTTAATACTAACATTAAAAAATACAACACTAACCACAACTTAATTAAAACTAATCTTATATTAACAAACACTAACATAACTTTATTAATACTAATCTACCTACTAAATATAACTAATAAAATAAACCAAAATTAACAAAATCCTTAAACTTAACTAACCCACATACTACCCGATTAACCTACATCTTAACTATCTAACCTCCCTTCCCACCCTAGCCACTTGGCCACTTGACCAATTGCCTTTCCTCCTCCCAAGATACTCATGCACTTTCCCAAGTCTTGGAAAACACAGCCATAAAATTCCCAAGATAAGAACGCCTAGGCCAAAGAGGAGATCAAAAAAAAAAGTAAGAAGGAAATAAGTTTAAATACTTACAAACAAACTACACACTTTCCATTTGTCCCCTCAGCCAACTCTCATGCCAAACCTCATGGGAATACGTGCCGTACAAAATTGCAAAATTTAAGAGGCCTTGTCAACGACTAGGAGAAAAGGAGGATGAAATTTATGTTAAAAGTCTCCTAGGTAAGTAAGGATAGAGACATGGAGTTAAGATTTAAAGTTAAGTAGGTTAGGATGTTTGGATATTTATTTTATTAGTATTATTTATTTCATTTTTTTTGGTTTGTTTTCTTTTAATTAAAAAAAAAAAATTTAATAAATTCACAAAAGGATAAATGAAGAATCTTTGAGATTCTTTGTTGCGAAAAGGAGATGACTTAATTTTTTTTTTCTCCATTCAAAATCCAATGAGCTTTTTAGCTCTAAAATGATAATTTTGTTTTTTTAAGGCTCATTTATATTTTCCTTGTAAGTATTGGATTGTCCATTATATAAATATTTATTTAACCAAGGGGGATTTTTTTTTATAAAGTTGGATTAATCATAGGGTTTAATGTTATGTTAATCCATCCATGTAGAGCTATTTTTCATTCCAATAATTACAAAAATACAAAACTAATCTATCATTTAAATATACGAATTTTCTTAACATAGTTTTGGAATTGAATTTACATAACTTTATTTCTCATCTTTCCCTCTAATTACAATTTGATTGATGATTGCAAGATTGAAACTTTAAGAATGACACAAGAAGGTGAAACATCATTTTATTCATTTAACATAAATCAAGTAAACATATTCAAAACTGAAATACCAAAAAAAATATCATATGTAAGGAAATTACTCAATTTTATCAACAATGTGGTTCATTCATTTTTTCATTTATTTTATTGAACCACCTAATTCAAGGCTCCGTTGGAAAAGAACCAGTAAGAAAACCCGACATCCTTGCCACTTTAGCAAAAAGTTTAAAATACATTTTTACATAGGATTTCAATCCTAAACATCACTAAATTACAATAACAATTTGAAATTTCTTCTTGGCCGTTAACAAGGGATCCATTTTGAATTTTTCAAGGCATCATGAAAATCATGGAGAGAACAAAAACTGACCAGGTAACAAACAAACAAATCATGAAGACAAAATCAAACATTCACTCCCATCTTGAGTTTGCACAATAGGTTTGATATTGAACTAGACTAGGGAGAAGGTGGATTTTCCCAATAGGAGACATCGATCACTATACCACAACATAGCCCTTTCGAAGCTAAAAATTCAAGAACTTTCGTTCTTCCACAAATACCCTTTCAAAGCCAATATTACAAAGATTTTCATTCTTCCATTTCTTCCATTTTCAAAATTCCAAAACATGGTATTTGATGACAAGTAGGGGCCCATAGCACCCTACCCTCTTTCCCTCTTCTCGTCATGAGAAGAGACTCTACACTATTGGGGTCCAACTAAAGCCCTTCCCTCATGCATGGCCACTTCTTCCCTATCCAAGGGTGAGTAATGCCAAAAAAAACCACAAAAACTCTTCGAAAAATCAAGCAAAACATGAAAGAAAAGCATTCAAGAAAACCTATTTTCAATCCCTCCCAAGCATACCCAACATACATACAAGCATACCAATGGAAACACAATAACATATGCATGAACAAAGCATGAACAACATAAAGAAAATGAGCTGAATAATCCTACCTTCACAACAAGGTTATGGCCAAAAGAACTAGTTTGAGAAGAGCATTCCCTTCCTTCTCCTTCTCCTTCAATCCTAGATTCCCCTCTAAAACTAGAGGTTGGGTGAACACTCAAAACCCTCTCAAGAATGCCTCTAAATAAGATCATTACTCAACCACCCCAAAAAGGAAATAACTCCCCCACTTGTCTAACATTCTAAAGGCTTCTAACTCAACTAAGCCTAAGGCTAACCTCAAGGTGGAGTTAGAGTTATCCATCCCATGATGAAATCATTCAATTTTCGTGCACTAAATAAAAAATGGAGTTTTTGAGTGACCATAAAAGTCAACAAAAGGGGCTAGAGGGGTGGAAAATGCCCCAACCCATACCCATACGCCTTGGGTACTTAGATTTTATTTTTTAGGCTTTAAGGATTAATTAGAGACCTATCAAAAGCTAGGAAAATTTTAGGACTTACTAACAACCTTCAAAATGCAAATTACTCACTAATCATGATTAGGGTAATTAACCTCGATTACTCACTGATTAGCAAAGAGGTCACTAACCTAGTCCGACTTAGATCTTTAGGTTACTTGGTTAATCCTAAATATTATGTTGAAATGTATATACAATTCACAAGTGTCAAATGACACTATAAAAACATTATTATGAAACATTAACATTTAACTATTACATAATGATAAATTCATTCATCTCACAATACAAATAAAACATGAACAATGGGGTTTGCATCTTTCATTCGATTCAACCCTAGTTTCCACAATCAATACATAGGGTTCAATTTGATTTCTCCATTAGATTTCTCCACTAAAATATCCTGCACACTCATTGCACACATCAGTAGCCCAAGAAAATCACATGCATATATGTATATAATGTATCAAGGAAATCACATAAATTAAAACATCCATCTTTCAAACAATTAGTTGTCTATCTTGTTCTACTCATATTTAATCATTAGTAATCACATAACTTATTCATTAATTCATATTAAAATACTAGAATAATCATCATTAGGCATGCATATACCTAACATCATAAACATTTATATTTAAGGAATATTGAACTATTTGAAAGCATAAAACTAATCATCAAGGTACCAAAAATCAAAACCCTTATCATTAGGTAAAAATGCCTCGTATCATCATTAGTGAAATTTTAATATTTAAATAGTTGAGATAATGTAGTAGTTCTCAAATCACTGAGCATTAAAACATAGATGTGTCAATTGTTCTCAATTTCATAAGGACATTCACAATATAGACCATTACTTCATATTCGATACAATCTCTTGTAATAGTTTTAACATAGGATTCATATTTGATAAGTACATATGAGGAGGGTCATTAAAAATACCAATTAGCCTATAGGAACTCAAAATATATGCTAATAGTCTTCACACAAATTAGCCCTAAGATAAGGGCTTTACAATCCTCTCCTAAGAATTGCTTGTCCTTGAGTAATTGTAGGTTTGGATATAATCAAATCTACATTCTCTACCATGCAACATCCTCTACAAGTAGGTTTCTCCATTGCACCAAATTCTCTCTAATTATCCTCTTCCTCAAAGTACACTCCATGTAATCTATGGACATGTCCTAGGCCTATTTGACCCATCTTGGAAAAAGGTCCATAAGAATGCCACATGGATGTGCCTAGTATTAATGCTTTAGTTTTGATAATATATTTGAATTTGACTCTAATGTGAACTCTCAATTTAATGAAATATCTTTTGGTCTTGCTTTGTTGTTGAAATTTTTATGACTCATTTGGAAGTTTAGAAATGGCTATGTTTTTAGTGGTAGGGATAGAGCTCTTATTGAGTCACTGAGGACCTATGATCTATAACATTATAGATCATGACCTATGATCTATAATATTATAAATCCCTTAGTTTTATTTTAGCTACCTTTGAATCCATATCTAAAGCTTAGTTCTTAAAACATTCTATTAGGGGAATTATTTTCATGAAGATCTCCATTGCATCCTTAATTATTATTTATATTGGTCATTCCTACATTGTTAGCCTTTTCTATTTTTTAGCAAGAAATTCCAGTAGAAAACTATTATGATTTTTCCTCTGTCTGCCCACTATTATTCAAGAGTAAATTTTTTTTATAAAAACAAATACAATAGATTTCCAATCATACAAAAGATAATGTAGCCAGTTCCAAATATGATTTGTCCATATTGATATCCTTATTGATAAAAGCATCTTAATTTTGCTGATCTACACCCAAATCCTTGTAATCCACGACATGTTTCAAAATTTGATATATTATCAAGACATGGTTCAAAATGTGAAGTTAGGTCTAATTACTCTAAAAGGTTCTTTTCTTGTTGCAATTCCTAGAAGAGTGATTTACCTTTTGTTCCTTAGACAATAGTTGTTTGTATAAAGCGATGTGTGTTTAGCAAATATGTGATTCAAATAAAGAAAACACATCATGCTATTATTTGCTACTCTTTATCTGATAATCCACCACAATAGTATGCCAATTTCAAAACATTTGAATGAATTAAGGTTCTAAGATTATTGAGTACAAGAAACTAGTCACTTAAAAGGTAGACAATAATATTAGGACAAATTTTATGTCCACAAAACATAGATATAAATTCAAAGAAACCAATGCCAAGAAAATAAATAGAATAAACAAAGCAACATAACGAGTGATACTTCAAGTCTGAACCATCCATGTCAACATTATCACCTAGATAGTTAAAATGCAATCCAATAAAATATATTTCAATGGAGGTTCGTATAACTTGAGTAGAAAAAACCAATAAATCATGATACTACTATTAGGATTTAACATATATTTCAATGGAGGTTCCAATAACCTGAGCAATACAAACCAATAAAGCATGATATTGCTACTAGGATTAATCTATGTAGTTTTCAAGTCAAAATCATTGACACATGTTTCATGAGTAAAAATTCAAAGGAACACATCTCTAATTATGTTGAATGATACACTAAACACTCATTGTATCTTGGTGATGCTCATAGAGGTAAAGCATTGGGCCTTTTCAAAATATCACCCATCTCAGTACTACTTCAACTCAAGAACTCACTACCATGGAGTTTCCTCTAAGGTTAGCTCCACTTAGCTTGTTACCCTATTTGGAAAACCTTCAGTAAATGTTGTGCCTTATGAACAATTGAATGTAAAGTACCTTTAGTTCATCAATTAAAAAAGAGGAGATATCTTCCACAACAAGTCAAATTATGATATTGCTATCAAGATTTAACATAATTTGACTAGCAATATCATAATCTGATTTGATGAGGAAAATATCTCCTACTTATCAATTGATGAGCTAAAAGGGGCTCTATAATGAATTTTTTACATGGTACATCACATAGCAAGCTAAGTGGGCTTAACCTTTAGGGAAAATCTATGGTTAAATGCACTTGACTTGGAGTAATATTGGAATGGGTATTCTCCCAGGAAGGTCCAATGCTTCACCTTTGTGAGAACCACCTAGATATAATGAGTGTTACGTGTACCTTTCATTCTCATGAGAGATGGGTTCTTGTAAACCACTACTCATGAAACATGAGTCAATGAGTTTAACTTGAAAACTACACTTTAATCCCAATGGCAATATCTTTTTTTAACTTCTATTGAAAATATCTCCCACTTACCAAAATAATAAATATTATAAGGTTTATCAAAATAAAGGTGAACTACCTCAATGAATACATAGATCAAAATTTAGGGTCAACACAAAAATTTCATATTCATTTATAAAATGTTGTGATTTTTTGTGAGCATCTTCACAATCTTTTTAATATTGAGTCCAAAATTCATGTATGCATTTCTTGTTTAAGATCATACCATTTGATCTTTAGAAAACTGAACTACAATCATTATCTTGGACTTTACAAAGACTATATAATTTTTGTGAGTGAAGAAACAAAATTATAATATTGATGAGTATCACTATAAGTTTTAGTTCCCAAAAATTAAATATAGTTCCTAGTCAAGTAAGCTGATCTTATGCTGGTTGTGACTTACATTTAAGGAATCTCTAAAGGTACTCTAATAGGATGGTATAGTAGCAATTTTACCTGTAGAACATGTGGAATGGCCAATAAAAAAATTGTACATTTTGATGTGACATTTTAAATAGAGACAACATGTGTTCTAAACTTTTAAGAATTTCAAAATGGTTAGAAACCTGAGGAGAAAACACCATAGGATGTTGGGAGACTATCCTTGAAAATTAAGCCCAATAGTGTCAAACAAGCAACTAATTCAATCTGACCCCTTAGTCTACAAGCAACCAACTCAATGGGGGCTCCCCACACAACTGACTCAATTAGTGCCTACCTAATGGATAGGGCCCATATTCTTGCATCCCTATTGTGTTTCCTTGCCCTTTTCTAATAAGATTGTTGCATTACATTTGATGAATGATTATGATTTATAACTCCCAAAATAACTATTGTGTGAAGGAAATCTTTCATGTTATTTTCTTTAAAACTTTAATATATGAAGAGATTTTCCCTCTTGATGTTACAAATAAAATTTTCTGATTTTTTCTTCTGACCTCTTTCTTTAAGTGATGCAAAAGTGGAGATACATGTGTTGGTAGCACTTGAAAACTTTTTGTGTGTATTTATGTCATGAATACTCATTGCAAAGGGATGATTAATATGAACTATGTGATTATTTTACTCGAAATTGCTTTTTCAAGGTAATGGGTGCCTGATGAACCCAATAAACTGTTATGAACATCACTATGTTCATTTACCAACCCACTCAATTTGAAGGATTTTTTCACATTTTTCACTACATATCTAAGTCCACTTGAAGCATATTTTCCTCCAAGATTAGATATTTTATTCAGTAATCTTGTAATTGGTCTTTGTGTCAATCATCTTTGATAATAGTATGATGGAAAGAAAAGAAACTGTAATAATTGTTTCTTGATGTATTTTAGGCCAACAAATGTTTTAAGATTATGTCAGACATCTCATTCTATACAAAATGGTAGATGATTTGTCTATTATCATCTCCCTTTATTGTGCTTGTATTCACTATTTTAGCAAAACAATTTCTCAAGAATAACTTAGCAAATCAGATGAGTCAAATATTTTTATGCCAACTGTCTCATTATGTTAGTTGTCCCATTCTATAATAAAGTGGGAAAAGCTTGAGGGAAATTAGAAAAAGAAGAAAAAATTCAGAAACATTGAGGAAAAGCTTGCCTTTTTTAGTTTCATGTTAAATAAAAGCCAGAGAGAAAATCAAACAAAATGAGTTTATAACATGAAAAAAGGAATTTATTAATTAAATTTTTAATTACACTACATAATTCAACATTGAAGTTGAAGCCTAGAAGTTGATTTCAATTTACAAAATATAAAATATATAGTCAACCAAAAAAGTGACAAGATAGGGGTGGAGCATATGAGGCTGCTGGTATGATCTAGGGGCTACAAATCATGATGTTGAAGATTTAGGATTCAAACTCCCAATTTGATTGGTCTCAGATTGATCATATGTCTCCTATGATACTAGGCCCTAACCATTTGTGGTCCATTGTGAATCTTGATCAACCTTTCCAAGGTCACACATAAGACTAAAGAAATAATAAATGTAAATCAATTTGGGAAACAATTGGGAAACTAGAGGAGTAGGCTTTTAAGAAAAAAGGAGTAGGCTTCACAAGTCCTCCTATGGCTATAACTTCCATATCCAATTCATACTCCATCATAAAGAACCTTTTCCCAAATTTGGTTGTGTCATCCCCTATTTGATTTGTTATGACAATTCAAAACTTCATTCTAAATTTATTCTGCTATTGCTATCATAATTTAACTTGTAGTTTTTTATTAAAATGCACTGATTCATGTTTCATAAACTCATATGTTATGAGAATGAATGGCACATTTCACTTATTACACCTAGGTGATGTTCATAGTGGTGAATTGGAAATTAGGTTTTAAGATAAACTTCTGATAATAAAGAAGTCTTGTCTAATCTAATAGGTAGAACATATCAGACATATTGATTCATGTTTTCTAAATTGTGATTTAGAAAAACTTGTTAAAATTTTGAAATGTAAAAACTCATCTCTCATGATCAAAATAATATTCATAAAGATTAGTTTTTCCTTAAACCTCATTCTAAAGTTTTTATCAATTCTCTTCTCTTATGACATTTCTTATGTTTATAGAATTTTTAAAAACAAGACTTTCTAGGAAGGAAATCTTGAAAGGGATCTTCTATCAAATTTGATTCCCCTAAATGAAATTGGAGTGAGATTTGAGGACATTGGAGCTCTTGATGAAGTAAAAGGAGCTTGAATAGATAATTTGATCCACATGATTAGGACATGGGATAATTAACTATAATTAGCTGTAAGCTACATGATAAAGGAAAATGGTGAAAATAATATTACCTCTTAAATGAAGAAGTAGACATCAATTTTTAATTGGATCACTCCACATACAATACTATTATTATGGTAGGGTATTAGGTTGTAAAAGGTCTTGAAATAATGAGATTGAATGACATGGTGGGGTTTTCTAATTCTGTGCCTAAAGAGCCAAAGGTAATATATATAGTAAGCATGAAATATAAAGCAAATGTATGATACCACATGAAAAAGTTATATAAGAATTGATAGAAGAAATGAATAAGTATAATAATACATTAGCTAGTTTGTAGAGGATCATACATCTATGGTGGATTTGAAAGTTTTCTTAACTCTGTTAAAATCCTTTGTAAAATGCATTCAAAATCAATTTGGTCTCATTTATTTGTGGGTTCTCAAACCCTAGCTGTTGTGCACCAACATGATACTCTATTAAGTTTTTCTTATGGGGTTTTAGTATGATTGAAAGCTTAATGTGCTAATTTATTTGATATAAAATAAGGACTATTAAATATAATGGGAACAAGAAATAATCAAAAGATTCATATCATTCATGAATGGAAAGCTAGAGATTTAAAACAAATTCGAATATGGAAATGTGGTGTTTCAAAGTTAGAGATTTAAAAAAGAAATTCAAAAAAGAAACTTGGAGTTTCAAACATGTATCAATAGTGGGTCAAATGGATCAAACCTTTCTTATACATGATAATCTTGCATACATCCTAGATAAGACTAGGGCACTAACTTGAAAATGGCTCTCACACTGTTGCAAACTATCACCAAAAACACATAGTGCCAAATAAAAAAATAACACTTTTCTTTTTTTCATTATGGGCCTAATTTGGTTGAAATTTTGACCAAATTGGGAAACCCTAAGTTGGTCAAAATTTCAACCAAGTTGAGCAAAAAAAAAAAAAAAAAAGTATTCAAGAAACCCATTTAGGGCTTGGTTGAAAATCTTGGTCAAAATTTCAGTGCAAATGTACTAGTGAAAACTCTCAAAGCTTTTGGGTTTAATAATAGAATTGTTCATCTCAATAAGTGACTTATTTCAACATCTACTATTGAAATTATGGTGAATGGTGCTTCTTCCACTTCTTCAAACCTTCTAAAGATATTAGACATGGAGATCTTATTTCTCCTATCTTATTTTTTACTATGGCTGAAACTTTAGGAAGGTTGGCAACCCAATTTGTTTAGGAAGGCAAAATTAAGGGGCTTCAACATTATTCTATATCTAAAACATGTTCCCATAAGAAATTTGTAGATAACATGGTGTTGATGGGATGCTCTACTATTTTTCAGGCCAAAATGTTTAAGGAAGCTCATACCAAGTACACTAAAGCTATTAATTGATTAATTGGACTAAATTATCAATTTTATTCATTAATACTCTTGATCAAAGACAACTTAGAATTTCAAGAATTATTGAGTGTAAAATTGAGCTAATCCTGCTTCTTATCTTGGTGTCCCTCTAGGACCTAACCTATTAGACTCTTTTTTGAATAACATCATGTTGAAAACATGTGATTAATTATGTATTGTCTTTGATATTACACAAAATTTTATATCATTCCCAATCAGTGTATGCTGAGCTCACTCAAGCATTGAAGAAAATTTCCTGTGTCTATTGAGCATTCTAGAGCTTGACTAGTTTAGAATACTAAGTCATCAAAGGAAAGTTTATAGAAGTTAAGTGTTAACCAAACTCACTTGGTTAATGCATAAAATGTTGGATGGAACCAATTTTAACCAAGCTCACTCAGTTACCAAAGGAACTTTGTGAATATATAATATTAACTAAGTTTACTTGGTTAATATAGGAAAATCATTCCTGAGTTAGTGTCTGCCAAGCATGGTCGACTAATGAAGAATTTTCTTGTTTTGGTATATTAGTTCAATTGATTTAGTTATTGGTTATAGGCAACTAAGAAGATGAATATTAAATATTCTAAGTTGTATTCAAGCCGACTTGACAATATGTAAGATATAAATATAAGGTCAATTTGTGGATTGAATGCAAGTGGAAGTGAATAGAAGATTTGATGATGCTTAGAGGAAGTGAATTAGAAGGATAAGAAGAATATCCTTGTTGATCTGCAAAGATATATTTGATTAGGAAGGATCAAGTATACAAGCCCAATTTGAGATCTATAATCAGTAATTTAGTTGTATCAGAAATTAGGTCATCTCATTGTTATTCTCCAACCATTCTTCAACCCTTTTAGTAATGATCTAAATCTCTTAACTAAGTTGGCTTAATAGCTATTTGTAAATCCTCTAACAAGGTGGCATATCTATTTGAAGTGTCTAAAGACCTCTAATAAGGAAAATCCTAACAGGGTGATTAAATCCTCTATTAGGGTCTCACCTAACAATGTATTCTCTAACCTTTAACATTGTTAGCTCCTAATAGGGTTCGCTTTAGAAGAGTGAAAATTAGTAACTAGTTGCAATTGGTGGGTTTTCCCAAATTGGGTTTCCATGTTAAATCTTGGTGTCATTTGTGTTCATGTTATTTATTTTATGTGTATGCAACTAAGTTAATCTTAAGGTGTCATGCCCAAATATGTAGGGTGAGAACACAACTACAAATATTTTTTTCACCTACTCATTATTAATATTTGTATCATTATTCAAAATCAAGTGTCCCTTACTGGTTAAGAAACATTGCAGTTCCCATATCATTGGTACCTTAAATTTAAACTTTTCTTAAGTTATAGAATCCTTGTGTACTACACTATCGTTGTCATCTACATTTTTTTTTGAGGACCTAACATGAGAAGCATGTTATGTAATATAGTCTATGTTTATAGAGCCCTAATAACATCTTAGTTTGGTGGGTTCATAGACATACCATGCTATCCCATACCTGTAATATCATATTTATATTAATCCACATAGGATTGAAGGTAATAATTATAACACACTGTATGCTATACAACTAATTTCATCTAACTATTACTAATACCAAAAGGGCATTGTATTTGCATGACCCACTAACTACTAAACACAAATTACTAACATACCTTATTCATGAATTTATCATATACTTTCCATTTACTATGTGACCATGTATAACACCTACCTTTTTTTAATTGGAGAATTAACTAGCCGACTCTATTTGTCACAATATCATCAACTCTCCATTAAATAGTCTTATATAGTGACGATACACATTGTAGGGAAATTTAATTACTTTTAGTTCATGCTAAGATATATATCATATAGATTTAATTTATTGAATAAATTCCATTAACTAACAATACTATTTCTCAAACCTAATTTCTATGTTCATCTTGGCTAACAACTAAATATCTCTTGAGCTGTTACTTATTTTCTTCCTATTATTTTATGCACTAACTTACTATAAGTATTTAGATGTATTTATTTTTAATTTACTTATTTTATTAGCATCCCTTCACTACATTATTTAAAACCTTACTTACCCTTTTAGCATTTCTACACTTACCAACTTATTACATACTCCCCAAATTTCTCACCTATACCACTTATTAACTAACTAATTTAACAACCTTTTCAATTTGACCCACTCCCTCACCTTACTCCCGCCATCTACATTTTCCAAGGTAGTCTCCTCAAGAAACATGTTAGATGGAGGAGAAGGTTGACCATGTCCTTGGGTGGCCTTTGAAGGCGCCTAGAAAGATGGAAGAGGATGGTTTGTAAAGGAAATTTGGTCTTAGTTAGATGCTTCTTTTTTTCCACCCAACGTATAGGCTTTCACATTTACTCAAATCTGCACTTGGAAAAAATATGTGATCTTGTGTCAGACATGGTTCCAATGCATGAGATGAGGGATAAATGTGTGGGTAAAAAGGTAAGTGGGGTTGGAGTACATCAACTTCAGTATTGAGTGTGATGAGCCACTCTTTATATTTTTATTATTTTTTAATGTTTTATATGGGCTGCCCTCCATTCTTAGCACCTAAGTTTATTGAATATGCATATCCCATTGCCCAAGGTGATGGTGCTTGGGATTAGGGACTGACATAATGTCAGAATTTCTCTCTCCCCAAAACTTTTGTCACATTCCCAAGTGAATTCAAGGAAGAAAGGTAGGCACTTAGTAGATGAAGCTTGATTTTTTTTTATTGTTTTTACTAATTTTAAATAAATTCAAAATTTTGTGGGATATCCCATTAGGTACATCTTAGTATTAAAATTCTAAAATTCTAGACTTGTTATAAACATAGCCTTTTGTTTGTGTTGATTTATAAAAAGGGATTTTAAAGAGTTTTTTTTTTTTTTTTGAAATATTTTAATGATCTGTAATTTTTGGGAAGGAATTATTTCTTTTCCCATGCATTTTATAGAGAATAGAATGGGCACCTATAGAAAGTCTTTTTTTATACACTTATGCATTCATGTCAACCATTATATTTTCTAACCCTATGGTCTAAGATATTCTTGATATATTATTACAATGATAATTTGGAGTTACTAAATATACTATGTATGGTCTAGATTGATAGATTTATCTAATTATTTGCTCAATAGACTCAATACAAGTATATACGTATCATGACAGGTTCATATGTGAAGTTAACTAATTAATTTTTATTTGTGAATAATGAAGTTTAGAAAACCATTACCTCAAGAATTAATATTGTATTCTCATGCAAAGATTTGATTCGAATATGCATTTACAACTATGATACAATAAGGCTGAGATGAAAATAATGTTCAAAAAAGATAATCTTCCATTCATTACTATTTCTTCGATGATATTGAATTCTATTTGGAAATCCTTTGCATGTAACTCAAGATGCATCAAGTATTTTGATTCCATGATGGATATCCATATCATGACTATAACTAAATACACATTCCATTATCTATTGAATGCATATTCTACACTTATATATGAATCAAGATTAATCATAGAATGCATCTACTTATATCTATGAGAAAGGAGAATAAAGGGATAATAGAGAGGTAGTTATATTTGCATCTTACTGATTTCTACTACGACACTAAATCCATTTTCCCAATACATTCATATTCATGATAATAGATCTACAACAATAATACAATGGCATTCTCTCTTCTATTTCTCCTTAACATACAACAAGCTTATCATAATTAAACATAAGGTGGTAGAATCTTTTTGTCAACATTACATAATGTAAGATCTCTACACAAAATGATGCACAATCCTTCTAGAGACAAATGAATAGGAGCAATATCAACACTCCTACAATCACAAATAGAAACACACAACAAGATGAAGTTTGTTGCTCCCTTGTCAAACCAACTATAACAGTAATTCCTCCTCTTATGCAGTGAAATATTCATGACTTCCAAATATCCAAGTGCATCAAAAACTTGCAAGGATAAAAATCATAGAACCATGGAGGCTCACCTCCCAACCCAGGCCTCAAAGAGACCACCCCTGTGCTAGGGGAAACAAGGCTCAACCAGGACACATTAAAACAACATCACAATAGTTAGAACCAACATGAATAACACAACTTAACAACACATTTACAATCCCCAACCAAGGCTTGCACAATGATTCACAAATAGAATCATGAACATTCGGTGAAGGTGGGGTCTCCAAAGAGGAGATTTCCATATCCTTATGCACTAGCAAAACTTGCATTTGCAATATGCCCAACAAGGCTTCCAAGGAACACATGCCATCCAAGGCTATCAATATACTTATGCCTCAACAAGGCTACCCATACTTGCTCCTTCCACATATCCTCAATTATCCTCACTTACACCTCCCATAGAAAAATAGAAAGGCATATGGCTTCCAATGGAGCCCATACTCCATTAAAACTATCCCCTCTCCAAGAGAAGGATTTATCAACTTCAATGTTGAGCCCAACTAACCCCTTCACCCCAAGGCTTCTCTTCCCTCCCAAGGGTGAGTGAAGCCTTCACACCCAACAAAAAATTCAATCCACCACAAAAAAATCAAGAAACCAAATCAAATGCAAGTAAATCTAACATGCTCATTTACATACACAACAACTTCTACATACACCAATGCAAACACATAAATCTCACATGAAAACTCTTTCAAATTTCTATTCTACTACTTTCATGAGATGAGAGAAAACATGGGATGAGGCACTAACCTCTTTCTGAGCTATCATTATGGAAATGGTGATGAAGAGCTTGCTTCTTTTCTTCCTCCAAACCTTGAGTGTCTCTATAATTAGGGAGTGGGTGAACAACCACTAAGTTTGGCACAAGCTCCCTAAAAAGATCTCCACTTCCATCCTCACCTACCCCTCTTACACCCTTGTACTTTCTACCAATAGGAACTTACCTAAGTGGAGGGATGAGGAAAAATGTCATGTGACACTCTGATTTTCGAATTGGCTTGAAAATGACTAGTTTAGAGGGTCTCCTAAGTCCCCTAGGCCAACGTATGGTGAAATTTTGACCCCAAACCTATACTACTAGCATGTGGGTGACTTATTTTCACCAATATAACACTTGGGAACCACTTTTAGGCTCTCTAAAGTTCCTATCAAATTTAATTTGAATTCCATCATGAAGGTGATTCATCCTAACACTCTCCAAGGTGGGTTAACTTAATTTCATAATGGGATTAAGTTTAGGTTTAGTGACTTCATGCCCAAAACCCTATATGACATGTCATTTACACATAGACAACACAAGTGTCAAATGATGCACACACATTAAAACACTTTACACATCATGATGACATGGTCTCTAATTAATCATGATATTTAAAATTATAACACCCATGCATAATCACATTGTGAAATAAGCACAATACGATGAGGTTTTTTATCTTCCAAAGATTCACCTTGGCTTTATTGTTTTCACATAGGTTTGAACCTTGTTTCCCTGAATAATTTCCATGGTTCAACTTTCTTGTACACTCAACTTAAACATCAATAGCCCAATGAAATAATATAAAAATACATACAGATAAGTGTAGAATAATCGAATATCACATAATTGGCATAACATATAAAATTAAATTTCATCCAATCATTCTCATAAAATATTCAAAATATTGAAATATCAAATATGTGTATCGACAGTTATCTTTCTTAACATAACTCATTATCATTTTGAATATTATCACAACCGTTTCTAACATAACAATGAAACTCTAAATTCCTCTTTGTTAAATCATGAAAAAATATAAAATGGATCTTAACGTATATGTCCTAAGTGAAAATCACTAATGTGCAAACTTGTTAACTAGTATCCTTTCGATCAAGTTAAACATAGTGACATTCCTAGCAATATCCCTTTATCACATTAGAAGGGGTTTGTGTGTGAGTTTCTAGGGTTAATTCCTCATATTGTTAGAATATTTCCATAATTATGTCATCATAATTTAAAACCAATTTCCTAATGTAACCATATGTCTTGTTGTCCTACATTCATTGTTGTTCTCACTAGACTGAATGTTAATTTATCTTTCCTTATTGCCTTGTAGATCACACCTTGAATCTCATGACTAGGTTCTCAGCTTGAACATATTGAGTCTCATTTTTATGGGGTCTTATCTTATTGACATAATGTTATTGGTTATGGTATCATCCTTATAATAATCAAAATATACATCAATCTCTAATAGGATCTCATAAATCATTATTAGTAACAAAAATGTCAATCTTAACCTAATTAACTCCTAATCATATTTATTTTATCAAGATCTATAATAGGTACTAGTGTGGCCTCACATAAGGCTACTCATAATAAACATCTTATGATTTGCATTTTCTGAGTTTTTACTTTTATTCAGTTATTGCCAAGTTACATCACTTGCTAGAGTAAATGGAGTGTATGCGTGTTTACTGAGTTACAATAGAATACAGTTTAATAAGAGTATTGATTTGTATTGACATCTAAGGGATCCATGATTTATTTTTGTAGTAATTGATTCACCCCTCCCCTCTCAGTTACTCTTATATTTCCAACACATCAATGATAGGTTCAATTTTAAACTTGCTAGATGGAAAGGATCTCTTCTTAACCAAGCTAGAAAGATTCAACTCATTAAGTCAACCCTTTAGAATTTTCCTCTCTATTAATTCAGTTTATTTTTAATCCACACTAAGTATGATGAAACTATAGAAAATATTTAGAGAACTTTCTAGTGGTCAGGAGTGGAGGTTAAGAGATTTTTTCTTCTAGTTAAATGGGATAATGTTTGGAAGCCTAAACAAAAAGGTGTCCTTAGGATGAAATTGGTCCATTTGAAAAATAAATCCCTATTGGTCAAATAGATTTGGAGGGTATTCAAGGAGGAAAAGAGTTGAATTCTATACTAAAGTGAAATATCTATCCAAGTTCCCCAATTTGGAATCATTACTCAATTTTGAAGTTACAATTCCTAGATATCAGATTTGGAATAACTTTAAAAAATCTATGCCCACTGAAATAATTGGTTATAAGTAGATTCTAGGGAATGGTAGAAAATAAATTTTTGGGAAGATCAATGGTTAATTGAAAAACCTCTTAAGGACTAGCTGATCTTTGAAATTCTTCAGGAGAGATGCATTAATCACTTTGGAACTAAAGTTAATAGATATTGGAATAATGATAAATGACACAATCTAAATGTGATCAACAACAATTTGGAACCTATATAAATTAATTGCAATCCTTGGTTCATAAGATCAAGAAAATAGGATAAAATGATATGGAGATTAATTCTAAATGGAAAATATTTGGTCTCATCAGTGTACTCTAAGGTGTTCATAGAGTATAAAAAAACATTTTGGGCTAATGCTTGGTCAAAAGATTGGATCCCTAAAATCAAAATGTTCTACCATTATTCCTTCAAAATAAGGTTTTAACTATTAACAATTTAACAAAAAAGCTTTGTTATCCCTATAAGATGCTACCTTTCTTAAAAAAAACTGGAGAAAACTAACTGATTGTTGTCAAATGGTGAGTTCACTTAGAAAATCTTGTTGTTTTTTATCAAGAGATTGAATATAAATGGGGTTATGCCTAACTCTAGTAATTATTTCTTTTCCCAATGGAAAAGCGTTATTCTTAACAAGGGAGTGCAAACTCTTTGGAGTTCATAGCTCCCCATAACATATGGAATGTGTGGAAATAATGAAATAATAGGATCTTTAGAAACCAAATTATGAGCCTAAAATTTATTGGTGAGAGAATAATAACCAATATTAGTGAAGGTTTTATCATGGAGGAAACTATTGTTAAAGATGAAAACAAAAAAAAAAAAGGAAAATGTGGAAAAATGGTATATTTCCAAGATCAAGACATATCATAGACAAATAAGAAAGAATATGGCTTGGACTTCTCCCCCTCTACACTAGGTCAAAGAAAATTTTGACGGAGAATCGAAGGGAAATCCAAGAAAAGTTGGTTACATAGGTATAATGAGAAACAAAGTTGGAAATTGAATTTATGCCATCGTAGTCCCTCTTTGTTATCAAACTTGTCATACGATAAAAGCCATGACAACCCTCCACACTATTCAAATATCCAAAATGGTGGGATGTAAAAATGTCTGGATGGTTGGAGATTCCAAAAACATTGTCAACTACATAAAAGGTGTTAATAATGTCTCATTTGATATTAACCATATCATTGATAAAGCAAAAGTAATTTCTCAAAGTTTTAGAAACTTTCATATTTCCCATGATTATAGAGAAACCAATTTTGGAGTGGATAAATTGGCCAACATTGGTACTATGAGAAACAAAATCATAACTTCAAAAGGTACTATCAACATGGATGAATATTTAGAAATATATCACAAATAAGGAAAAGACTAACCTTAGAGTAGGGGAGATCATTAATACTAATGAAAATGACAACTTATAGTGATATAATGAGCTTTGGTATTAATTGTATACCTAAAGATAAGCACACTTCTCTAGGATATTCTATCCAAGGGATCTAATAGATTAGGAAACTTGAATAGAGACTTAAAAGCTCTGTATCTATATTGTGCAAAAATGCAAAGAGTATTATGGTGGCTCTTAAATGGATTGAGCTATTCAACTCTTGCAAGGTGCACCATAAAAAAAGAGATTCAAAGAAAAGAGAAAGTATGCTAGTATTCAAGAATAGAAGATGAAGTGAAATGCAAGATACAAGATAAATGAAATATTTGATGCAACACCATTTAGAGGTATAAGGGCAATCCTCTGTCACCCAAAAAAAATACCTAGACATAGTTTCAGTTTCATGTGTTTTCATTTCTGGATACCCATTTGGGTCAAATATAGGTTCCAACTCTCACAATTCCACTATTAATGTCCTAGGTTAGAGTTTTTAAGCACCTTCGAATACTTGTAAATGCAAAAAAAAAGACTATGTAATTGAGCCATAATTATGGTGAGTTAGAAGGTGTATATTGGAAGGATTATTTTAATTGTAATTTAGAACATTCTAGAAAAAGAATAAGGTCAAAAGGCCCCACGGTTAGAAAGTTATTGCAGTTTTTTAGTTTTTGGAGACCTCCTAAGAATGCTTCAAAGTCAGGTTTGAGGTTCTAAATGACCTCATACAGGGCCAAAAAATGGGGGAAAAGAAAATCTAGTCCATAGGGCTATAGATAACTCTAAGAGCTTTCCAAAAATGTAAATAGTTCATCAATCAGAGCTACGGTTAAAAAGTTATGCCTCTCGAAAGTTCAACTACCATTTCTGGATTCTTCTAATTTTTTGCTGACTTCTAATGCGACTTTTGGAGCCTTCTATTTTGGTAGTGGATGCCAACTAGCACTTTCTAGAATGTATTCCTAATCCTTAACCCTTTGGGGTCTATTTAAGAACATTTCTGGCATTGTAAAAAGGTACTTCAAAGTGGAGTTTGAAAGAAGGTACTGGGAGAAGAAATTATCTCCAAATTTATAGTATTTTAAGCCCATAGGGCATGTTTTGGAGCCTATTTTCTCTGCACTAAGTGTATTGGCATATTTCCATAGTTAATAAATTTTTTCCCTTTCCTTTTGTGTCCATTTTGTACTTGGGTTTTGTCTCCATCAATATTCAAGAGCTAAACAAAGAGATGAAAATACAAACTAAAGCTAAAAAGAATGAGTGTATTACCAAGCCTCCTAGTTAAGCTATGTGAGATAATATAGAGCATAAAGAAAGATAAGGTATATGTAACTAAGCCATGATTCAAGTATGAGAATGAAAATCCAAGAATGCTCCAAGTGATCCAAGTGCTCCAAAATCACCAATAAATCCTAAAACATAAAGTTGAATCATACAAGAGACTAAGAAGAGAGCCTTCTTTTTAAGAGAAATGAATGGTAGGGAATAAGAGGAAAAATCAAGGGTTGAGAGTGAGCCCTAAGTGATCAATGTGCACAAGAATCTCAACTAGGAACAATCAATGATGGAGTTTAAGAGGAAAAATATGTGTGGAGGAGAGTTAAATAAATTTTGAAAGAAAATGATTCCTGTCACATAGAAATGTATGCATTCAAGTGTAGACAAAAATTTATTTTATTTTATTTTTGAAATAGGAAAATTCTTTTATGTGTGAACATGGGAATAAAGTTGGAAATGAGGATTTAATTTAATTAAAAAGGGATATAGTTATTTTAATTAAATAAGAGATTAGGATAAGGTGACCATAGGTTATAATTGAATAAATAGTAGAGTGGTGATTTCATCAAAGGTGAGTGATAGATACCATAATAAAAAATGCTTGAAAAGGGGATCATAGTCTAAATGACCATCTTTAGGTGATTAAATTTTCCCCTCTTTGACTAATGTATGATCAATTTGGAATACATTATGTCAAAGAATGAAGAATCCAAGATGATAGCAAGATCTAACTCCAAATAATGAAGCATAGAGAAATAGTTGATCCTAAAAATATAGTCAATAAGCAATGAGACTGAACACTAGGAGTGAGATAGACCTAGAGGAGATGGAAAGGTCAAGCATAAGCACTAGAGATATGAATAGAAAGATCAAAAGAAAATGGAAAGGTCAAGCATATGCTATTGAGAAATAGGTAGCGAGCAAATAATCAAAATAGTAGAAAAGAAAAGCAATAATAACATGTTTCTACCCCCTCAAAATTGAAATTTAAAATGAGATAGAGGAGATGGAGAAATGAGATGAATATACATAAAATAAAGATAAAGAGAAATCCATGATGATAGATAAGTGATTAAGACCAAAGACTGACTACCAGTAATGAAAATATACTCCAATTTATCTAAGTTTGTCTAAGAAAGATAAAGCATAAGAATAAGGTCAAAGAAGGAAGAAAGGTGAAATAAAATGAATGAATAAAAGTGAAGAGAGTAGAATTGATGAATAAATGAAGAAATGAAGAATGCCTCAAAAGTTCAGCCAACTAAGTAGAAGAAGGAAGAATTTTAAAATGTGATTTTGACCATCAAGATGAACTTGGATTTTAATTTCAATCCCAAAAATGGATCCAACATGTGAAAATTAGGCAAGGGTGTAATTTTTGTGTAAATCCTTGACTTTGAAAAATTCTTTATGAAGGATCCAAAAGTGTAGATGGATGTAATGATAAGATTGACCCTTTTGATGGAAAGAAAAGAAAAGATGATGATGAGTGAAAGATCAAAAGAAGATGAAGATATGATTGAAACGAATCAAGAAGATGAATGCGATTGATTGAAACATCCATAAAGATAAAGAAGAATTTATCAACACCCAAATGCAAGTCTATATGAGAATGAAACCCTAGAATGAAAAGTAGTATGCAAAAGGTGCAATTATAAGAGTTATATAAGTAGGTCCTAGTTTTTATCATGGAACCTTATTAGGGACATCACAAGATCATAAAATCATCACTAGTATAACTATGAGGATATGAATATGATTTATATTAGATTGGAGTGTGGGAATCCAACCTATGCATTAAAGACATAATGTTCAAGATGGTGGTGTATTTAGATTCCCTAGGTTTAGTGTAACAAGACTATGCTTGCATCAAGAAAAAAACTATCGACATAACCATAAGAACTCTCTTGAAAAAAATAGACAAGGACATAAATTTGTATATCCTAAGTGTCCAGTGGGACGAGTAAGATGATTAAGACACCTAAGGTGTAAGAAAGTACACCTGTAGATAGAAATCAAAGGAAAACATGCTCCATACCCCCAGTCCTCTAGTTAATGACATCCTCAAGAGACTATTTAGGAGGAATTAATCAATAAATAAATCATCATATACAACACACATAGAAAATAACCCAAAAAATCTTATATATTTTGGTGTTCAAGTCTCTATGTGGAAGTCACATGACTGTCTCCTTAGGAATTAAGTCTACCAGTGAGAAGTATCACAACAACCTAGACTATAGGAAAAGTATTTGATAAGTGTTGAGAAATATTCAATGTTAAGGGGGAGTGTTGAAAAAACACTATTGAGTGAGCTACCAAATAAAAACCAATGCAACTAAGAGACTCTAATAAGCTATATAGTTTATGCCCCCTAGAATTAGACAAGAATCAATTACAAGAAAGGAAAGACAAAGCAATATGAGATTGATTAGTTTATAGTGCAAAGCAAGATGCTAATAGAAATAGATGCAAGGGTCTCAAGTAGTGTCTATTTTTAGGTTTTCACTAGTTGGCAGGATTCTTTTTCAAGACTTATTATTTTTTTTTTTTAAATTTATGATTTTTTTTTGGTGATACATCAAATGAAGCACTAAGTAGTGAGAGCCTTAAGCATAGATTTTTTTTCAAATGGAGTATGTTGATGGGATCAGGGAGTTTTTCTCCTTCAAGTGTAGATAGATGATAAGTACTAGAGCCAAATGCAGTAGTGACAATATAAGAACCCAACCAATTAGGTTTGAGCTTGCCCTTTTGTTCTTTATTCACTTATTCTTTGGATTCTCTCTAAGGACAATGTCACCAACTTGAAACTCTATAGGATGAACTTTCTTATTATAGATAGTAGACATTCTTTTCTAATAAGCTCTCATATGATCAAAAGTAGCCTTGTGTCATTCATCCAGGACTTTAAGCTCATGTATCCTCATAGCTTAATAATATTCATCAGTAAGTATCCCTTTCAAAGAGACTTTCAAGGAAGGAATCTCAACCTCTAGTGTTAGAATAACCTTAGAACCATAAACTAGAGGAAATGGAGTAGCCCAGGTGGGTGTGTGTATGGTAGTCGTAGAAGCCCATATCACATGATTAATTTGGAGATGTCAATCTTTCCTAGATTTATGTATAGTTCTATGTAGAATTAAAAAAATATTTCTTATTTGAAGCCTTGATCAACTTGGCCATTCCCTTGAGGCTAGTAAATAAAGGACCAATTTTGTTTAATCTTGAATTTATTGCAAAGTTATCTAATGTTCTTGTTTTTGAATTGTCCTCCATTATTAGTGACTATAGAGGAAGGAATAGCATAGCAAAAAATGATGCGATTTAGTATGAATAGAGAAACATGTTTCCCTATAGTAGTAGAAAGTAAGATAACTTAGTAAAATATTTAGTATGAGTGATAATAAACTTGTGTCCACTTGAAGATCTAGGATGTATTTTTCTAAATAGGTCAAAGGCCCACTACTAAAAAGGCTAATTTGTGATGGAAGGAATTAATTCATGACAAGGAGAATTAATTAAAATACCATGTATCTAACACCTTTTGTAGACTTATCATAACACATGAAATTTTATTACATAGGAGGCCAGTAGAGACCAACCCTAAGAAGTTTTTGAGCAAGTGAAAGGCAATTAGAGTGAGACTAAAAAATGTCTGTATGAACTTTAGCTAATTTTTTTTAGACTCATCTATCTCTAAACACTTAAGTATAATTCCTTCTAGAATTTTCCTATACAAGTCACTAGAGACAAGGGTGTAGTGAGAGGAATTATGAATGAGTTGGCATTTTCTATTGCAAGTTAGGTTATCATGAATAATTTGGTTGTAGAGTTAAGAATAGATGGTAGGATAGAGAGAAGAGTCATGACCAATGATAGTACAAATGAATTATTGATTAGAGGAATCATAAGAAGGATAGCACAACTCTCCCACCAAGAATTCAAACTGAGATTCATGGTCTTGGAACTATAAGATGGATATCAAGGTAGCCATAACATCAACATTATTATTTTTAGCCCTAGGAATTTGTTGAAAAGTAAAAAAGGTGAAATAATTTCTTAGAGAATAAACCAAATTATTGTAGGGAACCAATTTGTCATTATTACTATTATAGTCATTATTGATTTGATTTATTACATGTCTCCATAAATGTGTAGTCCTATGATTCTCAATTCAAAAACCAATTTGATCCCATTTGTAAGAGATTCATATTCAACTATGTTATTTGTGCAAGGAAATAGTAGCTAGTAAGACTTAGGAATTATATATCCATGTGCTATAACATATAAAATTCCAACAGTAACACTATTTTGAGTATGTAATCCATGAAAGAAAAATTTACAAGTCCTTCCTGTGACATAAATAATAGATAAATCTAGGAGTTATATTTCTATAGGAGCAATATCTTGAAGTAGAAAATCAATAAGTTGGTCTATAATGGATTTTTCCTTTTATGCATTTATGTTTGACATACTAAATATCAAATACAAGGAGAATCATCATCCATTTAGCAAGTCTACCCATAAGAACAACTTTACTTAGAAGGTACTTAGGAGGATAAAGTTTGGCCACCAAATGTGTAGTATGAGCTAGCATGCAGTGTCAAATCTTTTAGGATGCAAAGAGTACATTAAGACAAGATTTCTCAATGTTCTTGTAATTGATCTCATAAGAAACTAAAGTTATTTTTATATAATTTATATCTTTATCCTTTCCATTCTCATCATGTTTTTCTAGTAATTCCCCTAGGGAGATTTTGATAGATGAGATATACAAAATTAAGGATTTCCTTGGAATATGAGGCATAAGAATAGGAGGTTTGGCCAAATATAGTTTAATCTATTTGAGACTCTTTTCACACTCTTTGTTCAACACACATTTATCTCCCTTGTGAAAGTTCTTATTGAATATTTGTGACCTATTAGTTAGGTGGTAAATAAACCTCTTTATAGATTTTAAACACCGTTGAAGGCCTCTTAATTGAATAATGTTACGAGGATGTGGTATTACTATTATTGCTTGAACTTTCCAAGATTAACTTCAATTCCCTTACAAGATAAGATGTAGCCTAGAACTTTACTATAAGTGACACCAAAAGAGAATTTCTTAGGATTTAGCCTAAGTTGAAATTGTTCCATATGGTCCAATATCAAACTCAAGTTATCCAATTAAGAATTTTTTTTTTCTTAGACTTAGCCAATTTTTCATATACATATCCCTCCATTTTTTGGTGCATCATATGGCATGATATAGAAAAAGGTACCCCATGCACAAGTGAAAGAAATGTTTTCTTGATCTTTTGAAGTTGTTTTTATTTAGTTGTATCTTGAAATTTCATCCATCAAGGAGTACATCTCATAGTCTTGAGTCATGTCCACTATCATGTCAATGTTTGGGAGTGGAAAATCATCCTTAGGTAAAGCTTTATTTAGATGTCAAAAATAAGTACAAACTCGAATGGACTTGTCATGTTTTTAAATATGTATAATGTTGAATATCCATTCAACATAGTCTATAGCTATTATAAATTTGGTTTTTAGGAGCTTCTCTAATTCATGTTTCACCAATAGGAGAACAAGTAAATGAATCTTCCTCAATTTTTTCTTAACATTCTTGACACTTGGGGCTATAGAAAGCTGATTCATGATCAAATCAATGTCAAGAATGGAAATATCTTCATATGTTCAAGTGAAGTTGATTTTATTTTCATGGAAAACTAGGTGAATTTTTATTTTTCTTCAGTTGACAGTGATTGAGATAGATGTATGATCTTTGGAGAATCTTATATGCCAATATTAATAGACTACATGGGTTCAATCAATAAACTATATTGAAAATATCTAGGAAGACTACTAAGTATCTCATCTTTGGGAGCCTCAAAGAAGTTTATTTTTCCCTCAGATACATCTTTATTTTTATTATTTTTAGGTTCTAACACAGTCAGAAAGTGGTTTTTACCATCAAAGTTCCTCTTTATCATTTATCATTTTATTTTATGACTAGGTACTTGATATCTATCTCAGTCATGTTGACACTTGGTATGCTAGTAGAAGATACTAAATGCTCACTATAATTTAGGTAGCAAGCAATCTCATAATCATTTTAAAATTATGGCAGCCTTAGATCATTAATTTTGTATAGAACAATCAATGAGATTGAGGTGCATGAAGGAAAGTGAGGTGAAGAATTCATTTTGTTAATGTGTAGGGAATCTTCTCCAATGACAAGAGAGTTCAAATCTATAAGGAAATCCCCAAAGACAACAAAATTGGGATAAGCCTTAGGAGAAAAAACATAATAAACTAAAGAAAAATGAGAATTTAACTCATCAAACCCTACAAAAGAGTCATTAACAACATCAATTTGATTAGCATAGACATGCAAAATATCTACCCCCACTTCATGGGATGCATTAGAAAGAGAATCCCATCCATATTCATTTGAGTTAGTACTTTCATCATGAGCTATAAGGAAATCAATATTTCCTCTAATTCTTTCTCTATTAGGATCCCCTACATCTAAATCATCAAATTCAAGTTTTCTAGAAGTGGAAGCCTCAACACTATGGTCATTAGGTAGCTCATTTTCTCTCCAAATAATGGAGGTAGAAGGAATAAAATCAACTTTTTTTGGGAACATAGCAGCCATAGGTTGAAACTCATCTTCTAAATCCCTAGTTGTAGGGGGTTCTTGATCATAAATAGGAAGACTATCATCAACACCATAGCCCAAGCCACTAGTGTATTTATTTTTTGACAATTAGTATGACTCATAGGTTTAGTGAGAATTTTTTTTGTATCATTCAAAGGTCCATGTCTAGAATAACCCATCTTTTTGAAAAATTGGTAGCCTTTTCCATACCTCTTAGGATAAATGGGCGTAGTAAGTGTAACCTTATCAACTAGTTCTTCTTCTCTATAGATCCAATCCCTAATAGCTTTCTCTTCTTTTTCATCTTCTAAGAGGACCAATTCTTGAGCAAAATTACCATAGATAGTTATAGTTGAGGATGAGGGGTTCAGGTGTTTAGATGGTTTTCCATAGGAGCATAGGGAAATTGGTAATGGAACAATAGAATCCAAGGTAAACCCCTAATTTTTAGTTTCTTATCATAGCCAACAAGTAAGGTTTAGCTTCATTAGCATCTCTATTATTAATAACTAAGGATTCAACAATAGTGAGATCATTCCCTAGGAATTAAAACTTCTGTACCATTAAAGGGGAACTTAATGCATTGATGAAAATTTGATGATATAATTTTCATTTCATGTATCTAAGGTCTTCCTAGAAAAATTTCATATGCGAGTGGAATATCAAGCACTTGGAACGCTACATATTTTTCTATAGTACCAACTTAGATAGGTAGCACAATGAGACCCTTGGAAGAGCATTCACCTTCATCATAAGATTTGAAAGTGATTTTTCATCTATGATCAATAGTAATTTCAAAGAGGCCCAAATATTGAACAACATTGAAGGAAATAATATTTAACCCTACACCATTGTCTATTAACACTTTTTTGACCTGGGTATGATATTTTTGGACTTGAATGTACAATGCAAGGTTATGCATGTGACTAAGGGCTTTACCATGTTCCTTAGAGAAATTTAGGTAATATGGAGTAGAAATGTGATTAAAAATATCTTGAAACTTATTTTTATCAATATTGGTAGGGAAATTAGCTACACATAAAGCCTTTTCTAAGATCTCCTTGTGAAAAGGAGATAACTCTAGCAACTCAAAAATGGAAATTTAAGAAAGAGTGCATTGTAATTGGTTCACAAGATCATAGATTGAATTAACAATGGTAGAATTTTTATTAGATGAGGAGAACCCTACTATTTTAGCATTTTCTTATTTGGGATTATTTGTGAACTTAAGGCCAATCTTAGATTGATCCCTAGTAATAGTATTTATTCTTTCTTTATAAGAGGAATATGAATCCACAAACCTAAGTGAAACCATAGGTCTATTATCATATAAATGTTGTAAAGTGCCAAGATTTCTCAAAATCATGTTAGGCATTTCATCATCAGTATCATAGTTAGGTTCCTCATCAAACTTAGTCCCCATCATGTAAATGTTTTCTTCCTCAATGGGTTCAAGTATATGTATAGAATTGGAAACATTAATGTATGTGTAGTTGATCTTCACATAACTATCCTTCTGGTTTGTGTTGGATGTGTCCCATTGCTCACACTTAGCAATGGGTTGTGTTGAATATTTTTGATTTGAATTCTTAATGATCTTATCTAGGATAAGCTTTTTCTCCTCAATGAGATCTTGCATGATATCCTTAAGCTTAAGAAAGTTATCTATATTAAGACCTTTATTTCTATGATAGTTTCAAAAGTGGTCATCTCTCCCCCATGAAGGCTTGAAAAATAGGTCATAAGGTTGTTAATTATCTTGCAAAGCAATGATCTTATTGTCAAGCAATGTCTTTAGGATCACAACATATTAATTTTCCAATGAACTAAAGTGACACTTAGGCTTGAAAGACCACATGAACTTAGACTTTTCACAAGTTTGAGATTTTCTTGAGTCATTCTCCTTTTTAGCCTCTTGTTTCTTGGTAGCTAAGATAGCATTCACTAAGTTAAAAATTGGATTCCTTGATCTTAGGTGAATAAACTATCCCATCATTAAAAAAATACATGTTCTTGTTCCAAGGTTTTCCTTTGTCTTTCCATTTCCATTACCATTTTTATCTTTGTTCAAAACAATTTCACCCTTCTTAATGACAACATCCTCAATATGATATGAACTCTCAATCATGTCATTGAATGTAAGGAACACTTATTTCCTAAGAAAATAGTGTATCTCCAATATGAGAATGCTAAAAAATATATCAATTTTCTCATTCTTGGGAATTTTCCAAGGATATCTAGAGTGTAACCTTCTCCATCTTTTAAAATAAGTGACAAAAGGTTCCCCTTGTTTTTTCTTGATGTTGCATAGGTCTAGCATGGTAACAAGGTGTTTTATGTGTTGGTGTGAGCAATGTTGAATAAACCTTTGCACAAGCTCATCAAACAACTTAAGAGGAGGGGAAATTTATTTGAACCAGTACTTCATGGCTTCCCCATTCAAACTTCTTTAAAAATTCTCATGGGATAGGTGTCATCATGCATGAAATCCATAATAATAGCATACAATTGCCTAATTTGATCACAAGGATCCCTATTTCCATCATATTTGTCATATTTAGCTATTTTAACATCATGTGGAAAAGACATCATGTAAAGACTCTTGTCAAAAGGAAGTTCACATATGGATTCAATGAATTAATATTTAGGATTTTTCATGTTCTATTTTCATGCATGCAAGCCCACTTTAGAAGTCTTGGACTCTTTTCTTCAAGAGCTTATTATTAGTAGGTTCCCTTTTTTTGAATGATCCCTTGGACATAAAAGTCATGGGGTAACTTCTATCATCTAGAAGTCATGTATGTGTAACATTAACCTAGATTATGTTCCAAGGATTTTGGCATAAGTGTTTGATAGTAGTCATCTTGTTCAAGTTTAGTGGTTCAAGAGTAAAACCATTTTCCACCTCACTCTCATGATGTGACTTATGTGAGGGTTTTCCATGATGTGAATGTCTAGGTAGGGACATGTTACCCTTGAGAGGAGACTTTGGAGTTATTAGAGGGGTGTTTTTGCCAATGTTTCCAAAGTTTGCATAGCTTGTAGAGGGATTGTAATAGGTAGCATTATCATTTTGATTCTCAAAAGTATATGTGTGATGATTCCAAAATATGTGAGCATTATTGTTGTAAGCATGGTTTTCCTCATACGTGTGAATGTTTATTCTAGAATAATATTTTCTTGCTTGTTCAATTTTTTATAATGATTTAGAATAAATGAGAGTGGGGGTGAATTAGTTATCCTTAGGTCTAGATGTATTGATTCAACTTTTAGTAACTTCAAAAAACTTAAATAATCTCATATACCCACTCGATCTAAATAGAATATCATCAACAATTTAACATTTCCTATAATTTCTTAACTCTCTATCTCTATATGTGTCGACTACCAGTAAATAGACTACTGTAAAATATAACATGCATAACAATAACATTCACACATGAAAAAGACACTTTGAGAAAAAAATTAATGTGGAAACCCAATTTGGGAAAACTACCAAGTAATATGCCACCAATTTTCACTCTTCTAAAGTGAGTTCAGTTGAGAGACAACCCTATTAAAGGTTATGCAATGCACTATTAAATGTGACCTTTTTTAAAGGATTTAATCACCCTATTAGGAGTGACCTTGTTACAAGACTTTGGATCATTACATTAGAATGTCATCTTGATTAAAGAATTACAAAATGATAGTTAGATCAACCTTGATTAAATAATTTTGACTAATACAATGGTTAGAATGTAACAATAGGTATGATTTTTAAAGTACAACTCACTTTGAAAATTCACATCTCCATTTTCTCATCTTTTGGTTCATTAACTAGCCTCCATTGACATATCCATCATTGATCTGATTGGCATCTCCTCAAGCAATAACTCTTCACCAAACTCTTCACACTTCACTTCTATTTTTCTCCTCTTCACAACTTCTCCTCAATATTGCCAATTAACTATGAACCAACCTTATAAATTATATCTTAAGCCTCCTTAAATAGGTAATTTGAATATTTTCTGCTCAAACATCACCATTGATCTTAGGGTTAGGTCAAATTCATCAAATCCTTCCATCTTTTTGTTCTCTTTCTTCTTCTAGAAACTTCTAATCAGATCATTTCCTTTGATCTCATAACAAAACCTCCTCATGCATTGAATGTTCCAACTCATTGATCCTTATCTTCCATGTGCTTTGACTAATTCAAAATTCTAACTATGTCAACCTTAAAATCAAATCATTCTCAAACTATAACTTTCATTTTCACTCGGCAATCACTATGTTTTTTATGCCGATCATCACTGTGTAACCTGACACATACTATTATTGGTCACTTGACCATACTATGCTCAGTCACTGTTAACACTTCTTCAAATATTTTCTTGAGAATAATTAGCACTTAGCTCTAATGTTTTTTTTAGCTTCTACATAAGTTCCTTAGTCTTATGCTTTAGCTCCTTCATTGATTGACCAATGCTTATACTCAGTCAAGCTTATCCTTATAAAAAAATTCAAATCAAATCTTCATCTTGTGTGCTAAAATGTTGACACACTTCTATGAGTCATTATATCCAAGATTTCTCGAAAATGAGGTCTCAAATGGTGACTCATAGCTCTCTATTCATGGAGTGCAAGGATTTTTAATGGAGGCCCTTAGTTTGAACTAGTTTGTGCCCATGCAAGTATACCATAAAATGAGAGATTAAAAGATCAAAATATGCATGCAAATGATTATGCAAGCTAATCTAAATGATAGAAATGCAAGAAATGAAGTCTAATATGTGAAAAAAAATAACAATTCAAGATTAATTTATGAAGAAAATATGACTCTAAGCTAATATGAAAATGCAAGGATGAAGTATGATGATGGAAGCCATGGATGTGTGAGAGAACAAGACAAGAAGAGAGAACTTGCAATGAAGCTCCAATGTCCAATCCGTAAAGCTCAAACTCCTTCTCCAAAATCACTTTCAAATCTACAACATAACAATACTACATCAACTAACATCTATCTAAATGAGAAGGAGAGGGCTCCTTATAAAAGAAATCATGGAGGTGGGAGGCTTCTCATAAGAGAATTGTGGGATAAATCCCTAAAAAGACAAGTAAGAGGAAAAAGTTAACCACTTAGAGATATGTGCTTAAAAAAAAAAGAATCTTTATTTGATTTATTTCCTTTTTTTCCATCAAAAAGAGAGATTAAAGTGGGGATTTGTTTATTTAATTAAAAGATGGATTTTCTTCTAATTAAATAAGATAATATTATTTAATTAAAAGAAAGATTTAAATTAAATAAGATAAAGCTATTTAATTAAAAGGGAGATTTTATTTTAATTAAATAAGATTTTTTTAATTTAAAAGGATGTTTTCTTTTAATTAAATAAGATTATTGATGAAATGATCAAACCTTAACAAATATTGAAATAATTAAATTAATTGCAATTTGATCAAGGAAAATGATTTGAATTAATTGAAAAAAAATTGTGATGCATTGATTCAAGAAATTGATAAATTAAAGAATTGGGGCCCATAGGCTAGGTGACCATTTTAGGGTGCATACATTTGCCCCTCTTTGACAAATGTGTGATCATTTTGAGAACACATGTAGTCAAAGAATATAGTTGAAGTATGAGGTTGATTTGGGATCACAAAACAACACAGATGTGTGGTCAACATAGGAACACATCTGGACAAAGAATATTTTTTTTGACAAGGCTATTCTAGGTGGAACAAAGATTGATCAAGTGGAATCAAGGATTGAAGTTTGATAGGTATTGGCCCCTTGTGATCAAAATTGAAATGAAATAGAGGAGAAACAAAAAATTGATAATTTTGATCAAATCAAACTAAAGCTAAGGTTCTTGATGTAAAATGAAAAATATAAGGATCACAAAACCAACGTAGATCATTGAGCATGAAATATTATGCTCCAAAGTTGAATTAGAAGAAAAGAAGTGGGGTGAAAGAAAATGGAAGACAAAATTTTGGAAGAGGTGGAAAGAAATGGAATGAAGAAAGATAACTTGTCTAAAGAAAGAGAATGCCTCAAAATCAATCAACTATTTAAGATGGAAAATTTTGATTGAGATCATGAAATAAGATAAGGAAATGAAGATCAAGACATGACCATATTTGATTAAAATTCCACAAGAAATATGAAGGAAAACCCTCTCAAACTCATAATGCAAACTCAAAATGAAGTCTAATAATGCAAGCTACATGAAAATGCAAAGGTGTACTTTCAATAAAGCAACTGTAACATAGGATTTTGTGTTCATCATTCATTAGATTATGTAAGGAGCTTATTTTCATCACTGGGCCATTATTAATAGATATCAAAAAATCACACAATCATCACTAGTCACAAGCACAACTATGAAGATATGAATGTGATTTATATCGGATTGGAATGTGAAAAGATTCTAAGATAAGCATCAAAGACATAAAGGCCAAGATGACTCTAATGTTAGCTTACCCACTTTAATGTAGAAAAATGATTCTTTCATCAAGGCATAATTGTTGGGATGACCATAAGAATAGTTGTGCAAAAATAGTCAAGGATGATGCCTCAAATCTCCAGTATTTTAAGGGGACAACAAGAGACACTCTAGAGTTTCAAGGCCATACCTAGAAGTAGAAAGAAAATAACAAAAACATGCCCCATGTCCCAAGTCCTATAGCTATACATACTAGATAGACTTATTAGACAAGAACACTCAACGAAAAATCAATAATAGTCAACACACAAAGAAAAGATCATGACATAGCTGAAACATTAAGTGTTTGTGTTTAAAAATCTAAGTGTTAAATAATAATGAGTTTTGAGGATAAGGATCGAATTCTCCCAAGTAGGTAAGATCACATGACACAATTGGGTATGACCAAACTAATAAGTTTTGAAAAACACTTTATGTCATGGGTTGTATTAAAAAATTTAGGTGGGGTGGTGTTGCAAAACACCATTTACAAGGTTTCCTAAAGACTAATGTATCCAAGAGACCAAAGTTAACATAGTTATGCTCCCTAGACAAAGACAAAGACCAATTCCAAACCAAGGAAACAAGGACAAGGCATGATGGAGGAAGGCTAATTGTCGAGGATACACACTAAAAAATAAGGGTGCAAAGGCCTCAAGTAGTACCCATTTCTAGGTTTTCACCACTTGGATTTTATTGCTATAATTTTTTTCATCATTTTTTTTGGAATATATATTTTTTGGAGATATATCAAAGTACCTATTGCTAGGTTTTCAAAAAGATGATAAAATTTAAAGATATTTTTCAAGTTTTAGAATTTTTGACAATATATCATTTTTTCAAAATTTTTCAAGATCAATAAATATATACAAAGGATGCCCCTAGAAAAAATGGGCATCAAACTCTCAAGAAAGATCACATTGTGTAATCCCAATGTCTAGCAAGGTGGAGGACAAGAGGGATTAACAAGCTGGTGGAAGAGATGGAAGATAAGAGAATGAGGGAGAATGAAGAGAAGAAATCATGAAGGGAAAACTCCTCAAGAATACCCAAGTAGGGAAAAATTGTCATGTATAGAACATTTGAACAAGAAATGAAAGGCCAACATAGGATAAGTCATGAAAGCATAATGTAAAAGTAGGAAAGGATGTAGTCCAAAGGAGTAGAAATGTTAAGAGACTTCATAGCATCATGTTCTACTCTTTTGTATTAGATGAAGATCAAATGAGAAAAGGATAGTGAAAGACTAGAATGAATGGAGGAAAATATATATGAAGGCTAGACATGAAAGGAATGAAAGAAAAGTCATCTTAAGATAGCTCACAAAATATCCAAATGTTTGTATATAGGTCAACATTTCCAAGATCAAAGCAAGATGACATAATGGATGAAAGATGTAGAAGAACTATGCATGATGCCTAATTGCCAAGCTTTTATCATGGTACTTATCCCAGTTGCCACAAGGGAGTGGTTTTCACCATAGGATGAATTTATTTATCTTTAATTTTGCTACCAAGGCACCACAAGAAGTGGTTTTCACAAAGGCACACTTTCAATTTTTTCATTTTCTTTTTCTCTCTTTTTTTTTTTGAATATTTTGGAAGAAGGAAAGTTTTTTAGATAATTCTCCTTGAAAGGATAAACCATGATATACCAAAGATTAAAAATGATATGCTCAAATATGTTGAGAGGGAAATGAAGATGGAAGAGAAAAATGGATGATAAGGTTTTATGCAAAGTGAGTGAGGTTGGAAGATAGGAGGAATAGGAAAATGAGGAAAAATGATAGAAGGTAGAAGGATAGTGAATGGAAGGACTACGAAGGGGTATATAGAAAGGAAGGAAAGATCATGTTCAGAACACACCTTGAAGGGTGACAAGAGGATGGAGGAAATGTAAATGAAGGAATATGGTGAATGAATAGAAGAGGTTGTAGTTTAGGCACATGGTGATATTTTTTAGATGGATTCTTGTATTTATTTTTTTCCTTATATTGAAAATTCAAGTTACTCCCAAAAGACTTGGGATTTGTGGAAGAAGGAGGAGGATATGATTGGTTTATATGGGTTGGTGGATGAAAGGATATGCATCTACATTGATTGTGATGAAAGATAGGAGATAGAGGGACTTAAGGACCCAAGATGGATGACAAAGTAGGAGAGTTAGAATGGGAAGATGAAGGTACATAAGAAGCCAAGATGGAAGGAAGACATGAATCCCTTGGTATTGGTGGAGGAAGTCCAAGCATGAACATGGAAGATGAGAAAGGATGATCAATAAGTCCATCATCATCTATGTGACAACCAAGGACATCAACATTTTTTGAGTGAGCATTAGGATTTTCAATAGGATCATGACCATATTGAATAGGAGAAAATTCTTTGATAGGATTTTATGGATCTTGAAAAGACTTAGGAAGAGTAGAAAGTGGAAGCGAACATGGAGTGGTAGAACAAGAAGATGAAATACTTTGATCTTGACAAGGATCTTTAGATAGAATAGGCAAAGAATTTTGTTCACAATTTTTAGTAATCTCAAGGGAAATAGTGGAGGTAGTGTCTTCATCATACTTAGGAGGTGGATAAGTCATAGGATATGGAATAGTGACATCTTGAAGGAGACAAAAGGGTTCTTGATCTTGATCTTTCCTTAAATTCATAGCTTTAGCTTTTTGAGAGTCCTCTTGAGATGAAGCCACTTCTAAGGACATAGGAGAATATGAGGTTTGCATGATAGTATCTTGAGGAGATAGTGAATAACTAGTTGAAGTCAAAATAGTAGGCATAGCATCACATGAAGGTTGAGTATCTTTAGTCTTAGTAGCATGAAAAAGGTTTTCAGCCAAGTGTATATTAGCCTGAGTTTCTTTTAGAGGCAGCCTTTGACTATACACATAATTAGTATGGAAAAAATAAGGCTCTTTGTTTGATGGAGGAATGTTGGATACCTTTGGACTTATGGGAGTTGCATAAGTAGTGGAAGAAGTGGAGGTGTCAATGAGAAAATCACTAGACATAGATTCTTCAACATGATCTTTCTCAAGAGAGGCATCCTCATTACATAAGTTATTAGGAATTTCAACATCAATGATTCTATCATCAATAAGATCTTGAATTATACATTTCAATGCAATGAAAGCTTTAGTTTTATGACCTTTTCTTGTATGGTAGCTATAATAGTGATCATCTCTCTAGCATGAAAGTTTTACCTCAGGTTCATAAGGTCTAGATTTGCATGGTAAAGTAATTCTCTTGTTTGCAACTAAGGTCTCAAGAACCATTTCATATGAAAATCCCAAAGGAGTAAAAGTTCTCTCAAAAGTATGTCTAGGACCATTTTTTTCATTCCCATCTTGGTCAAAGATAGGTCCATCATGAAATATTGGCATATTCTCAAAGGAGTTATTACTCGCTTTCTCTCTCAAGAGGTCTTTGGATATAGAAGATAAAGACAAAATGGTATCTTGATGTTTTTCAAATATTTCATCAAGGCATTTATGTTGGAAATACAAATGGGAAATGTATACTTTTGGGGGGAGGGGAGTGGGGGGGGGGTGGTGAATTAGAACTACTAATCTCTAACCAATAAAACTTTTAACTTTAAAACAATGCATGCATAAACATATTGAAATACAATATAAAGTAAATGCATCAACATAAATTTCACTTGTTAAGGTTACATAGTTTGACCATTCTCATGATTTGGCTTACGAAAGGCCTGCCCTATTAAAGGCTTACAAAGGATTGTTAGATCCCACCCTTTTAAAGGATTTTTACCACCCTATTAAAAGTGTGCCTAGCTAAAGAACTTTAGACCGATCACTTGGAATATCACCCTGTTAAAGGATTTCACAATGATTGTTAAGTCAACCTTAATAAAAAGGATTTCATCCTACCAATATAGTTTTTATAAAGTACACTAGAATGTTTGATCTAACTACTTACAATCTGGTATTACTAATTTTAGATCTCAATTTAGTCCATTTTGATCCTTTCAGATCTGATATGAAATTGTTGTATCCTTGATCCTCTATTCTACAAATTGATTCTATAATTTTGTCCTTCTTCTAAGTCACCTTGAATGTATACTAATCAATTCAGCCCTTTCACTATTAGCATCACCTCCTTGCATGCATTCGCTAATGCTCTCTCTCATTACTTGAATTATGGGGCTTTGTCTCCCTTTAAAAAGACTTTGGTGGCTTAGGGTTAGGTATGAACCTATGATTGAGATTCATTCATTTTCTTGCTTAATTCCTTCCATTTTTGTAATTGGTTGTATGTTGATCACATAGGGAATCCAAATAGATTTAATCTTGTCTTCAAAGCTTTGAGATCTATCCATAAGTTGGCTCAAAAATGGTTTACATAGTTGTTTGTGCCATCACAAATAACTAGGTCCATTTTGTGTTGCTCGACACTTGATAGTATTGATGCTTGAAACATACTATAATTTTTTCTGGCTTGGCACTTTAACTTTCTTGGCATCTACTATTCACTCAGTACTTTTACTTGCTCGACACTTACTATTTACTCGGCACTTGACCTACTTGACATCTATACATATTATACTTTTCATATGTTACTAGCTTAGCATGAACTTAATAAAAGTCTTAAGTCTGTTGACACTCAATTGTCAAAACCAATCTAAGATCAACAATCTCTACCTTTGACATGAGTGGCAAAAACACTTAACTATAAATGATGAATCTAATCTCCTCAAGTATAATATACATCCAATTTGGCATATATTCAAATTTTCAAAATTGTTCAAAATTTTGTAATGGACTATATACCTCAAAATTTTGTGACTCCCCTTGATTTTATGTGTCTTTTCTGTATCCAAAATCTCTTTGAGTATATTTTCCTCTTGGTGTTACTCTTTGTCTTCAGTCATTCTAATACTCTTTATCTAATGTGATCTAATATGCCCAAATTCTACTTTTCTGTTGTTTGCTCCCCCTTAGTTTGTTCTTCTCTCTATTTACTTTATCTCCCCTTTTACATGTCTCCCCCTTGCATATATTGCCCCTTGTAATATTTCTCCCCCTTTTTGACACTTCTGTCAAAGGGTCTATACATTAAGTGTGTATTTATCTAGAAAGTCCTTATTCACTTCCATTACAATCTTAAGAGCAACATCATAGTTGTCTATTGTAACATCTAATGATTTGATTTGGATGGTTGTCTCTACTCCAAGGTGAACTAAGCCATTAAATGTTGAAATATTAGGATATTTCTTTAGCCTATACTATGGATTGGTCAAGGATCTTCTTTAGATCCTCTCTAGTTAGTGGATTGACATTCTAAGTTGAGCTGTTAGGGACATCTTTCACTTTTATTGTGACTGTAGGTGTGTTTGTGTCATGTGGAGGGATTAATGGTGGAAATTATGTGTCTTACAAACTTTGATCTATTTGCTACTCCTTAGCTATTTCCATTTCATCTCCCTTTTGTTGTGCCTCCTCCACTATGTTACCTTCCTTTTCTTTCTCAGCTTCTCTTTCCTTATAATTATCCTCATCTTCTGCATTTTTCCTCCCCTCAAAGGGATCCTATTCTCCTTCCTTGACAGTAGTCAAGCCATATATCAAATTCCACATTTGAGTGGATTTCTTTACAAAATCTTCAATCTTGTTTTGAAGTATGTTGAAGGCTGTATACTTGGGTGCAAACTTTCTACCATGTTTCTTATTTTCTTTTCCTATTTTCCCTTTTGACAATTTTGGAATCAATTGTGCCAATGTAGACTCTCTTAATTCATTTTCCATATTTATGCAATAATGCCATTTATTCTCAAAAATTGAATACAAGTCTTTGGGCATTGTATTATCAAATTCAAGTGCGATATTCTTGAATTTTTCCCTAATTCTTCAGCCTTATTTTGATCTTCTCCACCCAATTTATTTAAATCAATATTTTTCAAACCAGTTAAGTCTAAATTATCCCTAACATTATCAAAAATGTTTTCAATATTAGACTTGGGAGGATGACTTACCACTCTGAACTGGCTTGTGTCTTCTAACTTAGTCCTTTCATCATCAATCTTAGGTTGTGCAACATATTTTCTCCTTAATCTCTTCTACATAGGACCTTGTCATTTAGTAGCCTTCTTCTTTTCCTTTACTTGCTCCTTACCCTTTTGAGTGGTGGCCCTTGTGGTGGCTCTTGTAGCTAGAGCAATAGGCTTTGCAAGGCTTGGTTTTGCAATTTTCGTTCCCTTTGGCTAAGGGGTATGTGCAGGATCATGTTGTGCCAAAAAGTGGCAATGTGAAAAAAATAGAGTTTGAACACGTCTAAAAGTGCTTCAAAATCCGCTCTAACTTTTTTTGACCTATCCAAGTACCAAACCTGGAAAGTAAGGCCCAAGCCTTATCAGATATCCGATTTGAGATCGGATATCGGATCTCATATCGGATATCCGATATTGGTGGCATAAAAATTGGAGGGAAAAGGCACAAAAATTAGAGGGGAAAATAAATTTGTAAGTGATATAACTAATTTGAGTTATGAAATGTGTAAAGAGATAATAGATAACCTATAAATATATAGTATAATAAGATAACTATTATATATAAAATAATATATAATCTATATATTATATAATAATATAATATAATATTTTATATATATATATAATGTAATGTAAAGATATAATATATAATCTATTAATATATAATAATATATTTTGTTATTATTATTATTATTATCTATAAATATAATATATATTATTATAATATATTATTATTATTTTTACTATATTTTTATTAAATATAATAATGTAATATATTATATATATGTTATTAATACATATTATTATTATTATCATATATAAAATATAATCTATAATATATTATTATTATTATTATCATATGTAAATTATAACATATAATATATTATGTTATTATTATTATAATCTATAAATTATATATATATATATATATATATATTTATATATATTTATATATGATTGTTATACTATATTATTATTATTTTTACTATATTATTTCTAGTGGAGTCATTTATATGGGTCAAAAGGGTTCACAGGATGACTTATGACCCCTTTCGACACATTCCATGACAACATATGTCCCTAAGGGATATTAGGACCCCTAGAGACATATTAGAATAGTTTATATGAGTCAAAGGGGGTCACAGGATGACCTATGAACCCTTTCGACATATTATAAGATGACATTTGTCCCTAGGGGTCCTAGGACACTTAGGGACATATTAGAATCATTCATATCGGTCGAAGGGGTTCATAGGGTGACCAATGACCACCTTCGACACATGCCACGATTACATATGTCCTTAGGGGTCCTAAGACCCCTAGGGACATATTAGAATCATTAATATGGGTCGAAGGGGATCATAGGGTGACATATGACCCCCTTCGACACATTCCACGATGACATATGTCCCTAAGGGTCCTAAGACCCCTAGGGACATATTAGAATCTTTCATATGGTTTGAAAGGGGTCATAGGGTGAACTATGACCCCCTTCGACAATTACATGATGACATATGTCCCTAGGGGTCCTAGGACACCTAGGATATATTAGAATGCTTCATATGGGTCAAAGGGGGTCATAGGTTGACCTATGACCCCCTTTGACCCATTAAATGATGACATATGTCTTTAGGGGTCCTAGGACCCCTAGGGACATGTTAGAATCATTCTTATCGGTCAAAGGGGCTCATAGGGTGACTTATGACCCCCTTTGACTCATTAGATGATGACATATGTCCCTAGGGGTCCTAGGACCCCTAGGGACATATTAGAATCATTCTTATGGGTCAAAAGGGGTCATAGGTTGACTTATGACCCTCTTCGACACATTACATGATGACATATGTCCCTAGGGGTCCTAAGACACCTAAGGACATATTAGAATGCTTCATATGGGTCAAACAGTGTCATAGGTTGACCTATGACCCCCTTCGACCCATTAAATGATGACATATATAGCTAGGTGTCCTAGGAACCCTAGGGACATATTATAATTATTCTTATGGGTCAAAGGGGATGATAGGTTGACCTATAACCCCCTCTGACCCATTACATGATGACATATGTCCCTAGGGGTCCTAGGAACCCTAGGGACATATTAGAATATTTCATATAGGTCAAAGGGGGTCATAGGTTGACCTATGACCTCCTTCAAACCATTAAATGTCAACATATATCCATAGGGGTCCTAGGACCCCTAGGGACATTAGAATCTTCGACCCATTACATGACAATATATGTCCCTAGGGGTCCTAAAATCTCTAGGGACATATTAAAATTATTCATATGGGTTAAAGGGGGTCGTAGATTGACCTATGACCTCGTTCGACCTATTACATGATGACATATGTTCCTAGAGGTCTTAGGATCCCTCGGGAAGTATTAGAATCATTCATATGGGTCAAAGCGAGTCATAGGTTTACCAATGACCCCCTTTTACCTATTAAATGATGACATATGTCTCTACTAGTCCTAGGACCCCTAGGGACATATTAGAATTGTTCTTATGGATCAACGATGGTCATAGGTTGACCTATGACCCCCTTCAACCTATTAAATGATGAAATTTGTCCCTAGGGGTGCTAGGACCCCTAAGGACATATTAGAATCGTTCTTATAGGTCAAAGGGGGTCATTGGTTTACCTATAACCCCCTTCGACCCATTACATGATGAAATATGTCCCTAGGGGTCCTAAGACCCCTAGGGACATATTAAAATCCTTCTAATCGATCAAAGGGGGTCATACCCTATAACCCCCTTCGACCCATTACCTGACGACATATGTCCATAGGGGTCCTAGGACCCCTAGGGACATATTAGAATGCTTCATATGGATCAAAGCGGGTCATAGATTGATATATGACCCCCTTCAACCCATCAAATGATGACATATCTCCCTGGGGTCCTAGGACCCCTAGGGAAATATTAGAATCATTTTTATGGCTCAAAGGGGGTCACAGGTTAATCTCTGACCCACTTCGACATATTACATGATGACATATGTCCCTAGGGGTCCTAAGACCCCTAGAAACATATTAGATTCGTTCATATGGATCAAAGGGGGTCAAAGGTTGACCTATGACCCCCTTTGACCCATTAAATGATGACATATGTCCCTAGGGGTCCTAAGAGCCCTAGGGACATATTAGAATCATTCTTATGGGTCAAAGGAGGTCATAGGTTGACCTATGACCCCCTTTGACCAATTCCATAATGACATATTTCTCTAGGGGTCCTAAGACCCCTAGAAATGTCTTAAAATTGTTCATGACCCATTACATGATGACATATGTCCCTAGGGGTCCTAGGACTCCTAGGGACATATTATAATCTTTCATATGGGTCTAAGGGGGTCATAGGTTGACCTATGACCCCCTTCAATGCATTATATGACAACATATGTCCCTAGGGGTCCTAGGACCCGTAGGGACATATTAGAATTGTTTATATGGATCAAAGGGGGTCATAGGTTGACCTATGACTTGCTTCGACTTATTAAATGATGATATATGTTCTTAGGGGTCTTAGGACCCTTAGGTACATATTAGAATCATTCGTATGGGTCAAAAGGAGTCATAGGTTGACCTATGACCACCTTCGACACATTACATGATGACATATGTCCCTAAGGATCCTAGGTACCTTAGGGACATATTAGAATGCTTCATATAGGTCAAACCATATGACCCCCTTTTATCCATTAAATGACAAGATATGTCCCTAGGGGTCCAAGGACCCTTAGGGACATATTAAAATTATTCTTATGGGTCAAAGGGGGTCATAGATTGAACCATTACATGATGACATATGTCCTTAGGGATCCTAGGACCCTTACAGACATATTAGAATGCTTCATATGGGTCAAAAGGGTTCATAGGTTGACCTATGACCCCCTTCAACCCATTAAATGATGACATATGTCCGTAGGTGTCCTAGGACACCTAGGGACATATTAGAATGCTTCATATGGGTCAAAAGGTGTCATAAGTTGACCTATGACCCTCTTCGACCCATTAAATGATGACATATATTCGTAGGGGTCCTAGGACCCCTAGAGACATATTAGAATCATTCTTATGGGTCAAAGGGGGTGATAGGTCAACCTATGTCCCTAGGGGTCATAAGACCCCTAGGGACATATTAGAATCATTCTTATGGGTCAAAGGGGGTTATAAGGTGACGTATGACCCCATTTGACCCATTAAATGATGACATATGTTTTTAGGTGTCTTAGGACCCCTAGGGACATATTACAATCGTTCTTATGGGTCAAAGGGGGTCATAGGTTGACCTATAACCCCCTGTGACCCATGACATATGTCCCTAGGGGTCTTAGGACCCCTAAAGACATATTAGAATATTTCATATGGGTCAAAGGGAGTCATAGGTCAATCTATGACCCCCTTCAACCCATCAAATGACAATATATATCCCTAGGGGTCGTAGGACCCTTAGGGACATATTAGAATCTTCGACCCATTATATGATGACATATGTCCCCAGGGGTTCTAGGATCCCTTGGAACATATTAGAATCATTCATATGGGTTAAAAGGGGTCATAGGCTGACCTATGAACCCGTTCAACCCATTACATGATGACATATGTCCCCAGGGGTCCTAGGATCCCTGGGGACATATTAGAATCGTATATATGGGTCAAAGGAGGTCCTATGGACTTATGTCCCTAGGGGTCTTAGGGACTTATTAGAATCATTTTTTTGGGGTCAAAGGGGGTCATAGCTTGACCTATGACCCCTTTGGACACATTACGTGACGACATATGTCCCTAGGGGTCCTAGAACCCCTAGTGACATATTAGAATAGTTCTTATGGGTCAAAGGGGCTAATAGGGTGACTTATGACCCCCTTCAACCCATTACATGATGACATATGTCCTAGGGATATATTAGAATTGTTCTTATGGGTGCAATGGGGTTATAGGTTGACTTATGACCCACTTCGACACATTACATGATGACATATGTTCCTAAGAGTCCTAAGACCCTTAGGGACATATTAGAATTATTTATATGGGTCAAAGGTTGTCATAAGTTGACTTATGACCTCCTTCAACTCATTAAATGATGACATATGAACCTAGTGGTCCGAGGACCCTTAGGGACATATTAGAATTGTTCTTATGGGTCAAAGGGGGTCATAGGTTGTCTTATTTCCCCCTTTGACCCTTTATATGATGACATATGTCCCTAGGGGTCCTAGGACCCCTAGAGACATATTCAAATCATTCTAATGGGTTCAAGGGGGTCATAGGCTGAACTATGACCCCTATGACCCCCTTCGACAGATTACATGATGAAATATGGCCCTAGGTGTCTTAGGACCCCTAGGGACATATTAGAATTGTTCATATGGGTCAAATGGGGTCATAGTTTCACCTATGACCCCCTTCGACCCATTACATGATGACATATGTACTTAGGGGTCATCATTTAATGTGTTGAAGGGGGTCATAGGTCAACCTATCACCCCCTTTGACCCATAAGAAGCATTCTAATATGTCCCTAAAGGGTCGTATGACTCTTAGGGACATATGTCATCATGTAATGGGTCAAAGGGGGCCATAGATAAACCTATGACCCCCTTAGACCTATAAGAATGATTCTAATATGTCCCTAGGGTTTAGAGGACCCTTAGAGACATACGGCATCATGTAATGGTTCAAAGCGGGTCATAAGTCAACCTATTACCACCTTTGACACATAAAAATGATTACATATGTCATCATGTAATGCGTTGAAGGGGGTCATAGGTCAACCTATGACCCCCTTTGTCTCATAAGAATGATTCTGATATGTCCCTAGGGGTCGTAGGACCCTTAGAGACAAATGTTTTCATTTAATGGGTCGAAGGGGATCATAGATCAATCTATGACCCCCTTCGATTCATATAAATGATTCTAATATGTCCCTAGGGGTCTTAGGACCCATAGGGACATATGTTTTCATGTAATGTGTTGAAGGGGGTCGTAGATCAACCTATGACACCTTTTGACCCATAAGAATGATTCTCATATGTCTTTAGGAGTCCTAAGGACATATGTCATCATGTAATGGGTCAAAGAGGGTCATAGGTCAACCTATGACCTCCTTTGACCCATATGAACAATTCTAATATGTCCCTAGGGGTCCTAGGACTGTTAGGGATATATGTCATCATTTAATGGGTCAAAGGGGGTCATAGGTCAACTTATGACCTCCTTTGACCAAAATAAACAATTCTAATATGTCCTTAGGGGTCCTAAAAGCCCTAGTGACATATGTCATCATTTAATGGGTCGAATGGACCTATGACCCCCTTTTTCTCATATGAAAAATTGTAATATGTCATTAAGTGTCCTATGACTCGTAGGGACATATGTCATCATGTAATGTGTCAAAGAGGATCATAAGTTGACCTATTACCCCATTTGACCCATAAGAATGATTCTAATATGTCCCTAGGGGTCTTAGGACCCTTGGAGACATATGTTGTCATGTAATGGGTTGAAGGGTGTCATAGGTCACCCTATGACCCCCTTTGACTCATAAGAATGATTCTAATATGTCCCTAGGGATCTTAGGACCCCTAGGGACATATGTCATCATGTAAAAGGTCAAAAAGAGTCATAGGTCAACCTATGACTCCTTTTGACCCATAAGAACGATTCTAATATGTCCCTAGGGTTCTTAGGACCCTTTTGGATATATGTCATTATGTAATTTGTCGAAGGGGGTCATAGGTCAACTTATGACCCTTTTTGACACATAAGAAGCATTATAATATGTCTTTAGGGGTTCTAGGACCCCTAGAGACATATGTCATCATGCAATGGGTCAAAGGGGGTCATAGGTCAACCTATGACCCCCTTTGACCCATATGAACAATTTTAATATGTCCCTATGTGTCCTATGACCCGTAGGGACATATGTCATCATGTAATGGGTCAAAGGGGGTCATAGGTTGACCTATGACCCCTTTTGACCCATAAGAATGATTCTAATACGTCCCTAGGGGTCCTAGGACCCCTAGGGACATATGTCATCATGTAATGGGTTGAAGGGTGTCATGGGTCACGCTATGACCACCTTTGACTCATAAGAATGATTCTAATATTTGCCTAGGGGTCCTAGGACCCCTAGGGACATATGTCATCATGTAATACATTGAAGGGGGTCATGGGTCAACCTATGATCCCTTTTGACCCATAAGAACAATTCTCATATGCCCCTAAGGGTTGTAGGAACATATGTCATCATCTAATGTGTCAAAGGGGGTCATAGGTCAACCTATGACCCCTTTTGATCTATATGAACAATTCTAATATGTCTCTAGTGGTTTTAGGATCCCTAGGGACACATGTCATCATTTATTGGGTCAAAGGTGATCATAGGTCAACCTATGACCCCTTTCGATCCATATGAACAATTCTAATATGTCCCTAGGGGACCTAGGACCCCTAGGGACATATGTCATCATGTAATGTGTCGAAAGGAGTCATAGGTCAACCTATGACCCCTTTTGACCTATAATAATGATTCTCATATGTTCCTAGGGGTCCTAAGGACATATGTCGTCATGTAATGGGTCAAAGGGGGTCATGAGTCAACCTATGACCCCCTTTGACCCATATGAACAATTCTAATATGTCCCTAATCGTCCAAGGACCCCTAGGGACATATGTCATCATTAAATAGGTCGAAGGGGGTCATAGGTCAACCTATGACCCTATTTGATCCATATGAATAATTCTAATATGTCCCTAGGGGTTCTAAGACCCCTAGGGACATATGTCATCATTTAATGGGTTGAAGGGGTTCATAGGTCAACTTATGATCTCCTTTGATCTATATGAATAATTCTAATATGTCCCTACAGGTCTTAGGACCCCTAGGGACATATGTCATCATTTAATGGGTCGAAGGGGGTCCTAGGTCACCCTATGACCCCCTTTAACCCATATGAACGATTCTAATATGTCCCTAAGGGAAAATGTCTTCATGTAATGGGTCGAAGGGTGTCATAGGTCAACCTATGACCCCCTTTGACCCATATGAATGATTCTAATGTCCCTAGGGGTCCCAAGACCCCTAGGGACATATGTCATTATGTAATTTGTCGAAGGGGGTCATAGGTTTTCATAGGTCAACCTATGACCCCTTTCGACCTATAAGAATGATTTTAATATGTCTTTAGGTGTCCTAGGACCTCTAGGGACATATGTTATTATGTAATGGGTTGAAGGGGATCATAAGTCAACCTATAAGCCTGTTTGACCCATATGAATGATTCTAATATGTCTTTAGGGGTGCTAGGACCCCTAAAGACATATGTCGTCATGTAATGGGTCAAAGGGGGTCATAGGTCAACCTATGACCCCCTTTGACCCATAAGAATGATTTTAATATGTCCCTATGGGTCGTAGACCCTTAGGGACATATGTCATCATTTAATGAGTTGAATGGGGTCATAGGTCAACCTATGACCCCCTTTGACCCATAAGAATGATTCTAATATATCCTTAGGGGTCCTAGGACCCCTAGGGACATATGGCGTCATGTAATGCATCGAAGGGGGTCATAAGTCAACCAATGACCTCCTTTGACCCATAAGAACGATTCTAATATGTCACTAGGTGTCTTAGGACCCCTAGGGACATATGTTGTTATGTAATAGATCAAAGGGACCTATGACCCCCTTTGAATCATATATATTAATAATATACATATATATTAATAATATATATATATATATATGTGGTTATTATATTTAATAAAAATATTACGTTATTTTATATATATAATATATTATAATACATATTTACATAGTAATATAACAAAAATAATTTATAAATTATAAGCTATAAAACATTATGTTATAATATATATATATATATTATATATATATATTACTTTATTATATTTAATAAAAATATTACGTTATAATATTTAGTAAAAATAATAATAATATAAATTATATTTATAGATTATAATGAGAATAACATAATATATTATATGTTATATCTTTACATTACGTTATTATATATATATAATATATTATAATACATATTTACATAGTAATATAACAAAACTAATTTATAAATCATAAGCTATAAGTCTTAAATTCGATTTTCCCTCCAAAATTGGTTGAGATTTTAAATTTCTCACCAAAATCCACCTAACCATATCGGATATCCGATTTCAAATCGGATATCTGATTTGAAATCCGATATCCGATTTCAAATCTGATATTTGATTAGGCTTGGTATTTACCAAGCCTACTCGGTCAACCCAAAAGATGTGTTTGAAGAGGGTTTTAGTGATACTTAGACTTCGATTAGTTGTCTGAAAATGTTATTTTCATTGAAATTGAATGAAACAAAAAGGGTTTTTTAATATTGCTCTCAAGATTTCATCAATATAATTTCTGTCAAATTCTGAGATCGATAAGTATTTATTAGTTAATTTTCAATGTAGATTATTGTAAAGTGCTGATTGACATACTAATTAAAAAACAACTATAATTTTTAAATGGTATAACATTTTTTAAATCTAAAAGTTGCGTCACATTCTATGCTTCGCCTTGTATAAGAAAAAAAATAAAAAATAAAATTTGGTAAAATTTTCTATTAGTTAAGGTGGTCAGACACGAGACTTTTTTTTTCTGAAAATTTTTTGGTAGAAAATTCATATTTAATTATTTATTTGGAATAAAAATACAAAAAAATATGCGTCACATCCGAGCATGAGTCTACTTTTCATATCTATAATTATATTAAAAAAAATTGTCATTTGATTTTGATTAAGGTGGTCAGACATACACCTACTTTTTATTTTTGCCCTGAAATTTTTGTAGTACTGCATTAAAATTCAAACTTTTGACCAATCAATTATTTTTTTCTCCTGATAAGGCCTAGTAGTTTAGAAACTACATTCAATTTTCTACAGATTATTTTCTTACAACTTCTTGATATAAAGTCCATAACCACTTGAAAATTATGTGTCAAGTTGACATAACCCTAATTTTTTGATCTTTCACTACCACTTAAGGCCATAGTTTGGTACACCATGATCCTGCACATACCCTAAGTTGCAGGCTATGTCTTAGCCTTTCTCTTCTTTGGTTCTTGTTTTTCTAGTGCTTACTCAGCTTGTTCCTCCTCAATGACTTCTTCTTCTTCATCTTCACCCATGCCTTGGGTTAGGTCAAGAGGTTCTTGGCCCTACTCTCGTTCTTCCTCTTCTTCTTCTTCTTCATCATCTTCATCATTGTCTTCAGTTCCTTCACCAAATTGAGCTTTCAACTTTCTCCCCATTTTAACTTTCCTTTTTAGAGTTGAGGATATTTTCAATTCCATTTCAACCTTGGATTTCACAACATCATAGTTGTCAAAGAATTTTGCTGACTCGTCAACTTCCTTTGCGAGTAGTCCAGTGATGGCAGTTGATGCCTTATCTATGTTGATTTCATAACCCAAAGGCCTTAGCCATCTCACTCTAGGTACTGTAGCATGGATAAAGTTGTAGTCAATTTATACCAAGAAAAAAATTCAATGTAGTACTTCTCCACTAGGGAAACAAGAATTCTTAGCCTTTGTTTCATGGATTGCTTAAAATCCTAAAAGTAACTAGTCATTACTAACTCAAAATTGTCTCCCATTTGTCCAATGTACTCATTTATTTGCACAGCCATAGAACTATTGGTCTTCCATCCTACTCTACCAAAAGATAAAAATTTATTTTGAAAATAAAAGAATATGCATACCAAAATTGAACCAAATTTTCATTGAACACTTTTGGATTTCCTTATTACTCCTAGGTTCTCCATTATTTGCTACAATTGTAGCTTTACAAGATCATAAGTATGATCTTTCTTCACAATTTTATATCCTACATCAACTACCATACAAGGAACACTATTCAGTCAACTTGACTGATAGAATTTGTGTGATATGACCCTTATTACAAATTCAAGAAGTGGATCCTTGATAGTATCAATGGTCATTCCTCTCTATTTCCACTTTGCCCTTGTATTTCACTCAATCACTTCTTTAGAGTCACTCCTTAGGTTCTTGGGCCAATCTAGGGTTGGATTTATTATAACCCTATGTACAATCCTCTTTGATAGTGGGTAAGTGCACCAAGTTGTGGTGCCAAAAGGGAGGTATAAGTGGACACTTTTTTTCTAAAATTAGCAATTTCTAAACTTCAACAAGAATTTGAAGATAGTTACGCTCAAAATTTTAAGATGTGACAAAAGCAAAAGTAGTAGTCCTTTGAATCTAGTTTCTAAACTACCAATTTTTTTTTCAAAATGGTTTAGTTTTAGGTACTCAAAAAAGGGGGCCATAGAAGTGGTACTATTTATTCCAAAAAATATATAACACAGTACAAAGTGTGGCGCCCCTAAAATTTTAACTTTTTTTTTTTTGAAATTCTTTAATCACTCTGGTCAAAGGTTACCTAACACTATGTAGTTTATCCTAGATTTTTTGGGTAATTTCATAAAGTGTATTTTTTATAATGAATTTTTTAATTAGATACATCCCAAAAATATGAAATATCTATGTGCTCTCCCTAGAAATGATTGAAAACTAATCTAAAATCAAAACTTCTTTTTTTCAAAGTGTGTAGAATGGAGTCTAGTTTCTAAAGAAACTAGGTTGTTGCAAAATTTGACAAATGAGCTAAAATCTACAGTCCAATTAGTACGTGTTGATTTTTGACAAAAAATGGATATACATTCAAAAGAAATTATAGATTAAAAGCTTGAAATAGTTCAAATAAAAAATAAATTATATGGTTATATAGCTAACACAGAGACCTACAATGTCATGTAACCTAATTTTATCAATGCTCAACCATGAGAAAACTTGAAAGAGAGAACACAAGAAAAATCAATCATTTTTTGTATGTTTGTAGAAAAACATGTCTTAGACTAGTTTACAAACTCCAAACCTTTAGGTTGGGTCCCCAAGGAAAAACCAAACCTTAGGCTTGGTAGAATGTAAAGCTTTGAATAGCATGTGCACCCTATAGCCCATATGCACTATTTAAAGCTTTTTAAATTTAAATCTTAATAACACATGCAAGATTTAGTGTGCACACACTATTGAGACCTAAATAATGCATAGAGAGGGAAGGAGAGAGGTAGAGCAAGAGTGAGAGAGAGAGAGAGGAGAGGGAGGATGGGTGTGTGTGTGTGTGTGTGTGAGAGAGAGAGAGAGAGAGAGAGAGAGAGAGAGAGAGAGAGAGAGAGAGATTATGGGATGGGAAAGAGGAGAGAGAGAGAGTAGGGGATGGGAGAGAGAGGAAGTGAGAGAGAGAGTAATGGTAGGAGAGAGAGAGTATGGGATGGGAGAGAGAGGAAGTGTGAGAGAAAGTAGGGGTGGTAGAGAGAGAATACATGATGGGAGAGAGAGGAAGCGTGAGAGAGTAGGGGTGATAGAGAGAGTATGGGATGGGAGAGAGAGATTGAGAGTAGGGGATGGTAGAGAGAGAGTAGGCAGTGGGAGAGGGAGTGAGAGAGGGAGAGAGCGAAGGATGGGAATGTGTGTGTGAGAGAGAGTAGGGCATGGGAGAGAGTGTGAGAGTGTGAGAGAGAGTAGTGTGATAGAGAGAGAAAGCAGGGGATGAGAGATGGAAGAGAGAGAGTAGGGGATGGGAGAGAGGAAGTGTGAGAGATAGTAGGGGTGGCAGAGAGAGTATAAGATGGGAGAGATAGATTGAGAGCAAGGGATAGGGGAGAGAGAGAGAGTAGGTGGTGGGAGATGGAGTGGGAGAGGGAAAAAGAGAGATAGAAGGATGGGAATGTGTGTGTGAGAGAGAGAGTAAGGGATGGGGGAGAGGGGAATGGGGGTGTCTGTGTGTGAAAGAGAGAGAGTAGGGGATGAGAGAGGGGAGAGAGAGTAGCCTGAGAGGAGAGTAGGTAGTGGGAGAGGGAGTGGGAGAGGGAGAGAGAGGGGGATGAGAGTGTGTGTAAGAGAGACAATAGGGCATGAGAGAGTGTGTGAGAGAGAATAGGGGCAATAGAGAGTAGGGGATGGAAGAGAGAGTAGAGAGGGAGAGAGAGGGAGAGAGAGAGTAGCTGGTGGGAGAGGGAGTGAGAAAGGGGGAGAGAGAGGGGGGATGGGAGTGTGTGTGAGAGATCTAGAGAGTAAGGGATGGGAGAGGAGAGAAAGAGGAGGGATGAGAGTGTGTGGGTATGTGAAAGAGAGAGAGTAGGGGATGGGAGAGAGTAAGTGGTGAGAGAGGGAGTGGGAGAGGGAGAGAGAGGGGGATGGGAATATGTGTAAGAGAGAGAGTATGGGATGATAGAGAGTAAAAGATGGGAGAGAGAGAGTGAGAGTAGGGGATGGGAGAGAGAGTAGAGAGGGAGAGAGAGATAGTAGGTAGTGGGAGAGGGAGTGGGAGAGGGAGAGAGAGGGGGGATGGGAGTTTGTATGAGAGATCTAGAGAGTAGGGGATAGGAGAGGAGAGAGAGGGGGGATGGGAGTGTGTGTGTGTGAAAGAGAGAGAGTAGGGGATGGGAGAGAGTATCCTAAGAGAGAGAGTAGCAGATGGGAGAGAGAGAGTAGGTGGTGAGAGAGGGAGTGGGAGAGGGAGAGAGAGGGGGGATGGGATGTGTGTAAGAGAGAGTAGGAGATGGGAAAGAGTGTGAGAGAGTGAGAGAGAGTAGGGGGTGGTAAAGAGAGTAAGAGTAGGGGATAGGAGAGAGAGAGAGAGTTGGTGATGGGAGAGGGAGTGGGAGAGGGAGAGTGAGAGAGAGAGAGAGGAGGATGAGAGTGTGTGAGAGAGAGAGAGAAGAGGGGATGGGAGAGGGTAGAGAGAGAGAGAGAGAGAGAGAGAGAGAGAGAGAGAGTGGGGGGGGGATGGGAGAGATAGATTAGGTGATGGGAGTGGGAGTAGGATAGGTAGAGTGAGAGAGACTAGGGGATGGGAGAGGAGAGAGAGAGAGAGTAGGGGATGGGAGAGAGAGAGAGAGTAGGTGGTGGGAGAGGGAGAGTGAGAGAGAGTAGGGGATGGGAGAGGGGAGAGAGTAAGAGAGAGTAGGGGATGGAGAGGAGAGAGAGTAGGGAGAGAGCAAGAGCGAGTAGGGAATGGGAGAGGAGAGAGAGTAGGGGATGGGAGAGAGAGAGAGTAGGGGGTGAGAGAGGGAGAGTGAGAGAGAGTAGGGGATAGGAAAGGAGAGAGTGAGAGAGAGAGCCGGGGATGGCAAAGGAGAGAGAGAGAAAGAGAGAAGAGGGAATGGGAGAGTAGAGAGAGTGAGAGAGTAGGGGATGGGAGAGAGAGTGAGAGAGAGTAGGTAATGGGAGAGGGATTAAGAGAGGGAGAGTGAGAGAGAGAGTAGGGGATGAGAGAGGAGAGAGTGAGAGAGAGTAGGGGATGGGAGAGGAGGGAGAGTAGGGAGAGAGAGTAGGGGATGGGGGATGGTTTTCTAGGAAGAAATTTATTTTCAAATAGTGCATACACACTATAGTGTGTACATTCTTTATAGTGCATATGCACTATAATACATACACACTATCTGAAATCACAAAAAAATGGTCATAAAGTAAGTTTGGGTGCTGATCCATATTCTACTATTTTTCTATTGTGCATTCTATTATTTTGGTAGAAAACATGAGTTTCAAGCTGTTGGAAGTTAGCAAACACTATTTAAAAACTTTTTGAAGCTAACAAACACTAAATTCAATCAGTGGATATGCTATTTGAAGGCTTTTTGAATATTCTTTCTATATAAAAGGTTAGTGCAATCTTTTTAAAATATTGTTTGTTGATATATAGAGACAAATTTGATTATAATTTGACATGTCATTTAATATATATTGAATTCATTGAAATTTGTATGTTTGAATGAATTGTTATTTGGAAATAGTTAGAAATTTGGCAAGTTGTTTGATATATATTATGTATTTATTGAAATGATTGTAATTTTTATATGTATTTAAATGATTTGTAATTTAAAATTTGTAAGTAATTCAAATGTTTGAATAATTTTACATATAGAAATCATCATAATGCCAAGGAAGAAATCAAAAACTCAAATAAAGGAAGAGAGGGAGGCAGATTTGGCAATTAAAAGAGATGAAATGAAACTACTATGTGAACAAAGAAAATTGAAAAGAAATAATGAAGATTTGATTTTTAAAGATGAACAAGAACTATGATACAAAGAAACAAAGATGAAGAATTGGAAAGACAAAGAGAACAAATGAGACTATTATGCTCAAGAAGACAATTGAATTGTGAAGCTACACCATCTTCCAATGTTGGAGACATATCATCCTCTCATGTTGAAGAGACACTAATTTGTAGATCTAACAATGTACACACTTCATCATGTCATGTTGAAGGCACAACATCAACATATCAAGTAGGTGATATTCCATCTTTTTCATCTTATTGCCAAGGAACATCATCTTCATTTCAAGGTACACAAAAAACTCAACCTTATATTGATGTTCAAAATGTTGAGGGAATGGAAGAGATTATAACACCTTCTAGAATTCATTTTAGAAGACCAAAATATTTGGTTGATATTGATACTAACATTTTGAAATCAATACCTAACAAGATTAGCAAGTGTATTTGTCAAAGAAAAGTTAATCCTATGTGGAGATTATTCTTTGAAGAATTAAATATTACAAGTCAATACTAATTATCTAATGAAATGATGAGGAATTTGAAATTTAGGCCTAGCATGAAGATTCTTGGGCTAAGAACAATGGATGATTCAAATGAAAAAAAATAGTAAAGAATCTAATGAGTGCTTATGAAAATGTGGGTTCTAAATCATGCACCGAAGATAGTAATATCACAAGATGAGTACTTACATCGACAATAGTAAGTACCCAAATAAAGAAAGCTTGATTCATGAGAAAGACAAAAAAAATATTGAAAATTGGTAGAGGTACTCTAAGGAGAGCCATGCTAAGGCATGAGAGATTGGAAGATCCAATAAAAAATGAGTTATGGACATTTAGTGATAGACTACCGTGAAAGGATAAAGAAATTAGTGAAGCTTTGAAATCATTGATTGAAGATTTTTGAAAAAATAACACGTGTTTTCCCTAATCAAAGAGATGTTGTAAGAAGGATGATTGGTAGCCAAAATCATGACCCACATGTGAAACATTTTATGGACTCAACTTAGACACATTTTTTTTCAAAATTTATTGGTATGTATCCTAAAATTTGAATAAGTCAAAGATTTTTTGACATGGGTAAACCTTTTTATGTGAAGATAAATCACACATGCACAACTTGTTATTGTAGGATACATATTGAATTTTTTAACTGTTTTGATGTTTTTAGGCATATATGTGTGTTTTTGCATTCTAAGTTTGTTTTGAAGGATTGTGACATGAATGAGCCACCAAGATCTTCAAGGGAATTCATATCCAACATTTTGTGTGAAATAGGGGACGACCAAAATTTTTACAAGACATCATACTTGGATGGTACATGCTTAATTTGTGGTTCTTTGTAACTTTTATCAACTTGTGAACATATGGATAATACACATGCAATTGGAAATGAAATAGTAGACTATGGAAAATTTAATACAGTGACATATGCTCTAAAAGATGGAAAATAGGGTAAAAGATGTGATTTAGTCATTGAAAAGATTTCAGTGTATGAGTTGATGAAGATTTTTCTTGAAAAGATTATTTACGAGTATGTAAGGCATACACGTAGAGCTCGATGGCTAAATTTTCAATTCAAGTTGTGCAAGGATATGTTTCCACTGGATACCATTGTTTCAGTTGTAGTATTCATAGAGAACTACACACTACAACCATAAAATGAGGTACGAGAAAAGTAGTATACTTCTCAACAGATTTTCATATTTGTTCACATAACATTCATGTATTCACCTACAAGTATAGAGGATGACAGGAATATTTTGAGGGAGTACCATTTTTACAACCATGATGATTGATCACATTCTACAAAGTTTGTACATGGTTGTTTTCAACTATTTGATGGATATTTGGCTAATAGGGGCATACCATACATCAACACATTATTTGGTTAGATAGTTGTGCATCTTAATTCAATAATGCACAAATGTTCTATTAGTTGAGAAGGATGCACAAGTTGTGTAGAATTTAGTATATGTAGAATTTCACATAGGATGGTCATGGAAAGGGAGAGCATGATGGTGCAAGCACATGCGTCAAAAGAGGCTTAGCTGATGAAGAACTAAAGTACAAAGATGGAGCAATATTAACAGATGCAAAATCGATTTTCTAGTGGTGTAACACTACAATGGATCTAGGTAAGGAAGGTGAGTGTACGATTTGTAGATTTTTTTAGTTGATAGATAATACTAGCATTGCACCATATGAGGATTGTTGCACACTAGCAGGATCAAGTGAGTTGCATTATTTTAAAAGCTCTGATGTAGGTTCATGGAATATCCACACACAAAAAATAGCATGGTATTGTATGTCATGTGTAGAGGAAAATTGGGATGACTATGAGTCAACTAAATGGGTGGACAAAGGGGATATACAAATTTTGGACCCAATTGACACCCATCATCCCCCATATGCATTGTAAATGGTAGAGATGGATTTGTCTATTGAATTTGATTGCTTGTTTGATCTAGCACAACTTGGTAATACACACACACACACACACACACACACACACACACACACACACACACACACACACACACACACATTTATATATATATTTCAATTTCAATATGTAACTTTATAACTTTTACATAAGTATTTTCTGAATTAATAACCACATTTTGTACATTTATCACTATAGGCCATGTTTTTGCTATTATTGCACCTGAAGACAATGAAGAAGGGATAGATTATTATTTGTGTCATTGTACCCAAGCCAATTTTTTTTGGATCACTTAGTTACAGATGGTGAAGGTTTAGAGTACCATATTAGTGTGGTGGTTGTAATTAGCATATGGCTTATATGATATTCTATGAAGAACCCTAACTTGTGGTTATTTGAGGATTGGCTAATAGAGAGGAAGATTCTTCATTATTTGAACATTATTGTCGCATCAAATGTCCACTTGATAAAATATGGTGGAAAACCACATAATAAGATTCTTTGGAAATTTTTCAAGTCAAACCATGAGGCAATACTTAAGACATTAAAATTTAGAGTAGATCTAGTTGGTTCATTAGATTGAATAGGGAGAGAGGGAGATTGAGAAAGAGCGGCCAATTAGATCCTTAGTGTCATTATGAGCCAGGATACCAAATTGAACCAAAGGTCAAATTTGAGGAATTTGAGTTATTTTGTATGTAATAAGGAGTTTGTAGTTAGATAGAGTTAAATGCCTTGGGGTATTTTTGCAAAGATATAGGTGTTTAGGAGGTTATTAAAGCAAAAATGTCAATGTTGTCATGCCAAAAGAATACAAAATGAAAAATTTTCTTGCTAAATAATTGAAAAGGAAGTTGAAAATTTTCATAACCATTTGAATTATGGTTATGAATATTGGAGGAAAGGAATACATATTTAAAAATGTTGTACATGAAGAGGACAACATAGTTGAATAGACTGGTGAAGATTTACATGAATAAAATTCTAATTTTCTACCTTTTTCTCTATTTTTCTGAGTTGTATAGATGTGTATGGATTGGTGAAGGAGATCAAATATCATGGTTGGATAGCCTAATGAACTAGGTCTCATTTTCATTTGGTTAAGTTATTATAGTTTTTATGAAGGTTTCTTATTTGGGCCTGAATTCAAGGGTTTTGGCAAACATTTTCCTCTACTTGCAAACCCATAGTTGGAATTTATTGCCTCTTTGGGGGATTCAAGTTAGGGGAGTGTACTTTGATATGGTAGAGTTTCAGACCTAGATGAATTGGTTTGTTATTTTTACTAGCCGGCCCTTGGCTAAACATCCCTATGTGTTCAGCTAGGAATTGAAGAAGAAGTGGCATTTAGGCTTGCAAACTAATTGTTTGAACCTAGGTGAAGGGTGAAATGGATTTGTAGGAAGGAGAGGAAGAGTTCCATGGGGTTGAGTTGATTCCATGAAGCCATCTTCAAGCACTTTCTTTGGAAACCTAACCTAATTAGGCCTATTAGGTCTGTGGACTAAAGTGGAGTGTAGGTATGTTGGAATGGAGTTAGCCCTTGATCCTTTGGAATCTTCAAGAACTAGGTAAAAGGTATTTGAAAAGGTGATAAGTTGGCCTTTTCCTTTGGAAAGTTTGGAAGTTTTCCAAGGAAAACTAAATTTTGACCTGCTAGGATTTGTAGGCCTAAGTTAGAGATATTGATCCTTTGAAGGTGTTGGGGCCTTGAAAGTGCATGAATACTAGTGGTTTAGTCCTAGAAATTATGAATCACTTCTAAGTTTGAAGTCTTGAAACCTTTTTACTTTTTTTTCCTTAATTGGCTTAGTTGAGGGCAAGTGTCCCTAAAGCTATATTTTGATTCAAGTTTTCCAAGAGCCCTAGGAAAAGGGAAGGACCTTAGGAGAGTGGATTCCACTTAGATAAGTAAAGGTTATCATTTGACAAAGCCTAGTAACCAAGACATCATTCTAAAGTGGGTTTGGGTACTCTTAGAGGTTTAAGAACCAAGTGGAAAAAGTAGGCTGTGTGCTCTGCATCAATAAGGTTCATTAGACCTAGGTGTGATAGCTATGGTGTAGGAAGTCACAATGTATTTGGAAGTCACTAAATGCCATAGGGAAGAGACCTTTAACAAGGTATATCTTAGAGCTCATGTGAGGTATGGATGTGATTCTAGGTGCTATAGGACCATGTTGCAGAGACCTACAATAACCTTTCTCACTTTTTGAAGATCTTACTCTATTTTGATTTTGTGACGCCATCTTGGGTGATGTTGAAACTCGTAGTGTTGGCTAGTACAAAGTTTCCAAAAACCAAATCTCCTTCACCATTCATCATGGGATCAAACTATCTATATTTTAGCTCTAGGTGGCTAGGTAAACCCTAGCCCCAAGCTCATCTAGTCTTGTTGAGTGCTCGAACCTTCTTGGGCATGCCGAACCAAAACATCTCCAAGGTTCACTAAATGCCATAGGGTAGTGATCTTTGACATGACATATCTCAGATCTTGCATGAGGTATGGATGTGATTTTAGGTCTTGTAGGACTATCTTGCAGAGACCTACAATAACCTCTCTCTCCTTTTGGATATCTTATTCCATTTTGATTTTGTGATGCCATCTCAAGTGATGCTAAAACTCGTAGTGTTGGCCAATAAAAAGTTGCCAACTGCCAAATCTCCCTCACTATTCATTATGGGATCAAATTGTCTATTTTTTAAGCTCTAGATGGCCTAGTAAACCCTATACCCAAGATTCTCTTGTCCTATTAAGTGCTCAAACATTTTTGGGAACATTGAACCAAAACATCCCTAAGGGTCACTAAATGCCACAAGGAAGTAATCTTTGACGGGGCATATCTTAGAGTTCATGCAAGGTATGGATGCAATTATAGGTGCTATAGGACCATGTTGTAGAGACCTACAATAACCTCTCTCACTTTTTGGATATCTTACTCCATTTTGATTTTGCAATGCCATCTTGGGTGATGCTAAAATTCACAGATGCTAAAATTTGTAGTGTTGGCTAGTACATAGTTGCCAACTACCAAATCTCCCTCACCATTTTTCATGGGATCAAACTATCTATTCTATTAACTCCAGGTGGCTAAGTAAACCCTAGCTCCAAGCTCATCCCATCCCATTGAGTTCTTAAACATTCTTAGGCACACCAAACCAAAATGTCCCTAAGGGTCATGAAATGCCATAGGGAAGTGATCTATGTCAGGGCATATCTTTGAGCTCATGCAATATATGAATGCAATTATAGGTTATATAGGACCATGTTTTGGAGACCTACAATAACCTCTCTCATTTTTTGTTGATCTTACTCCATTTTGATTTTGTGATGCCATCTTGGGTGATGCTGAAACTTGTAGTGTTGGCTAGTACAAAGTTGCCAACTACCAAACTCTCATCTTTCACTATGGGATCAAACTATCTATTAGATTTGAGTGGCTAGGTAAAAACTAGGCCCAAGATCATCCCATCCTATTGAGTGCTCGAATGTTCTTGGGCACACCAAACTGAATCATCCCTAAGAGTCACTAAATGCCATACTGCAGCAATCTTTGACTATGGCAACTAGATATGTCATCTCATCCAATGATGGAGACTCATGATAGAAGGTAAATGGGTGATCATACACATCATTTTGAACATGGTTTTTTTTTATGGTAATAAGGTAATCCTTATTTTTAAGGTCAAGGAACTTGAGGTCACCTATAAACCCAAATTGCCTTAGTCCTAATGATTTTCTTTTTTTTGTCATTTTTGTTAATAAGTTGACTCAATAAGTGTTTTGAGAGTCATTACACCTTATATAGTTGCATGTTACCACTAAATGGAGTTATTGGAAGATGTTAATGATCTTCTTTGTTGTCTTAATAGTTATTTTATGGGTTTGAAACATAACCACTTCCCTTTGTGAAGAGTTGTCCAAAAATCAACAAATTACATGTTGTTGCAAAGAAAATACAATCATAGGATGTTGAAGAATCTCTTTGAAGGTGGAGCAAGAGAACCCTTTCAAGGCTCCCACCATATCATTTTTGGTGTGATGAAATTCTTTTAAGAAGTATGTGAATATAATAAGAGCATTTAGCACATGCTTGTGTGTCCAAGCTAGGATAGGTCTTAAAGCTTCCTCTTTAGTCTTTGTTAAGAATGGTACCTTGACTTTGGTTTGGTATCCTTCTTAGCTCTTTGTTGGGGGAAGGTTGATTTAGGAGTTTTTATTTCATTTTAGGCATGGGTGTGCATTAAAAGTACCTTCCAAGGTGTACTACTTCTTTAGAAGACCAAAGTTCATGAACAATACAATGTTATATAAATCTGCTACCTTATGGAAGGGATGTTATTATGTGTTTGAGGATTCTTAGGTGAAGAAAGATAGTGAAATTTTCACTCCCAAGGATGTTTTGGGAAGGCATAGCATGGTCTTGAAATGTGAGTCAAAACAAGACTACCCAAGCAATAAAAATTGCCCCAAAATTACTTGCAATTTTTAAAAGTTGTTGAGCAACTTTTTCTAATTGTTGCCAAAAGACCTACTTTGTAAAGAAGCTTTGAAAAGACCCTAAAAAATATCTCTAACCCAAGGAGAAACCTATTTATGCTTGTAGGAACCCCAATCAAGGGTTGGCAACTCATTTCTTGTATGAATCCATACTGTTGGAATGTATGTAGTAGATTATGACTGTTTTAGCATAGACTTTACTAGTTTTTAATCTTGTTTGGAGGAAAACCATGTGGCTATTATCATTTTGTTGAATTTTTTAGTTTTATTATTATTTTTTTCCATTTTCCATGCATTAGTTATAGTTTGTGAGCAAGTTTTAAAAGGTTCTATAAATTTCTTCAAAGATACCTGTCTGCTGCCAATTTTGGAGTTGTATATCATGAAAAGGCTGTAAGACTTGTCTCCACTATGGAAATTCCATGGTATTCTAGATTTAAAGGATATATACCCTAATATATTATATTATGAAAGCAAGGGCCCTAAAAGTGAGTACAAAAAATTCTTTGACCAAGCCCTAGGCGAGCTAGGCAATGCCCAACTAGGGACTGTCAGCAAAGAAAAAGCTCGTGAGAGAAAATCTTGAAGAATGAAGACTTGAAATTTTAAGGTATTGAAGAGGGGTATGAGGATGTTATAAATTGTTGAGTATGAGTCTTGATGAAGTGTGGAAGGTGTTTTAAAAGTGGGGACAACAGGTAGCCAAGAAAACTCTACCAAACCCTCAATTTTGATATTTTTGTTGTACAGCCTGTAGGCACCATGAGACCCTAAAAGTCGTTGAGAATGGATCTTATGTATAAATTTTTATTAAGGCCATAGGTGTTGAAACTCTAAGACAATGGAGCTATTGGCCCTAGAAATCTAGGTGAAGGCCTAATTAGAGGTTCTCCTTGTAGCCCTTTTGTCAAGAAATCTTGAAATTGGGTACAAACCCATTGTTGTTATCCATTGAAGCATAGTAAAAGTGTTACAATAATGCCTTAAGACATAATGGAAACCTGAATTCATGATTTATGACAATGATTTTTCAAATCAAGAATAGTGATAAAGTTTGTAAATCTAATGTATTGTTTTCAGTTTCAGATTTGTTATATGTTTGTCATAATAATTTACAATAAATGTTTAGATACATAACATAGAAGGAAGAATTTAAACATGAACAAGAATATCATAAATCATATGACAATAACATATTACAAATGATAAATTTGTGGCTTTAACACTAATAATGTTTATTGTTGATAAATATTGTATCAACATTTCAAACTGATTAGTTATTGAATTAAGCTTGATAAACAAATAACAGAGAAGGAAATCTTTAAACATGAACAAGATCATAAATCATATGATGATGACATATTGGAAATGATAAACTTATGCTTGAATAGTGATAAAGTTTATTGTTAATCAATATTCTATCAAAGTTTCAAATAGATTAGGTATTGAATTAAGCTTGATAAACAACAAGCTAATACATAAACAAAAAATTGAAAAAAAAAATCAGAAATCTCAATCAAGGTCCTTAGCTATGATGCTCTCCATTGAGTACTCAGTACTTGGGATACATGTACTTTGTACTTGGGTACGTGGGTACGAGTACCAAAGGTGTGGGTACAAGTACCCATGCAACCTCATACTATATTATGATAACCAATAATGTCATACATGAACAAACATATAATATATTATGATAACCAATAATGTCATACATGAATAAACATATAATATAAAATGATAACCAATAATTTCATACATTAACAAACACATAATATATTATGATAACCAATTATGTTGTACATGAACTAATATATCATATATTAACCAATAATATCATAAGTCTAATAATTTCATGCATCAAATATATGTCATACATCAAATATAAAATGTCATATATAGATCAAATGTATATTGAATATGTCCACTAACATAAAATCCAACATGTATGTCCACTAATACCTATACATGTGTGTCTATCAACTATATCTTCTCCTTTCCATGAGGGGAAGGAAACAAGTCTCTAGAGATCTTCAGTCATCATGTGTCTAGAGGGAGATGATGGGGATGATGGGGTCTTCCTCACATGCTCACTCGTCCTCTTGTTTAGGCTCTTCTCTAACTCGAGCTGATACAAACAAAGTAGATATGAATTAACAATTATTATACATTGAAATAAAATATATGTACACACAAAATTAATTATTTTCTTACCTCTATCAAAATGTCACTCTACAAGTCCACCTCAAAGGCTCACAGAAGATTGGGTGTAATAAGGCTCCACAACAATTAAATCAATATATCACTTATAAATAAAATTATAAATTTTGATACTAAATATTATAAACAAAAATTGAAACCAAGAAAATTCTTTCATACCTTAGTCAATGGCTTTGAACTAGCCATAGCTACAACCACTCCATGATCAATGGACTATCAAAGATGAGGAGTCTCAGATGTCAAGAGTTGCATGTCATATAATACATGTTACATGTAACATGAAACATGAAACATGAAACAAATATAATCAAATAAATTAAATTAACATGAAACAAATGTACCTCTACAAAGCTTGTATCATGCCTAGGCGTAGAGTCCCTAGTGAATGTTGATGGTCTAGTAGAGAACTTATGCACATGTATAAATTTTTTTGTCAATCCTTCATATGATTACTTAACAAATATATGCATTAATTTAAATGATTAAATCAATACATACCTCAATACTCATCAATAGGACAAAAAATGGGGTCAGGGGATCTCCACTAGGGCCACTAACACTTTGACCCTGAATTTTGAACAATGTGAATGCATGCTAATTACTTAGTCATTCAATATACATATGAAATATGATCAAATTAGTTTATTCTAATTGTAATTTACCTATGTGTCAATGCCAAATGTCTCATTTAGGAACTAATAAGTGACTAGCCCATCATCCATACTATCTCCAACATGACTACCAAATGTGTATAAGGATCCACATGATGTGTACATATGACCATGATGCACAAAAGTCTCCTCCTCGACTAATGGAATTGTGCAATGAATGAGGCTCTAAATCAAAGCAGTAATAGTTCCTAGAGTGTTGGCCTCTACATGTTCCTTCACAACTGAAAGAGTAATCACATGCTCACCCTGTGGCTTGACAATAGGTACCCTAACTATGCTAGGGTCATGACTTGTCCCTGGCCTCTCAAATGATGACACCCCACCTCTACCATAAGATTCTAATATATCAAAATAATTTGGGATCTCTCCAAGGAAAAATTCATAATACAATTTCCTTAAGAAATACATTGGGACCTCATGATTATTGCAGGGAGGGGAATCAAAGACCATCCACCATCTATCCCAAAAATTATTTCTAATACCATCATGTATGCACCAATGGATGGGGAACCATTTAGTTGTCTCTCTAATAGTATTTTGTTCACCAAACTTTCTAAACAATGCACAAATGCTACCTTTTGGTATATCTTTTTTTTTTTTAATGTCTTGATATGATAATTTGTTTTCTTAATATCTTTTTTGTTCCTCCCCCTTAACATGCCAAATATCTAACTAACCACTAACAAAAGATACATGGGTCATAATGGACCTGAGGGAGGATGCCAATTGTGCTCTCTTTGGATTGGTTTGTCCACAAGCATTCAACCTACCAATGAGTGCTTCTACTTCATTTTTCCCTCTTTCTATTTCATTTATTATGTTTTCATGTGTGCCAAGAGGAGGTCTTCCAATTGATACAAGTTGCAAAATTTCTTTTCTTGTTGTGGAGGGTTTTGGTTTTGATCTTGTTGAGGATTTTCCAATTCATTATTCACATTTCTTGATAAGAAACTATATGCAATCTAAATAAATAAACAAATTTAAAGAAAAATTGAAAAAACCTACAAAACAAAGCAAAAACATATAAAAGAATGTAGAAACAAGGGTAGAAAAGATATGATGTCATCTCAATCTCGAACTTCAATGACAAGGAGGCATTTTGAGGAAGTAGGTGGCAAAAATATTCAATTCCTTCAACTCACATATGTGTTGTGAGGAGGAAATCTTTCAAAATGAAATTAAAATGAAATGGGATATGGGTTTGTAGCCCATTTATAATAAAAAAATTATTTTGGAAAGTGTATACACACTTTCCAAAACTAGAAAAAAAGGTGTCATATTTTTGGCCCAACAACTTGGTGCACTTATCCTAGGTCCTCACTCTAGCCATAGGAATCCATCATGGATTATGCTTAAGACAATTCTAATCCATTCCATTTTTAAGGCAGTTGGGAAATCTAGGATAGGAGTTAGTCCCTTTCTTTCTATAATTTTGAACTCTTCCTTCAACACTCCATTTTCACATAATTTATCATATGCTTGATGTATTTCCATGTCTCCAATTCCTCCAACCTTATAGTTGTGACATTTCCTTACATCTTGAACCATTATGACCTTGAGTGGAATAACAAATAATGCACCTATTGGGTCATTCTTGTATGTAACCTCTGGAATAGCCCTATAATCTAGTTGTTTTACCTCATTACTAACCAAATGAACTTCAAATGGTTCCTTATTCTTAGGATTCTTAGAGCTAGAGGACATTTTGCATACTAGGGTTTCAACAAATATAAAACTACGTAATTGCATAACTCAACATGTGAAGAATACCTTTAGATTGATGGAATGATGCTTGATCATTGCTAGAATCCATGCAAATTCTTCAATATTTTCTTCATCAATCACTTCTTTATTCTTGTTCACTCTTGCTTTGTATTTATAATGAAGAAAAATGAGTGAAAATCTGCCATATACCCTTTCAAAATATTTAATGTATGGTGCATGTACAAATATAAACTCAGCTTCTATGCAATTTCTATTTCACTTGGCAACTAATACTAACTTAGCTTCAACTAGCTTTGACTAACAACTTAGCACACACTAGAAATTTACTCAGTAATTGAAGAAGATTTTTCACACTTAAAGATTTGACCTTGGTTTTTCCTTCTTAACTTGTATCTTTATTCATGATAATTTTTCCTTTCCAACACTAACCTATCTTAGAACTAATGTATGATGAGGCATTTACATATCAATCCTACATACCTCTTTTTGCTTAGTTTGTTGAGATGTGATCACTTGACCTTTGAGGTAAAGTGATCCCTTCATTTGATGTGCTACTTCCATCTTTCTTCCTCCATGTTTTGTTCATCTCTCCTCTGATGTGCTCAATATCCACCTTTCCTTTTCCCTTATTGAACTCTAAGTTAGGTGCCTTTGTCCTTGTTAGGTAGTGCTTGTTGATATGACCAGTCTTCAAACAACTAAAGCATGCAGTTTTACTCAACCATCTATTGTAGCTACCACTGAATTATGTTCTTAGGCAATTCTTATGGATGTGTCCATACTCTTGACAATAATGATAGCTATTTCTTGTATTGTAATCCCAAATATAGGAATTTTCATGACTTCTTCCCTTGTTTGATGACCATCGAAACTTGGATTTGTATTCAACAGCTTTGTGTCTAAACTTCTGACAATTCTAGTAGCATCCTTCAAATTTTGGTGCATGCATAGTTCTAGTTCTACATTCATAATGATGTCTAATCCATTATTCTTCTAACAATAGGTATCATGAATATAATCAGATAATAGAGCATTCAAATTCTAAATCTAATCCATCCTATGACCAAAACCCAATTCCTATTTTTACTCTTGGATACCTTGATGATAGGACCCTTTCACTCATGAAATCAAAGGGAGAGATTACATTTGATAAGGTGAGCTTCTATAGTTTTTGAGCACATTGCCAAATTTGGCTTTAGGATGCTCTGGTTGAGGTTCGGTTGCTTCACATGATGTTGACAAGGTGTTTCTGAGGTTAGACATCTCTTTTAACCATCATCTTCAAGGATAGGCATTTTGTCAAAATTCACTTGTAACTCTCACATCATCTTATTTTGTGTTCTACTTCACACAAATAGTGCAATTGGATATGGTCAACGCTTGTGTTGAGGCTTCAATCAAATGATAGATATATTAAGCTCACTTTCCAAGTGAACCATATAAACCACGAGCTTGCCACATGATGGCCATTACATTCACCAACAACAATAAAGGCCTTGAATCATGTTTTCTATCCTACTCTCATTTGCTTCTGCACAGGTGTGATTTTCATGACATTCTTTAGCTAGGGACAAAACATTACTTTAATAAGTAGTCAATTGATGCCTTAAAAAAGTTCCCTAGCATTTTAGTTGAGTAGCAAGAAGATGTAAAATCATCCTCAATAGTAGCAAACTGTAGAACCTACTTAGGCAGGTGTGCCACAACAATACCAGCACCTCGTGGAGCTGACACCATTCTCACCATAATAGACCCAAATTTACCTATCACCTTAACTAGGACAGTGTGTAGCTTCCCAATCTTATTACCCCAATAAACCCTTCTTACTAGAATAATCAACAGTTTGGCCAAGATCAAAGCACCATGAATCGCAGTAGAAACCTTTTTGCTACATTTGATGCCTAGCCTAACAATCTCTATCTTGCGTTATATACTCGATGACCCTAGCTTAGATACACTTGTAGATTCTAGATTTCTTTTAACCTGATCACCTCAGTACTCATGGGGCACATGGAATGTTCACAATCAATGACCTTTAGAGAGTTGTCTATGGAGTGCTCTAAATTCAAAGATGAAGACTTGTGCTACCAAATTTTGTGCACTTTCATTCTGACAAATAGTTGCCATGCATGCTCTGTGTGAGTCACTTACACTGCAAGCTCACCACTTGGTGCCATACCTATCCAAGCATTTTTCCAAACACCTATCAAATTTTTGCATCATCAATATCTTGGTTTTGAGTCATATGTCTGGCATGCCATGACACCAATACTTATCATGTCCTTCCTCTTCATTCATCAAGAGTTTCATGGAATGCAAGTGGGAAACTTATTGAGACTAGTGCTTATAAAATCACTGTGCACATTAGTTGGGTTGTAACCTTTTCTTATGTGCATTTCAAATCTCATGTATTTCCTATTTCATATGTTCCAATTGTGTAAATATCTTGCTTGTATCAGGTTCATAGATTATAAATGAAACTTTGTTATCCTTATTGCATGTACCCAGTGGTTCTGTTATTGTTAGCAAAGGCAGATGTCTTTGGTTCAAGTTCTTGGCATGCTGTGAGGAGTCAAGCTTTCTACCAAATAGTTTGTGCGTCTTATCTGTACTAGCACCCATACTATGGACTATCAATGGTGGCATGTGGCTTATTTCTAAAATAGCTTGGATTGCATACATGTACAATATATAATTGACCATCCTTAATGCTCTCAAGCCACATAAATGAGTCACCCATCAATGCATCTTTGACTTTTGATATGATTCAATTCATGTTTCCTCTAAAACTTATGAGGTGTCAATCACATTGCAACTTCATCTTGTTCGTAGAACACCTCACTATCATCCTCCCAGTGATAGAGACTCAAATTAAGGTTATGAGTGTTCAATTCAAACATTTGTGTATTATCTCCAATTTGAATTGGATAATATTTTACATGAATCCTTATGGGCTTACACCTCATACTGCCCTTTGGATATTTGTGAAGCATATTAGGTCCCATGGAAATTATATTAAGATCACAATCTTTTAATGCTTCAAGTATGTGATATAGCCTCACATCATAACCTACCAAGAAGATATATTATCATATTTAATTTTGGAATCTTAGCCCTACCAATCATCAATTTGAAAATAATCTAGCTTATTTGATAGTTTGGGTTTTCAACTAGTTTGAGTGCCTAAACCTGAACTAGATCTAAGTATTGATGAACCTAGAATCACTGGGCTCCTAAATCTGCATTGAACCTTAACATGAGAGTCTGATTCTAAGAACACAGGTTTATGTTTGGAAAATTAGACTCCACATTTGTACTGATAAGTTTGAGCTTTGAACTTTTATTTTGTAGACTAAAGCTTTAATTTGAACTTGAACTTGAACTTGAACTTGAAACCTTTGGTTCAAGTTTGAGTTCAACTTAATATGGGTATACTGCACCTTGGAATGTATTGATAATTCAGCCTTCTGCAAACCTAAACTTGGAGTTGAAGTTGAACTTGAAGTTTTGAACTTGATGGTTCAGCTTTGACATATCTTTATGATGGTATTTTCTTCATAGGTTATAGGTCATAAACTACCATCATCAATTATAAACCAACCAAAATTTCTTTTGTAGAGTTAGCTTGGAAGTTTAGAATGTGGGTATCAAAAGCATGGTAACAACTGGCTCTGACTGGGGATGCAGGCTGTGAGGGACACAAAGAATCTAGTAATCTATGGTAAAGACTAGTGCCTAGCCATTGGACAACAAAGTCATGGGAAAAAAGAAAGGGGGCTATTTATAGAGAGAGAGAACAACACCAAAACAACCAAAAAAACCAACAAATGAAAGCAAACTAGAAACACAACTACCAAACAAAAACACTACACACCACACAAAAATAGAGAGCCACAAGAATTACAAATGTACATAGGTGAGAAGAGCTCACCATAGGACTAAAGCTGAGGAAAAACTTACACAAAGACATTCACTAGCTATGAGAAGAAAGAACCCTTTCTGAACAACATGTTGTGCCAGCATGGCACAACCCAACACTTCCATTTGGTAAACTCATCTTCTTGGTATTTTAGAGTGATCATGCACAAGAACCTTATCCACCAATCATCACGTCCATAGAGCCACAATTCATCATAAAATTTTGAGTTTTCCTAGGCATCCTATAAAGAATTTCCAAGTTCCTTTCCAATAATACATTGAAACAAAACTTGTTCAAAAATTTTCAAAGAGAGAATCATATTATTTTCAACACACATAATCTTGGAATCAGCACCAATAAGAGGCTTTCCAGAATTGAAAACACCCCAAAGATAGAAGTGAGCCTTTTCAAGCATAAAGCCAATCTCAGTTTGGATAAATCCATCATCCTTTGTTGAAAGCAAGTTTGAAAAGTCTTTACTTAAAGCAGAAGAATTGAAAAGGCTTATATCTAGAGTTTCCATGAGAGAAATTCCTTCCTTGTTTGCCCAAAGAAAGTGGGACAACACTTCTTCACTATGAGATAATGTGTTTTCTAAAACCTTCCATGGTCCTTGTGACTTTCCTTATAGTATACTTGCTTCAATGTTCTCCATGCCAAAGGGAAATAAATAGTCTTTCCCACCTGGAGGTGATTCTTGCATTTTGAAAAGAGGGTTTTCTCTAACAATGACATCTTCATGGAACCCCATTGGAATGTATAGTGGGTTAAGCTCATTCCAAGTCCACTTATCATACAGCTCTTCAAATTTTGTTTTTGTCTCACTTTTTGATCTGTTAATTATTTGGAGAGTACCTTTTTTATCCAAGCATGTGAGAGGTTCTCCCATTTGGGAACCTTTGTTGTCATGAATGAGTGTGATTGCCTCCGATTCATGAAGACTGCCTAGCTGGGGTCTAACCTTAGGCTACAAATCAACATTTGAAAACCTCATAGGAGTACAAAAGTCCTCTTGTGTGTCAAGTTGTGACCATTCCTTTTGACAAGAATGGAAATGAAATAAAAAGGCTTCATATTCTACCTCTCCTTCACCTTGAAAGATGTCTTTCATTCCTTCCTCATGAATCCTTCCATTGTCAAACTAATTTGACATGTTTTCCTAATCAATACAAATGGCTGAAACTACATTAGTAAATTCAAAATAAAATGATTCAAGGATGGTGTGAGAGGTGGCCATTAGTAAACTTGCATTCAACTCATCTTTAACCAACTCTTCCTTTAGAAAGGGGTTACTTAGATCATCCAATTTGGAATGATCTTTATTGTCCTCAATATGTGAACAATAGCTTGCTGTTATATCAGAAAATCTTTTTTCTTTGGGTGTGACTTCTTCAGAATCCTCATCATCATATTTGACATGTAGGCGATAAGATCCCATTGTATGGTGAGAATTGCTTTCAAATAAAGAAGGCATTATGAAATCTTTTGTACAAAAGATTTTCTTAATTTGATAGTTAGAAATAGAGGGTGTTTTTTTTACTATTGAGAAGACAAGACTTTTCATCCTATGTTTTGCCTCTAGATGATATTGTTGTTCATAGAGACAAACTCTTTTTAGTGATAGCCTATCGCAACCATCAACTGAGGGCCCAAACTTATCACCTATAGGCTTGTCTGTTAATTTCAAATATGGACTTGACACTTTTTTAATGTTATCTTTCTAAAACCAACTAGATAAAATTAAATCATCTTTAATTCTTACAATCTCTTGCTTAGAAATTTCAAAGTCACATACCTTACTTCTTTTAAGATGAAATCAGACATTTGGATGTAATGTTACAATAAAGATTGACAACAGGTTAGCTTGGCTAGGTTGGTCAATTTGTGGAATATTTTCCAAGGTTTGAGTGAATCAATCCACAAAGCTTCTTATCTCTTCATCTTCTTCTTTCTAAATTTTGAAGAGCTAACATAATAGGTTTCTCGCATGGACTACTGGTTTAAATATTTCAAGGAATTTATTTTCTAGCACATCACAACTAGTGATGCACCCATCTTCCAGATGCTAAAACCAAATAGTGGCATCATCAACAAGAGATTTAACAAATAGATAAGCATACACATCTTCTTCTAAAACACCAATAATCCCATAGGCTATATTGAATGCTTGAATGTGGCTGTCTAGATCTTGATCACTTCTTCCAACATACTTAGGAAAATATTTCTTTGATCCAATAGGCATGAGTGTGAAATGAGGTAGACCAAAAAGACCAAAATGTGGCTGCCATGATTGAGTCATATTCAAGGCCATCTTTGTATTGGGCTTCTTTTACCAAAAAAATCAAAGTCTCCAACCTCCATTCTCAAGGAGGTAACCTTCAAATATCCAAGGAAAAAAACACTAGAACTTTGCTTTCTTTCCCTAGTAGAGTTGCCAAAATTTTTTACTAAATAGTTTTTCCCTTCAATAAGAATTTCAAAACATGACTCAATACACTTGATAAGAAGGACCAATAGTTGGATCAGTTATCATTGATTGATAACTATCCTCTAAATTAAGAGGTACAACTCCCTCAGAAAAGATATATAATGAATGCAATAAATTAATTATGTCTTTAATTTGAAGACACTAAGGGTTTTCTAGCATTCATCCATCAATATGGAATGAATGTGATTATCAGATTAATAAGTTAGTAATGAATGAGAAACTAGGAAACAACCATAAGACTATCTACCAAGTCTTTCATATTATAGAGAAAATTGAGAGGGAGAAAGCTATAAATATCTTTATGCAAAAGCGTGAATGCATAACCATAAGACTATGTATATCACGTTCCACATAGTAATAGAGGACTGCATCTAAAACAAATTTAAAAGAACTTAGAATTCTTCCAAATTAGAAATATAAATGTACATGACCTCAAGATCAAACACACATATATCCCTCTTTATTTCAAAAACATGATAAGACAATAGTAGTTTTTATCTATCCCCCTATTACAATCAATCTACATAAGATAAAACTCCTTCCCCTATTACAAAATAGAATTGTCTTTTCCCCTCTTGTAGTAGCTATAGAACTCCAACTTCGAAAAGAAGAACCCTGACACTACATTTCTTTGGCATATTTATAATTTTCTTTTTCTTGTAACCTTTTGGTTATGTTTGTACCTGATTCTTTGCTGAATAAATTGTCTCCATTTTGGACCAAATTTTTTTGCCGATGTTTTCTCAATTTGATAATTATACTTTTCCTTTTCTACTTTCAATTTTTTAGCCTTATAGACAGTTCAGAACCATATGTAGACAAATGGGTTTTCAAAGCATATCATAAGTTGATAGGTGTATTCCAAGTGTCATTTGGGGAGGAGTATGGTGAATCACCTTCTTGTGGAAGTTTTATTCATGATTTCCCTCTCATAATGATGTCTAATCCATTATTCTTCTGATAATAGGTATCATGAATATACTCGGATAATAGAGCATTCAAATTTTGAATCTAATCCATCCCATGACCGAAACCCAATTCCTATTTCTACTCTTTGACACCTTGATGATAGGACCCTTTCACTCATGAAATTAAAGGGAGATATTACATTTGATAAGGTGAGCTTCTATAGTTTCTAGGTACATTGCCAATTCTGGCTTTGGGATGCTCTGGTTAAGGTCGAGTTGCTTCACATGATGTTCATGAGGTGTTTCTGAGGTCAAACATCTCTTTTAACTATCATCATTAGGATGGGAATTCTAACACAATTTTCTTGTACCTCTCACATCCTCTTATTTTATATTCTACTTCACACAAATAGTGTGATTGGATATCATTGACACTTGTGTTGAGGCTTTAGTAAAATGATAGATACATTAAGCTTACTTTCCAAATGAGCCATATAAACCATGAGATTTCCACATGATGGCCATTATAGTCACCAACAACAATAAAGGCCTTGAATCATGTTTTCTATCTTGCTCTCATTTTCTTTTGTATAGGTGTGAGTTTTATAACATCCTTTAGCTAGGGACACAACATTGCCTCAATAAGTAGTCAATTGTTGCCTTAACAAAGTTCCTCAACATTTTAGTTGAGCCACAAGAAGACGTAAAAATATCCTCAATGCCAACAAATTGCAAAACCTTCTTAAAACTCCACTCTCATCATAACAGACTCAGATTTACCTATCACCTTAACTAGGATAGTGTGTAGCTTCTCATCTTATTACCCCAATAACCCCTCCTTACTGGAATAACTAACAGTTTGGCCAAGATCAAAGCACCATGAATCATAGTAGCAACATCCTTGATGCATTTGATACCTAGCTCAATAATCTCTATCTCATGTTATATAATCAATGACCCCAGCTTAGATATGCTTGTAGATTTTAGATTTCTTTTAACTTGATCACATCAATATTCAAAGGGCATAGGGAATGTTCACACTCGATGACCTTTGGAGAGCTATCTATGGAGTGCTATAGATTCAAAGATGAAGATTTATACTACCAAATTTTGGGCACTTTCATTCTAACAAATAGTTTCCATGCATGCTCTGTGTGAGTCACTTACACCTTGAACTCACCACTTGGGACCATACCTATCCAAGCATTTTGCCCAACACTTGTCAGCTTTCACCATCATTAATATCTTGGTTTTGAGTCATATGTCTGGCATGCCATGACATTGATACTTATCATGTCCTTCCTCTTCATTCATCAGGAGTTTCATGGAATGGGGGTAGGAAACTTATTGATACTAGTGCTTATGAAATCACTATGCACAATAGTGGGGTTGTAACCTTCGCTCATGTGCATTTGAAATCTCATGTATTTCCTATTTCATATGTTCCAATTGTGTAAATATCTTTCTTGTATCATGTTCATAAATTAGAAATGAAATTTTGTTATCCTTATTACATGTACCTAGCGGTTCCATTATTATTAGCAAAGAAAGAAATCTTTGGCTCAAGTTCTTGACATGCCATGGGGAGTCGAGCTTTCTACCAAATAGTTTGTGTGTCTTCTCTATACTGACACCCATACTATTGACTATCAATGGTGGCATGTGGCTTATTTCTAAAATAGATTGGATTACATACATGTCCAATTTGTAATTGACCATCCTCAATTCTCTCAAGTTGCATAACTAAGTCACCCATTGATGCATCTTTGACTTATAATAGGATTCAATTCATGTTTCCTTGGAAACTTATGAGGTTTCAATCACATTGCAACTTCATCCCATTCTTAGAACACCTCATTGTCATCCTCCTGGTGACCAAGCCTCTAAATTAAGGTTATGAGTGTTCAATTTGAACACTGGTGTATTATCTCCAATTTGAATTGGATAATATTTTACACGAATCCTTCATGGGCTTACACCTCATAATGCCCTTTGATATTTGTGAAGCATATAAGGTCCCATAGAAATTATATTAAGGTCACAATCTCTTAATGCTTCAAGTATGTGATATAGCCTCACATCATATCATGTCAAGAAGATATATTATCAAATTTAAACTTGGAATCTTAGCCCTACAATTCATCAATTTGAAAATAATCTAGCTCCTTTGATAATTTGGCTTTTTAGCTAGTCCGAGTGTGTAGACCTGAACTAGATTTGAGTAGTGATGAACTTTGAATCATTGAGGTCTTGAATCTACATTGAACCTTAACATGAGAGTCTGATTTTGAGAACATAGATTCATGTTTGGAAAATTAGACTGCACATCTGTACTGATAAGTTTGACCTCTGAACTTTTATTTTTTAGACTAAATCTTTAATTCAAACTTGAACTTGAAGCTGAAATTGAAACCTTTGGTTCAAGTTAGGGTTCAACTTAATATGGGTATACTGCACCTTGGAATGTATTGACAATTCAGCCTTCTACAAACCCAAACTTGGAGTTGAAGTTGAACTTGAAGTTTTGAACTTGATGGTTCAAATTTGACATATCTTTATAAAGCTATTTTCTTCACAGATCATAGTTCATAAACTACCATTAGCAATTAAGAACAAGCCAAAATTTACTTTGTAAAGTTAGCTTGGAAGTTTAGAATGTGGGTATCAAAAGCATGGTAACATGCTTGATGACCTTGTTTGTTGCACTTGTAAGAATAAATCATGTTCTTTAGCTTAGCATTCTTACTCTTGAAAACATTAGTTGTATGTCCTTTCTTTCCACAATGATGACAAGCAGGTTTAGAATTCTTACCTTTATTGTTTGTTTCCTTAGTAGCATTGGATGTTTCTCCTTGTTCAATGCTTGTGTAGCCCAATCCTAATGTCTCTTTATTAGATCTATGATTGAAGAAATTTTATGATTATGACATACAATGTTCATTCCAACTTGACAATGTCATCAGCATAATGGAAATCAAGAGTTTGCCAACATAAATAAATGTGAGCGTGAAAGCTTTGAAAAGGATAAGAATGTTTTACTTTTTAGAGCATTCAAGTGTGTTAATTTTCAATTTTCATTGATGTTTAGGCATTTAAGATTGAGTTAAAGTGTTTTATGCCCAAATTTGAAGTCTAAGACATTGCAATAATGATTTTATCTTTGGCATTCAAGATTGTGTTTGTTGTTTTAAGCATGCTTCCAATAAAAAGTTGATTTTAGTCCATGGAATTCAAGATTGATTTAAGTGAAATTCATTCAATTAGAGATGTGTTTAAACATGCAAGTTCATTCTAAGAAAAACCTAAAAAATATGATTAGGTTTGTAAGACGCTCCAACCTGCAATGTTACAAAAAATCAATTTGATTAGTCACCCAAAAATCCCCAAAATCAAAACTTAACTATGGGAAAAAATATTTTAAACTTTTTTTGTTATTTTTGATATGCATAAATCAACTCAGAATAGTCCATATCCTACGAAACCACTAAAAGAGAAATTTTGATTTATACTCTTTAAAAAAAAATGATTATGATTTGACTATAAGATTAAAGATATGATTATGATTATGAGCTTAAAGATATGATGGTAAAACCTAAAGAAAACAAGTCAAAATAAAAACTTGCACAGTAAACTATCAAAATTATGAGCAAATTAGCTAACAGTGTGAACCCGCGGGTTTAGGAAGTGATCCTACAGGTGCAAGAATGCGAGAAAACCTCACAAAAATGAGGGACAAAAACTGGTGAAAATTATGAAAATTTGGGCCATGGTTCCAAATAGCATAGTGCGATCTCGCGAGCAAGCAATCTCGTAGGCAGACTTATTAGTGTTCCCATAGGAGAATTCTTCGATGGGTTTGAGAGGTCAACGATAAGAATGAGACTAAAAGTTTGGCTGGTTGAAGGTCACATTCCCACAGGTAAATATAAGTGATCTTGTAGGTGATTATAGTGTTCCTGTAGAAGAAAAACTAACAGGGATGCATGACTATTTTGTAACATGTGGCAGCAACTGGTTGGGGATGAACTGCAAACTCATAGTCATGGGTTCGTGTTCCCACTGGCAAATAGTCATGTGCCCACGATTGCAGAATCATGGGATTGCAAAAAAAACTAGTTTTTAAGTGTTTGAAATTGAAAAATGCTTAGATGGTTGGGAGTGTGATTTTCAAAGGATGACCTATGTACCTACAACAAAATCAACAAACTTATTACAAAAACACACAATAAAATAAGGTTACTTTAGTTAGTTAACACAAAAAAACTCAAAAAATTGATTAGATTGACCCAAATGTGGGGTCCCACTGGGCATGCCAAAATGTATCATCTAGTTTAGTATTGTAAATTGAATACTAGCTATTAAGGAAAGCATTAACAAAACTAAGTAAGAAAACACTTAAGATAGGACCGGTTGTTATCACCACAAAAGGAAGAAAACCAAGAATGGTAGGTTCCTAATGGTATAACATCATGATGCAATATATTTGTCCCTAATTTAAGATATGTATGCTCACAAGTTTATGCTCAAGCTTTAGATGGATGGATGGAGTGAATGAAGCAAGGTTTCAATAATGGATTCATGGAGTGATTCCAACATTATAATGGTACTTTTGTAGTTTATGAGCTCTCAAAATAGCATTATAACTTTGCATGGAAGGTGAATGATTTTGTGAAGGGAGGAGGTTCAATTTATAGGCCAAGGGTTGAAGAAATGGATGGTCAAGATGTCAAGATGATGAGATGGTGAGAGAAGGTCAGGATGCACTCAAAAGGGAGCACAAGGATTGTGCTTGTTTAGCACCAATAGGTAGGTGACACTTGTCACAAGGAGGATGAGAGTGAGAGGATAGGATAAGGTTTGGTCAAAGGTTTGATGAGGGTGGTTGAGTTTTTTAAAGGGATGTAAGAGTCATTAAGAGAGGTGTAAGAGATATTTTGGGGATGTAAGAGGTGTGGTTGAGTTTGTTGACTTTGGATTGGGTTAGCAAGTCTTAACCCATGTTTATAATTGTGCACATGATTAGAAGGAGATTAAGATTAGGTTAGAAGGGAGGTTAGGGGGTAAGTTATCTAGCTTTGATGGGATGGGTTAGTTAGGAGGCTAAGTGAGGTTAGTATGGGTGAATGGGTTGGATTAGGGATTAGGATAGGATTGAGGAAGGCTTTTTGGATTTTAGATATTTTATTAAATATTTTATTCAATAAAAATGGGAGTGTGGAACTTAATTGAATAGATTTAATGATTTATCCAATTTAATAGAGGAATAGAGATTTAATTGATAAATTGATTTTGGGTGACCATTTGATTTTATCAATTGGACTATAGTTAATTAAATAAATAAATTAAATTGGGGTTAATGATTAATTAATTAAATAGTAAATATTTAATCAATAATATCCTAAGAGATGACTAAATATGATTACTTATTGACGTAATTAGATTTAGGTGTCTACAATCACTACCAAACTTAAGAGAGAAAGTACTGACAAATGTCAAAGACAAACTAATCAAGGCAATGAAATAATATCAAATCCTTTCCTACCTACAAGACGATCTATTTTCAAGAAGATATTTTCATGTAAAAAAAGTGAATGAATCCCACTCTCTCAAAATTACCACAAATAGTGTTCATAGGGCCTAATTACTATGTGAAACATGTATGCAATAAAGTAAATCTAGGTCCAATTTCAGAGCACTAATCAAAATGTGAATAATGAAAGCATGTAAAATACTCAAGCCAAACACATGAGAGGTTCACTTTTATTTCCAAAGTCTAAATATTATAGAGATGTATAAGAATACCTCAGATCCAAAGCAACACATTTGTATCACTCCACTAATCTAACAAACCAAGCAAGCGCTCCAAGTAAACAACTAGCAAACCAATACAAGAAAGATATGTTTTATGAAAATCCTATGGTTAGATCTCAAAATATGATTTTTAGGATTAATAATAACAAGAAAATAACCCAAATAAAAACTCACATCATGCATTGAACCATGTGAAAATTAAATACAAGTTAATCACTAAATGTCATTTTTTTAATTCTAATTTTTGACCTAGTCAACAAGATTGGACCTATATGCTATGAATTCTAACCCAAAAACCTAAATACAAAAAAGAGATCCTTATTATAAATTAGGATAATTTCCAAAAATTTTAGAATTTCAAAAAAAAAAATTCATTTGTGTCCTAGGGACACATTTTGTCAAAATAGACCAATTTTTGTAAATCAAGTGTTTGATCCCTCATATGAGCTCTAACATTAAAACAAAAAGAAATAATCCAATTTAAAATTCAAATAAATCTCTAAAAATGTAGATTTTTCTTTAAAAAATTGCTAATTTTTACCCAAAAATGATTTTTCATGATAAATAAAGAAAAATTATTAAAAAATGAATTTCCTTAGAAAAATCTGAATTTTTAACTAAAGCATCCCTCATTGTTCTCCAACCTATAAAAATATTTTAGACTAAAATACCAAGCCATTTGGGAGATATTATCATATCTTTAAGATTTAGAATTTTTCATGTCCAGCAAATCTACACAAGGGGTTAGCTCCAAAAATAGCGAAAATCAACATGTAAAAGTTGGTTTTCCCATGGTGGGCACCAAAAAAAGTGTGCTAAAATGTTGACACACTTTTGTGAGTCATTATATCCAAGATTTATTAAGAATGAGGTCTCAAATGGCAACCTATAGCTCTCTATTCATGGAGTGCAAGGGTTTGTAATGGAGGCCCTCAATTTGACCTAGTTTGTGCCCATGCAAGTACACCATAAAATGAGAGATTCAAATATCAAAATATGCATGCTAATCTAAATGATAACAATGCAAAACAATGCAAGAAATAAAATCTACTTTATAAAAGGAAATAAAAATGCAAGATTAATTTATGAAGCAAATATGACTCTAAGCTAATATGAAAATGCAAGGATGAAGCATGATGGTGAAAGCCATGGATGCATTAGAGAAGAAGGCAAGAAGAGAGACGTTGCAATGAAGCTCCAATGTCCAATCCCTAAAGCTCACACTCCTTTAAAATCACTCTTCAAACCTGCAACATAACAATACTATAGCAAGAAACATCTATCTAAATGAGAAGGAGAGGGCTCCTTATAAAAGAAACTATGGAGGTGAGAGGCTTCTCACAAGAGCAATGCAGGATAAATCCCTAAAAAGACAAGTAAGAGGAAAAAGCTCACCACTTAGAGACATGTGCAAGAAAAATGAATCTTTATTTGGTTTATTTCCTTTTTTCATTAGAAAGAGGGCTTTAAGTGGGGATTTATTTATTTAATTAAAAGACGAATTTCCTTTTAATTAAATAAGATAAGATTATTTAATTAAAAGAAATATTTAAATTCAATAAGATTATTTTATTTATTTGAAAGGATTTTTTTTTTCAATTAAATAATATAAGATTATTTAATAAAAAGAGAGATTTTAATTAAATAAGATAAAACTATTTAATTAAAAGAGATATTTTTTTAAAATTAAATAAGATTATTTTATTTATTTAAAATGGACATTTTCATTTAATTAAATAATATTATTGATGAAATGATCAAACCTTAGGAAATATTGAAATAATTAAATTAATTGTAATTTGATGAAGAAAAATGCTTTGAATTGATCCAATAAAATATTGCAATGCCTTGATTTAGGAAATTGATAAATTGAAGAATTGGTGCCCATAGTCTAGGCAACCATTTTAGGGTGCATACATATCTATCTTTTTTTTTTCTAGGTATTTATTGAAAAACACATTATGTTGTCAATGACTAACTTATCAAGTTCCAATTACAAATCCATGATACTTAACAAATCACAACACAACAACCTTTCACTAGATCATCTCATGATCTCTTCTTTTCAAATCCTCTTCATCACTTAAATGACATGGAACTCTAAATTATTAGTAAATGTATCTCCAATAGGTTTGATACTCTATCTTACCAATAGGTTTGGCATCAAAGATAACATAACAATTTCTGCAATTGTAGTTTCCAACAATCTCCTTCTTTGGCATTGATGGAAACACCTCACATACTTCACTAGTTACCATGAAATCCAAAATATTTAATACTAGTATTGTCATCTCTCTCTATGTTTGTGTTCTTTCTCTCTTAGTTTTATTCTAGTTCTCATCCATGTAGTTTTAGTATGCTCCCTAGTACATACTCTTTCTTTATAGAAAAACCTCAACTCATGATAAAATATGTAGAAACATATGTATCCCTCTTTACAAAAATCATTCTCTCTCCAAGAGTTCTTTATGATCTTCCTCTACCTCTTTTATCATTCTAATCTCCCCCACTTTATATATACTACTCATATATTCTCTCCTGCTTTATATTTCACTTGTATGGTAACTTCATCATGCTAATATCTCCCTCTTTGACAACAATGCCAATAACATGTCATAAATTATCTCCCTCTATCACACATCTTCATGTCACTTAATCTGATTGACATAGAAATTTCATCTCAACATTAACTCTTTGAAGCTTCATCTACTCATAGTTTAGTGTCTTTATTTTCACACCTTTAGGTAACTCCTAAACTCTAAACTCCTACATCAATATTCTTGACATTTTGATTCAAACATTTGATGCAATGCAACATATCTTCTTAGTTTCTTTTAGTTAGGTTAATGACCCAAGAATTACCTCTTAGATACTCATAAGAATCCTTAGGTAGTGCCTTAGTGAATATTTCAGCTAACTATTCCTTTCTGTCAACATATTCCAATCTCACTTCTTTGTCTTGCACTAGTTTTCTCAAGTAATGATACTTGATCTCAATATGCTTAGTCTTTGTATGCATCACATGATTCTCATATATGTTTACAAAACTTATGTTATCACAATATATCATAATAGGTTCAGTGATCTCTTCCTTCATTCTTTTCAATAATTTCTTGGTCCATACAATTTTTGAACAATTTCTTGCCACGACAACATATTCAGCCACTATTGTAGATTGTGAAATATAGTTTTTCTTCTTGCTTGTCCAAGAAATCAATCTTCTTTTTTTAAAAAGAAATATCCTCCACTTGTTCTCTTTCTATCATTAACATTTCCTTTCCAATCAACATCTATATAAACCTTCAGTTCAAAATTGTATTTTGTCTTGTACCATAATCCATAGTTTTTTGTTCCTTTTAGGTATCTTAGTATCCTTTTTCTACCATCATATAATTTTCTCAAGGATTAGTAGAGAATCTAGAAATAATTTCAATGGATAATGTAATGTCAGGTCTGCTATGTACACCATATTGTAGTTTTCCAATCATTGAGTTATACAATGTTTGATTAACCTCAACATAATCATCATTCTTTAACCAATTTTCACCAAATAATTGTGTAACCTTTCATACCATGCTCTAGGGGCTTGATTCAAACCATATAAAGCTTTGTGTAACTTACATATCATATTCCTTTAGTATGGATTAAAAAAATCCTTCAGGTTGTTTAAAGTATAATTCTTCCTCTAGATTCCCATTTAGAAATACAAATTTTACATCCATTTCATACACTTTGAAGCCTTTGTAAAAAAACACATGCAAGAAAAATTCTCACTCCTTCTATCCTTGCAATTGTAGAAAAAATTTCACAATAGCCAACTCCTTCCTCTTGTACATATCCCTTAAAAACTATTCTTTCCTTGTTCCTTGCAACTTCACCTTTCTCATTTAGCTTATTTTTGAACACCCATTTAATTCTAATCACATTCTTATCCTTTGGTTTGGGTACTAGTGTCCATGTCTTGTTATTTTCAAAATTTTCAATCTCTTCATTCATTTCCTTGATCTAATCTTCACTTTCCAAAGAATCTTTGAAAAATTTAGGCTTAAACTCACATAATAAACATGTATCATTCTTTAGTCTTCTTCTTTCCATGACACTCAAATCTTGACCTCCAATGGTTTGATCTAGTTCATGATGTCCTCTTAGATACATTACCAATATAGTTTTAGCTCTAGGTTCCTCCTATTTCTTTTTCCTAGATTTAGCATGTTTAACATCTTTTGTTATCTCTTGTTGCAACCTCACACTTTTTTTGGGTAAAAAATCACTATCTACGACTCAAGTACTATAGTGTAATGCTTGGTAGTGTGCTAGTGTATAACATGACTCTATTGTAGAACCTTGGCAATGCCTAGTTATCGATGCTTGAAAACCACCTTCTTTGGTTTAGGTAATGTGCTAGATTATTCTTCATAGATATAGACAAACTTTCTATAGTCTTTAGGTTCTTTCTTTCATTCTTCTTCTTTTTTCTCTACAAATTCATCTTTTTTTAACATTTTCACTTTCCACAATTTTGATAGTGTTTGAATTCAAACATTTATAAGCTTTTATGTTAGTAGAATTGACATAGGGATGGTTGGAAAGTTAGGGACAAAGGTATACCTGACTATCTAAACACCTCGATGAGTAAACACAATGAAAGAAAATAATAGAGAACAACACCAAGGAGAGGAGAAGAAATAATATCTTTATCGATTCATCAAAATATCAAAAAACATGCTTGACTATGAGGCCATCTAGGTTACAACCAATACAAAAGGATTAGAAATTGTAAGTTCTAGATCCATATTCTCCAAATTATAATTATAAACCTATTCCTCTAGGACCATTCACATTTCTTTCCAAACTGTCTATGAACCACTTGAACTAAGCCTGGACACCTCTACTTATACATGCCAAAAATGACTTATAGAAGATTTTAGATCTTTACATAAGATAAGGACAACCTTAAAATTCTCTTCAAACTTCCAAATGAATGATCCTATTGGAATTAAGTTATTATTTCCATTAGTGACAACAATTATATGTATCAGTATAGCTACCGAGTGATGAAAGCACAGTGCCTACCAAGTGATGAAAGTGCAGTGCCTACCAAGTGATGAAAGTGTAGTGCCTGCTGAGTGATGAAAGTGCAATGCCTATCGAGTGATGAAATCATAGTGCCTACCGAGTAATGAAAGCGTAGTGCCTATCGAGTGATGAAAGCGTAGTGCCTACCGAGTGATGAAAGCATAGTGCCTACCGAGTGATGAAAGTGCCGTGCCTACTGAGTGATGAAAGCGCAATACTTACTGAGTAATGAAAGTATAATGTTTACCAAGTGAAAGAAAGGTAAACAAAGGATTCATATTTTATCGAGTGATACTATATCTATCGAGTCTCCAATGGTTACTGAGTTTAGAACTACGTCAGGTGATTAGTATGGACTAAGCCTTCACTTCTACTGAGTACATGATGATGTTGAGTAATGTAGTGGATGTCAAGTATCAGAAGGTCATAGAGTCAGTTTAGTGAACCTGAGTTATTTACTATTTGGATGACTCGGTAATACTTTGTTCACTTGTGTTTTAGCCAACCTTGCAATTGTAAATATTGGAATGGTATATATGTAATGTATTATATCATTTGCAATGTGAATAAAGATGTATGGATTAGAATATCAAAAAGGAGACATGCAATGTTTGAGAAATGTAAATGTGAATCAGCAGAAGAGCAGAGTAAGCAGGAAGGTCAACAAGGAGCAGTAAAGATCTATTAGTCACAAGAGGTGATTATATACTTCAAGGATCTAATCAGCAAATCAAGTTTGTAAGTAGATCCACTGTTTCATCCTAATAGGTGAATTAGCTTTGTAAATCTTTTAACAGGGTAGACTTAATAGTCTTTGTATAAATCTCTTAATAGAGTACATACTTCAGTGTATCTTTGTAAATCCTCTAACAAGGTGGACCTAGTAGTCCTTTTTGCTCCTAACAGGGTAGATCACTAGAAGTGGTCAATGTAAGCCTTAATAGGCCAACTTCATACTACAGTAATGAATGTTTTGTGGGTATTATCCCCACCCCAATTTTACTTTCTATTTGGAAGGTTTCTAGGTCACCAAATCATTGTATACATGTGTTATGGATGTTTTATTTCTTATATATGCAGTAGATTAGATAAGTAAATGATTAATGGTTAAAGTGCTGAATTGTTTAAAAGCTTTGAGGTTATTGATTCACCCCTCCCCTCTCAGTAACCTATCATATCTTGGATATTTCCAATAGATCCCTACATTAAATTCATGACTCAAATTAAATAAACAAGTCAACTCATACTAGGAACCAATGATTAAAAAAATTAGTCAAAGGAGGAACTGAGCATTAGAAAATCAACGAACGAACTTGGCACATGAAGGAACTTAATAAAAACATGAATTGACCAAAATAGAAACTCAAAAATGACATAAATTAGCCAAAGAATAAACTCAGCCAATAGGGAAAACTTGGTCATCTCTATAACTCAGCCATAACTATGCTTGGCCAAGACAAGAATTCAATAGTAATGACAACTTGAAAATTACTAATAGAATGCACACAAAAAATGAGTAGGATAGCAAGGTAACCCAAGATTCTCTTGCATTGGATAACTAGGGTTGAATGAAATGATTCTCCTAAATTATGAAAGTTTGGAAACCTAAGTCAAATCAAACTAAGATTGGGAAATCCATGTAGCATCTTCCACTAGTTTATTCTTCCACTTCACCAAATATTCATAGTAATATTTTCCTTTTGTTCTCTTACCAACTCTTTGAGCCAATATCTATTCAACTTCTTCAATATGCTTCTTACAATAATCATCTAGTACAATAACTTCATCATCTAACTAATGGTACTTATAAAAATTAGAAACATGGATTATATAGGATATATATCCATGTCATTAGGTAACTCAAATTTATATGCATTACCATAGTCAAATCTCCTCAAGATTCTACAAGGATCAAAATTCTTCAATTCCATCTTAGTGTATGTTCCAATAGGAAATTTGCCTTTCTTTAAATGAATCATGACTTCATCATCAACTTCAAAAACATGGTGTCTTCTAGACCTATCTGCATTCATCTTATACTTCAGAGTACTTTGTTCCAACCTCAAATTTACTTCCTCATGCAAAGACTTCATAAAGTAAACAAATACTTCCCCTTCAACAATTCTCTTCTCTTCACCATAAATGTCCCTCGAATCTGATATACCTCTAAGATGCGTTCTAGTAATAATCTATTTTTTTTTTCCCCAATACTCCTATTCACATAATTATTATATTCAAAATTAGCTTGTGCCAATATCATATCCCAATTACTCATTTTATCTCCAACTAAGCATATCAAAAAATTACCCAACCTTCAATTCACAACCTCTATTTTCCCATCTGTCTATGGATGGAATGTAGAACTGAAATTCAACTTAGAACCCATATTCTTCTACAAAGTCCTCCATAATTAACCAAAAAACTTGCTATCTTTGTCAACAATAACACTTCTTAGTAATCCATGCAATCTAACAACCTCTTTGAATAAAAAGTCTACAAAATTCACTTCATTATATGTCTTCTTACATAGTAGGAAATGTGCCATCTTAGAAAATCTATCCACAACAAAAAAATATGGGATCATACACTCTTGTTGTTTTAGGCAATCCAAGAACAAAATTCATATTGATATCACACCAAGGTTTCTTGAACAGAAATAGGTGTATACAATCCAGTAATTTGACTTACTCCTTTTGCAACTTGACAAATGCACAACACCTTAAAAACTTTTGAATATCCTTATACATCTATTACAAATAATACTTGTCCTAAAGAAAACTCATTATCTTATCAATTCCAAAATGTCTAGCCAACCCACCACAATACTTTTCCTTAATCAAATTAACTCTTATAGAACTTCTTGATATACACAACTAAACTCCTTTGAACAACATACCTTCTTGAATAAAATAATCTTTATACTTGGTTGATTTGATAGATTCTATTATCTACACTCTCTCCACACCTCAGAAAAATTACGGTCAATATCATACAACTCATTCACCTCATCAAAGCCAAGAAATTCAACCTTCATCTCGATCAATAAAGAATGAATTCTACTCAATGCATCTACAACTTAGTTAGTGACATCACTTTTATGCTCTCAAATTTCTTCATATGTCTCTAATTCAACTTACACTACCTTCCTAAATATTGTAAACTTTTTATGATCAGTATACAATAAAAACCCCTTAGGAATGAAATAATGTCTCTACTTCTTCAAGACTTGAACAATAGCATAGAATTATTGATTGTACATAGAAATATTCCTTTTAACATTATTCAACTTCTCACTAAAGAAATAAACACTTTCCCTTCTTGACTCAACACAACTCCTATTGAACTACCACTTGCATCACACTCAACATGAAATACCTTATTGAAATTAAGAAAAGCTGATACAGGTAACTCAACAACATTTTGTTTCAAAGTCTCAAAACTCTTATCAGATCCATATTTCCATTTGGAATCCTTTTTATCTTGTCTCATAGTCTTAGTCATATAATAAAAAAAAAGATTGAAATTCCTTATAAAATTTTCATAGAAGCTAGCCAAACCATGAACTGATCTTACCTCACCCACATTCTTAGGTGTATGCCACTCTAGAATTGTTTTAACTTTCTTAGATTCATTCTCAAACCACTAGCTGAAATCAAAAATCCCAATTACATAATATACTCTTTCTTAAAGGAACACTTCTTCAAATTAATCAAAAAATTCCCCCCTTTTAGGCTCTACAACTTTCCTAATATGGTCAAGATGTTCTCCCTTAGTCTTACTAAATATTAGAGTATCATCCAAGTAAACAATTAAAAACTTACACAAAAATTTCTATAAAAGTTCATTCATCAATCTCATGAAAATACTTGGTGCATTAGTCAAACCAAAAGGCATAACCATCCATTCATATAAAGCATCTTTTGTCTTAAAAGTAGTCTTCCACTCATTACCTTCTTTGATCATGATAGGATGATAACCACTCTTCAAATAAATCTTGGTAAAATATTTTTGTCCACTTAAAAAATCATATTTTTCATCCATCCTCAGCATATGAAACCTATACTTTACTATTATCTTGTTAATAGCTCTGGATTCAATACACATTCTCCATTCTCCATTCTTCTTAGGTGCCAATACATTAGGTACAACACATGGACTTAAGCTTTCTTTGATCAAACCTTTCTACAACAACTCATGTACTTGTTTATTAAGTTCTTTATTCTTAGTAGGTGTCAATATTTATGGTGCTTTATTCAAAAAATAACTCTACGAATTAGATCCATACACTGAATTATATTCCTCACTTGCAATAAACCATAAGGTATATCTTCTGCAAAAATCTCCTTGTACTCATTCAACAATTTTTCAATTTCTATTGGCACATGGCTAATTCTATTAGCTTTTGCAATTACTTGGCCTCTACTATCTTCTATCACTTGACCATTACTATTTTCTATTACTCATCCATGACTATTTTTCTATCACTCAACTATTACTATAACAACTTGTCCTTCTAGGGATTGCAACAAAAGAACTTGGTTCTTCTTCATCTCCTTCTCAAATTGTTTCCCATTCACCATGTACACTCTAATAGTCATACAATTTACCTCATTTGGAACTTCAATCATAGGCAAAAATGTTCTTTTTCACTCCATTCACCCAAAGAGTATATTTATTTAGTCTACCATCATTCATATCATGTCTATCATATTGCCATAGTCTACCCAACATGATATGACAATAATCCATAGGAATAGTACCACACAAAACATCATCAAAGTTTTTTGCAATCTTGAATTTTACAACACATTGCTCACTTACAAATATTTTATTATCATCCTTGATCTATGAAACATGATAGGGTTTAAGGTGTCTAAACCTTTGCAAATGCAGCTTTTTAACCAACTCCTATGATGCCAAATTTTCTAAACTACCACTATCAATGATCATTTTACAACATTTTCCTACCATCTTACATATGGTCTTGAAAAGAATTCTTCTTAGGATAAGTTCTTCATTAACTCTTTTACTACAAAAACTTCTCCTTACCATTAGGTTTTCTCCAGTCTTAGGTCCACTTGGTGAAAACTCAAGATCCCCTTGAATCACAACATTTATGTTACCATTTTCATTCTCACCCAAGTATTTACACTCAAAGGATCTCTACCCTTCTTTACCAAATATGAAAAATTTAGCACGAAAAATACCTCTACAATAAGAATTACCTCTTTCTTGGTAAGAACCAGTACCTCCTCGATGAGAATTACCACCTTTCCACTTGGTCTCACTTTTTCATTCAAAATTACCTTTATCTTGTGCAACATTTTTAGATCTACTAATTTCTCCATAAGATCTACCTCCACCTCTTCAAAATCTACCACCTCTACCTCTTTTTCTTTTCTCATGTTTCTTTGTCAAGATTTCCTCAGCTTTCAAGGCATAATGATATGCTTCTCCCATAGTGTCTAATTTCATAATACTTATCTCATCTTGAATTCTAGATCTCAATGTAGCTACATGTCTAGTCCTAATGTCCAATTTATAGAAATCCTTAGTGTACTCCTTTAGAGTTATGTCCATTTGTCTCATATTTTGCATCATCCTTAACAAACTAACTTAGTAATCAGAGAGAAGGAACTTCTTCTTCACCTTGTTCACCATTTTCAACTAGGTTCTAATCTTCTCTTTTCATCTTGTCTATCTATCTATTTGCAAATGCCCCCTCTAGAGTGAGATATAACCTTTCAACCTAATGAATGAAATGTTCACCTTCCTATATTCAAGAGTGCTTTAAAACTTAGAGAACTTCTCCATATCATAAATTGAATCTAACACAACATTTGTATCCAACTATCCATCATAAGGAACAACTTCCACAATAGGTTTTGAATGTGCCTAAGATAACACTCTCAATAATCTTTCCTCATCTTGACCTTATTCAAGTTCTTGATTAAGGTTTGGTGTCATTTCTTCATCATCACTCACATCATCAAGATGCATTCCTCTCCTCTAGGATATTTTTACAATATCTAATCTAGCTACAATCTATCTCAACATGTCCAATATGACATATTAACATTTCCTCTACCTTGAACCATTTTGATGAATAGGTTCCTTGAAGATCATAATCCTATGCTAGTTATAGATCAATTATAGAGATGAGCCACCCTGCAACCAAAATCAATCCATGTTTTACATGGTCCAATGTCTTCTTAAGGATGAATCTCAAGCTCTGATACCATTTGGCATATGGGTGGTTGGAAAATTAGGGAAAAGGGCACACCTAATTGTCCAAACATATTGCTAAGTAAACATAATAGATGAAAATAACAAAGAGCAACACCAAGGAGAAAAGAAGAAACAATATCTTTATTGATTCATCAAAATATCAATAATTTTTTTTTACTATGAGGTCTTTTGCGTTACAAGAAATACAAAAGGATTGCAAATTGTAAGTTCTAGATCTAACTCTCTACGAATTCTAATTCTAAATGCACTCCTCTATGATCATTCACATTTCATTCCAAACTATCTAAGTAATACTTAACCTAATCCTAGACACCTCTACTTATACTTGCCAACAATAGCTTACAGAAAATTCTATATTTTTACATAAGAAAAGGTTATCCTTATAATGGTCTACATGCATCCCAATGCATGTTCCCTACATTAAGTGCATGATTCAAATTAAATAATTTTTTTTTATCTCATACTAGGAACCAATCACAGACAAACTTGGTCAAAGGAAGAATCGAGCATCAACAAACCAAAAAACTCACTCAAAATATAAAGGTACTTGGCAACAATAGGGCTCAACCAAAGAAGTAACTCGACAACCATGGAAATTTTCCAAAGAAGGAACTCGACCAACACAGGGAACTTGATCATGAGTACAACTCGGTACTAACTACACTCAACCAATACAACAACTTGGAAATTACTAAAACTTGGTAATGGCTGATAAAATGCACAAAAAATGAGTAGGACAACAAGGAAACCTTGGATTCTCTTGCATCAAGAATAACCTATAAATACATCTTCATCACTATTTTTATTAATCTTACCTTTTCTTGTATCTTTCAATATGTAACACTGGCTTCCAAAAAAACTAAAATTAATTCAAATTTGGTGCATATCTATACCAAAGTTCAAAAGGTATTTTTAAAGTTTCATTCTTCATGTGATCCTGGTTTAGAGTATAGAATTTAGTACTTATATCCTCTCTCCATTACTTATGTGAAACATCTTTCTCCATCATTAGTTTTCTTAGACAATCTAATGGATCTACTCCTTCTCTCATCTATAAAATTCTATGGTGGAGTCCTTGGTACACTCTTTGGCCTCTTGATTCCTTTATCATTGAAAAATATGTTGAACTCATCTGAAATAAATTCATCACCTCTACTTGGTCTCAAACATTTAAGACTCTTTTCTATTTTCTTCTCAACTCTATCTTGATAACACTTAACATTTGAAATGCATTATATTTTTTCATTAAGAAACATTAAAATCATCATTCTAAAAAAGTTTTCAACAAAAAGAATGAAATATTTATCACCATAATAGCTCTGCATTCCAATGGAACCATACAATTCAATATGAACCAACCTTTAAATATAATTAGAAGAATAGTTCTTGCTCTTGAAACTAGACATTACCATTTTACCCATTTGGCATTGATTAAAAATCACTTAATTACTCTTTCTTAGTTGTAGTAAACCTCTAACTCTTTTAATTTTACTAATATTACTTACCAAATTATCAAAGTTCACATGACATAGCCTGTTATGCCATAACCAAACATCTTCTCATTTTGCAAATAGACAATTATCTTTAGATAAGTCTAGATAGAAAAATTACCTCTTGTTTTCTCTCCACTTCCAACTAGTTCACCAGTAGCATCATAGATATTTTCCTTCTTGTTTTGGAAATAAACTCTAAAGCCTAAACTTATCAATTATGCTGCACTCAACAAGTTATATTTAAAAGCATCAACCTGATATGCATTATTACATTTGATCTTATCATTTAATTAATTGACCCTTACCTTTCACATAACATGGTGCATCATTACCAAACTTAACACTACTTCCATTATAATGGTCTATCTTATCAAACTTATTTGTATCACTAGCAATATGATGTAAGAAACCACTATTAATTATCCATCTATCATTTTTACACACATGTGAAGTCAGTGTCATTTTCTCATCTTTATTTGAATCATCTTTCATTGGAACAAAAACAAATTCTTCATCATGGTCATAATAATTACTGTTAGAACCATGCAAGTCAATAATATATAAAGATTATTTTTCCTTTATCCTTGTAGTCTCTTCTATATTTGTTGCCTTTGTTATCTCTATCATCTCTCCTTCCTTAGTACTTGAAGTTTTTCCTTTCCTCTTTCTCATCTCTATTAGGAAATCTAATAGTAATATGGGTAACTTTATTATATGTAAAACATATTATAGGAAGTTTACCTTTGTATATCCTTTTCCTTTAGGAATTATTCTACCCAACAATGCTTCAAGATCATCAAGATCATCATAAGATCCACTATCATTTTCTACATACTTTATCTTTTCCTTTTTCTTAGATCTATCAAGGGTTAGTTATACTTTGAATGCAAATTTAACATTAGTAGGGGAGTGATTATCAAAATTTGACAATTCAAAAGTGTTAAGTCTACCAATCAAACTATCTAAGGTTAAATCATTACTAGGTGTACATCTCAATTCTTGAGTGATAGATACTTTGATTGAAGTAAAGTCCTCAAAATATTACTTATCATAGTTTCATTAGATATCTTTCCTCCATATCCTTTTATAGTATTCACCATTTCTTTGATTTGACCATAATATTGTGCAACATTCTTGCCTTTTTTCATTCTCATGTCATCAAATTTTGCTCTCAAACTTTTTGCCTTTTCTATCAATACATTATTGTACCCTCCATTGATTTTTTCCAAGTTCTCCCAAATTTTTTTAGCAATAGTGCATTCCTTCACATCATAAAAATTCTACATAACTCAGGTTGTTGCAAGTTCAACCATTATTTGGTTGTGCTTCTCCCTCTCTTGCATTTTCTCAACTATCATAGATCTAGGGACCTCAATGTATTCATTGTTTAGGTAGTAAGATGTGGAATCTCCAATACTAGATAAGTGTGAAATCTTATTATCCTTTTCCATTTTGGGAATTTTTCCTTGTTTATCTTAGGTATCTCTCTCTTGTACATCTTGATCTTCAATTTGAGTCTTTCAAAGTTTCCTTAAAATAACCAAAGCTCTAATACTAATTCTTATAATAATTTAGAATAACTAAGAGGGGGAGTGAATCAGTTATCCTCAAATCTTTATGTACAAATTAAACTTTTAGTAACTATTGTGGTTTCATAATGCATGCCCCATTTCACTTAGAAATAGGGACCCCCTAGTTTAACATTTAGCTTTCCAGATCCCTAGTCTAGGGTCTAACTCTTTTTTAGGGTTTTTTAGTGTTTTACCTTAGTCTAACTCTCTATCAGAAAAACAAGATCCAAAGAATTGCATATTTTTAGGGAAAACATCAAAGTTTTATCATAAGGGGCACACTAGTACACATAGTGTACACCGAAAAGTGTGCTAGTTTGCTAGTCACACTAAGGAAAATCACATTTCTCTTGGAACTGCACACCTACATACCTACATAGGTGTGCACCTCTAAGACGTGTGCTCAATCTTGGGTTTATAAAGCCCAAGACCCCACCCCTTTCCTCACTCTACTTCTTTCCACTAGCTCCCAGCTAGCACACCTCTATACTCTGCTAGGTGTGCCACTCTGCTTCATTACCTACACACATCAACATACAAACATGTTAAATCATCCAAGTTAAAGGTGCCCACCTTTTTTTTCACTGACCTAATAAATAAAAAACACTTAAAATAACCTAAGTTAACAAGCCTTCACCTAAGTAAAAGGTGCATATGTGTTCACCTATCCAAGGTGTGCACATGTGCACCTTTCAAAAGGCTTAGCATTCCTTGAGTATAGTAAGGGTACACACATAGTGCACCCCACAAGGTGTGCTATATATGTACCCTTTCCTTTTACACTTAACATATTAACACATTGTAAGGTTGCACACCTAGCACACCCCACACAGTGCACTTGGTGTGCACCCTTGGTAATGTTTGGGTTTCTTTTAGCAAAGGTGCACCTAGTGCAGCTCTAAGGTGTTCAAGGTGCACCAATGTTTTATCCTCCAGAGTTAGAAAATTAGGGTTTTTAAGTGTTTTTGTAGTTTTTTATTGTTTTGGGTTATTTTTTCAAAATTAGGGTTTATGTAAGTTGATTTTTTCCACCTTTTGGACTAATGGATTTTTTTTGGGAAAACTAAATGGCTTCCTCCTCCTCCTCTCTCATTGCAAAGATGGCTCTGAAACTAGTGGTCCTCAAATTTCAAGGTGTTTTGACAAAATGACACTTCTAGGATGAATATTCAAAAATGTTAGATACTGAACTAGGTAATATTGGCTGGAATGAATTCCTAGTTTTATGCAATAAACCAATTAAGAGGTCTACAATGATACCTATACTTATCAGATTAGGGCTAGTTAATGATGCACATTCCTAGTATCAATATAGTCTTCAGAGTTGATTATGGCATTAGCAAAGAACTATGTTTCAGAGGAAAGTGTTGTGAAAAGTATAACTAGAGAAATCATCTTAGATCTAAGACCTAAGAATATAGAGAAGGTATTCCATCTTTCGAGAGTAGATTAGTACATTAGGTCAGCATATCATCAATTAGAAAGGTAGTATAGAGAGCATCGAGAGGAAGTGTTAGAAATCATTCAATCCTCATATCTTATTGATAAGACTCCTCCTGGATGAAAAGAAGGCATAGTAGATATGACAAGGGGCTATATGAAAGATGATATCACACATTCTATAATGCTCTTGAGTAGAGTCATAAGGTTACTAGCAGCAATACACTTGAATATATGGATGGTACACTTCATTGAGACCATCAAAACAACAAAGATGCTAATTGATTAGGCCTCAATTCTCAATGAGAATTTAGATGAGCAACTGGTGGTGATCAAGAATAACCAAAAGTTCTATATGACATCCTATTTGGTGTACCTATTAGCTACAAGAGCAATAGTTTATCCAAGATTGTTCAAAAGGGACAACTTACAAGATGTAAATGTATGGCCTTATGTGGTATATCCCCAATTGGTAAGGAAAAAGCTTTTAGAGCACATTAAGGATTATAGAATAGTGGATGATGCCTATATTTTTGCAATCATATGGTTCATTGAGGGAGCTTATGTGAAAGGGATGTCAGATGAGGCAGTGGAAAAGATTACAAAAATTGACACCTATTACATCCAATTAAAAAAATTCACCTATTTGAGGTTAGAAAGTACAACTATGAATCCAAAGAAGCTCCCTAGGTCTCTACATGATAGACTCATATTTTTGGAGATTGCATGACTCTTGTCTACATATGAGAGAGTAAGAAAACAACATAAGAAGACTTGGGTATGGCCCATCACTATAGGTCCATTTAGTGTTGTCCAAAAGTAGGATATTGCAAATTTTTGAGTCTAAGTGGGATTAGTATCCCTTGGAGGAATATAACTCTCCTTGTCCCTATTTTGATAACATTAGTAGAGTTTAGTTCTTGGTGGGGAAACAATTCCAATATGAAGATGTCATCCAGGATCATTGGATGAATGTAGTGGATGACTATGAAATCTAAATAATGGATTATTGTAGGATGACTTTATACTATTGGAATTTACAATAGGAAAGGAAAACTTCTAAAAGGGGGAGGGGGGGTGAATTATTAGTTGAGCCTTCTACCCATAAAAACTTTCACCACACATCCATCTCATACATTCACTAAGTAAATTGAAATACCATGTAAAGAATGTACATCTAAAACATGAGAATAAGTAAACACATATGACACCAGCTATGATTACCTAAAAAACCTCCAATGAGAAAGTAAAATTGGGGTGGGGATGACACCCACAAATCTTCACTACTATAGTAATAAAGTGTATCTAATGAAGGTTACAATGTTTGATCATGAGACATGATCTACCCTATGAAAGGTTTTCCATGTTAAAGGTTTACAAAGATTATTAGGTCTCACCTTGCTAAAGGATTTCAAAAACCTATTAGAAGTATGCTTGCTTAAAGGACTTCAACTCACAATTAAGTACCCTATTTTTCAATATAGCCTACTAAGACTACACTATTAAGAGATTTAACTAATTCACCTGCTAGAATGATTCAGTAATGATCCTATAGATGGCACTTGATTGCTTGATGCCAAATCACCTCTAAACTATTATACTCTTGATCTTTTTGATTAGATCTCTCACTATTGTATCCTTTTCCTTTCTTCTATTCTCCTTTTAACTAATTCTATAATTTTGTCTCTATTCATAACTCCTTAGCCACCATAAATGCTCTATTTATGCATGCAAACTTCTCTCTTCATAACACAGATAGTTTAGGGTTTGTCCTCCTTAATAATACTTTAGTGACTTAGAGTTAGGTATAAATCAACAGTTATGATTCATACATTTTTCCACTTAAACCTTCCCTTTTTTTGATTTGCTACATGTAATGTATTCGGATTTAAAATTAAGATTTGTCCTTATCTCCAGATATCATAATTCAATCCTTAAGTCAGCTCAAAAATGGTTTAGATAGTTGTTTGTGTCATTACAAATAACCAAAACAAAATTGTCTTACTTGGCATCTGATGCTCGATATATACTATTCTTTATACTTTGGCTCAACATCTATATTACTCAACATCCAATGTTATCTTGGCACCTAAATCACTCAGCACTCATTATGGACTTAGAATGCTACATTATATTCATGTTGTGCTTGGCATGTACTACTTATTCGACATGAAATAAGTAAATGACTAAAGTGTGTGGACACTCACTTGTCAAAACCAACCTAAGACCAACAATCTCCTACTTTGACATGAGTGTCAAAAATACTTTGTTATGAAATAATATCCTTATCCTTACAAACATAACATATCTCTTATTTGGTTTATATACAAAACTTCAACATTTTGTAATTTTGTAATAGCTTTTACCTCAAAATTTGATAACTCCCCCTGAGTTGATAGGTCTATTCTATATTCAAAATTCTTGTACTTCTATTGAGTCAATGTGCCTCAACTAATGCTTTCTAACTTCATGTTGTTTGAATTTTCCCCCCCTTATCTTATTCTATCTTTTCTTACTCTCTACTCTATATCTTCCTCTTTTTATTTACTCCCCCTTAGCTTATTTTCCCCCTTTTCTCTTTGCCTTTTATTTCCTCAAAATTTATATTTTTCCAAAATCTATATGTATCTCCAATTTTTTATTTCTCTCCCTTTTTGATACTTTAAAAAAAAAAATTCCAAAAAATGATTTATGGACCTCTAGTATAATCTTGAGAGTTGCATCCCAGTTTTCACATCCTACATTCAAGGATTTGATTTGGATAGCTAGCTCGGCAGTAAGGTGGACTAGACCATCTAATGTTGAAGGATTTGCATCATTCTTCATAAGAGCTTTGACATAGCCTAGTTCCTTGTGCAAAATCTCCATGTGTGGGGTCAATGTTGTTTGGGTGCTAGTTAGTTTAGCCCTTATATAGGATTCTTCTACTGACAATGCAACTATCTGACTCTAAGTTTGTAGAAATGTTCTGAAGTACTTTTCATTTTGAGCTAGTGTCATAGGAATTTTTTGACCTGATGCACTAATCCGACTTTCCAAATTCAAAATGTGACTTTTAGTCTCTTGTGTGAAGAGAGTTTGATTGCATAATTTTTTGTATAGTGAGAAAATGTTCTCAAGTACCTTCTTCACACTTTCTATTTTTTTTGCCAATGCAACTTGTGTGAGTGCTACATCACTTGATATTTTCTCATTAACTTTGCTTTTTAATTTCTTTTCTGACCATTCTAATAGTTTTGTATTTGTGTCTAGGTTTGTATTACTAACCTTCTCCACTATATGTGTTAGTTGTTCAATGAGTGGCTCGGTCTCATCTAGAGTTGATAGAGAAAATGCATCTAAAAAGATTTCTTTGATATCCTACAATGCCTACTTCTACCTATTCTCCTTTTTGAGCAGTTCCTAATGCTTCTTTCTAGGTAGGGCTTCTTGTAATATGTCCATTTACTCAATTGTTATTGTATCATTATCATATTTTGGTAAAATATTTTTTTCATCAAGGCTCACATCTCCATATTGTATGACTTCCTCAACCTTTGATGAGCTTGAGCTCGACACTGAGATCTACAATGTTGTTGCATCTATTCTCAGCTTCTAAAGAGTGTGACTTGAATGAGTGCTATATTTTGGTAAGGTTATCAAGGCTTTAATTTCTACTTGTTCCTTCACCATAGGTGTTAATTCTATTTCTTTAGTCTTATCCTTGACTTCCACAACATTTTGACTTGCACTTTGTGCTTGTGCTATAGGTGCAAATAAGTCTATCTGACCTATTTCACTTTGTGTTTTTGTAGTGGCTTGAATTTCCACTATTTCCTTTATAGTTGTATCACCCTTTTTAGATTTAGCTTTAGGTACCTTATCCAAAGGTTGTACATTAGTGACTTGAGGGGTAATAATAGGTGGTTCTTGTGGATTCACCTCTTTCCTTATAGTTTTAGTCCCTTGTTTCTGCAATTCATCCACACTCACCAATACAAGATTATCACATGATTTTTTCTATAGTATGGACTAATCAAGTATCTTCTTGAGATCTTCCTCTATAAGAATATTTATGTTCTAAGCTATGACATTAGATACATCCTTAACTACTACTATTTTAGTATTTGTGCTTGCTACATATTGGGGGATGACATTAGACAATTGTGTATCCTATACACTTTGTTCCTCTTGCTTCTCTACCTTAGCTATTACCATGTCATCTTATTTCATTTCTATTTCACCCTAAATACTTTCTTCATCATTATCATTTTCTTTAGAATTTTTTACCTCTATGGGCTCTATTCACTTTCCTTTACTGTAACAAGTCCATAAGTTACCTTCCACATTTGATTAGACTTCTTAACTACATCTTCAATATTATTTTTTAGAATGCTAAAGGATCTATATTTAGGTACAAACCTAACTGCATATTTCTTCATGGCCTCAAAAATTTGGACCTTACTAAGTTTAGGCATTACTTGTGCAAGTGAAGTCTCCCTTATTTGTTTATCCAAGTTTAAGCAATAGTGCCATTTTTGCTCAACTATCTCATATAGGCTCTTAGGCATTGAGTTAGAAATTTCTAATGGGGCTCTCTTCAAATTTTCCATCATGGCATATATAGCTTCCTCTACTTGATTTTCCTCAACTTTTCCAAGATTATCAAAATCAACATGAGAAAATATGATAAATTTGCACTATTCTTAATATTTTCACATAGATTTTCTAAGTCTAATAGAGGATTGTGACTCGCCACTTTGAATTGGTTGTTGTCATTTGACTCTATTTTCTCCTCATCAGATTCTACTTGTGCAATGTACTTTCTTCTCAATCTTTTCTATACTTCACCTCCCTTCTTTGTAGGTTGCGTCTTTTCTTTTTCCTTTTGTGTAGTAACACTTGCACTAGCCCTTGTAGTAGGTGCAAAAGGTTTGGGCTGACTTGTCTTGGCTACCTTCTTTTCTTTTTTCATGGGTTGGGTCTTAGCCTTCCTCTTCTTTTGGTCTATGGGAGTAGGTTCTTCCTTAGCTTCTTCTCCCTCAACACCTTCATTCTCCTCCTCTAGTTGGTCTTCACACATTCCTTGTGTCAAAGCTAGTGGTGCTTGTGCTTGGATGTCTTCTTCCTCTTCTTCCTCTTTTCTTCATCTTCTTCCTACTCATCACCTTGTCCAAATTTAGCTTTTAATTTCTTCACTAATTTCTCTTTCTTCTTGATAACAAAAGGAATCTTTAGTTCAATGATGATTTTGGATTTGGCCATTTCATTATTTCCAAATGCTTTTGAATTTTTGTCAATTTCTTCTGCCAGTAATGTTGTAATAGCCGCAGAGGCCTCATCTACATTGATTTCATTTCCAAGTAGCCTTAGCTATCTCAACCTTGGTGTTGCTGCTTGGACAAAAGTGTAGCCAACATCCACTAGAAAACATACATCATCATAATGCTTTTCTACTAGTGACACTAGAATTGTCAATATATTTTTCATTGATTATTTGAAATCCTCAAAATAGTTGGTCATAACAATTTCCAAGTCCTCTCCCAATTGTTTAATGAATTCACCAATCTATACAACCACTGACCTATTGGTTTTTCATGCAACTATGCAAAATGTGGGAAAAGTGTATTTGTACATAAAAGAAAATGCATATTAGAATAGAACCAAACTTGCATTGTGCACTATTTATCTTCCTTATTGCTCCTAGGTTTTCAACCAGTTGTTGTAGTTGTAACTCTGCTAGATCATATGTGTGATCTTTCTTGACAATCTTGTATCTAACATCTACTGCAATGCATGATACATGATACACTACTCAATTTTTTGGATTGATAAAGCTTGTGTGAAATAACCCTTACTACAAACTCTATCAAGAGATCTATAATGGTATCAATAGTCATTCCTATCTTATTCCATACAACTCTAGTATTTTTATCAATAACCTCTTTTGAGTCACTTCTTAGGGTCTTAGGCCAATCTAGGGTTGGATACCCCATTAACCTATGGATTATCATTTTGTTTATCTTTATGGGTCCATTATCTAACCATAGTGAATTGTCATGAATTCTACTCAATACTATCCTAATCCATTTCATTTTGAATATATTTGGGAAATCTAGGACTCATGTTAACCCTTTCTTTTCTATAATTTTATACTCTTCTCTTAGTACACCATTCTCACAAAGTTTTTCATATGATTGCCTAATCTCCATATCACCTATGCTTCCAATTTTATAGTTATAACATTTCCTAACATCTTGCACCATTAAAACTTTCTATTGTATCATGGAAAAAACACCAGAGGGGTCTTTTTTGTAACAGATGTCTGGTATAGCTTTGAATATTGGTTTCTTGACCTCATTACTAACCAATTGAACATTCAAAACTTTCTTTCCCTCTATATTCTTTGAACTTGATGCCATTTTGCAAAACTCGAGTTTATGAAAATATAGACAGTGTAACTTGGCACTTGATAAATACCTTTTAAGATTCAATGAAATAATGTGGAATTGCTACTAAAATATTTTGTATCTACTTTGGATGAGTTTTCTGATCGCATTATACTCTACTTGCTTTTTCTTGATTTCAAAATGATTTAAAATAGGTTGAAAATCAATCAAATGCCCTTTGAAACACTATAATTAATGTTGAGTGCTTACATAGTTGTAAGATAAGCATAAACTAATTTCAAGCTTACTTGGCATCTGTTACCATTCTGTTTGTTCAGCAACCATTATGAGCTTGGCATCAACTAGCTAGTCTATTAGCTTGACATCTTCTAGCATTCCACTTGGTAGTCATATGAAACTTCTCATGCTCAGAATAACATGAAAAACTTAGAGATTTTCTTGGATTTCAAATAAAATCTTGCATCTTTGTTCATGCTTATATAATCTTTTTAGTACTAAGTCCTTTTTGGAACTAATGTATGATATAACTTGTAAATATTAGTCCCACATACCTCTTGATTGCTTAATTTTATGAGGTGTGATCACCTAACCCATTGGGTGAAGTGATCCTTTCTTCATTTTATGTGCTACAACAATTGTTTTTCTTCCAATTCTTGTTCATCTCATCTCTGACATTTTCAATGTCTACCTTGTCTTTGCCTTTATCAAATTCACAAGTTAGTGCCTTTAAACTTGTTGGATAGTAGTGAATGATGTGACCAATCTTCAAATAGCTAAAACATGTGGTTTGAATCAACCTCTTTTTGTATTCACCTCTAAAGTGTGTCCTAATATAATTCTTAGGAACATGTCCATATTCTTAACAATAGTGACAACTATGTCTTGTATTATAATCCTAGTTATAAAAGTTGCCATTGTTCCTTACCTTTGTTTTCCTATTTGATGACCATATTGGTTTGGATTTGCACTCAAAAGCTCTATGTCCATACTTCTAACAATTATAACAATATCCTTCAAATCTTTGTGTGTGCATGATCTTGGTTCTACATTCATTTTCTTGATGACCTTGTTTGTTGCACTTATGACATTGAACCATGCTTTTATGCTTAACATTCTAATTTATAGTCTTTCTCTTGCACACATTAGAAGTATGTCCTTTCTTATGAAAATTATGACAAGTATTTTTTAGAGTTCTTACCTTTTTGGTTCCTTTCTTTATCATTTTTGGATGACTCTCCTTCTTCAGTACTTGTGTATCCTAATCTAAGTTTTTCATTATTGGATATGGGAGATCTCAATAATTGCTCAAAGTATTTGATGGCTTCATTTGGTTTGTTGAAACTTTCACAAAATTTCTTTTTCCTTTTTAGATCACTTCTCAATTGCTCATTTTCCAACTTCAATTTTGTTATCTCAATGTTCTTAACATTTAGTTCATAGTTGGCATTCATCATCTGGCTTAGAGTATCTAATTGCATGTTGGAAATATTCTTTAGCTCTAATGGAATTTCCTCCAATATGTTTGTCAAAACTCTTTTCTTATCTTCAATCATTACTTTTTTGCTATAGCTTTCTTTTTTTTTTTAGTCACTTTATATAGCAGTATGGCTTGTGATTCTTGTTCCGATTTGAGATTTCTAATTTCCTCAACTTGGGCTCTGTTCTTTTTCCATTATATCTATAATTGCTACATCAAATTCATTGGAGTCTACATTATCAAATAGCTTAGTAGTGTTTATCTCTCTATATTGTGTGTCATTCTCCTCTATGAAAATTTCTTTCCTTCTCTTCAAAGATTTTTTTTTTCTTCTCTCACTTCATCTAGTTGATGTAGAATGAGTTGTGTTTCAATTTCCTAATTCTTAATAATCTTTCCCATGTTGTAGATTTCCATTTTAAAGATCTTTCCTCAAAGATAGAAAGATTCTCTTTTTTAGAACTAGGCTTTGATACCAATTCTTGGAATTTAAAATAGGAAAGATAAACTTCTAAGAGGGGGGTTGAATCAGTAGTTTAACCTTCTAGCCATAAATACTTTCACCACACATCCATCTCATACATTCACTAAGTGAACTAAAATACCGTGTAAAGCATGTACATCTAAAATTTGAAAACAAGTAAACACATATGGCACCAAATATGATTACCTAGAGACCCTATAATGAGAAGGTAAAACTAGGGTGGGGATGACACCCAAAAATCTTCATTACTATAGTAATAAAGTCTATCCAATGAAGAATACAATGTTTGATCATGAGACGAGATCTACCTTGTGAAAGGTCTACCCTGTTAAAGGCTTAAAAATTCTATTAGGTCTCACCCTACTAAAGGATTTCAACACCCTATTAGAAATGTGATTAGTTAAAGGAATTTAACTTAGAATTAAGTGCCCTCTTAAAAAATTTCAATATAGCCTACTAGGACTACTCTATTAAGAGATTTAACTAATTCACCTACTAGAATGATTCAATAATGATCTTGTGGTGGGCACTTGATTGCTTGATGATAGATCACCTCTAAACTATTGTACTCTTGATCCTTCTAGTTAGATCTCTCATTGTTGTATCCTTTTCCTTTCCTTTGTTCTCCTTTTAACTGATTCTACAATTTTGTCTCTATTCATAACTCCTTAGCCACCATGAATGTTATGTTTTCATATGCAAACTTTTCCCTTCAAAACATAGATAGTTTAGGATTTTTCCTCCTTAAGAATATTTTAGTGACTTAGGGTTAGGTTTGAATCAATAGCTATGATTCATCCATTTTTCCACTTAAACCTTCCCTTTTTCTGATTGGCTACATGTAATGCATTAGGATTTAAAATTAAGATTTGTCCTTATCTCCAAATATCATAATTCAATCCTTAAGTTGGCTAAAAAATAGTTTACATAGTTGTTAGTTCCATTAAAAACAACAATAACAAAACTGTCTTATTAGACATATGATGCTCAACATATACTATTCTTTATACTCTAGCTCAACATCTGTATCACTTTGCAACCACTGTCTATTTGACACCTGAATCAATCAATAATCACTATAGACTCGACATGTACTATGTATTCAGCATGAACTAAGTAAATGACTAAATTGTATGGACATTCACTTGTCTAAACCAATCTAAGACCAACAATTGTTTGGTAGGTAGTGCCTTGAAAATAAAGGTCGCTTTATAGATAGTGCAATAAGACATCAAAGAGGTCCTAAATCCCTTGTATAATAGAGATAAGATATCTAATCGACCTATTATGAATCTAGAAATTGATAAAGAGGAAAATGTAGATATTAATCATAGGGCAAGGCATATCATCCAATTAACTAAGGATTGGATCAAGAGACTATTTAAGCTAGATCCAATTCTACAAATCATAGTTTTCAAGGCTATAGCTTTCCTAGTGCAAGGTAGAGGAGCTAAGGTTATAGTGCCAACATTCACAACTCAGTCTCCAATGAGACTAGAAACAATGCATCAACTTGATAGAGAAGTTGGATACTTTAGGGCATAGAAGGCTAAAAATAAGAGGAAAATAACTTTCCCCTAGCAATCCAAACCTAGAGAAGAAGCAACTCAAGCATGAGAACACCAAGGGGTAGAGAATGTACAAGGAGAAAAGAATGTACAAGGGGTATAAAATGTAGAAGTTATCTAGACTTGGGGTAATCCACTAGTGCCACCACTAGAATAAGGATAAGGAGCTAAAATAGAAGCATGGGAAGTGTCTCTACCTACACAAGAGGAAGACACATCCCCATTAGTTCCTAAGAGAAGAAAGGTGAAAAATATAGTTAATAGGAGACAAAAGGTGATAAGAAAGGTTATTCCTTTTCCATTAGTCCCACAAGTTATTCTAGAAAAGGAAGAAGAGGATGATGAAGATAACCTTCCCTTGAGTCAAAGGACTCATCTTACTAGGGCTACAAAAGTAGAAAGGAAAAGAAGTTCCACCATTACACCACCATCCATTCTTATACAACCTATTCAGGTTATGACTTCAAAGGATGAATTACAACAATGGATTGATGAGAAAGAAGACCAAAGGGCTGATATCTTTTAGATGTTAGATTTTGATTTCATGCCTATAGGCATTGAGTTGGTAGGTGAAAAGATAAGGAATACTCTAAAGAATAACTCTCCACATGAAGATTGGAGTCAATTGCCACCTCAGTCACAAGGACCTTCAAGTGCTCCACCATAACCAAGGTAAGCTTTATCATGCTTAGATAAAGGTTCAACTACTCCTCTACCTCTGGGTAATGAAGAATAGGTGTAACCTGAATAGGAAGAAGAACCACAACAAATACCCACTGATGAAGTATCAGAGGAAGGGAAAATATATGAGGAACCTCAAAATTTTTCCCAAGATAAGAGGTGAGGATTGTGGAATCAAAAAATAAAAAGATGGCTGATGTGGATCTCTCACAAAAGAAGAAGACTCTAGAGAGGAGTGATAAGGGGAAAAAACATAGTGATACAAGCTCCTTCTTCATCTAAGGATAAATCTTTGATGGAAGATGCTGCAAGATGGTTGAGAAAAGAGGTGATGGTTAGGCACAAAAGGCATCTATATAGTACTAAGGAAGAGGGAATGAGAGAATTAATTGAAGCTCTCAAGAAACCTAAGCCACCTATAGGTGATGCATGAATACTGGCCTTTATTATAAGTGATCAAAATTAGGACTTGTTTGCCCATATTGCTATCCCTCCTCTACATACAGATATTGAGGATTTGACTCCAAAAGATTATCAAATCAAGGATGTTTTGCTTGGAAAATCCATTATGGATACTACCAAATTGTTGCTTACTATAGGAATCAAAGAAGTGTTTAGGAACTTAGAATAGGATGAGATTGAATTGTTAAACCCTTAGAAGTAGAATGAAATCCTAAGAGGATATTTGAATGAAATGGTTGGTCTATTGGATACTGAAAAACCTGAGCAGACTCTAAATATGACACTTGATAAAAGGGATAAGGAGACTACACAATTAGACCCATTTTTGAAGGCTTGTTAGCATGGTGGGAAAACTTTTAATAGAAAGGTGTGCATATCATACAAGGAAATCTTAAACTGCTACACCACATGAAAAATAGTGCAGATAAGTTGGTTGCTATATTGAGCCAGGATTTTGGGTTAATGGACAAAGTATGTACATGTGGTAAAGATGTGCAAGCATTTCAGTCATTAAAGGGTTAGAGATATCATATGTTGATGAATGTATATATTGTAGATGAGTTAGATAAAATAGATTACTAGATAGACAAGATTGCAGATGGTAATAAAGTAATAGAAATATTACATGTAGATATTCATAAGCTCAAAGATAAAACCCAAGAGAAAATTTTGGAGGTAGAGAGACATTACAACAATGCTTGTTTGGATATTTTTGAATATGATTCAAGAGATAAACTAATGAATGTACAAGCAACTGTTGAAAATTTTGGAATACTTTTGAAGAAGCTTCCACTGAGGAGTATATTAGATATGTATTTAAGACCAAAGAGGCATTGCTAGAATTGGATGTGAAATTGGGAGATTTTGTAGAGACTAGCATAAAAGTGGGCAACTATAGAAAAAAAAGTGAAGGAAAAATATGAAAGAATTAACAACTTTATGATCAAGTTTAGCTAGTCTATACATGTCAATCTGAGAGTGTAAGCTTGCAAAAGGTGTTCAAGCAATACGCCATCAAGGGAGGATAGTTGTGAGATGAGGGATTATGAATGCAGCTACAACACACGAAACAAATATATGAAAGACTAAATAAATCCCAATGACAGGAACTATCACTTCCTAGCATGATGGGGACACAACCCAACAACCAGAATAGACACAATAGAAAGGGGAAATTATATTAACTGAGAAAATAAGCTGGTACAAACAGTGTAGAGAAAATAAACTCAAAACATGCCCTGCGGGCTTACAATAGCATAAATCTGGAGAATATTTCTCCTTTAAGCACCTCCTCTTAAGCTCCAATCCGAACTGCCTTTTACAATGCCAGAAATCTCCTTAAATAGACCCCAAAGGGTTAAGGACTAGGAGTACATTCTAGAAAGTGCTAGTAGGCATCCACCGACAAAATAGAAGGTTCCGGAAGCTGCGTTAGAAGTCGGTGCAATTCTAGAAGAATCCAGAAACGGTAGCCGAACTTTCGGGAGGCATAACTTTTGAACCGTAACTCCGATTGACGAACCGTTTACATTTTCGAAAAGCTCTCGAAGCACTCTATAGCCCTATGGACAAGCTTCACTCGTCCCCCATTTTTTGACCCTTTTCGAGGTCATTTAATGCCCCAAACCTGACTTTGAAGCATTCTTAGGGGGTCTCCAAAACCCAAAAAACTGCAATAACTTTCAAACCATGGGGCCTTTTGACCTGATTCTTTTTCTGGAATGCTCTAAATCTCGATTACATTCATCTGGCCAAGTCACACCTTCTAGGTCACCAAAATGATGGTCAAATTGCATGCTCCTATTTTTTCGAGATTTTTAAATGCACTGATAGTTGAACTATGAGAGTTGGAACCTTTATTTGAGCCAAATGGGTATCCAAAAATGCAAAGACATAAAATAGAAACTAAGTCTAAGTACATTTTTTTTTGGTTGACACAGGATTGCCCTTATACCTCTGGATGCTCCTGCATCAGACACCCAGGGTAGATTGAAAAGTGACCCTGTCACTTTATGGATGGTAGAGGAAATCCCAAATGGGAAACCTTAGCTGCTGAAATCCAAGTTGAGTCTTCGATCGTTCGTCCTTTCCATTTGACCAAATACTCTTCATACTGCCTGTTTCTGGTACTCCTACCCACACGATGATCTAGAATGTCTTCTATCTCCTCCTTCTTAGAAGCAGGAATTGGACATGGCTCTAAAACCAGCTCCTCATCAGTACCATCATCATGATACTCTGTCAAATCTACAATGTTGAAAATGGGAGAAATGTGAATACCATCTGGTAGCTCAACCTCATATGCATTTCCTGAGTTATGTTTCTTCAAAATTTTGCAGGGACCAAATTTCTTCATTTTCAGCTTGTTGTAAGTACCAACTGGAAATCTTTCTTTTCGTAAGTGCACCATGACTAGATCCCCTACTTGGAATTCCTTATGTCTTCTCCTTGCATCAGCCCTAGCTTTATACTCTTGATTCATCTTGATAATGTGTGCTTGAACCTCCTCATGTAGACGCTTGATGTGTTCAGCAAATTCCTCAGCTTCAGCACTTGTTCTCTCCCCTTGTTCTATCTTCCTCAATTCTGGTGCAGTCCTTGGGCTATTCCCATATACAATTTGAAATGGTGATTTTCAAGTACTCCTATTTACAGAGTTATTATAAGCAAACTCTGCCTGTGGTAGAATCAAATCCCATCCCTTGGGCTTATCTCCAACTAAACATCTCAGCAAATTGCCCAGACTTCTATTTACCACCTCTATTTGGCCATCAGTCTGTGGGTGATGCGTGGAACTAAATTTCAAGTCTGTTCTCAACTTCTTCCACAATGTCCTCCAGAAATACCCCACAAATTTAGTATCTCGGTCAGAAACTATACTCCTTGGAAGACCATGTAGTCTTACCACCTCTTTGAAAAACAAGTTTGCAATATGGACAACATCATGAGTTTTGTGGCATGGAATGAAATGTGCCATTTTGGAGAACCTATCAACCACCACGAATACTGAGTCATTACCCCTTTGTGTCCTTGGCAATCCAAGAACAAAATCCATACTTATGTCCTCCCATGGCCTTGATGGAACAGGTAATGGCTGATATAGGCCAGTATTGTGACTAAACCCCTTGGCCACTTGACAAACCTGGCAACTCTGTACAAACTTCTTCACATCCTGTGTAATTTGAGGCCAAAAATAATGTTCTCTAAGAATGGCAATGGTCTTATCCCGACCAAAATGTCCTGCCATCCCTCCACTGTGTTTCTCCTTAATCAGATTTTCCCTCATGGAACTCCTTGGAATGCACAATTGACTACCTTTGAACAACATGCCATCCTGAATCAAATAGTCTAACCACTTGGTTCTATCTACAGCAACAGGTTCTTTACAAGCTTTCCATGCTTCAGCAAAATCAGGATCCTCAGGGTACAAATTCTTGAGTTCATCAAACCCAGCTACTTCAACCTGCATTGTTGTAAGCAACAGCTGTCTCCTACTTAATGCATCTGCAACCCTGTTAGATTTTCCACTTCTATGCTTCAACACAAATGTATAACTCTGCAAGAATTCTACCCACTTCATATGTCTCTGATTCAACTTACCTTGGCTATTTAGGTACTGTAATGCCTGATGATCAGTATACAAAACAAATTCCTTTGGAAATAAATAATGCCTCCATTTCTTTAAGGCCTGAACTATTGCATAGAACTCTTGATCATAAACAGAATAATTCTTCTTTGCATCATTCAATTTTTCACTAAAATATGCAATAGGCTTACCTTCTTGGCTTAATACAGCCCCAATAGCACTGCCACTAGCATCACAATCCACCTGGAACACTTTTCTAAAATCTGGAAGTGCCAACACAGGCTGTTCAGTCACCTTCTTCTTCAGCAATTCAAAACTTCTCGCAGCTGCTGCCGTCCATTTGAACTCTTTTCTATCCCCTCTTATTGTATCAGTTAGAGGTGCACATATGCCACTGAAATTCTTAATAAACTTCCTGTAAAAACTAACCAGACCATGAAATGATCTCACCTCAGTAGCAGACCTTGGAGTAGGCCATTCCAAGATGGCTTTTACCTTCTCTGGATCCATTTTGAGACCTTCAGGTGATATAACAAATCCCAAATAGACTAACTCCCTTTTTGCAAAGACACACTTCTTTAGATTAATTAATAGTTTCTCTTCCCTTAGCCTTTCAAGGACACTACGAATATGCAATAAATGTTCTTCCAAAGTCTTGCTGAAAATTAAAATATCATCCAAATAGACAATAACAAATTTTCCCAAGAACTTCTTAAGTACCTCATTCATGAGCCGCATGAAGGTGCTTGGGGCGTTTGTCAATCCAAAGGGCATGACTAACCACTCATAAAGACCCTCCTTGGTCTTGAAGGCTGTTTCCCACTCATCTCCTTCACGAATCTGTATTTGATGATAGCCACTCTTCAGATCTATCTTTGTGAAGTACTGAGCTCCACTCAAGCAGTCCATAAGATCATCCATCCTTGGTAAAGGAAATCGGTACTTGATGGTTATCCTATTTATAGCTCGAGAATCTGTACACATCCTCCACTCTCCATCCTTCTTTGGTGCAAGTACTACAGGTACTGCACATGGACTCAGGCTCTCTCGAATCAAGCCCTTCCTCAACAGCTCCTGAACCTGTCTATTTAGCTCCTCTGTTTTAGTAGGAGTCATCCTGTGAGCAGCCTTGTTAGGAAAACTAGCTCCTGGAATCAGATCCATTTGATGACTGATTTGCCTTACTGGTGGCAATCCATCTGGAACATTATCAGAGATAATATCTCCAAATTCTCCTAGTAAATTTGAAACTTCAAATGGTATTTCACTACTACCTTCTTTATCTTTTCTAGGAATCAAAGCATAGCACATTCGCTGATGTTTCATGCCATCTAAAAACTTCCTTCCATCAACAAGACAAATCCTAGCACTGCTACATACCTTTTCACCTTCCTTTTTCATGGGCTTCAATTTGTGGCGAACTCCATCCTTTGTCAGAGAGTATGTGTTTGCATGTCCATCATGTATTGCATGTCTATCAAACTGCCATGGTCTACCCAACAATAGATGGCAAACATCCATCGAAATAACATCACAAAGAAATTCATCATGGTAACTCCCAATTTTGAATTTTACTAAACATTATTCACTTACCAGGACCTTATGATCATCTTTTACCCAAGAAATCTGATAGGGCTAGGGATGTTTCTCCCTCTTGAGCTTCATCTTAGAGACCATCTCTTCGGATACCAAGTTATCAGTGCTACCACCATCAATGATCACATCACAACATTTATCCTCACACTTGCATCTGGTACGGAACAAACTCCTCCGTTGTCCTGGTTCATTTTCACCACTTAGTAGGACTCTTTCATTTACCAAGGCCTCTCCTCTTTCTGCATCCTCTGAATGTGATGATTGTGCATCCTCATCCACATGAGCAACCCTAGCTTGGCCCTCAGCTCTCCTATCTGTCCTTCCTTGTCGTTGAGGGCATTCAAAGGCACGATGACCTTCTTCATTGCAATGGAAACAGGTACCACGGAAGCCTCCTCTTCCTTGCCCATGTCCTCTACCTCTTCCTCTTTGATTTCCAAAGTCTTGATCACGGGAGCGGTTGAAACCCTCATTCCTCTGGTTCTTGCTAGTACCCTCATCTTCATTTTTCTTTTGAGTTTCATTGCGGCCTCCAGCTGATCTACCGCTTCCCCTTCCTCCTTGACCGTGCCCTCTTTGTCTTCCTTCAAACCTTTTACTCAGCTTCTCTTCAACTCGTAGGGCAAACTGGTATGCTTCTTCAACGCTGGTCATTCTTACCAGACTTAGTTCTTCCTGGATGCTAGGTCGTAACCCACTGATATAACGAGCAACCTTCTCCTTATTTGCTTCTGCATGCCCCGCTCTAATCAAGAGTCGGTAAAACTCCTCTGTATATTCTTGGACTGATCTTCCTGCTTGCTTTAACCCATGCATTTTCTTAAACAGATCAAGCTCGTAGTCCACAGGAATGAACTGCTTCTTCAATTTGTCCACCATGCGATCCCATCTTGTGATCTTCTCCTTTCCTCTTCTAAGTCTTTCTAGTTGAATCTCTTGCCACCAGATTTTGGCATGGCCTTTTAGTTTGGCCTTTGCAAACTTAACCCTATCTGAGTCCCTTATATCCTCATATTCAAAGTATTCGTCCAGTTCATTGATCCAATCGATCAACTCATCTGGTTTCAAATTTCTCGAAAATATACCCACTTCAATTGTAGGTCTTTTCCCAAACCTAGAAATGGCCCTAAAAAGCCTTTCCTCTACAGGATTCAGAACTTCCCCGTCAACTTCCATTACTTCCTCTTCATTGTCATCCTCACTATTGTCATCTGCAGCAATATTTGCTCCTCTACGAAGCTCCTCTTGCAATGCTTGTACCTGTCTCTGGAGGGCTCTAACCTCCTCAGGATCAACAGCTCTGGCCCTTCCACCATGCTCTCTTCGTGGAGGCATCTTCTAACTCGAACCCACAACCACACAGTCCTGGTGCAAACTGCCTCACAGTCGGCGCTTTGTCTACACACTCAGGAAAACCCGCTCTGATACCACTTGATGGGGACACAACCCAACAACCAGAATAGACACAATAGAAAGGGGAAATTATATTAACTAAGAAAATAAGCTGGTACAAACAGTGCAGAGAAAATAAACTCAAAACATGCCCTGCGGGCTTACAATAGCATAAATCTGGAGAATATTTCTCCTTTAAGCACCTCCTCTCAAGCTCCAATCCGAACTGCCTTTTACAATGCCAAAAATCTCCTTAAATAGACCTCGGAGGGTTAAGGACTAGGAGTACATTCTAGAAAGTTCTAGTAGGCATCCACCGACAAAATAGAAGGTTCCGGAAGCTGCGTTAGAAGTCGGTGCAATTCTAGAAGAATCCAGAAACGGTAGCCGAACTTTCGGGAGGCATAACTTTTGAACCGTAACTCCGATTGACGAACCGTTTACATTTTTGGAAAGCTCTCGAAGCACTCTATAGCCCTATGGACAGGATTTTCTTGTCCCCCATTTTTCGACCCTTTTCAAGGTCATTTAATGCCCCAAACCTGACTTTGAAGCATTCTTAGGGGGTCTCCAAAACCCGAAAAACTGCAATAACTTTCAAACCATGGGGCCTTTTGACCTGATTCTTTTTCTGGAATGCTCTAAATCTCGATTACATTCATCTGGCCAAGTCACACCTTCTAGGTCACCAAAATGATGGTCAAATTGCATGCTCCTATTTTTTCGGGATTTTTAAATGCACTGATAGTTGAACTATGAGAGTTGGAACCTTTATTTGAGCCAAATGGGTATCCAAAAATGCAAAGACATAAAATAGAAACTAAGTCTAAGTACATTTTTTTTTTGGGTGACATTGGATTGCCCTTATACCTCTGGATGCTCCTGCATCATAGCAATAGGAACATCAGAAACAAAAATAAACATTAACAACTATGAGGAGAATGAATGTAACAAATCACAAAATCAACTATTCTTGAGGAAACAATACCAGCACCAGGCATATAACTAATCTAATATAATATTTTACTAATATAAATTTGATATTGCTATATTAATTTATCTCTTAATATGATAGAAAATTCAGAATATACTGGGTATTATTAATAATCTATATAGTAATGTGAACATGATCATCCATCTTAACCAACTATGATATTAATTAGATTGCAAAGATATTAATATGAACTAACTATTATTTCAAAATAAAACAGTATTCTATAGCAATTCAAGCACAAAAAACTTAGGCTACAAAGCTCACTTAGCAAACAATCCAAAATAACTTGCAATATTAACAACCACACCAAACATTCCAAGAGTGGGCCCTTTCTTTGGTCTATAGGGTGAGCTGAAGAAGCTTTGATGTTCTACATTGGATTAATTAGAAAAACTTTTTATTTCATTCCAAGACATTACATAGGGAGAATAGCACATTTAAATCTACATTGGGTTGCTTATATAAATGTAGTAGATAACAACTTTAGAAATTTAGACCTGATGTTAATAACTCATGATGATTGTTGTTTTTAGATTATGGTAAAAGAAAGTTTTGAAGGGACCCTGAAACCCTTTAACAAAAAGCAGAAAGATAAAGCATTATAGCCCAACAGGAAAAGGAAACCTGCAACAAACTGTAGAACAATATCAAAATTAGGTTTTACAGGGACCTGAAACCATGAGAAAAGTCCATGAACAAACTAAACCAGGTTTTATAGGGACCTAGAACAACTAACGGTCTAAACGAGAAAAACCAAAAACCAAGACCAGAGACCCCAACCAGTAACTAGTACTAGACAAGAACAAAACCAAAGGACCTGACCTAGAGCCACTATTGCAACTCTAAGATCATTTTAGTAGCTTCCTTACCAATTGTTGTAGTCTCTTGAATGGTATTAGCAACTAAAGCAGCAACAACTTTCATTGCACTCTTCCTTGAGCTCTGCCTTGTTCTTTTGCTCAGACCCTCAGCCAAAGTGATTTCTTCATTAGCCCTTTTGCCTAGGCTTGCAGCGGTCGCACATATACTCAAGGTGACCTGCTCCATCTTAGTGCCACTCTCTTTGATTAACATTCTGAGGTTCTGCTCATAGTTGTTAAATTTTTTAGGGATGTCTCCCATCTACCCTTCCAGTTGGCTAAGTTTTACATTGGTAGTATCCTGGTTTTGTTGTAGAATTTCCACCTTTTTCTTCAAACCCATCATTTCATTATAGATCTAGGAATCTACTTTGAGTATGGTGTCATCTTTATCCTTTGTAGAGTACAAGAAGGTGAGCATGGTATCCCTCTACATTGAATCACTATCATCTTCAACAGTCTTGTGTGGGGGGGAGCAAACATTGTCATTTTTATCCTCCATTTCCATTTGATCCTCCTTTCGAGCCCCGATAGAGTCCTCTATGTGAGCAGAGTCCTTCCTTTTTTCTTCCTCTATCCCCTTGATAGGAGAAGTAGTCTTAGCCATATGGTCCTCCTTACTCTTCTCAATAGGGTTCTTGATAGTGTTATCTTCCACTTTATCACCCCCACTAGATATAGCCTGGTTACCCTCATTAACAGATTTACTCTGTTCAAAATTACCTTCACTATTGGCTTCCTCTTTCCCTTTTTCATTATTACCTTCAGTCTCTGGGTACCCATCCAAATTAGAGCTTAAATCCCCAGCGTCAATATCATCCTCATCCTCAGGGTTAATATTCTCACAGCTTTTTGATTTCTCGGTCTCAGACTTCTCATCCTCATGTTTTTGAGAAGCTGAGGGTTTCAAATTTAGGGCTTTATCTTTACCTTTAACAGAGTCACCCTTCTTACTCTTAATGGAGTCCTTCTTCTTGTCCTTAGAGGGAGTAGAGGCAATGTGTTTATTTTTACAATACCCCTCAATAACAAGAATTAGCCCTTCATGTAAAATGGGTCTGGACTCCTTCTTCTTATGGGCTTCTAAACTATGAAGTAAAGAAAACCGCAAATAGAAGGGGAAAGATATTCTATCTTTGTGTCTAAAGTGATTTAAAGAAACAAAGTGGCATTAATGAACTCTTTTACTTCTTCCATCAAGTATGAAATACTCATGGATACATCAAAGAACATCCCTCCAGATCTCCTTTATCTGATGCACATCGAAGAAATCACCACTCTTTTCCAGTTGCTTCTCCTCATCTTCCATTTTCATAAACTTTTTGTAGGTTGCATTTGAAATACTGGTTTGCTTGGTGAATTTTATGCTGACCATGGGGAGCCCTATGATCTCATGATGATTTTTGTTATAACAATAGGATCAATGGGTTTCTTCTTAATATCCATCTCCCAATAAAAACAAAGATATATAATCTGGAAATGAATGGCTATAGAATGAATATCAAATGGAGGTATTTCATGCTAAGAATAGGTAATGCTTTGCAGCGACCATATTGTCTTTAGCTAAAATGATTTGAAACAATATAGATTTGAAATAGTTTGTTACAGATGACTGATTTTGATTTCCACATCACACTTGCACTGTCAACATCAATATGGAATAATATTTGATCAGATTTGTTTTATTGATCACTCATATGCTATCCTCCTTAACATCTTCTTGCTATTGAAAACCTTTTAGCACAAATATGTGGTGGAGAGAACCATGCTTTGTTTCCAATTGATAAATATGGATCACAAGTTTTTTTAACATGCATCCACATAAGTGCCCTTGCTATCATCTCCACTTATGAATTTAGCTAAGCTAGAGGAGTTCTATGTTGAGCTGGTAATAACAACAAAAGAATTAACAAACTTTGAAAATTGAAGTCCAAACCCATAATAGAAAAATCATGTTTTGAAAATGGCCTCTAACTTTTCCATCATGCATGTTTTGAAGATTTTTCCGTGTGGGATTGTAATTGGGCATGTTTTGGACAATACCCATTCTCAAATTTTTGAGATTCATCCATATCTATTCACAAAAGGAAATGCAAAACTGACTATCCTTATTTTTAGTTGGTAATTATTCCTATTATGTTCTTTCTCAACATACTCCTTGGTCAATACTCTTGGAAGGAATAATGCTTTAAATTATTGAGGAAATAATGAATGCCAATAAGATATAGCAAGCAATACATTTTAGAGTGGATGGAACTTTGTATTTCTAAAATAGCTACACAAAGATGCATAGCGGATGATAGGAAGAACCATAACTTGTTAGATAAATAGAATTTCATCTATTTATTCACATATTCTATCTAATAACTATATTAAATATTACTCATAAATATTCAATCATATGCAGCATAGAAGGAGAAAATGGAATAGAAGATGGGGATTGAAATTAGTGTGAAGGCTTATACGAAGGTTAAAATATGGTATAATTTGGGACATAAAATGCTCTCATCATTCCCCCAAACTTAGCTTGTTGCATGTCCTTGTGCAATCATTATGATCATGATGTCTTTAGTTTTAACTGAAAGCACTTTAGGTTTATGGTTTTTAGCTTTGTCTCCACCCTAAACCATGATAACTCATAGATGAACAAAATTCCCTTTCTTTGCTTTACATGAAAAGCTTTTTTATGTTTCTTCTTCAATAGGTATATCACTTTCATAAGGTGTTTCTTTTTTTTCTTTTCTTTTTCTTTTTCAATTTTTTGTTCATTTTTCTATAGCATCATGGTTCAAAGGGCTACATATAGTAGAAATTTATCTCAATTTGCACAAGAGAAGTTTAAATGGATGAAATAGGAGAGATGAAAGACAAAATAAAGGCTATTATACAATAGATATTATGGATAGTAGGATGGGATTATTAAGTGTGATGGATGGAAGATAAAAGGATGATAGTCCTCCCCCCAACTTAAAGGTTGACCATCCATGGGAAACAATGAGAGGCTAGGAAGGGGTGTTGCACAATGATCAATATAATAAGAAATACAAATAAAGTTAAGAGATAAAATAAGGAAAAAAAAAATCAATTGTTCTACCAACATGCATGGATAGAGATACCAAGGCAGGAACATAGAGTAACTTAGCAATTTTTGCCACCAAAAGTGATGAAGCAATCAACAATGAACAAAGAAAGGCATCCAAAACAACACCAAAACACCACAAAAGACCACCATCTGACTAAAATTATTGAAGAGAAGACCATTGGAAGGAACTAAAAAATTAGGAGAGTGACTACAATTGAAGGGCCACCATCATCAATTGAACAAATATAGATCATATAGTAGGTACCAAAACCCACTAAAACACCTCAATAGATCATGCAACATGTAATAGGGGTTCTCAAAGATTTGAGGATCACACTGAAGAGAAGTAGAGCTGCAAGAGTGAGCGATAGGAGGTGCCAAAAAGGAAAGAAGCACTAAAACCAATGAGTGTTCCTAAAAAGAATGATTAGCAGAAAAACAAGGAACACCAATTATTGCATTTTTCAATTTTTATTTATTATTATTATTATTATTTATTTATTTTCTATTTTTTCACATTTTGATAATGACAAGTGACTGCTGGCAAGCCAATTTTCAATCACTCACTACTTAATGGCACTGTAAATATAGTTTTCACCATTAAGGATTTATTTTGCAATTAACATCTGCCAAAAATTGGTTTTAGATATTAACTAACCAAAAAAACCCGAAGGTTTCCATTGTTGGATCTTTTATTTCTTTTTGTTTTGTTTTTTTTTTTTCTTTTCATTTTTTTTCAATTTTTCAATAACTGCATAGAAGGACCAAAGAAATGAAATCTTGACATGGATGATGAAAAATGATACCATCCAAAGTTTGAGTTTTTTCCATGACCTCATAGAAGGCATTGTTGAAATTTTATTGCATAATGAAGTTGAAATGATCACCAAGAATAACCTCATTAGAACTGGAACCACAAACCATTGCACTAGAAACATTTTTGATCTATGTATCTTAGACCATTGAATCTAAAAACTATCTGGAGAGCTTCAAAATATACTAGGACACTTGGGTAAGAGTATTACTCACAAGGATGATGATTCTCACATTTCTCTATATTGCTAATAGAATAAGAAGACATCTGCTAAAGATATGAACCCCTATTCTTATGAAGCTTGTGAAATATCCATTGTATGAAACTAGAAAGTTGCAAGTAACACACCTTCACTATCCAATACATGAATATGAAGTGAAAACCAATAGTAGTCACAAAAGTGTCCATAGAACTATAGAGTGACACTACTCAAGGAAGGAGTGTAGTAGCTAGCACTATATTCGAAGTATCTTCAGATGTGTTGTTGAATAATCATGAATCTCATAGACCATGTTGCATATTTTCCTCCATTGAATTAATCAAAAAAGAAAGGAAATCTCATCTAAAAGTGGTGAAAACCCTATGCCAAAATTTGCATGTGATCTTGAATAGTGAAGCACTACTGAAATGCATATGCACCAGATACCTAGCAAGCCGACATAATGTGAAAAAAGCCAACATAGTGTGTTATGCAATGCTTGTATAGAGACACATCATTAACTGGTATTGATTCAAATATTATTGCACAACAACAAGAGACCTATAACCATACTCTCAAAACCAAGCATATCAAGTATAGTAAATAAATATCATCCATTCAATAACTCTATCATTTAGTTTTACAAATGATAGATAGAGTTATTACTATGAATAGATACTTGATAGAATGGATAAATATAAATAAACTCTTGTGTTCATATAATGGCAATGCTAATTAACACTGGAAAACATACCTTGAATTATGGAGAGATCACATGTCAAGGTTTGCTAAAAGGACCAACAAAACAATCAATGATGCTTGATTTGAAATTATCTGAGAACCACAAGATTCAAGGGATTCCCCCCAACTTAACTTCATGCTACAAGGTCATGAAATCATTAGGATAAGCAAAGAAATTAGGTAACCCAGAGAGAGTAACACATCTTTAGAATTTTGTGATCCTTATTGAATGATAGACAAATAAAATATTTGAATGATTTGATGGATGGATTCTAAAATAAACTATAGGTTAAAAGCAGAGGGATGTCACCTCATCCAAGGAATCAAGAAATTAGCATGTATAATCAATGAATGATCATTATAAGATACAAAAACAAAGAATAAAGAAAATATGGATATTAATACTTTGATCCTTGTTAAATAAATAAATCATCCATAGTTTATTTGATCTTATTAGAATAATGGGAAGAATCAACAATGAGGAATAACAATATCCAAGTTTTAACATTTCGGCCATTAATGCATAGAATCCTTTATGATAATGTTTAATCAATTATTGGTCCCAGATCAACAAGTATGTGAGGAATGCATAGTTTAATCATAGACCTCCAAATATCAATATGTGTAAGTACAAGAGTAATAGAATATAGATCTTGGAGGATCTAGCAACACATTTGTGGAATATGGAATACATATGGTTTAATATTACTTAGTGTGTGATTGATATTAACACACCTACTCATGAGTCCATTAATTAAAATTGATGCAATTTGAAGTATGGGCTCATGTTTAGGTATTTTGAATTCACTAAGTAGAAAAGAAGAACAAAGTTGATTATATTTCAATAAATAATAATATTGTTCTTCTAATTTAAGTAAACCAAAATCCCATTCCTTAAGTGCATCGATATATTCCAATGTTGATTTAGCAATTTCAAGCATATCATTATATGGTAAAGGGATCTATGAAAGTTTATTAACCACCTTATTATGAAGTATTGTATGAGAAAATATAGTTGCACTTGGTGGATATGGTGGAGTGGGTAGAATATGATGTGAATGAGATAATTAATATGGTAATAGGTGTGAAAGAGATAATGTAGATGGGATTAAGTAGGATAGGTGAAATGAAGATGGTAAGGATGGGTATATTGGTTGTTGTGAGTATTATTGATTCCATTTATTGTGCATATCATGTAAAGATTTATATTATGAAGAAATGTGTTGCCTTTTTAATGAAATAGAGTGATAATATATCTTACCAAAATAATGCATACCTTGATCTTCTTGGATTGGTATTTAAAATGGTTCATAAGTTACAAGGAATGCTTGTTCCCTTATCTTGGTAGGGATCAAAAAAACTTTGCATCTCATTCACCACTTGCTCTTGATTGTTTAGGCATATGCACTAGTCATCTCTCCTGTAGCAAAGAGAACAACAAGTGGTTAAATTTTCATCATCAAAATCACATTGCTCTAAGAATTCATCAATGATATTTTCTTGGTCAGCAATAAGGATACCATTTGTACATTTCTATGATGATGGAAGATCAATATCTTTTAGGATACACTCATTAGGTAGAGAGGGTATTCAAACATCACCTTTGATTAGTATCATTTCCCTATTAAGTTCTCCATTTGTTTTTAAATTTGAAGGCAGGGGCCTGGGGGTCATAGCCACTAGTGTGGTTAAGGGGAAAAACCCCTTGCGGGGTCCTAGGGTAGTACCCAAGGTGCATTCCCTGTCGCAGTATAGGGCAAGGTTGAGGGGCAACACCCTTGATGCCAAGAAAATTTTTCATCTTACATTCCCTTCAAATGTTGCATTTTTGAAACAATTTTCAACCAAAATTGATATACTTGAACAACATTGAAAAGGCACCATTTTAAACATTTTTTTTCAAAATTTTCTTGTCTTTACCAATAACTCACAACAACTTATGATAATGTAAAATTTAATTAACTTCTAAAGAAACTAATGAATCTAATTTCTAAGCCTACTTGCAAACTCTAAAACAATGCATCTACATGATTTAACCAATGCAAATTAAGATTAATTACTTAAGCAAGGCTAGCAGTTGCAAAAGCATTCATCCTAACACATTGTTCCTAAATCAAATCAATAAAAACATGCCTTTGACACCTTTCCCATGCAATGGTGCCAAAATTATAGGCCAACACCAGGGAAAATAATAAGAAAAGAATTAACAACTTTATGATGAAGTTTGACTAGTCTATATGTGCCAATCCAAGAGTGTAAGCTTGTGAAAGGTGTTTGAGCCAGTATGCCATCAAGGGATGATAGTTGTGAGATGAGGGATTATGAATGAAGCTACAACACACAAAGAAAATCTATGAAAGACTAAATAAATTCCAGCGAAAGGAACTATCACTTCCTAGCGATAGGAACATCAAAAAAAAAAAAAAAATTAACAACTATAAGGATAATGAATGTAACAAATCACAAAATCAACTAGCCTAGAGGAAACAATACCAATAGCAGGCATATAACTAATCTAATATAATAGTTTACTAATATAAATTTGATATTTATATATTAATTTATCTCTTAATATGATAGAAAATTCAGAGTATATTGGGTATTATTAATAATCTGTATAATAATGTGAATGTGATAATCCATCTTACCCAACTATGATATTAATTAGATTGCAAAGATATTAATATGAACTAACTATTATTTTAAAATAAAATAGTATTCTATAGAAACTCAAGCACACCAAACTTAAGCTACATAACTCACTTCGTAAACAATGCAAATAACTTGCAATATTAATAACCTCACTAAACATTCCAAGAGCAAGCCCTTTCTCTAGTCTGTAGGGTGAGCTAAAGAAGCTTTGATGTTCTATGTTGGATTAATCAATAAATTTTTTTATTTCATTCCTAGACTTTACAAAGGGAGAATAATACATTTGAATCTACATTGGGTTGCTTATATATATGCAGCAGATAACAACTTTACAAATTTAGACTTGCTATTTTTAACTCACAATGATTGTTGTTATAACAATAGGATCAATGGGTTTTGTCCTTAATATCCATCTCCCAATAAAAAAAAGATATATAATTTGGAAATGAATGGCTATAGAATGAATATCAAATGGAGGTATTTCATGCCAATAATAGGTAATGCTTTGCAAGAACCATATTTTCTTCAGCTAAAATGATTTGCAACAATATAGATTTGAAATAGTTTATTACGGATGACTGATTTTGATTTCCATTTTAGACTTGCACTGTTAGCAACAATATGGAATAATATTCGATCATATTTGTTTTATTGATCACTCATATGCTATCCTCCTTGATGTCTTCTTGGTGTAGAAAACCTTTTAACACAAATATATGGTGGAGAGAACCATGGTTTGTTTCCAATTGATAAAATGGATTACAATTTTTTTTAACATGCATCCATGTAAGTGCCCTTGCTATCATCTCTACATATGAATTCAACTAAGTTGGAGGAATTCTATGTTGAGCTGGTAATAACAACAAAAGAATTAATAAAATTTGAAAATTGATGTCCAAACCTGTAATAGAAAAATCACATTTTGAAAATGGCCTCTAACTTTTCCATCATGCATGTTTTGAAGATTCTGTTGTGGCGGATTATAATTGGGCATGTTCTGGACAGTACCCATGTCTCAAATTTTTAAGATTCATCCATATCTATTGGCAAAAGGAAATGCAAAACTAACTATCCTTATTTTTAGTTGGTAATTATTCCTATTAAGCTCTTTATCATCATAGTTCTTGGTCAATACTCTTGGAAGGAATAATGCTCTAAATTGTTGAGGAAATAATGAATTCTAATAAGATATAGCAAGCAATACATTTCATAGTGGATGGAACTTTGTATTTCTGAAATAGCTACAAGAAGATGCACAACGGGTGATAGGAAGAACCATAACTTGTTAGATAAATACAATTTCATCTATTTATTCACATATTCTATCTAATAACTATGTTAAATATTAATCATAAATATTTGATCATATGCAACATAGAAGGAGAAAATGGAATAGAAGATGTGGATTGAAATGAGTGTGAAGGCTTATACGAAGGTTAAAATATGGTATAATTTGGGACATAAAATACTCTCACCAAACCTAGCTTATGAGGTAGGAGAGCCTCTAAGTGTGCTAGGTGTGCTAGGTGCACTTTTTCCAAGGTGTGGTTCTCCCAAGGTGCATTGAAATTTTTTAAAGAAATCAGAGGTGCACCGATAGTTAACTACTAGTTCCAAATTTAGAGATTTCCATGTTCTAAAAATGCATTCTGACAATAATTTAACTCCTAGATGTTGGAAGTATAGATGGAGTAACTAAGAGGGAGGGGGGTGAATCAATTACCACAAAAAAAAATCACAGATCCCTTAGATGTCTTAAATAACTAGTTACTAATATTACTTAGTAGCTACATAGAAAAATGTTGTAACTTAGTAGATTAACTTGTTACTGATCTTTAAGCATTTGCAATTATTAACATGTATGCAAAAGAAGATAACATGAACACAAGAGACACCAGAATTAACATGGAAACCCAATATGGAAAAAACCACCAAGTAACTAGCTACCAATTTTCACTCTTCTATAGTGAGCCCTGTTAGGAGCCAACCCTATTAAAGGTTACAAAACACACTATTAGGTTGACCCTGTTAGAGGATTTAATCACCCTGCTAGGAGTGGCCTTGATAGAGGACTTTAGAACAATTCAATAGAACTATCCACCTTGTTAGAGGATTTTCAAAATGACTGTTAAACTAACTCTATTAAAAGATTTACAAATCACTACTACAATGATAAAAAAAGTAACAATGAAGTGACCTAAATTAAATGCAACTAAACTTTGTTGTTACAGATCTTTGTTCTACTTCAACAGATCCTCACTAATTGAATACAACTCTACTACTTCTCAAGGATATCTGATCCTTCTTCAAAATTTTCTCACACTTCCTCTTCGCATAATCAACTCACTTGCATGCTCATGCATTACTCATTCATACATTTGAATTCACAACTTGACCTTTTATTTATACATTACAAATTGTCAAGTTAGCTCATTTACAAGTTACATTTACCAATAAACAATACATCAATTGACTATAAACATTACATGAAACAATTAAACTTCATTCCCCAAAATAATGAAATCCTTTATTGGTTGACCCTACTCAGTAAACACTGCAAACTCTACAAAATCCTTTGGAAACTGAGTGAACTTGGTAAGAACTAACTTTCTTTTGTTGACCTTGTGAGCTTGGTAGAAACTAACTTTTTCCATAAAATCCTTCAACACCCAAGTGAGCTTGGTGGAAACTGATTCCACAATGTAACTTCTAGAAATGCCTAGTAGACTCTATAATTAACTTTTCTAACCTTCTAAGCTTGGTAGACTCTTTCTGATAACTGATATGACATTTGCATAACATCAAAGACAATACACAATTGAACAATTGTATCCAACAATCTCCCTCTTTGGCATTGATGGCAACACAACATGTCATAGTAGAATGAAATTTGAGAACAAGTCTTTTCCTGACAAAATATTACTCCCTCTTACATTTCATTCCACAAACTTCTCAAATACAGTAATCTCCCTCTATGAAGGAATTACATAGCTTCTTTTCAAACATCAAACTCTTTACAAACAAATTCAAATTTTAGAAAGATATGATAATACACTCTCCCTCTTTGACAACACGTGCCAAAGAAAACACAAACCAAATGAAGAACAATGTACCTTATGTATTGATTCATATGCAATATTTTCATAACTATACTACATCAACTGAGAGATCTTCAATTTGTTACCTATTGATGCATCACTAAAACTTCATTTTAGTGAGCTTCAGATAGGGGAATGACCCCTAACTTACTTCTTAGATATAAGAATGCATCCTTAGGTAAAGGCTTGGTGAATATGTCAGTAATTTATTCTTTTACATGTATATATTCCAATATGATATCCTTATCCTACACCAATTCTCTGACAAAGTGATATTTTATAGCAATGTGCTTGGTTTTTTAATACATCACTAGATTTTTAAATATATTAATTGCTCCTGTATTGTCAGAAAACATAACAATAGGTTCTTTGATTTCCTCCTTCATGCCTTCCAATAATTGTTTGAACCAAACAATATTAGAACAACTTGCTATTGCTACAACATACTTTGCTTCTACTATGGATTGGGATATATAATTTTTCTTTTTACTAATCCAAGAAACCAACCTCTTTTTAAGAAAAAAATCTCCTCCACTTGTATTCTTTCTATCATCAATGTTTACTTCCCAATCTGCATCAGTAAACACTTTCAAATCTAGATTACCTCCAAATTTGTACCATAATCCATAATCTTTAGTGCCTTTCAAGTATCTCATGATCCTTTTGATTGCAATCATGTGATTTTCTCTTGGTTTTGCTGAAAATCTTGCTACAATACCAACTGCAAGGGCAATATCTAGCCTTGTATGCACTACATACTGCAACTTTACAATCATAGATCTATACAATGTCTAATCTACCTCCTTTGATTCATCATCCTTGGTAAGTTTCAATCTAGTACACATAGGAGTCCCAACTAGTTTACAGTCTTCCATGCCAAACTTTTTAAGTATTTCTTTGATGTATTTAGATTGAGTGATGTAGATGCCATTCTTACTTTGCTAAATTTGAAGACCAACAAAGAATTTAATCTCACCAAACATTGATATCTCAAATTCCTTGTTTATTTTTTCTAAAAATTATTTACAAAGACCATCGTTCCCTATGAACAAAGTATCATCCAAAAATATTTCTACCAAAACAATCTTATTATCTAGTCCTTCCTTGATATACAAGCTAGTGTTATCATTAGTTCCCTAAGAACCAATCTGGATAAGATAGTTATACAATCTTTCATACCATGCTCTACAGAATTTTTTTAGACCATACAATGCTTTATGTAATTTACATACTATGTCTTCTTGTCTGTATCAACAAAACCTTCAGGCTACTCAATATAGACTTCTTCATCCAGTATACCATTGAGAAATGCTGACCTGACATCCATCTGATAAACCTTAAATCCTTTGTATGAAGGATATGCAAGTAGGGTCTTGACACTTGTCAATCTTTTAATAGGAGCAAAAGTCTCTCCATACTCTATTCCTTCTTTTTGAGAGTATCCTTTGCATACCAGTCTAGCATTGTTCCTTGACACCTTACCATCTTCATTCAACTTATTTTTGAAAACCCACTTAGTTCCAATCACATTTTTGTCTTTAGGCTTGGGTATAAAAGTCCATGTTTTCTTTTTATCTATCTACTCTATCTCTTCATTCATAGCCTCAGTCCAACTTTTATTTCTTAATGCATCTTTGACACTTCTAGGTTCAAAATCAACAAGTAAACAAGTACTTTTCAATTTACTTCTTGTCACAGTACCTTTAAATTTGTCTCCAATGATCTAATCTAGTGTATGTTGTCTCCTAAGATACTTGGCTAATACAAATTCCCTGCCTTTTGAATGAATTGTATTCTCATCCTCTGGCACTTCAACTTTAGGCTATGGCTATTCTATCTGCTACTTGGGTCCTTCAGACTTGGTAGGCATTGGCTCGGTATCATCAATATTTTTCCTGTTTCCTTTTCTATTCTAGCCAAATACCACTTGAACTTTTCAAATGGTTCTAATTTCTCTCTTAGGTACATGACAATCATCATTCTTGAGTAATCATCAACAAAAAGAATGAAGAGATTTTCTCCAGTATAGCTTTCAATTCCAATAGGTCCACACAAATCAGTATGCTAAATTTCTTAAACTTCTTCAGATTGATAGTTCTTACTTGTAAAGCGAGTCTTTCCCATGTTATCAATCTGAAAATTCTCACATAGACCAACCTTAGGTTTCTTCATATTAGGAATGCCTCTTACTTTCCTAAATTTACTTATTTTCACCAAGTTATCAAAGTTCACATGACACAACCTTCTATGCCATAACCAACTTTATTCAACTTGAGAAATAAAGCATGAACATTCACCATGTTCAAGATAAAACAAGTTACCTTTAGTTTTAATGTTAGATCCAATCAGCTTTCCTTTGTCATCCAACGGTCTTACTTTTCTATGAATGAATTTCAATTTGAATCCATTATTGAGTAGTTGTGCCACACTCAATAGATTGTGTTTTAGTCCTTCTACTCAATATACATTATCACATACAATCTCTTTGGTTAGTGAGATTATTCCTCTTCCTTTTATGCAACAAGTTTCATTATTACCAAACCTCACACTACCACCATCATAGTCTTTGAACCACCTCACAATAGGTGTTCCATAGTCATGTGCTAGGCCTAGCTTAGGAATAATCTATTCAAGCTAAGGACTACTTTTCCCCTACCATGAGGTGCATTTAGATTTTCAACCCAAGGACATATACTTGAAATGGTCAACACAGTATGTGCACTAGGTACCTTGATGAGTCATTATGCTTGTGCTGCAGGAAAGTAAAAATGCAAAGGAAGGAAACTACACTACTGCTGTGAAAAGGAAACTACTGAATCTATGAATGTTGAAAACACAATGACAAGATAACAGAGATTCCATCTTGACTCATCCACTAGACTATTCTTACAAATGCTGCAGGAACGTTTATGAAGTGTGATGCTACAGGAAGGAATTAACTAGCTACGTCTTACTTAAAATATTGCTAATGCTAGTAAAATGAATCTATTCTATCCTAATCTAATCCACCTTCCATGTGGGCCCCCTTGGTTGGCTTCTCTAATGTACCAATGCAGGATAGAAGCTAAAGAGAACTAATTCATTTCATTAATCAGTCATTGCATGATTCAAAATTGTAAAACACAACTGCAAAAATCTATGAATCAGTGTTCTCTCTTACTCGATAAAAATTATCAAAAATCAAAAATAAAAACTTCCCACATAGGAGTCTATCTTGACATATATAGGGAATCTACTCTTTATTACATAACAAAAAAGTAACTATCCTAAGTTAAGTCCGCAGGAGAGAATATAGGAGAACAACTGAAAGCGAAAAGGAAGGATAACGGAATTGAGGAGGGAGCAATGAAGTATCAGCATCCGCTTGTTACAACATAAATGCAGAGAAGGTAATAGCTCGTAAAAGCTCCTCCTTATTCCCTGCCATGTTTCCTAGAGTGGTTATAACTTCCTTTTCGTGGTTGTTCCTTGATATTCGTTTCTCCTTGAATGCTGTCGGCAACCAATTTTTGAATTCTTCCACTTATCCTTTAATCCTTATCATCAAGTTAGTTATGATATAAGACATATTTGCAAATAAACATCCATCAAACTAAATTCAAGCATAAGAACACACATTTGGATATTTATATATAATACTGCATATTAGATATAATTTAGGCAAAAGATGACATAGTTTTTCTACCCCATAAATCATCAAAAGTTTATCAAACATAGGCTTATAAGTGTTAAAAAAAAGATAAAAGGAGTATCACAAAGTATCTTAAACATAACAAAATAAAGGCATTTTTTAGACTCATCATCTGCCTCTTGCTAAACTAATGCTTGTCCTCAAGCATTATACTTCTTTGTCAAAGATCTGAGCTCCCCAACTTCTTTCTTTTCTTTTCTACTACTCTTGAAGGTGTAATAGAATCCTCTGGTCCTTTTCCATACTTCTCGCGTGTGGTCTTCTTGCAACTTATCAAGTTTTTCAACATCAATATCATACAGGGGCCATAAAAGCATTAGAGGTTGCATGGTTAAAGGACACCATAGCTCTAGCCTTAGTTGCTTTCCTAGTTCTAAATATTTTGGAACTCTATATAGTGCTGCTTCCAAATTAATAGGATTGTGCGACTCTGATTTCTTGAGAGAATCAGGTAACCATGCCCATCTACCTCTTACTCCGATCATAGCTCTCTAGAATGCAAAGTAGGGCAAGTTTTCATATTCAGCATACACTTTGGCTCTAGCAACAAATACTTTCTTTCTAACTTCTGGATTACTCTTCTCATAGGCTAATGTAGACCAATCTTGAAGCATTTCTTCTAGTTGTTTACTTTCTGCCCTCAAGGGTAAAGGTTTTGTTCTCTCCTCATCCCTATAATTAACCAGTTGTCTGTCATAATTCACCTCATTAGACATCCATGACATTAAAGCTTTCAAATGCACATCTCCTAGATAGAACAAAGGATTCCACTTAGTTTCTGCAGGAATGACAAAATTATGAATATAGAACTCACACAATAGATTTTGCTGCCATGGTGGTAAGGTTTGATACAACCCATAAAACTCTTGTGCGGTTTTGAATTCTGCATTTACATTTTTGAAGGTTAACATCAACTGAAATAAAAGATATTGTTCTTCTAAAAAAAAAGCATATACTCAAGGAGGTGGTCTGCAAGTAAGAGCTTGATCAGCTAATTTAAGTGCATGTTCCATGCGTTGTTTCTGTCTTTCTAGCTATTCTTTCAATTCTTCAATCTCCTCATTTTGTGATGTTATGATCTTGCTCATTCTTTTCTTCTCCTCTTTCCATAGTGCTTTAGAAAATAAATGTTGTCCATATAATTGGAAAAGGAGTTTTTGCAAGGTGATGGCACTGTTATCCTCTTCATAATCCTTTTTCTTTTTCTATTCCTGCCATAGATGTTTCACCAAACTATTGATCCATGTTGACTTATATGGGACTAAGGCAGTATTTGAATCATGACATTCAGGAACTACTTCATTCTCATGGCTTGAAACATCTAGTAAATCCATTAAGGTTTCATTAATTTCTTGGTCACATGCTATAGGAGGATTACTAGAAGCTTCTGTCATCTCAGTATGAAGGGGAGAATGGTCAAAAATTATCTGCACAAGAGACTCTGGAGTAGGTGCTTTAGAGAATATAGGATCTTTAAAAATCTGCCCTCTCATTTTAGGGCTTCTCCACAAAGGAGTCTCTTCTTGTACTACTATCTTTTGCCTACTTTTCTATTTCGGTATCACTACTACAGGATTAGTTGCTGCAGGAACCTTCTTTGTTTTCTTCTGTTGCTTAATTGTAGGACTAGGTTTTTGTTGAACAACGATTTCTTCTGGTGACTTCCATTTCCTTTTAGCTTGACTAGTAATGGGTTTAGGGATGTCCTATTTAGGTTGAGGCATGTTCTCTTGAGTGGAAGCAAATTCTTGTTCAATCCCTTCTGCATTTTCTATTTCAGCTCCCTCAATATTTTGTTCTGCAGGCTCACTACTGGGAACTACGTTTTCCTCACCCTGCTGTTCACTAGGGTCAACTTGGGGTTGTAGGGTTTTAAATTTCACAAAGTCATCCCATGTCAAATGGGATACATCCCTAAGAGACCTTTCTATTAACAACTTAATCAAGGCATGGTGAGTGACAAAATTATCTTTCGCTTTTTGAGTCTCTTCCGCACTAATACATAGCATATTATATAGAAAATTTGAAAGATTCATGGCAATATTGTGCCTTATACAACTAAGCAACTTAAAATGGTGTGCATGTAAGTGAAAAAATCTTCCTTCACAAGTAAAATACCTGATGACATGCATTGCTAGGTTAGGGTATGGAGGCAGCAAAGACAATCTCTTACACCCCTACTTTGTAACATCCAATGGAGGGTCATGTGGGGTAGTGAACTGGGCCCTTGCTGACCTAGCGTCATGCGAGCTTGGATAATGCTCTCCAACAAGAGGTAACCCTATTACTTCTGCAATTTGTTCTTTTGTTGCAATTACTATCAAACCCCACACAGAAGCTTCACCTTCATCAAATGTCCTAGTGAATTCTATAGCTGCTTCTTCATCATATGCTGTTAAATTCAAACAATAACCTAACCACCCGCATGCATTGAATCTTCTTACTACTTCTATGTCAGAGAGCAACAAAATGTGCTCAATCAGCTCTTTTCTCTGTAAACCTCCTCCCATTTCTTGATACTTCTTTTGCTACTCCATTTCTCTCTCCCTTTCTGAATGCAAACTTCAAAACTCTGCGTTATTTCTCAGATGCTTCATCGCTTCTTTTTGGGAACATTAATTGCCATAACCAATTGTTATGTGCCATAATTAAACTTTAGGTAAAAGTAAATCATGAATTTGCATGGGAATCTTTTGAAAACATGGTTCAAATGCCAAAATTTTAAAAATAGGTCATATCATGGCTTAGCATGAAAAATTTGGCACAAACAAGGAAAAAAAATTCCATTCATAAAGTGGGAGTACAACACTTGACATGGCATACTTATGGCAAAAAGTTCTCATTAATAAAGAGTAATGCCAAGATTTTAGAAAATCATCACAGTTAATCAAGCATGTCATTGGATAGTACGACACTCCCCTACCCCCTGCTAATTTTACAACAAGTGTCCTCACTTGTCAAACTAGTATGGGTGAGGGACTGGAATACATCGTAATTATAGAGACTATGCAGTATTATATATAATTAAAAAAATCTACAAACTTATAAATGAATAATAGTTTGAAAATGTTTATACCTACCAAGTGAATTGTCACATGCTCCAAAAAAAGGTGGCAAAAATAATGTAAACGGCAGCATCCATCAGCATGTGCAGATTTGATCGAAAACACAAAAACTTAATTATGTAGAAAGTGAGTGGATGGAAGATTAAGAAATGGAGTGGGGTGGGTGGATGGAAGATTAAGATATGAAAGGAAAGAAATATCATGAAAAGAAAATGGACTTTATGCAAACATAAAGTTATTATTATGGACATGAAAATTAGAATTAATGTTGAAGAGGAGCAGGCGAAAGGTTTTCACCTTCTGCTGCAGGAAGAGATACTTGAGTTGTTGTTGGATCCAGTTGTTCAAACTGTTACATGAGTTCAAATTTTGTTTGAGGCTATTTGTAAAGCTTAAGTTGATGACCATTGATCAGCATTTTGAAAGGCACATCATCAATTTTGGTTAGTTGAACTGTTCCATTGTCAAAGACATGGATGATTTGATATGGTCCTAACCATCGTGTCTGTAGCTTCCTTGGCATATCCTTAAAGTGGGAATCATACAATAATGCCCAGTCACCAGCTTTGAATTTTTTTTTGAGGATATGAGAATCATGCCAGTGTTTTCTCTATTTTTGCACCAGTTTAGTGTGTTCTAAAGTGGTCTTGCGCATTTCATCCAAAGAATTAAGATGTAGGAGGCATTCTCTTTGTGCTACAAGAAGATCAATATCTAAGGTCAAGGCTGTTCTTAAAGTCTTGTGTTAAAATTCAATTGGAAGCATTGCCACTTTCCCATACAAAAGCTCAAATGGTGTGAATCCGATAGTGGTTTTCCAAGTTGTTCTATAAGCCCAAACAACTTCTTGTAACCAGCTGGTCCAATATCGACGATGCAAATGGACTATTTTAGTTAGAATATTTTCCAACTCATGGTTGGTAACTTCTACTTGTCCATTGGCTTGTGGATGATAAGGACTGGATCTATGATGCCTGATGTTATACTGTTTCATCAATTCTAAAATCAGGTTGGAAGTAAGTTGTGTGCCTTGATCAGTAACCAATTCTTTAGGAACTCCATAACGTGTAAAAATCTCTTCATATAGGAATTCGACAACTTTTTAATCACGGGCATGCTTCATAGCCTTAACCTCAACCCATTTGGTTAGGTAGTCAATACAAACTAGAATATAAGACTTCCCATTGGATGGAGGATCAATAGGACCGATGAAGTCCATTCCCCATTTATCAAATGGTGTTAACACCACTTGAGGATTCAGAGGCATTTCATCTATTTTGGTTGGGCGACCCATTCTTTGGCATTGCTCATACTTCCTTGTATAATTGATTGCATCTTTATGAAGGGTAGGCCAATAGTAACCAGTGGCTAAGATTTTGAAAGCTGTTCTTTTGGCTGCAAAATGTCCTCTATGGGGCTCATTATGACATGCATGCAAAATATCATATGTCTCATCATCTCTTACATATCTGTGCATAACTTGATCAGGTCTAGTATAGAATAGAAAATTGTCTATCCATGAGAAATGGAAGCTTTTCTGTATGAGTAGCTTTCTCTCCTTATAAGAAAAATGCGCTGGTGTCTTATTAGCTAAAATTTAGTTAGCAATATCTGCATAGCATGGAATTTTAACAGCAATATGAAACAAATGTTCATCTGGAAATGCATCATCTACCAGAGTAGTGTCAGTATCATGATGATTGATTCTTGACAAATAATCAGCTATGACATTTGTTTTTCTAGGCTTATCCACTATGGTTATGTCAAATTCTTGTAACAATAGTAACCATCTTGCTAACCTACCAGTTATAGTAGGTTTGTTCATGAGATATTTAATTGCTGCATGATCAGTATGAACATAGATAGGACAACCTGTGATGTAATGTCAAAATTTATTTAGAGCATAGACTACTGCTAAAAATCCTTTTTCAGTCACTGTGTAATTCAGTTCTAGACCATGAAGATTCTTACTGATATAATAAATGACATTCTCAAGATTTGAGTGTTTTTGTGCTAAAACTGCACCTATGGCATAATCAGAAGCATTTGTATATATGTGAAAAGGTAGGTTCCAATCAGGGCCTTGTAAAATTGGGGCTGTGGTCAAAAGTTCCTTAAGCTACAGGAAAGCTTTAACACACTCAGGTGTCCAATTGAATTCAGCTTCTTTTGTGAGCAATTTGTACAAGGGACTGACTATTTTACTGAAGTCTTTTATAAAACACCTGTAATATCCAACATGTCCCAGAAAAGATTTGATATCTTTTAATTTAGTGGGTATGGGTAATGTTTGAATTACCTCAATTTTAGCTGGATCTACTTGTATACCTGCAGTAGATATGAAATGACCGAGTACCACACCCTCTTGCATGAGCATGAAACACTTTTCACTATTTAGTGCCAAATTATGTTCTTGACATCTTACCAAAACTTTTTCAAGATTTATCATTGCTTCTTCAAAAGCAACTCCAAATGTTGTAAAGTCATCCATATAGATTTCCATACAATCATGTGATATATAAGCAAAAATACTAATTATAGCCCGTTGAAATGTTGCAGGAGCGTTACAAAGACCAAATGGTAAAACAAAGTATGCAAAAGTACCCCATGGACAGGTAAATGTAGTTTTGTCTTGGTCTTCAGGAGCAATACTGATTTGATTATAGCCACTATATCCATCTAAAAAGGAGAAGTACTTCTTTCTAGCTAGTGTATCCAAAACTTGATCTATGAAGGGTAAAGGGAAATGATCCTTTTTAGTAGCCTTATTCAACTTCCTATAATCTACACAAATTCTCCATTTTCCTCCTTTCTTAGGTACTATAACCAGCAGTGATACCCATTTACTATTAGATATAGGATAGATAAAGCCAACATCAAGCAATTTCTGCAATTCTGTTTTGACTATTTCTCTGAGGTTTGGATTTATCCTCCTCTGAGGTTGACGAAGTGGTAGACAACCTTCATTAATGTATATCCTATGGGTACACAGTGTAGGGCTTAATCCTTTCATATCACCATAATCCCAAGAAAAAGTCTTCTCATGCTTCTAAAGCAATTCTTTTAATTGTTCCATCTGTACAGATGTCAATTGGGGGTTAACATGTAGTTTATGGCCTTTACTCAGTTCAACAGGAATAGTGGATTCTACCATAGCAATTTTAGAGATTGGGCTTCCTTCTAATTCACAGGGAAGTAGTGAACAAAGATTTTCAAGTTCCTTAAGTAAAGTACAACTTGTATCACACTCCTCATATGTAATCAATTTTAATACAGAGCTTTCAGGCACATCTTTTCCTACCACACAAGTGTTGGTAAGGATGCTCTAGATTACTAAATCTTCTTCTTGCAACTTTAGAAAAAATTTCCCATGTAACATCATAAGTTGTACTATGGAATTTATCTCTTCTTCTTCATCTCCTAAATCTGGCCAAAAAGATGTACTCAAATTTGGTAATGGTTGTGCAGGAGGATATAGATCAAATTGCTTGGTTGCTTGGCCATTTGATATGGTCATATTCTATGATCTGCAATTTATGTTTGCATCAGCTATTGACAGCCATGGTCTACCTAGAATGATAGGATAGCCAGATAGGTTTACTTTAGGGGAAAAAATCATGAAATCTGTAGGATATTCTAGGGAATCTAAGGTCACAACAATATTTTCTATCATTCCATCAGGAATGACAGTGGAACTATCTGCAAGCTACAGAATAGTTGGTGTGGGCCTTAATCCTTCTATTTGTAACTTCTTCATGGTTTCTTTAGTCATCACATTTATAGCAGCTCCCAAATCTATTAAGGAATTTTTAACAAATTGACCATTTATGCTGACACTTACTACTGGACTCCCTAGGTCATAATATTTTGGTGAAATCACTCTTCTTAAAATGATATCAGCTAAGTGTCCAACAACATGAACTGTGGTAGGATCCTTCTTCTTCCTTTCAGGTTTCTTTAGACAAGCTTCCCTTATAGCTTTTCCATAAGCAGGAATGTCCTTAATAGCTTGAAACAAAGGTATTTGGACATGCATATTCTTCAACTGATTAACAATGTCAAAGGGTTGTTCCTTGCTTTGTTCAGGTTCCTTTTGTATTAGTTGGTCTGGAAAAGGAGGCTCTACTGCTGGTTGAACTGGTATTGGTATGGTAACATTAGTTGGGTCAACAGGTTCATCAACCAAAGGTTCTGATGCTGCAAGAGAGTCTGATACTTAAGTTATAAGAGGTGGCTTTGGTGCTGGTAAGGTCGTTCTAAATCTCAAATGTATATCTGCGACATCTAGGGCATAAGCAGGGTACTGCTGGGTATCGGCACTATACATGGGCTGCTATGGTTTTCTATTTGGATTTGGTTGAGGTTGTGCAGGTAGTTGTGTTTGCTTTTGAGTTCCACTATTTGCAGGTGGTGGCATTAAAGAAAGTTGTTGAGCTGGAGGGGGTAATTGTGGAGCACCAGTATTTTGGTTAGGCCATTGTTGAGATCCCTTCCATTGGTTTGGAGATTACCAATTCCCATGGGGTGGTTGCCATTGGTTCTGTTGGTTCTAGGGCCATTGGTTATTCTGCTGGTTAGGCCAAGGTTGTTGGAAATTTTGAGACCATTGAGACTATTGTGGGTTATTTTTCCCAGCATTATTCCAATTGGGTTGGTTTTATGGAGGACCTTGGGTATTGCAGTTTTGCCATTGATTACCATATGAATTTGAATTTTGCAAGGGGTCTTGAGGCATACTTGAAGTTGAGCCCATGGTTGGTGTTGAGCAACAAAGAATACTTGCTCATCATCCTCATCTATCTTTACATATTCAGTTAGAAGATGCTAGTTCTCCATGCTTGCAACCAATTTACAATGGCAATCCTTCTTTTACTTTCGGCAATGAGGATAGTACTCAGCTAGTTGTAACTCAGACTCTGCTTGCTTCTTCTTTGCAGTCATTGTATCCAACTATGTAGTGACATCATTATTAATGTCTTGTTTGAACTCTGACAACAAATTGGATATTTCAAGTTTTGAAATGCCTTGACTAATTCCTTTTGTAACCATAGAACAGGGTCCTTGACCTTTGTTCATGGTTGACCTTGAGTAGTTCTAACATATCTTTTTGAGGTCATCCCATGGAGCTTGATATACATCTCCACCGGCCATCAGGTCCAATGCTTCTAAACACTCTTCATTCACTCCTCTTAGAAAGACTAGTTTTTGAGAATCTTCAGACAATGTGTGCTAAGGATTCTTTTGTAGTGTATATAAAAATAGAGAAACATAGTCTTCTAATGTTTCTTCCTCCTTCTATGATATCCTAAAGATATCATCTCCTCTTGTATCAAATGCTTTGCAATATTCTTTATATTTTTCCAAAAACAAGGCTTGCATTTCATCCCAATTCACAGCTGCATTGGCTCCTAAGCCCATGAACCATCGTAAAGCTGATTCTTTCAATGTCGCTGGAAATAATTTAAGCTTATGGGCATCAGTGTTGAAGTCAAAACTATAGCAAAGGATGTCAAACTCAAACAAGAAGGTATCAGGGTCTTTAGTTGCAAGGCCATATAATTTCAGAAGAGTAGTGGGAGGTATATTCTTGAGATTGGCATTGGTTATGAGACTTGGAAGTGGAAATGGAAAAGTGGTTTGTGCCATGACTGGTGGGACCGGATTATGAGGTTGCTACTGAAAAGGAATGTTAGGCACTGGATGATTAACAAGTGGTGGATTCAAGGTAGTGTTATTAAGAAGACTGGTCAATACTTCAGTGAAAGGTTGGAGACCATAGGGATTCAACTCTTGATGATGATACTGTGGGGAAAATAGGACTTGTGTCTTCAAAGGGAAACTCAACTTCTTCTTCAACTTCTTCATTCAAATTAATAGATCCTTGTGGAAGAAATTTGCCATATTCATCTCGTCATCTTCCTCTTTGATGGATGCAACTAAAATTTTCACACTGGTAAAAAGAACTTAATCTAAAAACTATGACTCAAAAATGCTCCTAGCTTGACACCATCCTTGGCAATGGCACCAAAAATGAATCACCTCATAATAGGTGTTCCATAGTCATGCGCTAGGCCTGGCTTAGGAATAATCTATTCAAGCTAAGAACTACTTTTCCCCTACCATGAGGTGCATTTAGATTGTCAACCCAAGGACGTATACTTGAAATGGTCGGCACAGTATGTGCACTAGGTACCTTGATGAGTAATTATGCTTGTGCTACAGGAAAGTAAAAATGAAAAGGAAGGAAACTACGCTACTACTATGGAAAGGAAACTACTAAATCTATGAATGTTGAAAACACAATGACAAGATAACAGAGATTCCATCTTAACTCATCCACTAAACTGTTCTTACAGATGCTGCAGGAATGTTTATGAAGTATGATGCTATTGGAAGGAATTAACTAGCTACATCTTACTTAAAATACTACTAATGCTAGTAAAATGAATCTATTCTATCCTAATCTAATCCACCTTCCAAGTGAGCCCCCTTGGTTGGCTTCTCTAATCTACCAACATAGGATAGAAGCTAAAGAGAACTAATTCATTTCATTAACCAGTCATTACATGATTCAGAACTGTAAAACACAACTGCAACAAACTGTGAATCAGTGTTCTCTCTTACTCAATAAAACTTATCAAAAACCAAAAACTAAAAACTTCCCACACAGGAGTCAATCCTGACATATATAGGGAATCTACTCTTTATTACATAACAAAAAAGTAACTATCCTAAGTTAAGTCCACAAGAGAGAATATAGGAGAACAACTGAAAGCAGAAAGGAAGGATAACGGAATTGAGGAGGGAGCAATGAAGTCTTAGCATCTGCTTGTTACAACGTAAATGCAAAGAAGGTAATGGCTCGTAAAAGCTCCTCCTTATTCACTGCCATGTTTCTTGGAGTGGTTATAACTTCCTTTTCATGGTTGTTCCTTGATGCTCATTTCTCCTTGAATGTTGTTAGCAACCAACTTCTGGATTCTTCCGCTCATCCTTTAATCCTTATCATCAGGTTAGTTATGATATAAGACATATTTGCAAATAAACATCCATCAAACTAAATTCAAGCATAAGAATGCACATTTGGATATTTATATGAAATACTGCATATTAGATATGATTTAGGCAAAAGATGACATAGTTTTTCTACCCCATAAATCATCAAAAGTTTATCAAAGATAGGCTTATAAGTGTTAAAACAAAGATAAACAGAGTATCACAAATTATCTTAAACATAACAAAATATAGGCATTTTTTAGACTCATCAGTCTTCAAAATGCTCAAACTTAGTTTTATAACTAGTCATATGATGAGGGAAACCACTATCTATAATCCATGTATCATTTTTCCTCACATGAGAAATAAGTGCCATTTCCTCATCATCATCAGATTCATCTTTCACAAAAATGTAAACAATTTCATCTTCTTTATCATCAGAATCATTAGAATCCTTTGCCATGAAACATGTTTTCTTACCTTTTCCTTGAATGATTTGAAATCTTTCTTACCATTGCACTTGTGACCTTTCTTCTCATCCTTGTTTTGCTTGTTTGGGCACCTAGCAACAATATGTCCAATTTCCTCACAAGAAAAATAGATTAGAGGAACCTTACCTTTGTATTTTCTTCTGCCTCTAGAATATTTCCTAGCTAGCAAAGCTTTAACCACCTCAAGATCACTGTTAGAACTCTGTTCTGATTCTTCTTCACTTTTTGACTAAGAATCCTTTATCTTCTTGCCTTTTTCTTTAAGTGAAATCTTGGCTTCAAATGCTGATTCAATGTTATTGGTAGTTGGAACATAGTTATCATAGTTATCTAGCTCAAATGAAGTCAATCTTCCTACTATGGCCTCTAAATTTATCATATGATTTGCTTCACATCTTCTTTCTTGAATTGCAAAAACTCTAATTGCATAAATAGGAAGTAATGTTCTAAGAACTTTACTTACAACCGTTTCCTCCTCAATGTCTCCTCTAGAAGCCTTGATTACACTAACAACTGCTTTGACTCTTTCAACATATTTAGCAATGTTTTCATCCTCTCTCATCCTCATTTGATCAAATTTTCCTCTCAAACTTTGTGCTTTGGCTCTTCTCACATTATCATCTCCTCCATAGATATCTTTTAGCTTGCTCCACATTTCAAAAGTAGTTTTACAGTCCTTGACATCATCAAATTTTTCATAGCTTAAGGTAGATGCAATGTCTATCATCATAGTGTTATGAGTCTTCTTCACAATGATGTCATTAGCAGATAATGTGCCAGAAGGATTTACATATGTTTCATCCAAATATTTCACTCTTGTATCTCCAATGGAAGCTAGCTGGAGTAACTAAGAGGAGGGGTCAATCAGTTACCAAAAAAATAAATCCACAGATCTCTTAGATGTTTTAAATAACTAGTTACTACTATCACTCTATAGTCACACAAAAAAATGTTGTAACTCTGTATATTAACTTGTTACTAATCTTTAAGCATTCACAATTATTAACATGCATGCAAAAGAAAATAACATGAACACAAGAGACACCAGAATTAACATGGAAACCTAATATGGGAAAAACCACCAAGTAACTTGCTACCAATTTTCACTCTTTTAAAGTGAGCCATGTTAGGAGCCAACCCTATTAAAGGTTACAAAACACACAATTAGATGTGACCTTAGAGGATTTAATCACCCTACTAAGAGTGGCCTTACTAGAGGAATTTAGAACAATTTAATAGAACTATCCACCTTGTTAGAGGATTTACAAAATGGTTGTTAAACCAATTCTGTTAAGAGATTACAAATCATTGTTGCAATGATGAAAAAATAACAATGAAGTGATCTGAATGAGATGAAACTAAATTTTTTTGTTATAGATCTCTATTCTACTTTAATAGATCCTCATAGATTGAATACAACTTTATTGCTTCTCAAGGATATTTGATCTTTCTTCAAAAATTTCTCACACTTCCTCTTCACACAATCAACTCACTTGCATACTCATTCATTACTCATTCATACATTTGAATTCACAACTTGAACTTTTATTTATACATTACAAATTGTCAAGTCAACTCATTTATAAGTTACATTTACCAATAAAAAATACATTAGTTAGCTACAAATATTACATGAAACAATTAAAATTTATTTCCCAAAACAATGAAATCCTTCATTGGCCAACCTTGCTCAGTAAACACTGCTTCAAAAATGATTTCCAGTGTTAACCAAGTGAATCTTGGTAAACACTACAAACTCTGAAAAATCCTTTGGAAACTGATTGAACTTGATAAGAACTAACTTTTCTTTGTTGACCTTGTGAGCTCAGTAGAAACTAACTTCTGCCATAAAATCCTTCAGTGCCTAAGTGAGCTTGGTAGAAACTGATTCCATAGTGTAACTTCTAGAAACACTCGATAGACTCTATAATTCACTTTTCTAACCTTCTGAGCTCAGTAGACTCTGTCTGATAACTGATATAAAATTTGTGTAACATCAAAAGCAACACACAATTGAACAATTGTATCCAACACTAGAAGCATCCAATAAAGGTTAAGGTTCTATTTTGGCACCTCAAAAGACTCCTACATCATCTAATGGATTTCTTCTTCTTATTTTCTCATTCTTTCTTTGTTTTAAGACATGTAAAGACTCATGCACTTGTTAAATAATATAAATAAGGGTGGAGTCCCACTTAGCACTAGTTAGAAAGTCAATTTGTACATAAATTTTTTTTTTTTATTAGTTTAGAAGCATATATTTGCATAAATAAATCTCTCACTCCCAACACAAATTGAGGAGATGATTTCTTATAAATTCAAGAATATAATATGTATTTTAGGCCATTATTTTGATGCAACAATATCTGCTATTGGTGATATCATTCAAAGTGTAGTTATTCTTGCCTGAATGCGTTATATTTTGTTAATGTATGTTAATGAAGTGTAATGGAGCCAATAGTTTTGTTGTATTATTTTTATTGAGAAATCTTTTAATTCTGGTGTTTGCTATGGGTTTACAAATTTTGCCGACATACTTAGTTTGAGAAGAGATCACATCATTGTTCCTGCATAGCTTTTTGTCTTGCATGAGCACACTTTCATGGCCTTGCAGTCTGATGAAAAGTGAAACATCTTATGGTTATTGAATTCCCATTGATGATTGCATTAGTGGAATCAAGGAAGCACTACTCCTATTTTCATTGGTTACCTATCGATCTTTTCAAAGGATTAACTCATAGAGTTTTGTTTCTATAGCTTATTTCTATCAATGATTTACTTTTCAAGTCATTTTCTTAAACTTCTTGTTACGCTATCTTCATTATTTAATTTTACAAACACTTGGTTAAGTTAGGAATTCATATAGCTTTATTGTTAAGATTTTATTCATTAAAACATATAAAAATAGAAGAATACATTTCTTTTTGTGTGGTTTTTCTTTTGAGATAGAAAGAAGATTCAAGATCTTATCCAAAAAAATTTAGAACCAACAAAGGCCTCCCTGTGAACAAATGCATTTATCATCTACTGAGCAGATTCTAGTAGGTCACAAGATCACCTAAAACCTTGGAATTGATCCCAAATTATCTTTTCAAGAGAGGATTTTGAAAGAATTCCTACTATTAATCATTGTGAAAAGTGATAGCTCAATAGTAACTTCAAATAACTTAAAAAAAACTTAGATACCCAACTAGTCTATATTGTATATCATCATCCATTTAACATTTCATGCAATTTCTTAACTCTCTATCTCTATATCTACTGATTGCTAGTAAATACAATACTATAAAATATAACATGCATAATAATAACATCCACATATGAAAATAACACTTTGACACAAAGATTTAACATGAAAACTCAATTTGGGAAAACCACCAAGTAACATGCTAGCAAATTTTCACTCTTCTAAAGTGAGCTTATTTAAGAGCCAACCATGTTAAAGGTTATATACAATGTTTTAAAATGTGACCCTGTTAAATTATTTAATCACCTTGTTAGGAGTGGCCTTGTTAGAGGAATTTGGATCATTCAATTATAATGTCAACTTGATTAAAGGATTTACAAAATGATTGTTAGGTCAATCTTGATTAACGAATTTTGATTGATACAATGGTTAGAATGTAACAATAGGTTTTATTTATAAATCAGAACTCACCTTGAAAATTCAAATCTCTATTTTCTCCATTGGATGCCCTCCATTGACATCTCCATCATTGATCTTCTTGGCATCTCCTCAAGAAATTACTCTTCAACAAACTCTTCACACTTTAATTTTGCCATTCTACTCTTCATAAATTTTTCTTAAGATCTCCAATAAACCAAGAACCAACCTTAGAAAACATCTCTTATGCCTCTTAAATAGTCAATTTTGATGTTTTTCCACTTAAACGTCACCGTTGATCTTAGGGTTAGGTTAGATTTATTGAATCCTTTCATATTTTTGTTCTCCTTCTTCTAGAAACTTCTAATGAAATATTCTCCTTTGATCACATAACAAACTTTCTACATGCATTATATATACCAGCTCATCAATCCTTACCTTCTATGTTCTTTGACTAGTTAAAAATTGTAACTATGTTGGCCTTAAAATCAAATCTTTCTCAAACTATAACTTTTGTTGTCACTCAACAATCACAATGTTTTTTAGCCTAGTCATCATTATCTAACTTGACACACACTATACTTTCTCACTTAGCATCAACATGCTTCCTTGATCACTACTATGATTGGTCACTATTAACACTTCTTCATACATTTTCTTAGCAATAACTAGCACTCAACTTGAAATTTTTTGTTTGAATTCTACATAAGTTCCTTAATCTTCTATTTCAGCTCCTTTATTGACTGACCAATGTTGATACTTGGTCAAAATTATCCTTATGACTTGTTTAAACTCAAAGCTTTATCCAACTATCTTCTTTGCTTCATATATTGATTGAATAACCCATTATCTTGTCAAGGACTAACTTATCAAGTTCCCATTATAGTTCTATAATAGTTAATATATCTCAACTCAACCTTTCACTAGGTCATCTCGTGATCTCTTCCTTTCAAATCCTTATCATCAATCAATTTATATAGAACTGTACATTATTAGTTAATGTCTCCTTAGTAGGTTTGACATTCTATCTTACCAATAGGTTTACATTAATGCCAACATAACAATTTATCCAATTGTACTTTCAAACACAATCTTCTCCTTTTCTAATCTAGCTTGTCCATTTTGGTAATCTTTCTTCTCCTTTTCAATTTGTTCAATCCTAAAAGAAAAAAAATCATTTAAGAATTGAGCTCTCTATTTTGGATTCATGGTGAAAGAAACACGATTTTCAGCTCTAAGGGTATCAAGTGGAGTATTAAAGGAGCTTCCAAAGTGACTAAGAGGATCATACCAAGTAGTGGATTTGTCCTACTGCTATTTGTCAAGGATGGGTTTAGCAAAAATAGTTTTCTTACTTGGAAACCTAGTTAGAGAAGATAATTATTTAAAGCTAAAAGAGGGATGATTTCCTTGAACAAATTGGAGCCTAGTTGTAACTTAAATGTAATATCTAGCTTTTATCCTAGTGAGATAACACAAAGCACTTGGAATTCAAAACTTGTATGTCAAGATTTTCACTAGTCAATAAATATAGCCACAAAAATAGCTTGTCAAAAGTGTCCAAGAATCTTATGACACTAGTGACCTAAGCTGGGAGCCAAGCAAGAAGCCAAATAGAAAAGTGGATAAAATGAGAAGGAATAACAAGTGAACAATCTATCCAAGCAGCTAAGGTAACTCATTTTCAACCAAAAGTAGAGCCAAACATGTAGATTTTAGTCTAGGAATGCAATATGATCAAGTATGGATACCATTAAACTAGCCAAGGATGTAGTCAAAGTCAAATTAAGCAAGCAACAAGACCATGCAACAAAAACCAAGAAATAGTATGACAAAAGTTTAGCAAGTAGTTTTGTAGGACATAATTTAATATAGAAAAATGACATTTTATGTAGTGTGATAATTTTTGCAAAGTAGTATGATAAAATTTTAATAAGTAATTTTGTACAACAAAATTTAGTATATTAGGATTGTTTATGGGAATATGATAATTTTTGTGAAGTAATATAATAGTGTGTAGTATAGTGGTATGATAGAACTTGTATGGTAGAATGACACTTTTAAGAATCTAAAAGTATTGTATGATAATTATTATGCTAGAAATATGATATTTTACTAATACATATAGTTTTAGTAACTTCATGCCTAAGAGACCTATGTTTTTTTTATCAATTTGAGCAATGTGACTATTACAGCAGAGTGTGTTTCAGTTTTGAGCAACAAGATGAGATGATTTTAAGAGAAATTATGGCATAAATAGATGTCTTCAAACAATTGGAAAAGGAAAAAATCAACCTTTCTAATATAAGAACTTGTGAAGTTTTAAAGAAAAAACCCTGTGAGAACTACCATCATGTGTATGTTCAAAATATTTCCACGAGTCTAGTACATTTAAAGACACATCAAGCATGTTATACTTAAAGGACACAATTTATCACTCAATACCTTGGCCAACAACTTGATTCTCCCTTGCCTCAAAAAAATAAGTTTCCTATAATAGATATTATTTTTGTCAAATATGGGATGGCCACATCTAAAGGAGCACATATGTTGAGTCAAATCTTGGGGTGATTCAGCTAGTCCACTAGGACAGATCCTAGCACCGAGATATTGAGTGGCTAAAAAGGGAAGCTTCTAAATCCTAAAGTATCTAGTAAAGGTTCCATTAATTACATCCATCTTGCACTAAAAATGGGACATAATAATAGACCTTGTGACCTCAAGAGTACCTTAAGCATACCCACCTAGTGATTTCCCCATGGTCACAATCCCACAAGTAATCTCACCTAGTGAAGTCAAGTGTTATGCCCCCAAAGGATTTTTCCTTTGTCAAGAGGTGTGTGATTATAGTGGGTTAGATTACTTGGGCTTTTATTCTTCCCACTGTAGGTCTCTCTTATTGGTATCTTTCCACTAATAGTAGGCCATCTCAAGGTAAAATCTCACTAGTGAGATTAACAAAATGGATCCACACTAATGAGTTCAAGACTTATGATTCACCAAGAAGTGAAGAGCATACTTTCCTAATCCCTAATGTTTCCCCCAAACATGCCAAACAATGTTAATTAGGACTATTAAAAAGTGGAATATGCCTCCCATTTTCTTGATTCAATGAAGGGTCAAGATTTTTGATTAATGTAAAAGGTAAAGAGCATACTTTCCAACCAACAAAGAACCCTTAATAATGGGTATTATATGCTTAAGAAAATGAACAACTAGTAAATGATCCACGTGAAATGAAATAAAAGACATAAAAATATTTCTTTTTTTAGTTTGGGCAACCCTACAAGAATGTGTTGCAAGGAGGGATGTAGAACTAGGGTAAAGGGCACACCTAGCTATCCAAAACATCTTATAGAGTAAAACAACAAAAGAAAACAATATAGATGTCATGCCCAAACTTGAGGGCAAAAACACACACACAAATTTTTTTTTGAATTAATAATTAAATATGCCCTAGGTTGAAATGATTGATAAAAGTTTTAGTACAGGTTCTCTACATTAGCCTTCAACAATAATATACAATTAATTTAAATGACAATGTAATGTATTCGAGTTTTAGATTACTTGAAAGCATCTGATCAACATCAACTAAAAGAATCTCTTAGGCAATTATCAATTGACAATCTTAATTATATAGTAAAGTTACTTTTAAGAAAGCAATTTACTAAAATTAAAACAAAATATATATATATATCTAAGATTTATTAACCTTAAACATTTCAATTATCTAATCTTACTAAAGTTTAAATTATATTTACTAACAACTAACCAAATCTAATACGTACTAACTAAATATAAATCAATAATACATTAAAACTAGTTTTTAATAAAAACATATTAACATAGAACTATAGTCCCACAAGTTAAATGATGATAGAACCTGAAATCTGATACATAATTTATAACAAAATTTAACTTATCTTTTAAATTCTAATGAGATCACCATTCAATTAACGCCAAATTGGAGATATAATTGCTACTATACTATATTAAAATATAATTTATTTTTTTTAAAATACTAACTAATTAAACCCTAAACTATATTACATTTAATGTAAATCGGATACGAAACTAACTTAATTTAATATAAAACAACTAAATTTACCTTCACAAAGATAAAAAAACTTGATTAAAATAACCATGAACTTAATGACTAATGCTAAAAAGATGATTACTAAAATTAAATATATATTCAAAACTTAAACTAACGTAATTAAACAACTAACTAATTAATACTTAATAATAAAAAAAAAACAATTAAAAAAAAAGAACTAAATTAAACTAATCATATACTACAATCCTACACAACAACTAACCTACTCCCTTAACTTACTTCTAACCCAACCACATACCTAACTGTCCCACAAAACTCTACTCCCAACCAAACTTGGTGTGATCCCCAACATCCTCCTGGTCAAATCGACCCCCCCCACCTTGACTTTCTCTCAAGCGAAATAAATTTGCAACCAAGGTTTAGTTAAACATTCATGTGTTAAAAGTGTTTGCTGCATCCAAGCTCGTGCCTCATGCAAGATGGGACCTTCACCCAAGTTGGTGACCCAATGGAAAGGCAACAGCAATAAATGAAGCAAGACCCACTCGCAACCACCCACGTCACACCAACATAAAAGCTCTCAACATAAAACCAAGGAATCACATCACTTTCCTAAAGGAGAATGGACCCTTCTTCAAACCCCCATCACCTCCAACCTGCACTCAAGGACACGCTGCCCAAGGACTGAGATGGACTTACAAAGTCAAATTTGATTTGACTTGGGAGTTAAGATGAGCTGCGAATTTCTATGGAGGGAAAACACTTAAAGCATAAAGTTTATTTGGTAGGAGAAAGGAGATCAGGATATTAAGTTGGATAGTTATCAACTTATACATTTTCATGTTATTATAAACTTATTTCTTTTTCTTTTTATCAAATTTTAAATTGAAGAATATTTTCAAGAATATTCTCTGTTGCATTATGATAGTAAATCTTAAGCCCATACAAAATCCAGAGAGGTTTTTTAAGACCTGGGGTGCACATTTAATTTGAAAGCCAAATTTGACTAAGGGTAGTCATAAATTATATATTTTCTTGTTAAATTTGGTATTAGATATCAACTTATTGGTAACAATGATTTCTTAAGTATACTAACAAGGGTGAGAAAATGTATTATTTTCTCCCTCTCTCTGATAATTTATGTTTTATTAATCATTATACATCAAGGTTTATGATCTATCTTTTTTGACTTCAAGGCATTACAAAATCTCTTATTCAAATTGATTAATTCCCATAATCATAAAAACAAATCTTTCATTCATAATAGAATCCTCATTTCCAACATATAAGAAAACTGAAATCTGCCTAATTAAATCAAACATCATTTATATGGGGGAGTAGAATTGAGTGGATTTAAACATGAAGTTAATGATCGTGTCACAACAAATGCATGATTAAATTGATTTCCAAAACAAACTTGAATTAAATTATATCAACCATATCCAGTTGTTTTCCTTTTTTTCTGAACACAATTTTCATTTTGAACATAATAGGAAACTTAAAAAATTTTTCTTAATTAATCTATCATCATAACATCTTATTCCTAATGTGCATCCATCCATTTTTGAATTATGATTAAATCACAAGGTAAACATTTTTACTCAAACACCAATTTTATTGGCAAACCTGATTCAAAGGCTCAGCCGGGAAAGAATCAGGAAGAAAACTCAGCTTCGTTGCCATTTACCATAAGGTTTAAAATACAATTTACAATAGGATCTCAATCCCAAATTTCAATAATTTTAACAAATTTTCTTCATGATAAAAAACAAGGAGTTTGTAATGTCTTCTAAAACTCATTTCAAGAACCATGGAGGAAACCAATAACTGATCGGGTGACAGCCAAGCAGAACCAAAAGAACATCAAGCATGCAAAATCATACATGGTTTACACAATAAGCTTCAAAGTGAATCAAGACTAGGGAGAGGTGGATTCTTCCAACTGGAGAAGTCAAACACAACACCAAATCAAATGCCCAATTGGGGCCAATAACCAAGAACTTTTGTTCTTCCATTTAAACTTGCCACACTCATACCAGGTTTGTGCTGACGGGTAGGGGCCCATAACACCCTACCCTTTATCCCTCTTCTCATCCTGAGAAGAGACTCTACACAGGTTGGAGTCCAACTAAACAGACCTCTCCCAAAATTGGTCACTTCTGCCCTCTCCTAGGGTGAGTAATACCAAAACACCCATGCAAGGAAACTCAAAATTGCAAACATAAACAAGAAGGAAAACAACCAAAATAACAAGGTTTACAAATCTTCCCAACATAGCCACAACCATACAATAGTAAAACAACAACAAGGTAACAAGAACATGAAACAAAACATAAAAACTGAATAAGGGAGATGGGAGTTTCCTACCTTCTCAAAGAGGTAATGGCAATGAACAAATTTGAGTAGAGTATCCCTCCTTCCTTCAAGCTTCAAGAAATCTTCTCTAAATGTAGAGATTGGGTCCAAACCACTAGACCAAGGAAGGCCTCTAAATAAGCCTCCAACTCAACCACCCAAAAGAAGCAATAACTATTTCCACCCACTAGCCACACTAGAAACTCCTAACTCAACCTACACCATGGTTAAACCCTAAAAGGAGGTGGGGTAAGACAACTCATGACAACCACTTGAAATTTTCGCACAAAGGCAAAAAGGGACTTTTTGAGTGCCCTCAAAAGTCAAAGCTAGGGGCTTAGGGGTTGGAAAAGACCCCTAACCCATACCCACACCCATAGGTTAGAAAAAAAACATGTTTTAAAGCCTTAGGGAAGGGGTTAGAGACAAAATAAAATCTAGAAATAAAATAGGTCCATCTAACAATTCTAACTAGCAAATAAAGCACATAACATTTTTACGAGTGTCAAGCGACACTGAAAAAGCATAATTACGAACAATAGGGTTTCCAAATTTTAGCACATGGAGATCAGTTTTGTTCCTCTGTAGGGTTTCTCGGCTAAATATCTGCACACTCATTACACACATCAGTAGTCCCGTAAAATCACATGTATATAAACGTATATGTATCAAAAATTTTCAAAATTTAAAACATACATTAATAAAGTTTCTTCTCCCTTCATAATTCTTAACCATTTGAAATATCGTAAATCAAATCTCAATCCTACATCTACTGATTTCGTCAACATACATATACATGAACATTAAATGACAATCATCAAATATATCTGGAAATCACATCACACAACATGAAATAATAAAATATGTTCTAAGCATCAGATAATGTCTCGACATCTCGAGTCGCGGATAACAAAATAAGAGTAAAATATCACTATGCTACGATGGGTCGGGGCGAGGCCTCACAATAGAGAACAACACCAAGGAAAGAGAGAACAAGAACTTTTATTAATTCATCAAATTATTAGCATACATGCTTAGTTGTAAGGCCTTCTGGGTTGTGACTAGATATGAAATACATTCAAGATTAATGATCTACATTCAAGATTCAAGATCTAGCTTCAAATTCACACTTATAGACACACATGCTTTGGAATTTCTCAGTCCCTTAAATTTTATCTTTAACCTAAGCCTAAGCATCTTATTTATACTTGCCAAAAAGGCTTACATAAGACTCTAGAACATTACATCAAAGAAAAACCGACCTCAACAATGGTCAACACTCATCCCTAGACAAGGTCCTATCATTAAATTCACAATCCAAATTAAATACAAAATTTGGCTCCTCATAAGAACCAAAATATAGACAACTCAACCAAAGAAGGAACTAAGCATTAGCAATTAATAGTTCACTTAGCCAACACTAGTTAGCTCAGCACCAACATGAGCTTGACAAATAAAAACTTCTTACATACTAGGAACATACAAGGAACTAGATGTTGGAAATGTAAGAGGAGTAACTAAGAGGGGAAGGGTGAATTATTTACTATAGAAAAAATCCTAGATCCCTTTAGATGTCAATACAAAAAAAACCAAACTCTACTGAAATTGAAATACTACTGCAACATGGTTAGTATTGAAACACTCAATTAATATTACATATATGCACTATTACTTATTAACACTAAATCATGCATATCTTATGATATTAGGTGTGATTAACCTTAATTAAATTAGTTGTAAAATCATAATGAAAATAACATGAACACTAGAGACACTAGGATTTAATATGGACACCCAGTATAAGAAACACTACAAATTGCAACTAGTTACTATTTTTTACTCTTCTGAAGTGAGCTCTATTAGGAACCAACATTTTTAAGGGTTACAAAACACATTTTTAGGTGTGACCTTGTTAAAGGATTTAGTTCAACTTGTTAGGAGTAGTCTTGTTAGAGGTCTTTAGACACTTCAATCTAGAAATTCCACCTTGTTAGAGGATTTGGAAAATAGTTGTTAAGCTAACTCTATTAAGTGATTTGATTCACTACTATAATTATTAGAGAGTAACAATGATATGACCTGATTGGTAGTGCAAATTGTATTTTCTAACATTAGATCTCTATTATGGCTTGAATATTTGATCCTTCTTGATCAAAATGTTCTTTTCATATCACTTAACTCCAAATTCACTTCCATGATTTATTTTTTTAATCCCATTTTTCTTCCACTTACAATTCAATCCTAAACTTGACCTTATAATTATATGTTTTACCTTATCAAGTTGGCTTGAATACAATTTTAAATAAATGAAATTCATCCCATGAGTTAGCTAAAACTAATCGACAAAATTGATATATGAAAATTCGTTGTTAGCTAACCCAACTTGGTCAACACTAAGTCAAAAATGATTTTCCTTTAGAATTCCTTTGGTAACTAAGTGATCTTGGTTAAAACTAATTCCATGCCAAATTTTCTTTGGCTATCGAGTGAACTTGATAGACATTGTCTTCTTGCAAATTCCCTTTGGTATCTGGTGAGCTCAGTTAACACTCACTCTAAACTTGGTTAATACTAAGACACTCGTCATACACCACAACATCCTTTGACTCTTGAGTGAGCTTGGAATACTTTTCTTTGGTTGTTAAGTGAATTGAGTAGACACTATCTTCCTACAAACTCCCTTTGGTAGGCAAGAGAGCTTGGTTAACACTCGCTCTAAACTTGGTTAACATTGAGACACTCGTCATACACTGAAACATCCTTTGACTCTTGAGTGAGCTTGGAATAGGCTCATTTCTTAGTATATACTTGATATTTGTGTAACATCAAAGACAACATACAATTAAATTATTATATCCAACAATCTCCCTCTTTATCATTGATGGAAACACAAAATGTCATGATACATAGAAATTTTAGAGAAAAATAGAAGTAAGGATAATATCCTTAGTTTCATTCTAATTCTCATCCATGAGAACTCCTTCTATTAGTGTGAACTCCCTCTCTCAACAATATCTAATTGCAATGACTACAATATCAAAATATTCCTCTTTTATAATAACCAAATTCATTCTCCCTCTTTGACATCTTTGATATATAAAAAAAAACTCTCCACATCAAACATAAAATTTATCTAAATAAAATTTCTCTAATGTATGACAAAAAAAAATCCTTCTTTGTCATCTTATGGCAAAGACAACAATCAATATACTTTCCATATACCTTGATGTACAAATTCATATGCAATCTTCTCTGACAATATTGCATCAACTTGTCTGATCTTCAACATGCTTGTTTGATGCAACACTAAAATATGATTAGTGAGCTTTAGATAGGGTAATTACCCCTAGCTTACCTAATAGATAAAAACATGTATCCTTAGGAAATGGCTTGGTGAATATGTCTGCAATTTGTTCTTTTGTATTCACATATTCCAACCTCACCTCTTTGTCTTGCACCAATTCTTTCAAGAAGTGATATTTTATTACAATATGCTTGGTCTTGATGTGCATCACTAGATTCTTGGATATGTTAATTGTACTTGTGTTATCACATAAGATAACAACTAGGTCCTTGATCTCCTCCTTCATACCTGACAAAAATTGCTTGAACCACACAATATTAGAATAATTGACTACTACAACAACATATTCTTCTTTTTCTATAGATTGAGAGATATAGTTCTACTTCTTGCTTGTCCAAGATACTAGCCTCTTTCCAAGAAAAAGGTGCTCCTCCACTAGTGTTCTTCCAATCATCAATACTTCTTGTGCAATCTACATCATCAAATACATTCAAATCAAAGTTTCATCCTTTCTTATACCAAAAACCATACTCTTCAGTACCTTTTAGATACCTCATGATTCTTTTGATTTCCATCATGTGATCTTCTTTAGGATTAGTAGATAATCTAGCCACCATACCAACTACTAGTGTTATATTAGGTCTTGTGTGTACCACATATTAAAAAATTTCAACCATTGAACTGTATGTAGTTTGATCTACCTACTTGGAATCCACATCTTTTCAAAGCTTATGTGTAGTAGACATAGGTGTTCCAACTGGTCTTGAATCCTCCATTCCAAATTTTATTATTATTTCCTTGATGTATTTTGATTGAGTAATATAGATACCATCCTTCATCTATTGAATTTCAAAAAAGAATTTGATCTCTCCAAATATTGATATTTCAAATTCCTTACTCATTTCCATAGAAAAAGATTTACACAAATCATCATTTACAGTAAATAATGTATCATCCACAAAGATTTCTACCAACATAATCTTCTTATCTAGTCCTTCTTTGATGTAGAGGCTGTTGTTATCATTAGTTCTTTGAAAATTAATCTTTATGAGATAATTATGTAACCTTTCATACCATGCTCTATTGGCTTGTTTGAGACCATACAAAGCTTTATGTAGTCTACAAACCATGTCCCTTTTGTTGGGATCAATAAAACCTTCTGGTTGCTCTATGTGGACTTCCTCTTCTAAGATTCCATTTAGGAATGATGATTTCACATCCATCTAATATAATTTGAATCCATTGTGTGTTGCATATGCAAGGAATATTCTAATACCTTCAATTCTAGCAATGTTAGAAAAAGTTTATACATAGTCAATACCTTCCTCTTGAGCATAACCCTTGCAAAATAATCTTGTCTTGTTTATTTAAACTTCTCCATTCTCATTCAACTTATTTGTGAATACCCATCTAGTACCAATTACATTCTTATCCTTGGGTCTAGAAACAAGTGTCCAAGTTGTATTCCTTTCTATCTAATCAATCTCTTTATTCATTGCTTCTATCCAACTTTCATTCTCTAATGCATCTTTGATAGATCTAGGTTCAAGTTCAATAAGAAAACATGTACCTTTTAATTTTTTCCTTGTCATTGTATCAACTAACTGATCTCTAATGATTTTCTTGAGTGCATGATGCCTTCTAACATATCCAACAAGTATTGGCTCCTTTTTGAGTTCACTAGGTTCACCATGAACTTTTGAACCATGCCCAAGTCCCAATTTTTGTGACTCAAGTCCATCAAATGACTTTGTTTGTACTAGCTAAAACTTTAGTCCTTTTGACCTTGACTCAGGTCATTCAAACTATGACTCAAGTTGCACAGGCTACAAATCAGGTTGAACTGAGGATTTTGGGGACTTAGGTAGTGAAGACTATTGATTTCCATTTGCATGAACTTTAGGTATAATATCAGACTCATAATAAATAAATTTTCTATAGTCTTCAGGTTCATTGCTCCTTTGTTCTTTAGACTCTTCTACAAACTCATCAATATTCACATTGCACTTTCTATAACTTTGTGAGTAGATAGATTCAAATATTTTTATGATTTACTCTTATTGGAATATCCCAAGAATATGCCTTCATCACTTTTCACATCAAATTTTGATTTTCATGACTCCTTTAGAATATAGCATTTTCTTCCAAATACTTTGAAATAACACATAGTAGGTTTATAGCCATACCATAATTCAAAAGGTTTTTGATATAAGTTCTTCAACTAAACTCAATTCAAGGTATGAAATGTATTGTTGATTGCTTCCTTCTAGTATTTGATAGCAATGTTCTTTGATATCATTAGTATCCTTGCATAATCCATTATTTATCTATTCCTTCTTTTAGCAATACCATTCTACTCAGGTGTAGATACCTTTCTTTTAATTCCTCTTTCATTACAAAATTCATTGAATTTATTTGAGATGACTTCACCTCCTCTGTCTGATCTTCAACATTTCAGTTTCTTTTTTGTTTCCTTTTCAACTCTAGCTAGATACCATTTGAACTTTTGAAAGGCTTCAAATTTGTCCTTTAAATACATAACTTTCATCATCCTAGAAATCATCAAAAAAATAATAATGTACTTATCTCCTATGTATCTGTATATGTCAATAGGTCTAGAAAGGTTTATATGAATAAGCTCTAGTACTTCTTTAGAGTGATATATTTTTCTTTTAAAACTTGTCTTTCCCATCTTTCCATTTTGATAGTTCTTGCACATGCCTATATCGGGTTTCTTTAGTCTCAAAATGCCTCTAACCCTTTTGTTCTTTTTTATATTTACTAGGTTATCAAAATTCACATGACACAACCTTTTATGCCATAACCAACTTTCTTCTACTAGAGCTATGAAACATAAATTTATAATTAAATCTAGGTAGAATAGATTGCCTCTTGTTTGATTATCAGTCCCAACTAGATCTCCATCTCCATCCAACAACTTGGCTTTCCTATTCATGAATTCTACCTTGAATCCAATGTTATTTAATTATACCACACTAAACAAGTTATGCTTTAGTCCTTCAACCCAATAAGCATTATCACATCTGAGACCATTGGTTAGTGCAATACAACCTTTTCGCTACACAAAACATGGTTCACCATTACCAAATATGACATTCCCACCCTCATAGTATTCCATATACTCAAATTTAGACTTATCATCAGTCATGTGGTGAGAATAACCACTATCAATAATCCACATACCATTCTTACTAACATGTGAGATAAGGGCCATCAAATCATATCATCTTTAACAACAATGTAAACCATTTCATTTTCTTCACTAATATCATAATATTTTGCAATGTAACAAGATTTCTTACCTTTTTTCCTATAGTTTTTGAAATCCTTCTCACCTTTTTGCTTGCCATATTTCTTTTCTTCTTTGCCTTCTCTGTTTGGACACCTTGCATCAATGTGACCAACTTCTTTACAAGAAAATAATATCAAAGGAATTTTTCCTTTGTAATTTCCTTTTCCCTTGGGAAATATTCTTGCAAGAAATGTGTCAATGAATTCAAGATCATCATTAGAACCATTTTCCTCTTCACTATTAGAATTCTTACTTCTAGGCTTTGCAGCTTCCTTCTTGAGTGATAGCTTGGCTTGGAATGCAAACTCAAGGTTACTGGAGTTAGGAACATAATTATCAAAATTATCTAACTCAAATGCATTCAAACTTCCTACTAGTGCATCCAAGGTTATATCATTCTTATTATCTTTCTTACCACAAGTACATCATTGATTTTCCCACTCGAGGCTCTAATTTCACACACATTGGCTTTCATTCTTTCACTGTACTGTGAAATGTTCTAATCTTCTCTCATCTTCATCTAATAAAATTGACCTCTAAAAATTTATGTCTTAATTCTCCTCACATTATCATCACCTCCATAGATAGCTTTTAGTTTGATCCACATCTCATAAGCAATACCACGGTCTTTGACTTCATCCAATTTAACATAGTTGAGAGTTGAAGTAATATCAATCATCATAATATTGGGATTCTTCTTTTCTAAAATTTCTTCAACAATCATAGCTCTAGTAGGTGTCGCATACTTCATGTCTGGGTACTTTAAGCATGAGTCTCCAATTGTTTCCAAATGAAACTTCATAAGTTCCTACCATGCTTGGAAGCTATCTCTATTTAGCTTAGGAATCTCCCTTTTATAAGACATCTTGATCTTTAGCTTAGGTCCTTGAAACCTTCTATGCAAGCACCAAAGGATCTAATACAAATTGTTAGAAATGTAAGAGGAGTAACTAAGAGGGAAGGGGTGAATTCATTAAATCCTAGATCCCTTTAGATGTCAATACAAAACGAAAACCAAACTTTGTTGAAACTGAAATACTAAATTGTAATTTGGTTAGCATTGAAACACTCAGTTAACACAGTAAGTTAGTTTACACCAACAATCACTATCACTCGATAAACACTCAATTAATACTAAATATATGGATTTCTACTTGTTAATTGTGAATCATGTAGATCTTATGATATTAAGTGTGATTGACTTTAATTAACTTAGTTGCAAGATCATAAAACAAATAACTTGAACAAAGGGACACTAGGATTTAACTTGGAAACCCAATTTGGAAAAAACCACCAATTGCAACTAGTTACTATTTTTCACTCTTTTGAAGTGAGCCTTATTAGGAGCCAACCCTGTTAAAGGTTACAAAACACCCTATTAAAGGATTTAGTTCACCTATTTAGGAGTGGCCTCGTTAGAGGTCTTTAGACACTTCAATCTAGAAATGCCATCTTGTTAGAGGATTTGGAAAATAGATGTTAAGCTAACTCTATTAAGAGATTTGATTCACTACTACAATTATTAGAGAGTAATAAGGATATGTCCTGATTGTTGATGCAAACTGTATTTGTTGATTTTAGATCTCTATTTTGAATACTTGATCCTTCTTGATTAGAATATTCTTTGCATCTCGGTCAACTCAAAATTTACTTCCTTAATTTATCTTTTCAATCTCATTCTTCTTCCACTTACAATTCAATCCTCAACTTGACCTTATGCTTATATGTTTTACCTTGTCAACTTGAATGCAATTTCAAATAAATGAAATTTAGCTAGAACTAACCAAAAACACTAATACATGAAAATACTTGGTCAACACTAACTCATAAATAAAATTCCTTTAGACTTCCTTTGGTAATTGAGTGAGCTTGATTAACACTGGTTCCATCCCAACTTTTCTTTGACTGCTAAATGAGCTCAATAGACATTATCTTCGTGCAAACCCCCTTTGGTAGTTGAGTGAGCTTGGTTAACACTTGCTCTAAACTTGGTTAATATTGAGATGCTTTTCATACAATGCAACATCCTTTGACTCCTAAGTTATCTTGACATATAATGATTTCTTAGTATATACTTAAAATTTGTGTAACATTAAACAAAACATACAATTAAATCATTGTATCTGACACTAGACACATATAGGTAGAATGAAAAATGAGCACAATTACAAGGAGATACATAAAACTTGAGTTGATTCCAACTCAAATTGAGAAATACATGTAGCATCTTCCATTGGTGTATTCTTCCATTTCACCAAATACTCATAGTAATATTTTTTTCTTGTGTTCTTGCTAACTCTCTGATTCAATACTTGATCAACCTCTTTAATCTACTTCTTAGGATAATCATTTGATACAACAACTTCCATCATTTGACTTATGGTACTTGTACAAATTAGAAACATTTAATATAGGAGATATATCCATGTCATTAGGTAACTCAAGTTCATAATCATTTCAAGTGTCAAAATTCCTCAAGATTTTATAAGGTCCAAACTTCATTTTTAGCTTACCATATGTTCCAAAAGGAAATATTGATTTTTTTAAATGAACCATCACCTCATCACCAACTTCAAAAATATGATCTCTCCTAGACTTATCAACATTCTCCTTGTACTTTTGATTATTGTGTTCCAAATTCAATTTCACTTCCTTATGCAAAGACTCATAAAATTAGCAATTTCTTTCTTTGCAACACTTCTTTTCTCTTCACCAACAACATTCCTTAAATCTAGTATCCCTCTAGGATGCATTCCAATAATAATCTCAAAAGGTATTTTTCCTATACTCCTATTCACAAAATTATTATATGCAAACTCAACTTGTGCAAATACCATCTTCTAATTATGTGGTTCATCTCCAACTAAGCATGTCAAAAAATTACCCAAGCTTCTATTCACAACATCTATCTACCCATCTATTTGTCAATGGAATGTAGAACTAAATCTCAATTTAGTACCCATATTATTCCATAGAGTCCTCCAAAAATACCCAACAAAATTATTATTTCTCTCAGAAGTAATACTTCTTGGAAATCCATGCAATTTAACAATTTCTTTGAAGAAAAGTTCAACAACATGCTCAACATTTGATGCCTTCTTACATGGTGTAAAATGAGCCATTTTAGAAAATCTATCCACAACAATAAATATATAATTATACCCCTTTGTTGTCTTAGGTAATCCAAGAAAAATCTATACTAATGTCACTCCAAGGTTTCTCAGGAACAAAATTAGGTGTATACAATCTACTATTCTGACTTACTTTTTTTGCAACTTGATAAATTCCACAACTCCTTACAAATGTCTAAAAATCCTTATACATCTGTGGCCAATAGTACTTATGCTTCAAAAAACTCAATGTCTTATCAATTCCAAAATGTCCAGCCAATCCACCACAATATTTTTCCTTAGTCAAATTAACTCTCATAGAACTTCTTGGTATACATAACTGAATTCCTTTGAACAACATACCTTCTTGAATGAAATGCTCATTGTACTTACCCATGTGATCTGATAGATTTTGTGCTCTACACTCTCTCTATGCCTTAGGAAAATTAAGGTCAATATGTTGGATGGCATTTTCTCCCACTTGCTAACTTGGATTTACCTTGATTCTAGACTACCAAAATGTGAGAAAAAAAAGAGGATGCCACCAAAAAATGGGTTAGTCTATGTGTTATATTACTACCTTCTTAATTATAATGTAAAACTCCCTTATATGTAAGATATGCAATTAATTATGTCTTTAATAGATCATTGGGATGGGGGTATGCTCTTAACCTAAGAGAAGAAGAGGATAAACTAGATTATTTGAAAACATAAAAAACATAGGCATGATAATATTTCCATAACCTATGATAGCCAATAGAATTAGTTATCACAAATCACCTTGAAACTCTCTAACAACATTTCTTTCAGCTTGTAGAATCTGGTGCATCGACATTCTCATAGAGATGTAGAAACATGATCCTCTTTAATGTTGATATTCCCTTGGATGACATGGGAGATTCTTTCTTTATATAAAATAATAAGCTCTTGAAACACCTTGTTAGTAGTCTCATTCAGTTCTTGGAGAGTAGGTTTAGGCCTTGGCCTTCTTTTGGTCTTTCAATTTCACATGGACATTGAGTTACAATGGACCTTCCTAGACCAAATAAAGTAGGTCTTTCATATAGAGTCATCATCCTCCATCTTGGGGGAGGAACCTATTGATTTATGAGAATAAAAACCCAAGCACTAGACTTTGATTCAAATCCCCAATAGAGTCACCAAAAATTGTTGGTTAATAGTTTGTCCCTCTTTCTAACTTGGCTTTACCTTGACTCTAGATGCCCAAAATGTGAGGAAACAAAATGATGTAACCAACAAATGGGTAAGTGTATGTGTTATATCACTGCCCTCTAAATTATAAGGTATAGGTCCCTTATATGCACGATATGCATTGGATTGTGTCATTAATAGATCATTGGGATTGGGGTATGCTCTTAACATGAGAGTAGAAGAGGATAAACCAAATTGTTTGCAAACAAAAAAAACCTAGGCATGATAAGATTTGGGTAACCTATGATAGCTAGTGGAATAGTTATCACAAATCACCTCAAAGCTCTCTAACATCTACTCCTACTTCAAAATGTAGATTGGACTTAATGGAATACAATATAGGGAAAGAGAAGAGATGGAAATTAAAGATGAAATAGAATCCACCTTGATTGATAACCCTCAACTAAAATAGAATCTATTAAGATATCACCAACTTCAAATACATTTGTCCTACAATCCCATAGAGACTACTTTACTATGCATGGTTAGCTCACTAGAGGAGACAATAAGCAGAACATTAGAAATTTTGATCTCAAATGGAATTAAGACCACACAAGACCTAGTTGCAAATATCAATCTAATTCTCCATTTCATACAACCTCTTAATTCTCACTCAATATCTAGAAATAGAAAGGAAGAAGTTGCATAAATTTTTGATCTTTTTATTAACCATGAAAGTTACATTTATAGGCCTTTAGATACCTAACCATTACGATTCATTATTACATTTTAGATCACTTGAACCATTCAAAATAGGATAGATAAATTGTCACTCATTATATAAGAATAAATTAGAAAGAAGAAGAAACTATAAAGATAAGGTTGATAATGAAGTGTCACACAATGTTTCTAGCATGATCTTTGCATTTGACCTTCCTCCTCGACACCTGACACCACCCATGGACTATGCAACCCTTGGATTTCCCTCAAAAACATTCAATCTTCCTTTCACACCATCAATTGCATCTTCATATTCTTATATACACCTAATTTTAAATTACCATTGTCGATATATCTTTCCTTATTGCCTGATGGACAATCACAATTAAGTCTTTGCATGTTGACAAAGGGAATGCTTTTACCTTCTCCTTAGACATGGCACTTTTTTATTTATTTTTGGGATTAAACCCTTTAGTATGATGTCTTTCCTTTACTTTTTCCTAGGAGACCATTGATTATGGGCCCACTAAGACACGTGTGGAATGCTTGCATTCTCACTCTGTTTATTCTTCATGCATCTTTGAAAAGTGAGAAAGTGACAAGCATTGATCTACTTTTGATCAATGACTTCCATGAAATGAAGATCTTTTATGAAATTCAGAAACTCTAAACAACTTGAGCATGCCATCTAGACAACTTATTCTAACACATTCCTTTTTGTGGACCACAACTAAGTCTACTCCCACCATCTCCACATGTCAAATTTTCACATTCTCTCTTTGGTTATTTCTCGTGCAACTTTATAAAGTGAGAAAGAAACACACATTGATTTATTATTTGCTAGATGGTTAGGATGCATTGATGATCTAGGTTATTGTTTGTAGATTTGTAACTTAGATTTCTTTAATTTCATTACTATTTGTGATGTTGCAATCACTAACTATTATTTCATTTAATAGTTTTGTAACCTAAAGTTTTGACTTACAATTCATCTTTGCAATGGTGTGATACCTTATTTCTTTAAGTGTCAAATCCTCTTCATAGTTTTTCAACTCAAAATATTTCCCATGGACTAACCATGTGACAATGGGATCTTTTTTTTTTTTTTTCTATTTTGGCTCCTAATCGTTGCTTTACAACTTGAAATTTATTGAATGCCTTTTAACCATTTAGAGTTAATTGTTTATTCCATCACAATCTTGCATCCCTTAATTTTAACCACAACTTTAACCTCCACTGCAATCTGACATCCCTAAATTTTAACTGCAACTTTAACCTTGCTAGGATAAGATCATGACTATCTCTTTTTTGCAACTTTGCAACCTTCTTTGAGAGTTAACATTGACACCTTGCGATACTACGATGACTGCATAGAAGACTACTATCCTATTTTATAGCTTTACAACCAAAGAGTTTAATTGCTACTAAAATTGTGTGATGATGCAATAACCATATGTCATTTACTACTACCATTCATCACAACCTCACAACATGGAGCCTTAATTCATATATTAACCCTAGGAAGCTGTAAATGCATGCTTTCACTCCTTCACAACATTAACCTCAAGTTCCTATTAACTGCCAGTGACAATGCAATGAAAAACTTTTTTTGCTTCACCACCTTAACTAGAAGTCAGCCTTAACTCCTTATGATGGTGCAAGTTCTTATACCTTAACTACTATGGTTAGTTCTCTCTTATTCAAAACTTAAAATACTTAAGGTCACTTATCATTCCATCTTAAAACACCATCTATCGATTTGATTCCCATTTGATGGTTAGGAATCCATCTCTAAGGGCAATTGATCTTTCAACTAGTGATGTGGAGATTTTTGATGCATTTTATGCCATTGATGATTTCTAGCTTCATTCTTGCCAGCTTTGACCAAGGTGTTCACCATTAATAGATATTTAAGGTCTTCTTATGCATCAGATTGAAATGATTTTCTTACTAACCTATTTCCATGATCTACATCATATCCTCTAGCCTTCATCTCAATGTTCTATGCTATTTTTTACTCTAAATATAAGTGTGATCTTCTTTTTGAATGCAACGTGTCTTCACCATGAACACTTGATCAAAGCATTAGGGGTTTAGAATAACTTCCCTCTCATCTAAAAAATGCATAGACTTAATCTCCCTTTCATACTCACCTACTATGAATGAATGCATTAGATTTCTTTTGAATGCCCACCTAGGTGCATGAAAAGGGATAGATGAGAAGAGAAGTTCCTTAAGGGAAATCTAGACACAAACATGACATCAATTTGACTCAACCTTAATCCTAGAAGTTTGAAAAATATTGGGGAACTAAAAGTTCTCTAACAACTAGCTCTAACTTGGGGACTTAAGCATGCGAGTTCTTGAGAAGGGAGCTAGACATCTCATAGTTTTGCAAAGAACTTGGCAAAAACACACACACAATAATAGACTATGTACTTCCTTTATTATAGAAAATACCAAATAGAAAGTATCAATGCCTTAGTCCATTGGGTTGCAAAGTCTTAAATAACATAGTGGAATGCATTTGTAATTGGGTGGTGGGGAAGTAAGGTGGCCAACATAGTAGGAAAGAAAACACACAAAAAGAAGGAAAGAAAGGAAATATAGCTACACTAGAAAGAAGGAAAACACAAAAATAAAACTAAATCTATACAAATGTGGAATGAATCTCACCTTAAAAACCAATGATATAAGTTACTTATGTAAAGCCACTATCTAGTTGAGAGAAGTAAGATCCTTTCCTCCCATAATTTATTTTTCTATCAAAGAAGGATTCCTACATGTAGTAGCATCAACAACATGGAAATTCCACATTATTATTTGATTATATGGACTAGCTAGCTACATATCCATTCAAGTCCAAATAGCCATGCCTAATCATAGCTTACTTAATCCTCCTTAGGTTATCTTATAGTGTCCTCCTGATAATCTTCTAGGAGAGGATAATGATCCCACACCTCTTTATTAGGAGTAAGGTGATTAGCATCAGGGCCTTTAGTTACACTCTCACATAACTAAGCTTCATCAACTAAGGTAGAGAAAAGTTCCTCCTACACAAGTTTTATTATTGGATGAGTACCCACTTCATTTCATTCAAGAATAAAATATCCCTTAGCTATGTAGTAATCTCTATTCTCCCTATCCTCCAATGCATCCTTATTATCTTTAGGAATGAAAAAAATAGGAATAAACATAGGAGAAGGGGGAGAAAACTCAACTATTAATGACCCTTATTCAACTTGATTTAGATTTGTAGTTGGGTCATTAGGTGATTCTTCTATTTTGAGAGGTGGCCAGGACTAATAGACAACCTTTTTCTCTTTAGAAAGAGGAATTACATCTATTATTGATATGAACATGGCCAAGGGATGATAGCTAACAACAAGACTTTATTCTTTAGTCAAATCTTTCCTAGGAGAGGATTCCTTACTAGTGAACAATATTACCTTGTCTTCTTGAAACTCTTCTCCATATTGGCAAGGTTTTATTATAGATTGCTCCTTACATATCTCTTGGGCTGATGTCAAAGTCTTTCTCCTTGGTTTCTCATTATTTAATGGATGCTTCAAAATAGGATAATGATCATCCACCTTTGATTTGAGATTTTCTTAAATAGATGTATCTGATGAAGACTTATTGTCTCTTGCTAGAACATCGGGAATGTTCACCTAATCTTCAAACAATTGGAAATCATAAGGAATAGAATCAAGTGACTTCACCAAGGGTTCTTTATTTTCAATTATCTACACTTATTTTAGCTTCTTTCTTTCAACTTCTTGTAGATCCTTGAGTCTATGGAAATGAGTATAGATATGATCTCAAAAAATATTTGACATATGATCATCTTCTATAATGATGTTCTCTTGAATTGCATATGATATTCTTTCTCTATACTAATAAAAAATCTCATGTAGCTCCTTTCCATCTATGGAATAACGTTATTCAAGAGTAGGAATGAGCTTTAGCCTCTCTTTCTTCAACCTCAGCTTCTCTCTTTGCATGTCTTTCAGATTGTAGAATTTGGTGTAGAGAAATTCCCATAGAGATGCAAAAACACAGTCCTCTTCAATGTTGATATTCTCTTGGACAACATGGGATATTCTATCCTTATATAAAAGTAAAATCTCTTGCAACAGCTTGTTAGTAGTCTCATTGAGTTCTTGGAAAGTGGGTTTAGGCCTTGTCCTTCTCCTGGTCTTTGAATTTTGCATGGACATTGAGCTACACTAGATCTTCTTAGAACAAAGAACATAGGTCCTTCATACAATTTCACCATCCTCCATCCTAAGGGAGGAACCCATTGATTTCTAAGAATACAAACCCAAGCACTAGACTTTGATTCAAATCCCCAATAGAGTCATAGAAAACTATTGGTTAATAGTTTGTCCCTCTTGCTAACTTGGCTTTACCTTAACCCTAGATTTCCTGAATGTGAGGAAACAAAAGCATGTCACCAAAAAATTGGTCAATGTATGTGTTATATCCCTTCCCTCCAAATCATAAGGTACAAATCTCTCATATGAAAGATATGCAATGAATTGTCCCTTTCATAGATCATTAGGATGGGGGTATACTCTTAACATGAGACCAAAAGAGGATAAACAAGATTGTTTTTAGACTCAAATAACTTAGATAGGATAAGATTTGGGTAACCTATGACATCTAGTATAATAGTTATCACAAATCACCTTGAAGCTCTCTAACATATACTCCTACTTCTAAATGTAGATTAGACTTAATGAAATTCAATCTAGGGAAAGATCAGAGATGTACATTAAAGATGAAATATAATCCACCTTGACTGATAAACCTCCATTAAAATGGAATCTAGTAAGATATCACAAACTTCAAATACATATATCCTACATTTCCAGAGACTACTTTACTATGCATGGTTAGCTCAGCTAGAGGAGACAATAAATAGAACATTAGAAATGTTGATCTCAAATAGAATTAAGACCACACAAGACCTAGTTTCATATATCAATCAAATCCTCCATTTTATACAACCTCTCAATTCTCACTTAGTATCTAGAAATATAGGGGGAGAATTTTCATAAAATTGTTGATCTTTGTATTTACCATGAAAGTTATATTTATAGGCCTTTAGAAACCTAGCCATTACAATTCATTATTTCATTTTAGAGAACTTGAACCATTCAAAAAAGGATAGACAAATAGTCACCCATTACATAATCATACATTGGAGAGAGAAGAAGAAAATATAAATATAAGGCTGATAATGAAGCATCACATGATGTTTCTAGTATGATCTTGGTGGTTGAACTTCCTCATTGACAATCAACACCACCCATGTACTTTGTGATCCTTGGATTGCCCTCAGAATCATTCAATCTTCCTTTCATTCCATTAACAACATCTTCATATTCTAATAGACACCAAATTTTAAATTACCATTGTTAATATATCTTTCCTTATTGTTGAATGAATGGTCACGATTAAGTCTTTATGTGTTAACAAAGAGAATAGGTTTACCTTCTCCTAAGACATGGTACTTTTTAATTATTTTTTCAGGGTTTAACCCTTCAACATGATGTCTTTCCTTTACTTTTTACTAGGAGACCATTAATTATGGGCCCACTAAGAGATGTGTCAAATGCTCACTCCAACCAACTTGAGCATGCCATCTTGACAACTTGTTTTAATACATTCCTTTTTGTGGCCCACAATTGAGTTTGCTACCACCATCTCTACCTGTCAAATGCTCACGTTCCAGCTTTGGTTATTTCTGATGCAACTTTATAAAGAAAGAAAGAGACATGTTTTGATCTAATCTTTGTTGGATGGTTAGGATGCATTGGTTATCAAGGTTATTTTTTGAAGCTTTACAACTTAGAACCCTTTAATTGTATTACTATATGCAATGTTCTAATTACTAATTTTTATTTCATTTTGTAGCTTCACAATCTTAAGTTTTAACTTATGGCTAAGCTTTACAATTGTGCAATACCTTATTTCTTTAAATGTCAAATTCTCTTTGCATTTTCACAAATCAAAATATTTTCTCATGGCTTAACCGTGCGATGTGTGATCTATTAACTTTTTTTATTTGGCATGTAATCATCGCTTCACAACTTGAAATTTCTTGAATTCCTTTTAACTTGTGATAATGCAATCACCATTTAGAGTTAACTATTTCACTCCATTGCAACATCACATCCTTAAATTTTAACCACAACTTTAACCTTGCAAGAATGTGATCATGGCTATCTCCTTTTTGCAACTTTGCAACCTTCTTTGAGAGTTAACATTGACACCTTATGATGCTATGATGACTACATAGAAGACTACTATCCTATTGTGTGGCTATATAGCCAAAGAGTTTAATTACTACTAAAAGCATGCAATGATGTGATAACCATCTAAAATTGTCTACTACCATTCATCACAACCTCATAACTTGAAGCCTTAACTCATATATTAACCCTATGAACCCACAAATGCATGTGTTTGCCCCTTCACAACCCTAACCTTAGGTTACTCTTAACTATTGATAATGATGTGATGAAGAAATTTTGCTTCTTTGCCATCTTATCTAGAAGTTAGCCGTTGGTCCTTGTGATGGTACGATTTCTTAGACCTTAACTACTATGGTTAGCTTTCGATTCTTCACAACTTAAATACTTAAGGACACCTATCATTCCATCTTAAAATACCATTTATTGATTTAATTCCCATTTGATGGTTAGGAATCCATCTTTAAGGGAAATTGACCTTTCAACTAGTGACGAGGAGATTTCTGATGCAGTTTGCATAGTTCATGATTTCCATCTTTCTTTCTTCCACCTTTAACCAGGGTGTTCAACATTGCTAAATATTTGAGCTCTTCCTCTGCATCAAATTTGTATGCTTTTATTTTTAACCTATTTCCATAATCTACATCATATCCTTTGCCTTGATCTCAATTTTCTCTACTTCCTTTTTCTTTAAGTATAAGTGTGATCTTCTTTTCAAATGCTTCATGTCTTCACCATGAACACTTCATCAAAGCATTAGGGTTTCATAAAAACTTTCCTCTTATCTAGGAAATACATAGACTTACCCTCCCTTTCCTAATCACCTAATATAAATGAATACATTATATTTCTTTTGAATACCCACCTAGGTTCACACAAAGGGATAGATTAGAAGAGAAGTTCCTTAAGAGAAATCTAGACATAGACATGACATCACATTGACTCAACCATAATCCTAGAAGATCTCTAACATAGTACCATACAACTCCTTCATTTCATCAAAACCAAAAACTTCAACCTTCATCTTAGTCAATAAATAATGTCTTTTATTCAATGTATCTGCAACTTAGTTATCGAATCAACTTTTATGCTTAATCACAAATGCGAAACTTTAAAAATACTCAAACCACTTCATATGGCTCTGATTCAATTTATGTTGACTTCTCAAGTACTGTAAAGATTTATGATAAGTATACAATACAAACTCCCTAGGAATCAAATAATGTCTCCACTTCTTCAAGGATTGAAGAGTAAGATAAAAATCTTGATCATATATATAATACTTCCTTTTAGCATGATTAAACTTCTCACTAAAGAAAGAAACATTTTTACCTTCTTGACTTAATATAACTCCTATTGCACTACCACTTGCATCACACTCAACTTGAAATACCTTACTGAAATTAGGAAAATCCAATATAGGAAACTTGACAATCTATTGTTTCAATGTATTAAAAATCTTATCAACTCCATGTGTCCACTTGAATTCCTTTTTATGTCCTCTAATTGTCTTAGTCATAGTATTACAAATGGAACTAAAATTCCTTATAAAATTTCTTTAGAAACTAGACAAACCATGAAATGATCTTACCTCACCCACATTCTTCAATGTAGGCTATTCCAAAATTTCTTTAACCTTTTCAAGATATATTCTCAAACCCTCAGCTAAAATAAAAATCCCAAGTATACAATCTCCTCTTGCATAACATAACACTTTTTCAAGTTAATCATCAACTTCTCCACTTTCAATCTCTGCATTATTCAATGTCTAACATGCTCAAGATGTTCTTTCTTAGTCTTACTGAATATTATAATTTCATCCAAATAAAAAAATCACAAACTTATCCAAAAATATCTTGAGAACTTGATTCATCAACCTCATGAAAGTACTAGGTGCATTAGTCAAACCAAAAGACATTTTCAACCATTCATACAAACCATATTTTGTCTTGAAAGAAATCTTTCATTAATCACCTTCTCTAATTTTGATATGATGATAGTCACTCTGCAAATCAATGTTGGTAAAATAATTTTCTCCACTCAAACAACTGATTATACCATCCATCCTCGACATAGGAAAGCTATATTTTAGTGTGATCTTGTTAATAGCTCTAGAATTGATACACATTCTTAGTGTAGGAAAAATCTAACCATACCCATGGAATTTTGAGTCATATTTGAGATATTATTTATTCTTGATAAATTAGGGAATCTTCATTTTGATTCATGTTTTTAGATGTTCAATTAAGGTCATGTTGACCAAATTCTTGTTTTAAGCAATATGGGTCAAAATGAGTCAAAAGTGGGAAAATGCCATGAAAGGGCATAAATGAAACATAATTAGTGTTAATATTTCATGATGTGATGTTGGAACTATTTAGGGAACCTAGGATAGTATATTAGAGAATAAAATACAAGATCTATAAAAAATGTAAAATTGACAAAAAATTGCTTTCAACAATTTTTGCAAAATGACAAGTTTTGTGGAAGGTGAATAATCATCCACCTTGGATGAGCCATTAGGGGAGGTAAAATGTCATTTAATTATATAAAAATTATATTCTCATGTAAATTGGAGAGGAGAATGTGTGTAAAAGAGACATGAAGGGTTTCGTGTATGAGTTTGTATAACAAATCATTCAATTTATGCAATATTGCGGATAAACTAGTATTTAGATTACAATTTAATTATCTTATCCTTGTATCAAGTTTTTTTTGATTCTTAATTTTTTTTTAGGGTGGAAAAAATCTTAGAACTAATGTATATGTGGCTAATATCATTAAGTTTTTTCCAAGGTACTCTTACTCTATGTTTTGACAGTATATACTATGCCGTCTAGATTATAGTGTTACATTGATAGAAAGTTTTCATTGTGGGAAGAAAAGGAAGGTATATAGGGTTACTTTGTTGTTTTAGATCACCATTGTGTTGGACACACCCTAACCCTATTTACTATCTTAGTTTTGGCTGAGAATCAACAAGCTAATCTATTGTTGCAAGCAAAGAAACAATGATTCAACATTATGGAAAACCATGACAAAGATTTTGTGAGAGTTGCATAGTATTGGAAGGTTGGAAGACATCCATTGGATGTTAAGAAACATTTTTTTGAAGAATGGAATAGATGAGATATTGGAGTTTGGAGTCATCTTCTACATCCAATATTGAAACCCTCATAATGGCAAGGGTTTGGTGGATCTGCCATCTATTCAAAGAATAAGAGCCTGAAAAAATTTGCAATTGGACAATTTTTTGGAAAGTAATGGTGCCTTGAAGTTTGTTTGTTTTTTTTTCTTTGAGAGTTAGTGATTTTGAAGTTAATAGTTGTTTTTTAGGACTACTTGTTTAAACTTGAGCTTGCATGTTATATACCTTAGTGAGTAGTTGGGAATCTATGTTTTTGGGGTTTAGTCAAGCTAGGTATTAGGTACCTAAATCACTCTTTAGTTTTGATAAATTTTTGGAGAGATTTTAAGTTCCTAGCTTAAAATCACTAAGTTAGGCCTATAAGGAAGAGCCTCATTATAGCAATTTTTAAGTATTGATGTTTGAAGCCTACCAAGGTGTCTAGAACCTTATGAATCCTTGGAAGCATTCTATTTGAAATGAGTTAAACTTTATGGAAGTAATTTGAAATATGATGCTAAGAAAGATCCTGGAAAATGTAAGGTGGTGGAGGTGTTGGGTAGTGTGAGAGGTAGTTGGTTGAGTTTGTGAAGGGTTAGGTAGAGACATTTGGAATAGGTGAGGTGGCATAAGGAATAGGCCAATCACATGGTCTCTAACCTTGGAGAATCATAAGGAATAGCATATGATATGCTTGGTAGGCTTGGAAGAAGCCTAGTAATTAGAATTAGTAAGTGAAACATAGTTATTATCTCCTCCTTGCATCAATTCTCCACTCTCCATTCTTCTTACATGCTAATACAATAGGTACAAAACATGGACTCAACATTTATTTGATCAAAAATTTCTATAACAATTCATAAACATATCTATTAAGTTATTCATTCTCTATAGGTGTCAATCTATATGGTGCTTTGTTTAGAAAACTAGCTCCAGGAATCAGGTCCATACATTGACTTATACTCCTCACTGGTAGTAAACCATCAGGTATATCATCTACAACAATTTTTTTGCACTCTTTTAGCAAGCTTTCAATTTCTTTTGGCAATTAGTCTATACTAGAATTTTTTATTGTTACTTAGCTACCACTATCTGTCACTTGGTCATTACCAATTTCTACTACTTGGTCATCACTAACAAAACTTAGTCTCCTAGGGATTATGGAAAAATAAACTTGATTATTTTTCACTTCCTTTTAAAATTTCTTTCCATTAACCATGAAAACTTTTATAGCAATATAATTAACCTCATTTGGACTGTCAATCAAAGGCAAAAATATTTTCTTTCTCCCATTCACCCAAAGAGTATATTGATTCAATTTTCCATCATCTATAGCATATCTATCATATTTCCAAGGTCTACCAAATAGAATATGGAAACAATCCAAACACATAATATCACACAAAACTTCATTAAAGTAATGTCCAATCTTGACGTTCATAATATGAATTGTTCACTTACCAATATCTTATGCTCATCCTTGATCCATGAAACATGATATGGTTTAGGATGCTTTAACCTCTACAACTAAAACTTTGTAACCATATCTTCTAATGCCAAATTATTTGAACTTCCACTATCAATGATCACTTTTCAACATTTTCTTTCCATCTTACATCTTTTCTTGAAAATACTTCTCCAGATTTTCTCCAACCTCAAGTCCACTTGATGAACCCTCAATGTCTCCTTAAATCATATCATTTCTATTAACTTACCTATTTTTAGAGGATCTACACTCAAAGGATCTATGCCCTTATTTACCACGTCTAAAATAATTACCATGAAAACTACCACTAGAATAAGAACTACCTCTTCCTTGGTAAGAATTAACACCTTTCCATTCAATCTTGCTCTTCTCATCACTTTTCTATTGAGATTTGCCCTTATCTTGCATAGAACTATCAGATCTACCACCTACTCCATATTATCTACCTCTTCCTCTCTAAAATCTACCACCTCTACCTTTTTTTCTTTGTTCATGCTTCTTTATCAATATCTCCTCAAATTTCTAGGCATATTGATATCCTTCTTCCGCACTTTCCAATTTCACAAAACTTATCTCATCTTGAATTCTAGATCTCAATCCATTTAGATACCTATCAATTTTATCAACATCATTATCCACATGTCTAGGTCTAATGTGAAATCTATAGAATTCCTCAGTATACTCCACAATCATGGCTCTTTGTCTTAAATTTTGCATCTTTCTCAACAAGATAACTTGGTAATCAACATGAAGGAATTTTCCCTTCACCTTACTTATCATTTTTGGGAAAGGTTTGATCTTCTTCTTTCATATCTTTTGTCTATCACTTTACAAATTCTCTCACTATAATGAAGCATGAACTTTCAACCTAGTGACAGTAAGTTTCACCTTTCTATTATCATGAGTATTTTCAAATTCAAATAACATCTCCATATCAAAAATCCAATCCAATGCAACATTTTTGTCAAATTTTCCATCATTAAATAACAAATTCTAAAATAGGATTTGAATGTTACCTAGAAAATACTGTCAATAATCTTGCCTCATCTTGATCTTCTTCGAGTTTTGTGTTAGGGTTCAGTACTATTGCTTCATCATCACTCACATCATCAAGATGTGTTCCTCTCCTCTGGGCTATCTCCACAACATTTAATTTGGCTTCAATTATCCAATATGACATTATCAACATTTCCTCTACCTCAAACCATCTTTACAATCAAGTTCCTACAAGATCGTAACCCTCTACAAGTTATAGGTGAATTAGATCTTCAACCCTAAAACCAAATTCAACTTAGGGTTCTATATGATATAATATCCACAAGGATTAACCTCTACTCTAATACCACTTGGTGCAAGGAGGGATGGAGAACTATGGACAAGGGCATGCCCAGCTATCCAAACCATTTTGTAGATTAAAAAAATGGAAGAAACTAATACAAAGAACAAAACCAAAGAGAGAGAGAACAAGCACTTCTATTGATTCATCAAATTATCAAAATACATGCCTAGATATAATGCCTTCTGGGTTATGACCAGATAACAAATACATTCAAGATCCATGATCCAAGTTCGAATTTGTAGCTATAGACATATATTGTTTGAACTTTCTTAGTCCTCTAACTTCTACTTTTAACCTAATCCTATGCATCTTATTTGTACTTGCAAAAACAACTGCCAAAATATTATATAACATTACATCAAAGAAAGGCCAACATCAAGAATTGTGAACACTCATCCCTAGATAAGGTCCTATCATTAAATTTATAATCCAAATTGAATATGAAATCTAGAACCTACTAAAAAACAAAATACAAACAAATAAGCCAAATAAAGAATTAAGAATCAACAATTAATTGTTCACTATGCCAACACTAGTTAGCTTAGCACAAACAGGAGCTCAACACATATAGGAACTTGACGCATATAGGAAGAATGAAAAATGAGAAGGATCACAAGAAAACCATAGTGACCCTTTTTTATTTAAAAATATCCCTTAGAATGTAAACAAGAAATAGGCCCCTACAAAAAAAACAAGGCTTAGGGGATAAAAGGATAGAAAAATTTAAAAATACCAAGTAACATTGTTAGAAAACTAGAAAACTAAAATGCAAGAAATTGGAAATGTTATAGCCAGATTAGATAATTGAAACAAGAAAAATGATAGTTCTAGTTGAACTAGTACCATATGATACTTCCCAATATGTCCAAACAATACTTATGCCTAGTACTATACTCTACATAAATTACTATAATAGAGTTCACAACAACAATACAATGGAGTATAGGAACTAGTATGATAGAGAAGCTGATACTAGATTGTATCGACTTCCATAAAGTGTCATATAATCACTAATAAAGTATCATAAAATATTTCTAGTTGCAAAAATAAAATCTAAACTTGCAAACAAAAGGAGTGACAAAAATAGAAAATTTGGAGCTAGACAAGGTTGTCCTGCCCCATAGTGGGTGCTAAAAATGTATACCAAAAAAATAGTACACTTCTTTATGACATTCTATCCAAGGGATCCAATAGATTAAGAAACTTGAATGATGACTTATATCTCTCTATCTATGATGTGCAAGAATACAAATAGTAGTCTGGTGGCTCTCAAAGACAAGACAAGATCAAGTATGCTAGTATCCAAGAATAAAACATGAAGTGAAATGTAGGATGCAAGCTAAATGAAAGATGCAAGAGCTAAATTAAGAGATGTAAATGCAAGATAAAGCTAAAAATAATGAGAGTATTACCAAACCTCCTAGTTAAGCTATGTGACCCAATCTAGAGCATAAAGAAAGCTAAACTATATTCAAGAAAGACATGATGTAAGTATGAGAATGTAAATGAAACAATGATCCAAGCACTCCAAAATCACTAATAAAACTTGGAAAAATAAACTAGAATCATATGAGAGAGTGAGGATAGAACCTCCTTTTAAAGAGAAATGGATGGTAGGGAATAGTGGAAAAATAAAAGGTTAGAATGGGTCTTTAGTGATCCATGTGCACAAGAATATCAACTAAGCATGATTAAAGGTGGACTTAAAGAAACAAAATATGTGTGTAGGAGAATTAAATCTATTTTGAGAATAAATATTTCTCTTACATAGAAATGTGTGCTTTTAAGTGTAGACAAAAGTGCTTTTTCTTTTATTTTTAAAATAGAAAAATATCTTTATGTGCACACATGGGAGTAAAGTAGGAAATGAGGATTTCATTTAATTAAAATGGGGCAACTTATTTTAATTAAATAAGAGTTTAGGATAAGGTGGTCAAACCATAGGTTATAATCGAATAAATAATAAAGTGATGATTTGATCAAAGGTGAGTGATAGATAAATTAAGATAAAATTCTAGAAAGGAGGTCATAGTCTAGATGACCATTTTTAAGTGATTATACTGACATGGCCAAAAATTGTTTCCTTGTGAATGATAGGATCACCTGCTACACTTCCTAGGTTCTTAAAGCTAGGAATTTGTATTTCTTTTATGCTGAATCTTGAAACTTTAAAATCTCTATTGAAATGGGTGGAGATATGAATTATGTGTAGCCAAGATCTTGTCAATGGAAAAAGAAGAAAAGATGGCAAATTTTGTAGAAGTGTGACATTGCAAATTTTTTGGAACAAATGAAAGAAGTTGACCAAGAAACTACCCAAAAACATTTTTTACAATTGGAGCAATGAGAAGGTTATTCTACATAATAGAAAGTTGGACATCATGTAGTGGAATTAATAGGAAATTTTTTAAACATTCAGAATATGAGTAAGAAATTCTTCAAAGATATAAGTACTCTAAGGAAGTGGTGAAACTTTTTCCTAAAAGTAAGAGTGAAAAAGTTAATCTGGTTTAAAAAAATGCTAGTTTCTTTGAGATGAACTAGATTAAGAAAAAATCATAGAAATTTATAAAAGAAATCATGGAATATATCACCTTAGATGGAAGATTCACTAGGGTTCAAAATTTTCACTTCATGTTCCTATATGATTTTAGACATGATAAGATAATTTTTATCCATTTTTATTTAGATAGTTCTCTAGTTTATAGTCTAAGAAAGCATTGTAATGAATTTGTGAATCCTTTTCAACATGTGGGTAGAATGAAATTCATCTTAAACTATTGTAAGAAGCACAAGGGGGTGAAGGTCATAGATCCTAAAGAGCAGGCCACGGAGATTGAAAACACTCAAAAGAAAAGAAAATGAGATTGAATTGAGAAAAAATAAGCCATCAAGAAAGAGAGTGACAGGGAAGAAACACATAACCCTTCAGATGGCTCTTCTTCAAAGCCTAAGTTAGAAAAAAATGCAAAGAAGGATAAGGCTTTTGGGTTTGAAGATAGCTTGGAGATAGAGAAACCTAGTGATGAAGAGTTAGAAAACTCTGAAGAGGAAGGGAAAAATAATCTAGAGAGAGTTGAAGAAGAGGGGGAAGCTAAGGATAAGGAGGAGGAAGAGGAGGGGAATGAAGAATATAATGAAGATAAAGGATCTACTAACTAGGATGATTTTGTAAACATGGAGACTAACTAGGAAGAGGTTCTTGCTACTATTTTGAATGAAATTAGCAAAAATAAGGCACCTAATAAAAATGATGAAAAAGAGAATCTAAGAAAGATCACAAGGCCCTAAACCAAGTTATTAGGGCTAAAAATCCTTCCCCTCTAGAGAACCCTCATTTTGGTTAGTAGGAGGACTCTACTATTCTTCAAAATGATGAGGCATGGGATAAAGCTAAAAATGATGTTTATCTCAATAGACAATTGGAGGATGTCAATGCTAACTAGGAAAGCAAGATGAATATAATCCAAACAGTTAAGGCTAGGTACACTCATTCATATAAATTTGATAAAATGGATGGAGGAGGAGATCAAGAATCTCAACATTGGCCCATGAGATCTTGGGAATGGATGAGTTTACAAAGGATCCCAATAGCAAGGGGGTACAAGTACAAAGTTGTTTCACCTTTTAGACTGAGTTACTAGAATGATTGAATTTCAGTATTTCTATCTAAAAATCAATTTTGTTCGAACATATGATCTAGATAAATTCATTTTAGCTAAATTATATATGGTGTCATACTTTTTCGATTGGAAATGTCTATTAAATGCATGTTTTATACTAGTTTTTGTCCAATTACTAAAGAAATAAAATTATTTAAGAAAAGTGGTGTTTCAATAACTCTTACTATTTTTTATGATGTTTTTTCAATAAAATATAAATTCCATTTTATAGAGCTTAGAGTCAAGAATATTCTCATATAGAATTTATAGTATTTTAATTAGATATAGTATATTATAATAAAAAATTCCTACAATCACACATTTTAACACTTGAAAAGATGTTGCTTTTGAGAAGGAAAAATTATTAAATCATATTAAAAATATTTAAAAATTATATGGCATTCTAGAGGAGAGAGTCCCCTTCTAGACTGTATAATTTTTCTCCTAGTGAAAATAGATTTGTTTTTAAAAATATGGTGGGAGATGAAAACTATCGATTTTAGGTGAGCTAAAATATGAATCATTATAAAAGAGAAAATATTGGTCTAAAGAATTTTTTTATTTTTGATTGTTCTAGGTATACATGTTATCTATAAGATAGTCTAGGATAAAAGAGAAATAAGTTTATTTCTATATAGTTTTGTGGTGGGAACTAGACCCCTATTTTTTAGCATTTTTCAATAGCTAAAAAATTATCTATAAAAATTAGAAAAATTTATCAATTCTTATTCCAAATAATTATAAAAAATATAATCCTAAACTTCATCCATTTCTACACATTTCATTGATTTACTTCATTTTCACATTCAAAATAAAAATACCAATTTAATGTCATTGAAGGTGAACAATTATATTTTTGTTAGCCTTTTCCTTTACAAAAAGATGACAAAAGTTTGTGCTTTTACCCAAGGAGAGTGTGATTATTACTGATATTGACTTCTAGACCATTATGGAGGTCAACATGTATTAGATGAATAAAAGAATTGAGAAAAATGAAGCACTACCAAGAAGATCAAAGATCCTTGATGATAAATCTCAAAGGCATGCATACTTTTCTAGAAAATATGAAGGCTAAAGAGATAATAAATGTGAAAAATGAAGAAGGAATCTCTAAAGTTTTTAAGGAAGGACCTAGAAATAGAACTTGGGAAAGAATACAAAAGAAGATCAAGAGTAAGAAGAAGGATAATCCAAAAGAGAAAATAAAGCTTACTAAGTCACTCTAAAGGTTAGAGAGTTTGGAAAAGGAGACTAAGAATCTCTTGCTACAACTAGTGTAGTTGGTCCTTTTTTGTGCTTTTGATCTCATGCTAGTCTTTGTTGTGTTTTGGTTTCTGCTATGTTCTTGTTGGGTTTGTTGTTTGTTTTATCTTCTTGTTTGGCTAGTAGCTTTTATTTTGATTTACCTTCTTTTTGTTACATTTCTTGGGGTAACTGCTATTTTAAGTGAAATGTGTTGATAATATATATTTTTAGAGATTTTAAAGGGTTTTGGGACCCCTTCAAAACTTGTTTTTACCATTAATTGAAAATAATTAATAATTTTTTTAAAAAGATGATAACATGTATGCATGAGATGGAAGACTTATTCTTAGAAGTTGAATTAATTTGCAAATAAGAGCAAGATATACAGGGATGGTGGAGAAGATTTAGGGGTTGAATTTGACTTTCTACTAGAGTTTGGAAAACATTTATGACTAGTTGGAGCATTTTTAGGGTAATTTTTGTGAGTCATACACTCATTTATGATGTGGAGGATTTTTTCCATGATTCTAACTTCATTTTGAGGATGGAGTGGCCTATTTTTTTAGGCCATTTTCATGGATTTGGCCTAGTTTATTAGAGTAAGCATTCTACTTAATGAATTTTGTAACTCATTTGAATGGAGTTTTGAGTTATACATTTTTTCTCTTAATCACCTTTTTTTGTCCTTTGGCATTTTTTGCATTAGTTATTTAGCTCATGTTATGTTTGATACATAGAAAACCTTGGGTGAAATTTTTGGAGAGCATTCATCACCTTCTTATTTATTTGAAAAAAAAATGTACTTGTGTGATTTGATTAAGTTTTAATGAAAGTATAACTTTCCTTCAAAATTGTCTCACTATTTCATACCTTCTCTATGATATATGTAATATTTAGGTTGTATTTTATGTCAAGAAGATGTTTTAAGCTCTTTATTGTGAATTTTTAAATTTATTTTATAGAGAAAATGAGGATTTAAACCTTTCTATCAAAATTGATGTGTATGCATCATAGAACCAACTAGTGTGATTTTAGTGTTGCTATTGTGGTGTCTAAAGTGTTATGATTTTTTTTAATATCATAAGTTTGAAATTCATGTGCATCACCATATTTTAGCTTTATTTGTTGTCATCCTTCTTTCCCTTTCCCTTTGAAAGTTTGTGACTTTTAGTGAAGTGTCTTTTAGGATTCAGTTTCAATCCAAAGGTTCTTCCCAATATTGGGTGATCTACTACCTAGGTAAATCCCATGTTAGCATAGAATGCTAAAATAATTTCAGTTTTGAAAGACTGTCATACATGCAACTAATAACAATGTCTCTTACATTTAAACATGTCTTCCCTGTAAACAAAAATAACACCTCTAAAGTAACTTAAAAATCCTACATGGTAAGAATAATCTCATTAAAAATATACTTTTCTATTCTAAGGATGGTTTTATCATGCATATTTAACAGAATTTCAAATTTTAAGAAGAAATCATGTAACAAAGCATAAAAACCACACCAATGCATTATAATCTCATTAAAGTTCACATATTCAATTACAAGTATGTAATGATGGATTTTTAATTCCATATTGTAAATAAATGACACCTGAGACGATATGTAATGACTAAAAAAATTCCCACTTTCATGAATTTATGAGGCCTTGATGGAATTTTTTTTCTACTTTGTAAACTTTAAAACAACAAATAAAGACTTGCAGTCAAACTTAAAAACCCTAGCTGAAGGTTACTTAATTCCTCATTATCTCTTAAATAATATCTCTAATTTGGGCCTAAGATAACTCAAAAGATCATAATTCAAATTTTAACAAGCCTAGGATGAAAAAAATTGAAAAAACCAAACAATCAAGAAAAAATAATCAAAGACTCAAAGCTTAACAAAAATTGAGCACTTGAAGTCAAAGAAGAAAAAAATGCCATAACAAGAAAGATAAAGAAAAACTTGATAAAAACCTTCAAAAATGGTATTCCAAAGATGTAAGACTTTGGAAAATTCAAAAGATAACTAATTGCCTTCATAAAACATTATTTAAAACATCAAACTTAGAATATTTCACCTACAAATTCAAAGAACATTGTATAAGGTTATTCAATTTGTGAATTCAAAATTGAGGACAATACATACCTTGCTTAATTTGAGTAATTTACCCTTAAATTCATTTACCTCTTCATAATGATCTTGCAAAACCAAAACATTGGATTTTTTTTTCTAAGTGTAATCATTACTATTTATAATATACTCTAAAGTAACCAAACCTTTTGGCATTCTATTTTTTTCATTTGAATAATTTGTTAACCATCTTGTACTATTGTAATTTCTCTTGATTAGTATGTGAAAATTTGGTTTCTTCTCTTAATAAATCCACTAATTGTTGATTACTATCAAATACATGACAATGTACATCATTATTAGGAATGGAGGTCCTAAAAATATTTTAAACATATTGTTTAACTACAATATTATATATCTCTTTTGGAATATCAAAATTTTACTGTATAATACATAAACTATTATGTTTATCTTTATCTCTTTGTATAATCAATAAGTTAAAAGGATAGAATCTATGTTTATATGACTTAAGAAAGTGGTTTTTTGTCATATTGAGGCCTCTTACCTAACTAATAATCAATCTATTATTCCCAAATCCTTTCAAGAAACTAATATCTCTTTTTCTTTCCCACCATAAGACATACATTAGAGCTTCATATTTGGTAGTATTGTTAGTATAGTTGAAACCAAATCTAAATGTCAAATAATATTTTTCACCTTTATGAAAAATAAGCATGAAAACCCCACCAAAATACTTATTAACTTCTAAAATAATCAAAATAAAATTACTAAACATCATTACCTTGTTGTTTAGATTTTTGTTTATTACTAAACCATTTTGTTTGGGTCTGCGATTGAAGCAATTCTTCAAAATTATAATTTCAGAGGAACAAAGTAGGCTTATGGTGGAAAAGTAAATTACCTTAGAAAAATGACGTGTCACAATTAAGGTAGATATTGGTAAGGCCCGCGATAGAGTTCAATGTAAATTCCTTTTAAGGTATTAAACATTGGTTATCCTCCAGATTGGATCAAATTAATTAGTACCAAATTTTACATGTACGGAGAAAACATTGTGAAAAAATTAAGTTACTACTAGTTCTAGTTTTGGTTGGCTCACAATGGTTCCTTTCAAACCTCACATATAGCATCACCTTAGAAAATAAGACAACCCAAGAGTGTAAGTAAACATAAGCCTCATCATCTTTTTGAATTGTAAACATAAAATCATTCCCCATTTCTTTTTTTCCTTTTTTTAAGACTATCAACAAGACATATTAGTCATATCTCTGTTTCATATTTTAGATTGTTGTCCAATTCTTTATTTATCCTGATAATAGATTGCCTTCAATGTAGAAATACTCATAGCTGATTATTCTAGGAAATAATATTTTGAATATTACATGAACCGTTGTAGTCACTATTAAGAATGAGTCACACATATGTAAAAAAATAGATAGTATATATATATTTTTATCATATTTAAAATTGTGTCAAAATTAATAATGTGAAGAAATCGATTGTAGACATATCAGTTATACTCCAATATTATTTTAAGATTGCCTACAATTCAATTCTTTGCATTCCTCATTTTAACAATAGACCACTGAAAATAATCTCAAATATCGATAGCACAACTAACAATCCATAAGCAATATTTCAAATACTACAAAAACTACAGAAAACTTCAACCAAGTTAGAGTCTATTGAAAATGAGAGGCCAACATGTGTGTAGGAAACTTAATAGATTACTTTTCAAGGAAAAAAGAGAGGCTAGCGAAGCATGGCAATATAGCAATATGCAAATCAAATATCTGAGGAAGGACAAACCTCCTCACAATATGCACTTTCTTGAACAACATGTTGTTCCTCTTTTTTTTTTGTAGCTAAATTGACATTTATAGGAGTTGGAGAAAATGACTCAATATGATCTTTGGCTATTGATTTTGATTTGATAGCAACCTTAGTGCCATATCTAATACCAAAGAGAACAAGAAATATGAGGACAAGTAATCACATATCTTTCTAGTGATTTATCTAGATAAATAGAAAGCAAAGTACGATAGAATATAGAAATGAAAATTATATCTTGTTTGGTGAAAAAATTAGGATAGATATGTAGAGATAAGATAATAATTTTGATAAATCCTACGATTTTAATGAATGTATTATCAAATTTTACCACTTCTTTTATTAGGAGTCCATAGTTAAAGACAAAATTGTCCAAAAATATATTTTTGCATTATAGAGCTATGTGCCCCAAAATATGTCATACATTTATGAAGGAAATATTTCCCTATATTCAAGGATACATAAAAAGTACATGTCTTGACATATTTGGCTTTTTATCCACTACTCTTTTCAAGGTTTCTATTGGTAAGGAAAAAATTGGAAGGATATTTGGTGGGCATATTAGACAATGATAGGATAGATAATTTGTTTTGTAATAATTCTTTTTGACATCAAATAAAAAATAAATCTCACATAAGAATTCATGCATTATAGTTATTCATATAATCCATAATACTATAGAATTTATTACTCATATTTGGTTGTTCTTTAAGACCAACAATATCCACTCACTATTGCAATGGCTAGGACTATCCTCCAAGTTGTTCTTTTTTTGGCCAAGGTATTATATCTAGGAAGGATATGAGAATTTCTTAATGCATGGACCAAAAAATCCTTTTCCACATTGTGCACTTGGGAAACATCATTATTATCTCAATGTACTATATCAAAAACTCTTTTTTAGACCTAATATTTGAAATAATTGCTGAACCAATTTGATTATCTCTACAAAAGTTCTCTCCTTGTCAATTCAAAAAATTTATTTCATGTTGTTTCTCTTCATCCAGCTACATGGATGCTTCAAAAGGTACATTTATTATGCACTTGGTTTATTCTAAACCATTAAAGAGTCATTTATAACACTATTGATGCAAATGATTTTTTATTATGCAATTGATATTATGGGAAACATCACTTATACTCTTGTGCCAAGTTATTTTTTTATAGGTGTAAGCCATTTTAATGAGCTCGGAAAATTAGGATTATAAGCTTGATAAGGTCTAGTATTAAAATATTTCCTTTCTTCTTGATTGTTGGGCCTATTTTTAGGTAAATAAGGTCTAAAGACCTTTTTTCCTTTTAATGTTCACAATATTATTTCCAAATGGTAGAAAAAGACTTCAGCCTCCTATAAATCATAGGATGAAGCTTGAAGAGGATTTTTTCATGTAATAGGCTCATTTATTATTGCTATTAATCTAGGGAAATAATTATGAGAGTGATTTCCAAGGGTATAAGGGGATGAATCTCTCAAAAAAAGAGCGTGGGTGGAATTGGTGAAATACTTCAATCTTGTAAAAGATTATTTCATATGCATTATGACCTTTGATCAACAAAAACATATGAATTATGACCTAATCATAAACATTGAATCTATGACCACTTCTGTGAAACATTGGAGATTAAATCCCCCTTATGTATTAAAGTTAATATCTAAAAAATTGTAAAATATCTACACTTGAATGGTCTCAATACCAAGCATTTTAACCAACTACATGAAATTTTACATGGATAAAAAAGTTCCAAACTTAAGAATACAATTTAAAATCTATTTTTTGAATCTCATAACCAAAAGGCACAAATTGTAAAGATCAAATAGATTTCAAAATTCAATCTTTTAAATCGAAGAACCATAAAGAAAATAACTCCATAAACCAAAATATAGAAGGTCACAATCCACAATCCATGAAGCTTAAAATTTGCAATCCTCTTTAGACTCTAAATTTTATAGTCATAAATCTAAGAAATATAAATATTTAAGAGAAGATCCAAGAAGTTGGATGATCGACTTACTTGAGTTCAAACTTGTAGCAATGTTGATATGCTCTCCAGAATCACAAATCTCCCCACCCATAAGCATTAAAATTGTGCTCTCTTAAGCCATGAAAGCCCAAAATATTGAAAAGAAAAATTCATCATCACATCAAACAAAATAATTCATCTTCAAAGCCAATATAGTTTGTGAAATTTTTGGTATCACACCCTATTATTCCTAGAATAGTTATACATGCCTTTATATTTCCATCCTTCCACCCACCCCTCTTATCTACTTGCATTTATTCTCCCACAATACACCATCACTACATTCTTTTCATGAAATATTTTTCATATACTAAACACACTTTTTTTTCTATAGTATTATCATTAAAGATTCCATTGTAGAAATCTTCAAAACTTGCAAATCACATCCAATAAGAAAAACAACTATAGAATGATCTACTTGAAGTTGTAATGCCTAATAAAATTTAATTATCTCACAATGCAAGAAAATAATTAATTTTTTAAAATTAAAAAAATTATAAAATAAGTAATAAAAAAGGAAAGGAAAAAAAATTCCCTCTAGTGAAAATGTTTTCTATGATGCCTTAGGACAATCACTACGAGGAAAAATTGATTAGAGGCATCATGTTCAATAAAAAATAAAAAATGTTAAAAAATAAAAGTTAAAATATGCATCTCATACAAAATTGGTATCCTCTTTCACTAAAGTGGGACAAATACTAAAACCCTCAAATTAGGAGGTTTATTATCGTATTGAAGAAAAAGAAAAGTTTTGCTCACCTTCTGAAATTGTCACCCTCTTTCCCTAAAGTGATACATATTCCCCTATTACCTATTGGAAATATTAAATAAGAAAGGCTACTAAGAGAGGAGGGGTGAATTAGGAACCAGTAAAACTTTAACTTATTTCACCAATTAATCCTTCATAAAATATTTTGATCTAATTGCATTCATGAACTTGAATGAAAGTAGTAAAACATTCATAACACTTTGACACAAGATATTGTGACCCAAAATCCTTCCAAATAGAAAATAAAACTAGGGTGGGGATTATACCCACAAGCTTTAGTACTACAATATAAAGTTAGCCTGTTAAGGCTTATAATTGATCACTTATGATGATCTACCCTGTTAGGAGCAATAATGACTACTAGGTCCACCTTATGAAAGGACTTACAGACATACAATGAAGTATGTACTTGGTAACAAGATTTCTCAAAGACTATCAAGTCTACCCTATTAAAGGATTTAACTGATACACCTATTAGGCTAATGGTTGATCTCTGATATGCAACTTTGATTTGCTGGTTGAGATTCCTTTGAAATGTAAAGATTACCTTGCTGTGATAGATAAATATTTTTTGTCCCTTATATTTATTGTAGCCTTCCTAATTCACACTTCTACTCTTTACATTTTCTTCATACATACTTATTTAGAAATGATACAATTCATTAAATATATACCAATTTAAATCTCAATTTATCAAAGTCAGCTATAGTGTAGATTTCCATCAAGATCACAAAGTCAACCCAACTTCTCACACTCGGGTTTAGAAGATAAACTTGGTGATGTTCTAATACTTGGAAACCATTTTCAATACTTGGCATCATCATGCACTTAGTAGAAATAGAAGTTTGGTTCATACTAATCACTTCCAAGTAGCTTGAACTTGTTTAGCACTTGTGTGACTTAGTGAACATTGTGAAACTTGACATATAAACTAAATCACTTGGTTGACATTTCATGGCTCGATCAACAATAACATTGTGAGACTGGTATAAATTGAATCATTTGGTTAACACTTCATGGCTTAGTCAACACTATATTCTCATCACTAATATTGCAAGCTCGATAGATACTAGAGACCCTAGTTTACACTGTGCAACTTGGTTAATACTGTGAAGCTTTTTTAGCACTATCACTGAAAAACTTAGTAGATACTACTCAGCATGAGCTATATAAAGATTTTGGAACTTGGTAGCAACTATGGAAATTAGTAACAACTATATTACTTGGTAATAACTGTAGAACTTGGTTAACACTACAAACTAAAAGATAAGCTTGGTAGTAGCTTAACCAATTGACTAAGTGTACGACCTTAATGTTAATGATCTCCCCCTTGGCATTATGATAAAAATACTTATCAATCCAAAATTGAATTCTCAGAATTTCAAGTCCAAAACATTCTTTTATCTCCTTTCTATGTCTAAAATTTGGTAACATTCTCTAGTTTTTAGATGTTTCAAAATTGCTTTTGTAAAAGATGTTTTCTGATTATCTGTACATGTATTTGTATACTACTATGCTACTCCCCTATACATATATCTCATATTATACTTCTCCCCAATACTCTTCATATATACATTCATCTTATATTATAATTCTCCCCCTTTTTGACATAAATGCCAAAGGTGTATACTATTAGTTAATGCCAAAATGTGACAAGATGTTAGAATTTACCTTCAAAATCAATATCATGGTCTTGTCCTAATTTTCTTGTAACACCTTTCTTGCGTGAAATAAAATCTATAATTCTTTTGATAACTCCATCATGTGATTAGCTCTGGAGAAGTTATTTTCATGGATGAGTGTCTTGGCATGTGCAATGTGTTTTTGCAATGCATCTATGTTTGGAAGAATCATGACTTGGATGTCTACAAGTGTGGCCCTAAACCTGGCTTCTTCCCTTAATAATTCTAGTTCTAAATTTATTAGATATTTGAATAGTTGGTAGAACTATAGTTTGGGTAAAGTAACAATTGGTGTACACTTGCCTACAAGTCTTCATCTATCTTAGATAGTTTTTCCTTGATTCCTTGGGTGAAGACAAATTTATCACAAAAACTTACTAAATAATGAAGTTACAATATTTGTATATGTTTCCAATGAACTAAGAACAGTAGACAATTCTACCTAGTTTACTAAAAAATTTATACCACTTGTTCTCAAATTTCCTTTCTTCTCTTTATAGCAACTTATCCTATCCATTCAAGTCTTTATTGAATTTCTAGATGACTTCTGCTAATTGGTCCAAAATAGGTTGTGTACTATCAACCTCAATACTTAGTGCATCTACAAACATGTTCTTTCCATCTTCAAGTACTTGGTTTTCATTGCACTTCTCTTCTCTAAGCTTTTGTGCTTAGCTCTCTTTTGCAATAATTGACCCATGATGTTCATTTGATTAGGATTTAGTGTAGATATATCCTAATTTTGGATAACTATATCTGTATCTAGATCAATATCTTCTTCTTTTCCCTTATTCTTATTTGAAACTTTTGTACTTGGTTGAGATTTTTTCTCAACTACTCTTGTACTTGCTAAATGTGGAATATAAACAATAGTAGAAAATAAGGGGCTAGAAACAAATTTAAATATGTCACTAATGATGGAGGTACTTGCTGCTCAGTAGATGAAGTGTTGATCACTTCAGTCGATATAGTACTCAGCTAAATAGGTGCAAAGTTTGGTTGGATTCTTGGTGTTGTAGTGGTTGCCACAACCAACTCAGAAGAAGCTTTCTTAGAGCTTGATGGAATTAATTTTTTTCTTAGAGAGTGAGGTAATGAGGCCATTATTATTGTTGCAATCTTTTCTAGGTTAGTTTCCTCAATACTCGGAATCTCAAGGAGACTTTCCTCTATAGCTTCTTATTCTGCCTCCTTGTCATCTTGATTTACATCTTTTATTTCCACATCTTCTTCATCATCATTATCATCATCTTCCTTTTCATATTCATCATATTTTTCACTAACATGAATAAAAAAGTCACTTGATTGATGTAGCTTGTAAACATTCTTCCATGTGGTAGTGGTAGATTTTACCACAAATTTTATGTCTTTCATTAGCACAAGACATGTATTGAATTTTAGAGTGAACTTTTCTTCATTTGTGTTCAAAGATTTGTTCACCTCTTTTTCACTGAGACTTGCCATGGTTTTCCTTATAGTTTGTTCAAATATGTCTTTTTTAGTGATCCTTGGATGCTCCCATCTAGGATTGATTTCTTGCAAAATCTCCTTTGGAATTTGTTGAAGCAAGCTAATAAGGTGAGTACTTTGATTTTCCCAATTTTGTCATCATCATGCCCTCAATCATATTTTTCTCATTTGTATTCCTAGTTTCATATTTGAGAGAGTTTAAATTTTCCATTCCATCTCCTCCTTCTAATTCATTTAACTTTTCTTGAAGTGTGGTTGGAGGCTTTTTAAAGATAGTCTTCTTAGCATCTTCCTTACCTAACTTCAATTTCTTCCTAGATTTTGGTGCCCTTCTTGTGGATGGCTTAGTAGGTTTGACTATGATAACTTTACCATTCTTTCTTATAGGTTCCTCTTCCTTAGGTTTGGTTTCTTCTACTTCATCCTCTTCCACATCATCTTCTTTTCCCTCTATTAGTAGGAGAGTAGAACTTCCTTTCTTTAGTTTTGCTATATTATTTCTTCCTTTGTTAAATACTTGTTGAATGTTAAATTCTATCCTTGCATTGGCTTCTTCATAAGTTCCAAAATATGGCTCCTTAGGATTCATAGGCTCATTCAATAGAGCCTCAATGATATCTTTTATATCATCAATGTTAACCTCATATTAAAGAGTCTTAACACTTGCCATTCTTAGTCTGACTACCTAAATGTATACTCTATCTTAGTCTACCATGAAATAAATATTATCTTTGTAGTCCACTACAAGTTTCTTTGATATCCTATATCTAATATTCATCTTTTCTTTGAATGTATCAAAGTAGTTATACATTATATTATCAAATTTTTCACCCATCTTTGCTATGTATTCATTAATCTAATATAGAATAGGTACATCTTTTCTTCATACAGCTATGACCTTAGAAGGGAATAATTTCTATACAAAGAAAAATAAAAAAGTCAAGATTGAATCAAACTTACATGGATTGTTCTTGGAACCTCTAATGCTTTCTATGTTCTTATTGAACTGATTCAATCACAACTTGGCAAGGTCAAATGATATGTTGTTCTTCACAACTTTGATAGCCAAATCTACTACCTCACATGACATAGTATTGAGAAAAATAGAACTATAAATTTTATGGGCAATCACATTAATTCCAAATTTCAATTCCATATCTGTGATACCACTTACCTTCATTCCTTTTCCATCCTACTTGGCAAGAGTTTTATTTTCCAGTTTAGCCCAACCTAGGGTTTTTGTCACCTTTGCTTTTTTTAACATTGGAAGGCCAAAGATTTAATGAGTCATTTTCCTTGTGATCAAAATGGGCTTATCCAACCATAACTTACCATTGTGAACTTAGCTTAGTATGAATCTTATCTATTTTTCTTGAAAATCCCTTGGCATATGTGAGATATGCATCAAGCCCTTTTCTTCCAAATGTCAATGCTTAGGTTTTAGAGAGTCATTCACACTTAACTCATTTAATGCTTCATGCATTTCATGTGTTCCTAGCTCTTGAATAGAATAGTGATAATATGAGTGTATATCATCCATAAGTATTACTTGGGAAGGGATTTGTGATTATGCACCTTCTAGGTTGAGTGATTGATGAGGACACAACCCAAGCACAGAATGGACACAACAGGAAAGGGAAAATTTTGTTAACTATGAGAAAATGCTAATACATTCAATATAGAGAAAATAGACTTCAAAACATGCCCTAAGGGCTTACAATAGTATAAATCTGGAGATAATTTCTCCTTTCAGTACCTCCTCTCAAAGTCCACTTTGAACTACCTTTTACAATGCTAGAAATGTTCTTAAATAGACCCCGGAGGGTTAAGGATTAGGAATAAATTCTAGAAAGTGCTAGTAGGCATCCACCAACCAAATAGAAGGTTCTAGAAGTCACATTAGAAGTTGGCGCAAAATTAGAAGAATCCAAAAATGGTAATCGAACTTTTGGGAGGCATAACTTTTGAACCGTAGCTCCAATTGACGAATCGTTTACATTTTTGGAAAGCTCTTGAAGTGCTCTATAGCCCTATGGACTAGCATTGCTCATCCCCCATTTTTTGGCCTTGTTCAAGGTCATTTAATGCCCCTAACCTAACTTTGAAGCATTCTTAGGATGTCTCCAAAAACTAAAAAATTGTGATAACTTTCAAACCGTGGGGCCTTTTGACCTGATTCTTTTTCTAGAATGCTATAAATTACAATGACAATATTTCAACCAATTTACACCTTCTAGTTCACCAAAATGATGGCTCAATTACATACTCCTATTTTTTTAGCATTTACATGTATCCCAAGGTGATTAAAAACTCTATCTTAGAACACTGATAGTGGAACTGTGAGAGTTGGAAGCTTTATTTGACGCAAATGGGTATCCAAAAATGAAAACACTTAAAACAAAAACTAAGTCTAAGTACATTTTTCTTGGTGACACAAGATTTCCCTTATACCTCTGGATGCTCCTGCATCAGACACCCAGGGTAAATTGAAAAGTGACCCTATCACTTTATGAATGGTAGAGGAAATCCCAAATGGGAAACCTCAACTGCTAATATCCAAGTTGAGTCCTCGATCGGCCATCCTTTCTACTTGACCAAATACTCTTCACATTGACTATTTCTGGTACTCCTGCCCACACGATGATCTAGAATTTCATCTATCTCCTCCTTCTTAGAAATAGAAATTGGACATGGCTCTAACATTGGCTCCTTATCTGTACCATCATCATGATACTCTGTTAAGTCTGCAATGTTGAAAATAGGAGAAATGTGAATACCATCTGGCAACTCCACCTCATATGCATTTCCTAAGTCATGTTTCTTTAGAATTGTGTAGGGTACAAATTTCTTCATTTTCAGCTTGTTGTAAGTACTGGCTAGAAATCTTTCTTTTTTTAAGTGTACCATGACTAGATCCCCTACTTGGAATTCCTTATGTATTCTCCTTTGATCAGCCCTAGCTTTATACTCTTGATTCATCTTGGTAATGTCTACCTGAACCTCCCCATGTAGATGCTTGATATGTTCAACAAATTCTTCAGCTTCAACACTTGTCCTCTCCCCTTGCTCTATCTTTCTCAATTCTGGTGTAGTCCTTAGGCTACTTCCATATACAATTTGGAATGGTGATCCACCAGTACTCCTATTTATGGAGTTATTGTAAGCAAACTCTGCTTGTGGTAGAATCAAATCCCATCCCTTGGGCTTATCCCCAACTAAACATCTCAAAAAATTGCCCAAACTTCTGTTTACCACTTCTATTTGGCCGCCGGTCTGTGAGTGATGTGTGGAACTAAATTTCAAGTCTGTTCTCAACTTTTTCCACAATGTTCTCCAGAAATACCCCACAAATTTAGTGTCTCTATCAAAAAATATACTCCTTGGGAGACCATGTAGTCTTACCACCTCTTTGAAAAATAAGTTTGCAATATGGACAACATCATGAGTTTTGTGGCATGGAATGAAATGTAACATTTTGGAGAACCTATCAACCACCACAAATACTGAGTCATTACCCCTTTGTGTCCTCGGTAATCCAAGAACAAAATCCATACTTATGTCCTCCCATGGCTTTGATGGAACATGCAATGGCTAATATAGTCCAGTATTGTGACTAAATCCTTTGGCAACTTGACAAATCTGACAACTCTGTACAAATTTCTTCACATCTTGTGAAATCTGAGGCCAAAAATAATGTTCTCTAAGAATGGCAATGGTCTTATCTCAACCAAAATGTCCTACCATCCCTCCACTCTGTTTCTCCTTAATTATATTTTCCCTCATGGAACTCCTTGGAATGCATAATTGACTGCCCTTGAATAACATACCATCCTAAATCAGATAGTCTAAGCACTTAGTTCTCTCTACAGCAATAGGCTCTTTACAAGCTTTCCACACTTCAGCAAAATTAGGATCCTTAGGGTACAGATTCTTGAGTTCATCAAACCCAACTACTTCAACCTACATTACTGTAAGCAACAACTGTCTCCTACTTAATGCATCTACAACCCTGTTAGATTTTCCACTTCTATGCTTCAACACAAATGTATAGCTCTACAAGAACTCTACCCACTTCATATGGCTCTGATTCAATTTACCTTGGCTAGTTAGGTACTGTAATGCCTGATGATCAATATACAAAAGAAATTCCTTTGGCAATAAATAATGCCTCCATTTCTTTAAGGCCTGAACTATTGCATAGAACTCTTGATCATAAATAGAATACTTCTTTTTTGCATCATTCAATTTTTCACTAAAATATGCAATAGGCTTACCTTCTTGGCTTAATATAGCCCCAATAGTGCTGCCACTAGCATCACAATCCACTTTGAACACCTTTCTAAAATCTAGAAGTGCCAACATAGGTTGTTCTATCACCTTCTTCTTCAGCATTTCAAAACTTCTCATAGTTATCGTAGTCCATTTGAACTCTTTTCTATCCCCTCTTATTGTGTCAGTCAGGGGTGCACATATGCCACTGAAATTCTTAATAAACTTTTTGTAAAAACTAACCAAACCATGGAATGATCTTACCTCAATATTAGACCTTGGAGTAGGCCATTCCAAGATGGCTTTTACCTTCTCTAGATCCATTTTGAGACCTTCAGGTGATATAACAAACCCCAAGTAGACTAACTCCCTTTTTGCAAAGATACACTTCTTCAAATTAATTAACAGTTTTGCTTCCCTTAACCTTATAAGGACACTTCAAATATGTAATAAATGTTCTTTCAAAGTCTTTCTGAAAATTAAAATATCATCCAAATAGACAATAACAAATTTTCCCAAGAACTTCTTAAGTACCTCATTCATAAGCCACATGAAGGTACTTGGGGCATTCGTCAATCCAAAGGGCATGACTAACCACTCATAAAGACCCTCCTTGGTCTTGAAAGCTATTTTCCACTCATCTCCTTCTCAAATTCGTATCTGGTGATAATCACTCTTGAGATCTATCTTTGTGAAGTACTAAGCTCCACTCAAGCAGTCCATAAGATCATCCATTCTTGGCAAAGGAAATCGATACTTGATGGTTATCCTATTTATAGATCAAGAGTATGTACACATCCTCCACTCTCTATCCTTCTTTGGTGCTAGTACTGGAGGTACTACACATGGACTCAGGCTCTCCCAAATCAAGCCCTTTCTCAATAGCTGCTCAGTTTGAATAGGAGTCATCCTGTGAGTAGCTTTGTTAGGCAAACTAGCTCCTAGGATTAAATGTATTTGATGACTGATTTGCCTTACTGGTGGCAATCCTTCTGGAACATTATCAGAGATAATATCTCCAAACTCACCTAATAAATCTAAAACTTCAAGTTGTATTTCACTACTACCTTCTTTATGTTTCCTAGGAATTAAAGCATGGCACATACACTGATGTTTCATGCCATCTAAAAACTTCCTTCCATCAACAAGACAAATCCTAGCACTGCTACATACCTTTTCGCCTTCTTTTTTCATGGGCTTCAGTTTGTGGTGAACTCCATCCTTTGTTAAAGAGTATGTGTTTGCATGACCATCATGTACTGCATGCCTTTCAAATTGCCACAGTCTTCCCAACAATAGATGGTAAACATCCATTGGAATAACATCACAGAGAACTTCATCATGGTAACTCTGAATTTTTAATTGCACTAAACATTGTTCACTTACTAGGACCTTATGATCATCTTTCACCCAAGCAATCTGATAGGGCTAGGGGTGTTTCTCCCTCTTGAGCTTCAGCTTAGAGACCATCTCCTCTGATACCAATTTATCAGTGCTACCACCATCAATGATCACATCACAACATTTATCTTCACACTTGCACCTGGTGCAGAATAAACTCCTCCTTTGTCTGGGTTCAATCTCACCACTTAGTAGGACCATTTCATTTACCAAAGTCTCTCCTCTTTCTACATCTTCTAAATGTGATGATTGTGAATCCTCATCCACATGAGCAACCCTAGCTTGACCCTCAGCTCTCCTATCTATCCTTCCTTGTCATTGAGGGCATTCCAAGGCATGATGACCTTCTTCATTGCAATAGAAGTAGGTACCATGAAAACCTCCTCTTCCTTGTCCATGTCCTCTACCTCTTCCTTTCTGATTTCCAAAGTCTTGATCTCGGGAGTGGTTGAAACCCTCATTCCTCTAGTTCCTGCTAGTACCCACATCTTCATTCTTCTTTTGGGTTTCATTTTGGCCTCCAGATGACCTACCACTACCTCTTCCTCCTTGACCACACCCTCTTTGTCTCCCTTCAAACCTCTTATTTAGCTTCTCTTCAACTTGTAGGGAAAACTGGTATGCTTCTTCAATCCTGGTCATTCTTACAAGACTTAATTCCTCCTAGATGCTAGGTCACAACCCACTGATATAACAAGCAACCTTCTCCTTATTTTCTTTTGGATGCCTAGCTCTAATCAGAAGTCGATAAAACTCTTCTATATATTCTTGGATTGATTTTCCTGCTTGCTTTAACCCATGCATCTTCTTAAACAAATCAATCTCATAATCAACAAGAATGAACTGCTTCTTCAATTTGTCCACCATACAATCCCACCTTGTGATCTTCTCCTTTCCTCTTCTATTTCTTTCCAATTGAACCTCTTGCCACCAGATTTTGAAATGTCCTTTCAGTTTGGCCTTTGCAAACTTAACCCTATTTGGGTCCCTGATATCCTCATACTCAAAGTATTCTTCCAGTTCATTGATCCAATCGATCAACTCATCTGGTTTCAAATTTCCTGAAAATACACCCACATCAATTGTAGGTCTTTTTCCAAACTTAGTAATGGACCTAAAAAGTGTTTCCTCTACCTGATTTAGAACTTCCCTATCAAATTCCCCTTCTGGTCCAATTTCTTCTTCTTCATTTTCATCCTCACTTTCGTCACCTAAAACAACATTTGTTCCTCTATAGAGCTCTTCTTGCAATGCTTGTACCTACCTTTGGAGGGCTCTAACCTCCTTAGGATTAATAGCTCTGGCCCTTCCACCATGCTCTCTTCATGGAGGCATTTTCTTAATTCAAACCCACAACCACACAGTCCTGGTATAAACTGCCTCACAGTCGGCGCTCTATCTACACACTCAGGAAAACTAGCTCCAATACCACTTGATGGGGACACAACCCAAGCATAGAATGGACACAACAGGAAAGGGAAAATTTTATTAATTGTGAGAAAATGCTAATACATTTAGTATAGAGAAAATAGAATTCAAAACATGCCCTAAGGACTTACAATAGTATAAATCTGGAGATAATTTCTCCTTTTAGTTAGCACAAAATTAGAAGAATCTAGAAACAGTAACCAAACTTTTAGGAGGCATAACTTTTGAATTGTAGCTCCGATTGATGAACCATTTGCATTTGTGAAAAGCTCTTGAAGCGCTCTATAGCCCAATGGACAAATTTTCTCATCCCCCATTTTTTGGCCCTGTTTGAGGTCATTTAATGCCCCTAATCTAACTTTGAAGCATTCTTAGGATGTCTCCAGAAATCAAAAAACTGCGATAACTTTTAAACCGTGGGGCCTTTTGACCTGATTCTTTTTCTGGAATGCTCTAAATTACAATGAGAATATTTTGACCAATTTACACCTTCTAGTTCACCAAAATGATGGCTCAATTACATACTCCTATTTTTTTGGCATTTACACATATCCCAAGGTGATTAAAAACTCTATGTTAGAACACTTATAGTGGAACCGTGAGAGTTGGAACCTTTATTTGACCCAAATGGGTATCTAGAAATGAAAACACCTAAAATAAAAACTAAGTCTAAGTACATTTTTTTGGGTGACACAGGATTGCCCTTATACCTTTGGATGCTCTTGCATCAGTGATTCAACAATTGTTAGACTAATTTTGAATGCTAGAAGCTCACATTCTACTCCTCAAATAAACATTTCTAATCCTTTCTTTTCCTTTTTGTTGGAAGAGGCCATGCTCAGTAGGGTCTTGTAGGGTTTTTGTAAACTTTGAGAATTCTTCCAAAAACAAATACACAGATCACTTGGAAGCATAGAAATTGCTCTTCATAAATAGCTCTCAAAAATTTATGGTGATAAAATGAATTTAATTTTATTCCTTTTAAAAAAATTTCACTTTTCAATCACCATAAATTCTTTGGTATGATCACTTGTTTGGTGACAAACTTTCTTCCACTTGGTTCTATATCCTAATACTCAACAAATATTCATAGCTCGACAGTCTCAACATTATTTGATAGAGTCTTCAACAAATCAGTTTCCATGAACAATACTTCACTATAACCTAACCTTTCTTGGAAAGGTTTTGTGACCCCACCTAGCTCAATAAAAGCCTTGAATTTTTCTTAAATGTTGATGCAGATCTCTTCTTCTTGCTGGTTGGAACTGATGAGAGATATCTTCTTCAAAATCTCAATTCTAGCTATTCCCATAGGGATTCAAGTTGAGATGCTTGTGTCACCCAACTCTTAAGTGACATCTACTTCATGACTCAAACTTGCATTCTCAAAAGATTTTGGTATCCATTGTTGCTTGATCTATTTTTTGATATTGTTAGCTCTAGCTTTCTTTTTATCTTTAATCCTTCTTGTGTTCATATAGTTCTTGGTAAGATGTCCAAGTTCTAAAATGAAACATCTTCTAGTGATGTCTCTTTTTCTCATGTGATGTTCTACACAATTTTCTCCAATGTGACAAAATTCTCCATAGCAGTGGCATCTACATCATGTGTTGTAGTCCCATCCAAATATAGCTTTTACAATTTTTTTTTCTAGACTCAATATCTTGGTTTTGTATTTAGAAGATTTGTGTCCTTTTTTCTTGCAATTGTGGCATGTATCTTCAAACTTAAGTTTCGCCTTGCATTCACTTGCTCTATGACCATGCTTATTGCAGTTGCAACATTTTCTATTGAATTTTTCTTTACCATTACTCCAACACTTGTTTGATGTATGACCTAACTTACCATAGTGATTGCAAGTAGGCCTTTGATTCTTTTAAGCTCCTTGCTTGGATGATTCACCTTCTTCTATGTATCCTATTCTTGCTTTGCCTTTGTATCTATATTGACTTTGCTCATTCAACTAATTCTTGCTTTCATGATATTTCAATAGTTTTCTTTTTAGTGTTTAGATCATTCTTTAGTCTTTCATTTCTTGATCTTAGATTCATGAGCTCTTCATTTTCATTAGTGAGTTGATCAATGAAGTCTATTTGTTGAAGGGATAAACACTGAATTCTATTGTTCTTTTCTTTTGTCTCTTCTTTAGCCTTTTTTGTTTCTTCCATGACTTTGCATAATCTTACTAGAAGGATTTCTTGCTCTCTTTTTAACTTTCTAACTTCTTGAAGATTGGAATTCTTTTCAAGTAGATCTTTGATTGTTTCATCAGCTTCATCTGAGTTTCTTTTAGGACATATATCTTCCATTCTTTCTTCAATGTAGAGATTGCAATTTGTTTGTTCTGTCAGTTCTTTCCTTCTTTGTAGAGATTGAGAAAGATGCTCCTTTAATTTTTTGATATTTCCAATAGCCAATTCCAAATCCAACTTTTCATTCTCAATATCCTTTTCTAGCTTATATACCTCCATTGCCTCTAATCTTTACTCAAGCTATTAAACTTTTTTTGTGAAAACCAATCAGCTCTGATACCAATTGTTGGAAATATGAGATAGGAAAGGTTACTAAGAGGGGAAGGGTGAATCAAGAACCAATAAAACTTTAACTTATTTCAATAATTAATCCTTCATATAATATTCTAATCTAATTGCATGCATGGAAGAATAAAAGAAGTAAAACATTCATAAAACTTTGATACAAGATGTGGTGATCCAGAAACCATCCAAATAGAAAGTAAACCTAGGGTGGGGATGATATCCACAAGCTTTAGTACTATAGTATAAAATTGGCCTATCAAGGCTTATAATTGATCACTTCTGATGATCTACCTTATTAGGAGCAATGAGGACTGCTAGGTACACCTTGTGAAAGGATTTACAAAATATACAATGAAGTATGCAGTTGTCCCTTATACTACTTGTAGCCTTCTTAATTCATACTTCTATTCTTTACACTCAGATTTAGAAGACAAACTTGGTGATATTATGATACTCAAAAACCATTATCAACACGCAACATCATCATGTAGCCAGTATATCTAGAAGCTCAGTTCATACTAATCACTTCCAAGTAGCTTGAACTTGGTCATCAATTGTGTGACTCAGGGAGCACTATGAAACTCGACATATAAAATGTATGACTTGGTTGACACTTCATGGATCGGTCAACACTAACACTAAAAGCTTAGTATAAACTAAATCACTTGGTTAATACCCCATGGCTCAGTCAATAGTAGATTCTCATCACTAATACCATAAGCTCAATAGATACTAGAGACCATGGTTGACACTATGCAACTTCATTAATACTATGAAGCTTGGCTAGCACTACCACTGAACAACTCGGTAGATACTGCTTGACATAAACTATATAAAGATTCTAGATCCTAGTAGCAAATATAGAACTTGGTAACAACTATATTACTCAGTAGTAACTATAGAACTTGGTTAACAATACAGACTATAAGATAAGCTTGGTAGTAGCTTAACTAATTGACTAAGTGTGAGTCAATAATAAAAAAAATTTGACCTTAATGTCAACATTACCAAGTGGTGGGACTATAATCATTGGTGTTATACTTTTTATGGAATTTGTTAGGGGTGAAACAAAACCAATGAATAAGGTGCGGAACTATAAAACTTCCACTTTCAACTAACATTTAATACAAGAGAAAGTGCAACTTCCAAACATAACTCTCAATATAACCCAAGTTAGATTAGTAAAACCCATATAGTTGAAGGGATGCCAATACTAAACCCAACTTATATCAAATAAACAAGAAAGTTCCCCTTCATTCAATATAAATTGAATATAAGATATGCAATGCATATGTAAAATTGAATTTAATTGATTTAATGAGGAATGTGACATATATGTAGGTGATAAATATGTATTTTCAACCCAACTAAGAGATGGAGATAATTCTACACTAGAAAATGAAATGAATGATAAATTTCTTACCTCAAATGTGCAGAGGAATATGCATTTCACTCCAAAAATCATGGAATTGAACCCGTGACTAAACTTTTGACTATGAATTCACTATCACAATAGAAAACCTTGAAAACAATAGTTTTCTCAACCCTCTGGTACCAAGTAAAATTAGTGGTAAAGTATTTGGAAAATTTATGGGAAAATGGTCATGTTCCTAGGACACGATAGAAAATATAACCCAACTTATTTATAAAGGTTTTGGCAAGATATTTTTGGATCTACAATCATAATTCTATCATGGCCCTGATAGTTTTATATTTGTCACCTTGGAATCTAAGATTAGTTAACTTTTCTGGATAGTTTGGTACTTGTTAAGTTACTGTTATTCTGGTACTATTATGTTAAACTTTTTGAGAATTCAGAGATTACTCAAAATTTGATTCTTAGAATAGATGTTTTTAATATTTTCAGTATTTTGTTATATTCAGAATCTTATCAACTGAATTAATCTAGATTCAGGAATCAAATTTTATAAATTAATGTTAGTATGGTTTCAATTTTACCTATGTCTGATTCGTACTCTCAGTTTGATGTATAAGGTGGCTTTAAAATTGTATCAGCACGTTGTATCTGTTATTACCGAATTTAAGTATATATATATATATATATATATATAATTATAGCATTGTATAAATAAATATATATGTATATATAAATATAAGGGTATTAGTATAAAATAATTATATATATATATATATATATATATATATATATATTAGTTATATTTATATACATATATGTATATGTAGTTGTTTGTATATTAGTGTGCTTGTATTTGTATATATATATATATATACTTATCAATTAGTAACATTTATTATGTTAGTGGAATTAATATTAACTAGTATTAATGTTAATGTTAATATTAATATATATATATATATATGTTGATGTTAATACTAATGTTGATGTTTATATATGCCTATTACTATCTAAGTTAGTGCCTAAAACTAACCTATCAATGGGATTTAACTAAGTCATAAATTAAACTTAGCCTAAGTCTATCGATGCCTAAACTAAAACTAGCATGGGGGTTTTGGGTTTTGGCTTATAGTAGCAAGTAAGTGGATTTTTATGAAGGGCAGGCTCTTTGAATGTCAAGCTGGTACTTTGGATGCCAAGTGTTGGAATTTGCATTGTTTTTTATCTTTGAGTTAAGTATGCAGTTATGGGCATTGAATTGTTTTTGGCTGTCGAGTTTGTTGAAGTCTGAGTTCAGACCGCCATTGTTGGTTTTCAGTTGAGGCAATATGGATGCTCTGTTGAGCGGGTTTCTCTACACTTTCATTGGGAAATTGATGACCATTATGGAGATCATCGTGCCTTACCAACATTTTAGACGTTCTTGATTTCGTTTATTAATGGTTTATGTTCTTGATTGCATTTTCTCTGTATCATCTTTTAAAGGGTTTCATTGTTCTTTATGGCAAGGCATAGAGGGTTTTGGAGGCTTGGGTTGCATGTTTGAACAAGAGGATTCTCCAGGTGGCTTTACTTAAGTTTTCTCTCACATTTTTACAGGCAAGGGGCTTTTCTTACTGTATTAAAAAAAACTTTGATACCCAACTCCGGGTGTAGGTAGAATTTAATGCTTTCATTGTTATGTTCCGTGTAAACCCAGAATTCAGGTGTAAGAAGTTTAAAATGTATAAGTGTATAAAGTTCTTTGTAGTTTTAAATGGTATGTAATTTACACTTCAACATGGATATTTGTAGAGTAGGTTTTTGTGTGTGATGCTTAGCTCTATACGTTCCCATATTTGAGTGAGGGTATGGAGATTTCATTTTGGTAATGTTGTTGTATTTGGGCTTTGCTATTTCATGTGTATGTTTATAGTCATAGTTTATGTGTGGAACTGTGAGATTGCATATGATATCGACTATTATAAGAGCCAAGCTTTGTGGGTATGCTATTTTGTGTTAACATTTTGTTTACTGTTTGCGACTCGGTCTTGGTTAAAGTTCATGGTGACATTCGATCACGGCCATGATATTGCAGTGATTTATGGGTCACGACTTGTGAACCGAGGGCATAGTCTTGTAACAGAGGTTGGTTATTTTATCAAACAATTGTCGTTAAACATTTTGTAGAGCTATAAACTTTGTTTTGGTTTTGGGGTTTAGATAACATTTAGAAAACAAAATGATTACTTGAGTTGTAACTCAACTACTGTTTATCATCAATATTAATGTGTTTAGGGTCTAAAGATATAGGCTCATAATTGTTTCATTGTCTGCGATTTTGGGTTTCAAAATTTTGTGAGACACATACATTTATATACAGTTTCGGGGTTAACATTTCAAAAAGGGTTTTAGATCTTGTCTATTGCATTAGTAAAATTATAGGAATTTAGGTTTAACATTACAAGCAAAGAAATGAGTTTTATTGTAATTTAAGAGGGATACGGTTGTTGTGATAAAACCATAGCATAGTGAAGTTCGCTGCAACTGTTAACTTATGTTTAGTCTAAAGCATCAAAATGGAAACAAGATTATTGAATAGGCTATATCGGATTTAAGAGATTTGGGAATTTATGTTTCATTGATTTTAGTACAAGAACTCTGAAACAAAATAAGTACTTTGACATCGATATATTGTCAAACAATTACTAATTAAAGTAGTGAAAATTGTTTTTATCTAGTAATGACTAGTTATTAGATTTACAATGTAAAAGATTATTATCTATTTTAAAACTGACTTTAAATTAGTAAGGTTTTACATATATATATTGGTATATGTAAGTGAGTGTGTATATATATATATATATATATATATATATATGTTGTGTATATATATATGAAGAAGTATTTATTTATATGTATCAACATGTATGTATATCTGAAATGTCCCTTTACTGATCTTATATGATATTTCATGCCTCTAATCAGATTTTCAAAACCAAACAACCAATATTACAAAGATCCACCAATTTTCTCAAGAAATCCCAAATCGGGTATGCCGAAAATAGTGCCAAAAGCTTCACAGCTTTACCTATTATTAATAAATCTGAAAGTGGACATTTTTAAAAAAATTTGAGCAGCATAAAAGCTTATAAAATGATATTTCTAGATCTATATAACATGCACACAATAGCTCCCAAAAAGAGGACAAAAACAATGCTCATCGGGCTCCCGAAAATAGCACAAAATAGCCTGAAATCACCACAAAAACTTAATAATCTATCACAAAAGTATAATCATATCCAAATACATATTTTGAGCTCTATTTTAACATTTAAAAGTCTAACATACAGAAGAAACCCAAACTGATATGAAATACTCAACCAGAAACACCAAACACTTACAAAAATACACCCGAAAACTCACAAATCTGTACTATTCAGCACAAAAGCAAACTCTGCATGAGCATGCACATGGAATGGATTCAAACTCCCATCCTTAGCCTTCCTAAAAACTTGCAAACTCCTATTCTTGGGTCTCCCTGGAAACCTACAAACTCCCATTCTTGGGTCTCCTTCTCCACAGGTTTGGTAGCCTCTGAAGAATAACAAAGAAATGAGCAAAATCCAGTTTTGGAATCAGCCCAAAATGCCTCCAAACCCCTTAAAAGAGGGCATAACCATAACTCACATCCAAGTGGGGTTAATAAAACATATTATAATAATAATCTTCATTTATTAGTCCATTAGCTTCCAAAGATTATCCCCCTTTTCCAAAACTTCACCTTTTTGGGCCTACCTGCCTTAGCAAAGATTATTATTTTTAATTATTTGAAAAGGGGACATGACAAGTCCTCCCCTCCTGAACATTTCTTTTCCTCAAGAAATGGCTGAACAATAAACCAATCAATCCACCTGGATCCCAAATGTAGTCATGAACTATACTACTGCTAGTTAACACAGGCTCCTGCAATATCCTCTACAATATGACCAAGAGGAATCCATAATCAAACTGACAATTATAGCTCAACCAAACTCCAAAATCACAACTTCCATAGTCAGAAGCCCATGAGACACAAACTCTTAGAACATCAAAACCCAAGTAAAGTGGACTACCAATATAGTAAATACCATCAATGCATTCCACTGACCTATACAAAATGTACAATCCAACTCTGCAATGATGGTGAATGCTCCCGAATGAAACTGTACCAAGTATGGAAAATCCACACACTGTACAACTCTTGCAGTCAACACAACTCTGCAAATCACTGGCCACTATCTCATAACCATAACTCCCATGCACCGTTGATGGTGAAAAGACATTACAAGATAAAGAGTAAGAAATGGACCCCAAACCAAATTTGCCATGAACAAGTGATATAGCCCTCTGTGAATGACTACCAGCTAAGGTAGGAGATGTCATTGCCAAAGGAGTAGAATTAGTAACAACAACTGCTAAAGCATCACTCCCAAACTCTTTCTCTAAGTCATGTATTATCAAGCTGTCAACTGCAAAACCTATCACCATGTCATGCCCATCACAACTCTCATCCCGAGGCGTCAAACTGTCCCATAACTGATGACAAGCACTAGGAACCAAAGTACATCTTTGTATCATCATCTCATCAACATGGTCATCAAAGGTAAATTGATGAGCGTACCTCATAGTGTAATGCCGATAGAATGTGCCAATCTCAGTCAGTGGCTCAGACTGTAATCTAGATGAAACTAACTGCAATTGATCATTAACCATGTTGGAACTAACTACTACCTCCGAAGATATCACCAAGGGAGTAGTATTACTAGCAGGAACCATGCCAACTATCGACTCACCAACATCACACATGATCTTTGATACATCTCTAGTCTCCGTGCCATTAGTACTAGAGGCCACCACCATGTCAAGCATACCACAAAAATTTTCTATAGCACCCAACTCAACTGAACCTAACTCTAGTGGGGATGAACCTGATATGCCAATGTTAGTATCAAGGATGGATGCATCTCCATCTCCACTATCTTTGACAATCTCGACCATGGACATCCTTGGATCATCAGACACCACCGCTTGTGACTGTACAGAATTTGGTAAAGACTGTAGTTGCTCTAACTCCATTGTCACCTTAGCCAAATGAAATTGTGACTCCTTGAAAGCCAACTTTGTACTCTCAAGAATCTTAGAAGTCACCTCAAGCTGCTCAGTAAGCTCACTCACCTCATCTTCCTTGGCCAACAATGCATCATATGTTGTCGTGCCCCACTACATAAGATAATCTCTGTTGGCTACCAACTGCATATAATCCTATCTCAGAATCTGGATAGCCTCCCATAAAGAGTGGAACTCTATCAAGGAAAGATAACTACCTCCCTGCTCATCACTAGTAGGAGAACCCCATCCATAAACTGCTAACAATTGATGAGCAACATCAAAATGTTGGCAAGCAATAGCAATGTCTCGCTCACTAAATATCAATTGATTAGACACATGATGGCACTAGCTTGACTGTCTCCTACAAACCTCCTCTGATGCACTGTCTAAAGGAGTATCCTCAAAGTTACTAGTCTCTATATTATTACCATCCATATCCTGTGAAGCAACTCTACAACTCATATCAACATATGGAGTATCAAAAACTGTAGCACTATTGTCCAACTCCTTTGTACCCAAGGAAACTAAGTCTTCAAAACTGCCCATTGCATCCTCCTAGATGTCATCAATGCCAATATGATCCTAGGACTCATCTGTACACACTGCCCAATATGAAAGATCATCAACACATTCCAGCAAGTATGGTTGACTAGATATATGAACAAAGCCCAACACCGGTGTATAAAAACTAATACCAACATTGGACAAGTTGCTAGCACAAGAAAAGACAACACCATGCAATCTGCTAATCAAATCCATGATAGCTCCCAAAAAAACACTGCTACCAAAATGTGTTAAAGATCTCTAGTCAACTGAATGCCAAATGCCAATATAACAATCTCGAGTCCATATCTGTAAACTAGAATCAACTGGTAACTCAAGAAAAATCCTCACTTGAGTAATATGACCAATACCAACTAACTCCACATACCTGTCATGATGAGATAATGAAGTCACAATACTGTCTTTGTTCACTTTCATCTGGCTGGACAAATCGTGTGAAGTACTACCAGCCTCAACCTCATGTGATGAAGCATCTAACTGTGCCTAGTACTCTTTCTCAGCAAATTCATGAATGCTCAATGTCTGCTCATCTCTACTAGGTACCTCACCATCATGCACAACAACATCCTCATAATCATCATCTGAACCCACTACGCTGTAGTCACTACCTGTTGTAGCTATACCATCCTAAATACTTATGACATCACCCTTTAATGACCTGTATACAATTGTCTCAATTTGAGTATCAAGTTGACCATTACTATCAATCTGTGTAATATCCTTTCTCACTACCTCCTGTGGCAGAGTAGAATTTGAGACCTTAGCTTGGCTATAAGCTAGTTTCTCAAACTCCTCATGCAAGTTCTTAGTAATTGTGTCATCTACCCTATGAGAAAATTTGCCAAATAGAAATCTAGTCAACTTATCCACCTTAGCTGGGTCAGACAACATGTCATTCATTATACGGTGGTGCTTAACCAACTGTTTAGACATGTCATGGCTTATTTTCCTAAGTTTATCTCGAATGTCTAAATAACCATCCTTTCTACTGTTCTGACTCTGGATATCAATTGTCCAAGATCATGTCCTCTAAGACTCTATACTATACCTATCCATTCTAGATAAAGTAGAGTGTAACCTCAATAGGTTATAACTTCTTCAAACACCAAGAACTAACATGCAATTGATTATAAGTAGCATGCAACCATAGATTTTGACATGCAGCTGATTAGAAGCAACATGCAACCACCAAATTCACCAAGAACTAACATAAAAATGATTAGAAGTAGCATGAAACCATATATTTTGACATGAAATTGATTAAAAGCAACATGCAACCAAAAATTATGATATGCAAGATCTGGGTAGTTGTCAAAATTGACATGCAAGATCTGGGTAGTTGTCAAAACTGACATGCAAACTTCTACAAACCCTCAGGCTAGCAAGATCATGGCTCTGATACCACTTAAATGTCCTTTTACTGATTTTATATGATATTTCATGCCTCTAATCAGATTTTCAAAACCAAACAACCAATATTACAAAGATCCACCAATTTTCTCAAGAAACCCCAAATCGGGTATGCCAAAAATAGTGCCAAAAGCTTCACAGCTTCACCTATTATTAATAAATCTGAAAGTGGAAATTTTTAAAAAAAATTGAGCAGCATAACAGCCTATAAAATGAAATTTTTAGATCTTTATAACATGCACACAATAGCTCCCAAATGGAGGACAAAAATAATGCTCATCAAGCTCCTGAAAATAGCACAAAATAGCCCGGAATCACCACAAAAACTTAATAATCTATCACAGAAGTATAATCATATCCAAATACATATTATGAGCTCTATTTTAACATTTAAAAGTATGATATACAGCAGCAACCCAAACTGATATGAAATACTCAACCAGAAACACCAAACACTTACAAAAAATACACCCGAAAACTCACAAATCTGTACTGTTCAGCACAAAGGCAAACTTTGCATGAGCATGCACATGGAATGGCTTCAAACTCCCATCTTTAGAATTATTGTAAACCTTCAAACTTCCATTCTTGGGTCTCCCTAGAAACTTGCAAAATCCCTTTCTTGGGTCTCCTTCTCCACAGGTTTGGCAGCCTTTGAAGAATAACAAAGAAATGAGCAAAATCCAGTTCTGGAATCAGCCCAAAATGCCTCCAAAAACCTTAAAAGAGGGAATAACCCTAACTCATGTCCAAGAGGGGTTAATAAAACATATTATAATAATAATCTTCATTTATTAGTCCATTAGCTTCCAAAGATTATCCCCTTTTTCCAAAACTTCACCTTTTTGGGCCTGCCTGCCTTAGCAAAGATTATTATTTTTAATTATTTGAGAAGGGGACATGACAATATCCTTATGAATTGCATTTTTAGTTTTACCATAGATATATAATTTGGACATTATTGTGATGACTAGTTTTGGAAATGGAAATTGATTAATTTTATAATCTGATGTAATAATACGTGTGGATAGTTTTATTATTACGTTTTTAAATGAAATGTAAATATAGAGTGATTCAGAGAAAAATTCAATTCCTTATTATTTAATTAGAAAATAGTTGTTACAATTATGTTTTTATTTGGTACTTTGAAAGATTGAAAATGGTTTCAAATGATATTTCTGTTTCCTGGTGCAATTGTTATATTGAGGCAAATGAAATAAGTGTATTAGTTGGAATTGGAAAAATTAATCTAAGTTTTCTTCCAATTAGTATAGCTAGAATTATGTGTATGTTAGATTATGCAAGTGTGATCCTTTAGATTGGGTGGCTGTCATAAAGTGAGTAACTTGTGGTGATAGAATTATGTTGCCAAATGCCCTCCGACACTAGTCTAGATCCATATGGAAAATTTTATGACAGTTATTTAATCAAGTGGTAATATTTAAAACTTTATGGGGTTGGAATCATATAATAAGATAAGAATATCATGGTTTCACCTGACATATTGAGTTCTACAAGTGGCTGAACGTAGATTCTTATGTTGACACCCATGGACTATTGGATCATTATCTTGTCATATTCTATGCGAGTTTATTTCTGCATATCTACATGTAAGAAATTATGTACTTGCTTTATATTTTGAATGTGAAAAGAAAATTTTATTTTCAGTACTCCTGTTATTTGGATTATATGAATAATGTTTTGTTATAAAATCTAACATGCAGGTTACTAGAAATCTTAACAATTTAATTTGTGATCTAAGCCCTGTTTGGTGTGTTGTGGTTTTGTTGTTTTAGATTTCAGGTTTGAGATATGTTTGATTACAGACTTAGAAGGAATTGGCTACTTAACATTTAGATTCAGTGATTAATTTGAATGTATTTCAAAGATGTTGTACTTCTAATAAGAGAGTATAAATATATAATATACTTTGATGTAATATATAGAAATGTTACATTGCAGATTATGAGTACTTTACAGTACCTATTGTTTAAAGGTTAATTTGTAATGAGGATTGTTAAAAAAAAATTGTTCAAGTTTTGTTAATCTATTATGTATGGTGGGATATTGTTTTATGGTTATCTTATGGTTTTGTGATGGTTAGGGTATTACATTTGGTATCAGAGCCAAAGGTTTAAACACTCGGGACTCGATAGGTTTATTAGGTGTTTCATTATGCTTTCCATGAGATTTTAATTAAATCTTTTTTATAGGAATTCCAGTATGCCTCCTGTTACACAAGGAGCAGGGGGACAAGGATGCTGATGACAATGCAGGCAGAGGTAGAGGTGGACGTAGAGGTCACGATCGAGGCCTAGGTAGGGGTCAAGATCATCAAGATAGGCTTGATGATGAAATACCTCATGTTGAAGAGCAAGAGGGATTTCAAGCTAGGACTCTTCAAAAAATTCTTGGATGGTTGGATGGGATTGAAGCTAGGAATAATATTCTTGGTGGGGGAGTGAATGCTCAAAGTATACAGATTCCCAATACCAATCAAGTTGTAGTAGTAGATCCTATTATTAGGACTCAGCTTAAGGACATTTCAAAGCTCAAAGGTCCATATTTTAATGGAAATGAAGTTGGTAATGAAGCTAAAGCTTGGCTTTTGAACATTGAAATATGTTTTATTCTACATGATTATCACACTAATGTGAAAGTTTGTTGGATTGCAATGCAGTTAAGGTCTTTTGCATCAATTTGGTGGGAAATGGAATTAGAACACCTTGGACTTCACATTTCTCAAGTCACTTGGGAATTTTTCATTGAGAGGTTTCGGGAAAGGTTCATGTCTGAGTATTGGCAGCAAACCAGGTCAGAGGAATTCTTTAGCATTTCTTAGGGGAATTAAATAGTGGAAATGTACGAAAGAAAATTCTTTCAGCTTAAGAAGTTTTCTGGTTGGAATGAAGGTGATAAACCTTTGGTGCAACACTTTATCCGAGGTTTAAATCCTAAGATTGGTGAGGAAGTGAGAACTTTCAAACCTAAATCTGTTAAGGAAGCTGTTGATCAGGCTAAGCTTGCTGAAATGAAATCTAGTTTTTCAACCAAGAGTGTTGTTAACCCATCTATTCCTATAATACCCCAAAATTGGCTCATTGCGATGATACCAATTCTGGTCTATTTTTAACCAATCCTAAAGACCTATTCTAATAGGAAATTCTCATTCTGCTATTTGCTACTTGACTTAATTGTCAGATGCAGAAGACCCTAATCTGCATTCATCATATTTCTTATTTAATTCCTATAGTACGTACTCATGTTAGTCACATTAAACCTATTGATTAATATTTATTTTAATTGCTAAGTATTTATACTTTAATTAAATTAAATTATATCCTAAAGGCTAATGTACTAAATAATTAAATTTATTTAATTTAATAAATGTGCCTATTTTAATTAATTAAAAAAAATTATTTAATTAAATGGAGAACTTACTTCTAATTAATTAAATAAAATTGTTTAATTAAATGGGAAACCATTCCTAATTAATTAAATGAAGTTATTTAATTAAATAAGAAAAGTGCCTCTAAATTAATTAAAAGATTATTTAATTAAATAGAAAAGGTAATTATGAGAACATATCTCATTTTATTAAATTAAATATTTCACCAAAATCTCTCTTCAGTTCAAAAAGGAAAATTTCTAGTTCACTATTGATCAAAAATGAGTTAAATCAGTTAACTCCTTTTTCTACTCAAATTGAATCAGTTAACTCCTTATTTTACTCAAATTAATTTAATGTCTTTTATTTCTTAGATTAATTTCTTGTACTTCATCTAGATTACTTGCACATTCATATAGCTTAAATTTCATTCAAATCCTTTGTTCTTACAGGGTCTGGTTGCTTACCTCAAATCTGAGGATATCTGACAAGCAATTCCCTTTAGATAGAAGGCAACAGGTCACTTTGCCAGCTGATTTTTGGATGAACAATCCAATGTTCATTTCGGGATGAATCCACATACAATGACTGTGTTGAAGTGTGTGTGTTAGCAGAGGCCACATATTCATGCATACATTTCTGGTGCCCATCGTGGGGCTAAGAAATCAAATTTTCTGGCCTCTTTCTATTTTTTTAAATTATTTTTTTGTTCTCTGTCTGTATTGTTCCATACAGATTCAAGAATCTTTGCATGAGATTGTTCATTTTTGCACGAGGATCTAGAATCTTCGTGCGAAGATTCTTTTCTCATCGAGCGAAAAAGTTCTTAGGTGCGCGAAACTTCGCATGAAACTTGTTTCTTCGCGCGAGCTGAATATAATTTTGCACGAGCCGTAAAACTTCTTCACATGGACTGTCAGGAATTTCACACGAAACTCTGCTGATAGAGGCAATTTTTTGCATTGATTTTCATGTTTTTTGGTTTTTCTGCAAATTGTTCACGATTTCTAGTTTTTCGGTGTTTTCTAATTTTTTTGGAATAGCATAACAACGGTTTGCAGGACAATTAAAAAAGTGTGATAAAGTCGCTAAACATAGGTAAAATCTACTAAGCGCATTACGAGGATAACCAGGTAACTTTCCTCAGCTAATAACACTTCATTTGGATCTTAAAAAAAAATCTCTCGTGTTGAGCTTGTGTGTGTTTCCTTCCATATTTTCATTTTACAACACATGCATAATTTGATGCTAGGGTGTGATCTCCGTTAGTATTCATTTAGTAGGCTTAGGTACTAGTGATAGATTTAGATAGCTATTTTGGGTTATTGGACTCGCTAATCCACTAGCCCCTCGTTCTACCCTGTGGTTGCAAGATCAGCACCGCGTTAAAGGGGAGGGGTCTACAAGACAAAAGCGTTAAAGGCTCCACTAGGCAACCCTTTTGTGCTTTCTAGAACTCACTAGTTTCTAAGTTGTGGACTCGTGTTAGCTTGTGTGAGGGGTTAAATGTTCCACATCTTTGGGCTCACCTTGCATTAGTTAAAGCATTAAGTGTACCACCTTGTGCTCTTTGATTTCTTTTGGATAGATTTGCTTTCAGAAATTGATATATGTACACACATAGTAATTAAGCCCCCATGAACACTATTCGTGGATCTTGAGGGAGTGGGTTCCTAGTGAAACTCCTCTCTAAGATGGATTCCTTGTAGGTGGGGAGGATACTTCGAACATCTCACAGATAGATGAATCTTTGACTTTTTGATTAAGGCATCCTTTCTCCGGAGAGGTTGATAGATCACTGGGAGGTGATATCATAGATCTTTAAGAGATAATCTTGGTTTAGCATGTCAGATTAATTTATCTGCTTTGATTGGGCTAAAAGTGAAAAGGTGTCAAAACCTTGAATCTGGAAGCTAAGTCCCCTTGTGGTATACTATTATGAGTCGGTCACCTTTAGAGAGGGTTAACCATAGCAGACGATCCCTCTACAAAGAAAACTATGTTGACGGAACCTCAAGTGGTAATAGCCATTTTTGCCATGGTAGTGACAACTGCTATATAAATGTCCTTGTGGAAGAAATCTCCATGAGTGTGGTTCATTGTGGGTTGTTAGATCTCCCTAGCAGATCTTGAAGATTAAGTTCTTGGACTATGTCAAAACCTTAGTGCGTTGGGATTGGAGGTCACCCCTATGAGTCATAAAAGTTGCAGAGTCAAGCCATTACTAAAAACCTTAGAGAGGCCATATTTTTAGGGATGTATGCATGATTGCAAAACCTTTTGAAAACATACACAAATAGCTCTCCTAGGGATTAGCACAAACTGAGTCACTTGATTGTTCATGCACAAGGTTTCTTTTTCCCTTGCTCATTATTTTCAGACATGCTTGAAAATCACTTGCTTGCTATTCTACGTGCCTATTTATCTGTCTGGTTACTGAAACAATCAAAAAATTTGTCAAAATCAGTTGTTGTTGTAAAACTAGTCTACCTTTTTGTGTGAAATCATTTTGGTCTCGCACGAAATTATATGCTCCTCACGAGAAATCAATTTCTTCTCACATGAAATTAAATTATTGTTGTGCATCTTCGTGTGATCCTAAAAACTTCTTCATGTGAAATTAAATTGCTATCACTGACCCTCGCACGAGATAGAAACTTCTTCGCATGAGCCATAAAACTTCTTTGCATGACCCGTAAAGGTTTTTCACGTGAGACTTTGTATCAGCATTACCAATTTGGATTTTTTTTAGTTATCTGTGGCCTGCATGCTATCCTTTTTTGCATTTTTTTATCACTCTTTGTTTGCAAACAGTCCTAAAAGAGTGACACTTCGCTTACCTAAAGGCTTGTGTCTTATGCCTTGACTAGGCTCGTCTCATAAGTTTTTTTTGGTCTTTTTCTTAATGCTTGTCCTACTTTGTGTCACAGTGGTCATAATCTTTGGCTATTCTAGCCTTTAAATCAGACCATTTGTGCCTTAGTGAACAACATTCTTTCTATTATTTTGTCCTTTTTGAGACTCAGTCTTAGTGTAGTCCTTGTCCAAGTTCTAGCTTCTTGTCCTTGCTTATGATTGTCACAACCAGAAGTGGCAACATGTTTTATTCTGATAACATTAGATGTGGTTGTGCTAGGGGTCATAATCATGATAGAGGTAGCTTACCTTTCACTACGCAATCTATATCCAGTTTGGCTAGTGAGGCGTCTTCGCAATCTTCCTCAACTGCAAGGTCATCTCAAGTTCAACGAACATTTTCCAATTTGCAACAAATTAGGAATCCTTTTTACCAAGAGGATACTGAAATAGGTAGAGATCCTACATTCCCAAATATGATGTATGATCCTTTCTCCATAGACCCTTTTGAAACACAACGTACAAAAATTGAACACGTTCCTTTAATGACTAATCGTGAACTTGAACATGGTAGTCATAGTTGATATCAAGAACCACCTAATGATGACAAAGAGAAAGAGAAAGAATATGACACTGATGAGGAATAGGAAGAGGTGGAAATCCTTCCTGAACACATAGTAAAATGTTGAAGAGACAAAAAATTTTAGAAGGTCATGGGAATCCTACTCAATGAAGAGAAAGAAAAGTACTTTCTCAAACTTGCCCAAGAGGGAGCTAAACTACTCACACATTTCAATGTGGAGACCATTATCACATGTGAAGAAGAAACTGAGACTTCCAAACTCCAAAAACAATTGAAAATAATGCAAGACCAATTGGCTCAGATGATGCACGAGAAGGAGAAACCCACAAAGACATACACATTGGACGCTCTTTGTTCATTCCTATTTGACAAAAGTATAAACATGTCGCCTTTCCCACTAGGCATAGAACTACCCAGATATGACAAGTACTTTGGTACTACTGATCCCCAAGATCACTTGCTGGAATTTGGTGCTTCATCTATGGAGTTTATACACAATCAAACGTACCTTATGCATTTATTCCCTAGAAGCCTAGGTGGTCAAGCTTTGGAGTGGTTCTCACATTTACCTCCTGGTATCAAGACATTTGATGAAATTGATAATTCATTTGTTCAGCAATATTCTCATAACATTCAACATCCTATAAATATTTGAGATCTATGCAACCTTAAACAGAAGGTTAGTGAGCCTTTTCTCACTTTCCTCCAATGATGGAGACAACTATACACTAAGTATTCCCATGAAATCCCAGAAATAGAGAAGCTCGACATTTTCATTTATAACCTCTTACCTAATTTTGGGTATAGAGTCCAACTACAAGGTCTACGTACCTTTGAAGACATGATTACATAGGCTATCTGTATCAAAGAATTTATCGTCAAGAAAGGTGAGCTCACTCTTCAGAGAGACACAAAACAAGGTTCCACTTCCAATAGGGATAAAACCAAACATGCCAACAAGAACCGAGAAATTGTACATGATGGGGTTGTTGATAATGTCACACCAAAACCTGCTAAAGCAGCATTTAATCTCACAGATTGCCTCAAAGTGGCCAAAAATGCTGAGAAGCCTCCTTCTAAAAATAAGATGTTTGGAAACAAATTGAGAAACTCATGGGCAACACAACCCAAGTGAGAGTATACGTCTTTGGGAGAACCTTTGGATGTGGTTTACAAAACATTGCTACAACACAAGCTTATCTCACCAATGGATAACCCTCATCCCTATGATCCACAACCACATCCACCATGGTGGAATGAGACCTCATTTTGTAAGTATCACCAAAACAAGGGACACAAAACCAGCAACTGTATAAACTTGGATCATAAAGTCTAGGACATGATTGATGCTGGTGAACTTGTGGTAGATGGACATAACAAAAACTTGGACCACAAGGTGTTCAAAGAGCCTTTCCCAGCTTATGAAAAAGGAGAGACTTCAAAGCTAGAACCCTACAATAAGGTCAACTATACATATTCTAATGATGACAATTTCATTCACATGGTTGAACCTATAGATTTTGAATACTGCAACATTATTACCATAAAGGGGAAGCAAGATAATGACAAAACCAAGACACTATTTGTCTTAAGAGGCCCTACTTAAAAAAATATGGATAATGCATCTTCACAACATTGTGCTAACACTATTACTCACTCTCATGTGAAGTTGGTGCTCAAAGGCCCTGCACCTCCTATTTCAAATCTTGAACAACACAAGGACAAAGCCCTTGTTGATCCATCCAGTAAAGGTGCAAAACACATGATGAACTTGACTACAACTAGTTATAGTGTTCTCGATCAGTTAAAACAAACCAATGCTCACATTTCCATATTTGAGCTGCTTAAAATCTTGCCTGCTCACAGGAAAATTTTGGACAAAGCCCTCACTGAGGAAAATGTTCCTCAAGATCTTGATCTTGAGTGATTTCAATCCATGGTAGGTCACCTGACCTCACCTCATCTTATGACCTTCTCTGAGGAGGATGACAACTCACTGAATCACCCACACAATCAGCCTCTACACATTGAGGTTATGATCCACCAGACACATGTTCGTCAGGTACTTATTGACAATGGCGTTGGCCTAAATATCATTTCTACTCCTCTACTTAGATAATTGGATTATTCTAAGGACTCTATTGATCCTTGATGAAAGATCACTATTAAAGCGTACGATGAAGTAGAACGAAAGTCACTAGGTCTTGTGACTTTACCAATTCACGTCGGTCCTGTCGAAAGGGATGTCACCTGTCAGGTGCTTGACATTCCCTTAGCCTACAAAATTCTATTGGGATGACCATGGATACATGAGATGCGTGTTGTTCCATCCACATACCACCAATGCATTAAATTCCCATTTTATGGCTCTGAAGTTACTATTCCTACCACTACTAGCTACACCTGCAATATGCTCAAAGCTATTGATTCTTTCATCCTTGCTAACCGTGAATCTATCGATTGTCTTGCCAATAAGCTGAAACAAATTGAGTAGTCATTTAAATTGAAAGAAACTGGTATGAGAGAGTACCACATGGAACTAGTGTTGTCACTAACATCTCTTCCAGAATCCCCTCGACATTATGGGAGGCCCTCAAAAGCAAAGAAGCCATTCGTGCTGACACCTCAGACCAATTTTAATGGCTCTTTTGTCAAGGCCACAGTTCCCTTAGAAGATAAAAGTGAAAATAGATCCATTGATGCATGGCTTTACAAAGAAGAGGCTCTAGTAGACCTAACAGAACAAGCTCGAGAAATCACTCCTAAGAAATATGGACCTGGTCTTAGGCTTATGAAGCATTTTGGTTACAAGGGAACTGGCCCTATTGGGTGCAATAACAATGGTCTAATAGATCCTATCAAAGAAACACCTCGAAGCAATAGTGACACAATTGGCCTAGGGTTTAAGAAGGTCCCTTTCCATTTGGGATTTAATAAATTCATACCCATACCTGAGAGTTCATCTGAAAATGAGTCACAATCTGAATCAGGTACTCGAGAGGAAGAATCTGATGATGAGGATTCCTACCCTCATCCTATTCCTTATGATCTCACTAAATTCTTTGCTGAGCCAGATGACTTTGTGCCACGTGTTAGCACTGTGGATGATACTAGTGATTCTTCTGAGGAAAATAATGAGCAACTCAAATATCATTCAGAAAAGGGAGAATCTAGTCAGTCATGCTATATTGAGTATTTGTGTAAGAATCTAGAGGCTGAAGGAGATTATGTCCCTATCACTGTTGGAGAGTTCTGTAGTCTCTCACCATGTAGCACCGATTCTCATGAATATGAGTTTGACAATTTTTTAGAAGTGACTACTGATAAAGACATTGACCAAGTGCATGTCTATGAAAATCAAATCAAAGTGAGTGAAATGTCTAGGGTTAGGTCACGAGGGTTTGATCCAACTAGTGTCCTAGAGTCATCAATTACTAATGTTTTTACTATGGGGCATTTGAATACACCTATGGATGAGGTCGCCGTAGGTCTCGAATTGCTGGTCCACACATTTAATGACTATACTGTGAATGCAATTGAACCAGCCACTACTCTCTCACTCGCACATCCTGAGCTTATAGACTGGAACCCCAATGCATCTAACAAAGTCCCCACATTCCAGAATGACCATGCTCTTGCTTGTTACCTAAACACTATCGAACCTATAATGTCTTCCACCAATGAGCAAAGTATCAACATGACTAAGGCCAACATCAAATATCTCAGTCACATAATTAAAAGGAAAAAATGCAAGAGGTTCGATGGTGAAAACCACATTGCAGTAGTGTCGGATCCCAAAAAAGTAAAAACAAAAGATGTATCCAAGGGTGAAAACCTCTCTAAGGTGCCCACGGATGAGATGTTTGATGTCGTTCCCAATCACTTTCAGGAGAGATCATCAGTGTTAATAGAGTTGACATAGCCAATTAACCTGGGCACAAAAGAACTTCCTCATGTGATACATCTGGCTCAGTCATTGTCACCTAAAGAAAAGGAACAATTCATTGCCTTTTTCAAGGAGAAGAAAATAATTTTTTTGTGGACATATTCTAACATGCCAGGATTGGATCCTGATCTTATCATGCATCACTTGTCCATAGCACCAAGCATCAAACCGGTTAAACAGAAGCTTTAGAAAATGCACCCTCATGTTGCATTGATCGTCAAAGCAGAATTGGAGAAACTTCTAAAGGATGGTTTCATCCGTGCAATTGATTATGCTGAATGGATATCCACTATTGTTCCTATTTCCAAGCACAATAAATCTATCAAAGTTTGTACAGACTTCCATGATCTTAACTTGGCATATCCTAAAGATGACTTTCTGCTCCCTAATATAGATATGATCATGGACGTGATGGTTGGCTATGAGATGTACTCACTTATGGATGGTTTTTCTGGATAAAATCAAATAAAAATTGTGCTAGAAGATCAAGAGAAAATGGTTTTCACATGTGCATGGGGAACCTTTTGTTGGAATGTGATACCATTTGGTTTAAAGAATGCTGGAGCTACATATCAATGGGCTGTTACTACAATTTTCCATGACATGATGCATTGGACCATGGAGGACTATGTTGATGATACTTTGGTTAAAAGCGCTAAACACAATACTCATTTGCACGATTTGGGACCCATCCTAGATCGTATGGAAAAATTTAGTCTTCGGCTCAATCCTAAGAAATGTGCATTTGGTGTCACATCGAGGAAATTGTTGGGATATATTACTTCTGCAAAGGGAATTGAAGTAGATCCAAAAAAAGTACAAGCAATAATGGACATGCCACCACCTCAGAACATCAATCAGATGAGAGGACTACAGGGAAGGCTTCAATCTATTCGCAAGTTTATTTCACAATTGGCGGATAAATCACAACCCTTCACAAGACCTTACATAAGGGTGTGAAATTCAATTGGAGCTAGGATTGTGAGAAAAGTTTAACATAGATCAAACAATATCTTGTCAATCCCCCAATCTTAATGCCTCCTATGCATGGGAAGCCTTTTATTTTATACATTTTAGTTATTGAAACATCTTTGGGAATCCTGTTGGCTCAGGAAGACAATGAAAACAAAGAAAGAGCTATTTATTACTTGAGCCGAACATTGGTCTCTTATGAGAAAAACTACAACATTATTGAGAAATCTTGCTTGGCAGTTGTCTTTGCTTCCCAGAAGTTGAGACACTACATGGCTTGTGGCTAAAATAGATCCAGTAAAGTACCTGCTCAATAAGGCAGCTCTCATAGGAAGATTGGCTAAATGGGTAATGATACTAAGTGAGTTTGACATCCAATATGTTGAATGCAAAGCTATAAAGGGGCAAGCAATTGTAGACCAGCTGGCCAAGGCACCCATATAGAGTCTTCTACCAATAAACATTGATTTCCTAGATGAGTCAATTCTAACACTCACTCACCATACATGGGTTATGTTCTTCGATGGGTCCTTCACACAACAAGGATCGGGTGTTGGATTACTCTTCATTACACCACAGAGATACTCATTGCCCAAAGCATACAAGATTCTATTTCCTTATACAAATAAAATTGCTGAATATGAAGCTTTGATCAATGGTATGAAAATTGTAGCTGAATGGAGAGTAGATTAGTTGGGCATCTTTGGTGACTCTCAGCTTGTCATCAACCAAGTAAATGATGTGTATCAAACAAAGGATGAAAAACTAATTCCTTACAAATGCATGGTTGATGACTTGACAAAATATTTTGCACACATCACCTTCCAACAAGTTCCATGTGCAAATAATAAAGTAGCTGACGCCATGGCCACTCTGGCCTCCCTTCTACAAATGCCAAAAAATGATCTCCGACATGAGTTCTTGGTGGAAGCATTACACTACCTAGCCTATGATACACCTGATTCCAAGATGATCTATTCTATTATAGGAAAAGAATCATCACGCTACCATTACATCTATTCCTACCTTTGTAATCAAACCATTCTGGAATGTCTGACCTGGAATGAAAAATGTTACCTAATTCATAATGCTTCACATTATGTCATTATTGCTAATGATCTATATAGGAGAGGTCTCGAGAAAACACTCCTTAGGTGTTTAGAACCCGACGAGTCCAAATGCTCACTAATTGATGTTCACAAAGGCATTTGCAGATCTCATTCCAATGGCCTGACACTAGCTCGCAAACTCCTTCATGTTGGTTACTACTAGCCTAAAATGGAGCAAGAAGTTGTTAAATATGCTAGGTCCTGCAAGCAGTGTCAGCTACATGAGAATCTCATTCACGCTCCAACCAGAGAGCTGATTCCCTCTACTACAACATGGCCATTTCAACAATGGGTCTTTGACTTGGTGAGGCAGATTCACCCAACCTCTTCTGATGGACATAAGTTCATTATCATCGCTACAGATTATTTCACGAAATGGGTAGAGACAGTCCCTCTCACAATTGTTGATCACAAAACTATAGCACTTTTTATCACAAACTACATCATCTATAGATATGGTGTACCATCCTCAATCATTATTGACAATGGAGGACAGTTCAAAAATAAAGACCTCAAGGAACTGTGTAAGAAATTCAAGATTACACAACATTGTTCTTCCATTTATTACCCCTAGGATAATGGCCAAGCTAAGGCATCCAATAAGGTGATTCTCAAAATTCTTCATCCCACAGTTAGTAAGTCAGGGAGAGACTGGCATCTCCAGATCAATCCAACCCTGTGGGCATATAGGAAAAGCATTAGAACTCCAACGGGCATGACTCCTTTTGTGTTAGTGAATGTTGTGCTTCCAATAGAGGTCGAGATTCCTACCTTGAGAATCTCCATGAAAGGCCTTATCACTAATGATGACTACAGGATAGCTCAGCTTCAAGAGCTTGTGTTACTAGATGAACAAAGAAAAGTGGCATGTGATCATCTATGAGCATATCAACAAAGAATGGCATGGAGCTAAAATAGTAGAATCAGACCACGTGACTTCCAGCTGGGTGACCTCATCCTAAGAATCAACAACAATGAATACAAAAGGGAAAGTTTGAACTAAATTGGTTAGGTTCGTACATCATTACTATAGTATATGGATCTGGTGCTTATCAGCTTTCCACAACCGAAGGAGAAGTGCTTAAAGAGCCTATCAACACTCTCCACCTGAAGCGGTTTTATAGTTGATTTAATCTCAGCAAGCTCTTTGTACATATCTGTATGTCCTGAAAAAAATTCTAAAAATCAAAAAAAGTCTTGAAAAAAATTATTACCCTAGTGAAAACCTAGCAATAGGTGCCTTGGTAACACCAAAAAAAAAAAGAAAAAAAAAAAAAAACAGAGAAAACTTGCCAAGAAGGTGAAAACTTGGTAAACATGTGCCTCTTGTTCCCAATGCTCCATCTTGCAGTGCATCTTTTGGCTATTCTATACAGTTACTTTCATGCTTTTGATTTCTTGCTTTTTGCTCATGTATCCATCGATTGAGTCTTGTCATAGCTTAGGGGCATCCCCCCTTAGTGTCACTCTTTTTGAGATTCTCCTCATAGAATCTCCTTCGTGACAGTCACCAGTCATTCTGACTGCGCCTGCATACTGTCACTAGTGTCACTCTTTTTGAGATTCTCCTCATAGAATCTCTTTTATGATAGTCACCAATCGTTCTGACTGTGTCTACCTACTATCCCTAGTCTCACTCTTTTTAAGATTCTCCTCATAGAATCTCTTTCACAACAATCACTAGTTGTTTCAACTGTGTCTGTCTACTATTGCTAAGTCATGTCTCCAAATTCCTTTATGGAAAATCTCTTGCGTCAGTCACTAGTTGTCCTAGCTATGTCTGCCAACTTTCGCTCGGTCCATCTTAGGTTCTTCATCATGAAGATTCCTCTTTGACCTCAATCACCAGTCATTTTGACTGCATCTGCCTACTGTTGTTACCTTACTAAAGAGATTTCTTTCAAACTTGTTTTGGACATTGACATTTGACATCAATTCCGAAAAAATTGAATTCACAAAATGATATACTTGTTTGGATATGCTGAGTATTTTCTTTGTTTGCTTTGTTTTGCTTTATCATATCTCCTCTAGCAACTCGATGATGTCATCTTTGACTAGAGAAGCAGTGACTAGGGGGCATGATCTTTTTCTTTGCTTTTTGTTTGTGGTTTAGTTCCAATAAATTGATTTATTCCTATAAGAGGGGTGTCCACTATAAGAGCCTCCATCTCATATTGGATGGTCATGTGTACCTTGACTCCTTTTATAAGAATACATCAATAACATTGGTGCTTCTCCTTGTTTTTTGGAGTGAACTCTTCATGCTACAGTAAATAATGATACTCATCCTGCTAAGTGAACATATGGGTCACTGCAAGTATATCTAGCACACTTTTGTCTCAGGTTACAAATGCAAGGGTCATTGCAGACAGAATGAATACTGAGTACTTAGCATAAGAGGGATCTCCCATGTGTTTGGTGTGCCTGTTATGCAAGCAACATTCAGGTCATCCTAGCATTTATGCTCTGATGCTTATGTTAACTTGCTACATTAAAAGGGACAAATGTTCTGGTCATTCTAGCTTCTTGTGCCTCAAATGCTTACATTTAATCCTAACACCCCAATAATGTATGTTATATTCATATTTTCATGATTGTAATGTCAATGGGAATTGTATAACATACGAGCTTTATTTTATATCCAATGATGATAAATCGTCGAGGCTTGGTAACCAAACCTAGGGTTGCATTTAACATAGTCTTGCATTACATACTTTATTTGCATTAGCATGCAATTCGATGGTCATTTTGTTCATACTACACATACATCAGATTCCTCCATAGTTGCACAAGCATTTGGTTCATCGATTCACGCTCCTCAACGGAACACCTGTGACTATCAAGCAAAAACACGCAACACTACGTGAGATGTTAGTTCATACATATGCATTCTATCTAAGTACGACATACATCTCTTGTATATCAAAGTAAAACAAAATAGACAATGACATGTACATAGGAATAATCAGCTCAAAATCTCATATATATATATATATATATATATATATATATATATATATATATATATATATATATATATATATATATATATATATATATATCTCAAAGAATGGGTCAGTAGAAAAATGGGTGCTACTCGAGTGCAATTGATCAAAAATGATACATGTGGTGCTGGCACACCAATCGATACATAGCTAGGGATCAAAATAAAAAATCAAGCACAGAGTGTTTAAATCTATCTCAAATTCTCACCTCCAGGAGGAGTAGGAGGAGCAAGGGCAAATGGTGGCAGAGGCGATGGTGGCATATCTAGCCTGATAGGAGGTCATGCGCCTCCAGACTCTCACGCATACTGAGAGAATCATTGAACTTGCAATGTCTCATCTGGTACTGCACTGGTATAAGTAGCATAATAATAAGCTGCTTGCACTAACTGAAAGTGGATCTCATCAAGTGCCAGCTCCAACCTCTGCTCTGCAATCTCTGCACGCTCCCTCTGATGATCTGTCTCCTGCTATCTCTCCACTAGCTATGCATCCCTAACTGCTATTGCAATTTGCAACTCTCCCAACTGTCGGTAGGCTGCACGAACCCGCTCTTGGTACCTCCGCACCATGTCCTACATGCTACCTGCTGACTAATCTGGCATGTCCTCATCTACCATCTCCAGTGCCTGCTGCTGTGGAGGTACCTGTGGCTATTGAGGCACCTATTGCTGTGGCACCTCCTGCTAAGGGGCCTACTCCTTTGTCCTCTGCCTCCAACATCTATTGTGTCTTGTCCCACTGCCCCCAAAACTTGGGTCTAATCCCATCTAACGTGGGGGAATAGGCATCTGCTGTACCCAATGCTAGACCTGTGGTAGAATCTATGGCTGACTTGGTGGTTGTGGTTGTGCCTGCTACTGCTGGGGCACCTGTCTCTATGCCTGCCCTGTCATCCCTAGTGGATCTATGAAGCATGAGAATGGATGGCTGATCAAAAATGCCTGATATGCAGGCATCATCCCTGCATCTACTACCTCTAGCAAGTAGTCCCACTACACAATAGCTAGACTATGGATATCTATCATGGATCACCCTGGATCCATCCGTGGAGGCCATCCCCGCTCAATATCCTTCTACACCCTAGCATAGGCACAATACTCATGTGAAATGTCCTATGGTTGACCATACTACTGCCACACTCATGAGATCATGAATCTCTCTATGACAAATGTAGTCCTGCTCGTTAGAGGTCAAGAACTAAAAATCCATGGCAGCTCTCTGGGGGCATCATCCCAGTCCTCTGTCTCTCTTTAGGTTTGCTATACAATGGACACCAGGTCATCAAGATGCATCCGCCAGTGCTCAATCTTACCCAAGTGGGCTTGGGTAATATGCCCTCGATATCTACATATGTAAGGCTTCATAGGCTCCCAGGCATCCTCAAAAATTGGCCTACATATGGGAAGATTCTCCTAGGCCCAGATCTACAATACATAGACCCCTGCTACCATGGTCTTCTTCTCATGGAAGATGACCTCATGCATCTCATGGAAAAGGTGGGCCAACATGCACTGACCCCACTCGAAGATCTCTAGTGCCTCCAACATCCTGCAAAGCATGGCACCCCATCCACACTCCAAACCATGTTGTCCTCTGTTAGGACATAAGAAACAACTCAGGAATATAGCTAGCATGGATGTCAACCTATGTGTCAGTCCATATGTGTGCATGAGCTCATCCCAACTGATGGCCCTACCCCTTGGTAGCTCTCTCTTGAACACAACTGATAATGCCTCTGTCCCTGCTCGGGGCACTATATCATAAATAACTCAGGCACCGTAAAAGGGAATCTGCAATCCTCTAGATGTCCTCTGGAGTGATGGTCATCTTGCCCATTGGCAAGTAGAAGGTGTTTGTTTCTGAATGGAAACGCTCCACTAAAGCTATAAACCATGATTCACCATCACGGCTGGAATTCGGCATAGAGAGGATAGTCCCAATCGGGCAATGTGTGCCCGATTTGCGTCATCCAAACTCCACAATAACTCTCCATATGGTAGATAGTGTGATCTAAATGAAACATCTCCAAAGACCTCCTACACACACAACAACAAAAAAAAAAGACAAATGAATGATCAATATCAAGTCGAAATGAAGCATCAAAATGAGCTAAAATCCAATTTTTAAGTGCAAAAATCAAAACTTTCATGGAATTTTGCATGAAATTCATGAAATCTCACGTGAAATTCTACCAGTTTCATGTGAAGACATTCTTTCTTCATGTGAAGAATCACGCATTCGTGCAAAAAAAGAGTTGCTCACGCGAAGAAAGAAATGTCCACATGAAAAAAGATAATTTCGCATGAAAATTGAATCACCTTGCATGAAGAATCTATTTCTTCGCATGAAACCAAATGCCTCCTATGCGAAGATCCTCATGCCGCATGCGAAGAAACAGACAACACTGAATCTTTGCGCGAAGAAAGAAGATTTCACGCAAGAAGAGATCAGTCTCACATGAAGAAAGATTAAACAATCCTAAAAAATGCTACAACGTCCAATAAATGACCTCAAAATGCATGAAAATAATAGTACAAAGATGGGAAATCGATGACTCACCAGTGGTCCATAGTCTGCTGGCCGGCTGTATCGTCTGGAGTGCTCAAAATGATGATATCTCATGTTCACTACCATGTCTCTATCAGAGCTCAAAATCACTACAAGACAAAAGCACAAATGAATTGAAAATGACCCCTCAAGCCCTTATATAGCTGTTGACCAAATTTTTCAAAGTGCTCAGATTTGCACAAAAATCACACCCCTGACTAATTGGACCATTCTAGATCCATTTTTGGATCACATTCAAAATCTAACACACCTAAGAGCCTCAAAATGTGTTTTAAAATTTTAGGGACCGATGTGATCGAACACTTGTTCAGCCCAAATCTTTCTGATACTTTGTGATTCTTGGAATCCTTTCAACTTTACATTCTCCATATTTTCAAAATTCATTTTGAAAATAGTCAACTCAAGTCAATTGTGGCTACAGTTGGTCAACTTTTGGTCAAACTTGGTCTTTGCGACTTCGCAATCATTTCAAAAAACCTTAAATTTTCTTTAGATAATTCTAATCTCTTCTAGATTCTATTGAATCTCAGATTTCTTCTACATCTCATGATATACTACTTCAAATCATATTTCTAGTGTGTCATCTTTCGATTTCACTCCCAAGGGGGCAGGATGATTACATCATTAAATACTTATTGCTCGGGGCATCTAGTTCCCATCTTATGTCCTTATCATTTGGGGCATCTCATTGCTTCGGGCATCTTGTTCCCTTCTATCTGGCATCTTTACTACCTATCTTATCTTTTCATCAATTGATCAACCTTATAACAACTCTTCTCCAAGTTCAATGGATAGGTATTGGGACAGTCTAAACCCTGACTCCTGAGGATCAAGCTCTATTCTGGGGATGATTCTATGACTCATGATTGGACCTTGTTATCTTTTATCAATCTTAGGTATCTAGGTGTTCTATCTAGATCCTTGAAGGTTAAGCTCCGTTCTGGAGATAATGTTCTAAATGCTATCAATCTCAGGTATCTAGGTGTTCTATTTGGATCCTTGAAGGTTAAGCTCCGTTCTGGAGATAATCTTCTAAATGCTATCAATCTCAGGTATCTAGGTGTTCTATTTGGATCCTTGAAGGTTAAGCTCCATTCTGGAGATAATCTTCTAAATGCTATCAATCTTACGTATCTAAGTGCTTTGCTTGGATCCCTTAGGGTTAAGCTCTATTCTAGAGATAGTCCTTAAAAGCTTATCAATTGGTCTCTATGTAATCAACTTCGGAACCAATCTCATGTTCGCATCATGCTTTCTGATTATCTTTGAATTGAACATGCTACTCGCACATTCATTCAAAGAGGGGCAAAATGTAATACCCCTAAATTGGCTCATTGCCATGATACCAATTTTGGTCTATTTTTAACCAATCCTAAAGACCTATTCTAATAGGAAATTCTCATTCTACTATTCGCTACTTGACTTAATTGTCAGATGCAGAAGACCCTAATCTGCATTCATCATATTTCTTATTTAATTCCTATAGTATGTACTCATGTTAGTTGCATTAAACCTATTGATTAATATTTATTTTAATTGCTAAGTATTTATACTTTAATTAAATTAAATTATATCCTAAAGGCTAATGTACTACGGAATTAAATTTATTTAATTTAATAAATGTGCCTATTTTAATTAACTAAACAAAATTATTTAATTAAATGGGAAACCATTCCTAATTAATTAAATGAAGTTATTTAATTAAATAAGAAAAGTGCCTCTAAATTAATTTAAAAATTATTTAATTAAATAGAAAAGGTAATTATGAGAGCATATCTCATTTTATTAAATTAAATATTTCACCAAAATCTCTCTTTAGTTCAAAAAGGGAAATTTCCAGTTCACTATTGATCAAGAATGAGTTAAATCAGTTAACTCCTTTTTCTACTCAAATTGAATTAGTTAACTCCTTATTTTACTAAAATTAAATCTATTAACTCCCTTTAATTTGGGAATCTCCCTTTACGACTGAACTTCACCTTTAATCTTGATCGTTGATTTAAATCGATCTCAACCATTGATGGATTCCAGGAAAGTCTATTTAAGAGACCCTCATCTCTTTATTTTAGAGAGGATGAATTTGGAGAATTTGCATTGAATTGCTGCTAGAATTCATACTCATATTTGCTCATATTTTTACATACATCTTGCATTCTTAGTCTAAATTCATCTAGCTTAATAATGCATACATTTTTAGTTTAATGTCTTTTATTTCTTAGATTAATTGCTTGTACTTCATCTAGATTACTTGCACATTCATATACCTTAAATTGCATTCAAATCCTTCATTCTTACAAGGTCTGGTTGCTTAAACACCTCGAATCTGAGGATATCTGATAAGAAATTCCCTTTAGATAGAAGGCAACAGGTCACTTTGTCGGCTAATTTTCGGATGAACAATCCAATGTTCATTCCAAGATGAATTTGCATATAATTACTATGTTGAAGTGTGTGTGTTAGCAAAGGCCACATATTTGCGCATACAGTTCCTAGTAGCAGTAAAAGTTAGAAATCCTTCAGGGATGATTCTAAGGTAGCACCTAGTGGCTATGGTAGTAAATCTCAAAAGCAAAAATTCAACAAATTTACCAAATCAGACAAGGGGTTTAAAGTCCCTGAACTACCTAAATCCATTAAGCCTACTAAAAGTGTGAAATAGAGTTTTACACCACCACAAAAAAATTCCTCATAGGATAAGAGTACCAAAAGAGGAGTAGAATGTTGGCATTGTGGGAAGTTGGGTCATTTACAATGGAATTGCCATCTTAAAGGCAATAATCAAGGTAAGCCAAGAACATCAGGTTCTGAAGCTACTATTGGAGATTCTAGAAGGAACCACTATATTTTTGCTACTGTGGATCATAATCAAGTAGAACATCAGAACATGGTGATTGAGGCTAAAGGTACTTATCAAGGTATGAAAATTTCCATTTTATTTGACTCAAGTGCCACTGATTCTTTCATTTCTGCCAATTTGGTTAACATTGTAATATTCCTATGAGAAAGGCTGAGTTGGCATGGCAAGTTGAGTTAGCTTTTGGATCAAAGATAGAAACTGGACTGATTGCGGTAGATTGTGAAATTCATCTTAAGGCATTTACCACTATAGCAAACCTTAGAGTTATTCCTTTAGGAACCTATGATGTAATTCTAGGAATGGACTGGTTGGATCAGCACCAAGCTGTAATTGATTGCAGCGAAAAGACTATTGAGTGCATTGATGATAATGGAGTAAGTAAAATCATAGCAGGTATTAAAAGGCCTTTTTCTATTAGAACCATTTCTACTAAACAACTTCAAAGGTGTTTATGGAAAGGCTGCAAGCTGTTTGCTATTTCTGTTAATATTTTTCTGTACCCATGGCAAAGCAAACTAGTCTAGGCCATCCTTTGGAAAAGGAATTTTTTGATATTTTTGTAATAGAAATTTTGGGTATTCCACCCAAGAGATAAATAGACTTTAGGATTGATCTTGTGCCTAGTACTGAACCTGTTTCTAAAACTCCTTATCGTATGATAGCACAAGAATTGGCAAAACTCAAAGTTCAACTTGAAGAAATTCTTGAGAAAGGCTTGATTAGACCTAGTGTCTCTCCTTGGGGTGCACCTGTTATCTTCGTTAAGAAGAAAGATGGATCACTTAGACTATGTATCGATTACAGACAGTTGAATAAAGTTACTATCAAGAATAGGTATCCATTGCCTAGAATTGATGATTTATTTGATCAAGTTAAGGGTGCTAAGGTATTTTCTAAAATTGATCTTAAATCTGGGTACCATCAGCTTAGAATTCATGAGGCTGATATTCATAAAATAGCATTTCAAACTAGGTATGGGCATTATGTATTTGTTGTTGTACCTTTTGGTTTAACAAATCCACCATCGATATTTATGAGTCTGATGTAGGGAGTTTTTAGAACCTTCCTTGATAGGTTTGTAGTTGTCTTTCTGGATGACATACTAGTTTATTCTAACTCCTTAGAGGAGCATGAACAGTATTTGAGTCAATTTTTTGAATGTCTCCAAAGGAATAAGCTGCATGCTAATCCTGATAAGTGTGAATTTTTCAAATCAGAAATAAGTTACCTTGGACACATTATCATGGGATATGGAATAGCTATGGATCTAGCTAAGATTAGAGCTATTGTAGAGTGGCTAGCACCTACAAATGTGTCTAAAGTGAGAATTTTTATGGGTCTAGCTAGTTGCTACCAAAATTTTGTGGCTAATTTCTCAAAAATAACACATCCTATCACTTCTCTTCAGAGAAAAGGTAAGAAATTTATCTAGTCGGATAAGTGTGAAGAGGCTTTTCAGCATCTTAAAGAACGTTTGATTAGTGCACCTGTATTGGCTGTACCTGATCCTTGTAAAGAATTTGTAGTTTGCACAGATGCTTCATTGGATGGATTAGGAGCAGTTTTAATACAAGATGGTAGGGTGATTGCTTATGAATCCAGGAAACTCAAGGATCATGAGATAAACTATCCTACTCACGATTTAGAACTTGCTACAATAATGCATGCGTTGGCCAAATGTCGACATTTTCTCCTTGGACAGCATTTTGAGTTGTGTACTGATCATAGAAGTCTTCAATATATTTTCACATAGCCTAATCTGAATGCACGACAACGCAGATGGATGGAATTTTTGTGTGAATATAACTTTGAAGTTAAATATGTGCAATGTAAAGAGAATAAGGTGGCTAATGCTCTTAGCATAAGACATCATGAGCTCTCTTCTTTAACTCTCACAATGGATTTGAAGGAGAAAATATTGCAAAATATGATGACCGATCCATGGTTTTTAGATGTCAAGGCTGTTATAGATAGTGGCAGCATGTTAGAAGGCAGATTTGAAGGTTATTCTTTCAACACTGAGGGATTGTTGATCTACAGAGGTAGTATTTATGTTCCTGTAGTTGGAGAGCTATGAAATTTGGTAATGTCTAAGGCTCATAAAGCGCCTTATTCAGCACATCATGGTGTTAAGAAAATGAATGTTGATCTTAAATAGCATTACTATTGGCCAGGTATGAAGAGGGATATTGCTGATTTTGTTGCTAGATGTCTGGAATGTCAAAGGGTGAAAGATGAACATCAGCATCTTGCTGGTTTACTTCAATCTCATAGTGTGCCTAGATGAAAATGGGATACCATCTCCATTGATTTCATAGTGAGATTACCATTATTAGCTAGGTGTCATGATTCAATCATGATTGTAGTTGATAGGCTAACCAAAGTTGCACATTTTATTCCAGTGAGATCTTCTTATAATTCTACATCAGTAGCACGTATTTTTATGGAACAAATAGTAAGACTGCATGGGATTCCAAAGAAGATCATATCAGATAGGGACCCAGTTTTTACATCTTCTCTTTGGAGGTCTATGCAACATGAACTTGGTACTCAACTGAATTTTAGTTTTTCATATCATCTTGAGACCGATGGGAAAACTGAGCGTGTAAATCAAATTTTGGAAGACATGCTCAGGATGTACGTTATGGATAGGCAAAACAAATGGGAAGAATTCTTGCATTTATTTGAATTTGCATATAATAACGGTTATCACAGCTCTATAGGTATGGCTCCATTTCAAGCTTTGTATGGATGACCATGTAGAACACCCTTGAGCTGGGATAATTTAGAAGATAGAATTCTCCTAGGTCCTGAAATGCTTCAAGATATGGAACAGCAAGTGAAACGAATCAGGGAACACCTTGTTACAGCACATGATAGACAGAAAAAGTATGCAGATTTGCATAGGATTGAGCATCAATTTGTGGTTGGGGACAAAGTTTTTCTGTGGGTCAGACCTAGAAAAAAGTCCTATTAGATATGGTTAAGTTTCCAAATTGTCTCCACGTTTTGTGGGACTGTTTGAAATTCTGGAACATGTTGGTCTGGTTGCCTATAGACTTGCTTTGCCTCCAAGTCTATCTCGAATCCATGATGTCTTTCATGTGTCTATCTTAAGGAAATACATACCTAATATCACTCATGTTTTGAATTGGAATGCATTACAAGTAATAGATGGCCAATTGATGCTGGAACCAGTGCAAATTATTCAGCAAAGAGAGCTAAATCTTAGAGGTCCCAAGGTGGAATAGGTAAAGGTATTATGGGATCATAATGATGATACCTCTGCAACTTGGGCAGATACCAAGGTAATGAAAGCTTCACATCCTCATTTTTTTTCAGGCTTCTAGGAGTAAGCCTAAGCTAGTGGGGGAGGGTGTCATGGCCCTGACAGTTTTATATCTATCACCTTGGAATCTGAGATTAGTTAACTTTTATAGATAGTTTGGTACTTGTTAAGTTACTTTTATTTTGGTACTATTATGTTAAAATTTTTGAGAATTCAGAGATTACTCAAAATCTGATTCTCAGAATAGATGTTTTTAATATTTTTAGTATTATGTTATATTCAAAATCTTATCAACTAAATTAATCTAGATTCAGGAATCAAATTTTATAAATTAATGTTAGTATGGTTTAAGTTTTACCTATGTCTGATTTGTACTCTCAGTTTGATGTATAAGGTGGTTTTAAAATTGTATCAACACCTTGTATCTATTATTGCCATATTTAAGTATATATATATATAATTATAGCATTGTATATATATATATATATATATATATATATATATATATATATATTAGTTATATTTATATACGTATATGTATATGTAGTTGTTTGTGTATTAGTGTGCTTGTATTTGTATATATATATATATATATATATATATATATACTTATCAATTAGTAACATTTATTAACTAGTACTGATGTTAATGTTAATATTAATATATATATATATATATATATATATATATATATATATATATATATATATATATATATATATATATATATATGTGTGTGTTAATGTTAATACTAATATTAGTTAGTACTAATGTTGATGTTTATATATGCCTATTACTATCTAAGTTAGTGCCTAAAACTAACCTATCGATGGGATTTAACTAAGTCATAAATTAAACTTAGCCTAAGTCTATTGATGCCTAAACTAAAACTAGCATGGAGGTTTTTGGTTTTTGCTTATGGCGGCAAGTAAGTGAATTTTTATGAAGGGCAGGCTCTTCAAATGTCAAGCTAGTACTTTGGCTGCCAAGTGTTGGAATTTGCATTGTTTTTGATGTTTTAGTTAAGTACACAGTTATGGGCATTGAATTATTTTTGGTTGTCGATTTTGTTGAAGTCTAAGTTCAGACCCCCATTGTTGGTTTTCAGTTGAGGCAATATGGACGCTCTGTTGAGCGGGTTTCTCTGCACTTTCATTGGGAAATTGATGACCATTATGGAGATCATCATGCCTTACCAGCATTTTAAAGGTTATCGATTTCATTTATTAATAATTTCTATTCTTGATTGCATTTTCTCTGTATCATCTTTTAAAGGGTTTCATTGTTCTCTGTGGCAAGGCATAGAGGGTTTTGGAGGCTTGGGCTGCGTGTTTGAACAAGAGGATTCTCTAGGTGGCTTTACTTAAGTTTTCGCTTGCATTTTTATAGGTAGGGGGGTTTTCTTACTGTATTTTCTTATTCATTTTATGTTCTTTGATTCATGATGAATATCATTTATGGAATGGTTGCTGTATAAAAAAAAACTTTGATACCCAACTCCGAGTATAGGCAGTATTTAATGCTTTCATTGTTATGTTCTGTGTAAACCCAGAATTCAGGTGTAAGAAGTCTAAAATGTATAAGTGTATAAAGTTCTTTGCAGTTTTAAATGGTATGTCACTTCAGCATGGATATTTGTAGAGTAGGGTTTTGTGTGTGATGCTTAGCTCTATACATTCCCATATTTGAGTGAGGGTATGGAGATTTTGTTTTGGTAATGTTGTTGTATTTGGGCTTTGTGATTTTATGTGTATGTTTATAGTTGTAATTTATGTGTGGAACTGTGAGATAGCATATGATACCGGCTATTATAAGAGCCGAGGTCTGTGGGTATGTTATTTTGTGTTAACATTTTGTTTACTGTTTGTGACTCGGTCTTGGTTAAAGTTTGTGGTGACATTCGGTCACGGCCATGATATTGTAGTGATTTATGGGTCATGATTTGTGAATCGAGGATGTAGTCTTGTAACATAGGTTGGTTATTTTGTTAAACAATTTTTGTTAAACATTTTACAGAGCTATAAACTTTGTTTTGGTTTTGGGGTTTAGATAACATTTAGAAAACAAAACGATTACTTGAGTTGTAACTCGGCTGCTGTTTATCATCAATATTAATGTGTTTAGGGTCTGAAGATATAGGCTCATAATTGTTTCATTGTCTGCAATTTTGGGTTTCGAAATTCTATGAGACACATACATTTACATACAGTTTCAAGGTTAACATTTCAAAAAGGGTTTTAGATCTTGTCTATTGCATTAGTAAAATTATATGAATTCAGGTTTAACATTACAAGCAAACAAATGAGCTTTACTATAATTTAAGAGGGATACAGTTGTTGTGATAAAACCATAGCATAGTGAAGTTCGTTGCAGCTATTAACTTATGTTTAGTCTAAAGCATCAAAATGCAAACAAGATTATTGTATAGGCTGTATCGAATTTAGGAGATTTGGGAATTTATGTTTCATTGATTTTAGTACAAGAATTCTGAAACAAAATAAGTACTTTGACATTGATATATTGTCAAACAATTACTAATTAAAGTAGTGAAAATTGTTTTTATCTGGTAACGATTAGTTATTAGATTTACAGTGTAAAAGATTATTATCTATTTTAAAACTGATTTTAAATTAGTAAGGTTTTACATATATATATTGATATATGTAAGTGAGTGCGTGTATGTATATATATATAAATGCTGTGTATATATATATATATATATATATATATATATATATATATATATATATATATATATATATATATATATATATATATATATATATATATATATATATATATGAATAAGTATTTATTTATATGTATCAACGTGTATATATATCCTTATGAATTGCATTGTTAGTTTTACCATAGATATATAATTTGGAAATTATTGTGATTACTAGTTTTGGAAATGGAAATTGATTAATTTTATAATCTGATGTAATAATATGTATTGATAGTTTTATTATTAGGTTTTTAAATGAAATGTAAATATAGAGTGATTCAGAGAAAAAGTCAATTCCTTATTATTTAATTAGAAAATATTTTTTATATGATTGAAAAGCGTGTTTACAATTATAGTTTCATTTGGTACTTTGAAAGATTGAAAATGGTTTCAAATGATATTTCTGTTTGCTGGTGCAATTGTTATATTGAGGTAAATGAAATAAGTGTATTAGTTGGAATTGGAAAAATTAATCTAAGTTTTCTTCCAATTAGTATATCTAGAATTATGTGTATGTTAGATTATGCAAGTGTGATCCTTTAGATTGGGTGGCTGTCATAAAGCGAGTAACTTGTGGTGATAGAATTATGTTGCCGGATGCCCTCTGACACTAGTCTAGATCCTTATGGGAAATTTTATGATAGTTATTTAATCAAGTGGTAATATTTAAAACTTTATGGGTTGGGAATCATATAATAAGATAAGAATATCATGGTTTCACCTGACATATTGAGTTCTATGAGTGGCTGAACGTAGATTCTTATGTTGACACCCATGGACTACTAGATCATTATCTTGTTATATTCTATGCGAGTTTATTTCTACATATCTGCGTGTAAGAAATTATGTACTTGCTTTATATTTTGAATCTAAAAAGAAAATTGTATTTTCAGTACTCCTGTTATTTGGATTATATGAATAATGTTTTGTTATAAAATCTAACATGCAGGTTACTGGAAATCTTAACGACTTAATTTGTGTTCTAAGCCTTGTTTGGCATGTTGTGGTTTTGTTGTTTTGGATTTCAGGTTCAAGATATGTTTGATTACGGAGTTAGAAGGAATTGGCTACTTAACATTTAGATTTAGTGATTAATTTGAATATATTTCAAAGATGTTGTACTTCTAATAAGAGAGTATAAATATATAATATACTCTGATGTAATATATAGAAATGTTACATTGCTGATTATGAGTACTTTACAATACCTATTGTTTAAAGGTTAATTTGTAATGGGGATTGTTAAAAAAAATTTGTTCAAGTTTAGTTAATCTATTATGTATGGTGGGATATTGTTTTATGGTTATTTTATGGTTATGTGATGGTTAGGGTATTACAAATTCACATATCCTACTCTTGTACATTATGAAACTTGGTTTTTTATTAAGGTTTGATGAGGAATTGCCTTGGTCAAGCCCTGTATTGAGGAATAATCCTTGAAATTAAAATTGAAAATATGAAATAAAGAAATAAAAATGTAAATATTCACCATTCTTGAAGAAACCCTTGTTAATAAGGATTGTGCAATGCCTTGTGTGTAGTCAATGTTGAATTTTTAATAAAGGATATATAAAATCTATACAAATGTAATGGATCTACCGAAAGAGCATCATGGATCCATAGATAGAAATGTGCATAAATGAAGAATGTGGTGAATGCTTCAATGTAGATCATCTCTATGGATGGCTAACAAAATGCAAGATCTTGAAGAGGAAATTCTCACAAACGATCCTTGAATCTTGAATGCTTGAATTCTTGAGTACTTGAATTTGTGCCTTGAAATTTTTTGGATGTCTCTTGATGTCTCTTTAATGGTAGACATTAATAAATGACTTGGTTTGTGAAAATGAGGCATGTAGGGTTCTTTTTATACTAATATTTTGATGCAAAAACAAAGCAAGATGTTTGGTCACCTGATTTCCAAATTTACAACCCTAAGACTAAACTAGCCTCGATACCTAAAGTCCCTAGGGAATAGGTTGAATAGAGTCAATTTATTATGACCTATTCTTGAATAGGTCAATTTGGGTTGACCTATTCCAGGGGTATTTCACAAGGGGATAGCCCCAAGGAGCACATAAACAAATGCAAGAAGCATGACATAATATAAGAAAGAGTTGATTGAGCATGAATCCATCCCTAGTCCATAAGGGTGGGAGATAAAAGGTCTTAAATTATCAATGTTTCTATTCAAGATCATACAAGGGCTAACTAGATTTCCATCTCTTGTACCCGACCCTTTTTCAAATTCCTTCTCACATACCATCAAAATTTCCTCATATACCTAAATGCTTATATAATTAAAGAGTCACTCTAAAAAGAGCACAATGTAATTATATTTTAAATGGGTAAGAATTTAATCAACAAGTACAAATCTTGGAAATGAAGAATGTGCAAAGATATTGAAGGTTACACCATGTTAGTCACACAATATAATTACAATGAATAAAAACATAATTTAGCTATCTATTTTCAATAATAATTTCATCTCATCCTTGTAATTGTGACCATACACAAATAAATAAAAAGGGAAACTTATGTTGTAATAATGATAGAGGGAATGTGTATGTACATATACTATTCCTACTCCAAATAATGTTTCCCACAAGATCTACTTAAATAAATTCAATAAATAAAGCTCTATAGGAATGACATAAAGGAAATCTAATATAAATATAAAATAGGAAACAATTAATTTGCAGCAATTTTGAAAGAGTTGACATAAATGGTTTTAATCACTTCCAAAAAAGTTTAGTGAAACACTCATTCAACTATGCACAAAATTGCCCCTTGATCACTACTATTTTTTTCAACAATTGACTTAATTTTCTATCATTTTATCCATGACTCCATACCGCCATCAAAATCTTAAACTTGATAGAATTAATATCTTGATGGTAGGGACATTCCTATATCTAAACCCAAAATCCAAGGTTCATTCATGATAACTCTACCTAAGTCTAGCCATTTGAGAACAAAAGTCTTCATAGTTTATAAACCAATGCTAAAAAGAGTTTATTCTCTTCTCTAGAGTGAGATATTTGATCTCCCTTTTAAATCATGGTCTCCAATTACAACTATTAAATTAATCAAGTTACAAAAAATAATAATATTATAATACAATTAAATGTGACTTACATACTAATTATTGCTGATTATGAGTACTTTATAGTATCTATGATAGTAATCAAGCATCCCACACTTTTTGATATCATCACTAGAGAGGGAACTAGTATACATATGAGTGTAAAACCTGAGGCCATTCACACAAGTACACATTGAATGAAGTTAATGTATCCATAATGAATAAACTCTATTCTTTTAGTGCATCCTAGATAGAAAAGGAGTCTCATTGTATCACACACTATATTGTAGGTCTCGTCCTTTCCCAAGTCTCTTTCTAGGTGTCATAATTGGAAGCATCCCATTATACCTACAATCTTCAACATGTAAGGAACAAGTAATAAATAATAAAAATATGATATAGGGCCATCACTAAGTTTTCCATTATCCATTAAACCTTTGAATAACTAGATTTGATAATTTTTTCCCTTATACCATTGATGACAAGTTTGTCCATCTTGGAAGGAATACTGACATCTAACATATACCACCTACCAACCTTAGTGATATTGTTAGAAATATACTTCACAATATGGGTACCATCTAACATTGAATACTTTTATGCTATAGGAAAATATGTACTAACCCTTTGAGACATATGATTATATTGATTCTAGTCACATGCACTATAAGGGCATCAACTAGATGAACCATTCTAGTATCCAATTTTGGATATCCCTTGAAAATCATTCACCTTTGTGATATAAGTGAAAGCCAACTAGTCCATATAGTAGGATACTAAATCAAGCCATTCATTATTGGCACAATCTAATGAGAAACATACTTATTCCCAAGTATCAAATTTGATTATGATATGTCAGGGTCTTAAAATCCATGTAGACATATACTACACATCACAAGGTCTCACAAATATTATTCAAGTGGACATAAATATTTATGGCATAGTCAAGTGATTGAATAGCCTATACATAAATGTTGGAAATGTGAGGTATGCAAGGATACTGAGAAGTGTGGGGGGGGGGGGGGGGGGTTGTGAATCGAGAACTAATAAAACTTCAATTTATTTCACCAATTAATCCTTCATAAAAAATTATGATCTAATTATATGCATGAAAGAATAAAAGTAGTAAAACATTCATAACATATTGACACAAGATATGGTGACCTAGAAACCTTCCAAATAGAAAGTAAAATTGGGGTGGGTAACATACCCAAAAACTTTAGTACTGTAGTATAAAGTTGGCCTATTAAGGATTACAATTGATCACTTCTAATGATCTTCCCTATTAGGAGCAATAAGAACTACTAGGTCCACCTTGTAAAAGGATTTACAAAAGATACAATGAAGTATTCACTTGGTAAAGAGATTTGGCAAAGGTTGTTAAGTCTATGTAGTTAAAGGATTTACCTGATACATGTGTTAGGATGAGCCAGTGGCTAATGTATGATCTACAACTTTGATCTACTTGTTGAGGTATCTTTGAAATGTAATGATCAGCTTCCTCTGATAGATAAGTCTTTGCTTCTCTATATACTACATGTAGCCTTTTTACTTCAAAGTTTTTCTCTTTATATTTGCATCATATGTTCTTCCATATTCATTATTTGGATGTGATGTAATACATTACATATATACCAATTAAAATTACAATTCATTAAAGTAAGCTACAACATAAGTTTCCATTAAGACCACAAAGTCATCCCAACTATTAACACTTGGGTTCTTAGGACAATCTTGGTGACGTTATAATACTAAACAACCATTGTCAACACTTGTTATTTTCATGCACTCAGTAGATGCAGAAGCTAAGTTTATACTGATCACTTCCAAGTAGTATGAACTCGGTTAGCACTGGTGACTTAGTGGACACTAAAAAACTTGGCATATAAATTGAATCACTTGGTTGACACTCCTTGAGTTAGTCAACACTAGATTCAATTCACTGACACTGTGCAACTTAGATATTGCCATAAATCTTAGTTTGAACTATCATTGATGAACTCAATAGAAAATTCTTGGTGTGAACTAAATGAAGATTTTGGAACTTGGTAGAACCTAGATTACTCAGTTAACACTACAAACTACAAGATAAGCTCGGTAGTTGCTAACCAATTGACTAAGTGTGAGTCACTAATTAAAAAAATTAACCATAATGTCAACAATCTCCACCTTTGGCATTAGTGACAAAAATACTTATCAATCCAAAACTAAATTCTCAAAATTTTTTGGTCAAAACATTCTTTATGTCCATCCCATGTCTTTAACTCGGTAACATGCTCTATTTTTTGAAATTATCCAAAATTGCTTTTGTAAAATATGTATGATATTATGCTACCCCCCATACATATATACCATATTATACTTTCTCAATATATACATATTTATACTTCTCCCCCTTTATGTATATCTCATCTTCTCCCCTTTATATATCACATCTTCACCCCCCCTTTTTAACATAAATGCAAAAGGTGCATGCTACCTGGTAATCCCAATATATGATAAGAAGTTAGAGTGTACCTTTCAAATAAATGCCACTATCTTGTCCCAATTTTCTTGTAACATCTTGCTTGCATGACATGCAATCTATACTTCTACTGATAACTCCATCATATGATCAACTATGGAGAAGTTATTGTCATGGATGAGAGTTTTGGCATGTGCAATGTGTTTATGTAATGCATCAATGTTTAGAAGAATCATGCCTTGGATGTCTACAAGTGTGGCACTGATCCTAGCTTCTTCCTTTAGTAATTCTTCTTTTAAATTAGTTAGAAATCTAATATTAGAATAGTGAGTAGAACTATAACTTAGGTCAAGTGACAACTGGTGTGCACTTACCTTCAAGTCTTCATCTATCTTAGATAATTTATCTTTGTTTCCTTGGGTGAAGATAAATGTATTGCACAACTTGCTAAATAATAAAGTGACATTATCTATAGAGGTTTCTAATGAGCTAAGAATAGTAGAAAATTATACTTGATTTATTGTAATTTTCTATGAAACTTGCTCCAATACTTTGTTCTCAAATTTCCTCTCTGCTCTCTGTAGTAAATTTTCTTGTCCATTTAGATCTGTATTGATTTTCTAGACAACTTCTATTGACTGCTCCAAAATAGGTTGTGTACTATCAACCACAATACTTAGTGAATCCATAAGTATGTTCTTTACATTTTCAAGCACTTGGATTTCTCTGCTCTTCTCTTCTCTAAGCTTTTGTTTCTTATCTCTCTTTTCAATAGTTCACCCATTATGTTCATTTTATTAGAGATTTAGAATAGAGATATCCCAATTTAGGATAACTATATCCTCATCTAGATCAATATCTTCCTCTTTACCCTTATTCATACTAGAAACTTTTTTTCTCAATTGAGGCATGATCTCAACTATCCTTGTACTTTCTTTTTGTACACTTGAAATTGTAACAATAGTAGAAATAGAAGGGATAGCAACAAAATTAGATATAACACTAACAATAGAAATACCTTTTTATTGTGTAACCAAATTTGATAATGGTGGAAGCACTAGCTACTTGGTAGATGAAGTGTTAATCACTTTAATCAAGATGGTACTTAGTCGAACAGGTGTACAAATTGGTTGGGTGCTTAGTGTTGTAGTGGTTACCACAACCCAACTCGGAAGAACCTTTCTTAGAGCTTGATGACTTTAAATATTTTCTTAAAGAATGAGGAAATAAGGCCATAAGTACTACTACTATCTTTTTTGAGTCAATTTCCTCAATACTTTGAATCTCAGGGAGATTCTCCTTGGTAGCTTCATGTTCTTGCTCCTCATCATCTAGATTTACATCATCTTCATCATCATTGTCATTATCTTTCTTGATATCCTCCGCATCTTCCTTATCACTAACATGAACAAAAAAATCACGCAATTTATGAAGGTTGTAAATGATCTTCCATGTGGTAGTAGTTGTCTTCACAATAGATTCTATGTCTTTTATCAACACAAGACATCTATTGAACTTTAGAGTGATTTTTTCTTCATTTTTCTTCATAGAATATTTCACCTCTTTTTCACTAAGACTCAACATGAGTTTCCTCAAAGTCTATTCATAAATACATTTTTCAGTCTTCTTGGCATTTTCCCATCTTAGTTTGATTACTTGCATAAGTTCATTTGGAATCTTTTGTACAAGTTGATTAGGAGAGTATTTGTATTTACCTAGTTTCTACATCATCATGTCTTCAACTTGCTTCTTCTCATTTTCACTCCTTGTTTTGTACCTGAGGGATTTGAAAATTTCCATTCCAACTCCTCCTTCAATTTTCTTTAATTTTTCTTGAAAAGTAGGTGGAGGCTTCTTGAAAATAAATTCCTTTTCATCCTCCTCACCTAACTTCAATTTCTTTCTAGACCTTGATGCTCTTCTAGCGAATATTGTAGTAGATGACTTGGCAAGTTCGGTTATGATAACCTTACCTTTCTTTCTGATTGGCTCTTCTTCTTCAAACTTTGTATCTTCTACTTCATCTTCTTCTACATCATCTCCTTTTCCTTCAGTCAAGAGGAGAGTAGAACTTTCTTGCCTCATCTTTGCTATCCTCTTCTTTCCTTTGATAACTACTTGAGGAAGATTGATTTCAAGTTATATTTTAGCTTTGGCTTCATCATATGTACCAAAATATGTGGCCTTGGGATCCACATGTTCATTCAATAGTCCCTCAATGATATCTTTGGTATCATAAATGTTAACCTCATAGCTTAGAGGCTTAACCCACACCACTCTAGATTTGACTTCTTGAATGTACACTTTGTCATAGTCCAGCATGAAAAAAATATCATCCTTGTAATATTCTACAAGTTTATTTGGTATTCTATATCTACTAATCATATTTTCCTTAAATGAATCAAAATAATTGTCCATGATATTGATAAAGTTCTCACTCATCTCTGCTATATATTCATTAATTTGATATAACACTGGTACATCTTTTCTCCATACAACTGAGCCTTTAGAAGGAAAAACATTTTGCACATAGAAAAATAAATAGGTTAACAGTGCACCAAACTTACACAAATTGTTCTTTGAAGTTTTGATGCTCTCCATGTTCTTGTTGAACTAATTTAGCATTAGCTCAGCAAGGTCAAAGGACATGTTGTTCTTCACTACCTTGAGAGCCAAATCAACTACCTCACACGACACACTATTGAGATGATTGGAGCTATATATCTTATGGGATATCACATGAATTCTAAATTTTAGCTCCATGTCAGTCACATTGCTGATTTTCATTCCTCTTCCATCCCACTAGGCAAGAGTCTTGTTTTCTAGTTATACCTGACTCAGGGTTTTGGTAGCCTTAGCTTTGTTTAACATTAGGATCCCTTTTATCCTATGAATCATTTTCTTTGTGATTTGAATAGGTTTCTCCAATCATAACTACCCATTGTGCACCTATCTAAGGATAAACCTTATCCATTTAATTTGAAAATCTCAGGGCACGTGCAAAATGTGTTAAACCCTTGGTCTCCAAATGTTGATGCTCTAGTTTCAACACACCATTCACACATAACATTTTTAGAGACTCATCCATATATAGGGTTTCAAGTTCTTGTATTGAATAAAAAAAATGTGAATGAATATCATCAACAAGTATTACCTTAGGTGGAATCTGACATTGAGCTCTAGTTTGGTCAAACACTTTTGCAATTGTCAGACTAAACTTGAAATCTAGTGTCTTCCATTCAATTCCATTAACTAACATCTCAGACCCTTTCCTAGCTTTATTGTTGGAGGATACCATGCTTAGTAGGGTTTAAGAAAACATGAGAATCTTCAGCAACAAGCATACAGATTGCTTGGAAGCATAGAAATCACTCTTTGTAATTAGCTCTTTAAAAGTTCATGGTGATAAATGAATTTGATTTCCTTCCTTTTAATGATTTTTACTTTTCAAATGTCATTAATTCTTGGTATGTTTGCTCATTTAATGATAAAATACCTTCCACTCAATTTAATCTTAATGCTCAATATATTCATTCATAGTTTGATGTCCACATACTATTTCATTGTATCTTGACATAGCTTGGAAGGGTCTTGCAACCCAACCCAACTTGATAAGGTCTTCACTTAGTTATCCCTTTGCAATGTTGATATGGATCATTCCTTCTAGCTAGCTAGAACTAATGTTAGATATCTACTTTAGAGTCTCAGTTCCAATCATTCTACAAGAGATTCAAGTTGATGTTCTTGAGTCACCCAACTCTTGAGTGACATCTTCTTCATGACTTGGACTTTCATTATCAGAAGATTTTGAAATCCATCACTACCTCATCTGCTTTTTGATGTTTTCAGCTCAAGCTTTCTTTTCATCCTTAACTCTTCCAATGTTCATATAGTTCTTGGCAAGATGTCCAAGCTTTGTACAAATAAAACATCTTCTAGTGGTGTCTCTTGTCTTCATGTGATGTTTCACACAATTTTCTCCAATGTGCCTAGATTCTCCACAGTAGTGGCATCTACACTAATTTTTGTAGTCCCATCCAAATATGGCTTTCACAATCTATTCTTTTAGAATCAATATCTTGGTTTTTCATTTAGAACATTTGTGTCCTTGTTTATTGCACTTGTGACATTTACCTTCAAACTTAGGTTTTTCTTTGCATTAATTTGCATTTATGATCATGCTTATTGCAATTGTAAAACTTTCCATTGAATCTTGCTTTACCATTATTTCAACATTTATTTGACGTATAACCTAACTTACAAAAATGATTGCAAGTAGGTCTTTGATTCTTTTGAGCTCCTTTCTTGGATTATTCACCTTCTTTTGTGTATCTTATTCAAGCTTTTCCTTTCTATCTGTACTAACTTTTCTCATTTAACTGATTCATGTCTACTTGATATTTCAACATTCTTTCATCAGTTAGCTTTGCATTATATAGATCATTTTTCAATCTTTCATTTACTAATCTTAGATTCATGATTTCTTCATTTGTATTGGTGAGTTGATCAATGAAGTCTGCCTATTGAATTGATAGATATTGAATTTTATTGTTCTTACCTTCTATCTCTTCTTTGGCTTTGTCTTTTTCTTTCATGACTTCACATAATCTTATTGAATGATTTTCTTGATCTCTTTTCAACTTTCTAACTTCTTCTTGAAGATTGGAATTGTTTTCAAGTAGATATTTGATTGCATCATTAGCTTCATTTGAGTTCCTTTTAGAACAAATATCTTTGATTCTTTCTTTAGTATAGAGATTTTCATTCATTTATACTACAAGATCTTTCCTTCTTTACAATGGTTGAGAGAGTTGCTCTTTTGTTTTATTTAGATGCCCAATAGCCAATTTAAGATCCAACTTTTCCTTATCAATAGCCTTATCTAGCTTGTATACCTCCATTGCCTCTAATCTTTTCTCAATTTGTTTAAAATTCTCTAAAAACCACAGTGCTCTAATACCAATTGTTGGAAATGTGAGGTATTAGGAACCAATAAAACTTCAACTTATTTCACCAGTTAATCCTTCATAAAATATTCTGATCTAATTGCATACATGAAAGAATGAAAGTAGTAAAGCATTCATAACATATTGATACAAGATATGGTGACCCAAAAACCTTCCAAATAGAAACTAAAATTGGGGTGGGGATGATACCCACAAGCCTTAGTACTATAACATAAAGTTTACTACTTAAGGCTTACAATTGATCACTTCTGATGATCTACCCTACTATGAGTAATAAGGACTACTAGGTCCACCTTGTAAAAGGATTTACAACACATACAATGAAGTATGTACTCAGTAAAGAGATTTGACAAAGATAGTTAAGTCTACTTGGTTAAGAGATTCAGTTGATACACCTGTTAGGATGAACCAATGGCCAATCTTTGATCTATAACTTTGATTTGTTGGTTTAAATACCCTTAAAATTTAATGATCACCTTGTTGTGATAGATAAATCTTCATTGCTCCTTATACTCCCTGTAGCCTTTTTACTTCATGCTTCTGCTCTTTATGGTGGCATCATATGTTCTTCTATATTCATTACTTGGATGTGATATAATACGTTAGATATATACTAATCAAAATTATAATTCATCAAAGTCACCTACAACATAAGTTTCCATTAAGATCACAAAGGTGGACCAACTATTGACAATTGGGTTCTAAGGACAAACTCAGTGAGGTTAAGATACTTGACAACCATTGTCAATACTCGACATCATCATGCACTCAGTAGACATAGAAGGTCAACTCATATTGATCACTTCCAAGTAGTCTAAACTTGGTTAGCACTAGTGACTCAATGAACACTGTGAAACTTTACATATAAACTAAATCACTTGGTTAACACTCCTTGACTTGGTCAACATTAGATTCACATCACTAATAGTGCAAACTTGGTTGACACTATGCAACTCAGTTAGTACTGTGAAGCTCAGTTTGCACTATCATTGATGAACTTGGTAGATATTTCTTGGTGCAAACTAAATGAATATTTTGGAACTTAGTAGCAACTATAGAACTTGGTAGAACCTAGATTACTTAGTTAACTCTAAAAGTTACAAGATAATCTTAGTAGTTGCTAAACAATTGACTATGTGTGAATCACTAATAAACAAACTTTGACCATAATGTCAAAAATAAAATCATATAAGCCTATAATATTTTTTTACAAATATATCAAAATAACATTGAACTCACATGAGATGGAATTCGGTCAATATGTATACATAAACAAATGTTCACTCATAGTCAAGCCACTCATTGCATTCAAAATTTTATTCAAATCACACTATTAAAAAAGTCATTCTTTATTAGATACATATAAGGGAAAAATATTCAACTATATACATGAAGATATAACAAGTTAGTCAAATGAAAATACCATGGAATTTTATTTTTTTAAAGTGTAACAAACAAAGATTTTTATATAGCTCTAATTGAGTTTGAATGGATCCAACCTCCTACATTGATTTTCTCTTTGATATTTGAATGTGCATATGCTCTCCAAACATAAATATTAAATTAAAAATTTGATTTTTAAACTTTATATAAATGTAATGAGTTCTAAGTATGCAACTAAATGGATAAAAGGATGAAGCAAGTGTGATGAAGATGATACAACTAATGTAAATGATGATAGAACTCTAAAATGATACTAAGATAATACTAAATTATTAGGATTAGATCATATGGATAGTAAGATGATACAACAAATTCTTAACTGATCTTCTAAAATATCTAAGATGGATTCAACATGCTAATAACTAGACATATTTGGCGCTCTTGGTGGAATGTGTGGAACCAATCCTATTGGTATTTTTCCTCACTGGAAAAATTCTTTGCTCATTGGGGTAAGGCTCCTATCAAGACTTCATTTCTTCAAGTTTCCTAGACTCTTGGACCCTCCTTCATTATTTTCCATATCTAGTTGGAAAGGAACTATCATGTCTTTAAGGATAAGTTTGTAGAGGTTCCTCACTTATGGTGAAAAATTATCCATTCTTTGGGGAAACTATTTCTGCAAAATGTGAGACTTTTGAGGCCATGGAACTAGGGGAGGATATTTTCAATAATCATTTGAATATTCCCCCCCACATGGAAAACTACAAAGAAAGATGTGTAGACATCCCTTGCGAAAGATAAATAGGGTGGGGAAGTGGACTGCCACTCCATAGGGTATTCTTAAAATCAACATAGATGGGTCTTCCAAGGGAAATCTAGGCCTTGTTAGCATTGGTGGTGTTGGTAGACATAGTAAGGGGGATGTCCAATTTTTGTTTTCTATTTATAAAGGTCATCACACTAACCACCTGATGGAGGCCATAGCTATTTTTTATGCTATGAAGAATTCTTGTAACCTTCGTTGGAGAAGGCTTATCTATGAATATAACTCACAAGTGGTGATACATCTATTGATTCAACAACATTCTAAAGTTGTTAGTTGGAAGTTAGCTTTGGCTGTAGATCAAATTCATAATTTGTGTACTTCTTTGAAGTTTGTTACTTTCACTCATTTTCCTAGGGAATGAAATAGTGTTGTTGATTGTTTGGTGAAGTGGGCTTCTAACCATATGTGTAATTGGAACACTGTTGATAAGACTCAACTTCCAATGGGCTTGTCCCATCAACTTGATCACTTGGTTGATCTTAACAAGGTTGTCTAATGCCCTTTCTCTATTTTTTTTTGTTTCTCTTTCAACTTGAATAAATTTTCACCCCTCCTTTATTTTAATAACTATGCAAATGAGATTTGGATTCTATGAAATATCATGGCTAAATATTTGAATAGTTTTAGGCTATGGTTAGATTTTATTGAGTGAAGATTGTGTATTCATCAACTGCAACAACAACATTGAGGTTAACAATAGTAAGTTCTAATCAAAATCTGTTAACTACTGTGAGAGTTTTGAGATCATGGGCATTACAATTGTAGCACTAAAAAGAAGTCCAAACATTGATGGAATTGATACATCCCTATCCAAAAAACATCAACATAAACGATACCACTATTGGAATAGGTAAAGCAATGGGTCAAATATTAAATCATTTAAAGATTTTCATTTTCATTTTCTAAAGGTGAGTTATTTGCAAATATTTTTTATACCGATGTTCTTCTATAATTATTTTTAAAAATATTTCATGATATAGATTGAATAACAAGATCTTTTGAAATTGATAATAAAAGAGACAATTTTTCTCATTCTTAAATATAAATTTAGGTAGCAGAGGATGTTTGCAAAGAGACATATATGTTGTGTGATGACATGGAAGTATAGCAGATGACTATGTGGTGATAGGTGATGGGTTTTCAAATATCTATAATTAATGTATTTGGTATAAGAAATTATTTTTATTTTTATTTGTACGATGTTCTTTCTTTTTAGGTGAAGGGAGACAAGTTGAAATCAATAATGAATGGATCAAGAACCAAAACATGGAAAGTATATATTATCATTATTTCATTAAATTTACATTAAAAATGCTAAGGATAGATGACATGTAGCACAAACATAAAAATTTGGCATATTCATGGGATTTATAACCTCTTACAGCTTATGAAATGCTACATACTTTATGCAATCTAACATAATAGGGAGGTTGTGCAATGGCAAGTGATATAATATTAGTTGTTCAATTCTACTACAACAAGGGTGAAAATAGGTCTTCTTGCAAGTCTCAGGTAGAATATTCAAATCTCATACTAAACATGGTTTTGGCTTTCAATATACAATTGATATCTAATGTCGAGAAGTCACCTTTTTCCTTTTGGTGCTATGAAAATCAACAATGAAAAATACAAATTTGTTTGTGTTTGCTTAAGTGATGGTTCGACTTAGAATGTAAAGAAGTCATTGGAGCATTTCTTGACAACAATTAGTTTTATTGTACATTTCATAGTGTTTGTGTAAACATTTATCAACAATCAAATTTAATAAAGATACTAGTTTTAAAGGTAACCTTGGTAACCTCCTATGAATTTTCCCTAGGCATGTTTGAGATGTGCTTTGGATAAATTTAAAGGTCCTAGCTCAACCTTTATCAAAATTGGGATTCACATTCGCTTTAAATCAATTTGAGTTCTAAATAGTCCCTATGACACAGATCAATCCATTAAGAAGTTTGGATATATTTCTTGGCATGAGGCATGTCATTTCCTTCATGTTATATTACTGTTAATTTAGATGGGTACAGAGTAAGTCATTATATGGAAATAGAGGGTACACCTACCACTTATATTATAGAATATTGTATTTCTTAAAGGAGCATTGAGACATATAAGCATTATGATTGAAAGAGGTGCAATGTAATTTGCATCATGAGAATGTTAATGTTGTAAACTGTATCTTAAAGGTAAGGCAAAAACAACCACAAGTTTAGAGCTCTCAGTTTCCACAGTTGGTTTCTTCAGGGCAGTGCTTGTAAGAGATGCAAACAATTGGATTAGTGGGCCAACTTGGTACAAGCACACAAAATATAATTAATGGAAAAGTTGTTTATTCACAACAAGGAATGGCACACATATTTATTTGGTGAGATGGGAATGGTGAGAGAGAGGGATGGAGCGGGTGGGAACTGCAATTCGAATCACGTTGTTTCAAATCTGGAGAAAGGCGGGAGACAGGAGAGCACGTCTACAGGAGGGCATGTAGCAAGCGCAGGGCAGGAAATGGAGGGGAAAGATGAGGAGGCCTCAAAGGATGGGGACCCATGGGTTATGATGTCCCATCCAGGTGAGAAGATTCCCCCTCCCCCCCATGTGGGCAGTGGGCCGTCTGGGGCATGGGGACGCTGGTCGAATCTATTCGGGATAAAACCATCAGGTAAATCGTCTTTCCCAAAAGTCATTGACAAATCTGATAAGGAGAAAGGTATTTTTTCTCTGGAAATCCCTAGGGAAATTATTGACCACAATATCCTAAGCATGGCGAACACTCTGGTAGGAAAATTTGTAGGGCCAAGACCTAATATTGATGTAGTGAGGACATTTACTAGGAAAAAATGGGACCTTAAAGGGCATGTAGAAGTGACTGCTATGGCCAAAGGCTTCATGTCTTTCGAGTTCTCTTGCTCGGAAGATTTTTCCCGTATACTATGTGCTGGGAACTGGTCTTTGGGCAGATCCAAACTAATATTGCAAAAATGGACATCCAACTTGGATTTGAACAATGATTTCCAATCTCAGGTTCCAGTTTGGTTAAGACTTCTGGAACTTCCTTTGGAATATTGGCATGAGGATGTCTTTGATGGCATAGCCAGGACCTTTGGAGAGCTCCTCTCCATTGACCCTGTCACAGCAGCTAAGAAAAGATTGAACTATGCAAGAATCTGTGTAGGAGTCATCGAAGGCCAGGACATGCCTCAAGTTTTAGAACTACAATCTCGTCTGGGAAACAGATCTCAAAAGATTGACTATGAAAGTGTGTCTTTTGCTTGTTTCCATTGTAAGAAGGCTGGCCACAAGGCTGGATCATGCCCACTTTTCAAAGGGAAGAGTACAGTGGGAAAGGCTCATCCACAAGGGGGGATAAAAGATTCTCTAGATCCCAAAAAAGAATGGAGGAAAAAAGCATCGCAAGTCAAGGCAAATGGAGAGGCAGAAGGAAAAACAAATACTTCTCCTAATGCGCCCCAAGAGGAATCAGGGCCTCCTCGGGCGACTGGAAACGTAGGAGGGGGAGAAGAGAAAGGAGTGAAAGACGATTCAACACCTCTCCCCAATGCGAAGGAATCTGAGAAGAAACCTGAGGAGACAGGTGAAAATATGACTCTTCCCCCTCTGGATTCTCAGGAAGATGACTTGAAACTATCCTTTGTCCCGAACTCCATGGAAGAACTAAAGGAGGGGGAACCCATGTCCCAGGACCCTAACCCGGTGTGTTGTCCCCCCCCTTCAACAGTAAACAGAATCATAGAGAGGCTGTCTGCATCGACAATGGAAGATTTGGTGAGAATTGATGCTTGGATGGACAAAGGACTAGAGGGAGAAGAGAATCCCTGGACAGAAGTCAAGAGTAGAAAGAAGAAGAATAGCAGGGACCCTTCTCCGGTATCTCCCCCTTCTACTAGAAGCATGGCCAAGGCTGATCTCGACCACAAATCTAACCTAGTGGGAAGGAAAAACAAGAATGAAATCAGGAAAGAGGAAGCCAGAAGAAACATTAAGGATGGTACGAAGCGCACCATCCAGGAAGCATGTTCAGTAGTTAAATCATGAAGATCTTATCTTGGAATATTCGTGGGCTCAATGGAATCCACAAGCAAGAAGTTATTAGAAATATGATAAGGGACCAAAGGCCTGATGTGTTTCTAATCCAGGAAACTAAAATGAAGAAGGAAAGGATGGAAAATATTAAGTTCAACAATAGCATGAAGGGCATAGCCTCTAACTCTGAAGGAGCGTCTGGAGGACTACTGTTACTTTTCAATGATAAGTATTTCAATATAGTAGCTAAGTATGATGAAAATAACATTCTTTTCTGCAAAGTTCAACATTTGCACACCAATGATTCTTGGTTTTTAGTGAATATTTACGCCCCCAATAATAAGAGAGATAGAAAAAACTTCTAGACCAAAGTTGGTAATATGGTGCAAGATTGTGACATTAAGAAAGGTATAATCATGGGAGACTTTAACACACCGCTAGAAGATAAAGAGAAAAAGGGAGGTATGCCCCCGGATTGGGAAAGTAAACAAGATCTTTCTAACTTCATAAATAATCTGGCCCTTATGGACGTAGAGCTTAAGGGCGGATCCTTTACCTGGTCAAACAAGAGAAAAGGCCATGATTGCATTCAAGTTAGGCTAGATAGAGCTCTTATATCTTCGAACTGGCTTCAATCCTTCAGCTGCAGACTATCTCTGCTTCCCAAAATTGGTTCGGACCACTCTTCCATTTCTCTTTTAGTTTCCCCTCTGGTACACAGGAGATATCATCCTTTCAGGTTTGAGAAAATGTGGACCTCTCACCCTGACCTCCTGGATAATATCAAGAAATGGTGGGGGATAGAGGTGGAGGGCTCAGCCATGTTCAGAGTCACCAGAAAACTTAGCAATGTGAAGAGGATGATTAAAATTTGGAACAAGTCTGATTTTGGTCATATTTTCCATGAAAAGAAAGAGTTATTTGATAATCTAACTATTATCCAAGATTGCATTCAGAAGGAAGGTTACACTGAGACCAACAGGGTTTCGGAGCTCAAGACCCTGTCTGAAATTCATAACATTATTAATAAGGAAGAAAATTTTGGAGGCAAAGATCGAGGATCACCTGGCTAAAGGAAGGAGATCGGAACACTAAATTTTTTCACCTAACCACCCTCAAGCACCATGCTAGTAACAGGATCTATGGTCTCAGAAAGGGGCAGGAGCTGTTAACTGAAGAATCTGCCATCTCGAAAGAAGCTGTTTCCTTTTTCTCTAGCCTTCTCTCTGTGGACCCAATGCTTTCCAATTTGGACCAGGAGGATTTGTTACACTGTATTCCTCAGATCATTCAACCTATCCATAATAAACAGCTCTGTGCTATTCCTAATGCTTCGAAAGTTAGAGAGGCTCTCTTTTCTCTGCCTGCTGACAAGGCTCCAGGCCCAGACGGTTTTCCCACTTTTTTCTTCCAAAGGTTCTGGCCGGTGATCATGGGAGAGGTTGTTCAGGCTGTTCAGGAATTCTTTGGAGCCAAATCTATTCTTAAGGAGCTAAACTCGACTTTTGTGGTTCTCATTCCTAAATCCCCTGGGGTGGACTCGTTGGACAACTTTAGACCTATTAGTCTGTGCAACTCACTCTACAAGATCATCTCTAAAGTTCTCACTTTAAGAATGCTCAAGATCTTGCCCATGATAATCTCGCAGCATCAATCGGGTTTTGTTCCAGGGAGACAAATTTTGGATTCTGTCCAGATGGTGCACGAAGTCATCCACTCTCTTGAGGCATCCAAACGGGAAGGTATATTTCTCAAATTGGATCTTTCTAAAGCTTATGACAGGATGGACTGGTCTCTCCTTGGGAAGGTCCTCTCGACTTTTGGCTTTGACAGTAAAGTTTGCAAAATTATCTCTCAATTGGTGTCCACCTCCTCCTTGGTTGTTCTGGTTAATGGAGTCCCTTCTAATTTTTTCAAACCTTCCAGAGGTCTCAGACAAGGAGACCCCCTTTCGCCCATTTTGTTCATCATTTTAGCTGAATGCTTAGGAAGGATTATAGACTATAGAAAGCGTGAGGCTTGTATCAAAGGGATCCTTCCCTCCTCTAAATGTGTTCCCTTCACTCATTAGCAATTTGTTGATGATACTATCTTGGGGGGGGGGGGAAGCTTCTGTCAAAGAGGCCAGAGCCCTGAAGAAGATTTTTGATACTTACTCCAGTGGGATGGGTCAGCTAATTAATTGGAACAAAAGCTCGCTCTTTTTCATCAACACCTCTGAGTTTAGACAAAGAAAAATCGCCAGGATTCTGGGTTGTGGGGTAGGCTCTTTCCCCTCTACCTATCTTGGTCTCCCTTTGGGATCCTCACCCCCAGAGTCTTTTTGGAATGGTATTTTGGACAGATTCAATAGGAAGATGGCTGGTTGGAAAGGGGTCTCTCTTATTCAAGCGGGGAAATGCCTCTTAGTCAAATCTTCTCTTCAAAATCTGCCAATCTACGCCCTGAGCCTCTTTGGAATTCCGAGGAAAATAGCTGAAAGAATGGAGAAAATCCAGAGAGACTTCCTTTGGAATGGTAATGAAGGGAAGAAAAGATACCCTCTTGTTGCTTGGGAGAAGGTTTGCCTCCCTAAGAGGTACGGAGGTCTGGGCATTAGAAAGATCACCCACCTCAATAAGGCTCTCCTAGCTAAACAAATATGGCAGATCTTCAGTAGCACCGGTGAATGGAGGGACACCCTGGTAAACAAGTACCTTAGAGGACCCACTCTTCTTTTCACCCTTTTTAATGAAGATATCCCAAAAGGATCGAACATTTGGAATGGGATCATGAAAGCCAGGGACCTGGCTAAGGCTAGGATATCATGGAAATTGGGAAATGGGAAGGACATCCAGTTCTGGTCGGATAGATGGCTTTCCCAAGATCCACTTATCAATAACCCTATTTTTGAGAGATGGATGCAAGCTTGTACTGATCAAATTGGGTCCAAAGTTTGTGATTATTGGAATGGCCAGGAATGGAGTGACATATCCCTCATCTCTGAGGACTTGACTCCTATAATGCTTATGCTCAATTCCATGATTCCTATCAATTTGGGGGATGAGCTAGTCTGGAGGGATAATCCCAATGGAAGATACTCTGTTGCCTCAGGCTATAATTCCCTTTGGAGCTTAAAAGAGAAGGCCCCTTGGGTGGAGGCTTGGATTCCGGGTCTCACTCCAAAGATCAACATTTTTTATTGGCTAGCTCTTCAGAACAAAATCTTTACTCATGACAATCTCATGAAGCGAGGACATGTTATGCCCAGTAGATGTCCCTTGTGTAAGAATCAGGCTGAGATCGAAAATCAAATTTTCATCTTATGTGACTATGCCAGGGAGGTGTGGAATGTCATCACACATGATAATGAAACCCTTTGGTGCAAACCGGATAATCTCATGGATTTTTTCCATCAGTGGAAAGGTCTTTGTAAGATTGCTGGTTGGCAGGATCACTCGGACTGGATTTTACCCCATTTTTGCTGGGGAATTTGGAAGGAAAGGAATAATAGAATATTTAGAGACAGAGAGGAGCCAGCTATAATCCTTGGCAGGAAGGTCTCGAAGAATATAAAGGAAAATCTCCAAGTGCTGAAGGAGGAAGAAGAAGAAGAAGGGGACAGAAAGATAGCTAAAGAAAAAGACAGGAACCTCGAAAGGCAGGATGCTAGCTGGCTTCTCCCCCCAGATGGTTGGTCAAAAGCCAACTTTGATGGGGCTTCTAAGGGTAACCCAGGCCCTTCAGGTTGAGGTGGAATCATAAGAAATAGCTATGGGGAGGGAATAGCTGCCTTTGCTTCCCCGCTGGGAATCTAGACTATTCATCTGGCTGAAGCAAGAGCTGCGAGCAAGGTGGTCAAGTTGGCTTTTGAAGCCGGGATTACTAAACTCTGGCTTGAGGGGGACTCCAAAAACATTATTAATACCATTAATGGTATTTCCCCTCCTTCGTGGACGATTGCAAACATAATTGCTGAGACTTGCACCACTCTCACAAAGTTCGATAAGGTCCACGTCACTCATGTTTACAAAGAGGCAAACCCAGTCGCTGATTGGTTTGCTAATAAAGGGGTTAACGCCACCAATAATCTAACCTGGCATGCCAAAAAAGATTTTTTGGTAGAGGCAAAGTTTCTTATTGACCAAGATAAAATCTTGGGAAGGACAGCTCAAATCCAATGCAATTATGGATAAAATGGAAAAAATCAAGAGCAAGACAGGTGCAGAAAGCCAAGGCGACCGGAACAGCTGGGAGACTCTGATGGAGAGGAGAGTAAAAAATATTGAGAACTACAATCACAACCTGGCAAGTCAAATGATCTCCCTCCTCGCTTCGATCAACGACAACATCCTCTCTCTCTTGGAAAATCTCAAAGACAGGAACCAGATGGAGGAAGATGATAAACAGAACAGAGACAAAGATAGGCTAGATGTGGATAAAGCCAAGGACAGCACTATGGAGCAGGATTTGATGAACGCCCAGGATCATAAGGCAGAAGAGCAACAAGAGTGCGCCGAAGCTGCCCAGACCATGCTCGAGATGGAGAAGTAGTTTGCTAGGTTGGGTCTCTGTCCTTTGGTTTTTGTTTCTCCTGGCTTTGGCTTTTTGTCTGGTCTCTGTTTTTCTGGTTGGTTCTCTGGCCTTTTTAGTGGGCAGTTGTTTCGGGCTGGGCCTTTGGGCTTATTTTCAGCCGTAAGGCTTATGTTTTGGCTGGGTATTTTTTCGCTTATTTTCAGCCTTTCTTGTTGTTAAACTTATGGGTTTCAGGACCCCTTAAAACCTGTTTACCTTATCAAAAACAAGGAATGGCACACGAGCCACTAAGATCAACTTACACCTCAGCAACAAGCACTCTCTTCTCCTCAGGTACTGTCTCTAAGACTTCAAGCTACTAGTGTGTTATTTGTTATTAAGTTACTATCATACTTTATTTGATGAATCTAAATAGGCATACTTGTAAAATAATCAAATTGAATACATATTTGTGCATGTCATTGAAGTTTCTTGTAATATCATTTAAATGATTTCTCCATACCTTTTATTTTTAAATTTAAAAAATAGAAATATTATTTATTCTGACTTTTTGCCCTTTTTAAAGATGATTGGAGGCTAGGCTTGTCTAGGTGGTATCAAAATCCTTCAAACAATATTCAACATTTGATATTTATGCATATCTATTGTAACACAATATATTATGAATAGTTTATTGTTGAAGTTTGAGTCCCTTTTCTTAGATTAATTTAAGATTAATGTTTCAGTGCTACTTTGAAAAAAAGTGGAAGAACGTTTGTGGGAACCCATGGAATTATATGTTTAAATGAAATAAGAACTTAAGATAAATTTTACATTTATAGTTTTAAAATGACATATCAAGGTGTTAAGATTTGATAGCTTATGGAATTTCCTAATTTTTTGGAGTAAACAACTAGGTGGAAATTTATATTAGTTTAGAACATCAATACATAGGTGTCTATATCCTTGGGGCTAAAGGAAACTAAGATCAGAGAAATTAACATATTCCACATTACAATAGAATTATAGAGAATCTACCTCCATAGAAAACTTCCTAAGAAAGTTACAAAGGGCTCACTAATTTTACCTACATTAGCATAACCAACTTTCTTTACATCTATGCCAGTCCATAGATGTAGGCATTCAATTTCCTCCTTAGACACTTTGACAGTCCCAAATCACCAACTGCAAGATTTTAATTTTTACGATGTATGTACGTTCCTCTAGTGCACCAATACAACCCTCAACATTAAAAAAAAAATCGCAGTTCCCTCAAAATCACAAAACCTTTTAGCACTAAAGAAAAATTAGAATATGTTAATAAGCTTCTAAATTCTCCAATATATCAGTGCCAAATATTAGTGCCAAAGTAAAGGGGACTAAGTTTTGTATCTGTGTATGTGTAAAGAGGGAGAAGGGAATACTTTTCATCAATATATAAATTTATAAATAAATATATATAAAGAGAGAGGGGGGAGGTTAGACTTTACATCAATCCACACTATCCTTACAACGTTGAGAAGAGTTTTGGATCCCAATCAATTACACTGCCCTATGGGAAAACCTTTAATTTTTATGATGACATCTACACATTCCTAACATGGCAACTCAACTAGAAAATTATGTAGGGAATCCAAAAGCCTTTTGAAATCTGCATTTATTGTCATAATATTGATAGAGAAGAGGCAATATGATACCCAACCACATCTTTTCAAAACAATTTCATGTAGAAAAACTCATTTCCTTTCCATATCTTACTTTTATTCATTTTCCTTTTATGGTACTTTGGAGAACATTATAGAAAAGTCAGAGAGCCTTTGACTCCATCTCATTCATTCCAATCTTAATCATTTCAGCCCCAAGAATCTCATACTTATACAAAAACATATTTTTGATTTTATTGAAAAAATTAGAACTTTTTAAACACTGAATCTGATTTATGATTTTCTTTTTTATTCTATCAAAATAATCAAGAAAAAAGAAATCCATGATTCAGTTTCTCTCTCAAAGTAAAGGTTAAATGAATTGGTTTCTCTCAAAGTAAATTTGATCATATTAACCAACTCCCAAATTCCCAAACCTATGACATCAAACCATATTTACATATGGTAAATGAAAAATCAGTGTACTTTCAAAGTAAAATTTGATTTTTGATAACCGAATCCATACTTTCTCAAACCATTCTCAAAACTGAAAATTTTCACTTTATGCATTGAATGTGGAACTTAAAATATGCATTTTAAATTGTTTTACTTACATATTCTTGAGTGGATCGATAATATAACCAAAATCCACACTAAATATAAGAAAGCCAAGTTGAAATCTTTTGAAATAGGTCACTTTAGCAATATAAAAATCCAATCACAAAATCTCCCTTCAAGCCAATATCATGAAACCTAGTAGAAATAGAATCCAAAGTGGATAAAAGACAAAATCATCAAATAGACACCCATCTATTTAGTAATCGGATTGCAATGTATTTATATAAAATGGTTCTTTGAAATCAAATCTTGCAAAATAACTAGACTATCCAAGATGATAATGTTATCAATTTCAAAATGAGTTAAATATTTTATAATTTATTCAAAACTATTACCAAGAATTCATAGTCCAACATATATTTCTAGTGAAAATAAAGAATTTAGATGGGTGCAAAACTGTAAAGCACAAATGGGAAAACATACCAATTCCCTTAAGGGACAATAAGACCGAACCGGTTCCAATCAAATGGAATAGAAATTGTCTTTCATAACTAATTTTTGGCTTTAACCCAAGATGAACAAAGACCAAAACTATAAATTCTACTAATAATCTATTCTAAATTTTATGAAAAAATTAGATGGTCTTGGCTGACATCTAGAGAACCCATTTAATTTTCTCTTTTGATTTCAATTGATTGCAATGACTATTAGAATCCTAAAATTGACAATATGACATAACTTGCAAAATTTTAGCAAGTTTGAACTTTTAAACCCCAAAATATTTTCCCTAATTTGAACCTGTGACTCCAAATAATATTGATTACAAATAAATGGCTCAATTAATTAGATGATGGTAAGGTGCCTCCGCACCAACAAGAGATCTCTAATTATGCCTACATCAAGTGTTGATCCCTTGACAAATAGAAAAGTTAGAAAAATTTCCTGACCAATATTCACTTTTTTTTAGCTAATGTGTAATGCTTGTCACCTTCAATGCCCTCAAATCATTTATAAATTCTTGTGATAGTAGCATCAGACTAAAACCTATAAATAGTAAGCTATAGGAAACATTGACATAATAAGGATCATAATCACCAATGCGAAAGGTAAAAATGCTACAAGTTCTCAAAATTTATTCTACCAAGACAAATGCAAGGCAATAATTAGCCACCAGGAAACTAAACGGCAATGGTTTTTGCTACATGGGTTGAATTCAAAAAAATAAAAGAAAACATAACAGGTACGAATGAACCAGCTAAGCCACACCACATCCCCAATCATCTAATTGTCTATTCCCATCCTTCCTGGACAATAATACTTCACAAAATAAATTATAAACTGCTTCATAATGCAGAAAAAAATTAATTTTTGCCAATTTTTTATTATTTAAGGGTAGTATTTCCCATTAGTTTTAATTGTAGAAAACACAAGATGAGCAACAAATGATGTGATCAAGCACAATGAAATTTTCATGGCCAAGAGTAGTTGAACCTACACACTATTGCAAGGGAAATGATAGCCAAACCAACTACATATAAATGGCTATAAGAAATATTGTACATAATGAAGGACACATGTGTAAGGTGAAAAATAACTAACAATATTAGGAAATGGACCATAAACTATACCAAGGTTGAAGGAAAGAGGTCACAAAATTGCAAGGAGTTGGGATCATTATCTATTGTAACACAATTTGGATATATGTATTATGAATAGTTTATTGTTAAAGTTTGAGTCTCTCTTTTTAGACTAATTTAAGACTGATGTTTTGATGCTCCTTTGAAAAAATTGGAAGACTGGCTGTGGGAACTCATGGAATGATAAGTTCAAATGCAATAAGCACATAAGACAAATTTGACATTTATAGTTTATAAATGACATATTAGGGAGTTAAGATTTGATAGCTTATGGAGTTTCCTAATTTTGTGGAGTACACAACTAGGTGGAAATTTATATTAGTTTATAACATCAAAACATGAGCACCTATATCCTTGAGGCTAAAGGAAACTAAGATGTAGAAAAATCAAAATCTAGAGGGTATCTAACTGATGTAAATATAACTTCATTTATATTTTCATAATTTTTTTGGAATAGAGAAGTTGAATTCATTTATACTTTTCTTTTTAATCAAGAGAGTTATCTTGCAAAACTCTTTAAAGTTCCAAGTAATATTCACAATAGAAATGATCATTGTAAAATGACATGAATAACTTAGGAAGTTTTGGCTGAATGATAATTAAAACATGCTCTAGTTTTAGAAATTAACTATTATTATAAGAAATTTCTCATTATCAAATAGGAATTAAATGATTGTTTATTTGGTCTAATATAAATGTACACTTTTCATGTATTCAAGTTGATCCAACCATCAAGTTAGATCCTAATGTAATAGGCATCCTTTTAGAGTTAGTAGAGGAGTACTATCAATCAGTAAGGGTATTTTATTACTATTAGCCATCATTTAATACTTTTTATATCACACTATTATCATGAAGAAAAATTGATCATTCTATTTACAACTTTGGTTTTTTGATGGCCATACATTTGATCTAATAATGGAGAAAGAAGACTTTTTAAAAATAGACTAAAATCAATGTTGCATTGAGATGGGGGTACTTGGGTACTTAGGGTACGGAGACGGGTATGGGTGTAGCTATTTTTCAAAGGAAAAATCCCTTATTTGTAGTTTTCTTAGACAACTAAAAGAGGCTAAATTAAGTTCATGTGCTATTTTGGGTTCAACTCTTAAGAAGTATGAGAACAAGCCCCTTAAAGATGTTTGTGTTAGAGTAGGGGAAACTCAACAAGATGGGGCCATAATTTTTTTGATGATGATGTAAAGAGTAAGCTTACAAAGACCTCATAGTCAGGATCTCTATTTGGCCTTTGGTATCTCTTCAATATCTATTTCAACATTTTTTACAAATGTCTCCAATGGATAAGTGGTTCACAACTAATGGAAATTTCACCCTTGGCATGTGTAAATAGGCCTTTTGGGAAGACGTAATATAGGGGTTGCATCTGAATGATTTATGTGACCAACGCTTGAGGCCTCAATAAGATTTCTTTTTTTTTGGTAGACTCATATTGATTCCTCTAGGTCACCATAGGCTTCAAACTAAGTTTAAAGGTTAGTTTTCACTTATAGGTTATGAATTACCACCTTATATTATCTTTTCATTTTAATTATTATTTCAATGTGATTTCATCATCATGGACTATGGAATGTGATTTATTGCCATTTTAGACTGATTTACTTGTTGATTGTCTGATTAGACAATTTTAGATTAGTTAACATTTGGTGGATATTAATCTAGGAGAAGTTAAATAAATATAATTTGACCTTTGCATAGAGGTGTTTCTTGGCTTGATTCCATTATTTGAAAACTTTTTCAGAATTTGGTTATCAAATAAATTTAACAATTATAGCTATTTCCTAGGTAATTTGATTTAAACCAAAGTTGGAATAATATTTTTATTTTCATGGGTAATTTGATTTAAACCTTATAGGAAGAGTTTTGTCACTTTACGTTAGTAATGAATAACTAAATTCCTAATGTAGAAACCATCTAAATCACTTTATTCCCTTTTAGAAAGATCCAATAGAATATGTGAAATATATGATTATCAAAATCTTTGTATGTTTTAGCTTCTACATCTACAGAAGTAGATTGTTTTAGTTTCATTGATTAAGAATTGAAAGACATTTTATATGTTGATATATGAAAATGTGAAAGAGTAGTTATTTGTGTTTATCCAACATTTTGGATAGTTACTATCCAAAGATTCTCAAATTAATTGAACTAATTTAAATTATTGTGTGTGAGTCCAAGCATTTCTTGTTTAAGGGGGTGCTTTTTTAGTACTTTGGCTAGTTTACTAGAAACAAAAATGTTTCTTAGATGCATGCCCACACTATGTTCCCTTTTCCTCTGGCTGATTTAAGTTTGACAAATTGGAATTATTTTTTGAAATAAAAGGAGCCTTTAAACTATCAACTTGTTTGGATGTTTCTTTATTGCCCCCATTTCAATAAATACAAGTCCATAAACTTTTTGGGTGCTATATTGAGAATTAAATGAAACAAATAATAATTTATTATGTATACTTTAAAGGGTGCTAGCTTAGTGGAAGAGCACCTACTTTACAAATAGGAGGATGGTGGTTTGATTCCATCATGCTCTATTATGACCAGATACACTACCAAATATGTGATTAAATATGATACTAAATATACCACTATGTATGGGACTAAATAAACTATCAAATATACAACTATATACATGATTAAATATACTACTAAACATGTGACTAAATCAATGATCAAATTAGAGATAAATAAGTGACTAAAATTGTTTAGTAGTAAATTTAGTAGCTTTATAAATGGTTGGATATTAACTACTATTAGTCATGTGACTGATTTTAGTCAAATTTATGCAAATTATCCTGGTACATTAGAACTTAAAGATATTGATGCCACTTTGTATATTTCATTAGCTATCTTTGGAGAAATATTTGTTATTTCAAAATAACCTTCATGTTGTCCACACTCACTACAATATCCTTTTGAAATGGTAAGATATGACAAAAGTTGGACTTCTTTACTAAAAGGTAAGCCCATATTCATCAACATCTTTTTTGCACTAATGAATGGTCATTGATCCTAATAAATATTTTTTTGATACACTTCATCTGCTAACAATACGAGATTCTCTATGTAACAAAATTCTAGGATTTCCTTGATATAAGCTTCTCTTAGAAACTGACCAATTGGATTCCCTGGATTTATGATCACCATAGCTTTAACAATAAATCCCTTGTGATGTTCTTCCCAAACTAAATGTCTTAGTTGGCCAATGCTAAAGATTACAGTTTGCAAACTCTTCCAAGTAATATAGTACAAGTGAACCAGCACAAAGTGCAATTTTTTTTGAGTAAATAGGATACTATGGAACTGGAACTAAAATCTCATTTTCTCATTTTTTCTTTGATGGTCCTATGTCTTATAGTTGTCACATCTCCATTATGCTTGTTTAATTTCAGCCCTTGATAATACATTACTTTGTCCTAAATAATGATTGTTGTTTAGAGCTCCATTCTTTAAACTTTATGTAGAGGTTTTGAAGATAACATTTTCAGCCAGTTATAGCTTTTTGGTCTTAGCACACTTGTTGATTCATTGCTACAACCTAATATTTTCAGCCTTATTATTACTTATTGTAACAAAAGGTTTCAAGCCTATTATACTCGATCCTTTAATGTTTGACTTTTTTTTATAGTAAAAACAAAAGGTTTCAAATCAAATGTGACTCACCCCTTTAATGCCTTTGTTCATGATTTTCCTCTTTTTGCTTCATGATTTGATTGAAAGGTTTTATACTTGTAATTGATATACATCCCTTTAACAATCTCCTCAAATCTTCAGTCAACTACTTTGATTCAACCAAAGGTCTCATACTTGTAACATATGTATGCCTCTTCAATGCTCTTCCCAAGATCTTTGCCCATACATGATTTGACTAGAAGATTCCATGTCTTTATTTTATGTGTGTCCCTTCAATAGTCTCCTTAATCCTTTAGTCTTGGCATCTACAAATCTAAGTTGAAAGGATTCATGTGTGTATCTTATGCATGATCCTTCAACAACCTCAAACTTCATACCTATATCTACACATGAAACAATTTTATTAGCATAAAATATTCTTTTCTTTCAAATATTTCTCTTGCCTTTGCATATTTTAATGCATTTATCTAAATAATCATGTTGTAAGAACACTAGGTAGTGTAGAGATAATTGGAATGGTTCCCATTTCTCAATTTGTATGAACTAACACCCTTCTTTATATTTTTTAGTTTTATTCAAAGATGAAGTTGTGAGCTCAAATCTTCTTCAACATTAAGATCAATGACTCTTTCATTTAGGCAATGGAGACTTTTCCCCTTATTTCTCCACTACTTTTCTATTTATGCAATGTGTTTATTTAGATAGTGTATTAGGAGTTGCCATGACTTGTGTGGTACCTAAATGCATTATATCAACTACTATCTAAAATTTGAACATTTTGCACCTTATGAAATATTTATGAAATATATTTCAATAAAAGTATACTATTTTGGTAATTGTATGTAATTTGAATAAAAATGATCAATTTCTCTAGTTTATTGATTTATGTACTTCATATTCAACATCCAAACCATTCTATAATATGCATGATCAGTAAATTAAAACATAGAATGCAGTATATAAGCAAGCTTAACATAGCAATTTAGGAGGTAGGCTAAATTGGTAACAAACAACTTGATTGTATTCACCACATTATCCATATCATATCTAAATTATGCATAACATATAACTTAAAGTTTTAAATACTATAATAGATCTAACTATGTATCTCATCCATCAACATGAAAATGTAGACACATAACACAAGATATTTTGGTTACCTAGAAACCCTCCAAGGTGAAGGTAAAACTAGGGTGGGGATGACACCCAAAAATATTCACTACTATAGTAAAAAAGTTAGCCTACTAGGACTAAAAATTTGATCACATACGATGATCTACTATGTGAGGGGTTTTCCCTTTTAGGAGAATTACAAAGACAATTAGGTTTACCTTGATTATAGGAATTAACAATTACAATGAAGTAAGGACTCTATTAAGATATTTACATAGGTTTGTCAGAACCACTCTATTAAGATATTTAGATAGGTCTATTATAACCACTTTGTTAATAGATTTACCCTGATTCAATTTGTCAAAACTAATTTAGTATTTGATCTTTTGTTTTGAACTTACAATGCTTATTACAAATCTCCTCTTTCTAATATTTGATTTGACCTCCTATCTAATCTATCTTTACTCTATCCTTCATTGCTTCACTAGGTCACTATCTTTGTTACTTCACAACTTTCACTTGTAACCTCCAAAATCTAACTCCATCACATAATACTTCACTTCCTTTTTTTGTACCCTATTCAAATAGGGTTTGGATATTCCCTTTTAAAGACATCCATAGAGTCTTCTAGAATATGATCAATGATCTAGATATTTCCCTTTTTCCCTCTTCATCTAATTGGTTATCCTTCCTTACAAGGATCAACAATCCATGTCAATACATGTAACAAAATCTATAGAAAAATCTACAATCATTAAATGTTGATAATGTGTTGGCTCAAATGGTTTACCTCAAATTTAGTTCCATTTCAAACATTCATGTTCACTCTGTGTTACTAACACATACTATCTTTGATGCTCAATCATAACTATTCTTCCTACTGGTACTCAGCCTCATCTAACTTAGACCCTTTTGTATGACCAACATCCATATAACATATGTTCTCAACATTTAGTAAACTTGGCTTTCTTAGTAATACTTGGCAACCAAATACTTGATTTTCTCCTAAAGATTTTAGTATGTACATGGTTATTTACAAGTCTTTACAAATACATGACTTAACTTGTATAGAGTGACTCGATCGCAATGATGACTGACCAACTCTACCTTGTATATGACCAAGTGTTTAATACTAATAGACAAAAAAACTTAGAGAGATAAACAATCTCCTCCTTTGACATTAGTGGTAAAAATACTTTGTAATGATTACATCATTTTAGTATATAAAAATGATAGTACTCCCCCTATGCCTATGAATCAATCCTTATAAGACTTTAATTTTTTGTTTACAACATACTCATATAAAGTACATGTGTTACATGACTCAAATAGTTTAATGTAGCTTTTCATACCTTTGTTTAGACTTATGTTCTTCTATTATTCACTTGAGCTCTACATCTCTAATGGTATCATTTTTATCCAATTTATTTATTTGATTTCTCTTTATTTCTTTATTTCTTTCTTATCTTCCCCCCATGATTTTGTCACTTATGTTTTTTTTTTGGGGTTGGTTCGATGGAATCAAACCATATTTTTCAATGAATGATTTATGGATTTGAATGATCATGGCAAGAGCATGATACGATGTGGCTGTTACAGTTTCCAAAACATTAATCTTTATCCCCAAAATCATAGATAAGTCAATTAAGCTATCAATAATAGAAAGATTATGATCTTTTTTAACCAGATCCTTTGTTGAAGCCAACTCTTGTTGCATGACCTCCAAGTGAGGTATCAACATGATTGTATGGAGATAAGCTTGGCCCTCATTCTTCTATCTACTATATGTAGCTCAAACAACCTCCCTTATGTATATAACAATCTATTATAATGCATGGAACTTGATTAAGATGACTAAGAGAGCAAGAGAGTGTGTATCTTGATAATTGCATATCATCCTAAATCTTGTGATTTCTTTCTTTAAATTCATTGGTGAATTGGGCATGTCACAAATAATATTATATAGATCTTGTATTTACTTTAAAACTTCTTCCAGATTCTGTACAAGTACTGACAGTTCAACCTTCCTTAAATAAATCAAAGTAAAAACTTTTTCCAATACCTTAAACTTTTTCTCTAAGCAGGCCATTAATTTTTTATCTTTTTCTATATACTTAGTGTCAACATTCTTAACAATTTATACTAACTTGGAGATAATTAGGTCACATGCATTAATATTCTAAATATCAAAAGAATCAAAAAATATGGATTTGATATCATGCAACACATTATTTTGTTGTTTCTCCCTTTTCATATCCTCTTTTTGTTTCTTTCTTGCCAAAATATCTTGTAATAATACAATTTTTTCAAACACAAGATTCTTCAAATCCCAATATGGTATTTAAATAACTTCATCTAAGGTAACAGTAGTACCCAAAGAACTAACCTTCTTCTTCTCTCCTTTTCCCTTCTTGAGTGTCCTATTGCTTGATACAACTAGGGCTAGAGTGGGTGAAGGGGTTTCACCACTCAGTCTAAATAGTGTGTCAGTGCTAGAGACAACTATGGTAGCACTCAATGTAATTTTATCTTTAGGGCCATTCAGTTGATGGACAAATGTGGGATCCAAAATTCCTAAGATTAGAGGGTAAGCTTGCACACTTAGCACTTCTTGTGAACCTTTATCCATATCTTATTCTTTTTCCTTCTCCTCTTCTTTCAGCACAATATCTTTATCTCCCTCATCTTAAGGTACTAAGACATGTGGTCCTTATTGACCTATAGTAGACTAGTCTACATTTGATTCCTTTTCTTTCTTCTCTTTTTGGCTCCTCAGCTTCTATTACCAATTTTTTGGTCTATAAGTCTTGTTGGATTTGTTGCTCAATCTATTTTACTTGTTCATCAAAATAAAAAACTTGAACTTGGATTTCTCATGTCTTAGGATAGTCCTTTATTTGTTGAATCATAGGAGTGTTTGGTGTAGATGCATGAATAGGGGATATATTTCCTTGTGGGCTTGGCACACCTATATTTTTTTCATCACTATCATCATCTTCAATAGTTACAATATCTTGTTCTTTTTCCTATTAAACTCCTTTATCCTTGTCAGTGTCTCATGTAGTTAGTCCAAGCCTGCTCTTCCACAATAATTTATTTTTTTGTACAATAGCCTCAACTCTATTTTGTAATATCATGAATGCCCTATGTTTAGGAACAAATATATTCCTATACTTCTCCAATAATTTTGTCTTTTGTTTAGTTATTACCTCAAACATAATTTTAGCTAATATCCTTTCTCTTATTTGATTTTCATTTAATGTAGTTTGTTTCCACTTTTCAACAATTCTATTAGAAAATTTTGTGGGAATATTGCTTTCTATCTCTATAGGTGTTAGCTTGAATTTTTCCATAATCTCTACTATGGCCTCCTCCACCTTAGTTTTCTCTATAGAACTTAATATTCCAAACTTGATAAACTTGAAACCTGATAAGCCCATAGAATTTCTAATGTTTTTGCATACCTCATCAATAGTAATAGGATTAATATGCATGGAAACTTATTGGTGACCCAGTTCATCAAATTCAATCCTAATCTCTACATCTTCCTCTTTGACATTTTCTTGTGCTTCAATTTTCTCCTCTTTGACTTACTTTTGGTGGCTGTCAATTTTCCTTTTTCTACACTTGTGTCACTAGGTTTGATAATATTTAGAACACCCTTCTTCAATGGTGGCTCAACAATGGCTATTGATACTTCACCAGTCCTCAGTCATATTGGTGCAAGAGGACAGAGGGGCTTGGATGTTACCTTCTTGACATTCTTTCTTACCTTAGGCTCAATTATTTTGACTATTTTAGCCTTCTTTGCTAGTGGGGTGATAGGTGTTAGGGATTTTCCCCATTTTGTTATACTTTCTTGATCCTCTTCCTCTACATCACCTTCACTCTCTTGGTCCTCTCTAAGCCCTTGTGTAATCATTAAAGGTCCTTTTCCTTTATTTTGTGTGCCTATCTTCCCTTCTGGGTCTTCAATCATTTTATTTCTCTTTTTTTTTTTTGGTAGAAGCAATCTTAATATTCATAATTATTCTTGCCTTTTCTTCTTAATATTTCCCAAAGGGCTCAACCTTTGCATCAACTACTTTAGTAAGTAGTGTAATCAACTACTTTAGCAAGTAGTGCAGTAATTTCTACACTCACACCATCAATATCAATTTCATATGAAAAAGGTTTAAGCAAGGTCATCCTTGACATAACTACATATACATATGTATAGTTAGTGTCAACTAGGAAACACAGATCACTGTAGTAATTTTCAACTAAGAATGTAGAATCCTAGTTCTTTTCCTCATTTTCTATTTGAATTCATCAAAATATCTATCTAAAAAATTCTCAAAATTATCTCCCAAATCTTCAATATACTCACTTATCTACCTTGTAGAAAGTTTTCCTTATTCCCATACAACATTTCTGATAGTAGCAAAATAAATTTGAGTATAAAATAAAATACATAGTATTAATGATCGAAACTTACACATTGAATTGTTTTCTTTCTAATTGATAATAGGCTCTCTTCTAGTTATCAGTAATGGATCTTGGCAAGATCATATTCATAATCTTTCATCATAATCTTCCAAGCCCAATCTACTACCATACACAACACATTGTTCAATCAACTCGACTGGTAGAATTTGTGTACAATAACTCTCACTGTAAACTTGACCAATGGATCAGTGATGGTTGAAATTGACATGCCATGTCCATTCCACTTAGCCTTGGTATTTTCCTTGACTGTTTCCTTACTATAACATCACTTTGTCTTCTTTTTATCAATGTTGGATGTAATGCCACACTATACATAAGAAATAAATAAAGAAACAAAGAACAATTTTTTTTAAATTTTTTTTTATACAATACCACTTAAACCAAGTACAAGATAAATGAATAATTCACTTTCAATTCATAAATCTCATAAAAAATGCTGATATCATCCATAAAATTTTCATCATGACTCTTATACATATAGAGTACAATACAATAATGGAGAATAATATCCTTCTTAACATCTATGTCCAACATATGGACCTTATAAGAATAGATTTTGTTCCAAGATGCAACTTCAATAGTAATCTTTTAGCTATCAGCTAATCACCTTGAAGCACCTAAAAACACACAGCATTGCAACACAACATAAAGAGGGCTTAGTATACACTGAGTTAAAAAAAAATGTAATCCACCTACATAAATGTTAGGATAAACATTCACATAACCATAATGCAGATATCTATTCCATTTAGCATAGTGCAACTCAAAATCTAATATGCAAGAAGTAAACATTTTCTAAACAATGCATAATTAAACTCGCACTAAGAATAACTTGCAAATGATTCATATATATACTGAGGTGTCATCACTATGGTGCTAAGGTTATGCATCCAAAATTGGTCTGCTCATAGTCAGCTCAAAGTGGAAATCTCTTTATACTCATCAAATGATGTAATAGAGTTTTGCCCTATTCTCTGTACTCAACCGTCTAGGTTCAAGTCATAGGTAAGGCCTTTTAACTTTACTTATGTATTCAACCCACCCGATTTATTTTAGTGTTTTCATTGTATTAAATAACTGAATAGGATTAACCAAATTTAGCCACCTTGATATATGTTCATCACAGCTATTCTTACAAATCACATCATACAAATATTCTAAGAATGTATATACAAAGGATAACAAACCAATTAACAACATAATAATTCATTCCTTATCCAACTGTAACTCATCTTATTCTGCTAATTTCAAAAGTAAATTCTAGGTCATTATAGCAACAGGAACAGAATCTATAATATTAAGTTTACATAAATATAATTAAACTGTTGTATCAGCTTAATAATACTTATCTTAATACTATAAAATCAATTTCAACTGCTTTAATCAACCAGATTTAACTTCTAGAAAGACTAAGATTACAAAATTCAAATGCATATGATATGTTTACCTAGAATGAAGTTTCATCATTCATATATCATAAGTAACTCTTCTCCCATTTGATACAGATTTGAATTGATAAAAATAATAGAACGCATTATAATAATGAAAGAATTCTATTTCTTGTTATCTTTATTTCAAAATCATCATAATAAAAATGCTATTGAAATATTGTCAGCAAAATCTATCATAATAGAATGATTTCCTTATTTCTAAGTTCAATCAAAGATTCAGCAGAAGATCATATATATAATGATACTGTATACTTAATTTCAATTTGCAAAATTCCAATTTCCATCCACAGTCATGTATCAGGTTCTTAAAATAAAACTTCACAACATAATTAAACAAATGAAATCTTGTCTTAGCAAAATAATTATTCCATTTTAACTAAAATACACACATCATTATTTAACTCATCTTAATTTCAATGTTTCATACTATAACAACTAACCTCTAATATTTTTCTATCACAAGAAATGGTTAACAGAATACCACTATTCTTTTTCCATCATAGCACATGATAACCCTTAAGCTCTTAAATCTAAAATCCCCTTTAAATATATAATAGTATTCATTTCAATAGAGAATCGATTGATATCAGATAAGTATAACTTCAATAATGGTTTCACGTAAAACTTATATAACAAAATGTCATCAGTATCGAATAACAACAATTCAAATTTCTCCACATAACCAAATAAAACCGATACTGTTATTGATCGATTGAGCCATGTTATAAATCAACTAGCATTGACTATTTCCACATATATACTTTCCTAAATTTCCTTGGTATATTTAAAAACTTAAAATGTTGCTATGACCTCGACCAGGTTGCAGACTCCAATCAATAGTTCAATACTCTGTATGCTAATCTTTCTAAGTAAAAAAAAACTTTATGTTAAGATCAGATCTCTAAATTTCAAAATGATAATTCATTACTCTACACCTAAATGTATTTGTTTTTCCAACTCAGATTCAGATTTTCCTTTAGGCTTTTGCGTAGAGTTACCCGCAAACCATTTGACAAAATGCTTGAGTCACAATTTCCTCATATATGTGTTTAACACCATGACTAATTTTAATTTTTTAAAAAATGATTTAACACAACAATAATGACTAACTTCCATTTATTCTGAAAGAAATAACATTTTGCCCAATTCACATGACAATAGGAAATTATGTTTGTGCCCGTAGATATCAAGCATACTGTTTGACAAAATATCATACAATAATGAATATAGAGGTATGGTATTCACTAACACATCACAATAAAAATCGATAACAGCATATTTTGATACATATTTCCATACTATGAAATAATAAACCCAAATGAAAACTCTATTTTTAAAGCCACAACTCCATACCCATACTCAAGCATGGGAATATACAAAATTTGATAGTATACATGCCAACCTTGCATACTTCCATTCTCAAGTATCGATATGAACCCTTAGATCTGAACAACTATATCATTCATATGCTATGAAATTAAATGCAGTATAAACAAAAATAAGTGAGTAGGGTTAGAAATGCCCCTATGTGAGATTCAGCAGTCAAATATGCTCAACACAAAGCTCTATAATGAAACTTGATTCCAAAGCCCTAGACGCCAAATCAAAACCACACTTGCCAAATGCTGTAACTAGAAAACTCGCATGTAACCTTAGAACAAATGAACCGGATAAAAAAAATGAAGCGAAATATCTTGATCTAAGCTTCATAACCGCATTTATCCTCATTGGAAAGTACTTCCTTCCAACTAACCCCTTTCATAATGTTGATTCTTTAGCAATAGAACACAAGTGTTCTACCAAACAGTGCAAAGAGGCCAATTCTCAGCATAGCTACTGCAGAACTGAATTCACAATGTAATGGCTAGTCAAAAACTCTTATTTCACTATTACATGATAAACATGCATTGAATACATAACCCACATCACAGAGCCATGTATATGGCAGTCTTATTGCCACTGCCATATTAGTTTTAAAACAATGCAATTATACCTCTTTTTAAGCATTTTGAAACCCATCAATTAAGAAAAACAATATTTAATCAACCCTTTACACACAAGTGAATTAAAGCCATGAAACAAAACTAACTTAGGGTAAGATAAAACTAGAAATATTAAACCCCTTTTAAAACATTTGCATACACCATATGCCAAATTCACCTTAAAGAAAGTAATTGATCTTTTAACAATTTAAAAATATATACAAAGACAATTCAACCTCATGAAAGCATTTGATACCTTAATATCATGCATTTTCATATGCAAGTTTCAATCCTTAATTCTTAAATTAAGAACTTTTAATCACTAAATCCTTCTATGACATCTAATTACTGCAACCAGTAATGTCGATTTTATGAAACCACTCAATTAATCATAATTATAATAACTATCAAAAATATTATACCTTGGTAGTAATAATAAATTAAAATCATAAGTGATCTGTCAAACTAAATAAAGTATTACTAATACTAAAAACATATCCAACAAAAGTTTCATGTTCTGCTAAATAGGATAAAACTGAGTTCTGACAAATAAATCGACATTTCAAACTAAAAGAAACTTAATATCCACTAAGTCCTAGAAGCAAAAAAACAATAGTAGTGGTCAGGCATGACACCCTCCCCCACTAAGCTTCAACTTTCTCCTGGAAGTTGGCAAACAAGAATGGATGAGTTGTTCTCATCATTTCAGTGTCTTCCTAGGTAGCGGATGTTTCATCATTGGGGTCCCATAGGACCTTTACCTACCTTATTTCTCTCCCTCTTAAACTCATAGTTCTTCTTTGAATGATCTACACTGGTTCTAGCATGATTTATCCATCCATAATCTGCAAATTTTTTGAATCCAATACGTGAGTAATATTAGGTATATATATATGCAAAATTGAAACATGAAATACATTATGAATGTGTGAAAGACTCGATGGCAAAGCAAGTTTGTTGGCAATAGGTCCAATCTATTCTAGAATTTCAAATGGACCCACGAATCGTGGTGCTAACTTGGATCCCTTTCCATATCGAATTGGACTCTTTCGCGGTCTCACATGGAGAAACACTTTATCACCAACCAAGAATTGACGATCGATCCTATGCTTATTAGCACACTTCTTGTCTATCCCAAGTAGTAATAAGGTGCTCTCTAAACCTTTCAACTTGCTGCTCCAAATCTTGCAACATATTAGGACCTAGAAGAATTCTGTCCTCCAAAGTATCCCAACTAAGAGGCGTCCTACATGGTCTACCATACAATGCTTGAAAAGGTGCCATTCCTATGGAACAATGATATCCATTATTATAAGTGAATTCAACCAAGTGCAGATACTCCTCCCATTTATTTTGTCTATCAATTACGTACATCCTAAGCATGTCCTCTAAAACTTGGTTGACATGTTTAGTCTATCCATCTGTCTCTGGGTGATAAGCTGAACTAAAATTCAGCTAAGTACCTAACTCTTGCTGCATAGATCTCCAAAGAAAAGAAGTAAACACTGGATCCCTATCCAAAATAATCTTCTTAGGAATTCCATGTAATTTAACTACCTGCTCCATATAAATCTTGGCAACCGTTACTGCATTATAGGATGATCTAACTAGAATAAAATGGGCAACCTTAGACAAATAGTCCACTACCACCATAATAGCATCATGCCTACGAGCTATAATAGGCAATCCAGTAATAAAATCTATAGAAATGGTGTCCCATTTCCATTATGGTATATTATGTGGTTGCAAAAGTCCCACAGGGTGCTGATGTTCAGCCTTAACTCGCTGACACTCCAAGCATCGAGCCACAAAATCTGCTATGTCTCTCTTCATTCTAGGCCAATAATGCTGCTTAAGGTTGGCATGCATCTTCTTGACACCTAGATGAGCCGAATATGGTGCTTTGTGGGCCTCAAACATAAACAAATTTCTCAAATCACCCGACTGAGGAACGTACACACTTCCTCTAAAAAGTAGTAAACCTTTAGAATTTACTGAATACCCCTCAAAATGCCCTTCCAAGATGCTGGCACTGTTGATAACAGCCTTAACATCCTAAAACTAATGGTCTGTGGAAAGGTTTTGTAAAATCTTATCCTTAAGATCCATTGTTAGGATCAAAGAAGATAATTCATGTCACCTTCTGCTAAGTGCATCAGCAACAATGTTCTCCCTCCCTTGCACATAACTAATCCCAAAGTCATATTCACACAGGAACTCCATCCATCTTTGCTGCCTAGCATTGAGGTCTAGTTGTGTGAATAGATACTGAAGGCTTCAGTGATCAATATGTAACTCAAATCGTTGACCCAAAAAAAAATGCCGCCACTTGGTCAAAGCATGCATTATCGCTACAAGTTTGAGATCATGAGTAGGGTAATTCACCTCATGAATCTTAAGCTTTCTAGACTCATAAGCTATAACATGTCCTTCCTGCATCAACATTGCCCCTGAGCCATCCAAAGATGCATCAGTGCAAACCACAAACTCCTTAGCTGAATCAGGGACTACCAAAATGGGTGCACTGGTTAAACATTCCTTAAGTTTCTGAAATGCTATTTCGCACTTCTCTGTCCACACAAATTTCTTCCCTTTTTCCTAAAGAGATGTGATAGGATGTGCTATTCTGGAAAAGTTTGACACAAATTTGTAGTAGTAGCTTGCTAAGCCCATGAAACTTCGGACCTCAAAAACATTCGCAGGTGTTGGCCAATCTACAATAGCCTGAATTTTGGTTGGATCAACTGAAATACCATCCCCTGAAATGATATGTCCCAAATAACATATCTCCAATTTGAAAAATTAGCATATCTTAGGATTGGCATATAGTTTGTTCCTTCAAAGGCACTCCAAAACTTGCTTTAAATGTTGCTCGTGCTCCTCAACAGAACCAGAATACACCAAAATATCATCCAGAAAAACCACTACAAACTTGTCTATGTAAGTTCTAAACACACCGTTCATCAAGCTCATAAAAATAGAAGGTGCATTGGTTAACCCAAAAGGTACTACTGTAAATTCGTAGTGCCCATACCTAGTGCGAAAAGTTGTTTTATGAATATCCGCTTCCTAGATTCTAAGTTGATGATATCCGAACTTTAGATCAATCTTTGAAAAGACTTGGGCACCCTTGAATTGATCAACCAAGTCATCAATTCTAGACAAAGGATACCTGTTCTTAACAATGACCTTGTTTAACTGTCTATAGTCAATGCAAAGTATCAAAGAACTGTCCTTCTTCTTGACAAAGATTACCAAAGCACCCCAAGGTGATACACTAGGATGAATCAAACCTTTCTCCAAAATCTCCTCCAACTAAAATTTAAGTTCAACCAGCTCTTGAGTTGTCATCCTGTAAGGAGTCTTAGAAATTGGTTCCGTTCGTGGTACTAAATTGATCCGAAAATCAATTTCTCTTCTCAGAGGTATTCCCAAAATTTCTTCAACAAAAACATCCAAAAATTTCTGCAAGACTAGATGATCACGAGAAGAACCTTTATCCATGGAATCATCTAAGTCATTTACCATTATGGCAAACAAATTGCAGCCTTTTTGAGCACACCTTGCCAATTTCTTCGCAGAAATTATCCGCAAAGAGATGGGTCTGTTGATTCCAGCAATAACTCTAGTTGATCCAACATCATCCAAACAAGTGATTGCCTTATTCTTGCAATCCAAAATAGCTTGATGTTGTTCTAACCAATCCATTCCCAAAACTATGTCATAAAATCCTAAAGGTATAACCCTAAGGTTCGCTGAAGTAGTAAAAGGTTTCATTTGAATCTTACAGTCAGGAGCAACTATATAAGCGTTCACCCTAGAACCTGACGCTAACTACACTTGCCATCTATTCCTTGCCTTAACCATAGGAATTCCACTATATGCAACTAAATTAGAAGAAATAAATGAATTTGTAGCTCTAGAGTCAAATAAAATAGATACTTTCATACCTTGAGTATTACCTTGAGCTTCAATAACTGTGTTCTGATGTTCGACTTGCTTCTAATCTAGGGTAGCAAAAACATGGTGGTTCTTGGTAGAATCACCAACTGTCACTTCAAACCTAGCTGGCTTGGGTCCAACCTTTGGCTTGTCCCAATTAGGGCACTAAGACTAGTAATGACCTATTTGACCACAATGATAACACTCAATAGATTTCTAGAATCCCATATTCTGACTAGAAAGGTTAGGAGATGGATTATTACTCTGCACACTCTGAGGTGGTTGAGATGGTCTAGGCCATTCTGAACCCTTGGAATTCTTATCAAACTTCCTCTTCTTGAATTTCCCAATAGAAAATCCTGATTTTGAACTATTCTAAGGAGGCTTTTGATTCTTACTAACATTCAGGGTAGGTAGATCCATGCTGGTTTTGTATGAAGTCTCATGATAGCTAGACTTCATCTCAATCAACTTTGCTTGCTCCAAAGCTTCCTGCATAGACACAGGTCTAAAAGTTCTCACTTCCTCCCTGATCTTGGCCATAAGCCCCCTGATCAAATGTTGTATCATGGCTTTATCATTTTTTTCCCAACCAAAAAAAATTTTAAGCTCGTAGAACCTACGTTCATAAGCTTCCATGGTAGAGCTAGACTGCATAATCTAAAAGAACTCCTCTGCACGGGCCTGACGCCAATATTCTAACATGAACCTCTCCTTGAAATGCTCTATAAAGAGCTCCCAAGTAACTAAAGAGATATCAATGCCAAGATTCTCCAACTCCTGTTCCCACCACAAAGAACCAAATCCCCTCAAATGCATAACCATCCATCTTACTTTCACGTTACTCAAGTAATAGTGTAAGATAAAGCACTGCTCAATATTCAATAGCCAAGCCTCTGCTACTGTACCTTGTTCCATACCATAAAATAGCGGCCCTTTTACCTTGGAAAGATCTTGGAACTGAGCTCTAGCCACTGGATCATCCTCTATAGGAAGGTTAATACCCTGCACAAGAGGTATCCACACATTGGCACCCGCACTAGGAATCTAGTTGTTAGTCTTAATATTATCGAGACGTTCCAATATCCGTTAAAGTACCATAGCTTGATCTGCCTGATTATCTTGGTTGTTTCCAACCCCAGCATTCTGATCAAACTGATCATCCCCAACATTTCTTTGGTGCCTAGGACATCTACCATGGCCCCTGCCCCTACCTCTGCCTCTGCAAGCAAGATTATCTTCAGGGATGTCGCGACCCCAAGTTCCTCTAGTAACGGGAGGCATGATAACAACCTAAAACAATTAACTGATAATAACACATCGAAGATGAGAAAAACCCTAAAACCCATGAGTCTTGGTTAATCTAAACCTTTCTTTGATACCAAATGTAATGCCACACTAGACATAAGAAATAAATAAAGAAACAAAGAACAATTTTTATTTTTTTTTATACAATACCACTTAAACCAAGTACAAGATAAATGAATAATTCACTTTCAATTCATAAATCTCATAACAAATGATGATATCATCCATAAAATTTTCATCATAACTCTTATACATATAGAGTACAATACAATAACGAAGAATGATATCCTTCTTAACATCTATGTCCAACATATGGACCGTATAAGAATAGATTCTGTTCCAAGATAAAACTTCAACAGTAATCTTTTAGCTATCAGCTAATCACCTTGAAGCACCTGAAAACACACACCATTGCCATACAACATAAAGAGGGCTCAATATACACTGAGTTAAAAAAAAATGTAATCCACCTACATAAATGTTAGCATAAACATTCACACAACCATAATGCAGATATCTGTTCCATTTAACATAGTGCAACTCAAAATCTAATATGCAAGAAGTAAACATTTTCTAAACAATGCATAATTAAACTCGCACTAAGAATAACCTATAAATGATTCATATATATATTGAGGTGTCATCACTATGGTGCTAAGGTTCTGCATCCAAAATTGGTATGCTCATAGTTAGCTCAAAGCGGAAATCTCTTTATACTCATCAAATGATGTAATAGAGTTTTGCCCTGTTCTCCGTACTCAACCATCTAGGTTCAAGCCATAGGTAAGGCCTTTTAACTTTACTTATGTATTTAACCCACTCGGTTTATTTTAGTGTTTTCATCGTATTAAATAACTAAATAGGATTAACCAAATTCAGCCACCCCGATATATATTCATCATAGCTATTCTTACAAATCACATCAAACAGATATTCTAAGAATGTATATACAAAGGATAACAGACCAGTTAACAACATAATAATCCATTCCTTATCCAACTATAACTCATCTTATTCTGTCGATTTCAAAAGTAAATTCTAGGTCATTATAGCAACAAGAATGGAATCTATAATATTAAGTTTACATAAATATAATTAAACTGTTGTACCAGCTTAATAATACTTATATATCTTAATACTATAAAATCAATTTCAACTGTTTTAATCAACCAGATTTAACTTCCAGAATGACTAAGATTACAAAATTCAAATGCATATGATATGTTTACCTAGAATGAAGTTTCATCATTCATATATCATAAGTAACTCTTCTCCCATTTGATACAGATTTGAATTGATAAAAATAATAGAACGCATTATAATAATGAAAGAATTCTATTTCTTGTAATCTTTATTTCAAAATCATCATAAGAAAAATGCTATTGAAATATTCTTAGTAAAATCTATCATAATAGAATGATTTCCTTATTTCTAAGTTCAATCAAAGATTCAACAGAAGATCATATATATAATGATACTGTATACTTAATTTCAATTTCCAAAATTCCAATTTCCATCCACAATCATGTATCAGGGTCTTAAAATAAAACCTCACAACATAATTAAACAAATGAAATCTTGTCTTAGCAAAATAATTATTCCATTTTAACTAAAATACACACATCATTATTTAACTCATCTTAATTTCAGTATTTCATACTGTAACAGCTAACCTCTAATATTTTTCTATCACAAGAAATGGTTAATAGAATACCACTGTTCTTTTTCCATCGTAGCACATGATAACCCTTAAGATCTTAAATCTAAAATACCCTTTAAATATATAATACTATTCATTTCAACAGAGAATCGAATGATATCAGATAAGTATAACTTCAATAATGGTTTCATGTAAAACTTATATAACAAAATGTCATCAGTATCGAATAACAGTAATTCAAATGTTTCCACATAACCAAATAAAACCGATATTGTTATTGATCGATTGAGCCATGTTATAAATCAACTGGCATCGACTATTTCCACATATATACTTTCTTAAATTTCCTTGGTATATTTAAAAACTTAAAATGCCGCTATGACCTTGACTGGGTTGCAGACTCCAATCAATAGTTCAATACTCCATATGCTAATCTTTCTAAATTAAAAGGAACTTTATGTTAAGATCAGATCTCTAAATTTCAAAATGATAATTCGTTACTCTACACCTAAATGTATTTGTTTTTCCAACTTGGATTCAGATTTTCCTTTAAGCTTTTGCGCAGAGTTACCCGCAAACCTTTTGACAAAATGCTTGAGTCACAATTTCCTCATATACGTGTTTAACACCATGACTATTTTTAATTTTTAAAACAATGATTTAACACAACAATCATGACTAACTTCCATTTATTCTGAAAGAAATAACATTTTGCCCAATTCACATGACAATAGGAAATTATGTTTGTGCCCGCAGACATCAAGCATATTGTTTGACAAAATATAATACAATAATGAATATAGAGGTATGGTATTCACTAACACATCACAACAAAAATTGATAACAACATATTTTGATACATATTTCTATAGTATGAAACAATAAACCCAAATGCAAACTCTATTTTTAAAGCCACGACTCCATACCCATACTCAAGCATGGGAATATACAAAATTTGATAGTATACATGCCAACCTTGCATACTTCCATTCTTAGGTATTGACTTCAACCCTTAGATCTGAACAACTATATCATTCATATGCTACAAAATCAAATGCAGTATAAACAACAATAAGTGAGTAGGGTTAGAAATGCCCCTACGTGAGATTCAGCAAACAAATATGCTCAACACAAAGCTCTATAATGAAACTTGATGACAAAGCCCTAGAAACCAAATCAAAACCACACTTTCCAAATGCTGTAATTGGAAAACTTGCATGTAACCTCAGAACAAATGAACCGGATAAAAAAAATGAAGCAAAATATCTTGATCTAAGCTTCATAACCGCATTTATCCTCATTGGAAAGTACTTCCTTCCAACTAAACCCTTTCATAATGTCGATTCTTTAGCAACAAAACACAAGTGTTCTACCAAATAGTGCAAAGAAGCCAATTCTCGGCATAGCTACCGCAGAACTGAATTCGCAATGTAATGGCCGGTCATTTCACTATTACATGATAAACATGCATTGAATACATAACCCATGTTACAGAGCTGTGTATACGGCAGTCTTATTGCCACCACCATATTAGTTTTAAAATAATGCAATTATACCTCTTTTTAAGCATTTTGAAACCCATCAATTAAGCAAAACAATATTTAATCAACCCTTTACACACAAGTGAATTAAAGCCATGAAACAAAACTAACTTAGGGTAAGATAAAACTAGAAATATTAAACCCCTTTTAAAATGTTTGCATACACCATATGCCAAATTCACCTTAAAGAAAGTAATTGATCTTTTAACAATTTAAACATATATACAAAGACAATTCAACCTCATGAAAGCATTTGATACCTTAATATCATGCATTTTCATATGCAAGTTTCAATCCTTAATTCTTAAATTAAGAACTTTTAATCACTAAATCCTTCTATGACATCTAATTACTACAACCAGTAATGTCGATTTTATAAAACCACTCAATTAATCATAATTATAATAACTATCAAAAATATTATACCTTGATAGTAATAATAAATTAAAATCATAAGTCATCTGTCAAACTAAATAAAGTATTACTGATACTAAAAACATATCCAACAAACGTTTCATGTTCTGCTAAACAGAATAAAACTGAGTTCTGACAAATAAATCAACATTTCAAACTGAAAGAAACTTAATATCCACTAAGTCCTAGAAGAAGAAAAACAATAGTAGTGGTCAAGCATGACATTGGATATCTTGTAATAGCATCAATAAAATTATTTGTGATCTTGATTGGTCCATTCTCCTACCATAACTCCATATCATGAATTTGTCCTAGCACAACCTTGATCCATTCAAATTTGAAATTTCTTGTAAAATCTAGGGCACACATTAACCCTTTCTTCTCAAAAATCTTGAATTCATCCTTTAGTACTCCTTCATTACACAATTTTTGATATGCCAAATGTATTTCATAATTTCCCACTTCAAGAAAATTTCACATATAAAAGCTTTGTACATAATGAATCATAATAAACTTAGGTGGTATCAATGATAATAGACCCATTGAACAACCTTTCATAGAAATTTTAGGAATAGCACAATATTTAGGTGGAGGACAAGTGTCATTGTTCACCAATTGAACATTGCTTACCTCTTCTCTTTGGTTCTTTTCCATTGATGATGATGATGATGATGAAATTTTAGCATTAGGGTTTTGATATTCTTCTTTTTGAACAACTTGACACAACTAAAAATCAATATTCAATCACACTTCAACAACAACTTTTCTTTATATCACCTTATAATTTGTTTCTTAGTTTGCTTAAATCACTTGAGCTCTAAAATTTGAATGCAAGGTGTGTATAATGCTTTTAAATTTTTTATATACACCTTCATTCATTCAAATTAAGGCTCTCATAAATTTTGTGTCCTCTATTAGGTGAAATCCAATTATTGTTATGCTTTAACTCAATCTCCACTATATAGCTCAATCAATAACATCTAACTTGGCCTACACATCTATTTGGTTGTTTAAATATTCAGTCCCTATTGCAATGCTTAGTTAATATAGACATAATTATTGATTCTCAACACCCAATAATGTAAGTGATTCCATCACACTAACCTTTCCATAAATCTTGTTTTAATGCATCTTTTCTGATGTAGATATGAACTTTAGCACAATTTATGTCAAGAACTGATGTAAGATATGTCATTAAATATGTAGTTCCCTACATAACTTTCATAATTAGTTTGAGGTAGTGTGATTACCTTCTCCGTTGTATTGGGTGATCTCAACTTTATTTATTTCACCACTTCTAGCTTCTACATTTTTCTTCCATGTTTGGTTGATCTCTTTCATTGTTTATTAGTAGAATTGATCTCTTTTTAAAATGAAATTTGGTCCATTTTTCTTCTAAGATTAGTTGAATGATCCATAAATGGTCTTGTCAATATTTTTCCAATCATAAAATTGACAAGTCCATGTTGAGGTTGCAATTTGTATGCATGTCTTGGTCAAAAGTTACCCCCATAATTAGCCAATAGGTTTGTCAAAATCTCAACAAACTTTGGTCAAAATGTCCACCCCATGTTCATGATTACATCCTAGTTAGTGATTGTATCAAATTTTTGATGAAGCTTGATTAAAATGTTGACATTCATGCAACTAGGATGCTAAGTCCATGACAACATCTTGGTTGACATGTTTGTCAAAATTTTAACAAATATAAATTATTTTTAGAAAAAAGGAAATGTGTGGCTAACCCTCATTAGTGGGGGACCCACCCAATATTCCAATATTTTCTCTATTCTAGATTGTAGCGTAAGGATTTTAAAAATGTTAGAGAAACTTCCTTGAGTCCAATTTGTCAATGTTGCACTTATGCCACTATAATTCTTGATGACTCTTTTATAAAATTGCCAAAAAATACTAACTTGCTATAAAATAGTTTATTCTTTTTATTATTAATAAATATCTTTATACTCTAAGTATTTGAAGTACTATCTTCAAATGTTGTACATGCTCCTTTAAGGAATTACCAAAGATTAAGATATCATCAAAATAGACTATCATAAATTTCTTTCTTTGCATTCTAAAAACCCAATTTATAATTGAAGGAAAGGTAGTTGGTGTGTTGGATAGTCTAAATAGCATCCCCTCACTCAAACAACCCATCCTAAGATTTGAAAATACTTTTCCACACATCACCTTATCAAATCCAAATTTGATGATAGCCCCTTCTAAGGTCATTTTAGAGAAGATCTTAATACTAAAAAAATAATTTGATAAGTCATCCATTATATTTAATGGATAATGATACTTCATTGTGATATTGTTAATGGATTTGGAATCTATACGAAGTCTTCACTTCTATCCCTTCTTGGGGAAGAGTAGAGAAGGCATGGCACACAAAATTGTACTTTCACTCACAAATCCTCTTTCCAATAATTTTGTATCTCTTGATTCTCTAGATGACTCATAATCTAAGCTAATTATTTAGAAGTTTGGATCCATGAATTAGGTCAAGTTTGTGATTAATTCCAATTGAATGAAGATAAAGATAGCTAAGGTGATTCCATGTCTGGTCCTATTAAGATAACTCAAGAGAATACTTGCAATAGATATATGAAATGATTTTTGTTTGTTTTGTTTCTATCTTATTTTTCTTATTTTTCTATCAATGTTGGGCTTTAGTGTTATATATATTACAATTTTATTGTAAAGATCTCCAAGGCCTCTTAAAAAATTGTTTTCCCACAATGAAAAAAATGTCTAGACATAAGTGTAAAAATAACTATGAACAAAATACATATTCCATATATCAAGTGATGAAAATATAAAGACTAAATGACTCATGAAACTTATTTGAATATGAACTTCTCTAATTAGAACAATGCTATATTCATATCAATTTCTCCACACTTAAATGATTCAATTTCTCCAATTCATGAAAATCATTGTCATGTATTAATTAACATATTCAAACTTGTTAATCCAAAAGATGAAATAGAGTATTTTTAGTTATGAAAATGAGGTTATAGAGCAATATTGGATAGTGGATCTTTTTGCACTGATGTCTTCACTTATCAAGCACTAATTAATACTATTTTAACCTTTTGGTCAAAAATTAATAAAGAAACATCTTTTCAACCAATTTTCATGTAAACCAAATACCTAATAAAACTGAGATATGGGTCAATGAGTTTCACTGAAAAACTATATAGCTGAATCTTGATGGCAATATCACAATGATTTTCAATTTTTTTGAAAAAGATGATTGCAATTTTTCCCTCTTCTTTGGCTTCCCTCTTACCCATCATTTTTTAAGGGGAAACAATAATTTTACTTAGATGAGTCTCATCCTTGAGTGGAAAATCATTTGACTATAGTTTCCAAGAAGAGTAATGTTGACCATTCTTGTTTGCATCTCATTATCAAAAGGGGTGGAGAACATTAATCTTACAAAGCTAATGTAACACTTGAAATTTTATTATAGTGTTCATCAACTGGAGTAGGAAGAATATGGAAAACTCAAAATGAATAAATGAATGAGAAAAATACACAAACTTTTACGTAACACAATCAACTATCAGGATGAAATAGGAAAATACAATACCTATCAACTATTTCTAGTCTTCTTAGTGTCTAGAAAATGAGTTTTCAATGACTGTCAAATCAATGGAGAATACAATAACTATATAAGAATTGATCTTCTGTGATATGATTATATAAGCTAGGAAGAAGAATACTCATCTAGTAGTGATATCACATATGACAACAAATTTGAGGAGCAAAGAACAAATCATGACTAACTGTGAACAATCAACTATGCAGGTGGAAACAGATATATAAGGAGGTTGAAGTCATTCATTTATGGAGATAGACTTATACTTCTTACATTTTATGCAGATTTATTCAATGATACTTTCTTTATCAACAAATTCAGTTGCAACATCTAAAACCATGTTTAAATTATAATTAGGAACCATGTTTCTATAAACAATAATAAATAAAAAGACATAGTTTGAGTTAAGAAAGGAAACTTTCTACAATATATTATTGAAGGTTAATTGTTCCTAATTTTCCTCACCACAACATACATTTATGTGTAACAAGTTGAAGAATTAAGTATAATTATTGATTGAAGGGAGTCTTCTATGATTGAATTACAAAATCAATCTTACCTATTTCCTTTTCAATGTTCCTAATATGTCCCATCAATCATAGAAGGTGGTATTGCTTTAATGTAATAGTAACTACAACAATTACCAAAATACCAATAAAGAGAACCATAGTAGAATTACAAAAAACTTATCTAGTATATCTCAATGTGATAATTTTCATATATAAAGGATTTAATCTCAGTGTCAAAATACAAACTAGATCTTTGCAAGAGGAATTGTGTAGATTTGATGCATTCAAGAAGAAAATACTTACACAAAATGAAGTTGAATCATGCCATACAAGTTGAGTATTGTCCCTTCCAATTTTTTATTTGGTATTTTCTTGACAATGACACATTCAAAATTCATTTATGAGAAAAGACCTAGAATGAATTAAATTGATTAATTAATGAAGATATGTTAGTTCAAGCTTCACATGGTTTCGAGAATACTTTAATATTCTATACTTAAAAAGTCCAACCATGTAAAGGTAGAATCTCATTTGGTCTCACCCCTCTCCTCCTAAAATCAATCTAAATTACCCATTAACATATAATTACATACTTCATTCATTCATTCATCCATTTATGAACTATAACATTCAATCAATACAATCATACAACATTCATTAATACAAAACACTAATCAAGAATTCATTAACACATACCAATATCAATTAACATGACATAATATTTAATATTAATACACAAAATTCATATATAATTACTTAAAATAACATTCTTTCATTATCTAACAATGTTTTTCAAACAAGGTTTATCAAAGATCATTTGAAAAAATCATTTATGTTTTAAATTTTCTTAGATATCTTAAGGAAAAGGATGATAGGAGCATCAATATCTTCCTCATTATCCTCCTCTTGTGGTTGTAATGTCAAATTATGATGCTTCCTCCTATTTTGAGGAGCATGAGGTTGTTGTACTAAAGCGGGTCTGCTGCAAGAACAAGTAAATGGGTTAAATTCACATAATTTTCTTTTATTGTTACAAGTATTTCATTAACTAGTATTACATAACATGAACTTTTCCTTATCTAAAAATTTCACATCACGTACAATAATATTTTGAGCAATTTCTACCTCAATATGTTGAACACTTAAAAAATGCTTCACTCATTCACCATGATGTTCAATATGCTCTAAAATATTCAAAAGAATATTACATGACCAATTTCAATTGAAGATGTTAAATTCTATTAATAATTACATCATTTATTTCCAATAGAAAATTAATACCTTCACCATGGTGGTGCACATCATGGCCTTCATTCTATGATAGGATTTGAAGGTTGTGGTGAAATATCATGTGCATTGTTATCATTGTTTGATATATAAAACAAAAATAGTCAATTTATGTTCAAAATTAATATCAAACATGAAATTTATCAACTATTCAATTTGATATACTTTTCATTTTAACAATACTTATGTCTCATATGGTTCACCTGATTCTTTGGTATGGCTTTCAAATTCTAGGCATAAGCATGCAACCATGACTTTATAGCCTTGCTTCAATACAATTTTTTGTCTTCATCCATGGACTCTACATTGAATTTTGTGCCCTATATTTTTTTTCTTAATATTGTCAATTTTACATGTATAATTTTATTAAACAATTTTTGTCAACCTTACATAAAAGGAATTGATATAAAATTCCATTACTACTATTTACAAGTTGAGAGTGAAGTTTCATATAGCCGCCAGAGCAAGTTTGTGTTGGCCAACCTTTTTTACTCTCACTTTTGTAGCTTTTGACATGTCCTGCAATATATGAAAAGTTTAAAATATGTTAGATTATATAAATACAAAGACCACTAATTAGTGCATCATTACATTCTACTTAATACTATCATGACATATCTTCTTTTCCCATCTTCTGGTTGAATTCATCTACCCTTTAACCTATTCTCTTTTGCATCTCCCATTATTTCATTCTACTCCACTAGTGGAATCATAGGAGGATGCTTGTACTTTGGGTTATCCTCTAAAGCCCTTATAGTCTTTATATGTTTGGATTCTTTACTAATAATTATGACACTGCCAAAAATATTATTTCCAATGAGGTCCTCTAAAGATTTAATGAGCTGATTTTTTGAGTTAGAACCCTGTTCATTCCACCTTTTTTGAAAGAGAAAAAGTTTTAGATACATAATTTTAATATAGTATAATAAATAGAAAAAAATAAATTTTTTTTACCAATGATATGAATCTATGTACCTTTTATGTAAGGTGGGCACAAATAGCTTCAATGTCATTTTAAAAAGAGTATCATAAAAAATATCGTTTCCTACAAAAACATAATGGGATTATCAGTCCAAAATGATTTATGTATAAGTAAACTATAGTTACACTATAAATAATATAATAATTTTAAAGCACCTATGAGCTTTGGTACTTTTAATGGAAACATAGTTTTCTTGTTCAACAAAAATGACCCCACAAGCAAACCAGTACTAGTAATACAAGCTAATGCAATAAATGGTTAAGCTTTACTAGTACTAATCTATGTTCATGTATTAGTTGTAGGTGTATCTATTAGTACACAAAATGGGTTTATGAGTACAAAATGCACCCAAGAAAAAAATCAATGCATGATTAGCACATAAAAAAATACATAAAAACAAGGTTTTACCACTTGTAGTTGGTACAAGAAAAGATGTCTACAAGCTCCTTGTTACCAACAATATAGTCAACAATATCATAGTGGTCATCAAAGGAAATGTCCACACTTCATCATGAGATGAAGAATACATTATTATCAAAGAAATTTGCAATGGCTAAAGATCAAATGGGGTACTAGAAGCATCCCAAACATAAGTTGAGTCAATAATGCATTCAAATGTTAAATGAATGGTTAAAGGTTCAAGGATTAGTTAAATGAAATTTGTGGGCTACAATCCTCACCACATTGACCACATTTTATAGGTGTAAAAAAATCTTGTATGAAGTACACATCATATTTTAGATTGTCATGCCCAAAATATGAGGTCAAAAACACACAATTTTTTTTTTTTGAACTATGATTCAATAAGATAATATGGTCGAAAAGGATTTTATATGTTTAAATATAATGGAACTAATCGTTTGAGTAGTTTAAAATCCAGATAACCATAGGTAATTTGAAGATAGATGCAAGTTCAGCATTGATATAGAAAGGTGACAACTCATTTTGAAACATATCATAAAAGAGATAGATTGGGTGAACTTAATGTTCTAGAAAAAAAACAATTAATTAAATTAAATGACTAATTCCATTAACTAAAGTCCTAATCCTTCAATTGATTTAATAATTCCTTAAAAATATTACCTCCTAAGGATGACAATAGATTAGCACAACAACTTATTCGATACGTCAAATGACCTACTAACTAAAAAGACATCTATCTCTTAATTACATAACCTTGTTAACATCAAGTTAATTATGATCAACATACCACTAACCTTATAATGAACTAATTTGCTATTCCCTACCATTAACTTAATAACTTGAATTGACATTACAAATTTAATCATTTACTTTAGGCTTAATATCATTAATTAACCTCTTTCAACTTCATTCACCCTGATCCATAACCTATCCTAAACCAAATTTATCAATTACTAGAATACTAACATTAAGAGGATTTAGAACTCTAGGAGATCAATTAAATTTACTATACCACTCATGCTAAGTACATTTAAAATAATAATAATAATAATAATCCAAAATCTAAACTAGCCTTAGATATACACATACAATAGAGGTAAACTTTATTATACTAGCTATATTTTAATTTAGAATCATCTCCAATGTACTTATAACAATCTAATCTATATTAATCTACCATTTACAATTAAATTTGAAGACTAGAATTTTTTTTCAATTAAATCTATAAGAAAATCTAACTTTATTAAAAACTATCGTAAATCTAAGTCCACATTAATAATGCCAATCTTAAAATAAACCTAACAAATCTCACAATTATAAAACTAATTAATAACATAAAATAAAACACAACTATAACAAAAGATAACTAAATTAATGCTAAACTAAATCTTAACTATCATAACTTTGAACTAATCAAAATTTATAACTAACAAAAAGAAACTTATAACTAAATAACATAATTCTATACACTAAACTGAACTAACTAAAAACTTAACACTGACCTAAACCAATTAAAAGAAAACTAACTATCCTCTCACTAACTTACTCCCCCCCCCCCTTGTTCTCACCAAAATGCCTTTCCCTCACGTCACATCTATCACATATTGCCCACATCTCTCAAGGGAAAATTTGATGCACTCTAGGAGGGGATAAAAAGGCTATAGCTAATTAAATGGGGCATAGACCAGCCTATATTCAACAACTACCATACTAAATCCATGTTCAACTTGACAAGTGGGCATGTGCATAGAAAAAACCTCTTTTTTGGCTAGCACCAAGAAAGCAAAAAGGTGGATGGATGAGTTGTCTATGCCTAGCATGGGTACTACAAGGTTTAGGTGCCATTAATATATGATGTAAGACACACTCAAAACTCCCTATCAACCCCATTTTCTGGTATGCTATCCTGATAGCACCGCCATCACCAAAGCAAGCAAGCTCCTCAAGTTGAGCGCCTAGGAAGAGAGTGAGGACGGTTAAAAAAAAAGGTTGATGGGAATTGTAATAAATGTATAAAGTTTATTTGGTGAGTTTTAGATTAGAGATATGGATAATTATATTTCTTTTCTTTTTTTTGGCATTCTTATTTGTTTTGACAAAACCCTTTTTTTTTTCTTATATACTTAAAGAATTTTATAATGAAATTGTAAGGAATCAAATGAGAATATACTCTACTACTTCAATGAATTAAACTTTGTCTCTCATACATATTCCAGAGAGCTAAACGCTCCTAGGAGTGTTCATTTTTTTTGTCAAGCTATTTTTGTTTTGGTGTCAACTTTTGTCTTGCAAACTAATTTTACAACAGGAGGTGTATATTTTTTTTTTAAAAAAATTGGATTCACCATTTGCATAGACTAACAAGATGATTGAACAATCTATTCTATCAACAATGAGAGATTTATTGTATCTCCTAATACATATGAAATTGGATTGAATTTTCAACATAACAAAATTCTTCCTTAACATAATTAAAACTTCAAAATTGCATAATTGAGGAACATCATCATTCATTCTATCCTTTGTTGCACATATCTAGGAACTGAATTAACATAAGGTACAATGCAAGAAAGCTACTTGATCTTTTCTCTTTTATTAATTAACTTGGTTCAAGGCTCCATCAGGAAAGAACCATTAAGAAAACCTAACATCTTACATCAAAATTTAAAATATATTTTTACATAAGGTTACAATTCAAATGAAATCTCTTTTTGGTCCTTCACAAGAGGTCTTTTCCAATATCTTCAATGCGCCAAGGGAACCATGGAGAGACAAGAACCAACATGGAGGTAAAACAACATAATATGATGAACAATTCAAGCATGCATTCCAAACCCAATTTTGTACAATAGGTTCAACATTGAACCAAAATAGGGGGGAGGTGGATTTTCTCAATAGGAGATGTCAATCACCATACCATAACATAGCCTTTTTGGGGCTAATAATTCAAGAACTTCCATTCTTCTACAAATGCCCTTTCGAGGCCAATATAACAAGGGTATTCATTCCTTCCCTTCTTCAAGAATTCAAATTTTCATACAAGGTATGGGATGACAAGTAGGGGCCCATACACCCTACCCTCTTTCCCTCCTCTCACCATGAGAGGAGACTCTACACTATTGAGGTCCAACTAAGGCCCTTCCCCCATACATGGCCACTTCTTCCCTATCCAAGGGTGAGTGATGCCAAAAAAATCCCCATGAAATCCCCTCAAAAACAAACATCAAGGCAAGCATAAGAATAACATCAAGAACAAGTTAAGATCCCTCCAAATCAACCCCAACACACAAGCAAGCAATACAAAGAACAATACAAGGCCTTATGCATGATTCAAGCATGAACACCATGAAGAAACAATTGAAAAGAGTGAAGAACTCCTACCTTCACAAAAAGTTATGGCAAAATGGTAGGTTGAGAAGAGCTTTTCCTTTTCTTCCTTCAATCTTCAAACTTTCTCCAAAACTAGAGATTGGGTAACAACCTCAAAACTACTCCAAATTGCCTCTAAGTATGATCCTTAACTCAACTAGGCTTCAAGTAACCTCAAGATGGAGTTTTGAGTCACCAACTCAAGTAGGAGACTATCAATTTTCGAAATCAACCAAAAATAGGGTTTTTGAGTGACCCTAAAAGTCAACCAAAGAGACTAAGGGGTTGGAAAGTGCTCCCCACCCATATCCTTACCCCTAGGGTACTTAAATTTAATGTTTTTAAACCTTAAAGATTTAATAGGAAACAAACCAAGGCTAGGAGAATAGTAAGACCAATTAACAACCTTCAAAGGAAGACAATGCAAAGATAACACAAATTAACAAGGGGTTTTAATTCCATCTTTCCATTGAGTTTCCTAACTAAATTTCCTGCACACTCATTGCACACATCAATAGTTCAAGAAACGCATGTATGTATATATATATATATATATATATATATATATATATATATATATATATATGTATGTATATATATATGTATATATATATACATATGTATATATACATACATATATATATATGTATGTATATATATGTATGTATATATATGTACATATATATATATGTATACATATACATATATATGTATATATGTATACATATGTATACATATATATATATGTATATGTATATGTATATATATACATATACATATACATATACATATACATATACATATACATATACATATATATATATATATGTATACATATACATATACATATATATATATATATATGTATACATATACATATATACATATATATGTATATGTATACATATATATATATGTATATGTATATGTATACATATATATATATATATACATATATATATATATATATATATATATATATATATATATATATATATATATATATATATATATACATACATGTGTGTGTGTGTGTGTGTGTAAGATTACGTATCAAGAAATTTATGTAATTTAAAACATCTATTTTTCTACAAATCAATTGTTTATCTCATTCTATTCATCAAAATTGAAAAAATCAAAGTGTTAGTCTTGCATTCATTCACTTCATCATCGTACATGTTCCTAAAGCATTAAATGATGAAAATAAAATATCTAAAAGTAAAGAATCACACATCATAAATAGCATAATAATGTTCAATGCATCAAATAATGATCTGACATATCGAGTTCCGAGTATCAAAATAATAAAGTACCAACTAAGCTATGATGGGTCAGGGTGAGGTCTCAAATAGATCATGATTCATAAGGTAGTATAACATATACAATTTTTATATTGTTTAAGATTAATTATTGCTCACCTTCACACAATTGACTTTATGTATCAATTCGTCTTTGAGTTCCTTTGTCTCATCAATTTTTTTTTGTTCTAGGACAAGGCTAAGAATTTCTTTACTATATTTATTTATCGTTTGAGTAGCAATGAAGACAAGGTCAACACTATATGTGATGTTGTCTAAAAATGCCTCCTCAATTTTAGATTGCATTTGATTTGCAAACATTTTTTATTTTCCCTATTAATAAGTATCAAGTTGTGACATCAATGTCAATAGAATTATATTAAAATAACTCCAAATTCATAAAGAAAACAATGTAATAATATAACATTTTGTTTCTATATAATTTATACAATTACACTAATTTAGGTGTGCCTTTTCTAAATATGGTGTGAGGAACATCCCCGCCTATGCCTTGTGGTGGATCCATGTTGCCCTATAACAAAAATTAGTAATTCTTAGTAATCAGCAATGAAATGAAAGTAATAGACTTACAAATAAAAATTATTAATAAAATAGTAGATTGTATATTGGAGTCAATATTAATTGGAGGCAATTGGTTTAATGTTATACTTACCAATCCCATAATAGTGATTTTTTTTTTAATCTACACAATTCAACTTGTAATCTATCAGAAGCTCTTCCCTTACACTTACTGATTTTATCACACATACAAAAAAAATGATTTCCCTCACATGCCTCAAATATACAATTTAACTGCTTATTAGTTGACACTGGTTGAGAACTATTTTTAAAAACTATGATATTCCCTATTGCTTTTGGCCTTCATACATCAATATAGACAATGAGCCTTTTGCTTTGATCATTTTCTTTGCATTGTATACAATTTGCTGACAATGCATACCTACATATACTTTTTTTTATTGCATAATCAATCCACATCCAATTATTGTAATTGTAACAATGTCCTACATACTCCATCAATTCAATAACTTTATTATAATTGACCTTTATTTCATCAATAGAAAATGTGCCCAAACCATGTAATGAAGCTGGAGCTATGCAATATATCCTTTCATTAATAGAAAAATCAGTGTTAATTGGAGGTACTTCCTTGGGTACCCATTCTTTTTGAAGATGTGTGTACCGTAAGGGAACCTTCGTATCACCTTTAGTCTCATTATCATAAGAACATGACCCCCCACCCCCGCCCCCGCCCCCCTCAACAAGGAAAAATTGTATTAATTTCTTGAATTTTCTTCTAATCTTTTGATCTCTAGTTTGTGATGCCCAAAATACAGGACAAAAACACACAAAATTTGTATTATTAAATAATCCACTAAGTTTCATATATGGTTGACTACAACTTACATGACTAATAGGGTTTTGATATACTTGATAAATTTTGTTTTTCAAGTTAGAGTATAGGTATGTTGAAAGATAGATCTAGGATTCCCTAATAATACCTTAACACTTTATTTTAGTGGTTTTAACAAATGGTGTAGGATTTAATTATTCATTATTTATTTGATCTCAATATTTACTTATATTACTTTAATCCATATACTAAATCTACCACTTTTATTTTCTTAAATAATACTTAAATATTCAAAAGTGAAATGTCATTTACCACTTAATTAAATGGATATAAATAACTAGAATATGAAATAATAACACTTTAAACCATAATCCTACTCCATAAGAAAACTTATCCAAACATTCATATATTTTCATTTAAAGCAATGATACCCTTGCATGCTCCAAACATTAAATTTAATTAAACCCATAATCCATTAATCTTAATTAATTTAACTATTAACCATTAAAATCCTATTCAAAAAGATTACTAACTAAATAAAAATATTAATACCCTTAACTAATATAATATTAATATTGAAACAAAATAACTTACTAATTCTAACAAAAAAAATTCTAACATTAAAACATCCTAACATACTCTAATTTGTTTTTACATAAATTAACTTTAGACTTAAATAAAAATAAAAATCTATTTTCAAAAATACTAACTACTAACTTATACTTAATACTTACTAACTAAACTTTTAAAAAATTATTAAAACAAATAACAAACTAACTAATTTCTAATTACTAACATATTCTACACATCTATCAACTATCCTAACCCTTACTAACTTTAACCATCCTTAAACCCCACTAACTAACCTTAACTACCTCCTAAAACCTCCCTAACCCCCACCTAACCCCTTTCCCACACCTCCCAAGACACCCACGTGGTCCAAATGGGCTTGGGCACTTTCTTATATTGTAGACCTTGTTCCCCCTTAGGATGTATGCCAAGTATGAAAGGAGGTGCAAGTAAGAAGGGAAGTCAACCAAGACTCCCTCAACCAATCACATCAAAGTATGGGGAGGTGACTAGAATTAAAGGCTTTTATGCCAAAACATCATTAAGCAACATCCTCAACCCATTTTCCAATCACATGACAAGAACAAAGGTGGGATTCAACACATCAGGTAAGGGGAGAAATAAAGGTAAGTTTGTGAAGAGATAGGATAGAGTATGTCATGCCCAAATTTTCTTGAATAAGACACACACATACACACACATTTACATTATAATATTCAAATTCTTGGAAATAATTTAATTAAAATATATTCATAGTATTGAAATGTCCTTTCAAATGATACAATCATAATTGGATCCTTACATCAATTTACAAATTACAAGAAGATCTACTTCTGATCTTTTACAAAACATAACTTTTACAAATGTTCATAATAAATCATCTTCAAAACTCCAACAAAAAGTGAAAATATTCTAATATTTTCCTTCAACACACACCCAATTAGAAATCTTGTAAAAAAAAACCCTATAAACCATGGAGAGCTCACCTTCCAGCCTAGGTCTCTAAGAAACCACCCACTAAGCTGGCAGAACCAAGACCAATCGGGTAACAATCAATCACACACACACACACACACACACACATCAACAATACAAGATACAACATTTAACATACCTTTTTAGCTTACATAGTAGGTTACTAGAGGAACCAATAAAATGGGTGAAGGTGTGCCTAAAATCCCAAGGAGAAGCCAAATACAAAAAACCAAATCTACCTTTACAAGGCATGCAAAATAAATACCAACTCTCACAAAAATTTCTCCCCTTATCACCCCCAAAGTGCATAACAAGGTACTGGCATATGCAGCCCATAGTACATGCTTATCCCTCTTCCTTCTAGGGAAGAGACTTTGCACTCAAGGGAATAGGCCTATCTAACCCCTTCAACTTGAAGGGCACTTCTTCCCTCCTGAGGGTAAGTGATGTCCTTGCACACCCAATACATCATACTCTCAAAATCAAATAAAAATAAGGCAAAAGAAATTCATTCACACCCAGCAATATAACATGAAATAATGAACACACCCATATGCATCTATAGAGAAATTTACACATCTTATATTCAGAGAGAAAAACATAAAATAATACAACACATAATTTCCAAAACATGGCAAAAGCTCCAACCTTTCTCTAAGCTATGCTAAATGAGCAGATTTGAGAAGAGCCCTCTATCCTTTGTTGATCCAATCTCTAAAACTAGAGAGTGGGTGAATGCCAACTCTATCTTCCCATTTCCCTCTAAAAGATAAACATTCATATTTTTTCTCCATCATAAAAGAGAACAAACACTTTAACTCCACCTAAGGTTCCCTATTTGATTGAAATTATCAACTCACTAAAGATAAGGTGGGAATTTTGGGTAAGTTTTCTTCCATTTTTGCAATACTTAAGAAATGAGATTTTACAACTATTAGAAAAGAGATTTTAACTCTTGTAAAGAGAAAATTAAAACCCTTACATATAGTACTAATATGTAGGTAACTTAATTTCACTAAAAGAACACTCAAAGACTCAAACAAAGCCCTCTAAAGTCACCCTAAACTTGAAATCCGAAAAATAATTTAATTATAAATCTTCATAAGATATTTTATGCAAGGGGATGAAAACTTAAACATTTCTAACTAGTGAGGCATAAGGTTGGGGGTCTTTTGCCAATGACTCAACCTAACTTGCCACTAAACACATAACAACACAAGTGTCAAATGACACTATAAATATACATTTAACATTATGAGTGGAAAATCAATTTTCACAAAAATGAATCTAATCTAAAAAATTCATTCACATTATGTTCACAAAGTAAAATACTTAACAATGAGGTTAAGATCTCTTCATTATATCTAACTTTGGTAATCTCAATTAATACAAGGGTATAGTCTTGGTTCTCCATTTTACCATGGATATTTCCTACACACTCAAACCACATATTAGTAGTCCAAGATAAATAAAACATATGCATATATAAATCTTCAATCAATTCTATATTTATAATTAAATCAAAACATAAGGCATTTCTCAATTGAATAACATTTTTCCATTTCTAACCATTGTGCATATATAACACAATCATTATTGAACTAAACATGACATGACTCTTTTGCACATTTCATGATTTTCATACACATATACAATCCATCTAACATTTATATTCAAACATAATTTCCTACTCATTAATAAAATAACCAACCAAGTACATGAATGTAACTAATCATCAAGCATCATAAATAAATTCTAACATCATAAATGATTATGATAAAATTAAGTGTTCCATAGTATCAAATAGTCTGAGTAACAGTCCAAATTAGTCTAACATATAACAAGGTCTCAAATATAAAATATCTGCAATGCAAAATATAATTTATCTAAAATGTAAATAAACTACTATGATATGCTATGATAAAGTATCTAAAATGAAAATAAACCACTATGATATGCTATGATGGGCTAGGGTGAGGCCTCACATCCTCCCCCTCTAAGCATGAACCTCCTCCTAGAGTTTATTAAAGAGGTATGGATATTAAGCTCTCATCTATGTTGTGTCCTCCCATGTAGTCATGAACTCATCATAACAATCCCACTAGACTCTAACCTAGTCCAGGTTCCCTGCCTTGAAGTGTTAGGATTTGTCAGTCCAAAATATGAATGGGATCCAGAGCTATGTGTTTATATGACTCCACCTATAAAGCACACCAATCTATAATTTGAGACTTATCCTAAATATACTTCCTTAATACTAAAACATGAAACACATCATGGACACATGATAGGCCAGGTGGAAAAGTTAAATGTTAGACAGCTGGTCCTATCTTCTCTCGTATCTCAAATAGTCCAACAAATTGAGGTGCCAACTTAGAACTCTTTCCAAAATGGATCGGGCTCTTGTGCAAACACACTCTTAGAAAAACTCTATCACCAACTATGTACTCTTTGTCTTCCCTCTTAGCATCAACATACTTTTTCTATCTATCTTGAGCCTCCTTAAGATGTTTCCTAATCAAATCAACTTGCTACTCCATGTCTCTGACTAACTGTGATCCAATGGATACTCTATCCTCAATCCTATCCCAACTCAAAGGAGTCTTGCAAGGTCTAGCATATAAGGCTTGATAAGGAGGCATGTCTATAGAAGTATGATGGCTATTATTATAGACAAAATCCACAAGATGAAGGTACTCCTCCCACTTGACCTCATGGTCCATCACATACATTCGCAACATATTGTCTAATACATGATTAACCCTTTATGTTTGTCCATCAGTCTGAGGGTGATATGCTATACTAAAATTAAGACTAGTACCCAAAGTTGTTTGAAGCTCACTCCAAAATGAAGATGTGAATAGAGAGTCTCAATTAGAAATGATCTTACGAGGGATGCCATGAAGTTTGAAAATGTCTTATAAGAACACTTGCACTACTTTTGGTGTTATAAATGTTGTACAAATAGGTGAGAAGTGGGAAACCTTATTCAATGTATCAAATGTCACCAAGATAGCTTCATGATGATGAGAAGACATGGGAAGGCCAACAATAAAATCAATAGATATCACATCCTACTACCACATAGGTATCTCATGAAACTATAAAAGTCCACCTAGATGGCTATGCTTTGTCTTCACTCTCTGACATTCAAGACATTTAGCAATAATATTGGCAATCTGTACCCTCATCCCAAGCTAGAAATACAGCTGTCTCAAGTTTGAATGTAACTTTTTGACACCACGATGTACTATATTAGGTGCTCAATGATCCTCTAAAATGATGAACTCTTGTAATCCACCTAAAGAAGATACATAAATGCATCCTCTATGACATAGAAGACCATTAGGCTCTAAAGAATAGTCTACAAATTTTCCCACTAGGGGTCTTTGAGAATGTGCAATCTGACAAATCTCTACATAAAACTTATCCTCAGGAAAATTCATATGATGTGCTCTTTCAAATATGTGGTAGTAGTCATGGAAGATATCATATGTCATCTCATACTCAAAGCATCTACAACCACATTCTCCTTGCCCTTGATGTAATGAACATCAAAATCATACTCACATAAGAACTTCATCCATCTTCTCTACCTAGCATTAAGGTTTGGTTGTGAGAAGATGTATTACAAACTATGATGATCTAAATGAAGCTCAAAATGGTGGCCTAAGAGAAAATGTTGCCATCTTACTAGAGCATGAACTACTGCTACAAGCTCTAGGTATTGAGTAGGAAAATTTAGCTTGTGAGTCTTAAGCTTCCTAGACTTATATGCAATAACTCAACCATCCTACATAAGAACTACTCCTATGTCATCCAATGAAGAATCTATACACACAAAAAAATCCCTTGATGGGTCAGGTACTGCAAGTATTGGTGCAATAGTAAGAGCTATCTTGAGCTCTTAGAAGGCTCTTTCACACTTCTCTATCCAGTTGTACTAACCTAGAAAAACTTGCAACAAAGTGTCTATAATAGCCAACCAATCCCATGAAACTCCTCAACTCTATGACATTGGTTGGTGCTGGCCATTCCATAATAGCTTGAATCTTAGATGGGTCTACTAAGGTCCCATCACCTATAACAATATGGCCTAGATAATGTATCTCAGGTTTGAAGAGGGCACACTTTTTCAAACTACCATACAACTGATTCTCCCTCAAAAGTTGAAGTACCTATCTCAAATGCTCCTCATGCTCCTTCTCATCTCAAGAATGAATCAGAATGTCATCAAGAAACACTACCACAAATTTATCTAGAAATGTACAGAATACCCCATTCATAAGACTCGTAAATACAGCTGGAGCATTCATGAGGCCAAATGGCACTATAGTAAACTCATAGTGGCCATACATCATACAAAAGCAGTCTTGTGGATATCACTCTCTACTATCTACAACTAATGATAACTTGACTTAAGATCTATCTTTGAGAAGATACGAGCACCCTTTAGCTGATCAAAAAGGTCATCAATCCTAAGTATTAGGTATTGGTTCTAATGGTTACTTTATTTAGCTATCGATAGTCGATACACAACCTAAGTGATTCATCCTTTTTCTTCATAAAGATGACTGGTGCACCCCAAGGTGACACACTAGGAAAAATATGCCCTTTTTCCAAGGGCTCTTCTAACTATATCTTGAGCTCATTGAGCTCCTATGTGGTCATCTTGTATGGTGTCCTAGAAATAGGCTTAGCTCCTAGCACAAGATCAATGTGGAAATCAACAACTCTAAGTGGAGGCATACTAGGAAGCTCTAAGGGAAAAACATTTGCAAACTCTTACAAGATAGGAAAATCATCAAGGGAAGTCTCCTTCTCAAAATCCTCATCCCTGACACTAATAGTAATGGAAAATAATTGACATCCCTTACATAGGCACTACTTTAGCTACATAATAGATATCATACAAAGAGATATGGGCCTCTATACTCCAAAAAGCACTATGGAAGTGTCATGACTATCAACACATTCTACCCTCTTCTGTCTACAATTCATCTAGGCATTATGAGCATAAAGCCAATCCATGCCAAGAACTACATCATAGGTACCCAAAGTGGTAATGCAAAGATCAGCCATGGTAGTCATGTCTCCAATCTTAATCTCATAGTCACAAACCAAGGAATAAACTAACATTCTAGCACCTGAGGCTAACTTTACTCCCAATTGAACTCTAGTCTAATTGCCACTAGCCTACAATGCTTCACCACTAATGGAGATATGAAAGAATCAGTAGCTCCAAAATCAAATAGAATAGAGACTCAACTACCCTGTATCATACCTATAGCTTCAATAACTGTGGCCTAATGCTCTTCCTAACAATTATCAACTGCTACAAATACTTTGTGAGATCTGTCCATGTCACCTACTATGGGCTCTGAAATGTCATGCCCAAATTTTCTTGAACAAGACACATGCATACACACACACTTACATTATAATTTTCAATTTTAGTTCTTGGAAACAATTAAAGAAAATTAAAATTAAAATATATTCATAGTATTGAAAAGTCCTTTCAAATGATAAAATCATAATTGGACACACATCTAATTAGAAAGCCTATACAAAACAACTTTTTAAACCATGGAGAGCTCACCTCCCATCCTAGGTCTCTAAGAGACCACTCACCAAGCTGGGAGAACCAAGGCCAACTAGGTAACAATCTCTCTCTCTCTCTCTCTCTCTCTCTCTCTCTCTCTCTCTCTCTCTCTCACACACACACACACACACACACACACATCAATAATACAAGATACAACATTTAACATTCCTTTTTAGCTCACACAGTAGGTTACTAGAGGAACCAATAAAATGGGTGAAGGTGTGCCTAAAACTCCAAGGAGAAGCCAAGTATAGAAAACCAAATATGCCATCACAAGGCATACAAAATAAATACCAACTCTCAGAAAATTTTTTCCCTTATCACCTCCAAAGTGCATAATAAGGTATTGACACATGCACCCCATACTACATACTTATCCCTCTTCCTTCTAGGGAAGAGAATCTGCACTTAGGGGAATATGCCCAACTAACCCTTCACCTCAAATGCCACTTGTTCCCTCTTGAGGGTGAGTGATTTCCTTCCACACCCATAACATCATACTCTCAAAATCAAATAAAAATAATCTAAAAGAAATTCATCCACACCCAATAATACAACATGAAAAAATGAACACACCCATATGCATCTGTAGAGAAATTTACACATCTTATATTCAGAGAGAAAAAAAAATACAACACATAATTTCTAAAACATGGCAAAATCTCCAACCTTTCTCCAAGCTATGGTAAATGACCCGATTTAAGAAGAGAAATCTCTATCTTCCCATTTCCCTCTTAAAGATAAATATTCCTAATTTTCTTCCATCATCAAAGAGAAAAAACACTTTAACTCCACCTAAGTTTCCCTATTTGGTTGGAATTATCAACTCATCAAAGATAAGGTGGGAATTTTGGGTAAGACTTCTTCCATTTTTACAATACATAAGAAATGAGACTTTACAAGTGTTAGAAAAGAGATTTTAACTCTAGTAAAGCCAAAATTAAAGCCCTTACATATAGTACTAATATGTACGTAACTTAATTTCACTAAAAGAACACTCTTAAGACTCAAACAAAGCCCTCTAAAGTCACCCTAAACTTGAATTCCAAAATTTAATTTAATAAAAAACCTTCATAAGATATTTTATGCAAGGGGATGAAAACTTAAACATTTCTAAATATTTTATCCATCTAACATTTATATTCAAACATAATTTCCTACTCATTAATAAAATAACCAACCAAGTACATGAATGTAACTAATCATCAAGCATCATAAATATGTTCTAACATCATAAATTATTACCATAAAATAAAGTGTCCCATAGTATCAAATAGTCTGAGTAATAGTCCAAAATAGTCCAACATATAACAAGGTCTCAAACATAAAGTATCTGCAATGCAAATATAAAGTATATAAAATGAAAATAAACTACTATGATATGCTATGATAAGGTATTTGAAATGAAAATAAACTGGTATGATATGCTATGATGGGCCAGGGTGAGGTCTCACAGAGGAGTTATTACAAAAGGATTTGTGGGTGAGACTTTAGGACAAGGTAAGATAGTCTTTATAATACATATTTATTATTATCATTATTTTGTTTTGTTTAATTAATTTATAATATTAATTTAAATAATAATAAAGGGTAATAAAAAGATCTAAAGGGAATATGCCCTATTGCAAATGGGATTTAAAATTCTCCCATACAAAAGGCAGAGAGCTTTTCGCTCTATGGGGATAAATTTTCTTTTTCTTAGGTCTCATTCATTTTTCTAAGTGTAGATTTTTAAGTTTATTTAGTTAACCAAGGGGGACAATTTTTTTTCGAATAGATTTATAGCATAGAGTTTAGTGCTTATGTTCAATCATTTAATAGACTTATACAATAATCACAAAAATACAAATGAAGTACCAATCATATCATCAAATTTTCTTAACTTAGTTTGGTAATGAATTGCATAACTTCATATATATCATCATTTTATCTAATTAAAATTAATCAAATAAATACAAATTTGAACAATAAGAATGCCACAAGAAAGGTAAAACATCATTGCAACCATTTTCTAATAAACATATGCATATAAATTTAATAATATGGAATATCATAAGAAAGGAAAATACTACATTTTTTTATTCAATCATCTGATTCAAGGACTCCCTCGGGAAAGAACTAGGGCAGAAAACCTGAGATTGTAATTTTTTCAAAGGTAAGATTAACAATAACATATTTACAATAGGACCATTATCTCAAGGAGCAATCTCCCAACACATTTTAATTTAAATAACAACTTTGAGTTTTTATTTCGCTCCATAACAAGGTAGCCACTACAAAATCTATAATTTCATCAAGGTAATCATGGAGAGAATGAAACTAACTAGGAGACAAATAGATTTAACACAATGACACATTTAACTTAGTCACTCCCAACCTAGGTTTTCACAATAGGTTCATCATTGAACCAAACTAGGGAGAAGGTGTGTTGGGACTCAAAATTGAAGCCTAATTTTGAGTGCCATTGAGAAATTCAAGCCCCATGAATGTTGCATGTGTACCTAGCTATCCATTTGAGGCCTAAGAGGTGCTCAATTTTTCTAAACAATGCATTCAGTGTGTCTACTTGTGCCATGATGTTAAATTGACATTCTTAGCCATTTTGTGAAGTCCTATTTTCTGTAATTTCCAAATCTACATTTTTGCTGAAGTGTCAAACAACAACAAGAAGCCTAGTTTGCATTTGAATATCTTTAACCCAAAAATGTTTTATGGCCCACCACTTGTGGAATGTATAATGTCCATAATAGAGAACCTATGTTTTAGATTTTGAGTCATTTTCACTCTATTTGACTAGGTTTTGAATCTCTCAAAGTTGGTAGTTTATTGTTTTCATGCATTTGCAAATTGTGCAAAATTCTAGAAGGCCTTGTTTGACCTATCATAACTTTTCACTAGTTGACCAAAATGAGAAATTTTCTTTTGCGTTGCATTTTAGAGGTTAGAGAAATGTTATGTTTCAAGTGTGAGCTTATGACAAATCTGTTTGATTAGTTTTCAAAGGCAATTCTAAATGCAATTTCTAACTTTTTACTAGTGTCATGAAATATATATTGATCAATACCCCTATTCATGATGTCATAACTTGAAATATGAGATAGATGAAATCAAATGGATTGTACCATGATGTTGTCCTTTGAAAATAATTCAAGTGTGCCAATTTTCAAGCCCTAACAAATCCATTTGCACACTTTCCCAGGTCCATTCCATTTGCAAAAATCACTTTTCTACCATTGTTTCTAGTCAAAGGTGAGGGAGCAGCAAGGGCTGAAAACAAGTGAAGGGGATTTATCCCACATTCATTATGTGGTGAAGCTTTTATATCTTCAAATACCCTAGCACGAGATAGCTAAATGTCTTCAAAGATGCATTGGCTCAGAGACTTGCATCTCATATGTGGAGGGGCCTACTAGGGTGAAAGTTAAAATATTTTGGCTTGCCTAAACTTAATGACCAAGCCGTGTGAGTGAAAAGAAAAATTCAAAGCTCTATAGGGTTACAACCACTGTATGGTTGGGAGAGCCAAATTGCAATGCTCTGATCCTACAACTTAAGATGTCACAGAATTTGAAGTGCCCTGTGTGGGTGTAAAGCAATTTTTATGGGCTCACGATGATACGCATGTGTATGAGCATAAAGGGGAGCATAAATGGAGTTTGTGTATGAGCGTAAAGGAAAATTGAAGGGGTCCCAATGCTATGGGATGTTTAATAAGCTCATGCTTCCCGTATGTACATAAAGAAAATTTTGAAAACCCTCTGGTGCTACGAAAAATTGGAGATGGAGGAAATAAATACATTAATTAATATTTCAAATGTTATGACCAATAGAAAATTTACAAGTGGCAAGAGTGATGAAAATTAAGATATAAAATCAAGTTCAAGTTCTCCAATGCATCATGTTTTTCAAAAGGATGAAAAATTTAAATGAATTTCAAAGTTTTATATAGTCTAACTATATAAAAAAAAAAATCATTTTCATTTTAATGCTTTGTTCATAGTCCAGGCCTAAATTTTTCAAACTACTACCAAAGGGACAATTTTTGTCCAAAATAGGCACTATAATATACTGTTGGAATCGAGAAGAAGTGAATTTTCCATTTTGGCAGTCAAATTTTGAGTAGGTTTTCACTAGTTTGAGTTATAAGAATTTTCTATTTTCTAGGGCATTCTCAATGGAACAGGCATAATTCATCATGGAGCATCAGAATTAGTTAGGAGGAAAACATTGATGTTTTTTAAAGCATAAAATGAATTTAGGAATGTTTGCATTCCTTTAAGAGGTCATTTTAACTAATTTTTATTGTTTTGATTAAGTAAAAGTAGGCTTTAAAGGACCTGAAACCTATACAACAACAATTTTATGGAAACAAGCAAGAGAAAAGAACTATAGAGAAAAGAAACCAAGACCAAGCATGAAATAGACCTCAGACAACAAAAAGAGGTCATAGATAATAGTGCTGGAAAAAATAGCAAAAGTCCAACAAAGGAATAACAACCGACCAGCTAAGGAGTATTGATCAGATTCATAGCCTAGTCCACCAAAGAATGCATGGTTTCAATAGTAGCTTTGACCTCATCTTTCCTACTAGTTTCCTCAATCTTCTTCAAATGGGCCCGGGTATGCATACTTGGTCCTTGAGAATTAGCCCCTAAAGGAGAATCCTGGTCTTTACCTACCTCATTCTTCTTCAGGAAGGTAGAAACATTTTCCACCATCTGCTTAAGCTATTTGTCCATGTTGCCCAGTTCGAATTCAAGTTTTGACACCTTCCCCCGGACACTGCTAATATCCTTGTCCATAACCCTTTGTTTATCTTCCATCATAGGAATCTTATGCATCAAATTTTTAACTTCTTCAGCATTTCCTATGACCTCTAAGGGCTTGTCAATATTTTTTCCTAGGGTTCTTTCCCCTCTAGCTGTTTTGGATAATTGTTCCATTTCCTTGTTTAGCAGAAACATTTTATGTTTTAAGATGCCAATGTCCTTCTAAATAGAGCCCAGGTCGCCAAAGATACCTTTGTAAAACCCTAAACCACTATCACCCCTATCAAATTTAGATCCCTACTCATCAATATCAGCATCAAAATCATCTTTAACTTTCTTAGCATTTTTATTGTCCTAATATCACCCAAGCTTCCTTTTCCTCTCCAAGCATTGAGCCAAAGGTTCATCATTAGAATGCATAGACACTCTCTCATCTAGACAAACCTTGCCTTTACCTTTACTATCTCCCTTCTTTTTGATGTTCTCACAAAAAATTTCTTCAACAAAATCACTTTCCCTCTCCCAATTAGAATCCTCCTTCTTAGTATTCTTCTTCTTTTTCTTTTTTCTACCACCAAAACCAATTTTAGGGCTAGCCAGACCTCCTTCAACCTCATCTTGTGTATCAGAGTCATAACCTTTTTCTTGAATACTCCCTTTAGTATCTTGATCTTCCACTTTAAAATTCCTTGGTTTTTGGATTTTTTTAGATTTGAGCACATTCATGATCCAAACCATAAGTCCTTCATGACATACATGTTCCCCAGTTGGGTCACATTGAATGGCTTGAGTAGAAATGGCAAGAGATTGCAATAGGTAGGAAGGAAAATTCACCCTAATATTATGTTGAAAATGGTTTGCAAGAATAAAGTGATAACCATACAATTTGGTATATCTACCATCCAAAGTTAAATATTCCATAATGACAAATAAAAAAAACTGCCATGGACTAGACACAGAAGCTGGGTTAAAGTAAGAAGTACCTATCTTAACCAGACAATTTCTTTCCTGTTTGGTCTCGACAAAGTCATCAATTGCCTTGTCTGATATCTTCCTTTCCCTATAGAAATTCATCTCGTCCAAATCCAACCTAGTAGCCTCTACAATGGTCTCAACTATAACCTCCATCTTTTGATTCTCGACCAAAATTGAGCCATCCTTTCAAGATTTTACAAATAGGTGCATGATAGCAGGATTATTTCCTTTAAGTCTCTCCATGTAGCCAGTAAAATTGTCACACTTAAGGATATCCCAAACCTTTGGTTTATTCTTCCATTATGCACAACTAGGTAGTTCGACCCATTTCTACTTCCCCCCATAATCTCTACAACAGACACCCTAATTAACTCTGACTAAGAAACCCCAAACTCTCTACAAGATGAAGCTTTGCTTTCCTCACACTGAAGAACCCCAATCACCCTGCAATCACCACAACATAAACACTGATAGAAAGAAGTAACCCATAATCCATGTGAGCTGCCCACATTTCCAAAAATAATTGCCCACTTCACTACAAAGAGTTAAAAATCATAATTCCCTGATAGCATCATTATTAAAAGATGTTTGTTGGGATTTCAACTTGTCATGCTTGACAAATTTGTAGCCATCAATAGGTAAAGTGGCATATGAATCCATATTTTTTTTATCATTATAACACACCACATTGGAAGCCCAATCAACTAAGCCATTTGCTTCCCTATAATTATGGGAAATAATGCAATTTTGAAAAGAATTAATAATATCTCCAGCCTTAGATATAATATTACTAATATTCCATGATGGTGGGTATATCTTCTTTAAACAATTTGTAATGTTGAGGGAATCACTTTCAATCAAAATATTTACCAAATTCAAGTATTTGGCATACATAAGACCATAAAGAGAAGCTGAGGCTTCCACAATGTGATTGGGTTGACACCCCAAAGTTATAGCCATACCACCAACAAAATTATCATTAGAATTCCTAATCACCACTCCACAACTAGTAGTGCCAAGGTTCCCTTTCAAGGTCCCATCAAAGTTCAACTTAAACCAATTAGTCGGAGGACAATCCCATCTAGTACTTTCCCTTGGGTTAGGATCCTTTGTATCCAGAATGAGGCTCCTAATATTCCAATTATTCATCACCCCCACATCCCAATCATTAGAAGGTTCTTGTCCCTTACCGCAAATTTTGATATATTCATGCAGAAGGACCTTGATTTTATGGAAAACTTGAATAGAGTTGGATTCCACTCCTCTAAATATCCTATCATTACATTCTTTCTAGACCCCCCAGCAAAGATAAAGAAGTATAAAATCCCATAATTTAATAATCAGAGGGTTCTTAGAAGGAGCTTTCTAAGACAAAAAGAACAACTGGATAGTGGCATGAGGGACCCAGTCCATATTCATTAAGTTCTAAATTTTATCCCAAACCTTAGTAGTAAAAGGGCAATGGAGCATTAAATGATCCATCGATTCCTCATCATTCTTACAAAGAACACACCAATTAACAATGAAGAATCCCTTTTTCTTGAGATTGTCAAGGGTTAAATTTTTTTTTTTTAAAAGAATCCAAAAAAAGTTATTAATTTTAGGATTCATACCTTTTACCCAAGCCATTGCCCAACAGGGAACCTCATAATCTTCAAAAGAATTAGCAAAAGCTAACGAAGTAGAGTACACACCACTAGGATCCTTCTTCCAAATCAGAACATCATCGTCATGGTTCAAATAATAAGCATTCAAGTATTTAGTGAGCTTAGCAAGATTCAAATCCATGCTAAGAAGATTCATCCATCAGTCATTCTTCTAGTAATCACTAACCAGAGTACCAAACTAAGTCTTGTATTGCTCCATAAACCCATTCCATCTTGGATCCTCATAGAAGGGGTTAATCCAAAATCAAAAATATCTTCCCAAAAAAGTATCTTCAAACCATTTCCAACCTTCCATTTGGCTCCTTTCCTTAAAATGTGTTTAAATTTCTAAGCATTCTTCCAAATCTGAGATCCCCCTTGATCAAAATCAGAAAGAAGGAAATGTTGAAAATCAAAGTTATTCCAATTATATTTATAATCCCAAATATTCCTCCATTCCCTCTCTTCCTTATGCCATCTCCAAAGAAGTTTAGCCAATTAAAGTTCATTCATAAAAGAAATCCTACGAAGCCCAAGCTTGTCGTTCCCCTTGGGAATGCAAACATTCTCCTAACCAATAAGAGGAAGTCTCTTTTTACTCTCCATACCTATCCACAAAAAAGTTTTTTGTATTTTCTCGATAGCAAGTGTAAACTTTCTCGAGAATTTAAAGACACTCAAAGCATAGAGCAACACACTTTGGAGGATAGATTTCAAAACAATGACCTTTCCAGCCTAACTAAGGAGGGATCCCTTCTAGCCAACAATTTTCAAGTGAATCTTGTCAATCAGAGAGTTCCAAACATTATCAAGGGGAGATAAACCCAAAGGTAGCCCCAAATAAGATCCAAGTAAGGTTCCACTTTCACACCCAATAATCCTTTTAATCTTTAATTGTCTAGCCTCACTAACATTAATAAAATAAATCACAATTTTGTTCCACTTAATGGTTTGGCCAGAAGCATCCCCATAGTCAGTCAAAGCCTTCTTAATATTCCTAGCATTTCTCATCGAGGCCTCCCCCATGACAATATAATCATCCACAAATTGCTGATGCAAGCACACTAGAGCAGAGGAAGAAGGGCTAAGACCAACACAGTCTCCTTTAGCAACCATACTATTAATAAATCTTCCCAAGCATTTAGCCAAGATAATAAAAAGAATAGGAGAGATTGGGTCTCCCTGTCTAAGGCCCCTAGAGGCCTTAAAAAAGGAGGAAGGGGAGCCATTAACTAGAATAGAAAATCAAGTTGAAGAGATAAGCATAAAGATAATATCCTTGAATCTCTTATTAAAGCCAAACACTTCTAAACACCTAAGGAGGAAGTTCTTGTCAACTCTATCATACGCTTTAGAGAGATGAAGCTTAAGAAGAAACCCTTCCTTCTTAGATGCCACAAGAGAATGGATGTTTTCATGAACCGTTATTATGGAATCCAAGATCTTCCTACCAGGAACAAAGCCATTTTTCTGACCAAAAATAATAGTTGGAAGAATTGAGAGAATTCTGATAGTCGAAACTTTGGAAATAATCTTATAAAAAGAATTGCATAAACTGATAGGCCTAAATTGATCCAAACTATAAACACCTAGCTTCTTAGAAATAAGGGCAATGAAGGTCCCATTTAACACTCTAAGGATGTTTCTTTAACCAAAAAATTTCTTAACACCATTACAAACATCAAGATCAATGATATGCCAATATTTATGAAAGAACAAGTGGGGAAAACCATCAGGACCAGGGGCCTTATCACCCTCAAAAGAAAAAAATCCTAAGAAATATCATCCAAAGAGGGAATGGAAGTCAATACTAAGTTCTAAGCTTTAGAAATGTAGGAAGGAATATTCTCCAGTAACATTTGTTTCTTCTCCATATTCAGGTTTGGGTCACACTACAACAAGCTACCAAAGAACACCATGGCCTCCCTTTTAATGACATCTTCATTATTAGTCATAACATCAATCATCATGAATTTGGATATTCTATTAGCCATCCTATGCTTCAAGGTATTCATATGAAATAACTTGGTGTTTATGTCACCTTCTTTAAGAAAAACTTTTCGGAAACACTATCTCCAAAAGGTCTCCTCCTTAGAAATGAGATCATGAAGTTTAACTAATTTAGTGCTCTCCTCTTCCCTAGAGATCATCTAATAACCATCAGCTTGAATCTTATTTTGAATTTCTTTAAGCTCCTCCAATATATTGGTTTTTTTCTCAAAAATATTACCAAAAGTAGTTTTATTCCAAATTTTAATGTGTTTCTTGACATTTTTTAGTTTGGTTGCCACTTTAAACATAGTTGTACCCTCGACATCAATATTCCACCACTCCTAAATGAGGTTCTCCAAACTAGGATGAAGGGTCCACATTTTTTCAAATTTGAAAGGGAAATTATCTTTAAAACTAAAAGGGTTAGCAGAAAAGAAAATTGGAAAGTGATCAGAGCCCACCCAAACCTGAGCATTAAGAGAGCATTTAAACTTCAAAATCCATTCATTGCTAATATGGACCCAATCCATTCTAACCTGAATAAGATCCTTACCAGCTCTTCTATTCATCCATGTATACTCAATACCATGTAAATCAAGATCATGAAGCATATGGGAGCCAATAAAGAGCATAAGATCTAATCTATTGTCCAAAATGGACTGATTACCTCCCCTTTTTTCAAATTCCTTTAGGGGGGTATTAAAATCCCCTACCACCAACCACTTATCCTCAGCAAAAAATCTTTGTTTGATTAGAAATTTCTTCCCATAGAGCTTGCCTTCTCCATTTAGTATTAGAGGCATAAACATTAGTGAGAACCCAACTAATTAGAATTAACAAAACTAATTTTTATCGTTGTCTTGGGTATAGATCTGGCATTAAAATTAGTTATTTGTTCAATCAAATATCTGAGATATTTTTGCATTTGGGAGGCCAAATAATGAGGATTTGATTTTGTAGTCGAAGGGAGAGATTAGAGAGACGTTTTTAACTTGTTGAGAAGGTTTTCCAAGTGGACACATGTTAGATGTAGATCAAATTTGGGAATTCACTCTTCTCCTATATCTTTCTTTCTCTCATCCATTATTATGGTTGGTTCTAAATTTTTGGAGAAAAACCACTTACTACTATGATACCATGTCTTGGTTCCAGTTTTGATATGTTCCCATCACTGTGACACCACATTTTCTTCAACAATTTCTCTTGTATGAACAATAGTAGTGAAGATAAATATAGATAGTTCAAATCTATTAGGTGTTTCTTTTTTTTAAATTTAGGCATATGAATGTATTATTTCAAGGAAACAATATAAAGAATAGCAAGTGTTTGAGTTTTCATTTTAGATTGTGTCTCCTTTCTGTTGTCATGTCCACAACACACACTCTATTCCTCATTAGAAATGGAGACCCCCTACTTTTTTCGACTCTCAGACTCATAATTTGAGAGTCGGGAGAAGAAAAGTTTTGTTAACATTAGAATTTTATAGTCAAAAATTGAAAAACCTCAATAATAATAACAATAATAATAATTTTTTAAAAATTAATTTAAACAAAAAAAATTAAATGAAAATTAAAAAAATTTTGCGCCATCATTGCTATGCACACCAATTTACATCGCGCGCACACCACCATTGGTTTTGCACACACAAATTTGTACCTCACATGCTATCATTGGTGCTATGTGTGCCACTTTGCATCATGTGCATGCCAATTGGTGCCATGTGCATGCTAATTTGCATCGCACACACCAATTTTCACTGTGTGTGCACCACCATTGGTGCCCATGTGCACGCCACCATTTGTGCCACCATATGTGCCACACGCACCACCTTCACTTCTCCTTGCACACAAGTGCCACACACCTTGTTGTGGCGCACTTCATCACATGTGCACCACCAAGCTCACTCTGCACAAGTGCCACACCTCCCATTCACCTCCAATTTTGTTTGGGTTTTTGAAGTTTTTTGTTCTGGTGTCATTAGGGTGTGTCTTAATTAAGTAATTTTATCTCTACAAACTAACATGTACTTCATTGTATAGGTAAAAATGGCATCAACTTTTCGAGGTCATAACTTTTGACCTATAGCTCAAAAGTCAAAACCATTTACACCATTGGAAAGAAGAATTGAAGATCTAATTTTAGTCCCTAAAATAGTGAGTCTTCAACTACCCAATTTTAGGGATTGACGAAGGTCTCAACTTGAAATTTTGAGTAGAAGACCTCTGAAAAATCCATATAAAAATTCCTAGAAAAACTTGTGAAAAAATATGAAAAAGTTTCAAACATTTGGTCATCTAGATCACTTGGTTTCTTGTTAAGAAGGATGGGGTAGTTTGAGAGAAGACAAAGGTCAAAGATATAGAGGTTGGACACATGAAGTAGAATATGTTCCTCAACCTATGCAACTATTAATGACTAGATTCAATGCAATGCCTTTGGATTTTAGATCGAAGAAGCATAAGGAGTTCAAGTTTATGAAAGTGATTGGCCATAAAGAGGGTATAAATCATCAAAAAGGGGTAAAGAATGTACACAAAAAGTGACCTAAAACCCCATCTGAGAAAAACCTAGAAACCATTTTCAAAATTGAGAATTTTGATTTTTTGGCAAATTGAGCTTCTAAGGTGCGCAAGTGCGCAGGTCCACAACTCCACATTTTCATGCAACTCTACATTTTCATTTAGCTCCATAGGTTTGCAACTCCATAGGTATGTAGCTCTACAATTTAGAGGTGCATCGATAGTTAACTGCTAGTTCCAAAAATAGCAATTTCCATGCATCAGGAGCACATTCTGACGATAGTTTAACTTCGACACACATCTAGTGAAAGACCAACTTCTATTTTTGGTGCCTCCATGCACTTCCACTTTGACTGATGTGTTCCTCCTACTTTTTCTCTCATGCTTTCTCTATTTTTGACTTGTAAGGGGCTCATACATCCAATAAATGAATAAAATATGGATGGAGTCCCTCTAAGCACCAGATTAATGGTTTTTTTTTATATATGTAGTTTGTTTTAATTTTTTAAATGAATTTTATTGCATGAAGATATCTCTCACTCTCAAAACAAATTGAAGAGATGATTTCTTATAAATACCCCATTGTAAAATGTAACAGGGGCCACCATTATTATGCAATAAAATTATGCTTTTGGTGCTCGTATTTGGAGTGTAGTCATTCTTGCCTGAATGTGTCATTGTTTTGTGGATTTTATTCATGAGATTGTGTTTGAACCAAAGGTATATTGTGTTTTTTTTGGTTTTGCAATCTCTTAACTCTAGTGTTTACTATAGATTTATGAATTCCACTAATGTAACGAGCTTGAGAAGAGATCACTCGATTGTGTCTACATAGCTTTTTGTCTCACATGAGTACACTTTCCATGGCCTTGTGATTTGATGAAGAGTGAAACATCATTCAATTTGTTAAAGATTCTCACTGACAATTGCATCAGTGGATTCTAGGAAGTGTAGCTCTTATTTTCATTGGTTTTCTATTGATTTCTTCAAAATTTTATCTTGCAATGAGTTGTCTTGTATAGCTTATGTCCATTTAAGAATTTTGATTTCAAGTTATTTCAATTTCATGTTATTTTCTTTTAGTTTCATTATTTTCCTTATTAAACCCCTGTTAGAATAGGACCTCATAGTAGCTACATTGTTAGAGTTACATTCATTGAAAAATAGAAAAATAGAAAAATATTATTCTTTTGGTGTGATATTTTGAGACAGCAAATAGATTTTACTTCGATTCTAAGATAAAAGAGTTTTAGAACCAATAAAGGCCTCATTGTGAACACTCACATCTATCTTCTACTGAGAAAATTTTGGTATGTCACAAGACAAATACTGAACCTTGGAGTGGATCCTTAAAAATATTTACTTTTCAAGAGAGGAATTACACAATAGATTCCTATCATTAACCTCGTGCAAAATGAATGCCCAACACTTTCTCAATGAATTTTCAATATTTTATGATTTTTGAACAAAGAGCCTAGGTCATAGTTGTAGTCCCTTAAGGTTGTATGTTGTTTCATTGATTCTTATAATTCAAGGAGTTATGTAAATGCTTTAGATAAATCAACAAGGTTGCAAGCTTATTGAGGAGGATATTAGGTAAGAATGAGATTTTGATTGAACATAGATGTCTCTTTACAAGGTGAATGGATAGATCAAATATCTAAATATATGAATAAGTATCAGGTATCCATATGTATGTGATTGATTCATGGAGTTTCCCAATAGATAAGGAATTGATTAGTTACAAGATCACTTGTTCATACTATTGTATATCAAGGGTTTTGTTGAATTCAACATTATTAATCAAATGTTTTTTGCACTGGTACCATATTCATTAAATTTGAGGTCCACCCACCTAGTTTTTACAGAGCCTGAAGTAGAAGAAGGGTCTAGCCTTATAGTTGGTGTGATGTCTGAAAAGATGTGTTAAGGATGCAATTTAGTTGCCCCTAGATATGTCTTGTTCTCATTCGGGTAATTGGAAACCTATAGCATTTTCAAACACCAACAAAATGGCAACTTTGCTTGGGATTGTATTGAATCTAAATGATAGAGAAACCTTGAGAATTTAAAAAGGAGATTCAATACAATAGGAGAAGTGCATGAAAAAGTTGTCAGAGTAAGTTCTCTTATGTGTTTTTCCAATTTTATTATTCAAAATGTCATGTACCCCAGTGTTGCTTTGTTTAGGACAACAATAGCTTTGATGGATTGAATGCAGATTGTGTTGTTGCTAAGTTTTATTTCTACTCAAGTCAAATAGTTGTATTTTTCAAAGTACTATTGCAAATTTAGAGTTAGAATTGTTTAAAGATGGTTTCTCTCTTCTAGGTGTTTAAAGTTTTGCAAATTCTACAAGTTAAAAATCTAGTTCAAATTTGTCATGTTATGAATCATGTTTTAAATCTTTCTCACAATTGTGAGTGGTGAATCTCTAAAAAGATCTCTTTACTAGTGTATATTAGTCCTATATAAATGCTTTCAAAGAGTTTTCAGCTTGGTAATGCAGATATGAAGTTTATGTTAAGTTTTAGGCATGGAAAGAGACTATATAAGTTCTTGACTAATGAGTTTCAAAGTGTTGATTTTCTATCGTAAGATTTTATGAATGATAAAAAGGAATCATAGTAGTGATTTCATCTTGCTCTCCTTAAAGAGATGGTGGCTTTGTAAGGATTAAATCAATGATGTGAGGAATTGAGATCAGCACCAGTGCCAAACCAGTAGATCAATGGTTTCAACATCAACACTTGAGGTATTTTATTTTTTCATGATGCTATTCTTGTCATGAAAGAAAGTGGCATATGTATTTTTTCTCCATCAAGTGATTTTCAGAACTCAGAGGAGGAGAATAGTTTAAAAAGTTTCATACACTTCATTGGATTGAGTTTTAGCTTGTTGTATTTAAGTTTGTGAAGTGTATTTGAAGAGAGTTACTTGGTAGAAGGTTGTATAGATCTGATGCAAATTGTGAATCTAAGATTTATTATGGGTGAATGAGTTTGAAATCTTTGAATAATGTCAAATTTTATTTCATCTAGTATGTAGCCTATCAATTAAATTGCTAGATCTATTTCTGCTAATCAGTATATGCCATTAAATTTCAATTGCATTCATGATTTCCCAAATTTCATTTCTAATGATGTTAGAAATAAATTGACTAAGTTTATTCAGAACCCTCTTGTTTTAGCTACTCATCATGTTGAGTTGTTCAGTGATTTGATGGGTAACTATGAGATTTCTCATGAGGACATGCATATGAAGTTATTTGTTCAAACTTTGGAAGATGATACTAGAGACTAGTTTTGTTTTCTACCAACATGTTCTATTTCATCTTGGGATGAGTTGCATTCCACCTTCATGGAGTAATTTGGAGAAAGGGTAAGCATATATGATTCTTATAATAATTTTTTAAGGATTGACATTGGGAATGGTGAACTTGTTCCTCAATTTAACATCATATTTGCAAGAGCTTTGAATAGATCCTTGAGAGTTATAGACCTAATTATCAATTGTGTCTAGCTATTTACTTTGATGCATTTTACAAGAAAATGAATTATCTACTAAGGGATAAAGAACCACAAACATTATATCAGGCTTTCATGACCACTAGGGATATTGAAAATAATTTGAAGTATGGATTGATTAGAGGTCATTTTTCTATGAATGATTTCTGGTATAATGGTTATGAAAGAAAAGTGGAACATAATGTTAATACTTTAATTCCAAATCAGAATATCAACACCCCTATTGTAATGTATAATCAAATTGAAATTTCAAATCAAAGTGTGTGTGTGTAGAGAAGAATGAGCCTATTGCAAATGGAGACACATATGTTCATGATGTTATAGTAGTAAGATGTATTTTAGACTTTGATAGTGTTGAGCATTGTGTTGATTTTACAAATTAAGGTTTAGTTATAGCAGTAAGTTCTTCTCATGATAATTTTATGTATGATGGTGTAAATAATGCTTCAAAATATGAAGTTGATGCACCTAGATATCGGTCTTTTGCAAGTGAGAAGGATGAGAGTTATGTCTCTGATTAGGAGTTTGATATTGCTAATCTGACATGCCATGGAGAGACCACACAAGATGAAGCATGTGAATCACATCTATCTTAGTCATAGTCAAAATAATATAGCACACATGTTTGTAATGTTTTAGTAGTGGATGATAAGGTGGATTCACTTGATCAGTTAGATATGCAAGAAATGATTTCTCTTATTCATAGATTGCATCGTGCTGAGAATTTTATAAAATCTAAAGTTGAAAGATATTCATCTCAAAATGAGAATGAAGAAGTTGAAATTCATGCTTCAAGTGATGACGATAAATTTGTTGAACTGATATATAATCAAGAGGCATCATACGAAGGAATGATGAGAGCGGTTACTCAAATCAAAGTGAAGAAAATGATAATACATGTTCATCTTCATACAAGTCGGATGCTGATTGGGAAGAAGAAAGAAATGACAATGTGAGTGCTCTTATGCAAGTGAAGGTATGAATTATTTTTCTGAATTTGAAAAGGAAAGTGCATCTCAATTTTTTCATTATACAAATCAATTAGTTAATGAGGAATTTGAGAGTGATTTGTCCTCAAGAAATGAAGATAAAGAAATGGTAAATTCAATTGATGTTAATAAATTTGAATATGAAGATCTTAAGGAAGGGTTGTCAAGTTCTCCTACATTAGACAATAAATTTGCAGCATGTAGTGAGGGGTTTAGGAATGAATCATGGTCTACCTGTAATTGTTGTCCTAAACAAGATAATGAAAAGAATGTAATTATGGATACTATATATTTGGTAGAAGAAATAGAAAGTGATTCTTCATATAGTTCTAACTTTTCTTCATACACTAAAAGTCTCCATGAGGATGAAATGGGTAGTGAATTTAAAGTGTATACTAATGCTTTATATGATGAAGGTTGTGATGATGAACAACCCATCTTTTGTCCAAATTTTCAAAGATGATCCCTACATGGAGTTATCAATCCATTGTTTGAAGAAGACATGGGAGTTTCAGATTTAGTTAGGCTAGATGCAAATAGTGATACACTATCATACTACTGTAACAAATTAGAATATTGTTCTTCCATATGTGATATTGAATTTTCTAATGATGTTACATTTTGTGAGCTTGAAGATGAGGTGTTTGATGGAGTTGTCTTTGAAGAGAAGCTGACACTTCATAGTATGTTTTATGATGATTCTTATGAGGTAAAAGCTAATCAACATTTCAATTGTGAAGATACAGTAGAAGGTCATGGAGTGATTTCAGATTTTGATGGCGATGTTATGTGTGAATATAAATCTAATTACTCATCTAAAACCTAGCTAGTAACATTTGAGGAGATGCAAAGTCAAGGTATGAGCGATATATATATATATATATATATATATATATAACTCATTTGATGAAGTCAAATATAAGGCCTTCGTATTCTTGATTCATGATGTTCATGAATCAATTTATAAAGATCAGTTTCAATTTGATTTTGATGTTCATGAGCATGTTGATGTTCTTTTTCATAGTGAGCAAGATGAAGAAAGTAATTCAAATTTTTATGTGCATTATGAGAGTGATTTTGTTTCACCCAATCTACTAATGAGAAGATCTAATGTATGTGGTGAAATTGATGTAAATGAAAGTTTTAGTTTACATAAAGAAGATGATAATGAGAATTAGGTGTATGAAAAAGGTAAACAATTTTGTTGAAGTTTGGTGGCCCAGGGCCATTGTTTGTACATAATAGAAGTACTTTCCCTATTTTCAATAAAGTTTTTCAAGAGAAGTCAAGTGTGTGGTATGCTTCATCCAGAGATCTAAATCCTTTTCATGCCTACAAGGGGCATGCATCCCTAGACAGAGCCACTATAGAGACTCAAAATCAAAGCCCTAATTTTGAGTACCATTGAGAAATTCAAGCCCCATGAATGCTTTTAAATACATGTGTACCTGACTATCCATTTGAGGCCTAAGAGGTGTTTAATGTTTCTAACACCATGCATTCAATGTGCCTACTTGTGCCATGAAGTTAAACTGACATTTTGAGCCATTTCATGAAGTCCTATTTTGTGTAATTTCCAAATCTGCATTTTTGTTGAAGTGTCAAATAGTGACAGGAAGCCTAGTTTGCCTTTCAATATCTTTAATCCAGCAATGTTTTATGGCTCACCACTTTGGGAATGTTAATAGAGAACCTATGTTTCAGATTTTGAGTCATTTTGACTCTGTTTGACTAGGTTTTGAATCTCTCAAAGTTGTTAGTTTATTTTTTTCATGCATTTGCAAATTGTGCAAAATTCTAGAAGACCCTGTTTGACCTATCATAACTTTTGACCAGTTGACCAAAATGAGAAATTTCCTTTTGCATTGTATTTTAGAGGTCAAAGAAATGTTATGTTTCATGTTTGAACTTATGAAAAATATGTTTGATCAATTTTCAAACACGATTCTAAATGTAATTTCTAACTTTTTGCTAGTGTCATGAAATGTAGATTGATCAATATCCTTGTTCATGATGTCATAACTTGAAATAAATGATAGGTGAGATCAAATAGATTGTACCATTTTTTTTCCTCTGAAAATACTTCAAGTGTGTCAATTTTCAAGCCTTGACAAATCTATTTGCACACTTTCTTAGATCCATTCCATTTGCAAAAACTACTTTTCTGCCATTGTTTCCAGTCTACAAATTTGAGTAGCCCACTTTGACTACTCGCCATTTGCACCCACAGAATTAATCATGATCTAAAATCATAGATTTATACTTTCCTCATGATAGCAAAACAAGGCCCCAATTTTTTTGCCCCCAAGTGTCAGTTTACGTAATTTTTAAAGCTGAATCTGAAAGGATTTTATGGTTTTCTAACTTGTTTGTTTGCAGGTGATTTTGAGTAAGCAACTTTGATAGTCAATATATTTTGACTAAGAATTTTTCATGAGACAAGATTTGATGGGGTACAAGTATGTAGAATAGAGAATCAATATGTTTGGTTTCAGAATCCAGTTAAGTGTTCACATAAGTTTTTAAAGCCAGTCAAAGGACCCTCTGGCACAAAGTTGACAAGTTGTAATAAAGTGATAAAAAATATTTAATGATCAATTAATGCTCAAATTTAAGTTTAATCAGTATCAGATTGATCAATAGGTTATCTTGCAATGTTATTCATTTGAAAACAAAAAAAAATTATTTGAACCCACTTTGGGCTTGACTAATTTTGAAAATTAAATAGACATTGTGGATTGAAATTTTGATGAGTATTATAATGGTTTCTTTTAATCATTATAGTTACTTAAAGTGACATGTAATTTTATATAAAATTTCACATGTATGCCGACTCTACACAAAGTTGAAAAGGCATAAGGCTTACAACATTGCATGTCATTGGAGAAGGTAATACCAAATGAATCAACAAATGATGCAAGGGGGAACATCCTCATTACAATAAAACCAATTAAGAACTAAGGAATGTGTCTCATGTAATAAAGTATCCAATTCTCAAGATGATTTTGAATCATGTCTTGCTAAAAAAAAACATGCCAAGGAGTTGTTGAAAACAAATAAAATGTGTTGAAGATCTATCAAAAGTTACAAAGAAAAAGAAAAGTTGGATGAATCTACATACTTGTCTCAACAGAAATCCAAGTTGGATGGTTCAAAGTTGAAATATATTATTGTTTCTTCTTCTTCTTTGGTGGAAATAGTGAAGTCTTTAGTATTACTTGATGCAAAATTTAGAGCAACTAGACAATATGTTTGTTGCTTGAATGATGATGTAAATGTTATCAATGTTCTTGATCAAAAGGATGTAAAAGATTCCTTTCACTTTTCTATACTTGAAACACAATATGAGGATGAATATGATGACTCTTTTGATGAGTTAGGCACAAGAGTTGCAAAGTCAAGAATTGAAGAAATAGAGAACTTGGATTATAGGTTTTCTTCACAGCAAGCTCAAAAATGGAAAATGGATTCTATTATAGAAAAAGTTGGGTCATCAAGAAAGCCTAAGGATATAATGGATGATAGGACAAAGAAAGAGAAATTAGATAATAATTACAAAAATTTCTTGTTTCTAAGGCATCTCATTCTAATGTACAAGATTTTGGACATTCTATTCCAAAAATGACTCATGGTTCTTACAGTAAAGGAAAATATAAACCACAATAGAAACCACAATTCTATGTGAAAGATGAAAAAATTATAGCTACAAAGTGGTGGAGGAGTCAGCTAGGAGGCACACATGAACAAAGAAGAGGTAGCTTGCATTCAAGGAAACCGAGCCACAGTTAAATGGAGTCCATTGCATAGGAAGACTACCCATGGCTTGCAAGAGGGTCCATGTCCACAATGTAGTCCACATTTTGAGAGGTAGTAGCATTGAATAATAGAACAAATAAGTTCTCCACATTAATAAAAGCCATAGAGCATCAATGTAAAGATAGGGGAGGTAGTTTGCACAAGGGTTGAAAGCATGCAAGAGAATCTTCTTCCCATAGGAAAGCAATCATGCCCAAATCATTTTTCTTACATGGGCTTGTGAGTATTGTATGAATTCATCAATTTAGACTCAAATCTCTGCTGCATGATTGTTTGTGTTTTCCATCCACTAAATGGCAGTACCAAAGCATTTTTATGCTTAGACATCAGCATCTTTGATGTAAAATAGCCCCTCATGCAACCATCTTTTCAGTCAATTTCTAAATGGATAGAACCCTTGCTTTCCATGAGTAAGCTCCATAGGAAGCATATCGCATAGAAGATTCAAAACTAACAGAGTGGTCAGGGTTGGCTCTTATTGAAGAGTTATCAGGGCAATGGAGAAAGACATGGGAAGAATTTATTCTTTGAAGATTATGGATAAAATATTTATAGCAGATAATGAAGCCACAACGTTGGTCAAAGGTGAGGGAGCAACAGGGGCCAAAAGCAAGCGAAGGGGATTTATCCCACATTTGTTATGTGGTGAAGCTTTTATATCTTCAAATACCCCAGTATGAAATAGTTAAGTTTCTTCAAAGACATGTTGGCTTAGAGACTTGCATCTCATATGTGGAGGGGCCCACTGGGATGAAAGTTAAAATATTTTGACTTGCCTAAACTTAATGACCAAGCCGTGTGAGTAGAAAGAAAAATTCAAGGATGTACAGGGTTATGACTACCATATGGTTGGGAGAGCCAAATTGCAATGCTCTAATACTATGACTTAAGATGTCATGGCATTTGAAGTTCTCTGTGTGGGTGTAAAATAATTTTTATGGGCTTAGATACACACGCATATGAGCGTAAAGGTGAGCATAAATGGAGTTTGTGTATGAGCATTAAGGAAAACTGAAGGGGTCTCGATGCTACGAGATGTTTAATAAGCTCATGCTTTCCATATGAACATAAAGTAGAATTTGAAAGCCTTCCAGTGAAATGAGAAATTGGAGATGGAGGGAATAAATTAATTAATTAATTAATAATTAAATATTAATTAATTAATATTTCAAATGCTATGACCAATAGAAAATTGATAAGTGGCAGGAGTGATGAAAATTAAGATATAAAATCAAATTCCAGTTCTCCAACACATCAAGTTTTTCAAAAGGATGAAAAATTTAAATGAATTTCAAATTTTTATATAGTCTAACTATATAAAAAAAATTAAAAAATTCATTTTAATGCTTTGTTCATAACTCAGGCCTAAATTTTTCAAACTACTGCTAGAGGGGCAATTTTTATCCAAAATACGCACTATAATATACCCTTGGAAATAGGAAGAAGTAAATTTTCTATTTTTGTAGTTAGATTTTGAGCAGGTCTTCACCAATTCGAGTTATAAGAAGTTTTGTGTTTTTTGGGGCATTCTCAGTGGAATGGGCAAAATTCATCATGGAGCACTAGAATTAGTTAGAAGGCAAACATTGATGTTTTTTGAAGCTTAAAATGAATTCTAGAAAGGTTTTCATTCCTTTAAGAGGTCATTTTAACTTATTTTTATTGTTACCTTGGGTTTAGATCTAACATTAAAATTAGTTATTTTTTCAATCGAATATTTGAAATATTTTTGCATTTAGGAGGCCAAATGATGAGGATTTGATTTTGTAGTTGAGGGGAGAGATTAGAGAGATGTTTTTAACTTTTTGAGAAGGTTTTCCAATTGGACACATGTCTAGTGTAGATCAGATTCAAGAATTCACTCTTCTCCTATATCTTTCTTTCTCTCATCCATTATTATGGTTGGTTCCAATTTTTTAGAGAAAAACCACTCACTACTATGATACCATGTTTTGGTTCTACTTTTGATGTGTTCCTATCACTATGAACCACATTTTCTTTAGCAATTTCTCTTGTATGAACAATAGTAGTGAAGATAAATATAGATAGTCCATATCTATTAGCTGTTTCTTTGTTTTAAATTTAGGCATATGAATGTATTATTTCAAGGAAATCAATACAAAAAACATCGAGTGTTTGAGTTTTCATTTTAGATCTTATCTCCATTCTCAGTGAATTTTCAATGTTTAATGATCTTTGAACAAAGAGCCTAGGTCATAGTTGCAGTCCCTTAAGGCTGTATGTTGTTTCATTGTTGCTTATAATTCAAGGAGTTATGCAAATTCTTCAAAGAAATCAACAGGTTGCAAGTTTATTGAGGAGGATATCATGTAAGAATGAGATTTAGATTGAACACAAATGTCTATTTACAAGGTGAACATGGATAGATCAAATATCTAAATATATGAATAAGTATCAAGTATCCATATGTATGTGATTGATTCATGGATTTTCCCAATAGATAAGGCACTGATCAGTTATAGGATCACTTGTTCATGCTATTGAATATCAGGGGTTTTTTTGAATTCAACATTATTAATCAAATTTTTTTTACCCTTTCATGTTGAAGAGCTAAAAAGTCTAACCCTCACTCAGCTTGTGAATGTCATAGAATTGCAACTTGCTATTTTAGATTTGTGTTATTGGATAAGTATTAGGAGATATAAGGGTTAAATCTTCTTAATAGATTTAGGAGTATGTTTTTTGCACTAGTATCATATTAATTGAATCTGAGGTCCACCTGCCTAAGTTTTGCAAAGCCTGAAGTAGAAGAAGGGTCTAGACTTATAGTTGGCCTGATGTCTGAAAAGATGTGTTAAGGATGGGATTTAGCTGCCCCTAGATGTGTCTTTTTCTCATCGAGGTAATTGGAAACCTATAGTATTTTCAAACACCAACAAGGTTGATTTTTCCAAATACGAGAAGTTGATCACAATGCCATAACAGATGCCCTTTCAAGGCTATAATCATAAGAACTTCCATTATTTCATTTCTCACTTTCCAAAACACAAAGCATGGTTTGTACTAATGAGTAGGGGTCCATAGCACCATACCCTCTCCCTCCCCTCATCATGATGAGAGACTTTGCACTATCAAAGTCTAACTAAAGCTCTCCTCCCATACATGGCCACTTCTACCCTATTTGAGGGTGAGTAATGCCAACACATCTCTTACAAATTTCCCTCAAAACTAAAATGTAAAACAAGGGAAACATTTAGAGAAAACCCATTACAATCTCACTCCAAACATGTTCATCAAACACATGAACACACATATCCAAAAAAATCTACTAAAGAAATGAAACACATCATGAAGACATGAACTTGAAGGATTCTTACCTTCACAATAAGGTTATGAAAAATTAAGATTTGAGAAGAGGTATCTTTCTTCTCCTTCAATCCTGAATTTTCTCTCTAAATCTAGAGGTTGGGTGAACAACCTTTCACTCTCAAATCTACCACTAAAATAGGCTCCCAACTCAACCACCTATAGAATGCAATAACTCCCCCACTTGACTAAGGTTTCTAAAGTCTTCTAACTTAACCTCACCACTAAAGAAAGCTTCAAGTTGGAGTTTAACTTATCAAACTCATGGTGAAACTTCAATTTTGGCAATAAAGAAAAAATGGGATATTTGGGTGGTCACCAAAGTCAACAAAAGGGGCTTGAGGTGTGAAAATTACCCCCTAGCTACTTAGTTTTCATAATTTTTGGCCTCTAGGACTATTTAGGGACCTATTAAATTGTTTAAAAATTTTGGACCTTCTAAAAATCCTAGAAATGCAAACTTATCACTAAACTTTGATTATGGTAATTAATCTCGATTACTAACTAATTAGTATTAGGTCACTAACCTAGTCCAACTAAGATATTTAGGTTACTTGACTAATCCTAATTATCATGTTGAAATGCACATATGAATCACGAGTGTCAAGTGACACTATAAAGTCATTATTACAAAATATTAACACTTAATGATTATAAAATGATACACACATTCAATTTATGATACAAAAAAAATATGAAATTATGGGGTCTACATATTTCATTAAACTCAACCTTGGTTTTCACAAATAGTACATAGGGTCCAGTTCTGATTCTCTATTACATTTCTTGACTAATAATCTTGCACACTTATTTCACACACTAGTAGCTCAAGAAAAATCAGATGCTTTTATATAAAACTCATCTGGATAGTCACATAAATTAAAACATCAATATTTCATATAAATAATTGTTTATCACATTTATTCTCATATATTTAACCATTAAAAATTGCATAATCCAGGTGTTAATCATATTCCTAATTTTGCATTCACTTACTATACTACATCATTAATAGGCATATTCAGAAAACATTAAATAACAGGATTAAACATCTCAAAGTAAAACATCACATGACATAAAATAATGTAATAATTTCCAGTCTATCCAAAAATGTCTTGACATATCAAATCATAATGTATCAAAATGACAATGTATCATCTATAGTATGATTGGTTGGGGCAAGGCCTCACATCCTTCTCCACTAGGCATGAACTTACTCTTGGAGTTCATCAAAAAGATATAGATACTGAGATCATATCTATGCTGCATCCTCCTATGAATCCATGACCTCATCATAATAATCTCACTAGACCTAACCTAGTCTAGTTCTTGGCCTCAAAGAAATAGGGTCCATCAAGCAATAATACAAATAGGCTTTAGTGCTAACTTCTTGTCTAACTCTACCTGCAAGGTATTCCAATCTATAATTTAAGAATCATCATAAATGTATCCTCTAAGTAATAAAACATGAAACACATCATGGATTCATGATAGGCTAGGTGGAAATGCTAGATGGTATGCAACATGTCCTATCCTCTCTAGGATCTTGAATATTCCAACGAAATAGGGTGCTAACTTAGAGCCCTTTCTAAATTGAATTAGACTCTTTTGTAGTCACACTGCCAAAAAGACTCTATCTCCAACCTTATACTCTTGATCTATCCTCTTTGCATTAGCATACTTCTTTTGCTAATCAGGGCCACTTGTTGTTCTATCTCTTTGACTAACTGAGGGCCAATGGATACTTGATCGTCAATCATATCTCAACTCAATGGTGTTTTGTAAGGTCTTCCCTAAAAGGCCTCATAAGACAACATACCTATGGAGAAATGGTGTCCATCATTATAGGAAAATTCGATAAGATGCAAGTATTCCTTCCATTTGATTTGATGGTCCATCACGTACATACACAACATGTCCTCCAATACTTGATTCACTCACTTAGTTTGACTATCAATTTGAGGATGGTACGCAATACTAAAATTGAGCCTAGTGTCCAATGCTACCTACAACTCTCTCCAAAAGGATGAAGTGAATAGTGAGTCTCTATCTAAGATAACCTTATGGGGAATGCCATGAAGTCTAGAAATTCCCACAAAAAAAATTGAGTTATGTTTCATGTTGTGTTAGTATGCATAGGTGAGAAGTGGGAAACCTGAGTAAATGTGTCAACCATCACCAAAATGAAATCATGTTAGCATGAAGACATGGAAAGACCAACAATAAAATCCATTGATATATCATCCCACTTCCACTTTATAATCTCATGAGGCTGAAGAATCCCACCAAGATAACAGTATTCTTCCTTCACCCTCTAACATTCAAGGAATTTCATAGCAATGCTAGCAATCTACACTCTCATGCCTAGCTAGTGATATAACTGCCTTAAATCTACATGTAACTTCTTAACACTAGGGTGCACTACATAAGGTGCTCTATGATCCTCAAGTACAATGAGCTCACATAAACCTCTAATGGAAGGTACATACATACATCCCCTATGATGTAAAAGTCCGTTGGGCTCCAATAAATACTTTGAATACTTCCCTTCTAAGGGTCTCTGAGAATGCACTAATTTACTAACTTTTGCATAAAGCTCATCCACTAGAAAATGATGTAAGATGGTGCAAGTAGTCATAGATGAAAGCTCATGGTGCCTTCTACTTAAGGCATCTGCAACCACATTCTCCTTTCCCTTGATGTAGTGAACATCAAAATCATACTCACAAAGGAACTCCATCCACCTTCTTTTCCTAGCATTAAGGTTCAACTCAGTAAATATGTAGTGCAAGCTCTCATGGTTGGAATGAAGTTTGAATTTATGACCTAAAAGGAAGTGTCACCACCTCACTAAAGCATGAACAACTATTACAAGCTATGGTTTGTGAGTAGGGTAATTAAGTTCATGAGTTATAGGAAATAGGTCATCCATCCTACATAAGGACTACCCCTATACCATCCAAGGATACATCGGTGTACACCAAAAAATTTACAAAAGGATCTAGCACTACAAGAATTGGTGCACTTGTTAGAGCTCTCTTGAGCTCTTGGAAAGCTCTATCACACTTCTCTATCCACTCATACTTCTTCAAATTTTTTTTGAAGAGATGTGATTGGGTGTCCCAATCTGAAAAATCCTACAATAAAGTGTTGATAATATTTTGATAGTCCCATAAAGCTCCTCACTTTAGTGACACTGGCGGGTGTTGGCCAATCTATGATGGCCCTAATCTTTGATAGATCTATTGAGACTCCATTGCCTAATATAACATGACCCAAATAATGTATCTTAGGTCTATAGAATGCATACTTTGACAAGCTGCCATACAACTGGTTCTCTCTCAACTTCTGCAACACCTGTCTCAAGTGCTCTTCATGCTCCTTCTCATTATGATAATATATCAGAATATCATCAAGAATGTGACCAAAAACTTATCTAAAAAGGTACAAAATGCTCCATTCATGAGGCTCATGAATATAGTTGGAGTATTTTTGAGGCCAAATGATACCATGGTGAACTCATAGTGACCATACCTTATATGGAATGTAGTCTTGGGGATATCACTATCCACAATCTTCAAGTGATGATAACCTGACTTCAGATTAATCTTTAAAGATACTTAGGCACCCTATAATTGATCAAAGAGATCATAAATCCTAGGAAGCAGGTATCGATTCTTGATGGTTACTTTTTTCAACTTTCGATAATCAATACACAACTTAAGTTATTTGTCCTTCTTCTTTACAAAGATCATTGGTGCACCCCAAGGTGACACACTAGGTTGAATATTCCCTTTCTCTAAGCATTCCTTCAACTAAATCTTTAGCTCACCGATCTCATGAGTAGTCATCTTATAAGGTGCTCTCAATACTAGCTTAGCTCTTGCCACAAGATCTATGTGAAAATCCAATGCTCTCGATGGAGGCATACTAGGGAGCTCTAGAGAAAATACATCTAAAAACTCTTGCAAGATTGGAAAATCATTGAAGGATGGCTTTCCCTCTGAATTTTCTTCTCTATAACTAATTGTAATAGCAAACAACTGACATCCCTTTTGCATGCACCATCTAAGTTGCATATCAGAAATCATATGAAGGGATATTGGTCTCTTCACTCTAGAGATCTAATATTTTTCCACACATTCTACCCTCTTTTGTCAAAAATCCATCTTGGTGCTATGGGCATAAAGCCAATCCATGCCAAGGACAATGTTATAAGAACCTAGAAGGGTAATGCATAGATTAGACATTGTGATCATGTATCCAATTTGAATTTGGCAATTATGAACCATGGAACTAACTAACACTCTAGCTCTTGAGGCTAACTCTACTTCCCAACTAACATCATACTAACTGCCTCTAGCCCACAACACTCCATTACATATGAAGATATTAAAGAGTTAGTAGCTCTAGAATCAAATAAAACAACAACTATACTACCCTATATTATACTTATAGCCTTGTTGATTATGGCTTGATTCTTAGCCTGGTAGTTGTCAACCACTACAAAAACTCAGTGGGATCTGCCTATGTCACCAACTATAGGCTCTAAGATAGCCCCTCTTTGACCACTAGATGACTGTCCTTGTGGATACTCTCTATCTATATAACCCATGCCACCACAATTATAGCATGGTCCTCAGATATAAGACTATGCACCCTTGATCTACACTACTATGGGCCTCCTGACCTACTAGATCCACTATATCCTCCTTTGAAAGACTATTGAGACTTCACTGACTAAGACTATGGGGCATGTTCCTTCTAATCCTATCTAGCACCCTATGACTACCACTAATTGGGCTTAGAACCTTGATAACCTTGTGAGGGTTTTTTTTGTTGCTACTATGGTTTCTATTGTTGAGATTGTTGGCCCTTAGAGGACCCCACTACATAGTTCTAATTCCCTTTCCAAGGGGTTTTTTTCTATTTGGACTACTGGGTAGAGTTTTAGTTCTAAGACTAATCCCAAGACTCTTGTCTAGCCTAAGTATCTTAGCAACTAATGCTATCTCAACTACCTATCTAAAGGTGGTAGGGAAGGATAAAGGGACTACACCCTAGAGTGATAAATTTGGTCCCATGATGAAATGATGGACTCACAGTTTCTCACCCTTCATGTATTCAACATACAGAAGGATCTTGAGAAACCTACTCTCATACTAGGCTACTATGAGGCCCCTTTGATATAGAGAATGAAATTCCTCTATCTATTTATGTTTAAAGTGCTCAAAAAGGTACCTCTTTCAAAATTTAGTCAAGAATATCTCCCATTGAGGGTATCCATCCTCACTCCTCTTATACTTTCCTCCTATTGCCACCAATTAGAGACATTCTCCCTTAGTTGATGGACTACTAGTCATGCCTTTAGATTACTCCCATAAGGATGTAATCCAAAAAACCATTGTAGACTCTATAACCAAGCCTCTACTACTGCTCCATCAGTAGAATCAATAAACAATTATGGTTGGAGTCATATCAACTCCCTAATCTCATCTCCTACATGTCTACAAGGTCTATTGAGTGGTGGTCCTAACTAATGTATGGACTCACCCTCATGATCACCCTATCCCTCAACCTACCTTGGTGGAGGACTCCTAGTCCTCTCTCTACCACCAACCCCACCTCCTCCAGGTCCTTGTGCTTCCTCTTTAGGAATCTATTGCCTTGGTTGTACTCGGGTGGTAATATCTACTAGACTACTCCAATTAGGGTCTGAAGGACATCCAAAATATCTTCATTTAGGTTCAGTGGTGGTCCATCCTCCTATTTTTCCCTAGCACCTCTTGCTCTATATCCTCTACCTCATCGATTGCTTTGTATAATAGGAAGCATCCTACAAAGATTAAAGTTTAGATTAAGAAGAAACATAATGGTTTTAGGTTCCTATTGTTGAAATATGAGCTTTGATACCAAAATTTCATGCCCAAAATTCAAGACAAAAACACATAGAATTTTTTTATTTTATTAATTAATCCACTAAGTTCAATATATGGTTGACTATGACTTACATGATTCATAGGGTTTTGATATACTCGATAAATTTTTTTTCTCAAGTTAGAGTATAGGTATGTTGAAAGACAAATGTAGGTTTCCCTAATAATACTTTAACACTTTATTTTAGTGATTTGAAAAAATCATGTAGGATTTAATCATTCGTTGTTTAATAGATTTCAACACTTTTTTATATTACATTAATCCCTACACTAAATCTACCACTTCTATTTTCTTAAATAATACTTAAATATTCAAATTTGAAACACCATTTACCACTTAATTAAATGGATATAGATAACTAGAATACAAAACAATAACACTTCAAACTATAATCCTTTTCCATAAGCAAACTTATCCAAACATTTCATATAGTTTGATTTAAAAAAATGATACCCTTACATACTTCAAACATTAAATTTAATTAAACCCATAATCGATTAACCTTAATTAATTTAACTATTAACCATTAAAATCATATTCAAAAAGATTACTAACTAAATAAAAATATTAACACCCTTAACTAATATAATATTAATATTAAAACAAAATAACTTACTAGTTCTAACAATAATTTTTCTAACATTAAAACATCCTAACATACTCTAATTTGCTTTTACATAAATTAACTTTAGACTTAACTAAAAACAAAACTCAATTTTCAAAAACACTAACTACTAACTTATACTTAATAATTAGTAACTAAACTTTTAAAAAAATATTAAAACAAATAATAAACTAACTAATTTCTAATTACTAACATATTCTACACATCTAACAACTATCCTAACCCTTGCTAACTTTGACCACCCGTAAACCCCACTAACTAAACTTAACTACCTCCTAACTCTTCCCTAACCCCCACCTAGCCCCTTTCCCATGCCTCCCAAGCAACCCATGTGGTCCAAGTAGAATTGAGAACTTTCCCATGCTACAGACCTTGTTTCCCCTAGGATGTATGCCAAGTATGAAAGGAGGTGCAAGTAAGAAGGGAAGTCAACCAACACTCCATTAACCAATCACATCAAAGGATGGGGAGGTGATTAGGATTGAAGGATTTTATGAAAAAATAGAATTAATCACCATCCTCAGCCCATTTTCCAAGTGCATGATAGTAACAAAGGTGAGATTCAATGCATGGGGTAAGGGGATAAATAAAGGTAAGTAGTAGCTTAGGTTAGTTTGTGAAGAGATAGGATAGAGTAGTTACTACAAAAAGATTTGTGGGTGAGCTTTTAGGATAGGGTAAGATAGTCTTTCTAATACATATTTATTACTATCATTATTCTATTTTGTTTAATTAATTTATAATATTAATTTAAATAATAACAAAGCGTAATAAAAAGATTTAAAGGGAATATGCCCTATTGCAAATGGGATTTAAAATTTTCCCATACAAAGGGAATAGAGCATTTTTCTCTAATGGGATAAATATTTATTTTCTTAAGTCTCATTCATTTTTTTAAGTGTAAATTTTTAAGTTTATTTAGTTAACCAAGGGGAACTTTTAAAATATATATATATATATATATATAATTATAATTATAATTATAACATAGAGTTTAGTGCTTATGTTGTAGATTATGGTAAAAATAGGTTTTGAAGGGACCCTGAAACCCTTTTACATCCTCAAAAAAGGAAAAAACATGTTAACCAAAAGGAAAGAGTCCATAGACCTACTAAAAAGTAGCATCAAAATCAGGTTTTACAGGGACCTGAAACCACTATTAAAGTCCAGATAATAAACCTAGGTTTTACAAGGACCTAGAACCGATAGTATATTAAAAAAAAACTAAAAACTAGAAACCAGGACCAAACACAAGAACTAGAAGAACTAGCTAGCAAATAGGACCCACACAGGAACCTGACTAGAAAAGAAGACCTAGGAAACTATTGTAATTTCCTAATCATCTTCACAGCCTCCTTACCAATCTTAGCCATATCTTGGATGGAGTTAGTAGCCAAACAAGCAGCATTAATCAAAGCTTTTTTGCTCAAACTCTATCTTGTCCTCTTGCTTGGGCCCTCCAAAGATATGGTTCCTTCATTAACTCTTTTACCCAGAGTTGTCGCCACTGCACAGATGCTTGAGGTAACTTGCTCCATTTTTGTTCCACTTTTCCTGATGAGCAGTCTAAGATTCTACTCATAGTCCTTTAGTTTTTTTGGGATATCTCCCATTTGCACTTCCATGTGTTGAATAATAGCCCAGTCAGCCTCCTGGTTATGTTGCAATGTATCCACTTTCTTCTTCAGCCCCATTATTTCATTATATAACCCAGAGTTAACTTGAAGGAAAGAGTCAGCTTTTTGTTTAGTAGAGTGGAGGAAGGAAAGACTGGTTTCCCTCTCCAGGGATTCACCTGCATCATCAACAATGGTATGTGGAATAGGGCCATCTTTATCAATATGAATCCCCCCATCCAATAGTTTCATCTCACTAGGCTCCTCTTGAGTATGGTGGCTCTGTCCCACATAATCATGTCCCTCAATCTTCTTCAAAGGAGTGGAAGCTTTCCCTATGTTTTCCTCCTCACTCAAAATGGATAAATCATTATTTTTTTTGTCTTTGTCACCTCCCCCAGACTCGAGATGAGTGCCCTCATTTTCAAACTTTCTTTGTTCCAAATTCACCTCCATAGTATCTTCCTCTCTCCCCTCCTCATTATTGTTTCTCGAGTCAAGGTAACCATCCAGGTTAGAGCTAAACTCCACAACATTTGTTCCCTCCTCTTCCTTATGGGCCTCCTTATTAGAGCCATCAGTGCTCTCCACCTCAGTGTCCTCTTCCTCAATATGTCTTTGAGAACTAGAGGGTTTTAGTTTAACCTTTGTTATCTTTTTAACACTCTCATCCATTTTCCTAGTAACGGGATTAGGACTCTTATGCTTGGTAGTGGACGGGGACAAAGCAATGGACTTATTTTTACAAAAACCCTCAATGAGTAAAATCAGACCTTCATGTAATATGGGTCAAGACTGTTTCTTTTTATGGGCATTCAAACTTTGGAGCAAAGAAAACTGCAAATAGAAAGGGAAGGATATTTTGTCCTTGTACTTGAAATGGTTAAGGAAAATAAAGTGGAATTTGTGCACCCTTTTACTTCTACCATCAAGGATGAAATATTTGTGAATGCAACCAAGCACATCATGCCAAATACCTTTTATCTATTGCACATCAAAGAAGTCGCCGCTCTTTTCCAATTGTAGTTCTTCTTCTTCCATCTTCGAGAATTATTTGTAGGCCACATTGGAAATACTGGTCTACTTTGAAAACTTGATACCTTTTGTGGGAAGATCGATGACTTCGGCAATGAATTCCTCAGTCAGCTTAACAGACACTCCATGTAGGGTAACTTTTTCGTCCTCCTAGTTTTTAAAGAAGGAAGTGGTGACATGGGGTTTGAATCCATGCAACCACTCCAAGTAGCTGGCCACCTTCCCTTTCTGGAGAATCTTCAAAATGTCCTACCTAGCCTTCCAATCATCACATTTTTTGGGTTCCTACTTCCTCGATTCACCTCCCATATTGTAGAGCAGACAAAAAACTAGAGACACCTAGATATCAAAAGTAGAGAGAAAGAAGTGAGGCCAATTTTTCGTGACACGATATCGATAATGCCTCTTTGAGGATACATGAAGAGAGCAAATAGCCTTCACATGAATGTACCTCCTTAATTTCTAATCTAAGAAAATGTTTCCGACTCTGGAATGAATAACATCATAATTAATGATCACTTTAAGATCCACTTGTTTGTGCAAGCCATCAATCCACCTCATCTTTTGCCCCATTTGAACAGTGTGATTAGCTATCCAATCAGCAACCCTATTGGCTTCTCTATAAATATGGGAGATGACAACCTTTTCAAAATTTTGAAAAAAAGTTTTGATTTTCATAACCATTGCCTCTATAGACCAAGAGGTAGTATTTTTTTTATTAAGGATATTTATAATATTTAGAGAATCACCTTCCAACCATAATTTGGAGTACCCCAACTCAATAGCTAAAATGGTAGTATAAAGGGCAATAGTAGCTTTAGTAATATGACTATTCAAGTGAACAATAGGGATTGCAACAACATCAATAATATTTCCCATATGATCTCTAAGAACACCTCCACATCCTACTCTTCTCAGGTTGACCTTGGCTGCTTCGTCAAAATTTCCTTTGATCCATCCATTAGGAGGAACAAGCCATTTTATAATTGATCTAGGATTATCAATTTTCAACTTAGGATCTTGAGATCTTAAGGGGTGATCAAGTTGGAAGGTTTGAGCAGGCTCCCTCTGGGATAAAAAATTCTCCTTGCATGCTTATGTTGATACAATAACATAGGAGTATTTTACTTCCTAATAATCAGAAAAATACAAATGAAGTACCAATCATATGATTGAATTTTCTTAACATAGTTTGGTATCAAATTGTATAACTTCATATATAAAATCATTTTATCTAATTAACATTAATCAAATGAATACAAATTCAAACTATAAGAATGTCATAGGAAAGGTAAAACATCATTGCAACCATTTTCCAATAAACATATGCATATAAATTTAATCACATGGAATATCATAAGATGGAAAATACTCTATTTATATATTCAATCATCTAATTCAAGGACTCCCTTAGGAAAGAACCAGGGAAGAAAACACAAGATCATAATCATTTCAAAGGTAATTTTAACAATAATATTTTTACAACAAGACTGTTATCCTGAGGAGAAATCTCCCAACACATTTGAATTTAAATAATAACTCTGAGTTTCTACGGGCTCCATAACAAGGTAGCCACTATAAAATCTATAATTTCATCAAGGTAATAATGGAGAGAATGAAATTGACTGGGAGACAAATAGATTTAACATGATGAAATAGTCAACCCATTTACTCCTAACCCAAGTTCTCACAACAGGTTCATCATTGAACTAGACTAGGAGAAGGTAAATTTTTCCAGATAGGAAAAGTCAATCACAACACCATAAAAGATGCCCTTTCGAAGCTATAATCATAAGAAATTCCATTCTTTCATTTTTCAATTTCCAAAGTATAAAACATGGTTTGTACTAATGAGTACAAGCCCATAACACCCTACTCTCTCCCTTTCTTCATAATGAGGAGAGACTCTACATTGTCAAATCCCAACTGAAGCCCTCCTCCTGTATGTGACAACTTCTACCCTGTCTGAGAGTGAGTAATGCCAACACATCCCTTACAAATTTTCTTCAAAAATAAAATTTAAAACATGAAGGGAAACATTTAAAGAAAATCCATTACAATTCCATCCCAAACATGTTCATCAAACACACAAACACAAATATGCAAGAAAAATTACTTAAGAAATGAAACACAACATGAAGACATGAACTTGAAGGATTCCTACCTTCACAATAAGATTATGAAAATTTGAGATTTGAAAATATCTATCCTTCCTTCTCCTTCAATCTTTACTTTTCTCTCTAAATCTAGAGGTTGGGTGAATAACCTTTTACTCTCAAATCTACCATTAAAATAGGCTCCCAACTCAACCACCTACAAAATACAATAACTCCCCCACTTGACTAAGGTTTCTAGAGTCTTCTAACTTAACCTCACCACTAAAGAAAACTTCAAGGTGGAGTTTAATTTAACAAACTCATGGTGAAAATTCAATTTTTACAATAAAGAAAAAATGAGATATTTGGGTGGTCACCAAAGTCAACAAAAAGGGCTAGAGAGGTAGAAAATACCCCCAATCCTTACACATACCCCTTAGATGCTTAGTTTTCATAATTTTTGGCCTCTAGGACTATTTAGGGACCTATTAAATTGTTTGAAAATTTTGGACCTTCTAAAAATCCTAGAAATGAAAACTTATCACTAAACCCTAATTAGGGTAATTAATCTTGATTACTAACTAATTAGTATTAGGTCACCAACCTAGTCCAAATAAGATTTATAGGTTACTTGACTAATAATAATTATCATGAGGAAATTCATATACAAATCACAAGTGTCAAGCAATGTTGTAAAATCACTATTACAAAACATTAACACGTAATGGTTACAAAATGATACACACATTTAATTTACGATACAAAAAATACAAAACAATGAGGTCTACATCTTTTTTAGACTCAAACCTAGTTTTGGTCCAATTCTAATTCTCTGTTAGATTTCTCATCTAATAATCTTGCACACTCATTTCATACATCAATAGTTTGAGAAAAATCTCACGCATATATATAAAACTCATCTAGATAGTCACATAAATTAAAAAATCAATCTTTCATATAAATAAATATTTATCTCATTTATGCTCATATATTTAACCATTAAAAATTACATAATCAAAGTGTTAGTCATATTTTAATTCTGCATTCACTTAATATACTACATCATCAGTATGTATGTTCATAAAATATTAAATAACATGGTTAATCATCTCAAAGTAAAACATTACAAAACATAATATAATATAATAATATCTAATCTATCTTACAATGTCTCAACATATTGAGTCATAATGTATCAAAATAACAATGTATCAGTTGTAATATGATGGGTTAGATCAAGGCCTCACATAGTTTATCTCTCTATTTTAGACCTACTAGATGTCTCACTTTTATCTTCTATTACCGCATTTTCCTCACTTGAGAAAGACATATCAAACAAATATCTATTTGGTGATACCTACAATCAATCAAATGAGGGACATAGTAGGATCTCTATATTTTTCTACATGATTGTAACATTGATGAAGATGATAAAGAGAAGGAATCCAAATCATAGATTTGATGTTTGACAAAAGTTGATGTACACAGTAAAGAGAAGAAGCACAAATAATAAATTGTATCTATAAGGTTTATTGACTTATACATGTCGATCCATGTCATTGTGTATGATCCTAGTCAAAGGCTTTAAATTTCCTACATATGTAAATCATTTATCTTAAGTTAGCCAAAAATTTCATGATATGTGTGCTACAAATTACATAGAAGACAAAAATTACATGATGCATTCATCGAAGTCATTGTACATTTTTTAATTCCTTACCTCTACTTAATGTGTGGTTTCTATGAAAAATCATTGTATATACTCCATGACATTAGAGTTCAACACATAATAACTTAATTATAAAAATATGCAAGTCTAATAAATTTATATTAATAAATTAATACCTCATACATGACATTGATCATACCTTGACATACATTTTATTGATCATCCTCTTCGTCCATGTCATCATCATGACTATCATCATCATCATCACCACCACCACCATCATTGTACTCATCACTTTAATCATCGTCATTGACATCATCATCATCTTCATCACCATTATCATGACCATCATCATGATGATGATCATCACCATCTTAATCACCATGATCATGATTATCATCATCATCATCATCATCATCACTAGAATCATCATCATCTTATTCTTCTTCATCATTGTGTAATAGCCATTCGTGATCATCATTTACTTCATCTTTAGATTCTTTAGTATCTTCTTCTTTTATCACATTATACTTTACTAGCCTTCCTCTTGGATTATGTCTAACAAAAAATGATCAACTAAGTTTATGTGGAGCACCAAAGTAAAACACTTGCTCACACTAGCTTGGAAGAACATAAGACTCATCTTCAACTAGCTCAAATGACCTTGTATTAATCATTTTAAATCCACTATCATGTTAAATAATTGTTCTATCAAGATCATTATGATTCAGCTATATCCTGTACCATTTGATGATAAATAGAACTAATTTGAATAAATTAAATTTAGACTCAATTATATCATTGAACATGCCATAGTATTGATTTTTATATTGCTGAGGATGTATGTCATTTCTAGATGAAATAATAGTGACCTTAAAGACTACACTTATACCAGAATCACAAGTTTTCTTCATGTCATCTCATATTTTTATGCAAAATGTATGGCCATGGTAGTACATATATTTGTGGTGTTTCATCTAAAATTATTCAAACATGTCAAGATTATTTCCATCAATTTATGATTTGATATTAAACTTATGAGTCATGATTAGTAAACTTATATGTACCTTTCTACCCCTTAAACCATATGCTAGATCAATTACCACTAGCATAACATTGGGATCTCCATTACAATAATCTTTTTTGACCAATGATGAAACACCATCCCATGTTAATGAGTGACCATTTTCTTGAAATTTTTGAATACATACCATCATCTAATCAAGATTGTTTGTAATATATAAATATAGTGTATCTCACTCATGATCAACTGTAAACAAAATAAATAAACCACTTAGAAATAACTTATATTGAAGATTTATAAAAACTAATAAGCTACAATAATATCTTATAATTATCTCTCACTTTCCTCAATCTACCTTTCCCCATTAAGTATTCCCCTTTGAATTTGTTAATAGAGTTGATATCCCAAATGTGACCTCCATGGATATTAGTTGCAAACTTGGAAAGATATTCACTAATGTACACCATGTTCTAGTATACCATATATCCCTCCACCATTGAACACTCAAGACGTACTCTTTGTCAAACCAAGTCCATAAATTTCAAGTTCCTCTTAACCATCCATATTGACCTAGTTTGTATAGCTCTACACAATTCAATCTCCTCAACTTGAAGTATGAGGTAGTGTTCTTGAGCATTGAAAAAAGTTAAAGGTAAAACCTTTTGCATTTCACACATATGTTGAGGAATTTTTCTCCTCCAATATTTTATATCTTCTTTTATCCTTTTTTTAAGATGATAACCACCTAAAAGAGATTCAACACACAAGAACATATAAACAAGAATTTAGAAAATGTTAAAGTAATAAAGTATTTTCTTATTAATTAAATCATATTGATTTAATTATTAAGTCATTTATTATCTCTAGTTTACTTAAGCTTAATTTTGGGCATAATTCTTTTATTAATTATTATCATGCAACTTAGGTTAGTTTCTTTTTAGGGTTTTGATCTCCTTTATAAGGATGATCTCTCTTTACAATAATTCATTCATTCACTTTTGAGAATAGATATTTCTTCTTTTTCCCATCAAGAATGTCTTATTTGTAGATTAGGAAATTTTGGCCTCCATAGCTTTTGCTTCTCTCTTTCTATGATAAGTGTTTGCATCCCGGTGATTCTTGGGAGTTATGGGGTTGATCTTTCATCAACACAAAAATGGTATCAAAGCTCCATATCTTCATGCCATTGTTCTATTTATGAGAGGTTTGTCTTTGCTTTTAGATCTATGTATTTTCTTTTAGAGGGCTTCATTTTTTAGAATTTTTTTGTATTGGATCTAGGTCACCTTTTTTCAGTGCACTTTGAGCCCAAACAGACCTTACCATTGAGCTCAAAGTGGCCAAAAACCCTCATTTTTAGATATAATTTTTCCAATTTGGACACAGATGGAATCTAAGGCAAAAACATATTGCTTCTAGATTGGGCACATTTCTTAATGTAGTGCTTTTATAATTTTCAACACACAAATTGAGATTTTTAAACTTGAAATTGACATTTCTTGGTATAGAAATAGGGATTTTTTGTCAAAAATTGAGATTTTTTAGCTGCAAAAATTGAAAATTTTGGCATGAATATTAAGGCTTTTTGGTGCGAAAATCAAGATTTTTTTCTTAGAAATTGAAATTTTTTGGCATGTAAATTGAGATTTTTTACATAGAAATTCATTCATTCAATATAATTACAATTTCTTTTTTTCACATCAAGAATGTCTCATCTATGGATCTAAGAATTCTAGCCTCCATAGCTTTTACTTCCCTCTTTCTATGACAAGTTTTTGCATGCAAGTCATTCTTGGGAGCTATGGGGTTGATCTTTCATCAACTCAAACATGGTATCAGAGCTCTAGATGTTCATGTCCCTATTCTATTTATGAGAGGTTTGGCTTGGCTTTTAGATCTATGTATTTTCTTTTAGAGGTTTTCATTTTTCAATTTTTTTTTATATTGGATATGGGGGGTTCATTTTTTTGGTGCACTTTGAACCCTAATGAATCTCACTATTAAGTTCAAAGAGCCCAAAAACTCTTATTTTCATATAAAATTTGTCCAATTTGGATGCAACTAAAATTCAAGGAAAAAAATATGGCTCCAAGATTGGGCACATTTCCTAAGATGATGATTTTGCATTTTTTAGCACAGCAATAGAGATTTTTTGGGCAAAAATCAAGATTATTTTGCTTGGAAATAAAGATTTTTTTTGGCGCAAAAATTGAATTTTTTGGCAAAAAATTTGATGTTTTTCAGCATGGAAATCAATTTTTTTCTCAGAAATTGATATTTTTTGGCACATAAATCAAGATTTTCAATGCATAAATTGAGATTTTTTACACACAAATCAAGATTTTTGGCACACAATTGAGACACTTTGGCATGGAAACCAATGTATTTTGGCATAGATCCTAAGATAATTTATGTTACTAGTGGACATACTTTCCAATATATTTGGCATGGATCCTGAGGTAGTGATTTTTTATTTTGCCCTTCTAGCTCTTTTTTGACCTACATGTGGTTTTTTGGTCGTAACTTTCTCATCCAGACTCTCTTTTTTGCAAACAAGATATTGTCAGAAATATAATTCTAAGCCTGTTGTGATGGAGTAGTTCATTTGGACTTTTGATGTTGTTTGATTTTCAATTTATTCTATCAAAGTCAGAGGTTCTATTTTGCACTTTGGCAGACATATGTTAAGGCATTATATTTTCCACATTTTACTCCAAAAACATTCCATTGATTTTGTTTTGATTTTTTGCATCTTGGTGGATAACTTGGTTGTCTCAAGTTCAAATATCAATTTTGATGCATCATATGATTTTTCATGGTTTGTATTATTTATTGTAACAACCTTATATCTCTTCTAGTCTATTTAGACATCATTTTTATGCATTCCTACAAACATACTGAGATAAAGTGCCAATTGCACCTATATTTCCATTTCATTAATTTTCTTTATTTTACTTCTAATTCAAGCAATTTCATCTAAGGACTCTTTTGTCATAAAATTTTGCACTCTTTCCTGATGTTTGACCTAAAGGAAACCTTGTAAAACATGGAAACAATATCCAAGCTGTGGAACTTGAACTATGAGATTGAGTCTTTAGAGAAGGCCAACTTCCTCACTATTAAGGTCCACTTAACTACTACTTTGAAGAAAAAGGGAGAAGGAAATGCATGAAATCAAACTACCTAGTCTAATCTAGAGGGGTGATACACCAAATAGTACATTTATTATTATCTCTATGTAGAACTACACAATTCATCAATATAATCCCAAAGTATGTAGATTCAATCTTTGCTTTAACTTAACAATCACATATAGATTAAAAAGTAATGGAATGATATAAGGAAGAAACCTCACTCTATATCATTCAAAGGAAAAATGGATACAACATACAACTTGAAGAATGAAAGAAATACATTAACATAAGGTAAGAAGGTTTTGCACATGTATTAAAGGAAGAAAGAGGTACAAAAGAGAAATATATTCACTCAGAGAAAAAGGAAATTATAGTAGTAGAGTATACAATACAATTGCTATAGAATTAGAGAGAGACCAACTCTTGAAAGAGTTACAAAATTTTCCTTTATAGCTTAGGCATAACTGAGAAGATTTCAATTGAAACCTTTAAACTCAACCACTATCTTCAAGTTTTAGAGAACACTAACTATTGGTCTAAGGAAGATTTTATTGGATGCATGTCCATATATAGAAAATCTAATCTTTACATACAAAATTAAGCCCTGAAGAGATAGAAACTAAAGCCATAACTACTCTGACTAGTAGATGGATAACTATGGCGATGGTAGAATGAAATTTTCATTATTAGGTGTTGAGAACACCAAAAGGTGGTTGCAGGTGATCAAAGTATTTTGTTTGCCATCCATGAGCCACTTTGATAGTGTTTACAAAAGTGCTAGGTTAGCTATGTCATCAACTGAATAGTCAACCCTACCACGTGGCCTTATATCTTTGAAGCTTTTTGCCAAGAAATCTCTTTTTCATAACTACCATGTCTAGCCTGTGATGATGCACTTACTTTGGTTCACTTCTTTGCAACTATATTTCTTCATTGACTACATAGATTTGTGAAACTGTGGCCTCTTCATTCTAAGCTTTATGATTGCTTTGTAGTTGTCCATCACTTCATTTCACTAACCATTGTGACCCAATGATGATCATGAAACTAACCTAATTTCTTGTCACACCCTTGCAACTTAACATATCTTAAGATTGATACTACCTGTGATTTTCTATTAGCCTCTTTACCCTTAAATATTTTTTTTGTTGACAGTCTCACAACCTTAAGTATTAACTACAAATGAAACCTTGTGATGTTACACTAGCCCTTAACTCAACTATTTCAACACCTTGTGACTTAATCTTTTTATTGACTATGTTTACCTATGAGGTTGTGAAGACTTCTTTCAACCATTGATTAGTCTGTCACATCTGCTTATTGCTTCCTTTCACTAATAGCTACAAAATGATGATAACCATTTTACTACTCTACTCTCATCATTGCATCACAACCTGAAATATTAACTAATATTTTAACCTTATGAAAGTGTGATCAAATCATTTTGCCACTTCACTACTTAAACTAGAGGTTAACATTAACTCCATGCAATGCTATGACTATTAAGACCTTAACTATCTTGGTTACTCTTTTACACATTCACAACTTAACTTTCACTTCAATTTAAACCCTTGACATGATATGATGGTCATTTATTTTAACTACCAGATGCTCTTTGCAGCTTTACAACTCAAAATCATTTCTCCTGGATTAACCATGTGATGTTTTGATGACTATCAACTTGACTTTTTTGGCCCTTTATTGCTACTTTGCAACCTTAAATGTATTAAATTCATTTTCATTTGTGATGTTGCAATAACCCTTTAAGGTTAACTATTTCATGCCATCATAACCTCACAACTTGAATCTTTAACTCATCTCTTGACCCCATGAAAGTTTGATCAAAGAATTTCACCACTTTGTTACTTAAGCTAGAGGTCACTCTTAAGTCCTTGTGATGTAGTGATGACCCAAATTTTAACTACCTCGTTAACCTTTCACACCATCGCAACTTGAATTTCCTTAAGCTAGAATTGATCTTTGATCATGTAATCTCATGTCTTTACCTTTTGGCGAATAGAACACATGTCATGTCATCAATTTCTTACTTTGGCTAATGTTCATGCATCTTTGAAAAGTGAGAATATGAAAAGCATCGATCTAACAAGCTCTGACAGTTGCTACATAACTAAATTTCTTTTGTCATAGTCAACACCTTCGACCAATCAAAACATGCCACTCTATCAACTTGTTCTAACATATTCCCTTTTGTATCTAACACTTGAAACTAGTCCCACTACATCCATGTGTCAAACACTCACTTTGGCTAAACTTCACAAAAATTCAAAAAGTGAAAATATGACAAGAATTGATTTGCTTCCATATCAACAATTGTGATTGATCATGGACCTTTGAGATATTTCTTCCTTTGATCCATTGAGATCTCCCAAAATGTTGACACCTTTCCACTACTACATTACCACTACTAGGTCCCACTAAAAATAGACTTAGGGAAATATATAAAGGTAGACACATAAATGATTTGAATGAATAGGGCATAGTATCAACACCTAGAGTGAATGAACCTAACAAGGGGACCCAAGTTAAGTGATGCATGGGTAATCTAATCTTTCAAAAAGGAAATACAAAATTATATCATTAAAGGGGATAACTAGGGTTTTAGTTATGTTTTAACCACATGCTTGACACAATGTGCAAACTTGATGCCATGAATAGATATCTATAATTGGATTTCAATGATGGCAACAAGGGAAGAAAAAAAAGTGGGAGGGTTAAAATGGTTAAAATTTTTGGCAAGTCATAGGGGATTCTTTACTATTAAGCATAAGTTCAGTGGTCTTAAGAAATCCTTTGGGCTATAGAGTCTTAAAAAATGAGACCTCTTTTGCAACAAAAACTATAACCTCTACAATTGCAAAACCTCAAAACCTTTCTATTTCATAGAGAAATAGCCTATTCTTGCACACTTATTAAATATAGAAAAACTACTCTATTATGAATAGAAACCCTTAACCTTCCCTAGAAGCAAGGCTTAAGGTAAATTCTATTGACTAGAATTGGCAGAATATCACCATCAAGCTTGGATAATTGAAAAGCATTGGCTCTTTTACAACTGGTGATAACATATGGCCTACTCCACATAGTATCAAACTTGGAGTGTCTACCTGGTTTATCTTTGTCTAGATCCCACTTGGGAATAAGGTCTCCTTTCTTGAAAACCCTAGCTTTAACCTCCCTATCAAAACTCCTTTTGACTTGTTACTAATGTGTCTCAAGTGTTTGCATAGTTTTCTATCTTATTTCTTCTAGTTCAATCAATTATGCCATCCTAACTATCATGGCATTATCTTCAATTATCTCTAATTGATTAGATAATTCAAGAGAGGGAAACTCTAGTAAAATAGGAAGCCTTTCTTCCCTTCCATATACTAGCATGAAGGGTGAGTTCTCAATTGCTCTCTTAAGTGTAATCTTATAAGCTGAAAGAGGTGTTCTTAATTTTGAATGCCAAAACCTCTTATTGTCTTCAATTTTTTTTTCGATAATCCTGATTAGGTTCTTTTTGAGGAATTAGCCAAGTCATTTCCTTGGGAATAGTAATTTGAGGAAGTTCTCAAATAGATATCATGGTCAACTATCCAAGAGAAAATGTGAGTGCCAACAAAGGACTTCACATTGTCTAATATACTTGTTGAAGGGACACCAAAATTGGTAATAATTCCATCAAGGAATTCCACTACTAAAGTCTCTATGGTATCCTTTAAAGATACTGCTTCTGTTCACCTTGTAAAGTAGTCTATTGTAGCTAAGATCCACTTGTGATTAGAGCTAGAAGGTGGATTGATTGGGCCAATGAAATCCATCCCACACTAGGAAAATGGTTGATCAACCTAAATAGGATGAAAGGTAAGTGCTACTAATCTTTGTTTTCTTGAAAATAAGGCACATTTCTCACATTTCTTCACATGTTTATGATAGTCATTAAGTAGATTTGGTCAATAATAACTAACTCTCATTATCTTTATGGTTATTGTTCTAGTTGAGAAGTAGCCACCATCAAGGCCATCATGAAACTCTTTGATCATTCTATCCATTTGATCAGGGTTAATGCATCTTAATAGGACCCCATTGAGATCTCTCCTAAAAAGAACCCCATCCACTAAGAAAAAAGGAATAGACTACAATCTGAATTGTCTTCTTTTAGCTCTATCTAATCCTTGTGGATATCCTCTTCCTAATAAGAAGGTTGTCATATCATGTATCCAACTATTCAGATTTTCATCCTTTACTGGTTGTTCATCTTCTAATAATAGTGCAACCTATTTAGTAATCTCCTAGGATGAAATTGTCTACTCACATAATCCTTTACCTCTCACAAGATTTGTGATTTTTATTTCAACATCATATTCCATGATCTTGGTGATCCATCCAGCTCTTTTCTCACTAATATCTTTGTTCAAGAGGAACTCCTTCACACTTGTGAGGCCTCGCCTCGACCCATCGTAGCATAGTTGATAAATTATTATTTTGATAATCATGACTCGATATTTTGAGACACTACTAGATACATTGAACATTATTATGCTATCATATATTGTGTGATGTTTTACTTTTAGATGTTTGATTATGTTATTTAATGTTTTACAGACATGTATATTGATGAAGTAGTGTAGAAAGTGAATGCAGAATTAACACTTTGAGTATGCAATTTTAATGATTGAGTATATGAGTAGAATGAGATAAACAACTAGTTATTTGAGAAATGGATGTTTTAATTAATGTGATTTTCCTTTTATATATATATATATATATATGCATGTGATTTTCTCGAGCTACTGATGTGTGCAATGAGTGTGTAGGATATTTTAGCTAGGAAATCTAATGGGGAAACAAAACTAAACCCTATGTACCAACTGTGTAAACCAAGGTTGAGTCTAACAGAAGGTGCAAACCCCATTGTTTGTATTTTATTTGTATCATGGATTGGATGAATGTATCATTTTGTAAACTTTAAATGTTAATGTTTCGTAACAGTATTTTTATAGTGTCACTTGACACTTGTGAATTGCATATGCATTCCAGCATGAAATTTAGGTTTAACTAAGTAACCTAAAGATCTAAGTCAAACTAGGTAGTGACCTTCTTGCTAATCAGTTAGTAATCGAGGTTAATTACCCTAATCAGGATTAGTGAGTAATCTACATTTTTTATGGTTGTTAGAAAGTCCTAAAAAATTTCTAGCTTTTGATAGGTCCCTAATTAAACATTAAGGCCTAAAACCATGAAATTTAAGTACCCAAGGGGTATGGGTATGGGTTGAGTGCATTTTCTGCCCCCCTAGCTCCTTTTTTTGACTTTTTTGGTCACTCAAAAAACCCATTTTTCTTTATGGCGAAAATTGAGTGTTTCATCATGAGTTGGATAACTTTAACTCCACCCTAAGGTTAACCTTATGTCTAGTTAAGTTAGAAGACTCTAGAACTTTTAGGCAAGTGGGGGAGTTATTGCTTTTTAGAGGTGGTTGAGTTTAGGATCTTATTTAGGGGCAAGTTTGAGAGGGTTTGAGTGTTCACCCAACCTCTAGTTTTAGAGTGAAATTTAGGATTGAAGGAGAAGGCAAGGAAAGCAAGCCCATCTCAAATTTGTTCATTTTCCATAACCCAATTTTGAAAGTAGGAATACTTCACCTCATTTTGTTCATGTTGTGTTTCTTGTTTCAATTTAATTGCATATGTATGTTCGTGTGTGTGTTAAGTATGTTTTGGAGGGATTGAAATAGGTTTTCTTAAATTTTTTCATTATATTTTTCTTTGAATTTCAAAGGGATTGTATGGGTCGTATTGACATTACTAACCCTTAGATAGGGCAGAAGTGGCCATGTATGGGGGAAGGTTTTTAGTTGGACTCCAACAGTGTAGAGTCTCTTCTCAAGAAAAGAAGAGGGAGAGAGGGTAGGGTGTTATGGCCCCTACTCATCAACTTGAACCATGTGTATGAGTTTTAGAAATTAATAAATGAAAGAATGAAAGTTCTTGAGTTTTTAGCCCTGAAAGGGCACCTATTTTGGTGTTGTGTTTGGCATCTCCTATTGGAAAATTCACCTTCTCCCTAGTCTGGTTCAATGTCAAACCTATTGTGCAAGCTAGGATGGGAGTGAATGTTTGATTTTGTCTTCATGTTATGATTGGTTGTCTCCTGGTACCTTTTCATTCTCTCCATGATCATCGTGATGTATTGCAGAATTCGTAATGGATCCCTTGTTAAGGGTTAGGAAGGAAATTTAGAATTGTATTGGATCTCAAATGTGTTGGGAGTTTTTCCTTCAAGATAATATCATGTGTAAAAATGTTACAATTAAACTTATTTTTGAAGTGACAATGATGTTGGGTTTTCTTACTGGTTCTTCAACGAAGCCTTTGAATCAGATGGTTTAATACAAAAACCGATTGAGTAATATTTTTGCATTTGATTCTTATAGTATTTCAGTTTATGCATGTGTGTATTGAAAAATGGATAAAATGGTGACATGCAATTTATGCAATTTTTTAGTTCAATTATGTTAAGGAAAAAATTATGTTATGGTTAGAACTTTGATTTAATTTTGTGATTTTCAAGAGATAAAATAACCTTACATTAAGGTTTCAACAAATTAGTAAACTCGATGATTAAAATTAACACTTAGGAAAAAAAATATAGGACACAAAAAATATTCCTCTTGGAAAATTATACAAGTTAGAAAATTTCAACACTTAGAAAAAAAATGCAGCCTAGGAGTAAAAACTCTCTGGATTATGTATGAGGAAAAAAATTAAATCCCTTGAGATAACAAGGAATATTCCTTTATGATTCCTTTTTAAAATCATTTTTTTTAATCAAATAAACCATAGAAATTAAATAAACCAAGAAAGAAATTATATTTATATATTTTCAAATATCCTAATCTACCAACAAACCTTTATGTAACAAAAGCTCTTGAGGAGCCAGAGTCACCAGAGTCCCTGCCTTTTGTTCAAAATGAAAGATCAAAATTTTTTATGATTAGAACATTATGTGTGAATTTTTTCCATGTCACATGTCATATTGTCATTTTTGAATTATTTCTTGTGGTGCATAACATATCCCATGACTATAATTGCAATCTTGACTCAAGTAGTACTACTTCTTGTAAGGTCACGTAATTGTAACCAACTTAAGCAAGAGCATTTTAAACAAAAAGTAACTTAACATGTTCCTTCTAGACAATATAATTGTATGTTGTTGGTATTCATTGTTATATCTAAACACAAAAAAATTCATGAGAACTTTTAAATTTATGTGTTTTCCTCATTGTATAAGATACTCAACTTCTCATGATTTTCAAATAGATATATAAACAAAGTGGCATGTTGATCATTTTAACTAAATAAGTTCAACCATGCTTATGTCAAGGATAATAAGGTTGGGAATCTGGTGATCAAAAGAAGCTTGATTAATATGATTCCACAGGTTCTAGGAACGGAGGAGAATAACCACATTCTTGGAAATATCATAGAGGAGGAGATCAAATGTGTGGTGTTCTCTATGAAATCTTATAAGGCTCCAAGGTCTGATGGGTTCCCCCCTACATTCATTTAGCATTTTTGAGAGGTTGTTAAAACTAAATTGGTCTGGGCTACTAGACATTTTTTTAGAATAGGAAAGATGTTAAAAAGGATCAATAAGACCTTTATTGCATTAGTGCCTAAAATCCCCACACCAATGTGCCTACTAGATTTTAGACCCATCAATTTATGTAACACTATTTATAAGATGTTTTCTAAAGTCTTAGTGAATAAAATAAAGCCTTTTTTGGAAAGAATAATTGGTAGTCCACATAATGGATTTGTTCCAAGAAGACAAATTCTAGATGCGGCTATAACCACACATGAGGTTATTCACTCAATGGAGAAAATCAAAAAACTAGGGATGGCATTCAAATTGGATATCTCCAAGGCTTATGACAAGGTTAAGTGGGATTTTATTTATGAGGTGCTTGAAAGAGTGGGGTTTAGTAACAAAGTAATAAACCTGATCAAAGTAATGGTTGGCACAATTCAATATTTTTTTATCCTAAATGGTTCTTCGTGGGGTAACTTTGGAGTGGAGAAGGGACTAAGGCAAGGTGACCCACTTTCCCCCTACCTCTTCATTATGATTGCTGAACTTCTAGGGAGGTCCTTCTATAATTTTTTTTATACTAGTTGTGTTAAAGGGGTTAAGTTGGCTACTATAGCAATACTAAAGTCCTACAACAATTTGTTGATGACACATTCCTATTTGGAGAATCTTCAATTATAGAGGCTCAAGCTTGGAAGGTTATACTACACAATTATGAAGAAAGCTTAGGTCAGCAAGTCAATTATCATAAGAGTAAGATTTATTTCTTTGATACTATTGTCTCATTACAAGGGAGGATAAGAAATATTTTGGAATGCCAATCTACTATCCTCTTGGATACTTATTTGTGATTACCAGTAACCACTAAGGAAGTGAATAATGAATTCTAGAATACGATAGTGGAGAGAATTTAGAGGAAACTTACAACATGGAAAGGCAAGATACTAAGCAATGTTGGAAAGCTATAGTTACTTTCAGTGGCTCTCTAGGGTATCCCCATTTATTTTTTGTCCCTATTCAAAATTAGCCAAAACATGGTGGAGAATATTGAGAAGATACAAAGGAACTTCCTATGGTTAGGGACAGAGGAGAAAAATAAAGTGAGTCTAGTCAAGTGGGAGGAGGTGTGCAAACCAAAGAATAAGGGGGGGCTAGACAGAGGAGAAAAATAAAGTGAGTCTAGTCAAGTGGGAGGAGGTGTGCAAACCAAAGAATAAGGGGGGGCTAGGAGTAAGAAGACTTCGAGACCTTAATAAGGCTCTACTCAAAAAGATTGGTTGGAGATTAGGAGAAGACAATACAGGTTGGGGTAAAATTATGAAAGTTAAATATCTATCAAATTCCCCTTTTAATTGGGAGCTATTTAATAATGACATCCCAGGAGGGTCTAAAATCTGGATGAATATAGTTAGAAGTAGAGGATTGTTAAGGGAACAGACAAGGTGGATTGTGGGAAATGGTTGTAGTATTAGATTCTGGGAAGACAAGTCAATGGGAGAGAAATTGTTGGTCTTCAACACATTTAGAAGGTTAATGGAGTTGCTTAAAGAAGATGTGGGAAGAAAAGTTAGATATTAGATTGATCAAGGGAGGAAGTGGAGGAAGCTTGTTAAGTAAACTTACTCTCATGAGGACAGTCAAATTCTCAAGGAATTAGAAGAGTTGATTGGAGAACAGAGAATCCCTATGCTTTTCTAGGAGAATACCATGGCTTTGGATTTAACTCCAAGTGGTAATTTCACTATTAATTTAGCTTACATACGCCTATTTAGCAAGAATCCCTGCCCACAATTGTGGAGTAAGGTTTGGATTAGTAACCTTATTCCTAAAATTAATTTCTTTTGGTGGACAGTTCAGCATGGAAAAAATTTAACATTGGAAAATTTGAAAAGAAGAGGCTTTTATATTACAAATTACTGTTGTCTCTACAAGGAAAAGGAGGAAACCATAACTCACCTATTTTTGGAATGCTAGTTTTCCTTTGAGATTTAGAGTAGGGTCTAGGAGAGATTTGGATTAAATTGGGTTATGAAAGAAAATCTAGGACAATTTGTGGAGAATTGGTGTTGTCCTTTTGCTCATCCTAGATTGAATTTTCTATCGAAGATGGTTCCATGATATGTATGCTAGCACATATGGAAAGAAAGAAATAATAGAATATTTAGGAAAGAGAATAAATCAGTGGAGGTGGTCTTTGGAATAATGGAGAAATTGTTGAAGGGGAATTAAAGAGTGGCTAAATGTAAGGTGCCAAAGGAGGAACCAAGTAGAGAAGGACTAATGGATGAAAAATGGGGTTTTCATGAGGATTTCTTCCTCTTTGATAACTCAAAAATGATGAAGAGACAACAAAAAAGATGGATACCACCTATCCTTTCACATTATAAACTAAATTTTGATGGTGCTACCAGAGGAGGTAAAGCAGCAATGGGAGGAGTGCTGCTAGACAGGAATGGTGATGCACTGTTGGTCTATGTTGGGAAAGTGGGAAATGGAAGCAATAATCTAGCTGAGGTAATGGTATTATTTTGGGGCCTTTAGCTAATTACAGAAATGCAAATTAAGGAAATAAAAATTGAGGGGGACTCCAAATTAATCATTGATATGGTCAAGGGGGCCTCCTAACTAGGATGAAATATTCAAAATATCATAATGGATATTAAGAAAATGTTAGAAGGGATGGAAAGTGTTCACCTATAGCACATTTATAGGGAGGGAAATAAGGTGGTAGATGTGGTAGCTACTAAGGGGTTTAAAACTATGGCAATTATGTGTTGGAAGAATATGGTTGATCTGAATGATGATATTAAGTCATCGATAACCAAGGAAAGAGGTGGGAATATTATTCAATCATGATTACTAAATTTAGAGTCAAGACCAATTTTGGTAATTATGTGATGATGTCCACTAAATTTAACAAAGTTCTTTTGGAAATGAGGAGACGTGGCTATACAAACAAAATAAGGAGTGAATGCAAATTAAGAGGGATGTCATTTCATAATTATAGAAACACATCGCGGATTTCAAATTACGCCCCATTTAAAAGTATGAAGGATATCATATATCAGATTGTTAGAGATTTTTGGGGTGTGAATATAATGATACAATGTAATCATGAATCCCACAATAATTTTGCATGGGATTTTGAAAGTTTTCAAGCACGATTCTAGAAAATATTTTGGTTTATTGTTAAAGGGCTTAAGGAAAATAGTAGTTGTAGAGATATCGTAGAAAAGGAAGTTCAAATGCTCATTAATGAATAAGGGGAGGTGGAAATTGGAGGAATTGAGATGGGTGGGGACCTAAATAGGCTGGAGCCCACAAAGATAGAGAATTTCAAAGATAGGTTGGCCACTTAGTTTTTGTTGAAAGAAGGGGTTTTTTTCCCTAAATGCAGTTGATGGTGGGGTACGATGAGAATTGTGCCCTATAATGGGTGGAATGACTGCAAAATCACCATCAATGGAATCACCTTCCAAGTGATTGAGGAAGTGAGTGCCATGGCAACTGGCCTTTCAATGAGGGGGAAAAAATGGAGAAAGGTCACTAAAACCACAGACAAGGTCAATATGAATAATTTCTTTGTAGAAAATGAGGAGCCAATTCGATATAGAGGAGGGTTTAAAAGGGACAAGCTGCCAACCCCATGGGATGATGTGTGCTTGGTTCTCATGAGATATTTGATGCTAGAGGGTAGGTTCGGTGTCTATTACTACTACAATTTCCCTTTGTTAAATCATTTTAGAAATAGGGATTTCATTTCTATCCTGTTTTATCTTCTACATTCTCTTGAGTATATGGTAGCAAATATTAGGGAAAGAGAAGTAAAGAAAAACTATACTTTAATCCATCAAGGCCTAATTTTCTATCTCTACCGATTTCACCTTTCCCTATGTCCCCTGAGGGTGGTGGTGGTTAACAACTAGCACCGCCACCAAAATTCACCCCTGAGCACTAGTATTGGTAATAAAATTCACACCCCCCACCCCTCCCCTTGCTAAGAAAACAAGAAAAAGAAAAAAATTGATACAATTGTGGAGCAAAAGGGTAATAAGAAGATAAAAGTTGAAAAACCCATAGAGGTGGATAAAGAGAATTTGAAGGAGGAGATCTGGAAGACTTGCCCAATCCCAAGCAAGCCATAAATAGAAATCCAATAGGTTTAGGGTGGAGGAGGTTAAGGACAAAAACTCAAAAAATAATAAAGAAGAAAGGGAGGAGGAAGAAGAAGAAGAAGGTAAGGAGAAGGTCAAGAGAAGTATAAAATCAAAAGATAATGTTGTTAATAATGCATAGACCTAGATTTATACTGGCAATATTGATACCATGGAGGTTACACATGTGTTTGCAAGTTTTTCCCTCCAACCCATAACCTTCTATGATGAAAGTCATAAAATGGATACTTACCCCATAACCATTTCATCCCTAACCAAGGAAAATGCTAAGGTTTATACTAATCCAAAGGTTTTGTAGGATAAAATCCAGGTCCAAAAACCCAAGGAGGAAACAAAGAAGGTGGAAATGGAAGTCAAGGAAGAGACCAAGGAGTAGGTGGAGCAGTATGCCAAGATAGAAAAGAGGGTTAAAGTTTTAAAGGAAGGGTTCTTTACCTTGTTAAAATTTAACCTCAAAGTCACCCACGCCATAGCCACCACCCTCCAGCTACTTGCACAAGAAAAGGAGGATATTGGAATGGATATGGAGGACCATAAGATGGTCTTCAAATTCCTTGCTAATGACTAGTCTCAGATTTTGCTGGCTGCAAAGGGGAAGGAGAAAAAAAAAAGAATTTTTTAGTTTAATGGGAACCCAAGATTAGAGACTTTTATGTTTATCTACTGTTTTTGGTTTTTCTGGTATCCAGCTGTATTTAAGACTTTGTGTTGGCCTATTAGGCCAACAATTATTTGGATGAACTTTTGTAGTATTAGATCTTCTACACTTTTTAGTTTAGTTGTTCATAGTATTATGATGTTTAGTTTCTAGTTGAAGACTCTTTGGTTTTTTGAAGTTTTAGTTAGTTTTTTGCTTGCTATTGGACATTGTTGATAATGTGTTGGTTACCAGCTTTTTGCTTGTAAGGGTTGACCCCCTAGTTTTGGTTGCTTTATATTTCAAAAACATTAGGAGATTTATGAGTACACAAGTGTGAGCATAACAATTAATTCTTATATTAACTTTGCAACTTTTCCACAAATTGAAAGATACAATATTCAAAGATGTCAATTTTGATTGTCTATAGTCATCTTGATTCTTTCTAGATTCAACTTGGTAAAGAACTCTTACATCCACTTTTCTAATCACACTACATGATCCATCATGTTAAAAAATTTACTAAATACAATATTCATTTATTTATTTTAATCAATCAAATAAGTAACTTATAATTTCAATTTTTATCTAAGAAATTATTTTATTTTAAAAAAAACACATTTAAAAAAATATATTTATGATCATAATTATAATTTTAAAAAATACTCTCAAATATAAAATTTAATTAAATGTATTCTAAAAAAGTCATTCTATGTCGAAACATAATAACTTACAACACAATAAAAGAAGGAAACATAATGTATAGAAAATCTTTATTTATAATAATGTAAAAAAGTAAATAATACAATCAAAATTAATTTTTAATTGAAATGTAATATTACAATGAATTATTTATTTATAAAGTCAAACTCTCACACATGATTAAATGTATATAAAATGTTCAAGACCTTGACAAAAAAAATTTAAGAGGTAGTTAAGTAATGTGTCTGAGGTATTTGATCAATAAATAAAATTGATTTTGCACATTTATCTTGAAACTCTGCGAATTTTAAGAGCCTCTGTCCATTTCTAGTAGATGAGAGTTTTGAATGCTTGACACTTTGCTAATGTTTGGTTAAAATATCAATTTGTATACTCTTGCTTTTGGTGTCTATTGACACTTGTTAAAGTTGGGATCGAATACCAAAAATAAATACTAGTAAGAACATCAATTACATGCTTATCCTTCCTATTTTTCTATATTTTTACATTCAAAAAATAAGCTTTATGGCTAGGAAAATAGCTTAGGACCAATCATAAATTAAGATTTTAGTTGTGATAAATAAATTTAAAAATATAAAGTCGCAAACCTTAGCTTAAAAATTGATTCCTGTCTTGAAAATTAATGTGGGAGGGCAAATGAAAACATTAGTTCCATGCCTTATGTAAGGCACAGACTAATAACTATCCTATCCTATCTTCCTTAACCCCTAAGCTAACCACTTTGCTTTAAATCGTAACTGCACCTACAAGTAAGCTAGGCATTAGTTTGAAAAGTGGGGAAGGAAAATGGAGTTTTAAGAAAAAGAAAAGGGCAAAAGTCAATGTAATTAATGTGCTTGGAAGAATCATTTTTAAAAAAAAAAACTTAACTTCCACCTTGCTAGCCGACCCTTTTCCCATCATGGATGGACATGTACCTTTTTTAGGGAGGGGCAGATTTAGAGTGTTTTTTTTTTTTTTTTTAATATAATTTAAGCTCCCCACCTCTTACCTTTTTTAGTGCCATTTTTGGGGCTTTATCATGCACATGACATGACAAGGGTTTGGGGGGAGGTTTGAATTAAAAACTTTAAACTTAACTTACTTTTTGTCTCCTTTTTTCCTTGGCATGCATGGAGACCTCCTTTGTTGCATTTGCAACCTAGGACAGCTAGTGAGTTTTGTTTAAATTTATTTATTTTTAGTAAATTTGTACATGAGTTTTGTTTAAATTTATTTTAGGTTAGTAAATTTGTATGTAGTTTTGAAAGTTTAATTAAATTAAAGTTAGTTGTCATATCATATGTTAGTTTGGGTTGGGTTGGTTAAAGTTTTATTTGTAGTTTTTAAATATTAGTTAGTTTTTAATATGTTAATAATTTATTGTTTTAATAAGTTAGCATTATTTTGTTCTAAGTTTTTTTTTTAAATTAGTATTATTTAATGTTAAATTTTTAGATATTCTTAATTAAGAAAGTTTATTTAGGAAAATTTAATTATAATTTAAGAGTGGCTTTTGTAATTTTTTTAAAAAATTAGTTAGTTGCAAGTTAGTTAAGTTTAGGTGGTATTTGGAAAAGTTAAATTAATTCTAGTTTGTAGTTTTTGTAATTAGTTGGTTTTATTCTTAAGAAATTTAATTAATGAGTTTTAAATATGAATAAAATAGAATTTAATAAAATAGTCATTGTAGTTAGGCATGCTAATAATTATATTAATTTTAGTATTGATCAAAAATTAATTAGTATAATATAGTTTTAATTTAAGTATGTTTTTTTTCTTAGTTTAAATTTTAAGCATGTAATATGTTTTGTTTATGATAGTTTTAATAAATTTTATGCATGCATATGTTAGACAATTATATTAGTTAGTTAGTTCTTTGGTTCTCAATGTATAGTAATAATTAAAGTTATATTTATTTAAAAAAATTTAGAATAATTTAATTATATTGTTTATTAATATTTTTTTAAGTTAACATTATAGTGGTTAACAATAAATGTTTTAAATTTATTGAGTGGACCTCACATGTTGGTTTATAACTAAACAAAATGTCAAGTTATCTATAGGAGAACTTGTTTTGTCTTATAGTGTACCTATACTTTCACTTGTGAAACAAACTTATCAAACTTAGTGGAATTAACTTTAAAAAAAATTATTATGTGTGTTTTTGCCCTTGGTATTTTGGGCATGACAACACTTGCATGTGCAACTAGGAGCTAAACCTTGTTATGTGATAGAAGATGGCTAAATTTCTTTAAAGCTCTTATGACAACAAGAACTTGTTTTCCATTTAACTATATTTATCCTCATAAGTCCTTACCTCTTCACTAAAAAAGGATATAGGTTTCTCTTCATCTATGTTTGGCATTCATTTTACACAAGGTCAATGACAGGAATCCATAGTGTAATTCCTCTCTTGAAAAGCAATTCTTTTTAATGATCCGCTCCAAGGTTCGATGTTTGTCCTGCGAAGTACCAAAATCCACTCAGTAGAAGATAAATGTGAGTGTTCATGAGGAGGCCTTTGTTGGTTCTTAAAACTCTTTTACCTTAGAATTTAAGTAAAATCTATTCGTTATCTCAAAATATCACACCAAAAGAACAATATTTTTCTATTTTTCTATTTTTTCAATGAATGCAACTCTAATAATGCAGCTACTATGAGGTCCTATTCTAACAAAGGGTTAGCAAAGAAAATAACGAAACTAAAAGAAAATAACATGAAATCAAATGACTTGAAATTGAAATTCCTAAATGGACATAAGCTACAGAACACAATACGCTGCGAGTTAAACCTTTGAAGAAATCGGTAGGAAACTAATGAAAATAGGAGCAGTGCTTCCTAGAATCCACTGATGCAATTTTCAGTGAGAATATTTAACAAATTGAATGATGTTTCACTCTTCATCAAATTGCAAGGCCACAAAAAGTGTGCTCATGCGAGACAAAAAGCTATGTAGACACAATCGGGTGATCTTTTCTCAAGCTTGTTACGTCAACAAAATTCATATATCTGTAGCAAACACCAGAACTAAAAGATCAGACAACCAGAAATAATGCAATAAACCTTTGGCTCAATCACAATCTCATGAATAAAATGCACAAAATAATGACACATTCAGGCAAGAATAACTACACTCCGAATGCTAGCACAAAAAGCATAACTTTATTGCATAATAATAGGGGCCCTTATTACATTTGACAATGGGGTATTTATAAGAAATCCTCTTCTCAATTTGTGTTGAGAGTGAGAGATATATTGATGCAATAAAATGCTTTTAAAATATTTAAACAAACTAAATATATACAAACTAACAATCTAACTAGTGCTTTAGAGGGTCTCTGTCCATATTTCACTTGTTATTTGGATGCATGAGCCCTTTACATGTCAAAAACAATGAAAGCATGAGAGAGAAAGTAGCAGGAAGCCATCAGTCAAATTGGAAGTGCATGGAGGCATCAAAAATAGAAATTGGCCCTTCATTAGGCGGGTGTTAGAGTTAACTTGCCATCAGAATGCACTCCTGATGCATGGAAAGTGCTATTTTTGGAACTGGCAGTCAATTATCACTTGGTTTCTTGCCAGGAAGGATTGGATAGGTGGAGAGAAGATAAAGGTCAAAGATACAGAGGTTGGACACATAAAGCAAATCAAGTTCCTCATCTTATGCAGCTATTGGGGATAAGATTCAACACAGGTGCCTTGAGATTTTCAATTGAAGAAGTAGAGGGAGTGAAATTTTATGAAAGTAATTGGCTATAAAGATGGTGTAAATCATCAGAAAGGGGCATGAAGCATATACAAAAAGTGATCTAAAACCTCATTTGAGCAAAACCCAAAAACCGTTTTCAAAATTGAGAACTTTGATTTTTTGGTGAATTGAGCTTCCAAGGTCCACAACTCTGCAGCTTCACATTTTTTGAGCTCCGTAGCTCCGCAATTCAGAGGTGCACCCCTAGATGATCAAATGTTTGAAAAATTTTCATATTTTTTCACAAATTTTTCTAGGCATTTTTAAATGGCTTTTTCAGAGGTCTTTTGCTCAAAATTTCAAGTCAGAACCTTCATTAGTCCCTAAACTTGGGTAGCCAAAGGCTCACTATTTTAGAGACTGAAATTAGATCTTCAGTTCTTCTTTCCAATGGTGTAATCGATTCTTAATTCTAAGGCTTGAGTCAAAAGTTATGACTTCGACAAATTGAGGATGCCATTTTTACCTACAAAAGAAGCAAACATTAGTCCATAGAGTTAATAATGCATAGTAAAGACACACTAGCTACTCAAACAAAACTTGAGGTGAATTCTAAAATTTGGCTAAGTCTGAAATCCTGAAGCCTTGAAATTTTGCTAAGTCTAGATTTTTGAAGCCCTGAAATTTCTTAGAATCGTTACCTTATCTCAGGGAGGTTTGAAACCTATCTCAAAAGATTCATCACATTTATTAAAATATATCTTAAGTATAAGAAATTAATATACATCAACTTATATTTAAATGATATATTTTAAACCCCTTTTATGGCTACTCAGACAAAATTGGAGGTGAAAGGGCAACTTGGCAAGTGCACACAGTGCCTTGGGAGTGCAGTGGCACGGACATGCATGAGCGTTTGGTGGCGCTCACGTGACCCTTGGCGGTGTCATGCATGGCCTTTGGTGGCATGCACAATGCTACCCTTGGTGGCACGAGTGGCACTACCCTTGGTTGCACGTGCACACGACCCTTTGTGGCAGCACACACGCTACCCTTGGCAGTGTGCACATAGCTTTTGGGGGAGTGCACTGCCCTTGGTGGTGCACACATGTGACCTTTTGTGGTAGTGCACGTGCATCCCTTTGTGGCAGCATGCGCGCACTACCCTTGGTGGTGTGTGCATGCGACCTTTGGGGGCACGCACGCTCCACTTGGCAGTGCACACACACAGCCTTCGATAGAGTGCGTGATGCTTTTTTTTTTTTTTTTTTTTTTTTTTTTTGATTTCTTCGAATATTTGACTCTAAAATTCTAAGGTCTAATAAAACTCTTCTTCTCCCAACTCCCAAACTATGAGTTCAAGAGTCAAAAAAAGTAGGGGGTCCCCATTCCTCAATAGGAATGGGGTGTGTGTTATGGAGACCACAACAATCTACATCATTCAACTATGTCAAGAGAACTGATATGCTTGACTCACCCCCAAGAGTATATATAATGAAATCTTTATCAAAGATGGGATTGATAAGGGTGGGAGCTAATGCTATTGTTGCTTTGATTTTGTCAAAATTGGCTCTTCCTTCCTTTATCCAAGTGAAAACCATATTCTTCTTCAGCATAGTTGTAAGCGTTTGACCATGGTAGCAAGATTAGGAATGAACCTTCTTAAAAATTTGATTCTACCAAAGAAATTTATATCCCCTTCTTATGACTAGGAAGTGGAAGAGAAAGGATTTCTTTTATTATTTCTAGATCAATGCTAAAGCCATCCCTAGATACAATATGTCCTAGCAACTTTCATTAACTGGTGGAAAACACACACTTTCTTAGATTTAAGGACACCATATTCCCTGTACTTGGTGAACACCTGCCTCAAATGACCAAAGTGGTATGCCACACTCTTTAGATAGGCTGTTATGTCATCAAGGTAGACCAACACAAATTTCTCAAGCATGCTCTTGAAATCCATGTCCATTTATTTTTGGAAGGTAGTACCTGCATTGGTTAATCCAAAAGGTATCTTTCTATAGGCATAAGTACCCCATTTAGTAGTGAAGGTTGTCTTGTATCTATTAGACTCCTAGATTAACAATAGGTTATAACCCAAAATCCCATCTAGGAGGGAAATATTTTAGAGCCACTAACCTTGGATAAGCTTTTTTCAATGGAAGGGAGAGGATGGTTATCATTAGGAGAGGCCCTATTTAGGTCTCTAAAATCTAGACATAATCTAATTTCTCAACTCTTCTTTCTAATAGAAACAAGGTTGGCTACCCAAGAGGAATGCTTAATAGGAATAAATTATATTAGCCTTTATAAGCTTAGATAACTCCTTTCTCATCATAGGTTCAATCTTAGCATTGACTAGTCTTTTCTCTTTCCTAATAGGATTTGTATCACTATTTAAATCTATGGTATGTTGAAACAAAATTGGACCAAAACCTTTTAAATAATCATATGTCCATGCAAATACATCATTGAAATCTTGACATAAATGAAAAAAAAATTCTCATTCATCTTTAGAGTGTACCTTTCTCAAATTGAGAACCTTTCCATCAATAGTGGCAACTAGTATGCGATCATCTTTATTTGCAGATAGGTTCACACCCCTATTCCTTACTTGATCATCAATATTTAAATCACCTTCTAAATTGATTATACTCTTCAACAAATTATTGGAGATGAGGTTCATGATATGATCACCATATTGGCTTTGTAGCATGGACTACTTCTAATCAATGAATTGTGCTTCACTTTGCAAAAAGTTGATAATTTGCACATCAAAGTCAAACACTTGCTAAATAGGGTAAAAAAGGAGATTTGATAATGCTTATAACATTCACAACTATTCATTTATTATCTTTGAGATGATATGGAATAAGTAATAGAAATACTTAAAATTTGACAAGATAAGATACATATCTTGAAATAGTACCAATCTAGAAATACCTTTTTTTGGTGTTTGTGCATAGTTTCTAGAAAATTTGTAACTTGTTCTAAACTAGAAATGTTAAGGTAGAGAAAACCCATAAAAAATTTATCGTTATGAGGGAAATTCAACCTTAACCTAGTTGGTGGGGCACAATCTTACCCCAAAGCACAATTGTGCCCCCAAAAGTCAACCTTGACATGCATTGCTCTGATGAAACTTTGTTTCATAGATCTTCAAAGTTTTCCTAAAAGGGTATTAAAACTTATACTCTGATCTTCTAAAAAGCACTTGTATATATTTGAAAATGGGTCTTTGGGGTGGCTATATAGGGTTTTTCCTTAGTCAAACCTTCATTTTGGTGATTTCCACATCCATGAATATCCAAATATAATAGAATGTGTGTGAGTTGTATGTGTAATGTCAAGATCTATTCTACTAGATTGAAACCTTAGAATAAATATGTATGAGAAATAAATTCATAGACTTGAATAAGATAATAAAGCATACCAAGCCCACAAGGCTAAAGTACTCCTACCAAAATCATAATTCATAATTGCTACCCCATGATTGAATCTTTGAATACTTGCTTATTCATAATGGTGAATCAAGGAAGATTGGATCTTTGTTTCTCCAAATAGATGTTCACAAAAGTGTGTTCATAAAGTTCTTGATATCCACCATATCTTGATATTCTATACCATTTTCTTGCCATCTTTCATCTTCATACATTTGTCTTGCTATCTCTTGATTCTTGTTGTCTCCTTCTAGTTCTAGTTCTTCTCCCATTGTAAATAAATGCAAATGAGAGTCTTTATATAGAGGCTTCAATGTGAGACTCCTAGAGTAATGAGAGGACCTATAATTCAAATTTCACATTGAATTATATTCCAATAACAACAAACAACTAAGAAGGGAAAATAAATTAATCTCAAATCAAAACCCTTCCGCATTCGAATCTAAAAGCTTGACATTGATTTTGAGGCCCTCTGAGACTAAAATTTGAAAAGGGGGATCAAATCCCAAAGAAGGTTAGGGATGACCTCAAACTTGACCTAGGTCAATGCTGACCTTGACCCTTCCCTAGGTTTAGGTCAACCTAGTTGAACTTTCCCTAGGTTGATGTTGACCTAGGTGTCAAAATCCAACCAGATTAGAAAATAGAAGGTCTCGAGGATGCCTGAAAACATAGAAATGATATCAAAATAAAACTAAATGTTAGGGATAGGCACAAAATCATACAATAAGTATAGTGAATGATAAGAGTACCTATACCTAAGTCCTACCTAGAAAATAGATCCATAGAGGAGGGAAATTAAGGAGAATCTTTAGGATCCTAACCCTGATCTCACCTAGAATGAAGGAATCAAGTGTAGAATGAATCCTAAATGTAAATATATCATGATAAATTTACTAAAAGAGGGTACTAAACTTACTAAGATGGAAGTTCTTCTATCTAAATGTATGAGAAAAGGAGAATCTATGTTTACCATGAGTAAACTCTAAAAGAAACCCTAAGTTTAACTATAAATAATGAAAAGGAAGTGACACTTACTCATTCTTACTTTTTGTGTATTCAAAACAAGAAAGCAAGATGCCAAGGAGAGAAAAACTTTGAGTGACATACATGGAGCTGTTGAGATAGTGCCTAGCTATCAGATAGTCACTTCCTGAGGTAAGTTTGATGTTTTTTATTTCCATACTTTGAAAATTATTTGATTTTTGTAGACAAGGTCGACCCTGACCCTTAAAGTTTGACCTTGACCTAGTAATGTTTACCTTGATCGATGGAGGTTGACATAGATTGGAAATTTTTTATTCTTTTTAGGCTAAGGTCATCCTTGATGCAAGAAGGTCAAACCTAACCCAGAAAGCTTGATCTTAACCTAGGAAGGTTGACCTTGACACAAGAAGGTCAACCTTGGCCTAAGTGAGGTTAAACTTGACCTATTCAAGTTCAATTTTTAGATTTGACAATACAAAATAATGATATGTTATTTATTTGTGCTTACAAGACATGGTTCATCTCTGAGAGCATCCCTTTGGAGAGTTGATTGTTACTATCAGAGAGAGACTATTCAAGCTTGATGAGGATGATATAATGTATTGGGTAGCATTCCTACCATAGATCAGGCTACACTAACAAATGTTATCAGCTTTGATAGAGAGGTGGGATGAGGATACATGCTCCTTTCATCTTCCCTCGGGAGAGATCACAATGATAGTAAAGGATGTTTATAGGATCTTGTGGCTTCCAGTCTAAGTTGAGACCATTAGACCTAGAGCTTAGTGAGTCTATGAGGAGATCCTTGTAGACATGTACTTTTTCTTGGGACATATTTTATAGATGTGGACCCTAATCAAATCATGTCCTTCTATCATCCATACTGTCATGCCCTACACCTTTGGTATAGAGAGTGATGCTTGGTATAGCATCCATGGTTGTGTTACCAACTCCAAGGGTACCATATTTTTTGAAACCTCTTACTTATGTTAAATGGAGGATAGGGAGTGAAAGGACTATATTCTCATGGGTCATAACATGTTAGCTCAGTTATACCATGAGCTATGTCAGTTGGTGAGATACTAGAGAGAGCCCATCGACATGCACACTCTTACATATTTGGTTGTTTGAGAACTTTACATGTATACATCCATAGGGTATCCCAGTGATGATAGATTTGAGCACAAAAAGAGTCTTTTCTTATCCACTAAAGAATGCCTAGTAGTTTTGAGAGTATCTCTATACTACATTCTAAGTGTGGATGTGATATAGAAACCTTACTACTAGATAATAGAGTGGCTTGATATGTGATTCTAGATGAGATTCTCATAGTGGAAAAAGCTATTGGAGGGTCATTAGAATCATATAGTGTTTACATACTACTATTATTGAATAATGAGATAGTTTGGGATAGTATAGGGAATCCCTAGATCAATACCTTGCTATGTGCATCCAATCCAGTGTTATCAAAGACTCAACACCATATGCTAGCTATTGGTAGCAAATATAGAGGACAATGATGCTAATGATATAAAGGATATTAATGTACCATTAGATGTGACCTATTCATGAATGAGTTGAGATTACATCAATTACTAGACTCTATAGGGGTCCCACCCCATCATCCCCGAGGATTATCCTATAGGTGATCCTGGTGTTTTAGAGAGGACACACTAGGATAATGGTACAACATAGGAAGATGAGGATATTAGAGATGAAGAGTATAAAATATCCAAGGGAGATCCCATGGAGGAGGAGAGAGAGGAGGAGAGAGTAGAGGAAATTCCAATAGCTAGTGATATTGGTGTAGATGTACACATCTATCACATATCACCACTGAGGTCTTGATAGCCCGCACGTGCCTACATAGAGACACCACCAGTGAGGCCAAGAAAAAGTGAGCATGGAGAGTATGGTCACTCCATAACCCCACCACCCAGGCCTTTTAGTGACATCCAGGAGGGAGACCCAGGTATGAAATATGAGATATGATTAAATATATAATTTTATTTGGGAAAAAGGTATGAAATTGATAAATATAACTTTTTTTCTACAACTAGAGTAGAGAATTGGAGGAGTTTCGTATCTAAGGTTCTAAAGGATACATGCATATCCTATCAACTGCCAATGAGTGAGTGAGAGTCCTCTCTTGGCTATAGAGATCCTAGTAGGCATGTTGATATCTTTGTAGTTGTCCAACAAGAGTTAAGGACATCCAAAAAAAGGGAGGAGAAACTGATAGTTTAGCTACATAGTGCCCAAGAGTGCTCACATGGTATGAGCATATCAATGAGCCACATGTAGATACAAAGATCTGCATCTTCATGTTATAGGCCAAAGAGATTTGGTAGCCATCAACCATCAAAGAGCAATGATAAGCATAGTGATAGATAGGGTCATTGGCCACATATATATTAGAACTTGAATCATGTTTGAGTGAAAAAATTTCTTTACTAATTAATTCTATGTTTTATATAAAACTTAATAGAAAGAAAGAAGGTGCATACATATATTTAGTATGTAATTTTTCTAAAACTACATAATTTATAAAACAAAGTCTATAAGGAATATAAATGTAGGAAGAAAAGAAAGAATAAAATTAAGGATAATAACATTTAAGATACATAATATTAATAGGTTCCTTACAAAAAACACCATCCATGTCAGCAATTTTATAAGAACCTGAACCAAAGTCTTCAATAACAACAAAAGGTCCAAGCCAATTAGGGCTAAACTTTTCTTTTTCACTAGGTAAAGCATTCATATTTTGTTGTTTGTTCAATTATCCAATAATTGTATTTCTTCTATAGAGATTTATGATAAGCCTTTATATATTCTAATGCATGTATTTGTTGTTCATCCAACATCTCTAACTCTTGTAAGAATTGTTCTCAAAAAGTGTCTTTTTCAATTATCCTATAAAATAAAAAATTCAAAGAAGGTATTTCTAATTCCAAAGGTATAATAGCATCAATACCATAAATGAGATTGTAAGGAGAAGTACCTATGGTAGTACAAACACTCATCTTATAAGCCCATAAAGCATATGTTAATTGAGTATGCCAATCTTTCACATGCTTGTTAACTATTTTTCTTAGAATCTACTCAATAATTTTATTTGATGCTTCTGTGTGACCATTATATTGAGGATAATAAGGAGTTGAAAAATTATGTTGAATTCAATATTTCTCCAAGAATTTTGTGACTTCATTATTTTTAAAAGAAGTACCATTATACTAAATCTTGTTATGATATTATTAAGAATGAAATCAAAAATAATATCTGCAGTTGTTGAATGAAGAGGAACAACTTGAACCCACCTCATGAAATAATCTATAGTAGTTAGAATGTAAGTATGCCCTTGAGAAGAAGCTGGTGAGGATTTTCCAATAAGATCAAAACCCCAAATACTAAAAGACCATGGAGAAACTTGATTACAAAGCTCATGAGTAGGAGCATGAATCAAATTACTCTGTTGTTGACATTGAGGACATTTCTTAACAAATATAAGAGAATCTTGCTCAATCATTTGCCAATAATATCCCATTCTAAGTAATTTATGAACCAAAGATTATCCACCAAAATGCCTTCCATAAGAACCAAAATGAGCTTCTCCCAAACCTATCAAAATTTTAGTTCTATTGAGACATCTTAATAACAATCCTTCATAAGAGTGTTTGTAATGTGTAACTCCTAAAATGATGTAATGTGTTGCAAGCTTCCTAATACAATTATGCATGTTTTATGTTGCTGATTTAGGAAAAGAACCATCTTTCAAAAAATGAAAAATGTGGTAATGCCATTCTTCCAAATGCAAATCAAAACAATCAAAGGTAATATTTTTAGAAATTGTAGGGTTTTTAGGAGTTTGTATAGTAAATTGATATTTTTTAGCATTATTTTCAAGACACATCAAAGAAGTTGTGCTTTCCATAGCATCTGCATGCAATTATCTTTTCTAGGTAATATTTGAATCGTATAAGAAGAGAATTGTGAAAGCACATCAAGAGCCAAACCTCTTTATTGTGTCATTTTATCATTCCTATTTTGATAACCTCCTCTAATTTTTTTCAAAAATCAATTGTCAATCTCTATATATTTGTAACTATTTGATGTTAAGGGATGAAGTTTCTCTTAACCCACCTATAAGAACTTCATACTCTGCAATGTTATTGGTGCAAAGAAAAGTTAATTTGTATGATAAAGGGATTGTCTTTTTTTTAGGAGGTACTAAAATAATACCAAGACCAAAACTCATCATATATTTAGATCCATCAAAATACAATTCCCAAATATCATCTTGTTGAATAGCTAGAATATTATCATTAGGAAATTCCATAATAGTAGAGATGTATTTGAATGAGGACAAGGAGCTTCAAATAAATAATCCATTAGAGCTTTTCCTTTAATAGACTTTTGAGAAATGAAATTAAGATCAAATTTTGTAACATTACCCACTTTTCCAAATGGCTAGAGAGATCAACTCATGAGAAAAGATGTTTCAAAGGAACAAACTTGACAATCACACTGACTTCAACATTTAAGAGATAATGTCTAATTTTTTGACGTGCATAAACTATAGCTAGATATTGTCCTTCCAAATCTAGATTGTTGAAACAATTGATTAATTGTGTATTGTCTTTGATGTTACACAAATGTCATATCATTACCAGTCAGTGTATGTCGAGCTCACTCGGGTATTGAAGATAGTTTTCTATGTCTATCAAGCATTCTAGAGTTCTCCTAGTTAAGAAGTAAGCATCTACTGAGTTCACTCGGGTGCCAAAGAAAATTTTATAGAAGTTGAGTGTTGATCGAGCTCAATTGGTTAAAAAAAGAAATGTTGGATGGAACTAGTGTTAACTGAGCTCACTCAATTACCAAAGGAAATTTGTGTATATGAAGTGTTGACCAATTTCACTTGGTTAACATAGGAAAATCATTTCTCCATTAGTGTCTACTAAGTAGGGTCAACTAACAAAGGATTTTCTTGTTTTGATAGATTGAGTTCAATTGAATTATATGTTGGTTCTAGCTGACTAAAGATATGAATATTAATTATTCTAAGTTATATTCTTGCTGACTTGACAATATGAATGATATAAATATAAGGTCAAGTTGAGATTTAGAATGTGTGAAATGCATGAAAAATAATTGAATATTCTAAGAGGAAGCAAATCAGAAGGATAATAATAATATCCTTGTGGAGTTAAAAAGATGTATTTGATAAAAAAGGATCAATATAAGCTAGAATTGAGATCTATAATCAGCAATTCATTCGCATCTAAAATCAAGTCATCTCATTGTTACTCTCTAACCATTGTAGCAGTGATCTAAATATATTAATAGATTTGGCTTAACAACTATTTTTAAATCCTCTAACAACGTGACATTTCTATTGAATTGTCTAAAGATCTCTAACAAGACCATTCCTAATATGGTGATTAAATCCTTTAATAGTGTCATGCCTAAAAATTTGTTTTGTAACCTTTAATGGGGTTGGTTCCTAATAAGGCTCACTTCAAAAGAATGAAAATTAGTAACTAGCTGATTGTTTTTTCCCAAATTGGTTTTCCATGTTAAACCATGGTGTCAAATGTGTTCGTGCTATTTATTTTATGTGTTTGAAACTAAGTTAAATTAATGGTAATCATAGATAATTATTTTCATGTTAAGTATTTACCAAGAATCTTTTGTGTTTACCAAGTTACAACATTTTCTGTATGTTTGTAAGTTTTGTTTTTAACTAAGGGATCTAGGATTTATTTTTGTAGTAATTTATTGACCTCTCCTCTCTCAATTACTCCTCTTAAATTTCCAACAATCATTATCAAAGCTTTTGGTGCTTGCAGAGAAGGTTTCAAGGGCCTAAGATAAAGATGAGGATGTCTTATAGAAGACAGATTCCTAGGCTAAACTGAGAAAACTTTGCAACATGGAAAGGACTTATGAGGTTACATCTAGCATCTTAACATAATGATGATTAACATTGCATCTACTCTTAATTTTTCTATTTGATGAAGTAAAAGATTGTACAATAATTCATGAAATTTAGATCAAACTAAAATACATCCATGGAAGATATGACAATGTAAGAAGAGCTAAAGATAAAAGTCTCAAAGGATAATTTGATCAAATGAAAATGAGAGAAGATAAAAACATTACAAAATGTTTACAAAGAATCAAAGCAAGTGTGAGCACAATCAAAGCATCTAGAGGAGACATTAATGACAAAATAGTTTTAAGAAAGGTACATAAAACCCTTCTTCCTATCTGTGCAATTAGAGTGTCTACTATTCATGATGCAAGAGCATCCAAATGTATAAGGGCAATCCTATGTGACCCCAAAAAATATACCTAGAAATAGTTTTTGTTTCATGTGTTTTCATTTCTAGATACCCATTTGGGTAAATAAAGGTTCCAACTCTCGCAGTTCCACTATTAGTGTCCTAGGTTAGAGTTTTTAAGCACCTTGGGATACGTGTAAATGCTGGAAAAATAGGACTATTTAATTGAGCCATAATTATGGTGAGTTAGAATGTGCAAATTGGAGGGATTATTTTAAAATTAATTTAGAACATTCCAAAAAAAGAATTAGGTCAAAAGGCCCCACAATTAGAAAGTTATTGCAGTTTTTCAGTTTCTGGAGACCTCCTAAGAATGCTTCAAATTCAGGTTTGAGGTGCTAAATGACCTTGTACAGGGCCAAAAAATGGGGGATGTGTGAAGCTTATCCATAGGGCTATAGAGTACTCCAAAAGCTTTTCAAAAATGTAAACAATTCATCAATCAAACAATTCAAAAGTTATGCCTCTCAGAAGTTGTGCTACCATTTTTGAATTCTTCTAATTTTGTGCCAACTTCTAATGCAACTTTTGGAGCCTTCTATTTTGGTATTGGATGCCACCTAGCACTTTCTAGAATGTATTCCTAATCCTTAACCCTTTGGGGTCTATTTAAGAACATTTATGGCATTGTAAAAAGGCAGTTCAGAGTGGAGTTTGAGAGAAGGTACTGGGAGAAGAAATTATCTCCAGATTTATACTATTTTAAGCCCATAGGGCATGTTTTGGAGTCTATTTACTCTACACTAAGTGTATTGGCATATTTTCATAGTTAATAAAGTTTTACCTTTCCTGTTGTGTCCATTTTGTACTTAGGTTGTGTCTCCATTAAGTGGTATAAGAGCTAGTTTTCCTGAGTGTGTAGACAGAGCACCGACAGTGAGGTAGTTTGCACTAGGACTGTGTGGTTGTGGGCTTGAGTTAAGAAGATGCCTCCACAAAGAGAGTGTGGTAGAAGGGCTGGAGCTATTAATCCTAAAGAGGTTAGAGCCCTCCAAAGGTAGGTTCAAGCATTGCAGGAGGAGCTCCGTAGAGGAACAAATATTACCACAGGTGACGAAGAAGAAGAAATTGGACACAAAGGGGAAGTTCTAAATAAGGCAAAGAAGAGTAAGAAATCTAAAATTAGATGAGTTGATCAATTGGATCAATGAACTAGAGGAGTACTTTGAGTATGAGGATATCAGGGATCTAGATAGGGTTAAGTTTGCAAAGGCCATGCCAAAATTTGGTGGCAAGAGGTTCAATTGGAAAGAAATAGAAGAGTAAAGGAGAAGATCACAAGGTGGGATCACATGGTAGACAAACTAAAGAAGCAGTTTATTCCTATTGAATATGAGCTTGATTTGTTTAAGAAGATGCATGGGTTAAAGCAATTAGGAAAATCAGTCCAAGAATATATGAAGGAGTTTTACCAACTTTTGATTAGAGTAGGGCATGCAAAAGAAAATAAGGAGAAGGTTTCTCATTATATCAGTGGGTTGTGACCTAGCATCCAGGAGGAATCAAGTCTGGTAATAATGACCAGCATTAAAGAGGCATACCAATTTTCCCTACGAGTTGAAGAGAAGCTAAATAAAAGGTTTGAAGGGAGACAAAGAGGGCATGGTCAAGGAGGGAGGGGTACTGGCAAGAACCAGAGGAACAAAGGTTTCAATAGCTCTTGTGATCAAGACTTTGGAGATCAGAGAGGAATAGGTAGAGGACATGGAAAAGGTTTAGGAAGAGGAGGTTTTTGTGGTACCTATTTCCATTGTAATGAATAAGGTCATCATGCCTTTGAATGCCCTCAACGACAAGGAATGAAAGATAGGAGAGTTGAGGGTCAAGTTAGGGTTGCTCATGTGGATGAGGATACATAGTCATCACATTTAGAGGATGTAGAAAGAGGAGAGACTTTAGTAAATGAAAGGGTCCTACTAAGTGGTGAGATTGAACTAGGACAAAGGAGGAATCTATTTTGTACCAGGTGCAAGTGTGATGATAAATGTTGTGATGTGATCATTGATGGTGGTAGCACTAACAACTTGGTGTTAGAGGAGATGGATTCTAAGTTGAAGCTCAAGAGGGAGAAACACCCGGAGCCCTATCAGATTGCTTGGGTGAGGATGATCATAAGGTCCTAGTAAGTGAACAATGTTTAGTGAAGCTCAAAATTGGGAGTTACCATGATGAAGTTCTCTATGATATTATTCCAATGGATATTTTCCACCTATTGTTAGGAAGACCATGGCAGTTTGATAGGACACATACTCTCTAACAAAGGATGGAATTTGCCACAAACTGAAGCCCATGATAAAGGAAGGTGAAAAGGTATGCAGCAGTGCTAGGATCTATCTTGTTGATGGAAGAAGGTTTTTGGATGGCATGAAACATCAGTGTATGTGTTATGCTTTGATTCTTAGAAAAGATAAGGAAGGTAGTAGTGAAATACCACTCAAAGTTTCAGATTTATTAAGTGAATTTGGAGATATCATCTTTGATAATGTTCTAGAAGGATTGCCACTAGTAAGGCAAATTAGTCATCAGATAGATTTAATCCCTAGAGCTAGTTTTCCTAACAAGGCTACTCATAGGATGACTCCTATTGAAACTAAGGAGCTAAATAGATAGGTTCAAAAGCTATTGAGGAAGGGTTTGATTTGAGAGATCTTGAGTCCATGTGCATCACCTACAATACTGGCACCAAAGAAGGAGGAGAGTGGAGAATGTGTACAGACTCTCAAGGTATAAATAGGATAACCATCAAGTATCAGTTTCCTTCACCAAGAATGGATAATCTTATGGACTTCTTGAGTGGAGCTCAATACTTCACAAAGATAGATCTCAAGAGTGGCTAACACCAGATACAGATACCAAAAGGAGATGAGTGGAAAACTACCTTCAAGATTAAGGAGGGTCTTTATGAGTGGCTAGTCATGCCCTTTGGATTGATGAACGCCCCAAGCACCTTCATGCGACTTATGAATGAGGTACTTAAGAAGTTCTTGGAAAAAAAATTATTGTCTATTTGGATGATATTTTAATTTTCAGCAAGACTTTGGAAGAAAATTTATTGCATATTCATAGTGCCCTTAAAAGGTTGAGGGAAGAGAAACTGTTAATTAATCTAAAGAAGTGTAGCTTTGCTAAAAAAGAATTTGTCTACTTGGGGTTTGTTGTATCACCTGAAGGTCTCAAAATGGATCTAGAGAAGGTAAAAGCCATCTTGGAATGGCCTACTCCAAGGTTTTCTATTGAGGTAAGATCATTTCATGGTCTGGTTAGTTTTTACAGGAAGTTCATTAAGAATTTCAATGGCATATGTGCACCCCTAACTGACACAATAAGAGGGGATAGAAAAGAGTTCAAATGGACTGTGGAAACTGTGAGAAGTTTTGAATTGTTGAAGAAGAAGGTGATAGAAAAAACTATGTTGGCACTTCCTAATTTTAGTAAGGTGTTCTAGGTGGATTGTGATGCTAGTGGCAGTGTTATTGAGGCTATATTGAGCCAAGAAGATAAGCCTATTGCAGATTTTAGTGAAAAATTGAATGATGAAAAGAAGAAGTATTTTCTTTATGATCAAGAGTTCTATTCAATAGTTTAGGCCTTAAAGAAACGGAGTCGTTATTTATTGCCAAAGGAATTTTATTTATATACTGATCACCAATCATTACAGTACCTAAATAGCCAAGGTAAATTGAACCAGAGGCATATGAAGTGGGTAGAGTTCTCACAAAGGTATACATTTCTGTTGAAGTATAGAAGTGAAAAGTCTAATAGGGTTGCAGATGCATTGAGTAGGAGGCAGTTGTTGCTTACAGTAATGCAGGTTGAAGTATTTGGGTTTGATGAACTCAAGAATCTATACCCTAAAGATCCTAATTTTTTTGAAGCATGGAAAGCTTGTAAAAAACTTGTTGTTGTAGACAGAACCAAGTGGCTGGACTATTTGATTCAGGATGGTATTTTGTTCAAGGGGGTAGTCAATTGTGCATTCCAAGGAGTTCCATGAAGGAAAATCTGATTAAGGAGAAACATAGTGGAGGGATGGTAGGACATTTTGATTGAGATAAGACCATTGCCATTCTTAGAGAACATTATTTTTGGCCTCAAATGTCATAGGATGTGAAGAAGTTAGTACAGAGTTGTTAGGTTTGTCAAGTGGCCAAGGGATTTAGTCACAATACTGGACTATATCAGCCATTGCCTATTCCATCAAAGCCATGGGAGGACATAAGTATGGATTTTATTCTTGGATTTCCAAGGACACAAAAGGGTAATGAATCAGTATTTGTGGTGTTTAATAGGTTCTCTAAAATGGCACATTTCATTCCATGCCACAAAACTCATGATGTCGTCCATATTGCAGACTTTTTTCTCAGAAAGGTGTTGAGACTACATTGTCTCCCAAGGAGTATAGTTTCTGATAGCCATTGCCTATTCCATCAAAGCCATGGGAGGACATAAGTATGGATTTTGTTCTTGGATTTCCAAGGACACAAAGGGGTAATGAATCAGTATTTGTGGTGTTTGATAGGTTCTCCAAAATGGCACATTTCATTCCATGCCACAAAACTCATGATGTCGTCCATATTGTAGACTTGTTTTTTCAGAGAGGTGTTGAGACTACATGGTCTCCCAAGGAGTATAGTTTCTAATAGAGCTACTAAATTTGTGGGGTATTACTGGAGAACATTGTGGAAGAAGTTGAGAATGGACTTGAAGTTCAGTTCTACACATCACCCGCAGACTGACGGATAGATTGAAGTGGTAAATAGAAGTCTGGGCAATTTGTTGAGATTTTTAGTTGGGGATAAGCCCAATAGATGGGATTTAATTCTACCACAAGTGAAATTTTCTTATAATAACTCTATAAATAGGAGTACTGGTAGATCACCATTCCAAATTGTATATGGAAGTAACCTAAGGACTATACCAGAATTGAGGAAGATGGAGCAAGGGGAGAGGACAACTGATGAAGCAGAAGAATTTACTGAACATATCAAGCATCTACATGAGGAGGTCTAAGAACACATTACCAAGATGAATCAACAGTATAAAGCTAGAGTTGATCAAAGGAGAAGACATAAGGAGTTCCAAGTAGGGGATCTAGTCATGGTACACTTAAGAAAATAAAGATTTCTAGTAGGTACTTACAACAAGCTGAAGATGAAGAAATTTGGCCCCTACAAAATTCTAAAGAAACATGATTCAAGAAATGCATATGAGGTGGAGTTGCTAGATGGAATTCACATTTTTTCTATCTTCAACATTGCAGACTTAACAGAGTATCATGATGATGGTATAGATGAGGAGTTGATGTTGGAGCCATGTCCAATTCCTACTTCTAAGAAGGAGGAGATAGAAGAGATTCTGGATAGTCGTGTGGGCAGGAGTACCACAAATAGGAAGCATGAAGAGTACCTAGTTAAGTGGAAAGGACAGTCGATAGAGGACACAACTTGGATATTAGTAGCTGAGGTTTCCCATTTGAGTTTTCCTCTACCATCCATAAAGTGACAGGGTCACTTTTCAATCTACCCTGGGTGTCTAATGCAAGAGCATCCAAAGGTATAAGGGAAATCCTGTGTCACCCAAAAAAAAAAATAACTAGGCATTTTTTCTATTTCATGTGTTTTCATTTCTAGATACCCATTTGGGTCAAATAAAGGTTCCAACTCTCACAATTCCACTATTAGTGCCCTAGGTTAGAGTTTTTAAGCACCTTGGGATATGTGTAAATGCTAAAAAAATAGGACTATGTAATTGAGCCATAATTATGGTGAGTTAGAAGGTTTAGATTGGAGGGATGATTTTAATTGTAATTTAGAACATTCCAAAAAAAGAATCAGGTCAAAAGGCCCCATGGTTAGAAAGTTATTGCAGTTTTTTGATTTTTGGAGATCTCCTAAGAGTGCTTCAAAGTCAATTTTGAGGTGCTAAATGACCTTGTATGGGGCCAAAAAATGGGATATGAGTGAAGCTTGTCCATAGGGATATAGATAACACTAAGATATTTCTAAAAATGTAAATGGTTTATCAATTGGAGCTACGGTTCAAAAGTTATGCCTCTCAAAAGTTCAGCTACCATTTCTGGATTCTTCTAATTTTGCACCAACTTTTAATGCGACTTCTAGAGCCTTTTATTTTGGTGGTAGATGCCAACTAGCACTTTCTAGAATGTATTCCTAATCCTTAACCCTTTGGGGTCTATTTAAGAATATTTTTGGCATTGTAAAAAGGCAGTTTAGAGTGGAGTTTGAGAGAAGGTATTAGAAGAAGAAATTATCTCTAGATTTATACTATTGTAAGCCCATAGGGCATGTTTTGGAGTCTGTTTACTCTGCACTAAGTCTATTGACATATTTTCATAGTTAATAAAGTTTTCCCTTTCCTATTGTATCCATTCTATACTTGGGTTGTGTCTCCATCAATTCAAGAGACAAGATATGATCCAAATAGCAATATAACTTTGGATGATCTAGTTGGAAGATTGACTAACTATGTTCCTAGCTCCAAAGGTATTGAGTTTGCATTTGAAGCCAAACTCTCACTCAAGAAAAGGAGTAATAAATTAAAGGCCAATCAATTAGGAAGTGAAGAAGAAGAAGAAGAAAATTCTAGCAGTGATCTTGAAGTTGTTGAAACCCTACTTGCAAAGAAATATTCTGAAGGCAGAGGAAAGTACAAAGGTAAGATTCCTCTAATGTATTTTTCTTGTGAAGAAGTTGGTCACATTGCTACAAGGTGCCCAAATAGAGAAAACAAGGATGACAAGAAGAACAACAAGTACAAAGGCAAGAAAGAATTCAAAAATTACAAGGACTACAAGGCCAAAAGTAAGAAATCTTGATTTATGAGTAAATATTATGATAATAGTGAGGATGAAATGGTATATATTGTTGTAAAATATGAATCTAATGATAGAGATAAGATGGAATTTACCTCCAAAATTAGAAAAAATGATACATGGATTATTGAAAATGGTTACTCTCATCATATGACTAGAGACAAAATAAAGTTTGAGCACATGGAATATTATGATGGTGGTAGTGTGAGATTCAAAAACAATAAACCTTATTGCATAAAAGGAAAAGGATGTATCTCATTAACCAATGAACTTAGATGTGACAATGCTTATTGGGTTGAAGGACTAAAGCACTATCTACTGAGTGTAGCATAGTTGAATAAAATTGGATTCAAGGTAGAATTTATGAATGGAAAGGCCAAACTACTAGATGGAAAAGGAAATCTAGTTGGATTTGGAAAACAAACAAAAGGTAACCTATTTTATCTTGATCTCATTAAAAGTTCATGTTTTATTGCTCAAGTAGAAGAAAGCTAGTTTTTGCACAAAATATTATGTCATGTAAATTTTGATAACCTTGTTAGGATAAGAAAACACAGAAGAGTAAAGGCATTCCTAGCTTGAGGAAAATTGATATGGGTCTTTGTAAAAATTGTCAAATTGGTAAGATGGGAAAGACTAGTTTCAAAAACAAGAACTATCATTCTGAAGAAGTCTTAAAACTTGTGCATACAAACTTATTTGGACCTATTGAAATAGAGAGTTATAGCGGAGAAAATTTTTCCATTCTTTTTGTTGATGACTATTCTAGAATGATGATTGTAATGTATCAAAAAAAACTAAAAGCTTTTCAAAAAATCAAGTGGTATCTAGCAAGAGTAGAAAAGAAACTAGAAAGAAGTTGAAATGTTTAAGATAAAATAAAGGTTTTGAACTAATCTCTAATGAATTCAATGAATTTTATATTGAAGAAGGAATTAAAAGAAAAGTATCAGCCTTGGTGCACCTTAGCAAAATGGTATAGCTAAAATAAGGAACAGATCCATCATGGATTGTGCAAGAGCATTGATAATAGAAAAGAATGTTGCAATCAAATACTGGAAGGAAGCAATCAGCACTACAGTTCATGCTTTGAATAGAGTATATCTAAAGAAATACTCAAATCAAACTTGTTATGAACTATGGTATGGCTACAAACCTAATGTAAGTTATTTGAAAGTATTTAGCAAAAAATGTTATATCTTGAGAGAATCTAGGAAAGATAAATTTAATGTCAAAGGTGATGAAGGTATATTTCTAGGATACTCCTGTAGAAGTAAAGCATACAAGTGTTTGAATTTGTCTACTCATAAAATCATAGAAAGTGCAAATGTGAGAATTGATGAGTTTGCAAAAAAGATTGAAGAAGAAAGTAATAAGGAACCTAAGGATAATAGAAGATTCATTTACTATGAACCTAATACCATACCAAATCTATTTGGTAGGTAGGAGGCTTCACCTCTCAAGTGCCCAAAATCTCCAACAACTACTGAGTTGTAGATAGTGCAACCCAAGTCATAGTCTAAAGGACTTGATTTATAGTCAAAGCTACCAATCTACTAAAAGAGAAAACTGAGTCTGATGGACCTAAGTAACAAACAGTGGCACCTTAGCTTGATACTAAATTTCATGATGAAATCAGTGAAACATACTCCAAATCCAAAGAACCTATACTAGCAAGATATGTTAGAAGGCATCATGACCTAATCAGATTATTGGAGACAAATTAGATGGAACAATGACAAGAAACAAATTGAAAACAACATGTTTACTTGCTGAATTTGAACCTAGAAATGTTAAAGATGCTTTGGATAATGAAATTTGGATTGAAGTAATGAATGAAGAAATAGAATAAATAGAGAATAAAAAAACTTGGACTCTTGTTCCTAGACTCCAAGATAAAAATGTAATAGGAACAAAGTAGGTATTCAGAAACAAGCTAAATGAAGATGGAAAAGTTTCTAGAAACAAAGCAAGGTTAGTATCTAAAGGCTATTCCCAAGAAGAATGTATTGATTATGGTGAAATTTTATCTCTTGTTGCAAGATCAAAAGATGTTAGAATTTTACTAGCATATGCAGCTCATAGAGGATTTAAAGTTTATCAAATGGATGTAAAATCTATATTCTTGATGAGGAAGTCTACATTGAGCAACCTAAAGGTTTTGTATTTCCTAGCAAAAGGAACATGGTATTCAAATTACACAAGGCATTATATGGTCTCAAGAAAGCTCCCAGAGCATGGTATAAAAGATTTTATAACTACTTGATACAGAATGGTTTTCAAAGAAAAAATGATAACAATAGTTTGTATATCAAAGAAGGACTAGACAAGAAGATTGTGTTGGCAAAATATTTGTTGATGATACTCTATTCATAGGAAATGATGACTTGTGCAAGGCATTTTTAGAAGAAATGAGTAAAAAATTTGAGATGTCTATGTTTGGTGAGATAAAATTCTTTGTTGGATTGTAGATTCAATAGGAGAAAGATGGTATCTACATTAATCAATCTAAATGTATTAAGGAAATACTAAAGAAATTTAGAATGGAAGACTCAAGACTAGTTGGAACCCATATGTCTACTCGACATAAACTTTCCAAAAATGATGATTCTAAAGAAGTAGATCAAATCAAATATAGATCAATGATTGGAAAATTGTACTATGTAGTGTACACAAGACCTGATATTGCAGTAATAGTCAATATGGTGGCAAGATTCTTAGTAAATCCCAAAGAAAATCACATGAGGGAAATCAAAAGAATCATGAGATATCTTAGAGTTACTAAAGAATATGGTTTATGGTACAAAATAGGAATTAATTTGGACTTAAAATTATTCAAAGATGCTAATTGGGTAGGAAGTATTAATGACAGAAAAAGAACCAATGGTGGAAAATTCTTTCTTGGAAAAAGACTAGTATCTTGGACAAGCAAGAAATAGAATTTTATCTCTCACTCTACAGCAGAAGAAGAATATGTAGCTACAATAGTCAATTGTTCTAATATTGTTTGGTTCAAACAAATGTTGGCAAGTATGAAAATGGAGATCAAGAATCCAGTAGTCATATACTGTGATAACACCAGTGCAATCAATATATCAAAGAATCTAGTGATGCATACAAAAAAAACACATTGCTATAAAATATCATTTCTTGAGAAATTGGTACAAGATAAAGAAGTCAGATTGGAATATGTAAATACAAAAGAATGAATTGTAGACATATTCACCAAGCCATTACCTAAGGATGCATTTCTATATCAAAGAGGTAAGCTAGGGGTCATACCCCTATCTAAAGCTCACTAAATGAAGTTTAGTGATGCATCAACTAGAGCATGTTGAAGATCAATCATTTGGTGCAAGATTTACAAGGTCATATTGGAAATGAATCAATACTTGAGGTACATTGATATTCACTGATTATTGTCTTTGGCATGAGATGTCAAAGAGGGAGAATTTTACTATCATATCCTATATAAATTTTGTAAATAGAGATGTCAAAGAGAGAGAAATTTGCTATTAGAAGAAGTCGTAGTAGGAAAAAAATTTCTAACAGAGGGAGAAACTAAAGGTAGAAAAAGTTCACACTGATAGAGGGAGTTTTCATGGATGAGAATCTAAAAGAAACTAAGGATATATTCCTTGCCATGTTTCTTATTCTAAAAATTCCATTACACCATGACATGTTGTGTTTCATCAATGCCAAAGAGGGAGATTGTTGAAATGATTGATTAATTGCGTATTATATTTGATGTTACACAAAATTTCATATCATTAATAGTCAGTGTATGTTAAGCTCATAGGCATTGAAGATCATTTTCAGGTATCTACCAAGTGTTCTAGAGTTTTCCTAGTTCATAAGTCAATATCTACCAAGTTCACTTGGGCACCAATGGAAAGTTTGTAGAAGTTGAGTGTTAACTAAGCTCACTTGGTTAAAGAAGGAAATGTTGGATGGAACCAATGTTGATCAAGCTCACTTAGTTATCAAAGGAACTTTGCATATATGAAGTGTTGACTGAGTTCACTTGGTTAACATAGGAAAATCATTTCTCTATTAGTGTCTACCAAGAAAGGTTGGCTAATGAATGATTTTCTTGTTTTGACATATTAAGTTCAATTGAGTTATCTATTAGTTCTAGCCAACTAAAGTTATGAATATTAATTATTCTAAGTTATTTTCTAGCAGACTTGACAATATGAATGACATAAATATAAGGTCAAGTTGAGATTTAGAATGTGTGAAATGCATGGAAGATAATTGAAGATGCTAAGAGGAAGTAAATTAGAAGAATAAGAAAAATGTCCTTCTGGAGCTAAAAAGATATATTTGATCAAAAAAGATCAATTATAAGCTAGAATTGAGATCTGCAATTAGCAATTTAGTTTCATCTAAACTTAGGTCATCTCATTGTTACTCTCTAACCATTGTAGTAGTGATCTAAATCTCCTAATAGCGTTTGCTTAATAGCTATATGTAAATCCTCAAACAAGATGACATTTCTATTGAATTTTTCAAAGACTTCTAACAAGGCCACTCCTAATAGGTAGATTAAATCCTCTAATAAGTTCACACCTAATAGTTTTTTTTGTAACATTTAATAAGGTTGGCTCCTAACAGGGCTCACTTCAAAAGAGTGAAAATTAGTAACTAGTTGCAATTGATGGTTTTTTCCAAATTGGGTTTCCACATTAAATCTTGGTGTCAAATGTGTTCATGCTATTTATTTTATGTGTTTGTAACTAAGTTAAACTAATGGTATCATAGATAACATCTTAAGATTTTCATGTTAAGTATTTACATGTTTACAAAGTTACAACATTTTATGTATGTTTGTTGAGCATCAGTAGAGTTTAGCTTTGTTTTTAACTAACATCTAAGAGATCTAGGATTTATTTTTGTAGTAACTTATTCACCCCTCCTCTCTTAGCTACTCCTCTTATATTTCTAACATGTGTATCTTATTTCATAACCAAGTAAAGTCTGACTAATTTAATACATAGGTCTTTCTTACCAGTATCATCATTTTGAGCTAGCAAGGCATTCATGGCCTTTGAAGATGCTAAAGTATCAAATTTAGTTGGCTACAAGATAGGAGGATTTGCAAGATACTTCTTAAATTTATCAAAAATTTGTTTACATTCATCATTCTAAGAGAAAGTGGTATCCTTTCTAAGCAAGGAAGTAAAAGGAATTATTCAATTAGTTAGTTTAGAAATAAAGCAATGAATATCTTGTATCTTTCCTTGTAAACTATGTAGCTAAGAAATACTCTTAGGAGGAATCATATTAATAATAGCATCAATATTTTTAGTTTCAACTTCTATGCCTCACCTAGAGATTATAAATCCTAATAATTTACCAAAGTCTACTCCAAAAGTACATTTCTTAGGATTCAATCTCATGTTGTAACTTCTAATCCTTTCAAATATTTGTCATAAAATAGTAAAATGTTCTTCTCTTTGCATAGACTTTGATAAGATATCATCCACATAATCTTCAAGGAACTTATGAGTGTATGTTGGAAATGAGAATGAAGTAACTGAGAGGGGGAGGGGGTGAATCAGTTACTACAAAAACATTTCACAGTCCCTTAGATGTCTAAAAGTTTGATCTATTTTACAGATTACTGAAACTTGATATTGCAGAAAATAATAACGATCATTAAGATCTGATATCAAAATGATTCAGCAAACTCAAACACTAGAGACACTAGATTTAACGTGGAAACCCAATATGGGAAAAACCACCAATGTAACTAGTTACTATTTTTCACTCTTCTGAAGTGAGCCCTGTTAGGAGCCAACCTTGTTAAAGGTTACAAAAACACACTATTAGGTGTGACCCTGTTAGAGGATTTAAACACTCTGTTAGAAGTGTCCTTGCTAGAGGTCTTTAGAACAATTCAACTGAATTGTCACCTTGTTAGAGGATTTACAAAATGGCTGTTAAACCAACTCTATTAAGAGATTTGGATTCACTGCTGCAAAGGTTATAAAGCAACAATGAAGTGACCTGAATAATATGCAACTTATCTTTTGCTGATTACAGATCTCTGTTCGGCTTGATTGGATCCTTACTGATCAAATACAACTTTACAGCTCCTTTAATCCTTCATCAGGATTCTCTCAGTCTCCTCTTATCCAAGTATTTGCTTTCGCATCCTTGCTTCTCTTGTTCTTCACTTGTTTTTACACCTTTTTTCTCACACACTTTTACAACTTGAATAACTCTATATATATATATATATATATATATATATAATTTCAGATTATCAAGTCAGCTCAAATAACTTGGTAAACAATTATTCCAATAGTTGGTTGAATTGCAAGATTTAACAAATTGCTTTACTGGCTCACCCAGCACGGTAAACGCTGTTCAAAAATAATTCTTGTGTTAACCGACTGAGCCCGATTAATACAGAGAATTTTGTGAAATCCTTCAGTTGCCAAGTGAACTCGGTAAGCATTGAGTTCCCTGTGATGACCGAGTGAGCTCGGTAAAACTGACTCCACTTTGATGAAAGAGTGAGCTCGGTGAAAACTGACTTCTCCATCTTTTCTTCGATGATCGAGTGAGCTCGGTGAAAACTGACTTCTCCATCTTTCCTTCAATGACCGAGTGAGCTCGGTGAAAACTAACTTCTCCATCTTTCCTTCGATGATCGAGTGAGCTCAGTGAAAACTGACTTCTCCATCTTTCCTTCGATGATCGAGTGAGCTCGGTTATCATTGTCTAAACTCGGTTAATTGAGATTAAAGACTGATATGACATTTTGTGTGACATCAAGGACAACACTATCCAATAGTGTAATCATGGAAAATCAAATTCATAACACATTTATAAGTTATTCTTGCATTTTTTAATGCAAAAGGCATCATAACCCAACAAAATATTCCCCAAGGTGTTATAGATGTAGTTTTAAATTGATCTATAAGAGGAATAAAGATTTGATTATATCCAAAAAAATCACCCATAAAAGATAACAAAGCATGACCCGTCATTGAATCAAAAATCATATCAATATTGAGAAATGGAAAATCATCCTTTAATGATGTCTAGTTTAAATCTCTAAAATTAGTACAGATCCTTATCTTATTTTCTTTTTTTGAAATAGGCACAATGTTTAAAATCCAATCTAAGTAATCAATAGAATGGATAAATCCAAAATCCAATAATTTTTCAAATTTACTTTTGACTAATAAATCAATCTATGGATTCATCTTTTGAGTTTCTCCTTCATAGGTTTCATATTTGGTTTTAAAACAATATTATGAGTAACAATCTTAGAATCTATACCTGACATATCCAAATATGCCTAAGAAAAAATATCCTTGAATTCAAGTAAAAGGGAACACAATTGATCAAATTTATCTTGATTCAAATATTTCCCAATATTTATTATCTTCTCTAGATTATTCTCATCCATATGAATTTCAATAGTCTCAATTATTAACAAATCACTTCATATTGGAGGATCAATCAGTAAAGGAACAATATCCTGATTATCATGTTCTCCAAAATAACCATCTATATTTAAATAATAATGTGTCCTTCATTTGTGATGGAACTTAGGTAAATCTTCATAAACCCCTAAAAATTTTATTAAAATTTCATCCTTAGGAAAAATACCCCAATTAGGCACTTGATTCATTTCAATGAGAAGTGGGTTAACCGATTTCAATTGACCACCATATATATGATTAACCTTAAGAGGAAAAGTTGATGGTTGTTTATATGGATTAAATCCTAAACCATACACATGATCATAAATTTCATTATCCAAAGGTATTTTTATACCTTGCTCATATTTACCACATCCTTTCGCATTAAATCCTGATTTCTCAAGAAAATGATACCTAGAACCATACCAATCAGCCATTTCAAATGGAATCCAAGGAGTGACATATGTCACAATGTTAGAACAATCATCTTTTATCATTTCAATCATTTTATTAATTGAAGAAGCAACAAAATTACTTTTTATTTCCTCAAAAAGAGGAGAAGGAATAAAAACATGTTTCTTAAATTTACTTTGTTACTTCATGAATTCCAAATCAGAGACCTTATATTATCTAATGAAAGTAGGATTAAAATATAATGTCCCCCAATCATCCTCAATTAAAGAAGAAGATGAAGCTTCTAGCTATTGAATCTTGGGTTGTTTTTCAATATCTTTACTTTTTTGAAGAGGCTTAGAGATCTTAACATATTTTGCATTTAAGCAAGGATTTGACACATCATCCGCTTGTAATGTATACATTAAGTTGTTATAAATAAACTAAACCTTGCGATGAAGAGTATCAAGAATGACATGCATAGTATATAACCAAGGTCTTACTAAAAGAAGATTATAATTGAGAGGTCAACACATAACATGAATAGGCATATTTAAAATAACTAGACCAACTATAATAGGTAAGGTAATAATGTCCAAAGTCTATTTCACAATATTATCAAATCCACATGTAGGGACATTATCAGGTTAAATAGTAGTAAGATCAGCCTCAATCGCTTTAAACATCTCCATGCTAAAAACATTAAGACCAAATCCATTATTAATTAATGTTCTTTGAATGATACTTTGATTAATGGAAACAACAACTATAAGAGCATCATATTGATTTTGCACCTTTATAGTAGGTAAATCATATCAAGAAACACAAGAGGACGAACAAAAGGCATATCGTGCATGCAATCTAAAATAGAATGAATATTCTCCTAATTAGGAGGTGAAGTAGGAAGAGTAGATAAATCTTTTTTCAATGACTCATAACATGTCAAAAAAAATTTAAGTACCATAAAGATATCTTAGAAAGAGTAGCATGTAATTGATAAACTAAGTTATACTCCTTAAAGGTAGAAGAAAACTTAGGAGCTTGAGGAAGAATAGGTTGAGAAGGTGTTAAAGAAATTGGAATAGTAGGTCAAGGTTTATTCTGCATGTGGTAAGCATGTGAAATGAAATCAATTTTACCAAAGAAATCCAAAGGATCTCTAGGTTTATCCTTAATTGTTATTCAAGGACATCCTTTTACCATCATCAAAGGTGTAGGATATATCATCTTAGGTTTATCAATGTTGCATATACTAGAACATGAAGGTAACCATGCACACACCCAATGGTAAAGGTTAATTGGAGAGGTTATGGTGGAGAGTGAAATAGGAATAGGATCATTGGAGATCTTATCCAGACCATTTTCATCCTCACTACTATGTACCTCATTAGAGAATCTATCCTCTTTTGCAATAAAATCCTCATCAAAGTATTCCAAACAAGAATCATACATATTAAAATACTAAAAGCATAAAAATGTAAATGTTTTTGTATTTTTAAAGAAAGTTTTGAATTTTTTTTGTATTTTTGAAACATATAGATGAAATAAATCTAATGTAAGATTTAAATATAACACCAAAAAGAAAGAGTTGTCTATCACAGGTTCACCAAGATGAATAGGGTAAAAATGGAGATCTAACAATGCTTATAATATTCACCACTATTCATTTATTATTTTTGAGTTGATATGGAATAAGTAATAGAAATGCTTTAAATTTGAAAAGATAAAAGATTCATACCTCAAAATAGCACCAATCTAGAAATACATGTTTTTTGATGTTTGTGCATAGTTTTTGTAACATTTGCAACCCATTCCATTCCAAACTAGAAATATCAAGATAGAGAAAACATAGAAAACTTTTATCCTTTTAAGGGAAGGTCAACCTTGACCTATTTGGAAAGGCACGATCTTACCTGGGGACACAATTGTGCCCCAAAAAGTCAACCTTGACCTGAACTGCTCCAATGAAAATGTTGTTTGTGAACCTCAAAGGATTTCTAAAAATGGTATCCAAATCTATAATTTGATCTTCAAAACAACACCTGCATATATTAGGAAATGGGGTTTTGGGGTGGCTATATAGGTTTTTTCCTAATTCAAACCCTTATTTTGTTGATTTCCACCTCCATGAATAGCTAGATATAATAGAGAGAGAGAGAGAGAGAGAGAGAGAGAGAGAGAGAGAGAGAGAGAGAGAGAGAGAGAGAGAGAGAGAGTGTATTATATGCGTAATTCCAAGATCTAATCTACTAGACTAAAATACTAGCATGAATATGTATGAGAAAGAAATGGATAGAATTGAAAAATATAGGAAAGCATACCAAGTCCCCAAGGCTAAAGTACTCCTCCCAAACTCATAATTCATAATTGCTACCCCATGATTGAATCTTTGAATGCTTGAATATTTATAATGGCGGATCAAGGAAGATTGGATCTCTCTTGCTCTAAATAGATATTTACAATAGTGTGTTCATAAAGTGCTTGATGTCCACCATAGCTTAATATTTTATATCATTCTCTTGAAATCTTGCATCTTCACAACTTCATGTTGTTATCTCTTGATTCTTGTTGTCTCCTTCTAGTTCTAGTTCTTCTCCCATTATAGATAGATGTAAATAAGAGTTTTTAAATAGAGGCTTCAAGGTGAGACTCATAGAGTAATGTGAGGAACCATAATTCAAATTGCATCTTGAATTATGGTCCAATGATAATAACTAACTAAGGAGGGAAAATAAATAATTAAATCTCAAATTAAAACCCTTCTGTATTCAAATCTGAAAGCCTAACATTGATTTCAGAGCCCTTCAAAACTAAAATTTGAAAAGGGTGATCAAATCCCAAAGAGCATCAAGAATGACCTCAACCCTGACCTATGTTAGTCATAAAATTGACCCTATCATAGGTCAGGGTCAACCTGGTTGACCTTTCCATATTTTAGAGTCAACCTAGGCATTGAAACAAGAGCAAAAAATAGAAGGTCCTGAGGATGCCTAGAAACCTAGAAATGATATTGAAATAGGAAGAAATTCCAAAGATAGGCACAAAATCCAGTAATTAATATAATGAAGGATATAGACCTAAGTCCTACCTAGAAAAATAGAGCCATAGAGGAGGGAAATTAAGGAGAATCTTCAAGATCCTAACCCTAATTTCACCTAGAACAAAGGAATCAAGTGCAAAATGCATCCTAAATGAAAATATATCATGATAAATATACTAATAGATGGTGCTAGACCTACCAAAATGGAAGTGATTTTATTTTAAGATGATATACCTGCCAATCAGCATGGTTATCTAGAACAATAAATCTTATAATAAGTATGATGTGTTTCTCTCTTTTGTCTTCAACATCCTCTAGTACATCATAGTGAGCACCAATTTATGCAAGTCTATCAACATGTTTATTCTCTCTTCTAGGGACACTTTAGATATTGAATACTTGGAAGCCCTCAAGAAGAACCCAAACTCTATTCTTGTATGATTTGAGCAGATTATTCTTTGTGATGTTTTGGCTCCTTACTTAGTTAACAACCAACTCACTATCTCCAAAGACCTTTAAAGATTTGATCCCTCTCTTTTGTACAAGTTGGAAGCCTTGAACCAATGCTTCATATTTTTCTATGTTGTTATTACAACTAAATTAGAGTCATATTTTTTCTCCAAACTAGAGGAGACAAGCATCACACCATCTCATGAGATATTCTTGTCTCTTGAGTCATCAAAGAACATGCTCCATAATCCATCAATGTCCTCTCTATTTTTTATAAGATTAGGAATAGGATCACCTTTCTCCAATATGTAATATGTAACAAGTATTATCTCTTTAGCTTGTTATATTGGATCAAATGGAAAAGAAGTGGCACATTCATCTAAAAGATAACCAAGAACCTCTATTAGTGGAGTGGGAGATTCATATGTCATGCCCTTATTATCTATCTTGTGGATTGAACAATTCATGTTTATAGGGTTAAGTGTGTACATCTCTATGTGATTAAGGGCTAGAGGATTTTCCCTCATGGAACCTTTTGTCCCATATCTTGTTCTAAAGAACATATAGGACCAATTTGATGCAATATAACCACCTATCTCTATAGTGAAGTCTCTAGAAAGAGAGATGGAAAAATTTGGATCAACCTCAGCTATTGATATGTCTTGAGTGATAGTACAACCAAGGCATGCATGCAAAGCCATTTCCACATTTTTTAGGATTCCTACTATTTTAATAGAGCTACCATCTAACTAAAGTACTTCTCTAACCATTGGTTCATATTTAATACCAAGGAGTTCAGCTACACATTTAGGTATCACAAAACTACTAGCTCCAGAATCTATTATTCAAGTATGAACTATTTTTTCCCCTATAATCAAAGAGACATAAAAAGGATTTGGCTTTTTTTTCTTAATTTTGTCTCCTTCTTTTGTTAGTTTCACCAAACTCATTGCATCATCTAAGGTGGATGGTCAATTTTACACCTTTTATACTCTTTAACTCTATTTGTAGTAGCTCTAACTTTGGTGGCATAGTGATAACATCCCACATAGGAATATTAAAACTAGTCCTTTTTATCTAATCTATTGTATTGAGAAGAGTTACAACTACTTTGACTAGAGTCTTGAGGCCTATAGAAATTGATGACTAAATTTGAGTAGCCTTAGGTTCAGCAGACCTCTTGTTGCTTATGTTTTTCTTCTATTGGAGAGCAACATTTGATTGTGCATTTATAATTGGAGTATGAGGGGAAACACTAGAAGTTGAAGCTTGGTTTGATGGAGGAGATGTAGCATTCATAATGGATCTTCTTTTTCTTCTAGTATTATGAGCTATAGCATCATAGTTATCTTGGTTAGCATGACAATGTTCCTCTAGTCGATGGTTCATAAAAGGATAATCACCCTACCACTATAGATGAGAAACATCAGTAGGTTAACTAACACTATACTATTCTCTTGTTGATTGATCTTGTTTGGTTAGCGCTTGGGATGGTTCTACCCTATAGCATATACAATGCTCGTATAAATAATTTCAAGAAGGAAAAACATCTTTCTCTTGAGCAAGGTTATTTTGAGGGACTAATGTCCTTACTGAATTTCTGCTTGTATTTATAGTTGGGGCATTACCCATAGGTCTATTTTGCATCCATGGGGCTTTAGCCTAATCTGGTGGTCTATTATGTGTGGGGTTTTGGTGATAGGGTTAGAGAGACCTATTTTTTTTAGCTTGTTTCCTTTCTAAGGTCACTGCCTTGTTGATCATCTTCTATAGCACTAATAAGTCGTCTTCCAACTTCTTTTCTAGATTTGAACCTTGATCTTGCAATTCCTTTTTTAAATATTGGAACCTTGATCTTACAACATCTTATCTATATTTTGCATCAAGACCTACATCATGTTATTCAACTCTCCTAACTTGTTGGAGGATGTAGAGGCTATGGGATTATGGCAAGAGGTTGGCTTGTGGATGTAGTAGGAATAGGGGCTACTATAGGCTAATGAGTAGGCATGTTAGGAAAGAAAGGTACTAGAGGCCTTGGACCTAACTTCCCTCCTTGAATCAAGTCATTTTCTACTTTTATAGGAACTTCATATGTAAGTGGTAAGGTATCCCCTCCCATGGTTTTTAAAGTAGCAACAATATCACTATTGAAAGCTCTTAAGTAATACAAGAAAGCATTATCAAGGGAAGGTTTACTATAGTAGGTATTCTATCCCATGTCTTTTTGGAATCTATAATAAAAATCTATCATCTATTCATGTGGTTCTCTCTTGATCATAGTAAGCTTCTCTAAAAGTAATAGGTTATCACTTTTATCTTTAAAATGTTTGCATAATCTTTCTCCTAACTCATCCTAGTTATTGATAGAACTATGTGGTAACCCCCTATACCATTGTAATGCTTTTACCTTTAATGATGAGGCTAAAAGTCTAACAAAAACATCATCCTCTATAATACAGTGTAGATTGTAGATGTTTGAAACTTCTTGAATATGTTTTGTTGGGGAAATGGAAGTTTCACCAGTAAAATCTAGTAGACTTTTAATAGAAAATACTAGGATAAGATAAAATAAGGGGACTCCCTCTATTGAAGGTAGCATAAACCTTATTCCTAGGGAGGGCCATCTAGAATAATGATCTATTCAGATGAAAATATAGTACTCTAGGTTGTGATCTATCAACCGGAGGAGTATAAAGAGATCTAACAAGCATATGTGCTACTTCAAAACTCCTAACTAGTGATAGAGAGAGTCTATTTAACTTTCTTCTAGGGGTTTAAAATGAAATCCCATGAAAATTTCAAATAACTCTAGAAGATTCCCTCATTTGAACCATGGACATGAATTACAACATTTTTGATATAGAAACCAAGACGTAGAGATGGAGTTTCCAAGTGCTTGAATGTGAGCCTCCTAAAGGCTGAAATGCTAAGAGAAACACTATCTTCTTAGCACAGAAGTTGAAGTAATTTCTTGACACTAGAAAACTAATAGACTTCTTAGTAGGCTTGAATGTAGTCCCATTAGGCATGCCAAAAACTATTATTACAAAATTTTGTACCCTTGCCTAATGTTTGACCTAAAGGCAACATTTTGAAACATGGAAACAATCTCCAAGCTTTGGGACTTAAACTATGAGATTTAGTCTCTAGAGAAGGATGACTTCCTCACTATCAAGGTGTAGTTAACTACTTCTTTGAAGGAAAGGGGAGAAGAAAATGCATGAAATCAAACTACCTAGTCTAATCTAGAGGGGTGATACACCAAATAGTACATTCAATCTTATCTCTACCTAGAACTACACAGTTCACCAATATAATCCCAAAGTATGTAAATTCAATATTTTCTTTAACTCAACAATCACATATAGATCAAAAAAAAATGGAATGTTATAAGGAAGGAGCTTCACTTTATATCATTCAAAGGTAAAATGGATAGAATATACAACTTGAATAATGAAAACAATACATGAACAAAAGGCAAGAAGGTTTTGCACATGTATTAGTGGAAGAAAGAGGTATAAAAGATAAACATATTCACTTAGAGATAAAGTAAATTATAGTAGAAGAGTATAAAATATAGCTATTATAGAATCAAAGAGAGGCCAACCCTTGAAAGACTTACTAAATTTGTCTTTACAGCTTAGGCATAACTAAGCAGATTTCAACTGAAACCCTAAAAATAAACCACTATCTTCAAGTTGGAGAGAACAATAACTATTGATACAAGGAAGATTTTATTGTATGCACATCCATATGCAAACAATATGATATTTACGTTAAAACTTGGGCATTGAAGAGATAGAAATGATAGCCATAACTGGTCTAACTAGTAGATGGGTAATGATGGTGGTGGTAGAATGAAATTTACATTTATCAGGCATCAAGAACACCAAATGGTGGTTGTAGGTGATCAAACAAATTTTTTTCCATTCATGAGCCACCTTGATAATGTTTGTAATAGCACTAAGTTATTTGTGTCATCAATTGAATAGTCAATCCCACCACATGGCCTTATATCTTTGAAGTATTCCACCAGATCATCTATTTTTCTAACTTCCATTTTAAGCCTACAACAATATGCTTGGTCCTATGCACTTCTTCTCAACTATATTTCTTCATTGATTGCATGGATTTGTGAAATTGGGACCTCTTCATTCTAAGATTTATTGTTTCTTTTCAATTGTCCATCACTTTAGTTCACTAACTGCTATGACCTAGTGCTGACAATGAAATTGACCTGATTGTTTGTCATACCCTTCCAATTAACATATCTTAAGCATGATACTACATACAATGTTGTGGTAGCTACTTTAACCTTAACATTTTCTTTATTCACAATCTCACAACCTTAAGTCTTAACTACAAATAAAACCTTGCAATGTTGGGTTAGCACTTAACTCAACTATTTTACAACCTTGCAACTTAATATGTTTATTGACTATGTTGACTTGCGAGGCCATTAAGACTTCTTTCAATTGTTGATCACTCTAGCCCTTAACTCAACTATTTTTCAACCTCATGACTTAAACTTTTTATTGACTATGTTGACCTGTGAGGCTATAAAGACTTCTTCCAACTATTGATCACTCTATCATAGCCACTTACTACTTCCTTTAACTAACCACTATGAAATGATGATAACCATTTTACTACTCTAATCCCTGTATCGCAACCTAAAACATTAACTCATCTTTTAACCCTGTGAAAGTGTAATCAAAGCTTTTTGCCACTACAATACTTAAACCATAGGATAGCATTAACTCCATGCAATGTTGCAACTACTCAAACCTTAACTATCTTGGTTACTCTTTTGCACATTCACAATTTAACTTTCACTTTAATTTAAATGCTTTCAATGATGTGATGGTCATTTCTATTAATTACTAGATGCTCTTTACATCTTTGCAACTCAAAATCATTTCTCCTAGATTAATCATGTGATGCTATGATGATTGTCAACTTGACTATTTTGGCCCCTTATCATTTCTTTATAACCTAAAAAGTATTCAATGATTTTTCACCTATGATGTTGTGATAACCCTTTAAGGGTAACTATTTCATGTCATTGCAACCTCATAACTTGAATCTTTAACTCGTATCTTAACCCTGTGAAAGTGAAATCAATGTTTTTTTCTAGTTCACCACTTAAACCAGAGATTACTCTTAACTACTTGCAATGTAACAATGACCCAAAATTTACCTCCCTTGTTAATTCTTAGCACCATCACTACTTAACTTTCCTTAAGCCAGACTTGATTCGTGATCATGTGATCTCCTACTTTTACTTTTTGGCAAATAGGACACATGTTATCTCATCTCTTTCTCACTTTGTCTAATCTTCATGCATCTTTGAAAAGCAAGAAAATGACAAGCCTAGATCTAACAACATTTGATGGTTTCTACAAAACTAAAGTTCTTTTTTCATAGTCAACACCTTTGACTAACTAGAACATGCCACTCTATCAATTTGCTCTGAAATATTCCCTTTTGTGTACCATACCTGAGTCTTGTCCCACTATAGCCATGTGTCAAATACTCACTTTCTCTCTTTGGTTAAACTTCACACAACTTCAGAAAGTGAGAATACAAAAAGTGCTGATGTGCTTCCAGATCAACAATTGTGATTGATCGCATCCCTTTGAGAAATTTCTTCCTTTGATCAATTGAAATATTTTAGAATGTTGACACATGTCCACTACTACGTCACCACCACTAGGTCTCATTGAAAATGGACTTAGGAAAAAATATAAAGTTAGATGCATAAACTATTTAAATGGATAGGGTTGGGGGTCAATGCTTAGAGTGAATGAACCTAACAAGGGGACCCAACTTAAGTGACATGTGGGTAATCCAATACTTCAAAAATGTAATATAAAATTATATCATTAAAGGGGATAACTAGGGTTTTAGTTAAGTTTAAACCAAATGCCTGGCACAATGTATAAACTTGACACCATGAATAGATATTTGTGATTGGATTTCAATGATGGTGAAATGGGAAAACAAGGGGGGAGATAAAATGGCTAATAGACACTTGTATAGATTATTGTATTCTTGGGATTCACCATATCTTGTGCCTTATTGTACATGCACTACTCTGATTAAAGTGCCATGGGGGGTTTATGTTCTTCCTATTTTTGTCATCTTCCTTTGTTGAATGAGTTTCTATTCTATGACATTAGACTTATGATGTACCTGAGATTGATCACCTCAATATACACATATATACTTCTTTATTCATCTTGACCATTGTTCCTTGACATGTAGTTATTTTGGCCCACTTTTCCATTTTCCTATCACCTCACCTTTGTCTATATTAGGGGAGTTCTTCTATTGTTTCTCATGCTTCCTTGGTTTGATGGAGTGAGCTATGTATTTATTTTTCATTTCTATGTACTAGGTAGATGCAATGGTTGGGTACTTATGCATTTTGGTGAGATAGATCATCTACCATATAGAAATTTTTCTATTTATTCCTACTTTGGTTGTAGTCTTCCATGTTTGATTGATCAGATCTTCAGTATTTTGTGTTTTATGTGATTTGTATCTTTGATTTTAGTTGTTTCCCTTTTTGTACCTCCTAATTCGAGTGGTGACTTCTGAGATCACTCATTTACATTATAGTCTTCTCTACCTAGTTAGGTTCTATTTTAGTGGAAGTTCTTCATATTATTAGTTACTTTTGACAAAGATTTGTAGCTTCGACATGCTTCAGTGGTGTTCTTCATGATCATATTTTATTCCTATCTTCTAGGACATTCCCTGGTTTGGATGCTTCAGTCCTTCACTAATTCTTTTCAACATTATTTCCATATATTTTTGGAATGGGGTTTTTCCCATGTGGTTTTCTCTATTTCTCCTATTTGTAGTGATTTGGTTGTAGTTGCATACCTCATCAAGCCTTGTTGTTAGCACCTAAATTTACTTTCAGTAATAGTTTATAAGTTTTAAGCTACTTCCTAAGTTTATCTTAAGGAGGGGTGTTAGAGAAATAAATTATTTTCTTATTAATTAAATCACTCTAATTTAATTATTAAGTCACTTATTATCTCTAATTTACATAAGCTATACTTAGGGCATATAATAATTAATTCTTTTGTTAATCATTATCATGCAACCTAGGTTTTACCTTTTAGGGTTTCAATCTCCTTTATAAGGATTGATCTCTTTGTAGTAATTCATTCATTCAATAAAATTGCAATTTCTTTTTTACACATCAAGAATGTCTCATCTATGGATTTGAGAATTCTAGCCTCCATAACTTTTGATTCTCTCTTTTTGTGATAGGTGTTTGCCTACAGATATTTTTTGGGAGCCCATGCTTTGATCTTTCATCAAATCAAATATAAAATAAATATACAATAGATTACATAAAAAAGTAAACCAAATCATAAATATAATATATGTACAACATACTTAAGAAATAACACTTCTAACTTCATGTATTTTCCAAGATCATATATAACTTTTTTAACATTGTTGTCAAGCTAGTGTGGGAGGGATAGAGGTAGGACACATTGCAATGATTAAAAATGATCTTTTCAATATATTATAAAATAATACAATAAAAAGTACATGCAATTTTACAAATATATTATAAAAGAGAACATGACTTACCTTGACAAAGATATGTCAATCATGTGCTTTCAACCCTTACCCAAATCACTTTTCTTTGATACAAGACTATTTATATTTATAGCAACTCCTATGGGAATTTTTTTATGTCTTCTTTTAATGCATCACTTTTCTACTCTATTAATAATAAAGGAAGTGCACTCATATTTATGTGGTATCCATTTCTATTTGATTCAATAAAAAATTTCAGTGCATGATTGGATTCATGAATGTCATTACAAAATTTGGCAATTTTTTCTATGTCACACCTCCCATCAAATTTTTTCCATAGTGTCTCTATTCCATTCTTTCCAATATGCATAGCATCAAAAAAATGTACAATTGGGAGATTCTTGTAGTATGAAAACCTACTAAATTGACTAGGATAACTTTTTATTCCTCTAGGAAGTTGGTCATTGATGCCTTTACAACCTTCAGGAGCATCAATAACATCATTACTAAATAAAAGACAATATCAAAATATGAATTTCAAACAAAAATCATCAAGTAAAATGACATTACCTTGGTGATTTAGTCTATTGTATTTGTAATGCCCCACCTGGAGATCCTTCGAAGAAGGATTTAATACAAGCCAGGATTAAAAATAAATAAAAAATTAAAGTATGGATGTACATAACACTCAACATATGAGGATCACAATGATTGCAAGGGAAGATTTAACCATAATACTGGCAACCAAGGTACAAAGATCACTCGACACTAGCACATAGATACACCCAAGTGTCACAAGTAGTCCATCAGACTCAAGCAAATAACCTAATAATATCCCCTCAAGGGTATGTCCAAAATTGATCTCTACCCTCACTCCTCATACCAAGTGTCACTAGGCAAAGCCTCCAAGATATAGCCTCGTAGATCTACTCCCAATGACAACACTAATATCTCATGTCACCTCCTACTCAAGGAATCTATGACAACATTCTCCTTCCCTTTAATGTAATGAAAATTATATTCATATTCACACAATAACTCCATCTATCAATATTTTCATGCATTCAGGTTTGGCTGAATAAAGATATACTACAAGCTCCTATGATGGTTATGCAACTCAAACCTATGTTCCAAAAGGAACTATCTCCAATGAACAACAATATTCACAATAGTTGCAAGTTCCAAATCATGAGTATGATAGTTAAAATCATGGTCCTTGAGTTTTCTAGACTCATATGCAATCGCTCAACCATCCTGCATCAACACCACACCTACACCTTCCAATGAAGCATTTGTGAAAACCATTAAGTCACCTCCAAGATTAAGCACTACAAAGTCTGGTGCACTAGTCAAACACTCCTTAAGAGCATTAAATTCTACCTTACACTATTCTAACCAAACATACTTCTTCACTTTTCAATGAGGATAAGTGATGGGATGAGCTACACATGAGAAATCCTTCATGAAGTGACGATAGTAACCTGCCAATCCCATAAAACTATGAACCTCTAAAATATTAGTGGGTATTGACCAATCTATGATAGCTGGGATTTTCTCTAGATCCACCACAATACTATCACTATTGATGATGTGCCCCAAATACTTTACCTCTAACTAGAAGAATCCATATTCACTCAAGTTTCCATACAACTAATGGTCTCTCAAGTACTGCAACACCTAGCATAAATGGACCTCATGCTCCTCAAAAGTCTTTGAGTAGATCAATGTATCATCCAAGAATACAATGACACATAGATCAAGGCAAGTGCAAAATACTCTATTCATCAAACTCATAAAAAATGATGGCACATTGGTTAACCCAAAGGGTACAACCATGAACTCATAGTGCCCATATCATGTATGAAAAATTGTTTGATGAATGTCAGCCTCTTGGATACGAAGATAATGGTATCCTGGCTTAAGATCAATTTTTTAGAACACTCTCACTCCCTTCATCTAATTAAACAAGTCATCTATCCTCAAAAAAGGATATCATTTCTTCACATTTACCTTGTTCAACTATCGATAGTCAATTACAACCATAGTGATCAATCCTTCTTTACACAGATGACTGTGCACCCCATAGGAATACACTTGGATGAATGTGACCCTTGGCCAATAATTCCTCCAACTACAATCTAAGATCACTTAACTCTTGAGTAGTCATATGGCAAGGAGCTTGTGAAATCAGCTCTACTCTTGGTACAAGATCAATCTGAAAATCAATGTCACATTATGGTGGCATACTGGGTATCTTATCAGGAAATACATCTACATACTGAGAGAGTGGGTAATCATTGAGTGTTACTATATGGCTCTCAGCTTCCTTGAGATTGCTAAGAGAAACTAGAAATATCCAATGACCTTTCCACACACTCCACTTCAGTTGATTAATTGACATCATCTGAAGTGAGACTAGTCTTTGGACTCCCAAAAGTTCCACCTGCCCACCTATGTCACATTAGTCTCTAGAATTCTTGCCTTCTCTACGAAAAGTGCAACCATCCTTGGCTAATGAGCATGAAGATCACCAATGATAAAGTCCCTAAGGTCTTTAACAAAATTTTGCATGAGGAGTGCCTCATCATGTTGATAGCTTGAATACTTCCTCAAGGAAAGGAAACACTTTTCAAATTGGTCTACCATCATGTTTCCTTATTTGAGCTCATGAAATTCATTAGTATGAGATTTTTAGTACTATGGAGAAAGGAATTTCTCCCTTAAACTCTCCTTGAAGATCTCCAAGTGGCATCTACCACATCGATATGAAGCTTCTCAGACTCCATATCCCACCAAATGGAACCATGTTCCCTTAATTGCATGATAGTGCAACAGGCCTTAATGTTTCTTGCATATGGTAGTAAGAAGAAGAAAAACCCCATATCCAGTAACTAGGTCTCAGCCTTGAGTCATATCCCCTAACCATCAAATAGTGGTGCTTTGGACCTCTAAAGTTCCCACATCATTTCAACTTGAGTGGAATTATCATTATCATTATGACCATGACCTCTCCATTGGTGTCTTCTACCACTAGGTGGTATATGAGAATGTTCACGTTCATGATCCATCTCTCTATGCTCTGACTGATAAGAATCTCCATGATGAGATCCCTCTTCCTCATCATGGTCCTATCATCATTCCTCAACATAAGGCCCTAATCAATCCTCTTGTAGCACCAACATCAATGCCCCAATGCCACTCTGATTGTTGTTACCCTATTCTCCCTCACCATCCTATCATTCCTCCTCATGGAATTCTTGTTGAAAAAAACATTAGTTACCACCCCAACTACCAGACCTACATGAAGGAGGCATCGCTATGGAAGCAACATATAAGGTTAGAAACATTCATCCCAACATAAGAGATGCAAACATGAACCAACAAGATATCACAATATCAAACATATAATAGCAATACACAATAGAAAACACAAACATAGTGGAAACATAACACAGAGATCCCAATGTTACAACATGGGCTCTACTACAAGATGTATCTCCTTGCATGAAGATCCTTGGAACAAGGATTCAATAAAAGACAAGATATTCTTTTTAAACAAGTATGGATGTACACAAAACTTAACATACAAGGATCAAAATGATCATAGTGGAAGACTTAACCAAAATGTCGGCAACCAATGAATCTCCAAATGCCACTACTAAACTAACACACACAAATAGAGAAATGAAAACCAAAGATGAAAATAGAATGAAGAATTTAAGATCCATCATAGTATGGAAAACTAAGCAACCCAAAAGGGTACTTGAAACACCAAAAAGTGATCCCCAAAAACTACTAGAGATGCCCTCTATTTTTTACATGAGGACAACAATAGATAGAATTTTAGTGTGAGGAAGTATAGTACACCATGCAATAAACTACCTTTCTAGTGAGGAAATGCACAAAAAATACAAGGAAACCCTTGGTGCAGTAGCCAAAACACTCAAAATTGGTGTGGGGTTTCATGCAAGAAAGTACCAAGAGTTGTGCAAGGAAATATAGCACACTATGTGAACTTTTGGACTCTCGCATGAGAAAGTATAATATCACACAAGAATCTAAAACAAGTCAAAAAATAATAAGGTGAAAAGCTAAAAAATAAAGTTTCTCCACACCAAGGAGTACTAGATCCAAAAATCAAGGTGTAGAAACTTGAAACTATAAATGCAAGATAAAAACTACAACTATCTAAAACATAATGGTAAAATAACTTACTAAAAGAAAAACATTATATTGTACAAAAGCAACATCACAATAAACAAGGAAACAAGACTCATGCACTATTCCTCCCAACCATAATGGCATCATGAGACCTCGAAGGCCCTAGCCATCCCATGTGCGTAACATCCTAAACTATCAACTAGATAGTCAGAGTTGTCTAACAAGGATGTCACTACTAAAGTGTAATAACATCATAAGAATTGAAATCAAACATGCTAACCAAAAGAAAAAGATACTCCAACTAAGAAGATAACATCCTCTAATCATATGCTATACATCATAATAATGAATGCATCAATAAAATAAAATCATCTAAACATGATATACAAACATTCCAATGAAAGAATAAATCACAAGAAGCACACTCTAGAACTTGAAGTACCAAGTGAAAACATCTAGCAATGGTTGTACTGGAATGATAGACCATCTCTATACACTGGTCCCTAGTAGTGGTGAAGGTAGTTATGCCTCCCAACCACATGAAACCCATAGGTCCATCCTATCATGATGATGGAGATAATGATCCACCTACAAACACACATAAAGAAAATGTCCATGTCTAATATGCGTGCCAAACAATAATGATGACTAAAACCAAGAGCATAAGATAATGCCCAAACTATAGGTCCTAGTCAGACACTCAATGAGATACTATGTAGGGGCCAACATTATGGAGAGTCACTTGGCATTGCTTGAATCATCATGTAGACTCAACTCCCCAATGGAAGGATCTCTTACTCAACACGTTATTATGTTAAGTTTTTCTTTATTTAGTTATGACTTACTTAAAACTTCCTCTGCCAACCCACTGGGAAATGGACACTAGGTTGAGAGATAGAAGCCCCCTCCATATGCTACCCTACCCTACCCATGATCATCCAACATTGAGTGCCTGTCAGCATTCATATTCTTGACCCAACCCCAAATGATCATAATTTTGTCAAACTACAAATAGAAGATTGGGCCTCATAATTTACCCGATAATGTATGTGCATGTACTTGTGTGTGGTGTACCACCATCATGAAGATCATAACATAAGTACTAGATGAGAACACAAGTAGAACATCACTCAACCAAAAACAAGCTCGAGAGGATGAATGTGGCACACATCCCAATGCAACATAAAAGTAAAATAAATAATCTGCAAATATTATCAAAAATGATAAAAAAGAAAGGTCTCCCTAAGTTGGATCCAATGAGTACATCCTCGCAAAGATCTCATGCCTATACCTCTCACAACAAACAAAAAACCAATCCATTAAAAAAATTTAGAAAAAAACTCAATTTCCCAAATTGCAAAAGTGAAAAGTGAGGAATTAAATTCCTCTTTCAAAACTTATTCACTTTTTGAGTGAATAATCAATTAGGGTAAAAAACCAATGTAACTAGTTATACTTTGAATCGACCCAAATGAAAATAAGCTATTCCAAGTAATTGGAATTCATCTATGGCAAAGCTACCAAAAATTAGAAATGAATAAAATAAAGCCCAAAAACCCTGAAATCAAAGAAATTCCTTAACCACTTTTGTGACAATGCAAACCTCTAGATGCATAGACACATTCACAAGTCTAGCCACATAATGCAAATGAGTTCAAATTTAATAATCACAAAAAGTTTTAATTTAAACAATTAAATAAGGATATGTCAACCATACAAGGACAACATTGGCAAATATGAATAGTTGAATTAGTAACTCCATGTGCTACTACTAGAGATATTAATCCTACACACTAAAACACAAGATCAAGTGCAATTGCATATAATATGATAGTTGAATCAATACATTCATTAAATACATAATTTAACCATTACTCAATTATACTAATATAATCTATTTACATCACTCACATTTGCATAAAACATAATGAAGAAAGAATGAAGTAAATATCCATAGAATCACATAAAAGAATTAGGTATATGTCCAAATACTAGAAAACTAGATATCATCATAGACCTACTATAATCTCAAAATGACATCAACATGCAAATATGATAAACTAAATAGCATAGCAATATAGCATCTATGATACTAAAATCAAAGTATGACATTCGAACCTCAAGTCATCCCAAATGTAGAAATAATAACATGAGTACAAGTATCTCTAAGATCAAAATATAACAAGGTTCAAACTGCAAACATAAGAGACACTATATCCTCCCCCACTAGCATAGGCTTACTCCTAGAAGCTGGAAAATAGATATAGGGGTACAATCCTCTCAATCATGTAGCATCTTCCTAAGTCATAGAGATCTCATCGCTTGGGTCCCACTAGACCCTTACCTACTCTATATCTCAACCTCTCAAAATAAATCTCTGATGATAAAGGATATGTATGGGCTCCACAGTAAGCTCCCTGGCCTTCACCTAAAAAGCATCCCAATCAAGAACATGGGTCACATTAGAAATATACTTTCTCAAAATAGAAACATGGAAAACATCATGGATGCATGATAGGCTAGGTGGTAATGCTAGTTGATAAACAATAGGACCAATACTCTCAAGGATCTCAAATGGTTTGATAAAACATGACACCAACTTAGAGCATTTCCCATAACAAATGGGGCTCTTCCTTGGATGTACTTTCAAAAACAACCTGTCATCAACAAAAAAGTGTTGATTCAACCTATGGGCATTTTCATACTTCTTCTACCTATCTTGAGACTACCAAATCCTCCCTAATATAAACAACCTACTGATCTATATCCTAAAGCATCTTTGGACCTAAAATTAATCGATCCTCCAAATGATCCCAACCCAAAGCGGTACGACATGGTCTATCGTACAAGGCCTAAAAAGGTGACATACCAAGAGAGCTATAACACCTGCACTCTAAAATGATTGGGAAAATTATATCATATGAGATCTCTTATTTTATTTATTATGTTGGCAAAACAAATGAATAACAAAAATATATGACTTTTAACAAAATAAATATTTTAGATAGAGAACATAAAATGTAAAAAAGGTTTAAATTGAAAAAATAGGGGATGCATATGTAGAGATGAAATTTTCTTATTTTGTATTCATTAACTAAATGAAAATACATTATCTAAATGAGAATTTGATAAAAAGGGGGCAGTACACATTTTTATCTCTATATAGACAATATGAAAAGAAATATGTACTAAAACAATGGGAAACTCAACAGCTGGTTTAGGAAAAGGGTAATCTTTTCAAAGCTAGAGTTTCATGACCAAAATTCCATGTACTATGGCTCTCAAGTATGTAATATGTGAATGCCACCACAACATTCCTTCTTGTTCTGTGATTGTAAAGTTGTATGTAAACTTGTTCCCTAGTGTAATAGGACATTATGTTATGTACAAAGGTCCACCTACCCAACATGGTTTCAACTACTTCACCTCATGCCTACAGTAATCACAAATAATTAAATCTCAATAGACGATCTATCTAATATTCATAAAAATAAAAATAATGAGGACATGTTAAGTATAATTTGGAGCATAGTATTTTACAATTACTATTGAAGAGTCACATTATAGGGCTCATTGTTCACATCAATGACAATTATCACTTTCATGAACATATATAGTGGGGCCAGGAAACTTTCCATTCACTGTCACAATTGTTTGTGTGTTGCACAATATGCCCACATTTTGTGTTCCAATCTATAACACATTGGAAACAACATGATTACATTAAACTCATGCATATTACATTGTAAACTACCATAAAATAATATTCAAAATATTTTATTGAGCCTTATTTGTCTAAGTGAACATAAAAAATAAATAGCCTATATTTATTTGTCAAACATCTTAAACATTCAAGAGGTGGACTTCATCATAATGTTGATTTCATCCTCTAGATATTTTAGGTCACACACAATGGCTTGTAAACTACTGGTTGCTATAACAGGGTTTTGTATTGGTATAGGAGAAACAATCATTGATGCTATAACCATGGCAGTCATCAATGAAATAATTTCAAAAGAAAAGAATGAAGTCAAGCAACTTATTAAGGATGCTCAGGACAAGCAATTGGAGGAAAAACCTAGCCAAACAATGATGGAGTCCTTCAAAAAAAAAGTAAATTAGCTATCTTGAATCACTTAAATATAAATAATTTCCATTAAAAATCACAACTTGAATCATAGTTCTTTAAAGTTACAGTTTTTAGAAATACATGTTTTTAAACATTTAAAATTGAATCAATTTATAAACTTTTGATAAATGTTGAACAAGTAGTTCATTAGGAAATTAGTAGCAACTTAGGAACTTATAACATATTCAACATTAAAATTGAAGGAATTTAAAGAATCATAACATTTTTGTTAAATGTATATATACAATATATCATTTTTTTACTTAATTCCCTACCTCATACCTATGGGTTTAAATAAGGCTTGTGATGATGCAAGAACTAGTGCACAAAATTTTTTATCTAAGAGCAACAATTTGAAAGCTATGGTTACTACTGGGTCTAAAGGAAGTTTCATTAATATATCTCAAATCACTAGATGTGTGGGACAACAAAATGTAGAAGGGAAGCAAATTCCTTAATGGATTTGTTGGAATAACTCTACCACATTTTATAAAGGATGATAAATGCCCAGAAAGTCAAGGATTTGTGAAGAATTCCTATTTGCATGGTCTGACTCCTTAGGAGTTCTTTTTCCATGCAATGGGAGGACGTGAAGGTTTGATAGATACTACAATAAAAAAATTAGAAATAGGGTATATACAGCATCAAATTGTGAAAGCTATGGAAGATATCATTTTTTAATTGTGATGGGACTATTAGGAATTCACTTAGTGATGTCATCAAGTTCTTGTATGGATGGTTGATAAGAAGCTAAGTATGGTAGACATTGTAGAAAAAATAAACCTCAAGTTTGACGATGATCTGACATGCATTTTTAATGATGATAATGTAAAAAAACTTATTCTATGTATATGTATTATGAATGAAGAGGCTCTTAAAGGTCAAGTACAAGATTAAAATTCTAAAGCTAATGTTTTCCTAAAGAAAATTGGGAGTCATATGCTCACAAAAATGGCTCTCTAAGGTATTCTAGATATTATTAAAGTGTTTATAAAATCTAGAAAAATTAACAAGTTTGATGAGAATGAAGGATTTAATCTTGAGATAGAATGTATGTTGGATACAAAAGCGGTGAACATGTTAGCTATTACGTGTCATGAAGATGTTGATGCTACAAGGATAACAAGTAATCACTTGATTGAAGTAATTGAGGTGCTTGGAATTGAGATTGTGAGGAAATGTCTTCTAAATGAGCTTCATTTTGTGATTTCTTTTGATGGGTCATATGTGAACTATAGGTGTTTAGCCATTTTGTGATGTTCATTTGAGGAAACAATTGATATTCTTTGGCATGCTACTATTTTTGCTGAAGTAGACCCTCTAAGGGGTGTTATAGAGAACATCATGCTTGGCCAATTGGCTCCAATTGGTACAAGTAATTATTCTCTATCTTTGAATGACTAGATGATACAACAAGAAATTGAAATCCAACTACCCAACTATATGGGAGGAATGGTAGACTTTGGCATGACATCATCTTGGTCCCCAGTAATGGGAACACCAAACCATGATGCAATGATGTCACCTAGCTATTTTTGAGCCCAAATCTCTATAGTTCACAAATTATAGATGCTCAATTTTCTCCCTATGTTGGTGGGATGGGCTTCTCACCATCCTCATCTATTGGCTATAGCCCTTCATCCCCAAGTTATAGTGCCTTATCTCCTAGACATAGTCCCATGTCACCTAGATATAGCCCTACATATCCAGGCTACAGTCTTGCATGTCCTAACAATAGAGAATACTGGTCCAGTACATAATTGGTTTGGACTCATTTGTAAGACACTCAATAATTAGTAGGTTTTAAGCAATAACACAAGTTTTGGAAACCCTCTATTGCCTATTAGTATAAAGTCCACAAACATGCAACACCCAATTATAAGTTTGGATTCTAACTTTGAGGGTTCTGGATCAAGTAATACCACACAACTTTTCCATAGGGCTTCATTTGAAACTCAATCAAGCCTTGTATAATGTAGGATAATTCCTTCTACAAATAAATAAAAAAAGAGAGGTAGTTTTGTGTTTCGAATTGAGTCTTGAGAGGATGAGCAATTGAAAGGACAAATTTTGATAACAACATCAAATATTCATCATTAGATGATGAAAATGGAATATGTATAAGTGATTAACCTTGCACCATGGCTTACAAAAACCCATGATTTTGATTTATGGACAGAGAGAATGGTAGTTTGTGTATTATCTACTAGGTGTTAGTGTTGATTGAGATAAGTCATCTATAATGTCTTTTCCTCTCTTTCTATCAACAATGACTAGAAGATAGGACATGTCCACTACTATTCAATTTAGATTTTTCATATTCCCCAATTTTTAGTAACTGCAATGAACAATCTTAATAGACATTTATACAATTTATGGGTGTTATTTGTGTACATAATATGCATCATCCATTAGTGTTAATCTAGCTAATTGAGTGATACTTAAAGAATACATTCTCTACAATAGTATTTTTATACAATAATTTAATAAGTTACATGACTAAAAAGACAAAAGGTAAGTCATATTCCCATGGGTCTCATGTATTACAGATTATTTCTATGCACCAATACAAATTCACATTATTTTGAATGTATTGATATAATGTTTAATAATTATCCAAATTTCATGTATACTCATATCTTAACCATATATAGTTTAATTATTATCCAAATTCTAGACTAGTCCATGCATTAAAATTAGAAAATGAAGGCAATATTAGTTGAAGTTGAAGATGAGAGAATCTTCTCTTCTAGGTTATGGTCAATGCTCAAATAATTGAATGAACAAGCCAAGTGAAACATAAATCATTAATTTTTGGCATGCATGGCCAAAATTTTCATAAACATTGACATTTTGTTGTGTGCTGAATTAGCATAGCATTCATACAAGGAAAAAAAACATGTCAAAGTCAACTTTAAATTTAGGGAAAACAAATAAAATTGCAAGAAAAAACATATAAATGACAGTGATGATGATGGCAACAATCGTTCCTAGAGATATTGGACCCAACTTCATGGCAACAAAACCTATATAGCTGTAAGTAGTGAAAATGATACATAGGGCTACAAGCATCTTCACTCTCCTAAAGTAGAAAGTGGGCATGATCACTTGGACAACAATTATAAATAATGTTGTCATTAGAGTTAAGATGCTTGTTATCAGTACAACCTAACAAATGCTCTCATCTCTATTTTCAAGATTTCTTGGAAGAGATGTGATGGCATTATAATTAGATGACATAATAATACCTAAAATTATCAACAAAGTTTTACTATCTCTATACAAAGCCTACTCATTGGCTACTTCTTTTGTGTTGAATATAGAATCAAGTAGAATATTTAGCCTCTCTATAATCCACTATTTTCTCTCATTTTGATTATTAATGTGAAAATTTGGGATGCATACATCTTTCCCTAATCCTACATTAATCATGCAAGCCTCTTCAGCACTCATTTGAATGTATGATACTCTTCCTGGCTACTTCTATTTGGGACTGTTTTGTACAAAGAAAAACTAGTGGACTAACTATACTACAAGAAAATGAAAAAAAAAATCTATTTAAAGCTATGTCCATAACATTCATATGACATGTAAAATAAAGTGGGGAGTATGACCTTTATAGGTGGGAAGTGGCGATCATGTAAAGTGCTACAACAAAAATTGTCATTTGAAACTTCTTATGCTAAGGATAACAAAAAGTTAGACAAGCATTAATGTATAATAAACTTTAACCAACATAAGATCTAATGTTAAAAGTAATTGAAAACTTGAAAACCTTTTGAATTTTTATCAATTATACATCAATCTTGAAAACAACAATAAAAATTTATGGAATTAAGAGGTGAGGCAAGAAGTAAAAATTTATTGATGCATATGAATGAATATATTAGACATATGGAATATAGCTGAAAACTTGACCAATTTCTATATATTAAAAAATTGTTATCCAAATTCATTTTCTCTTTTATTACTCTTTTCCCACCCACCAATCAAGTCTTCACTTAGCTCCTAAAAATTATTCAGACTGAAAGTTTAGTTTCATTAGTATATTGCCAAAGACAAAAATTTGACCAATTTCTATCTATTAGAAAATACTTTCCATACTTATTCCCTCCAATGCAAATAAAGCTTCCCTTCTTTACCTTTTTCCACCTTTTAACTCAATTTAGGAAAAAAGCATATTGCCCCAAGTTCAAGCAGTTTCTAAGTATTTGTAAATGACTATAATTATCCTATGTTGCCAAATCAAATGTTTTACCTACCAAACCCAAGCATGAAATGTTCCAAATTAGATCTAACTTTAGGCCATCCACACATATTATGACCTTTTTCTACTCTTTCAAACATGTGAAAGGTGAATAAACCCCTAAAATGTGATGTGATCTTCATTTTCATTCATTTTATGAACACATTGAATGGAGAATGCAGTGAAGAATGGTCTTTTGGATTGAAATTTCAGTTGACTGATAATATAATTTCACCTCTCCTAGAAGGATATTGAAGAGTTAGTAGTGATGGAGCCCTATTTTTTCGCAAAAAATTATGGCCTCCATTTAATAGATGATGTTGAAGATTTGATGAATTATTATGGCTTGACAAATATATTTACTATTTTCATCAAATTTTTTTGATTCATCCCACTTCAATAGCTTAATTCTTTACCAATATTCTACTAATACACTTGCTTACCTTAGCCCAAGTTGACCCATAAACAACATCATATCTCTATTAAATGTCTACATCATTCAAAAATAGTCCAAAATTCTATCTAAATCACCTTGTACAAGGCTTGACCTAGCCTACCAACACAAGCAAGAAAAAAAAATATAATTGAATTTCAATGCTAGTAGAAAAAAAGTGAGTGTTAGTCCATGAGAAGAGAATGATATGTATGGCATGAACATATAACTCACCCAATCAATGATGTTATAGCAAGGTTTCCTTTTGGTAAGATCAATGGCTAGTCTTGCAGCAACCAACTGCAAGAGAATGATACCAAAACTATAGACATCACTAAATAGTGTAAGATGGTAACTTGAATAGTTAGGATCCATGTAATTAGGTGTCCCTTTAACAAGGCTGCTCACATGTGATTCACTACCTAATGGACCTACTATCACAAGCCCAAAGTTAGATAGTATTACTTCCATTTCATTATCTACCAAGATATTGCTAGGCTTAATGTCTCTTTGGATGATGGCATGCTTACACTCTTCATGCAAGTGATTATAGAAAATATTCATTCTTTTCTAATGGTGAGATTGGCAACAAGAGTTTCTATTAGAACTACACAAATTTAAGCTGATTTATTTAACTAATTTATATGAAATCATAATAGTTTCTTTAATAAAACCTATTTATTAGTATAATTTTACATAATCATCTAAACAAATCAAAATCTAAAATGTGTCATATAAATCTAGTTTTAAGAAAAATATTAGTAAACATTTTGTCACCCAATTATGGGTTAATATGCTTATTGTTCAAATTAAAAACAATTAAAAAATTTATCAAATGAAGGCTACCTTTAAACATCACATACTCACAAGCTATTTTCTTTGCTACTATCTTTGAATAGCAATAACAATTTTGAGCATCAAAAGAAAAAGAAGAGAAATTATTTAATTAAAGTTGGAATATGGATATAAGTTTACAAGTCTTTCTATGGTATACAAATACAAAGTAAATGGGTTACCTTGGTTTGGATGTAGTATTGAAGGTTGTTCTAGTAGTCCTCATCAACTATGGTTGGCGAATTTCTGTTGGGGTCAAGGTAAATGGCACCGATGGAGGATATGAGGTGTTCAGACAACTATCAAATGACTATTAGAAACTAGAACACTAAGGAGGGCTATAATTACCTAATTAGAATATAACTAAGACCAAAGACAAATATCTAATTGTGACTATATTGGGATAAAAAGTGCTTACCTAAGGTAGATTTGTTCTCATGGCTATCACTACAAAATAAAATCCTTATAGTTGATACATTCAGAGAAAAAGGATATGCAGGTCCAAGAAGGTTGCATATTATGAACATGCAAATACTCTCACCAATGTTGGAGTTGGTTACATAACAAACTTGGATGGAACTCAGCAATACCAAGGTCAATCCTAAGCATGTTTCAAACTTGACCTATTCAAAATAAGGATTTTTTGTATGGTGGCTTGTGGATTGCAACACCATCTATTTTCATATGAGAGTTATGGTAGGGGAGAAATAGACACATTTTAAAAAATAAAAGGATAGGATAGGAACAACTTATCGATAGGATGGAGGTTGTCATTATCAAGATATTGAATAATAGAATATTGAATATGTGAAAAGTGGCAAAAAAGATGACTTACTAGGATGAGAAGATGAGAAGTAGATGGGTTGGGTTTAAGATTTCTTGGTATGTTAGTTTGAGCTTCACTTAGTTTCAAGAATAATTTAATATTTTCTACTTAACAAGACCAACCACATGAAGGTGGTAGCTCATCTAGCCTCACCCACTCCCCCTAACAACAATCTAAAGTACCCATTATCATCTAATTACATACTTCATTCATTTATTTATCCATTTATGAACTATAACATTCAATCAATACAATCACATAACATTCATTAATATGATATAAAATTCATTAACACACATTTCTAATCAAGACTTCATTAACACATAACAATATTCATTAACATGAAATAGAAATCAATATTAATATGAAACATTCATATATAATTACTTAAAACAAAGATCTTTCATTATCGACCAAAGTTTATCAAGCAAGGATTATCAAAGAGCATTTTTGTTTGACATCCTTGCTCTCTTCATCCTGATGATGGATCACTTGGTGTGATTTGAAATGTTGATGGTAAAAAATCTTTACATAATTGAATCCAGAAATATATCAATTTACTTTTTCTATGGATTGTGGAAATTTGATCTCTTTAATTTCTTCTTTGTGTTTTTCTTAGCTATTAAGAAAAAGGCTAATGGGAGCATCAATATCTTCCTCATTCTCCTCCTCTTGTGGCACATGTAATGTCAAATTATGATACCTCCTCCTATTTGGAGGAGTAGGAGGCTACTATACTAAAGGGGGCTCTATTGCAAAAGCAAGTAAATGGGTTAAATTGGCATACTCTTTTTCTTTTTCAACTGTTACAAGTATTTAATTAAGTAGTACAACATAACATGCATTTTTCTTACCTAAAAATGCCACATCATATACATTAACATTTTGATCTACCACCATGTCAACATGTAGAACACTTGGAACATGCTCCACTCCTTCACCATGATGTTCAACATGCTCTAAACTATTCAAAAAATGGTTACATGTTGCAATGGATGAAAATCATGTCCCCCTTCAATGTGACCATGTTGCCTACAATGACTTTGGGATGTTCAGAATTAGAATTCTTTGATTTTTTAAGCCCTTACACTTTTTGCAAGGACAATTACATTTATCAACTTTTCTTTGTAACTGATACCACAATGTAGCCATGTAATGTCCCCAATTAGGAAATTAGGTTTTAAAATCTGACTATGCATATAATTTCCATTTTTCTTTGATATCCTTTTCAAAGCATTGATATTATATATATGAGTGTATTCATAGAGTTGTGTCCTTTCATAAATATTAATTATTAATGAGGTAATTAAAATATATATTATATTACTTATATATGATTATATATAATATTAATTACATGAATCATTTTAATTATTTATAACAATATTATTAATATATAAAAAGGATGTAATAGTCATACACTATAGTACTTAAAATAGTTGATATATATTAATTATTTATAGTATAGTATTTAAATATCTAATTATATAGATATATAATAATATATATGTGTAGCTATATAATAATATTTATAATAGTATTATTGTGATATAGTATAATTATAATATTTTATATAGATTATCGATTATTTTAATATTATATACTTTATGTATAATACTTATCTATTATTAAATTATATGTCAAAATGGGGATATCATAGTTGTCCCCTCTCAAATTTTCTTGTCCTCAAGAAAAATCATTCATACACAAGTTCTTTCATAGATACAAAACACATTTGCATACAAAAGGCCTAAAAGATTTATGAGATACACATCTTAATGAATGAAAACATGAGGCCGACCAAAGTAGTAACATGAATGCATGAAAGCACAAAACTTAGATGATGTAGACATATGGAAAACATGATGCAGAAAGATGAAAAACACAATGCAAACATGATGAAGACAGATAAAAAACATGATGCAAACACGATGCAAACAGATGAAAAACACAAAGCATACACAACATAGACACACAATACACATGTTATGCAATTCCTTAATTGTGAACCTACAACCAAAAAATCATTAGTACACATTTATATAAATTTTCTTTTTAGGTTTTCCTTATATTAATCCCCTAACAAGGTATTTATAATCTCATTTTTAGATAAATTTGATCTTACTGTGACTTTTCAAAAAAAAGTATAGTTCATAATAATATTGGCTCATCATTTCCTGAGTATGGGAGGAGATACTATAATATGGTGCCTTGTTACCCAATCATGGGCCTCACTGCTCTCTCTCATTATTGTTATCTCTCTTTGATCATCATCTCCAAGATAGTGCATTTGTATGATGTACCCCTAGGTATTTGTGTCTTGCCCTGAAATTCTGTGAGACTACACAACTTTTTTTTTTTTTTACTTATTATTATTTTCTTTTAAAATTATTATTATCGCTTTTATTTATTTACTTATTTATGAATATTCTTCTAATGTTACCAACTTGTGACTTACCATTCCAAATGTCCTCACTAAGACCCAATAGCTAAATTGTGGTTAAGCACATTCAATTATCAACCTAATCATTCTTGTTAGAGTGTAGAATGTTATACCTCCAAGGTAATTTTATCAACCTCCTCAATAAAGCCTTCCTACAAGTAATTCTATATTAGCCATTTAAAAATTCTCCTCTCTTTTTTCTAATAATTCCACTTTACTACATAAATTATTAATCTAATAATAATGTTTTTTTTTTTAACTAGACATATCATGATTTCAAAAAGAATTAAATTCTATCATTACTAACTTCCACAGTCAAATTTACTCGTTTACTAATTTGTATATATAAGTTAGTTTTCCTTAGATACAATATATATATATCTCATAAGTTAAAGTCTATGCAGTATTATATAGCTACTCTATCCTTTAATAATAAATCTTGTTAACTATAATTTCTAGATTACATACCATTTTTCTTCCCACTAAAATAGCATACACTAATATTATTAAGTTTGATTAACCTCTCCACAAAACCCAAAATTATAATTAACCTAAGACAATGATCACTACCTAGTCCCTAACCCTTGACACCTACCTCTCACTCTCTCACTCCATTTATATGTGGACCACCCCACATTATTACTCAATTTTCTAGCCCAAATTCTAATGGACTATGGCATCATGTGTTCCCAAAACATTTTCCATACATTTCCTCAACATGATTAAAAAAAAAACTTGCACCTAAAAAGGAAGTTGGCACATGTGATTTTCTGCAACAAAATCATAGTGCAAATCCCATCAACCACCAACTCTCTCACTTTTGCCAACGCATGCAAAAGTCTTCCATTCCTAGGCGAGTGTGGATTAAACACAAAAGTTAAATGAAATTTCTGAACAAAAATGCAATGTTGTATTTCCTTAGTAGTAGCATCTAGTTTATAGTGTAGGTGTAGTCTTTTAGAATCATAGCCTTAGATTATTATTATTTTTTTAATTTAAAATCTAACATAGTCTCAATTAGATATAAATAAATAAATTTATTTTTTTGAATTTTTCAAATGAAAATGTCTTCTAGATCACATTATCTATTTTATTGATTATAGCTTAAGGGCTTCTCTTTATTTTTAATTATTATTGTCTTGTTTTGAGAATATTCTTTTGAATATTTTAAGAAATTGTACTAGGGAAGGGTTCTTTTATCATTCCTCATACATTTCCCAGAGAGGAAAATGAGGACCTACAACAAGGTTGAAATATGCATTTTCTCTACTCATGTAATAATTCATTTCATTCCATCAAAATTTTCTCTTTTTAAAGTGAACATATTTGTTGGTAATATGGTTTTGTCTTCTTAGCAATTTAATAGAACTTAAGAGCCAAATGCATAAATTTTTATACATGTATAATGGATTATCAACTTAATAATTTTATTCCAAGTTATGGAATGCATAACATATATCTTTTCAATGCAACTGATATATTTTGAATCTTATCAACTGTATTCATAACATTCCTCTACATGTCATTTATGAAATACATATCTACATATACATCAAAGGAGAGGAATCACATAAAAACTTACTTCATAACACAAGAAATTTAACATAGAAGATTTCATTACCAATAAAAATATAAGCATACTACCTTTCAACCTTCCTTCCACAATTTCAAATGGTAACAATGATACCAATATATTCTACAACTCATACTAACTTTTCCATAACTCACAAAACTTCAAATGATCATTTCTTTATAAGTAACATATATGTGCAACTTCTCAAATTCTTCCCTCTACATATTCAAATGGTAACAATGGCACAATCTCTTTACATCACATTGAGACAACACAAGAGACTTTCAAAGTAATCACATCCAGTTAAAAAAACATGAACATTGAGCTTCCTTTACACACTTGGATCTTCTCCACTTAAACAAGGGTGAAACTCTAATACTTCGTGGCATGCATCTTCACAAAACCTGCACATAACACACAAAATAGGAACCATGGAGGCTCACCTCCCAACCTAGGCTTCTATGAAGCCACCCACTGAGCAAGGGAAACAAGAACCAAACTAGGTATCATTCCAATCTTGCAATGCATGATCATCATATTACAACACTTAACAATCCCTTCCCAAGGTATTTTACAAAATTTTACCAATGGAACCTTGAACATAGGGTGAAGGTGTGTTTTTCCAAAGGAGGTTTGTCATATCATATCATTTCTACAATAAACAACTTTCATGCCCTTTCGGGGCTTCACAAATCAACCAAATATCATGCCCTTTTGGGCCTTCCATAAACATCCTCCACAACACACTACCACAAATTTATCTTCCTTGAAATCCATATTTCATATACTTCCTTTCTTCACCATTTTTCCCTTATCACCCCCAAAGCAGAATATGAATGAAAATGACATATAATGGAGCCCATACTCCAAGGTCCTTAGCTATGCAAGCCCAACTATGCCCTTCACCATGGACTTCTCTTCCCTTCCCAAAAGGGTGAGTGAAACCCTCACACCCATGATCACATTCACATTCTAATCAAAACAAGAAAACAAAACCAAGAAGTCTTCTAGAACACAACACATTCTCACAATGCCATAACAGAATATCAAAATCCATAATGCAACAAGAACACAACACAATATCAAAATCCATAATGCAACAAGAACACAACACATTATCACAATGCCACAACACAATATCAAAATCCATAATGTAAGACTCCCACTACAATGCATACTACATTGACACATTCCCCATACTTGCAGATCTACTTTACAATACTCAAGAATGAGAATGAAGCATAGTTTGAAACACCAACCTTGGTCAACACCAACCTTGGTCCAAGCTAGGGTAATGATAGTTGTAGTAGAGCTCCCTTTTCCCTTCCAAAATCTAATTGTCTCTAAACTTAGAGAGTGGGTGAACAACCCACTAGTTTGTCACCCCTCCACTAAAAGGACTCTCTACTAACCATTTTTTAGTAGGAACATCAAGCCTCCACTTTCTTACATTGTTGCTCCTCCAAAATAATAAAGTTGACAAAGTGGGATTGTGAGGGTACTCTCATGGGGAAAATCAAAATTTCGAATTGGTTCAAGAGGGTTTGGTTTAAGGGGTCCCCTAAGTTAGGTAATCACTAAAAATAGTTGAATTTAGGCCCCTAACATGTTATACTACCATTAGGGTGGCTTATTTTCAATAAAATGACACTTTAGGATCCCATTAAGGCCCCCTAAAATCCCTCACAAGTTTGAATTCGAAAATCAACATGATGTTGACCCATCTTAACACTCTCTCCCAAGTGTGTGTACTTAAACATTAATTGAAGAAAATGAAAGAACTAAGATTAAGTGACCTTGTCACCAAGACTCTGGTGACATGTCATCAGCACATAGACAAATACAAGTTTCAAGTGACACATTAAAATACATTCCACATCACAATGACATGTCCTCAATGAATCTGAATTATGATTAAGCATTCCTTCATACAAACAAACTTACATTATGAAACAAAATATTTTCACAATCAGGGTTTTGAATCTTTCAAAGATTCACCTTGGTTAAATTGTGTTCACATAGGTTTGCAACTTGTTTCCCCCAATAATTTCCATGGTTCCACTTCCTGCACATTAAACTTGAGCATCAGTAGTCCAAGGAGGTCATATAAAATGTATATCATAAATGCATAATTTAAAGTTTATGAAATCCATATTAACATAATTCAAATAAATTTTCCTTTCCTAGTCATTTCAATTATTCCATTCAAAATGTTAAAATATCAAAATCTGCATGTCATAAGTCATCATTATCAAAGGAACAGTTTTAATGTCGAAGGGCATGAGTAGAAGCAAGGGTTTTGAGGGCATGAGCAGAGGTATCAGTTTCGAGGACAAGGGTAAGGGCCATGAGCAGCAACTCCATAGGAATGAGGGGGATTCTCATGGCAGTCTGGTTTATCATCAAAAGCCTTCAAGTTTGGATCAGTTTAAACATAGTTACAGGAACAAAGTGAGTGATTTGGAGCAGCATCAAAAAACTAGTTCTGATTCCACTCTCCATGAATCTTTTTCCATTTTTTCATCCACTCCTTTTATTCAACTGGCTTGAGAATATGATTTCAGACAAATTTTCTCTGATACACCAATCATATAGCCAGTTGATTCCATGTCGAATCCTTTTCTACTTTAGAGATGCCCTTTTAGAGATATTAATTCAAAAAGGGTTTCAAGCACTACTCATAAGTCAATCTTCAAAGGGAAAGCAATTGTCCAACTTGCAAAACCTCTTTTCCTTAACCCTAGGTTTCATGATTGTTGGTCACAGTTCACATCTAAATACCCATATTTTGAAAAGGGTGAATCATCACATCATCATCAAACCTCAAAATTTCAGTGGGCTAACATTTCAAATTCAGAGTTATTACTACCTACCAAGGCAAATGTACGAAACAAATCTACCTTCGCTCAAAGGAGTCAAAATAGAAAGATGTTCAAAAAACAACCGGTCTTTGATATATGTCAAGGTGCTCCTCTTGATCCCTCTGTTCAAATGCAACCTGTTTAGACCCAAAATGGTTTGGTTCGATTGCAACAAGACTATACATCTGATAGAGCCACCTTCATACCAAAAAAAGTTTGGAGAAAAAAAGATCAAGGTAAGATAGTTCATGGCTCTCAGCATTTGGAACATGGTCCAAAATTATAGATTAATAGTCAAGATAAATCCTAGTTTAATGCGGATCAAAATTTGGATCAAGACCCTCCAAATTCTTCACAACAATAGTTGCATGTGACTTTTCCAAATCAAATGTTAGAAAATTTGGTCTCTACTCTTCAGCAGAAAGCTCTCATAGGTAAGTTTTCCTCTACTTCGTTATCTTTTTAAGATATCAAGAAATTGGCTTTCAGCTTCTGGTTTGGACTATTAGATATTTTTTATCATGATCCCAAATCTAATTTTTTTATTGCCATCTTTAATTTGAAAGAAGAAAGAGATGTTGTAAACACGAAAAAGGGATGGTTTTGTCAAGGTGTGGGATTATTTACCATGTTGTGGATACCCAATTTTAATCTTGACAATATTAATATCCAATTTTTACCATATTGGATTTCTTTTCCTTCTCTACCTTTGGAGTATCGTGATCCTGAGATATTGGAAATCATAGCTAACAAGTTGGGTATTTTTCTGAAGCATGACTTGATTCCATATGAATGCCCTCATTTGGAAGTTAGGCTGTGTTTATTGAGTAATATGCAGAAATCATTTCCTCAATCTATAGCTCTCATATCTAAATGGGGAAAATGGATTCAATTAGTTAAGGTGTAGGATTCCTCTGTGATTCTGAAATTCCAAGATAATCTTGTCATTTCAGCTCTATGTGCCAAACTGGTCAAGAAAATGTACTACAAGTTTGTCCTGATCACTATTCAGATCCTAATGTTTGTTCTCAAAAAATTACAATGATGAGCACTAATACTTCTAAGGTTAATAATATGATGCAAGAGGATCAAGATTATTCTTCAGAGAGCTTTGTATTTGAAGAGATTTCACATTCTACTCAACTTATGTAAGATTCATTCATGGTCTTTCCCCAACAATTTTTTTGGTTATTTTCTTTCTGCAAGAGTGTGTGTTGCAATAGTAAACTTCTTATGTTGGATTATGCCCCTCCATCTCTAATGGATTCCTTGACAATTGTGAGCTCAAAATTTTCTCCTCTAGTAGATCTTCAACATTCTGTTTCTTCAAAGCCATTAAGTTTGATCACTTTTTAGAACAGAAATTTCCCACCTTCAATATCAAGGTAGCCCATATGGTGCCTTTCCATTTATCTGTCTCCTATCATTTTGACTTTTATTTGTGATCAAATTTTATTTGAGATTACTACCTCTATCATTTTTGATATTGCAAAAGAGGAAGGTTTGTAGGATGAGGATTACAAGTCACCTGTGATTGACAGTTTTCTTCGTGAATTTCAGTTTTGGAATAAATTGATTCCATGTTAGGCACTTGATAAGCAGATAGCTCTTAACCAATTTGACAATCAAATAGTTATTAACAATTTTTCCCAGGATTACGGTGCTGGAATTGATAATTCAATGGTAGGAGATTCCATGGGATTAGAGACCAATATATATCAATTAATGCAAAAGTCTACAGTTTTCTCTCATCTAGAATCTCAGTCTCAAGATTCTCACATGCAAGATAGCTTTAAAATTCAGCCTTTATCTATCATGCAAACACTATCTACAATATCTCCTCTTGCTAAAACACCAAAGGCTAGAGGTAGATGAAAGGGCTCCAAAATTAAGTCAAAAATTGTTGTAGGTATTCAAACTACATTGGAAGATAGTTTCATTGTTATCAGAAGATCAACAAGGAGAACTAGGTAGTTCTCCTTGTCATCAATGAAGATTATCTCATGGAATGTCAGAGGTTTAAATGCCTATGACAAGAGACAAAGAATCAGACAAGTCATTGATTCTTTGCAGGTAGATATTATTTTATTACAAGAAACCAAATTGACCCAAAATAAGTTTGATAAAATCATTGCATCTTGGAAAATATGGAAAGCATATCATATGCAAGGTTTGGGTGCTTCTAGAGCTTTAGTATTTTTTTGGAATCCTCTCATAGTTAACTCTCAGCTCCTTTGCAAAGAAAGTAATTGGCAGTTGATCCATATAACTGCATTTGATATTTCTTTTATCCTGATTAATGTATATGGACCTACTTCAACCTTGGATAAAGCTTGTTTATGGGAGTCTATCACACATTCTCTTCAACTGCAAGATCAATAGCTAGTAGTTATTGGAGGTGATTTCAATGCTCTATTAGATCAATCAAAAAAAATTGGTGGAATTATCCCCCCATCTAAAACTCTACAAGATTTTAATGCTTTCATGGATAATAACAATCTGATGGATGTTCACCCAAATAATGGAGTATTTACTTGGTCTAATAAGAGATCTAGATTTGCAAATATTGCTGCTCATCTAGATAGATTCCTTCTTTCTCAAGATTGGAAGTTGAGGTGTTCAAATATTTCTTCAAAAATCCTTACCTTGCCAGGTTTTGATCATTTTCCTATTTCATTAAATCTCAATTGCAATATCAATTACACTAATCAACACTTTCATTCTTCTTTCAAATTTGAAAGCATGTGGCTTAGACGTCCAATTTTTTTACAGAATATTCAACAATGGTGGAATGAAGTTCCATTAGAAGGTCAGAAAATGCATTAGTTTGCAATGAAATTGAATTATATTAAGTCTCAAATTCGAATTTGGAACCAAAAAGTTTTTTAAAATGTGTTTCATCAAAAGCTCATAGTCAAAGATCAACTTGAAGAAATATATAAGCAGATCATCCAAGAGGGCATGAATGAAGAATCATATTCTTCTCAAAAAAATTTGCAAGAACAATGGGAGGAATTGTGTTCTAGGGAAGAGATGTACTAGACACAAAAATCTTGAGAATTATGGCTTCAGGATGGGGATAGAAATACTAAGTATTTTCACAACTTAGCCAAGCAAAAAAGAACTAATAGTACAATTTTTCATATCAAAGATGCCTCTGGTTCCCTTCAAACTAATGAAAATCTTATCAGACATGAAGGTGTCAAATTTTTCAAGAATCTTCTTGCTCCCGATGTTTTCCCTTCCCCTACTGCATCACAAGTTGATGAACTCCTTGATTCCATTCCAAAATTTGTTACAGAATAGGATAATGATATTCTATTGGCTCCCTTTACTATTCAGGAAATACGTAAAGTTGTCTTTTCTTTTTTGCCTGACAAAGCTCCTGGGCCAGATGGTTTTTTTGCATGGTTTTATCAAAGTTACTGGAATATAATTGGTTGGGATTTATGGGAGGCTATGGAAGAATCTAGAAGGTCTAAATCCATGCTAAAATATTTTAACACTACAAATATTTCTATCATCGCAAAATTGAGGGATCCCCAAACTTTTGCAGATTTAAGACCAATATCTTTATGCAATTTATCCTATAAGATTATTACCAAAGCCATATATCTTAGGATTCAGCATCTTATTCCACGTATTATTTCCCCAGAACAAGGTGGATTTGTCCTAGGTAGGAAAACCATGGAAGGGGCTCTTGTGGCTCATGAAGTTCTCCATTCTATTAATTCAAACAAGGCTTCAAATTTTGTGATCAAACTGGACATGATGAGAGCATATGATAGAGTTTTTTGGAAATTCTTACTACAAGTACTTGTCAAAATGGGTTTTTCAAAAAGTTGGTGCAAATGGATTAAGGCTTGTATTTCGGGGGCTTGTATTTTAGTGATTATTAATGGGAAGCCTGAGGGTTTTTTTCCTTCTACACAAGGGATTCGACAAGGGGATCCTTTATCCCCAGTTTTGTTTATCATTATGGCTAAAGCTTTTAGTAGGGTCATTTCACATCAACACTTGATTAATAAATGGAAAGGAGCTCTCATTTCAAGTACAAACATATCCATCACACATTCTCTTTTTGCAGACGATACCCTTTTTTTTGGTTTGTCAAATGTACAAGAAGCTCACCAAATTCTTTATACACTTGATCTTTATTCAACAGTGTCTGGTTAGATTGTCAATGCTCAGAAATCCAAGATCCTCTTTTTCAATACTGCCAAATTGGTTTTTGATAAAGTTAAATAGGTTTTGGGTTTTTTAGAAGATTTTTTACCCTTAGTCTATTAGGGCATTCCTTTTTTCATGGGCTCAAATAAATCTTTGTATTGGTCTTCATTTATTCAGTGTATTCAAAGTCGAATTGCTTCCTAGAAAGTTAGATGGTTGTCACTGGTGGGAAGAATTTTGTTGATTAAATCAGTTTTAGCTACTATCCCTAACTATTTTCTTGTTGTCCTTAAGATCCCACCTAAAGTACTAGTTACAATTCAAAAATTGATCAAAGGTTTTCTCTGGTCAGGTAACATGGATGATTCTCAAAAGATTCCTCTTATTTCTTTGCAAGATATGTCCCACACTCCTAATGCTGGAGGGGTAGGAATCCATGACCTTTCTCTTAGAAATGAGGCATTTGGTGGGAAATTTATTTGGCACATGTATTCTAAGTTTTAGTCCATGTGGTGTAAGATTATGCAGCAAAAATACTTGGATAACAATGATCCCACTAGAGTTTTAACGATTTCTAACCCTGCAAAAGGTTCTGTTGTTTGGGATTTCATGATAGCTTCATGCAAAGTCATAGTGGATTATATTTCTTGGGAAGTCAATAATGAACTAAGTATTAATTTTTGGAATGATTCCTGGAATGGTCAAATTGCCCTTTCTAAAAGTGGGATTTCTTTGAACATTATTCAAGTTGCTGAAACCTATTGGAGGACCCAGTTGAATCAATATGTCGAATTTTTTCTGAATTTTCAAAGAAAATAATTTGGAAAGACCCTAATTTTCTGCCCCTTTCATTTTAGGAAATTAATCAATTTCAATCTATTCTAAGCTCTAGAACAGTCTACTTCTCTGATGTCCAAGATCAATTTTTTTGGGCCCCAGCTAAGGATGGTAACTATTCAGTGAAAGAGGGGTACAGAACTTTAATATAGAATGATTGAAATAAACCTACGTCCAGAGCCTTTTCTTTTTGTTGGAATCCAGTTGTTCTTCCTAAAGTAGGTTGTTTCTCATGGCTGGCATTAAAACATAGGATCTTAACCAGTGATAGATTACATAGATTACAAATTGTGAAGCCGTTTAAATGAGTTTTCTGTGAAGAACAAGATGAAATTGTGGATCATTTTTTTGTTACATGTTCATTTTCTTATTAATGTTGGTGTTTTATTTTGAGCAAGCTTAAGTATTCTACTCCCTTGCCAAACAATCTCTGGGACCTTTTCAAGCCTGGCCACTTCTTTATGAAAAAGCATTGTTTGCAAATCTTTGGAAATGTATTCCATCCCTTGTAGTTTGGGCTATTTGGTTGGAAAGAAATAAGAACATTTTCATAAAGGAATCTCTTCCATTAGAAATTTTTTTGAAGGGTATTGAAAGATCTATTTTGGAAGTCACTAATTCCAGCTTGAAAATGATTAAGCTTAATCTGATTGTGACTCATTGGGACTCCCAAGTTGTGCAAGAATGGAAACTATAATTTATTCCTAATGGGTGGAAAATTAGTCCTTCACTAGCTCATATTTTACTCAAGAAGAACACTTGGAGACCCCCTTCATTTGGTTTTTGGAAGCTAAATTTTGATGGAGCATCTAGAGGAAATCCAGGTCCTTCGGGTTTTGGGGTATGTATTAGAAATTATTTTGGAGAGGTAGTAGCTACCACAGTATCTCCTTTTCCTATTGGCACAAATAACATTTCTAAGGCTCATGCATTATTGGCTGGACTTGTATTAGCTAAACAAGGCTATTTTAATAGGCTACATATAGAAGGGGATTCATCAGTTATTATTGATGCTTGTTTTCATAGGCGCATCATTTTTTGGAAACTTAAATATGTACTTAATCAAATTTGGAGACTCCTTGATGAATGTTCCAATGTTTTCTTTTCGCATATTTATCAAGAAGGGGATAAAGTTGCACACTATTTATCAAACTTGGATTGTGATGGGGTTAATGTTTCTACTTTTCACTCTCTACCTTTTATTAAGCAACATAAGGTTCTAAAAACTCTTATTCATGATGACATGGAAGCATCTAATAGTTGTCATGTTTGAGTTGAGTGAATTAAGCTAAGATGTTGAGTAAATATGCTCCAAGTGTCGAGTTGTTTAGGTTTCAATTGCTGAGTTTCTTAGCATTATCTTTCAGGTACCAAGCTAGTGTTTAGTAGGCAATAGGTGCCGAGCTGAGCCAGCCATAAGTGCCGAGCTATTCAGGTTTCAACTGTCAAATTTTCCAATTTTTTTCATTAGGTGTCAAGCTAGTGTTTAGTAGGCCAAGTTCTTTAGGCAACAAATGCCGAGTTGAGCCATCTGGCATCAGGTACCGAGCTGAGCCTATTGTAAGTGTTGAGTCTTTCTATGTTATCCTTTAGGCATTGAGATAGTGTTTAGTTGGCTGAGTTCTTCTGGCAACAGATGCTGAGTTTGGGTGTTGAATTTCTTAGAATGTATTTTTCAAGTTCTTTTGGCAATAGGTGCCAAATTGAAATAGTTGTTAAGCTGCCGACTAAAATTATCTTGATGCTGAGTTTTTTAGGCTGATTTCTTCTAGCAATAGATGTTGAGTTGAGCCAATTATAAGTGCTGAGCTGTTCAAGTTTTGACTATCGAGTTTCCCAGTGTTTTTCATCAGGTGTCGAGCTAGTGTTTAGTAGGCTAAGTTCTTCAGGAAACAGATGCCAAGTTGAGCCATATAGCATCAGGTGTCAAGCTGAGCCTATTGTAAGTGCCAAGCTATTCAGGTTTCAAGTGCCGAGTCTTTTTGTGTTATCCTTCAGGTGCCGAGCTAGTGTTTAGTAGATCGAGTTCTTTTGGCAATAAGTGTTCAGTTTTTCAAAAAAAATTAGGTGCCGAGTCAGCATAAAGGTAATTGATGTTGAGTTACTCTTTTTCCTACTGAGTGTTAAATAAGTGAGTCTCAGATGCTGAGTTATTAGTTAGATGGGTCAGGTGCCGAGTTATGTAGAGGTGGCTATCAAGTGTCGAGTTATCCTGTATTTACAGTTGGTGTCGTATGAAAGTGTATTTAATGTTACATTCTTTTCTTTAGAGCATTGATAATGACTCAATTTCTAAAGTTCAATTAGCATGATCCAAATCTTTTTATTCCCTGACAATACCCAACTCTGATGTCATGTTGTTGGATTCCCTCATGTGAATAAATCTGAGCCATTAAGGAGTTATGTTGTTAGTCCTTTTTCCAGGCTGGATAAGGATGAAATTGGTGAGAATCTACATGGAAAATGACATGTTGTGCTTTGATTATCTATTTAAGGTCCTTGCACATTTTTGCAATTATACTACAAATGCTTAATTAGGAAAATTGAATCTGAGGAGCTGTGATTGTGTCTCAAGATGAATTCTAGATGGGATGTAGACTTGGCTTGTGAAATGTGCCATCTACAACATCATCTTGTTATGCCAAAAAACTTTCATATTTGGTTGATATCAGTGCTAGATGAAGCTGTGTTACCTAGGCACATTATGGATGAGGTGTTAAGCCAAATGTTTATAATACATTCTCACTCAGTCAAAACAGTTATTCAGCACATCATTGGTGAAGAGATTCTCTATCCTTTAGCACTTGTTTTTCTTTATCCCTCCTAGGTCATCTCTATTTTCCTTTCCAATGCCATGGATCTTTTGTAATTTCTAGATATGCTTCAGTTTTTAGCCTGCAAGGTAATTCTGCCACATTTCCTTGTGGATAATAAATTGGATACAGCTATGAAGAAGTATGATCTATGGAATGGTATGGCCTTAGTAGGGGGCCTGTTTTCACATTTTCAACTTTTGCAAAAACATGAATATTATGCTATTTTTGAGGCTATGAAGAAAGCCATAGATACTTTTAGTATCATTTATCTAAAACATACTATGCCTCTTGATCCATGTTTAATGGGTGTGAATATGGTGGATAGAATTATGTCAGTAGCCCTGGCCATGATTGAATTGCAAAAGAATCCTAATATTTCAAAGTCTATACAATCAAATACACCACCAGTAAATCTACAACCAATTGAACAGAGCTTTTGGGATTCAATTAGGGCGATCAATTCTGACCTAGATTGGCTTGTAAATAGTTCAGTAGTGTGATCCTCTATTCGTGCTCGTATTTTTGTCTAAGAAAAATTGAAAGGCTATGTTCCCTTTTTTTTTTGCAACTCTATGTCTAGGTACTTTATGCCAAAAAAAATGTATCTGTATTTTGCAGAAGTTTAGAGTGGGTTATCTTCAGATTTTGGCATTTTGATGGGTGATAACCTTATGTAATTATTTTCTCAATATATACAATTCTATGTAATCATTAGGGATGATGTTGGGTTTTCTTCACTGGTTCTTTCCCAGTTGACCTTGTTGAATCAGATTAATAAATATTATAGTGGCTTGCCACTTTTGCCTTAAAAAAAATAAAAAATTCATCATTATCAAATTAAAATTTATCTACATATCATAATCATTCATCTCATAAAGCATCATAATCAAATTAACATTTCGTGTTGCATCAAAATCTAATAGTATCATGCCCTAAAACTGCATACATATGTGTTCAATCATTTCATAGAATAACAAGTTCTTAGTGCATACCGTAATGTAAAATGCTAAAGGTAGTATCAAAATCTATAAATAAAACAATTCATTTCCCATCTAAGTCTCAAATAGTTGTCAAAATATCAAAGTCTCGAATGTCAAAATGTAATAATAAGTCTATGCTATGATGGGTCAAGGTGAGGCCTCACAATTCACTCCACTGTAGGCCTTACCTAATACCTCTGAATGGTGTCACTCAACCCATTCCACCACTGGCCTTATCTTATCTTTGAGGATTATGATCTTATTTATTTAATAGTATAGTATTCATTATATTGTCATTTTAAGACATTCTCTTTCCTAATTAAAAAATGAGTGTAATTCATTTCCATATGTTCTATCATAGATTATATTCAATAATCATAGTAAGAAATTGATTAAATATAGATTATTTCCATACCATATATTATATTCAATGATTAAAGTCAATTTAAATGTAACTTATTCCAAAATCAAAATCAAAATCAATATAAACCATTCCTACTATATTCGACTATATATATTCCATATTTTATGTTCAATAGACATTTTGATTGTGGGAAACTATTTTATGTATTATAGAAAGGGAACCTATTCTACTCAATCACTCTTTACTCCCTTATCTATTTCAAATGTTATTTAAAGCATAATTATATCCACATATAGTAAATTGCATAAAAATTATTATATGAGACATACCTCAATCACCATTGTATCCATCTGTGAATGCTCATGTCAAGTAGGGCAATTAGACCATACTTCTCATTATGTTTCATTTTGTTCCTATATTTCCACATTTTTGTATCCTTAATGACCACATTTGTCTTTTAACCCTTTATTCCCTACCAATCACATGTATGGAGTTGGTTCATTATGAAGTGGCGTCACTTATTCATATGCTAACATTAGCAATTTTACTTCCTTGACCTGGAAGGTTGGTCTCACTTATATTTCACCTGTATCTCATGAGTGGATTGTACTTGAAATTTAAGTAAAATTTCCTAATCTAGTGTATTATTTTTATTTTGTATATCTTTATTTTCCCTTTGGGATAATGCTCAGCCCAAAATATGCTATCAAAGTAAGGAGATTATACGGACATAATATTAAGTTTTCTTCAAAGATACAATATTCATTCTATTATCATGCCTGATATGATTGTGTTGAAATTTCTTCCATATTGTTCCTCTCATTTGATTTTCTCCTCACATGATAGATCTAAATACATGGCATATGAAACCTGCTAGCCCTTTGGTATTGAGACTAGCCTATTTTTTATTTTATTTTATAAATTTATAATATTGGCACTTGTTTGCCAAGGTTTGGAGACATTAACCATGCGTACTATAAATATGTTTCATGCATTGGTGTAACTGCCATTTTTTTGAGTCTTCTTTGCATTTTGTAATAATTCTTTGGCCTTTCTCAAATGATTAAATAGTGATAGCAGTGTGATATAATCATAGGGTGGATTTATGCTTCGCTAGATGTTGGAGTATTAGAGATTAGATTACGTGAGATCTATTGTATGATGGATTTTTTTAAAAAAAAAATCTTTGAAGCTCCAATATATTCATTCTTAACACTCAACTTCTTCCATGGATTCCACTTACAATGAGGTGTTGATTTTATTGCATGAGGTTACTATTGGTGAATTCTTGACTGATCATTAATCTACATACTAATTTCTTGCATCCTCCCTTACTATTGGAAACTTGTGCTAGAAGTTATGTCAATATAAAAGGGATCAACCTATCTCCTATTGGCACACATTCACATTAGGTGAAACAATATATATTATGGCAAAGGCATTAGGATGAAGTTATGGTGATGCTTCCTCCATTCTTTTCCATATCATTTTCCCTTTTTCTCTACCACACTTGCTACAATCTGTGATGCTTGATAATAATATGTTGCAATATCTATGATAGCAACAAACATGTATCCTCCCAAGTTATCATTCTAGAAGGTCTGCACTTGCCGAATAAAATGTATGTCCCCTTACAGTTTTCTAATGCTTCAATACACATTATCATGGTGTGAGTTTTAACCATTATCAAGATTAGGAATCACTATAGTAGTGTTGAGGTAGGTCATATGCAGCCCATATTTCTTATCATTTCTTATTTCTTATTGGCCTCATTACCAAGCAAGCTCTTTGTCTTTTCTTCAAAGAGCCCATGTCTTCATCTTCTCTCTAATTCAATTCTTAGGTTATATACTAATTGCCAAGATTGTCTAAGTCTCTACAATGTCTTTCCATTAATGATTAGCTTACGTATTTTCTAATTTTTCTCAAGCTAGAAGGAACATGCTCTAATACCACTTGTAATGTCCCCAATTAGGACGTTAGGTTTTAAAATCTAACTGTACATATAATTTCCATTTTTTTCTTTGATATCCTTTTCAATGCATTGATATATATATATATATATATATATATATATATATATATATATATATATATATATATATATATATATATATATATATATATATATATATATATATATATATATATATATATATATATATATATATATATATATATATATATATATATATATATATATATATATATATATATATATATATATATATATATATATATATATATATATATATATATATATATATATATATATATATATATATATATATATATATATATATATATATATATATATATATATATATATATATATATATATATATATATATATATATATATATATATATATATATATATATATATATATATATATATATATATATATATATGAGTGTATTCATAGAGTCTTGTCCTTCATAAATATTAATTATATTAATAAGGTAATTAAAATATATATTATATTAATTATATATGATTACATATAAAATTAATTATATGAACCATTTTAATTATGTATAATAATATTATCAATATATAACAAGGATGTAATAGTCATATACTATAGCACTTAAAATAGTTTATATATATATATATATATAGTATTTAAATATCTAATTAAACAGATATACAATAATATATATGTATAGTTATATAATAATATTTATAATAATATTATTATGATATAGTATAATTATAATATTTTATATACATTATTGATTATTTTAATATTATAAACTTTATGTATAATACTTATTTATTATTAAATTATATGTCAGAATAGGGATATCACAAGCCATTGTCTCATTATTTTATTCTGGGTTCATATTGTTAGGTGTGGTCTTTCTTCATTGGAAAATATATTTGCAAAAATATTGGACATGTTGTACTTAATGTTTATATCTACACATGATTTTGAAACAAAAAATTGGTGTAACTAATGTGTATATCTACAAAAATATTGGACATGTCATACTTAATGTTTATATTTGCACATATGGTTTTGAAATAAAAATTTGGTGTAACTAATGTGTATACCTGGCAAAAATATTGGACATGTTGTACTTAATGTTTATATCTACACATATGGTTTTGAAAGAAAAATTTGGTGTAACTAACATGTATATCTACAAAAATATTTGACATGTTGTACTTAATGTTTATATCTACACATATGGTTTTGAAAGAAAAAATTTGGTGTAACTAATGCATATATCTACAAAAATATTGGACATATTGTACTTAATGTTTATATCTACACACATGGTTTTGAAAGAAAAATTTGGTGTAACTAATGTGTATATCCATAAAATATTGGACATATTGTACTTAATGTTTATATCTACACATATGGTTTTCAAAGAAAAATTTTGTCACCTCACTCAAATTCACCCATATTATAATATCAACAACTTTCATTGACATAAATTCAACAACTTTTGTTGAGCCTTTCCATTACTCCTTGTTTGTCATGATTTGGGGTTGTTTAATAGGGCAAGTTTGTATTCAGTGTAGAGTATGTACATATTAGAGATATGATTGTTTATTTCAATAGCTTGGTATGATTAATTCATTTTGGCAATTGTTCGGCATCCCCTTTGCCATTTTTCTCAATTTAAAAAATGTTAAGGAATTTATTGAAGAAAATATTGAGAAGGAGATTTTATTCAAGGCACTACAAGTAATGGAATGTTGAAAATTCTTGGTTAGATACAAAATTAGTAGGGCAATCTGAAGTAGAGGTTCCTCATGGAAGGATTTGCACTTTTGTGACCTCATTACTACATCCTTTTCCATGATTTTTTTTTTTGGATCTAATGTTATAAATCCTTATTCTAAGGATGGGAGAATGTTAGATAAGATATTATAGAGAATGGGAATATATCAGAAAGTACTATAATATGTGGAAAAAGTACCAGTTAATGGAACTTGGTGAATAGAAACATATCAATAGCTTTACTACAAGGGCGCTCAGCAAGAACATGGTCTAGAAAGGGAATTCAAATTTTGTTGTGGAAAACTATTGGTCTAGGAAGAAGTATGTCAGTCTAAGCCAAAAACAAAAACATTTTGAGGTAAATGTGATTTCAGTTTAAATCAATTCTATTTCATGAATTGCCAATAGCCATGGGTTATTTATTATTCTTCATTTATTTTAAAGTGAATTGTTATTGTGTATAAGGATAAAAACATTGGTGTGAAGTTACTTCTAAATTTGATGTGTGAAAAAGCATTAGAACTCTAATCAATTACAAAGGGGACATTGTTGATTCACAATTTGATACGAAATGAAGTTGTGGATTTTCTCATAAGAGATAATACAAGAAAAATCTATAGGTACTCAAATTGATTACTCAAGATTTGAATAGGTATATCATTTATAGTAACCTATACCAAAGGGGAAAAATTATTGAACCCATGTACCAAAACTGGAACCCAAATTGGCAACTTAGATGAAAATTTAAGCATAATTTAAATACTCCATTTGAGTTACAAAAAGCAACATCAAGGCTTCAAAATCCAAAATTAATCATCATGATGTAACTAAAGTCAAAGGATGATGACAAGTGCCAACTCACAAACTTCGTGCATAAATTGAATATAAATTATGTTATCTTGCATAAACTAAATAATAAATTAGAGTAAAGGATAAAGGATTATAAAAAAATTGTACTTACCCAATAGAGATCTAATGAAATATAAACTAGGACAAATAGGCCTTAAATACCAAAGAGGAATTCTGCGGCAATAGAAAGAAACCATAAGAAGTGAAGGCAAAACTTAAATTAAGTTTTTTTTAATCTTGTAAACCTAGAACAAAGCAAAGGATAAAGTATTGTTAAAAATTTGTACTTTCCCACGTTATAAGAACAAATAATAAGATATATAAATAGTGTGAAAATGATATAAGTATGAAAATCATATTGAATTGGGCAAGTCAACGAGTGGGTGAATAGAGATGTGGCACATAAATCTTCTAAACAAAAAGATCTGAATGATGGCTATAATCCATATTTGATGCAAGTGGATAGACATATTTGAGAGCCCTATTGTTGTCTACAATACACACATAAGTTGTACCAAACATATTTCTCAATATCTGAGTCTTCCATGATTTATCTTAGGTGTATTTGTAAGAGGGCATAGGCTACTACGAACCTTAGTCTTCTACACTCTAGCTGATATTTTGATATATGTTTTCAAATTTTGATTCCATGGATTTCATATATTGTAGACATTGTTAGGATTAAACCAAATAATAATAATAATAATTACATACAAATATAACCAATAATAGAAAATAATAGATCACACAGATTTAACGTGGTTCACCCAATCCCTGGGCTATGTCCACCAAATAGTAAGTCTGATATTATCATGATCCAATGATTACAACTTGATTACAATTTGTAATCCCTTATAGCTCAATACCACCATAAGAACCAATTTTGCATCACCTACAATGAAACAATCCCTAACCCTAAGCCTTTTTATACAAGTATTTCTATGTCACTTTAGGGTTACAACATGTAAGCCATATGTCGACCATATGTCAACCACAACATCGTCCATACAAAAAATTTATGAAGTATGTACATTACTTCCTTCATCAGTCACCACAAACTAACAATCTCCCACTTGGAGACTAGTCGAACTCCATACTAGACAACAATCTCTCACTTGGAGACTGATCCTATAGAAATACCACTACCACATGGGGCTTCCACTAGATCAAACCACCCTGGACTTAGCTATTCTTTTATTCATGTTTAGTCTAGTAGACCAACCAAAGTTGAACATGAATTCAACTTCTCACTTGTCACTACCTTTATAAACATATCTACTAGATTTTCATCTGTATGTATCTTATCTAGCTTTAATTGTCCATCATCCAAAACTAATTGAATGAAATGTTACCACAACTGTATGTGTTTTGTCTTTGAATGTAGAGCTGAATTCTTCACAAGATGAATGTAAATCTAACTATCTGTAAACAAAAAATTATCCTTGAGGATGTCCCAATTCTTCCAAGAAGAATTGGAGCCATAACATCTCCTCGGTTGCCTCTGTAGCAACAATATACTCTGCCTCTATAGTAGATAAAGCATTAACCTTCTCTAACCTAGAAACCCAGCTCACCACTACCCCACCAACAATAAAGACAAAACTTGTAGTACTCTACCTAGTATTAATATCCCCTACCAAATCTGAGTCAACATAGCCCTATAAATTAGTAGTAGAGCCCCCAAAGTGTAAACACTTATTGGATGTTCCTCTCAAATATCTAAGAATCCACTTGACTACATTCCAATGCTCAATTCCTGGATGACTCACATACCTGCTAACGACTCCCACTGCATGTGCGATATTTGGCCTTGTACATACCATAGCATACATCAAGCTTCCTACAACTGAAGCAAAGGGTACCTTGGATATCTTATCCTCTTTGTCTTGTGTCCTGGGACACATCTCCTTAGTCAACTTCAAATGAACAGGTAAAGATATGTTGACAACTTTAGCAATCTCTATAGAGAAATGTTGCAACACCTTCTCAATATAATTAGCCTGAGATAGTGTCAATTTCATGTTCTTCATATCTCTACAAATCTTCATACCAAGGATTTATTTTTCTTCCACCAAATCCTTCATAGAAATACATGGGCTAATTGGCATTTTAGCCCCTTAATATGATCCATTTTAGACCCAACTACAAGCATATCATCAACATATAAACATAAAATAATATCGCTATCATCATCTAACCTCTCAAAGTAAACACAATGATTTGAATGACACCTATTGTATCCATACTCATGCAAGAAACTGTCAAATTTCAAATACCATTGCCAAGGTGCTTGCTTCAAGCCATATAAAATTTTATTCAATTTGCACACTAAGTTCTCCTTGCCTTTGAGCTCAAATCCCCATGGCTAAGCCATATATATCTCTTCATCACAATCACCATGAAGAAAGATTTTTTTAACATCAAGCTGCTCTAAATGAAAATCTTCAGTAGCCATAATACATAAAATAGTATGGACAGAAGTCATCTTAACAACAGAAGAAAATATCTCATCAAAATTAATGCCCTATTTTTGTGAAAATCCTTTTACAACTAACCTAGCTTTAAATATCTGCTTACCTCCATCCTCTTCTTTTAACCTATAAACCCACTTATTCTATGAAGCTCTTTTACTGACAGGCAACTTGCATAAATCTCATGTCTTATTCTTCAACAAAGAGTCCATTTCATCTTTCATTGCAGACACTCACTGAGTCTTAGTGTACACCTACACTACTTCATCATAACATTCAGGTTCACTAGCATCTATTAATAAAATAGAATATAAAGAGGGAGAAAATATTTCTAGAGGTCTAATTTTCCTTGTTGACTATCTAACATTCACTAGTCTGTGTGGTATTTTTTGTTACAGTTATTTCACATCATGAGAAATGGTTGGAACATCATCTTTTGGACTATCATCTAGCACTACATAATCATCTTCTTTCTTCTCATGTTGCTACTACAGATCTTTGTACAACACTTTCTCATTGAATATGACATTTTTCTCATTGAATATGACAACTTGGTTCTATTTTTAGAATCTATGTGAGCAAATGCTTCACAACGAAAGGTCTTGAGAAAAGAATAACTCACCTTCTAACCAGTCCATGCTTCCTCTAGAATACCACAACCCAAAGGAGCAGAAGGACCTCTATTAATCAAATATACAACAATATTAATAGCCTCTACCCACATGTGTAAGAGCAACCTAGCATGCAACCTCATGCTCCTTGCATGTTCCATTATAGTCATGTTCATGAGTTCAACCACTCCATTTTCCTGTGGAGTCCTTGGAACAGTTTTCTATCTATGAATACCATTAGTGGAGCAATAAACTTCAAATTCATGACTACAATACTCACCACCATTATCAGATCTAAGACATTTTAATTTCTTACCAATCTCATTTTCAACCAAGCATTTCCATTTCTTAAAAGTTTGAAATACATCAAATTTTTGTATAAGGAAATAAATCCATACCTTTCTAGTTGAATCATCAATAAATGTAACAAAATAATGAGAGTGTCCAAGGGAAGATGTCTGAGCTATTCCCCATACATCGGTATGCACAAACTCTAATTTCTCCTCTTTTTTTCCTTCCAAGTCTTTACAAAATTCACTCTCTTTTGTTTTCCACACAAACAACTTTCATAGAAATCCATATTAACACATTTCAGACCTATTAGAACTTTCTTTAAATGAAGTACTTTCATACCTTTCTCACTCATGTGCCTAAGTCTATTGTACCACAACATTGTATCAGAATTTACAACAACTATTTATTCTCCTTTTTCGACTATAGCAACTATTCCTCAACATGCATTTTTCTCTAAAAAAATTAAAGTAGAAAGAACAATATGACCTATACAAAGATATAAGGTGCCTACTTTCACACCTTTTTCTATTACAAGGGAACCTTTTGTAACCTTGCAATTTTTATCATTAAAAGTAAGTACACAATCCTCATCACTGAGTTTTCCTATTGAAATTAAATTCCTACTCAACCTTGGGACATGTCTTACCTCATGTAGTGGCCAATGATCCCCGTTCTGCAACTTAATCTTAACTTTTCCCTTTCCAATAATCTGACAGTGTTCATTATCCCCTAAATAAACAAGCCCAAAATCCCCTTGGACATAATCAATGAAATAACCTCTATGAGGTGTAGCATGAAATGTAGCACCAGAATCTAAAACCCATAAATCATCAACACTTTCTAAAGACAAAAGCAAAGCATCCTCTTTAGATTTGCTACTTCCCACATTTTCCTCCTTGTCTCCATCTAGTTTATCTCCTTCATTTTTTTTTGATTCCAACAATCTTTCTTTTTATACCCTGGTTTTCCATAGTACCAGTAGTTGTTCAATCCTCTCAATTGAGACCTCCTCCCATTTGACTTTCCTCTTGATTTTCCATGATTTCTAGAATTACTTCCTCTCTCATTCATTCTACCTCTACTTTGTGCATTCAAGGCACTTCCTAATGTAGATCCAGCTGAAATTTTCCTAAGAGTTTCCTCACTAAAAAAAACACTAATCACATCATCATATTTTAGAGTAATGAATCTAGGAACAAAATTACTCACAGCCATTACCAAGCCATTCCATCTTTTAAGCAAAGAACACAAAATCAAGAGAGCTCTAATTTCTTCTTCAAAATTGATACCCATAGAAGATAGCTGACTAGAAATAGTATTAGGCTCATTTAAATGATCCAAAATAGATCCACCTTCTGCCATTTTCATATTAAATAAACACTTCATGAGAAATACCTTGTTTCAAGTGAGGGATTTTCATATAGTTTTCCTAAGGTTTGCATCAATTCTTCTATCATTTTTTCTTTTGTAATATTAAATACCACTAATAGTGCTAGACATAATTGAATGCTTCCAAGTGCCTTTCTATCTAAAGTATCCTAGTCGTCATTTGACATAGATCCCTGATTCTTGGCTTTACCTTGCAACAACTTTCATAAATCCTTCTGATAAATATAGTCTTCCATTTGCATCTTCCATAACTGAAAGTTCTACTCATTAAACTTGCCAACCCTCAGCTTACCCTCATCTACCATCACTCCCACTCAACCATGAGACCCCCACTCAATCATGAGACTTTCTTGCAAAGGATAACTAAAAGAACAACCTCACTCTGATACCACTTGTTAGGATGAAACCATGGACAAAAATAACAATTACATGCAAATATAACCAATAAAAAATTTATAGATCACACAGAAAATAACACAGGACACCAAGATTTAAAGTGGTTCACCTAATTCTTGGGCTACATCCACCAAATATCAAGTCTGATATTATCACAATCTAGTGATTACAGCCTAATTACAATCTGTAATCCCTTATAGCTCAATACCATCACAAGAACCAATTTGCATCACCTACAATGAAACAATCCCTAAACCTAAGTCCTTCTATATAAGTATTTGTATGCCATTTTAGGGTTACAACATGTTGGCCATATGTCGGCCATACGTTGTCCATGGCCCAAAAAAATTATGAAGTATGTACAGTACTTCCCTTATCAGTCACCACAAACTAATAGATGTTTGACAATAGCACTATGTTTAACTTTTTATTATGTTATTCTATTTTTTTCCTTCAAAAATTGGCTACTATAGTTATGTGTTCTATGCATAATTGTGTATGATTTTTAAGTGGCTTCTATTTATCTCAATTATTTTGTATTTGATGTTAATTGAATAAATGATGCATGAAAAAAATCTTTTAATTTCATGTGTTTTTCAATTTTCTGAGTCCTTGCCAAGTCTTGGTCAAGTCTAAGTTGTATTTTGACTTTTTGAGTTAGAGGCAAGTCTAAGTCCTATAACTATGGTTTAGAATACATGCATGAGAAAAAATTGCATGAAAATGGAGGTCTATTCTTGATGATAAGATCTTCTCATGTAGATTTGGCATTATAGAGTATTCCAAGGATAGAACACATTTTCTATGGCAGGAGGATGTACTATTTGGAAGAAACATATTTTCATAGGATTTAAGAATAGTAATTGATAATTAAATAATGAATCTTATATTTATAAGATGATTATGCAAAAGGTTTCTTTCTTCTAGAGTAATGTGAATCTTCTTATGTTTAACAAAAACATGCATAGGCTTGCTTGCACATGTATTTTATAAATTTTGGGAACATTGTGAGGTGACTTCTTTCTTCAAATTAGCTTGTTCAAACTTCCTTGCATGACTTACCTATGGAATTTCTTTCTTTGTCACCTAATGTGACACTTGTATACATGAATTGAATGCATTACTTTATGATGCAATATGCAGTTGTAAAACTGATGTAACTCATATTACAATAGTGGTGCTCCCTTCTTGGGTTTTTATTTGGATCATACTCTTCATCCTATGTTTCTCTTTAAAGGCATAATCTGGACTCTTGACATTATTATTTCCCTTTTTTACTATAATAACAGTCCTATTTTCTGATTTGATATGATATAGTTTAGTCCAAGATTCCATGAAATAAGACACTAAGTTTGACATAAATCTAGTCCCCTAACATAAAATGCCTAAGCTTGGACCTAAATGTAATTGCCTACACATAAATGGATAATGTTTGAGCCTAATCCATAAGAAGGCCCTAAATAAAATGTGGGTTCAAAAATCCAAGTTTAGATACAACAAGGCAACCTTCATAGGTAAATGTGTGAAGAAAATGCCTATATCAAGCTTTCAAATCCAAACATTTTTTGTCCAAATCTCTAATCATAAGCTTGGATAAGGTAGCATATGGGCTTAAATCCATACAATAGGCCTAAAATTGATGGATGCAACCCTAAATATGAGCATATGTGTCAAAGTTCAGGCCCTAAATGAGACATGTGAGCTCAAATTTGAAGGGGAACTGAAATTAAAATGTAGAAAGGGAAAGGGGGGTGATGTACCAAGATAGAATGGTGGTTACAAATTTGTCCATGTATGCACAACACATCGATGAAAAGTCTAAAGTACACTAGTCTCAACTTTATTCTATCTCCAAGAATCGACATGTAGGTTTGGAACTAGTTGAAGTGCTAAAAGGAAAGACATCTTCACATATACAGCTACCATCAACAGTTTGGGTCCATGACATACAAACCATGAAAACTAGAAAGAAACACCCACCAAAAGGCAAGATACATGCATGTTTGACAAATGGCAAGAAGAGGTAAGGAAGGAAAACTATTCCATTAATGGAAGACAAGGAATTACATAGCATAATGCTACTGCAAAAAATGTAGACAAAGGAGAACCACTATTTTATCTAACCTAAATGTGAATTAGATAAGATCTATAATGGCAAACATTTAGACCCAAAAGCATACACTAGGATCTATATCATCAAATGTATGGATCTAATGGAACTAAAATCAATATAGGTTTAGGCCTAAATTCAAATTCAACCCTCTGAACCTGGGCCCCATGGAATGGGACCTAAAGCTCAACACAAAGTTTGATGGAAAGATCCTAAATCTGGGTAAACATGGGCCCAAAATTCTACATATGGCCTTGAAATTTTAAGTCTGACCTAAATGCCAATTATAAAGACCTAAACACATAACATATGGGCTTGCATTTAATGAAGATCAAAATCTAGGCAAATTTTTTGATTTAGTATGTCCCCATAATGAGGTGTGTAATGTTGAATTACAAATCATACTTTAAATTCAAATAAATAAGACTTTAATTAGTCCCTACAAAGTAGTATGTGGTCTTGCATCCATTCACCTAGCCTAGTTCCATTTAAATTAGACTTCTTGGCCTTAAATCTGGTCATAAACTCAAGATATAGACCTTAAAACTCTAAACATAGGCCCTAAATTTGGGAACAAGGAATCATGAGGCACTAAATCTAGCCTCTACTACAACAAATGGGTCAAATCAGGTGTGTGGATTTTTATTAAATACAAGAAGTCAAAATTTTAAATGAAAAGTTGCAAACCATTAAAGTTGATTCGCCATAGCCTCAAGTTTAACCACTAGAGGCCCAAATTTAATGAGGGCATCCCTACATGGAGAAAATTGATTCAATATGGAGGTCTTGAAAACCCAAGATTTAAACTAGAAAAAAGGCAAAGATTTAATAAGGAGGCTATAGGTACAATAGATATGAGGTTGCCATTTAATATATGATGGTAAATATTAAAATTAGTAGCCCCACAAGGAAAGAAATTGATCCAAGACACCATGTGTATATAAACAAGGCTACTTTTATACTTCAAAAGAAGTTTGTTTAAGCTTATTGTAGGCACATCTAAAGTTCAAACTAGCACAATAAAGATTTTTTACTTTATTGACTATTTTATTATACAACTACATAAAGGATATGACACAATTCAACCTACATAGTTTTTTCCCCAAGATTTTATGCTAAAGTTGGAAAAATCTTGTACATTTACCAAGGATTGGGTCTAACTTTAACTATTTGTCAACAAATTAAACTTTGATTTCAATCCCTATCAACATTTACTAGCAAGATAACTATAGTTACAAGCATTTACTAGAAAATTAGGGTCTGATTTCATTCATCTTAGACATATATAAGGCCCAAGTTTAATTAAACTAGTCCCATTCTTCAAATTTTGTTCTTCTCACAAAAATGTTGGTATTGTGGACAAAGATCTACAAACATTTTCAAAACAATATAGTTATACAACAACCTTTGTTTCTCAAAGCTCACTCAAACATTTTGCTAGAACCATAGTAAAATTGAATAGAGAGAAGTGGTATGAGGTCTAGGATTTGCAAATGATCAAACTTCTAAGTTTTTTCATGTCACTGAAGTACTACATTTACTAATTTCAAAAGTCTATTGTAAAAGTTTTAAAGTTTGATACTAGAACTCTCATAAAAATTAACTTTAGAATTAATTTAAGTTTGATAAAAATAAAGAGAAATCATGGAAATAGGTGGTGGAATTCCAAAGTCATAGCCAAGTAAAAGAAAGACCCATTAGAAGGGAGAAGGAAGGAAATGAGTAAATAGAGAAAGGGTTAAGGATCCAAAAATGTTGAAATTTCTAAAGCACAAAGTTTTGCATAGCTAAAATCTGATAAACAAGATATGACTCTTGAATCCACCTTCACCTCCAAATTGGAGCACATTGGCAATACCAATATTGTCCCATTTGATATGAATCTAGTAAGGGATTGATGTAAGTAAGAGTAATCACAATCCCATAAAGGATAACCAAATATCCCTCCTAAGACTTTCTCAAGCTTAGGGTAGATGTGAAATGGTCCTTTGTTCCTCTCACCAACTTCACCACCTCAACTCACCCTATCTTCCAAGTGGTCTAGAACATACACCCAATAACAATCACCCTTGCACCTCTCTTCACCTACATCCTCTAGGATCTTGAGCTATGATATACCCTAAAATATCATTCTCCAACCTTCTACAAGTTTTATCAACCAACTAACAAGTCTAGCACTTCCCAATATCCCAAATTAAAAAGGTGCACTAGGAGGCCTAAAAGGGGCTCATTCCTAGTAGCCCTATTTTTCCAACTTTACACTAAACTTCATAAAATTATAAAATTCCACACAATCATCAAATCTAATTAAAAAATCTCTTAGCATGTGTGAAACTATATCTAAATCTCCAATATTGGGTTAAAATCATAAGTTTATATCCCTATCCTATTGAGCCGTAGTTTCTAGGCTTTTCTTGCTTAATAACATTTTTTGGTCATTTTGGTTGCTTCGCTTATAACACCATTTGGATTTTCCTTTACATTATCTATTGGAAAAATTATACTTTACTTTCCACTAAATCCCAATCTTCCAGTACCTAAAATGTGGTCTCTAAACTTGATTTCATAGTTTGTTAGCACGTAACAATAGGGAATACATACACCAAAAGTTGTTGTTGGACCCAACACAATCATAAACCACCAAAACTAGTACCATGGGAGTTTTCCAAGCATAAAAACCTTTATTTCCACCGAACACTAGGAGTTCTCACCATGAGAGTTGAGAGAAATATAATATTTAGCATTCAAAACCTATCACAATCTAGGGTAAACAACAAGCAATAAAAAAATCATAATTAAAAATTTATTTATTAGGTTTGAATCAATCCATTCCTCCTTTAATTTTAAAAACAAAGATAAAAACTTTCCAAAATAACTAAAAAACTTTCCAAGGATAGAACGTATGGGTTCTTGAAATCCAAAGAAATCAAGAAGATAATTAAGAATGTTATTGTGTGAGCAATGATCTTCCCACCTACACATCAATAGATAGAATTAGTCTTGGAGAAAGCAAGAAACTACAATCCAACTACTAGACAAGTTTCACACCAAAGGTAAGCAATGGGTTCTTGCTTACAATATATTTTATGAGGTTTACTTTCAACATCCCAGAGATTAGTATAGGTTTTTGTTGCATGGATACATACATTTTGGAGAGAAAAAAGACATCTTTATTGATATACACTTGCAAATATCTAGATTCCATAGGATACTTGTATAACCAGCTTCTAATGGATAGATTCTTGTATATGGAATTATACAGATCTTTTGGTAGGATATTTGATCCTTGGGACTAGTTTCTTGTCACCTTCAGGTCCTATGTAGATCATTACTTTCCAGCAATAAATATTCTCTACTCTAGCTTATCACCTAAACTAATAGGATCCAGTAGCTCACTTGAGATGTAATAATTTCCAAGGATGTTACCCTTGTTATATGTGTTAGTAGAGAGAGACATAATTTACTAGGAAAGAAAGGTGTCAAAATGCCAAGTATTCCACCAAAATTAGTCTGAGCAGACAAGAAACCAATTAACAAGTCCCAATAACTAACATAATATAGACAAGATACTCATAACATGCAATTAAGGATATGAACAAGTTTCTTCATAATGTACTCATACTTTAGTAATCAAATAAAAACTTATAGAGGATCATCAAGGTTACAATCATCCATATCATCTATCTTTAATCTTCTACCCAAGTTATACATTCTAGGAAGGATTTTGGCATTACAATAGCATATCACTATTTCTTTAGACTATTGACAAGACTAACACTTCCAAGTGACTGGTAAAATATTGATTATTTTTACACATGGATAAGATTTGATATCCCCAAGGTGATTCTTGATCATGGATGCATAGATTCATCTCCACTTTTCCAAGGTACTTTCTTATATAGCTTTGGGCCCTCTAAACTTTGGCTAAGTGACATCCTCTTCTATGATTGCTTAGAGTTTTGTCTTTTTTTTATGATTCAAACCACAATAGACTTATTCTTCTTATATAACTTTGTACACAATTCTTTTAATTTGATATAATTTTTAAATTAAAGTATATATTTTAGTTCTATCCAAGATTATACTTAATCGTATGGTGGACTTTAACCAAAGAATGAAAATTTAAAAAAATGTCAACAGATATCAAAGTTGACTAGATTGCAGAAAAGTTGCTTGTGTTTATATTTTATAGTTTACCAAAAATACATGTTTCAAATTTGTGTAAGTTGTGAGTAAAATGGCTTCTCTAGATCATCCTACAACAATGTGGCCCACATTGAATTTTAATCCTCACTTCTATTACAATTCATAAAATAAAGAAGGATACAATAAGCTAAGGCTTCTTCAAATGCTTATAAGCTACACATGTAGTTTAGTTTTGAAGCAATCAGAATACATATCCAACATACAATGATATGCCTTGAACTTGGTGTTGTTAGTAACAATTACTAGGAAAAGTGAGTGAGAGATTGAAAAAATCACAAGACATAACCTACAGGTTGCTTGATTCTAAAGGCATTTCCAGTTGTTATAGAGGAGGCTATATATTATCTCCAATATTGTATGGAAAGCTCTATCCATGCAATGTAAAATAGCACTAATGATAGTAATCAAAATCCTTATATAAAGTTTTAGAATGTTTTAAAATCACAAATTTATATCTATTATTTACCCATCTAGTGCAAATGTGATGTATGTTGAGTTCCAGCATTTTGTTTTTAAAGTATTGAATATGATAGATAGTCTATGGACAAGGAGAAGTGATAAAATAAAGATGTATATGATGACAAGACAATCCTCTATTTGAAAGCAACATAGACAGTAGCTAGATTAAGGCTTATTCAACTGGTTATGACCTGAATGTAATTTTTTGTTTTGAAGTAAGGGTTTTTTATAGACTTGAGAGAGGTGGCTAGATTCTTGGTATTGTGTTGTGTGTGGTGAGCTCTATAAATACAAATCAATTCAAAAGAAGTAATACAATCAATCTATTCAATTGAGAAAAGAAGAAGAGTTGCCTACAATGTTTTAACAAATTCAAATGTAGAAATATGAAGTTCTAAAGTTAGAGATTTAAAAAATAAATTCAAATAGGAAACATGGATGGATTATCTTGCACTATCCTTTCAATGGCTCTCGCACTATCGAAGACCAATGCCAAAAACACACAATGCCCAAATACCAAAATAACCAAAACAAACAATGTCCAAGTCATATCTTTTTTTTATTATTATGGGCTTAATTTGGTCAAAATTTTGACTAAATTGGGAAACCATAAGTTGGTCTAACTTTTGATCAACTCAGGCAAAAGATCCAAAAAAAGGTATTGAAGAATCCCATTTAGGTCTTGGTTAAAAATCTTTGTCAAAATTTGAGTACAAATGTAATAGTGTCAACAAGGTATAAATACTCATCCCAATTCACCTACCTTTACATCACGTACATGTGAAGCATATCTTCCAGAACCTAGTTCACTCTCTTAGTCTAACCATCAGTCTCTAAATGATAAGCCAAACTAAAATTGAGCTACATGCCTAAAGCACGCTAGAGAGATGTCCACAGTGCATAAGTAAACACTAGATCTCTATATGAAATAATATGATGAGGGATCCCATGCAAACGAACAATATCCTCTAAGAAAACATGTGCTACAGAAGAAGTTGTGTAGGATTCTCTTGTGGGTGAAAAATGGGCTACCTTAGACAACTTTTCCACTATCACCACGATACAATCATGCCTCCATGATGACATAGGCAACCCTATGATAAAATTAATAGATATCTTTTCCCATTTCCACTCAAGGAAAGCATGTGGTTGCAAAAGACCCATCGGTTGTTGATGTTCTACCTTCATTCTCTAGCACTTGAGACAACTAGCAAAAAAATCAGCAACATCATGCCTCATCCATGCTAAAAAGTACAACTATTTAAGATTGACATGCATCTTCTTGATGCCAGGATGTGCAAAATATAGTGCACAATGTTCTTCAAACAAAACCAATGTACAAAGATCACCCAACACTGGCACATAGATATGCCCAAATTCTAATAGCAGTCCATCAAACTCAAGAAAATAACTTCAAAATCCCCCTCAAGGGTATGCCTAGATTCAATATCTGCCCTCACCTCCTCATACCAAGTGTCACTAGGAAAAGCCTCCAAGATATGGCCTTGCACATCCAATTCCAATAAAAACATTAATATCTCATGATGCCTCCTACTCAATGCATCTACAAAAACATTCTCCTTCCCTTTAATGTAATGAAATTTAAATTCATATTCACACAAGAGCTCCATCCAACAATGTTGTCATGTATTTAGGTTTGGTTGAGTAAAGATATATTGCAAGCTCCTATGATTGCTATGCAACTCAAACTTGTGTCCCAAAAGAAAATGTCTCCAATGAACAAGAGAATTCATAGCAGCCACAAGTTCCAAATTATGAGTGGGGTAGTTAAGCTCATGGTCCTTAAGTTTTCTAGACTCATACACAATCACTCAACCATCCTACATCAACACCACACCCACACCTTCCAACGAAGCATTTTGGATTAGGCACTACAAGGATTGGTGCACCGGTCAAACACTCCTTAAGAGCATTAAAATTTTCCTCACACTAGTTTCAATAAACATACTTCTTCCTTTTTTTCTTAAGAGAAGTAATGGGATGAGATATACATGACATATCCTTCACAAAGCGACGGTTGTAACCTGCCAATTCCATGAAACTACAAATCTCTAAAATACTAGTGGGTACTAGCCAATCAATGATAGCTTGGATTTTCTCCAGATCCATCACCAGTGATGATGTACCCCAAATACTTTACCTTTGATTGGAAGAATCCACATTTACTCAAATTTCCATACAACTAATGGTCTCTCAAGCACTGTAACACCTAGTGTAAATGGACCTCATGCTCCTAAATAGTCTTTGAGTAGATCAATATATTATCCAAGAATAAAATGACACATTGATCATGGTAAGTGTGAAATACTCCATTCATCAAACTCATGAACACCAATGGCACATTGGTTAACCCAAAGGGTGCAACTATGAACTCATAATACACATATCATGTATAAAAAGTTGTTTGATGAATGTTAGCCTACTAGATACAAAGCTGATGGTATCTTGACTTAAGATCCATCCTCCCTCTTCATGAAGATGACTGGTGCACCCCATGGGGATACACTAGGATGAATGTGGCCCTTTCCCAAGAATTCCTCCAATTGTGATATGAGGTCACTCAACTCCTAAGTAGTCATGTGGTAAGAAGCTTGTGAAATTAACTTAGCTCCTGGTACAAGATCAATCCAAAAATCAATATCATGTTGTAGTGACATATCAGGTATCTTATCAAGAAACACATATGCATACCGACAAAGTGGGTGATCATTGAGTATCACCGTAAGGCTCTTAGCTTCCTCGAGATCACAGACAGAAACTAGACATCTAACAACCTTTCTACACACTTTTCTTTAGTTGATAAGTTGAGATCATCTGAAATGAGACTGGTCTCTAGAGTCCCAAAAGTTCCACTTGCCCACCTGTGTCACATTACTGTCCATAATTTTTTTCCTTCTCTATGGAAAGTGCAAGAGTCCTCAACTGATGAACATGAACATCAACAATGATAGAGTACCTAAGGCCTTTAACAAAATTTTGAGTGAGGATTACCTCATCATGTTGATAGCTTGAATAATGCCTCTAGCCAAGGAAATGATTTTCATACTAATCTACCATCATGTTTTCTTATTTTCACTCATCAAATTCATTAGTACAGGCTTCATGATACTGTGGAGAAAGGAATTTCTCCTTCAACCTCTCCTCAAAGATCTCCCAAGTGAGACCTGCCACATCAATAAATGTTGACTAAGGAGTACCTCATCATGCTGATAGCTTTAATAATGCCTCCATCCAAGGAAATGCTTTTCATATTGGTCTACCATCATGTTTTCTTATTTTCACTCATGAAATTCATTAGTAGAAGCTTCATGGTACTGTAGAGAAAGGAATTTCTCCGTGAACCTCTCCTTAAAGATCTCCCAAGTGAGACCTACCACATCAATATGAATCTCCTCTCTTTGCTTTGACTGATGGGAATCTCCATGATGAGATATCTCTTCTTAATCATGGTCCTATTGACGTTCCTCAACATGAGGCCCCAATTGAGAAAGAATATCTTGTAGCACCGACATCAATGCCCCAATGCCACCATGATTATTGTCACCATGTTCTCCTTCACATCTTGTCATTCCTCCTCATGGTGTTCTTCTTGAACAACTCATCGGTTACCACCTTGATCACCAGATCTACATGAAGGAGGTATCACTATGAAAGTAATAGATGAGGTTAGAAACATCTGTCCCAACATAAGTGATGCAAGCATGAACCAACAAGATATCACAATATCAAATATTTAATAACAATACACAATAGAAAAAACAAACATAGTAGAAGCATAGTATGAGGTCCCAATGTTGCAACATGGGCTTTGATATAGATGTAATTCCCTACATGGAGATCCTTGGAACAAGGATTCATTACAAGCCAAGATATTTTTTTAAACAAGTATGGATGTACAGGATAGTCAACATTCCAAGATCAAAAATATTGCAATGGAAGACTTAACCACAATCTCTCCAACCAAAAAATATCCAAATGCCACTATCAAATTGACACACACAAAAAAAGAAATGAAAACCAAAGACGATAATAGAATGAAGAATCTAAGATTTTCCATAGCATGGAAAATTAAGTGAACCAAAGGGTACTTGACATACCAAAAAGAGATCCCCAAAAACTAGTGGAGATGCCCCCTATTTTTCATGAGAGGACAACAATAGACAAAAATTTTGCTCAAGGAATTACAACATGCCACGTGAGAAACTACCTTTTGCACGAGGAAATACACCAAATAACATGAGAAAATTCTTGGCACAGTAGCCAAAGCACTCAAAATTGGTGTCAAGGTTTGTGCTAGAAAGTATGAAGAGCTATGCAAGGAAACATAGCACATCATGCAAACTTTTGCACTCTTGCATGAGAAAGTACAATTTTTTGCGAGAATCCTAAGCAACAAATCAGAAAACAATAAGGTAAAATGCTAAGAAATAGAGTTTCTCCACATTGGAGAGTACCAAATCTACAAATTGAGGCATAGACACTCAAACACTATAACTACAAGATGGAAACTACAACAACCATTTGAAATATAGTAGTAAAAGAACTTATTGAAAGAAATATTGTAGTGTATAGAAGCAACATCACAATGAACAAGAAAACGAGACTTGTGTGTAGTTCCTCCCAACCATAATGGGTTCATGAGACCTTGAAGGCCCTAGCCATCCCCCACATGTAACATCTTAAACTACTAACTAGATATTGAGAGCTTTCTTACAAGGATGTCACTATTAAAGTGTAATAACATCATAAGAATAGAAATCTAACATGCTAACTGAAAGCAAAATATACTACAACTAAGAAGCTAGCATCCTCTAATCATATGCTAAACATCATAATAATGAATGCACCAGTAAACTAACATCATCTAAACATGATATAAAAACATTCTAATGAAAGCATAAATCACAAGTAACACACTCTGAAACTTGAAGTACCAAGTGAAAACATCTAGTAAAAATCACACTAGGACAATACACCATCTCTGTACATTGGTCTCTAGTAGTGGTGAAGGGAACTACACCTCCCAAGCATGTGAAACCAATAGGTTCTCTCCTATCATGTTGGTGGAGATAATGATCCACCCACAAATACACATAAAGAAAACATCCATGGCTAACACTCACACCAGACAGTAATAATGACTAAAACCAAGAGCATTAGACAATGTACAAGCTATAGGTCCTAGTCAAACACTCAATGGGATACTATGTAAGGGCTAACATCATGGAGAGCTGCTTGGCATTGGAAAGCCCAAGCTCAAATAATGTGGATTCAACTCCCCAATAGAAGGATCTCACACTAAACATTTTATTATCTTAAGTTTTTTTTTTTTTAATTATCACTTACTTGAAATTTCCTCTACCAACCCACAAGGAAATGGTCACCAAGCTACAAGATAGAATCCCCCTCCATATGCTACCCTACCCTACCTATGCTCATCTAATGATGAGTTCCCATAGGCATGCATATTCCCAACCCAACCCCAAATGATCATAACTCCATCGAAGTAAAAATGGGAGATCAGACCTTGTAAGTCACCCGACAATGTACATGCATGTGCTTGTTTGTGGCACACCACCATCACAAAGATCATTACATAATGACTAGATGAGAACACGAGAAAAATATCACTCAACTGAAAACAAGCTTAGGAGGATGAATGCAACATGCATCCCAATGCAATATAAAAGTGCAACAATGGTCTGACTGACACACAAATGGTTGATCTAGGTCCACGACCAACATCATTCCAAGAAAACTCAAGAAAATAGGGTGGCACACAAATGAGGTAAAGACCCAAAAATTGGAAAAATTCAAAAATAAAACCCATTTGGTCTTAGGACACAAAAGCCATGAAAATCCAATAAAATTTGGGTTTGGACATCGTATGCAAAAACTATCAGCATAACAACGTGGAACCCAAAACCCTCATCCCAAAAATTGGGAAAACGTTCATACCTAACCAACCAAGTAGAACCAACAAATAGAAATGGATGGGAACACTAGTTCTCATCCTCCAAACAAATAGCTACTAGAAACATAACTAGAAGCTGAGCTGAAACATGAAAATGGGAGAGCCCTACCTAATAGCCAAAAGGGATAAAATGTAAAATGACCATGTAAAAAATAAGTAATGTGTAGTACTACTGAAAATAATGGCAAAGAAAGGTCTCCCTGAATTGGATCCAATAAGTCTATCCTCATGAAGATCTCACATCTGTAGCTCTCACAACAAACAAAAAACCAATCCTTCAAAAAATAATTTCAAAAATATCTCTCAATTTTCCAAATTGCAAAAGTGAAAAGTGAGGAATTAAATTCCTTTTTCAAAACTTATTCACTTTTTGAGTGAATAATTGATTAGGGTAAATAACCAGTTAAACTAGTTATACTTTAAATCAACCCAAATAAAATAGGCTATTCCAAGTAATTGGGATTCATCTATGGAAAAGCTACCAATAATTAGAAATCAATAAAATAAAGCCCAAAAACCCTAAAATCATATAAATTCCTTAACCACTTTTCGTGACAATGTGAACCTCAAGATGCATAGACACATTCGCAGGTCTAGTCACATAATGCAATGAGTTCAAATTTAATAATCATTGAAAGGTTTAATTTAAAAAATTAAATAAGAATACATCAACCATATAGGGATGACATTAGCAAATATAAGCAACTAAATCACTAACTCCATGTGCCACTACTAGGGATATAAATCCTGCACACTAAAACACACGATCATATGCAATTGCATATAATATCATAGTCAAAGCAATAAATGAATTAAATACCTAATTTAACCATCTACTCAATTATACTGATATAATCAATTTACATCACTCATGTTCGCATAAAACATAATGAAGCAAAAATGAAGTAAATATCCATAGCATAAAATCCATCACATAACAAAATTAGGGATATGTCCAAATACCAGGAAACCAACTATAATCATACTATCATCTCAAAATGGCATCAACATTATAATATGATAAATTTAACAATATAGCAGTATCGTATCTATGATACTGAAATCAAAGTATGACATTTGACCATCAAGTCATCCCAAATGTAGAAATAATAACATGAGTACAAGTATCTCTCATATCAAAATATAAAAAGTTTCAAAATACAAACACGAGAGGCACTACAATATTCCAACTTCCATAGCTGAGGTTTCATTATTTGTGACCTTGATATTGTCTCTTCTTTCCCATTAAAAAGATGTTTTTCAATAATTTGATAGTTATGATTATTGTGGAGAAAGTGCCTAAACTCATCAAACACCTACTTTCCTAAACTTCTTGAATGAAAAGATTTTATCTTTGGAACACAAACTAGACATACAAATTTTCCTTCTATCTAAATACCCAAATGATCATGTACAATTGGATCGTGTACAATTTTTATGCAGAGTTTCAACACACAACAATAATGTGTAAGCACTATAACATACCAAAAATATGTGACCTTAACAATATAACATACCACAAAAATGAGTTAGCCCCAATGCATCATGTATTTTCCATACAAGAATTGCATGGAATTAAAATTGTCTTTGTCCTATTGGTCTAGAGATGTCATATACAGTGACCCCATTCCATAAATTCAACGACTCATCAATAAGGGTCTCAATATACATGTTCATATCTTTAACTTGGTACTTACCTAGTTGAATGAACATAAACATTACATAATTATTATGACCATTTTGATGTGGTGTTTATAAATTAATTTAGATAACCATTAAATGAAAAAATACCTAGCACAATCATTGACAATATAATGTGCTCCCTCTTTATGGACATCCAAAGAGGAATGTTATTGTTAATAAAAAAAATAGTTGCATTAATTAAATATATTTCATACCTCCAAATGGATTGACATCGTCCACTACTAATGAAAGCTTGAGATTATGAGGTTCTTCGTTAAAGTGTGGCTAAGTTTATTCTATTTCTTTAAATGAGGAACCATCTATAGCCATTCATATACTGTCATCTTGACTTCTATTACATGCATGGTAATCCATAATTTGTGCCAAGCTAATGCACCTGGATAATTGTTCAAGATGTGGAATAATGGGAATGTATTAAAGAACCTTTTGAGACACTTTTTTTGTTATTTGATCCATGAAATATATATTAATATGATAATTAGGGCATTTTGTTGCAAATTCATTTTTTTTATGATATAGAATGTGATCATTGGGACATGCATGTATTGTTTGATACTTAATTCTAATTTGATTCATAATAGGAGATAGTTCATGATATGAATGAGGTAGAATTTTTGATGGTGGTAAGAAAAACTCATCTATCAACCTACAATAAAAATTATGATTTGTTAATATAATGAATAGTAATGGTATGCTAACATTAAAGATGAAAAAATAAAATACCTTAGCATAGATGACATTGCTACATTGGATAAACCATTCATAACCTTAAAGTTTACCAACAATATTATATCAAAGAGAAAAAAATTTTGTGAGCCTTAGTATAGGGGCTTGTATGCCTTCTCAAGTATAGGTATATCAAGGCCATCTTCATCATCATTATCAGATGCCCTAGCCATCATCTTGATCAATTATGCCAATACCATCTTCTTCAATCATGTCCTCTGGCACATTATTAGCTACACCAATACTATCTTATTCAATTGTGTTCTCTACCATAGGATCATCTTCTTCCATGAGAGAATTGTCCTTGACTTGGATATTCACACCTCCATGTTCCTCTAGTTGGAAATCCACATTCACCAATCAACAAAAATTGTGCCCCCTTCAATGTGACCATGTTGCCTACAATGACTCAGGGTTGTTTTGATTAGAATTCTTTGATTCTTTAATCCCTTACACTCTTTGCAAGGACAATTATATTTATCATCTTTTCTTTAGAATTGAGACCATAATCTAGTAATTTTCTTACTATTTTGTTCTATGTTCATATTTCCAAGTGTGATCTTTCTTCACAGGAAAATATTTGGGTTGTAAATATACAAAATGTAAACATACAAGCATTAGTATTATTTTTTAGTTAACCAAAAATAATAAAATATTACAAGATTATACAAGATTTACAAAGACACATAAATCATGCTCACAAGATTAGGCCAACCAATTTGCACATTCCTTCCCAAATCACCTTTCCTAATATCTTTCCTCGACCATAATTAGAACTTGGTATTTTAATGTCATGATTAAGGAATTTCTCATTCTATAATACCACATGTGTGCATGATCAACCACACATGTGCGTGTGCACACACACAGTACAATCATGTGAAATTTTATGGAACCAAATGTGATGGAACTTAGATTAAATGGTATATAAATGGTTATTTTCTTCCTAACTAGGTTTTGAAACATACAATGAGGTGGACTGCAACACTTTTTATAACCATGATTGTAAAACTTCTTATAGTTGAGGACTTGTCAAGTATTAAAATAGTCTTCAAAATTTAAAGCATCATTGTCAAATTTTTCAATCTTAAAGACTTATTCTAATCAATTTTAAATGAAGATAATGGTTTAATACTTTTAAATAACATGTGTAAAGTTAGTTAAATAATTCTTGATCTAAGAGCTACAATGATGATATGAGTCTCTCTCTTTCTTGAGTGCATGTTGTCTTTATTGGTAGTAATATGCACAAGTTGGCCATGTTTTGGGTTGTGTTGTTGTTCCTTCAACTCAGGGAGACTATTCTTTGATGCTAGTTTATTTTTCTTAGTCCCCTTAAGGTACATTTAATATGATTCTTTATTCTCACAATGGTAAATTTGCTACTAAAAGTAAGTGTCATAAGTTTATTTGTGTTGTAATTTGGTTTTTCTTTAGTTAATACTCTATAATTTTGTAAACCTTATGTTTGGTAAAGATTTTTTTGGCCTTAATTCCTTTCATCTATTTTTTGTTTAGGTTATGTGAAGTCTTGAATATCTTGTGAGTTGGGTTGCAAGTACCTTAAAAATACACTTTGTGGAGGGTTTTAGGGCCCCTTCAAAACCTATTTTCACTTAATAAAAAACTAATACATAGAAGTATGTGAATGCATAGGTTCAATAATTGTATCAATGGGTTGAATGTATATGGATATTTGAACATATGGATAGGATAACCACTATAAAGATATGATATTATTTTGGCACATAATGCTCCTCCCAAGATCATTGTAGGAAGTTACTTCACTACCTTGACTTCCTTTTGTGAACATCACTAAGAATCAACAAAAAAAACATTGCTCATGATTTATTTATTTTTTGAAAAAGCACATGGGACTCACAATCCATCCAATGAAACCCCTTTGCAAACCTAATACCATAGAAAACTAGAACCATTACCCCTTAATATCCTACTTTTTTTTTTTTGCAACTAAAAAGAAAAAAGAAAAGTTATGATGAAATAAATGTAAGAAAGTGGGTAAAAAGTAATTAATTTCTCTTAGCTTACACCATCATTGGAAGGTAGCCAACCTTATTTTATTTTCAATTTTTTTTGGTTTAGTCAAAGGTTTGAGGGTTTCTTGCATGTGGCTTACAATAGCATTTCATAAAATTCAAATTTTTAATTTCTACACTCTTGAATTTTAAAAGAAAATTACCATCAACATTGGTGATCAAATGGGGAGTGAGTTGAGTCAAATTTCAGGGTTCTAAAGAAAAATGTTAGCATTGTTACAAAAAAAAAAAATCCCATTTTACTCCAAAAAAATATTAGCATATATGCAAGATTCTTTCACACTTCCGTGTAATTCTAGCTATAATGTCTTTTTTGTAGAAATAATTTAATCCATAAATTATTGTGAGAGTATATGTTGATTATGTCACATATGAAAATTTTGATTTTCAATGGATTTATAGTAGAATCATGCACCATATATTAGGAATTGAATGCAGAAGACATGTCACAAGGTTTGTTGCATGATGTGAATGGGTGTATTAGATGATGGCTTGGGTTTTGGTATTATGAATTTAACCCTAGATTACTCAGTAGATATATCTGGAGGTTTGTAATCAATATTAACTACATTCAAGAATGATCTATATTAAAATTTTGTGATTAACTATACCCAAAAAAACATATTGAGGGGTCATGGTATAATATTTAGGGGTTGAGTTTGTGCTTGATTTTAGATCAGAAGAGTAGTGCTAAATTTGTATATAACAAAGGGTGCATTCAAGGAAACCTAGGGGATGGCACAAAAATGGTGCCTAGACTTATCTCAACTTTGTCATACATCACTCATGATTTACCAAAAAAAAAAACACTATAATAGAGTTTTGGCTTGATCATGTTACTATTTTTTTGGTTCATTTTCTACTTCATATTCTAAACTAGGTTTCATTTGCTTTGTACATAAGAATTGAATTTTTTTCTCAAGTTTGTGATTTTTTTGGATTTAATCCTCTCTTAAATAATTTCATAAGATCAATCCATTAATTCATTTCTACTTAAGAGTTTTTTCTTTGGCTGATCAAATTGAACTATTAATAAAGTTGACCTCCTCCAATCATAAATATAATAACATTAATGTTATTTGAAACCTTTTTTTATCTACAATGAATATTCCTTGATTCATTTGATATAATGATTTTTCAATGAAGCTTTGATCTATAAATACTACTATGAATCTCTCATGGAATCCTAGCCACATGAATGGACAAGAATGTTGCCTAAAAATAAAGAGGTAAAATATCAAATTAATATGGAACCCTAGCTATAAAATATGAAATAAAGCAATGAAAGAATAAAATGAAGAGGTATATAAGGAGAACATACTTGTTTAGGGAAAAAATGGATTAATGTTTCCTTGCAAAAATGTATCAAAATGTCAATGCAGTGTAAGAACATGTAACAAACAATTCAAGGAAATCCTCAAGGTAAGGGTAAATGTGGAAGAACCTACACAAAAATACACTCACCTCAAAATTCTCCTACATGTAAAGACCTCCAAACCTCCTACCCACAATACTCAAATATAGATCAATTAATCTTGAACCTTTTTCTTTTTTTGAGCTTGTATTGGTCAAAATTATGACCAAATTGGGCTCATAAATATTAAAAGCCAAATTTGGTCAAAATTTTGACCAAATCGGGCTCATAAACAAAATGAATTGAATCTAACAAACCAAAAAAGACCTTGGTCAAGAATTGACCTCAAATGTATTAGTGTTTTTTCTACATCCACTTTTCATTTTCCCTTGATGTGTTCATTGTTTGGTGTTGATGCTTAGGTCCTACTGTATTTGCTCACATGTCCAACCTTGTGACAACTAAAACAAACTATATTTGCATTCAACAATTTCTTGTAATCACCTCTAAAATGTGTTCTTATACAATTTTATGGAATATGACCATACTCTCCACAATAATGATAGCTATACCATGTATTTTAGTCCCAATTGGAAGAGTTACATTTCTTAGGTGCATTGTCTTGGTTTTTGATTGTCCAGTTAGACTTTTCCTATGATCTACATTTGTGCTCTCTATGTTTATACTTTTGACAATTGTGGCAATATCTCTCAAATCTAGGTGCATTGGGTGTATTATTCACCTTTGATCTACATTTGTGTGCTTGATGACCTTGGTTATTTCAATTAAAACAATTATCAATAAACTTAGGTTTAGGGTTTTGCATACCAGTCTTGCTTCTACAAATGTTTGTTGTGTGTCAAAGTTTACCACAATGATAACATGTTGGTTTTATTTTTGACTCTGCATTTCTTTTCTATCCACTCTTGAATGATTTTCTTTCTTTAGAAAGGTGCTTGATATGTCATAATCTAGAAGTATTACTAGATGACCATGGTGATCTCATCAGTTCTTCAAAATATCTAATTTCTTTACTGGGCTTGTTCATCCTTTCCACAAGTACTTTCTTAGATCTTATCCCATTCCTCGGTTGATCACTTTGTGATCTCAGATTTTCTATCTCCATGTATTTTCTATTCAGTTCTTGATTTGCAAGTATCAGTTGATTCATCATATCTAGTTGAGTGTTTGTAATCTTTTGCACATTAGATGACCTCTCTTCAAGTCTGATAGCCATTTTTCTTTTGTCTTCTTCAACCATAACTTTATCTTCTTCAATTTTCTTCCTTTGTTTAGTCACCTCACATAGTCTGACTAACTAAATTTCATGTTTTCTTTCTAATCCTTTGACTTCTTCATTCAAAATACTGCTCTTTTTTAACAAATTTGCAATAGCTACATCACTTTCACTAGAACTTCCATCATCAAGCAATCCTTTAGTGTCAACTTCTTGATAGAGTGTGTCATTCTTTTGAATAGCCATTTCTTTTCTCTTCCTTAGGGATTTCCTCAGTTCCTCTCTTGCTACTTCAAGTTGTTGATGTATGAGTTGGATGTCAATCATTTGATTCTCAATTATCTTTTCCATTTTATAAGCTTCTATCTCCAAGATCTAAACTCTTAAGCTATTAGACTTCTTTCAAGATAATTTTTCTATGATACCAATTGTTGGAAGTTATTGGGAAACTAAGATACTAGGGGGAGGATCACTAAAACTTTGACCTTGAAAACAACTTGACTATATTCACCACATTATACATCTCCTATCTAGATTATGCATGACATATAACTTAAAAATTCAAATGTTGAAATTGATATAAACATGTATCTCACCCATCAACATGAAAATGTAAATGCATAACACAAAAGATTTTGGTTACCCAAATACCCTCCAAGGTGAAGGTAAAACTAGGGTGGGGATGTCACCTATAAATATTCACTACTACAATAATAAATTTACCATGATAGGACTACAAATTTGACCACTTTTTATGATCTTCCCTATGAGGGGTCTTCCTTGTTAGGAGCTTTACAAAGACTGTTATGTCTACCTTGATCAAAGGATTTAACACTTACAATGAAGTAATGAGTTTGTTAAGAGATTTACATAGGCCTGTTAGGACCACTCTATTAAGAGATTTACCTTGATTCAATCTATCAAAATTAACTCAGTACTTGATCCTTCAGTCTAAACTTACAATGTTGATTACGGATCTTCTCTTTCTAATCTTTGATTTGTTCTCCTATCTGATATATCTTTACTCTATCCTTTACTGCTTAACTAGGTCGTTATCTATGTTACTTCACAAATTTTTATTACAACCCCACAAAATCTAACTCCTTCCTATAATACTCTACTTCCTTTTCCCATACCCTATTTGAATAGGGTTTAGGTATTCTACCCTTTAAAAGAATCTATAGAGTTCTAGAATATGATTTATGATTTAGTTGTTTCCCTTTTTTAGATTGGTTGTCCCTCCTTCATAAGGATCAATGATCCATGTCAAAACACACAAAAACCTTTGTAATAAACTATATGATCATTAAATGTTGATTACATGTCGACTCAAAATAGTTTACCTCAAAGTTTGTACCATTTAAGGCATTCTTGTTCACTCTATGCTACTCAGCACATACTATCTCTAATGCTTAGTCATAAATGTTCTTCCTAATGGTGTTCAACCTCAACTAACTCAACTCCTTCTATATAACTTGGAATCCATATACTCTATTTTCTTAGGATTTACTAAACTCGACTTTCTTAGGAATCCTTGGTGACCAAAGACTTTCTCACATCCTATAGAGCTTGGCACATACATGATTATTTATAAGTCTTTACAAATACATGACTCATCTTGTATAGAGTGACTCAATCATAGTGATGACCAACCAAATTTCTCTTGTATGTGACTAATTGTTTGACACTAATAGGAAACAAAACTTAGAGAGATCAACAACCCATATCATTTCTAGGCTACTAGTAAGATGCAGTCAAACAAGGTATGTGTTCTTGAGAAAGGACCAATTTGTGAGACTAATTCCATTGTTACAACCACTATGTATAATTATCATGAAAGAAAGCGGGAATCATTTATGCATTCAATCATACATAGGGGAAGTCAAAGGATCAGATCAGAAGAAAAGTTATCATATGAGTTAGCATAATAAATTCATAGACATTTATATATTATGTATAGAAAAGTTCAGGTTTTGAAGATCAAATCATAGTCTTATGGAGAGTGTTATTTTTTATATCTATTCTTTGAAGGTGATGCAAATATAAATGGAAGTAAAAGAATCACAACCCATTTTTATTCTAGGCACCCCTACCAACCCCAAGTCATAGAGTGACAAAAATAAGGGGTAAATTATTAGGACATTAGAAGAAGTAGGATATAATTGAGAATAGAGTTGATAGTACTGAGAATGTGCTAAAAAATTTGCAGATCAAAGCTACTCTGTATTACCCATTTTTATTCTAGGCACCCCTACCAACCCCAAGTCATAGAGTGACAAAAATAAGGGGTAAATTATTAGGACATTAGAAGAAGTAGGATATAATTGAGAATAGAGTTGATAGTGCTGAGAATGTGCTAAAAAATTTGCAGATCAAAGCTACTCTGTATTGAAAGCTATCACAAAGAATATCAAGAATTTTTTGGATAAGTTGGAGAAGGGGAGAAATCAAGGTACAAATGATATGAAATATGACCAAGGCCCCAACAAATGCACCAAGTAAAATGCAAAGAAAATAGAGGTTATGGATGAAAAAGAGATAGATGAGCTAAGGACCTTGGTTGTGAACATGAACATGTTTGTCGATCAAGCTACTAACTTACTAAAGACCTTATAGCTTTCCTGATGTTGTCTTTTTATTGTCATTATTCCTATTTGATGTTTTAGGGTTTTAGGACTTTTTGCTCTATCTTTTCTTATTTTTTTTGCTAATGCACAATTTGTTGTGGGCTTTAAATGCTTATACAATTGGGGTATGTGTAGGATCATGGTCAACAAAACTATGGCCTTAAGTGGCAATGAAAAACCAAAAAATTAGGGTTATGTCAACTTGACACATAATTTTTAAGTGGTTTTGGACTTTATATCAAAAATTTGTAAGAAAATAATATGTCTGAAATTGAATGTAATTTCTAAACTACTAGGCCTTATCTAGAGAAAAAATTATTTGATTGATCAAAATTTTGGATTTTGATGCAGTACTACAAAACTTTCATAGCAAAAATAAAAAGTAAGTGTATGTCTAATCAACTTAATCAAAATAAAATGGTAATATTTTTTAATATAGTTATAGATATAAAACGTGGACTCATACTCGGATGTGATGCATATTTTTGGGTATTTTTATTCCAAATAAATAATTAATTGTTAATTTTCTACTATACTATTTTTAGAATTTAAAAAGTCCCATGTCTGACCACCTTAACTAGTTCAAAAAAATTCAAAATTAATTTTTGTTTTCCCTTATACTAGTTGAAGCATAGAATGTGACACATCTTTTGGATTTCAAAAATTGTATACAGTTCAAAAGTTATAGCTATTTTTTAATTAGTGTATCAATCAACACTTTGTAACTAACTCCATTAGAAAATAATTAATAATTACCTACTTAACTCATAATTTGATAGACATTATATCGATGGAAAGCTGATAACATTCTCAAGAAACCCTTTTCATTTCATCAAATTTAGATGAAAAAAGTTGTCAACTACATTGTCAAAATAAAAAACACACAACAATAGGCCAAAAACACATTTTTGGGATGTTTTTGGTGTTGACCATGAAGAGTTGGCATCCAAAGAAAAACCAAGCCTAATTGGGTACTCAATAGTATCAGGTACCCATTCCCAAATTGGGTACTCATTCCAAAATCGAATACCCCTTCTCAAATCAGATACATGTTCTTTTTTAATTTTTTTTTTTCAATTTCTTTTTATAATAGTATGACCCCTTTTTAGGATACTTAATATGTTTTTTAAAGGCTCTAGGACCCTTAACCATACATATAATGGTTCTAAAGGATCAAAAGGGGTTATAGGTACCCTTTGACACTCTTTAACCTATTCAATCACAATATGTGTGCTTATGGTTCCTAGGACCAGTAACCACATAAATGTTTCCATCTAATGACTCAAAATGGAACTTAGAATACCCTATGACCCTTTTTGACCCATTTGATGACATTACGTTTGCATAGGGGCCCTTTCGACTCATTTGAGAACATAATATATATTCCTAGGACCCCTAAGAGTGTATTTTCTTATTTAATGGGTCAAAAGGGGTCATAGGGAAGTTTATGACCACATTCAACCCATTCAAACACATAATGTATGTCCCTCGGGGTCCTAGCACCCCTAAGAGCATATGCAGTCCTAGGACCCCTAGGAACCTATGACCCCTTTGGACCCATATAAATGATTATAATATGTCCCTAGGGGTCTTACGACCCCTAGAGACATATGTTATAATGAAATACGTTAAAAGGGGTCAGGTTATCTTATCACCCATTTCGACCCATAAATAATTATAATATGTATCTAGGGGTCCTAGGCCCCCTAGAGACATATGTTGTAATGAAATGTGTCAAAAGGGGTCATACAATCCATATTAATGATTATAATTTATGTCCCTAGGGGTGTTGGGACACCTACAGACATATGTTGTAATGAAATGTGTCAAAGGAGTTCATAGGTTATCCTATGACCCCTTTCAACCCATATAAATGATTATAATATGCCTCTAGGGGTCCTTGGACCCCTAGAGACATATGTTATAATTATATGTATCAAAAGGGGTCATAGGTTATCCTGTGACCCCTTTCAACCCATATAAATGATTATAATATGTCCCCAGGGGTCCTAGGACCCCTAGAGACATATGTTGTTAGGAAATATGTCAAAAGGGGTCATAGGATAACCTATGACCCCTTTTCACTCATATAAATAATTATAATATGTCCCTAGGGGTCTTAGGGCCCCTACAGACATTTGTTATCATGAAATATGTCAAAAGGGATCATAGATTATCTTATGACCCCCTTTGAGCCATATAAATGATTGTAATACATCTCTTGGGGTCTTGGGACCCCTAGAGACATATGTTGTAATGAAACGTGTCGAAAGGGTCATTGGTTAACCTATGACCCCTTTCAACCCATATAAATAATTATAATATGTCCCTAAGACATATATTGTAATGAAATGTGTTGAAAGGGGTCATAGGTTATCTTATGACTCCTTTTGACCCATATAAATGATTATAATATGTCCCTATCGGTCCTGAGACCCCTAGAAATACAGTTGTAATGAAATTTGTCGAAAGGGGTCATAGGTTATCCCAATAACCCCTTTTGACTAATATAAATAATTATAATATGTTCCTAGGAGTCCTAGGAGCCCTAAGGACATATGTTGTCATAAAACATGTCGAAAGGGGTTATAAGGTTATCCTATGACTCCTTTCAACCTATATAAATGATTATGATATGTCCCTAGGGGTCTTAGGACCCCTAGAGACACATATTATAATGAAATGTGTCGACAGGGGTCATAGGTTATAGTATGGCCCCTTTTGACCCATAGAAATTATTACAATATGTCCCTAAGGGTGTTAGGACCCCTAGAGACATATGTTGTCATGAAATGTGTCAAAATGGGTCCTAGGTTATCCTATGACCCCTTTTGACCCATATAAATGATTATAAGATGTCCTTAGGGGTCCTAGGACCCCTAAAAACACATATTGTAATGAAATGTGTTGAAAGGGGTCATAGGTTATCCTATGATCCCTTTCAACCCATATAACTAATTATAATAAGTCCCTAGGAGTCCTAGGACCCCTAGGGACATATGTTGTCATGAAATATAGCGAAAGGGGTCATAAGGTTATCCTATGACTTCTTCAACCCATATAAACGATTATAATATGCCCCTAGGGCTCCTAGGACGCTTAGAGACATATGTTGTAACAAAATGTGTCGACAAGGGTCATAGGTTATAGTATGATGTCTTTCAACCCATAGAAACAATAATAATATGTCCCTAGGGGTCCTAGGACCCCTAGAGACATATGTTGTCATGAAATGTGTCGAAAGGGGTCATATGTTATCCTATGACCCCTTTCAATCCATATAATTATAATATGTCCCTAGGGGTCCTAGGACCCCTAAAGACATATATTGTAATGAAATGTGTCGAAAGGGGTCATAGGTTATCCTATGGCCCCTTTCAACCCATATAAATTATTATAATATGCCCTTAGGGGTCCTAGGACCCCTAGAGACACATGTTGCAATGAAATATGATGAAAGGGATCATAGGCTATCCTATGACCTCTTTTGACTCATATAAACTATTATAAAATGTCATTAGGTTTCTTGGGACCCTTAGAGATATATGTTGTCATGAAATGTGTCAAAAGGGGCCATAAGTTATCCTATGGCCCCTTCCGACCCATATAAATGATTATAATATGTCCCTAGGGGTCCAAGAACCCCTAGAGACATATGTTGTAATGAAATGTGATGAAAGGGGACATAAGTTATTCTATGACGTCTTTGAACCCCATATAAACTGTTATAATATGTCCTTAGGGGTTTTGGGACCCTTAGAGACATGTGTTATAAAGAAATGTGTCGAAAGTAGTCATAGTTTATCCTATTACTCCTTTTGACCCATATAAACAATTAGAATATGTCCCTAGTGGTCCTAGGATGCCTAGAGACATATGTTGTAATGAGATGTGTTGAAAAGGGTCATATTTCATAATATGACCCCTTTCAACCCATAAAAATGATTATAAACCTTAGGGGTGGTAGGACTCATAAGGACATATGTTGTCATTAAATGTGTTGAAAGGGGTCATAGTTAATCCTATGACCCTTTTGACTCATATAAATGATTATAATATATCCTTAGGGGTTCTAGGACCCCTAGAGACATATTTTGTACTGAAATGTGTCCTTTTTGACCCATATAAATGATTATAAAATGTCTTTAGGGGTCCTAGAAACCTTAGAAGTATTTATTGTAATAAAATGTGATGAAAGGGGTCATAGGTTTTCCTATGACCCCTTTTGACCCATATAAATTATTATAATATTTCCCTAGGGGTCTTGGTACCCTTAGATATATATGTTGCAATGGAATGTGTTGAAAGGGGTCATAGGTTATCGTATTACCTCTTTTGACCCATATAAATGATTATAATATGTCCCTAGGTGTCCAAGGACTACTAGAGACATAGTTGTAATAAAATTTGTTGAAAGGGGTCATAGGTTATAGTATAACCCTTTTCGACCCATATAAACAACTATGACCCCTAGAGACATATGTTGTCATAAAATATGTTTGAAGGGGTCATAGGTTATACTATTATCCCTTTCAAACCATATAAATGATTATAATATGTTTTTAAGGTTCCTAGGACTCCTAGAGACATATGATATCATGAGAGGTGTTTTCAACCCATATAAATGATTATAATATGTTCCTAGGGGTCATAGGACCCTAGAGACATGTTTTAATGAAATGCATCGAAAGGGGTCATAGATTTTCCTATGACCCCTTTTGACCCATGTAAATGATTATAATATGTTTTTAGGGGTCTTGGGACCCCTAGAAAAATGTGTTGTAATGAAATATTTTGAAAGGGGTCACAGGTCCCTTTCGATCCATATAAATAATTATAATATGTCCCTAGATGTCCAAGGACCCCTAGGGACATATGTTTTCATGAAACATGTCGAAAGGGGTCATAATGTTATCATATGACTCCTTCCAACTGATATAAATGATTATAATATGTCCTTAGGGGTCCTAGGACCCCTCGAGACATATGTTGTCATGAAATGTGTTGAAATTTTTCCTTTGAACCTATAAAAATGATTATAATATTTCCTAGGGACATATGTTGTCATGAAATGTGTCAAAATGGGTTATAGATTATGCTATGACCCCTTTCAAACTATATAAATGACTATAATATGTCCCTAGGGATCATATGTTTTCATGAAATATGTCAAAACCTATAACCCCTTTTGACTCATATAAATAATAATAATATGTCCCTAAGGGTCCTAGGACCCCTAGAGACATCATGAAATGTATCAAAAGGGGTCATAAGTTATCCTATAACACCTTTCAATCCATATAAGTGATTATAATATGTCTCTAGGGGTCCTAGGACCCCTAGAGACATGTGTTATAATGAAATGTGTCAAAAGGGGTCATAGGTTATCCTATGGCCCCTTTTGTCCCATATAAATGATTATAATATGTCCCTAGGCATCCTATGATCCCTAGGAACATACATCATCATATAGTTTATTAAGTTGGGTTAGTAATATATATAATTTATAATTGTAATGTATATGATATATAATTATATAATTATATACAATAAGTATTAACTATATATAAAATAATCATATAGTAAATAATAATTAAAATTATTTAATACTATAAAATAAATTTTAGTAAGTATATATAATAATTGTGCTCCACTCCCCCCACCCCCCACTATATATATATATATATATATATATATATATATATATATATATATATATATATATATATATATATATATATATATATATATATATATATATTATAGTAGGAGAATATAACTTAAAAATTGGTCCCCCTTTTGAGTTTAGTAAATAAAAATTAATATTTATCTTACAAATTGGTCCCCACTCCCTTTACATTTGAATTTGGCACCATAATTTGGGCGCATAGATCGGGTACCCATTCTCAAATCGGATACCCAATAAGGAAAGATATTACATTTTTGGTTTGGTATCAAGATGGGTGGGAAAAAGGTCAAAGCGGATTTTGAAACGCTTTTAGATGTTTCAAAACTCCATATTTTTCACATCACCTCTATTTGGCACACCATGATCCTACACATACCCCTTGGTACTTTGTAAAAGGTTTTGGGTCCTGTCAAAACTTGTTTTTACTTAATCAAAATACTTGCAAAAGGTCTATCTAAACTAAAAAATAATATTTCATACCACTCCTTCCACTCAACCATCATAAATGAAGCTTAACAACTCAATTTATATAATTCATGAAGTCATCACATAAAGATATTCAACTAGGAAGTCAATCCCAATAGGCCATAAGTTTCTTATGGTGAGAAGTCAAGTAAAGGGTCACATAACTCCAAAACCTTGACAAAACAAGGGGTTTCATATTCTATCTTAGAAACTAACTATATAAACAATCAAAACTCAACCAAATTTGACCAAACTTGGATTGAATGAAAGATAAAAAATATCTCCATCACTCAAATCATTAAAAATAATTCACCAATGCACACTCACTACTAATAAGGAAAATTATAGGTTGATTGCAAAAACAATACGGAGAAATTTTATTGCCAAAATCTCTCAAAGTTGCAAACACATGTCCAATCATTTGTATGCCAACTAACACATCACATCCAATCTCCTTCAACTTCCCCAATTGTCCTTTGCACTTCCAAGGCTATTGGACAGAGTTGATTATACAACTTCCAAAAGTTGCATGACAACTTTTACATTTTTCATACAACCTTTTACTTCTTGATTTACAACTTTCCAAAACTGCTAAGGACTAATACCTGAACTCAAATGATCTTCGACTAACTCTAATGTTGTTTTCAACAAGGTTGGTCAATGCTCATGGTAAAAAAGCATGCCTTATTCATGATGATTTCCTAATCCTATCACACCTTTTATACTCAATGGCATTCCACAACTTTCTTTGCTTAGTCTTCATGTTTTGGCTTACCCCTACTACATCGAAAGGGTTGAGACTAATTGTTCTAGGAATAAAAAATTAGTCTAATTATCTATGAATAATCACATCGATAGGTTTATGGGTGATGGTGATGGATGCATATTAAGGATTTAGGATAGGTTTATATTTAATTAAGTTTGAGAATGGATTAAATCAAAGATTTATTATTTGATGGGATGTTTAGATATGGGGCTATTTGGACAAAAGTGTAGCAAGGGGGGCTTAAATGTATTTAATTAGAAGTAAATACATAAGGGAAGTAGAAGAAAGATGAGCATGGTTAATAAGAGAAAATTAATTAAATATACAAAATAAATGAGTTAATATAATTAATTAATTAAAATTAGTTATATCAAGGATCGATTAAATAAATGATATTTAATTATTTATAAGGGTAAAGTAGTATTGGACTAGAAGGGATATTTATAGGTGTCTACATCAACCTTATTTAACAATATATAAATCTTATTTAACAATCTATAAATGATGTAAGCAATCCTAAGTACAAACCAAAATCAAGCACATAGCTTCAAGTGGACCATTTGTAGAAAATAAAAATACTCATTGTTCACCTCAATAGATCATATTCACTTAATTTTATATCAATATAAGACACAAGTTTTCAAGTTCCATTGATTTGTTCATGATTATTTAATATCGATTTCGATCCCAAGATGAAGCCTACTAAAGCAATAAGGTCAAAGAAGCTTATTATTAACCCCAACCTTGGAATTATCATTGAAAACCTCTTCCTCTAGACTTCAAATTAAGAGGGCATCCTTTGCCCAAGAATTATCTACATACCTACTCCCAAACAAGATTGGTTTCACATGTAGTACTCTTCATAACATCTCTGAAAGCACATACACTTGTTCCCCATTATAGAGGCTTTTTTGATAATTCCCCTCGATTAATAATATTTTTTATTAGATAGGGAAAAAATAAGTAAGCTCACAATCAAACTATTTGTAATGCATCGCTACCATTAAAGACATTAGCGCCTAAAATTGAACATCAACTTCTATTATTCATAATTTAATTTAAATATCTCAAATCTTTATAGTTTTACCCTATTGATGCAAAGGCTAGATTATCCATCACCAATTAGGTTAAATGAAGAGTTATACAAATTCCTTACAACCTTAGCCAGATTTCCCAAAGTTATAAGATATCAATGCCAATGTAAATAATAGTTATCTTATCATATTATAATGACACTAGTAAGTTCTCAAGTTTAGATATAAATATATATATTAAGACAATGGACCTCCAATTGAGGATCATGTATCCCTTAAAAAGTTCTAGCTCACATTAATTATGATGGATATAATAGTCTTAAGGCCACATGGCCAATTTATCATGCTTGGTTGACCAATATTATTATGTTTAATAACTTTCCAACTTGAAATGTTTACTAATCACATATATCACAACATTTGAGAACACAAACTTTTAGAGTTTTCCACAAGGGATGGAATTCCACATTATCTAATGACAAGTCACACATGTATATGCAATTATAGTCCACTACCATTATTGGTAGTTATAGGACAATAATATGCAATTTCCAATGAAGGAAGCTATCCCTAGTGTTTGAGTTGAAAGATCCCTGATGGATCTCTGCTGCAAATCTACTGTAGATTTATTTTGTTTTTGTTTTTTTCTCTTGTTTATTAATGTTTTCTTGTAGAACTAGACGGAAATGCAGAAGAGTGTGTTTGTTTTTGTCTTTTTGATGATTATTCCACATAGAAATGAGAAGTAACAAATGGAAAGAAAAGAGTCTGAAAATAAATAACAATATGCAGTAAAGTCAGAGTTGATACAAATCGTACCAGGCAGATCTCTGAATTAAAGAGCCAAATAAAAGATCTAGTACATTTCCTCTAACAATGATGCCACAACTGGCTAATGAAAATGGGCTGATAAGATGCAAGATTTTGCTGCTGAGTAACCGATTTTTCTATGTATCCAAGTGCTGCAAATGACAGAGTATGGCTGCAAGTATGGCTGCAAGAAATGGCAGTGTACGGCTGCTAGAATTCACCTCCCATACGCCAAAGAACATGCCCAACAAAACAAACTGTAGGCCCAAGCTGAAGTGGCATCTACCTTCCTCCTGAATACTATTGAAACTACTGACAAACCAATACCTAATGCTGCTGAGGGTTACGTCCCAGCCAGCAATTACCCTAGGGTTTGCGTCCTAGAATGCAAATCGGTCAAGCAGAGCAAATCTGAAAAGAAGTGTTTGAAAAGTATGCATAATCATGAGAAATGGTGCCCATCTCCTTATAACCCTTTGCAAAGCAATTCGAACCCTAAAGTGACCCCTAATTGGCGTTGGCTATAAAAATGAATTAAATCTTATTTTAAAGTGACCATGTCACTAGAAAATGACCTTTTCTACCATAGTAATAAATCCGCTCACCGAATTTCCCTGAGACCAAAGAGGAAGATTTAGAGAATTTCAAGACCTTTCCAACGAGCTATCATAACATGGGATACACATCCAGATGAGGCCAAAATTCCCTTATTACTCCAAAATGGTTATTAACTTAGCCTTATTTAAATATTAAACGCTAACTTAGGAAATATTAAAAATATAACCCAAATAGCCATAAACTGCCCAACTGACATCACAAACCATAAAATCATCCTGTCACTTGTCTGTGACTGAAGTCAGAAATCAAGGATCCACTGGCAGTCTCATCCCCAAAATCTAGGGATGCTCCTAAAATTTAGGAAACATGCCCTATCCCTCTAAAACTAAACCCAAAGGGTCATCTCATGGAAACCCAGCCCTGGGCATGATCATACCTCCTAAAAAGTAGGAATGAACCCCATAAATGTAGGAACTGCCTCCTAAAAACAAGGAACATCACCCAACTGATCAATACCCACCAGAAAACCAAGTCCCCAACATTGAATAACCATACTGGGTCTCTATCCAACCCTATCAGCCTACAAGACCCCATAATAAGCTGACTCACATGTCTTTGTTAGACTGAGCTAGAGTGGGGACATGACAGTCCTCCCCTCTCGGAGATGCTTGCCCACAAGCAACTGTAATGCAGGATGCTGTAAAATGCTCTCACCCTCCCAGGTGGCATCCTCTATAGGAAGATATCTCCATCGAACCAAATGCTCTCAAATCACTCAGCTTCTCAGCCATCATTCCCTCACCTCAAGAATCTCATCAGGGACCAAAATCAATTTACCTTCCTCATCCATAGGAGGTAATTCGGGTGAAACTATAATATGCTATCCAAGGGCCTTTTTCAGGCAAGATACATGAAATACATTATGAACTTTGCTGCCATGTGGTAACTCAACCTCATATTCAACCTCTCCCACTCGCCTGAGTATCCTATATGGACCATAAAAATGTGGTTTGAGCTTTTTAGGGTGCTCTATCGATATGGTTGTAAACGCAGAAAGACCATATCATCCACCTCAAATGCCCTCTCAATCCTGTGCTTGTCAGCATACATCTTTTGTTGATTTTGGGCCTGCTGCAAATTCTCCCTAAGAGATCTCATGACATCCTGGTTCTCTTGTAACCAATCCTGAGCCAAGGGAACTCTACTGTCATCAAATGCCAAATCAGTGAAAGATAATCCCTCATATCCATAGAGAGCTTTGAAAGGCATCATGCCAATGGACATATGATGCGTAGTATTATAACAATACTCGCCCAAATGCAGCCAACACACCCATGCTTTTTGCTGCCCTGACACATAGTTACACAAATATCCCTCAACCCATTTGTTAACTATTTCTGTCTGCCCATCCGTTTGAGGGTGGTAACTAGTACTAGGTGTTAACAAAGTACCAGCTAGTGTAAAAAGTTCCTACCAGAAGGAACTCATGAATCTTTTGTCCCTATCACTCACAATGATCTTGGGAAGACCATGAAGTCTAAACACCTCCCTGAAGAACACAGCCACTTGCGATGCTGTAAAATCTAATGCAATGGGAAAGAAGTGGGCATACTTTGTTAGCCTATCCACAACAACATAGATGCAATCTTTCCCCTAAACCCGAGGAAGACCTGTAATGAAATCCATGGAGATCCCTGTCCACTTCTATTCCGGTATAGGCAAGGGCTGCAATAATCCCACTGGGCAGGTATGCTCTGACTTGTTCTACTGACAAGTCATACACTCACGGACATGGTGTAAAACATCATCTTTGAGACCCTTCCAAGAGAATCTCTCACGTACTGCCCTGTAAGTCTTATCATATCCTGGGTATCTGGCTATAGGAATATCATGGAGAGCATGCAAAATTTGTTGCTTCAACTGAGAACCCGAAACAAGGTAAACCCTGTCTTTATAGTAGATAATATCATCTACCACACTGTATCTGTCATCCACTATCAATCTCTCCATAATCTCACACATCCGTAGAGTCTCATCCTTCTTCTTAACAATCACTATAGAAGAAGCAAAGGGGCTGGAACTAGGTCGAATGAAACCCATGTCCAATAGCTCATGAATAGTCTTCTCAATTTCATCCTTATAGGCTCTAGGATGACGGCATGGGGTAGTAATCACTAGCTTTGCTCCATCCTCCAACTCTATACCATGCTCAAACCCTCTATCTAGTGGTACTCCAGGAGGTATATCACCAAACACTCTACTGTGACGATCCATCACTGACTGAATGTCCACATGAAATACATGGCCATCCTGAGATATGGGTGTTTTGGATTTAACCAAACAGTGTGTAGCCCAAAGCACATCATTATGCCTAAGGATGGTCTCCATCCTGCGAGAAGTCACCTCCCTAGGTCCACCATCTGATGCTGCCCTCAAAATCACCTTCTGCCCGCCAAAAAGAAACTCTAATTGCATACAGTGGTGATCAATAATGTAACGCCCAATACCCTGTAACCACTGCATGCCCAAAACCACATCATAATCTTCTATGGGAAGCACATAGAAGTCATCAATTAAAGTATAATCTCCCATCTGAATACTAAGCTGTGGAATCCGCTTGGTACAACCCAAAATGGCACCATTAGCCACCTTCACTCCAAAACCATCAAACTCCTCGTACTGTAAGCCACGCCTCTCAACTAATTTTTTATTAATAAAGTTATGTGTAGCACCTGTGTCTACCAAACTGGTGATCCGCTTACCCTTAAGTGTACCTTTCAACTAGAAGGCATGAAACTTAGGATAACTGGAGAGGGTAGCCATAGCTACTTTAGCTGATGCCACAGGCTGAGTGGTGTCTAACTCCAACTATGTCAAAAAATGCTCAACATCCTCTGTATTATCCTCAATATCAGTATCAGGAACCTCCTCATCTCCTAACTCAGAAGTCACCTCAATCAAATGAACCTTTCCTTTACCCTTGCAACGGTGTCCTGGTTCCCATAGCTCTTTACAGGAAAAACACAAATTTTTCCTCCTCAATTCATTCCTTGTCTCCTGATTCATCCAAGGAGTTTTAGATGAGGTCCCTCCTTTGTTTTGTGTCGTATTGGCTTTCTGTGCAGGCCGTGAATCTCTAAATGGTTTCTTATCTGCTTGATAAGAAGTGGGAACAGTATCCAATCTCAATGTCACATCAATAGCCTCCTTAAGAGTAACTGGTTGGAAAGCACGTACCAATCCTTTTAGTCTATCCTGCAAACCCTCAATGAACATCACACTACGTTTCTGGGGCATATCCGGTACCATAACTGCAATATGCTAGAACTCATTAATATAGGCTTCTGCATGACCAATTTGTTTAAGGTGAACCAACTCCCTGTAATAAAGTTTTGTATCCTTACGGTCAAATCGTGCAATGAGTCGCTCAGTGAACTCAGCATAGGAGTGAACTAAGGTGTGATTCTGGGTGACCAATCCATGGTGCCACCAGTCATAGGCAATCCCCTCTAAATGCAACACAACAAACTGAATAGCCTCACGCTCATGCATGGGCCTCAATGAAAGGTATATGTCCAGCTTGTGGACCCAAGCTCGTGCACTAGTGTCTCTTGAGCCATTATATGGGGCCGATAGAATCTTCCCAGTAGCACAATTGAGGTCATATTTCTGCTGCTATTGTGGTAGTCTATTACCACGATCTCCCCTGAACCTGGTTGTATCTCTATGCTGTGCACAATACTAGGGAAGAGGGAAGATGTCCCTAACCTCAGGAGGTAGAGCTCTCCACTCAGCTATGGCCGTCAAAACTGACTCCTGAAACGCCACTTTTGGTGGTTCCACCTGTGCTGGCCGTTCACCTGGTATGAATTGGGGAAGCAATGGCCTATTCGTAGTAGGTGTATGATGGTGATGCCTCCTACTAGAATGAAGGGAGCTCCCAAATGAAGAATGGGATTAATGGCTACGCTGACTACCAGCCACTGAAATTGATCTACTTTGCCTGCCTCTATGTCCACCCATCTCCAAACGCTCCAAGGTATCCTATAACCTGTCTAGAGCCTGAGCGATCCTGGGCTGAGTAGTGAATAGGGTCTGCACCGTCTCTCTTTCTTCTGCCTCTGTAGGCATGCCGTCACCAGCAGCACCCTGTGCCTGACCCATAGTTGGTATCTGCGCATCTCTGGCGGCCTCTGCTTGCCACTGGTTTCTCCTGTGCTCGTAGAATCTATGTATTTCTCCACCAGGATGCATAGATTTGTATTCAATCCACCAACTAGTGACTACCCAGATGCTGAAATGATTTATCAAAAACTTTTATCCAATACCTAGATGCCAAAATCTGTTGTGACAATTTCTCACAAACCCTACAAGCTGGCAAGATGTAAGCTTTGATACCACTGAAAGATCCCTGATGGATCTCTGCTGCAAATCTGCTGTAGATTTATTTTATTTTTGTGTTTTTCCTGTTTATTAATGTTTTCTTGTAGAACTAGATGGAAATGCAGAAGAGTGTGTTTTTTTTTGTCTTTTTGATGATTATTCCACATAGAAATGAGAAGTAACAAATGGAAAGAAAACAGTTTGAAAATAAATAACAATATGCAGTAAAGTTAGAGTTGATACAAATCGTACCAGGCAGATCTCTGAATTAAAGAGCCAAATAAAAGATCCAGTACATTTCCTCTAACAATGACGCCACAACTGGCTGATGAAAACGGGCTGATAAGATGCAAGATTTTGCTGTTGAGTAACTGATTTTTCTATGTATCCAAGGGCTGCAAATGACAGAGTACGGCTACAAGAAATGGCAGTGTACGGCTGCTAGAATTCACCTCCCATACGCCAAAGAACATGCCCAACAAAACAAACTATAGGCCCAAGCTGAAGTGGTGTCTACCTTCCTCCTGAATACTATTGAAACTACTGACAAACCAATACCCAATGCTACTGAGGGTTACGTCCCAGCCAACAATTACCCTTGGGTTTGCGTCCCAGAATGCAAATTGATCAAGCAGAGCAAATTTGAAAAGAAGTGTTTGAAAAATATGCATAATCATGAGAAATGGTGCCCATCTCCTTATAACCCTTTGCAAAGCAATTCGAACCCTAAAGTGATCCCCAATTGGCGTTGGCTATAAAAATGAATTAAATCTTATTTTAAAGTGACCATGTCACTAGAAAATGACCTTTTCTACCATAGTAATAAATCCGCTCACCGAATTGCCCTGAGACCAAAGAGGAAGATTTAGAAAATTTCAAGACCTTTCCAATGAGCTATCATAACATGGGATATGCATCCAGATGAGGCCAAAATTCCCTTATTACTCCACAATGGCTATTAACTTAGCCTTATTTAAATATTAAACGCTAACTTAGGAAATATTAAAAATATAACCCAAATAGCCATAAACTGCCCAACTGACATCACAAACCATAAAATCATCCTGTCACCTGTCTGTGACTGAAGTCAGAAATCAAGGATCCACTGGCAGTCTCATCCCTAAAATCTAGGGATGCTCCTAAAATTTAGGAAACAAGCCCTATCCCTCTGAAACTGAACCCAAAGGGTCATCTCATGGAAACCCAGCCCTGGGCATGATCATACCTCCTAAAAAGTAGGAATGAACCCCATAAATGTAGGAACTACCTCCTAAAAACAAGGAACGTCACCCAACTGATCAATACCCACCAGAAAACCAAGTCCCCAACACGGAATAACCATACTGGGTCTCTATCCAACCCTGTTAGCCTACAAGACCCCATAATAAGCCAACTAACATGTCTCTGTTAGACTGAGCTAGAGTGGGGACATGACAGGATTATTTATTAAAGAACATTGTATGGCATAGTTTGGGGCAATACAATCTATTGGTTGGATGTGCTACCTTCTGTCAATTATTTGTTGTGTTCTACACTGATTTTTTATTACAACTTACACAATTTATTGTTTATAAAATAAAATTGTAAGTGAAAATTATGTTTTTCTATTATTAAAATTTTATAATATTTTTAAAATAACTTAAAGTTTGAATTTATGTAATATGTTAGTTATCTTTTATATAAATTTTAAATTAATTAATTTTTTTAATAGTAAAAGGCAAGTGTCCACTTCATTATATTAATTTTTATTTTTGTTATTTAATAGTTGTTTTCAGTATTTAATTTCTTAAATATATACAATTGAATTTAATTTTTGCATAAATGTATTAATTATACTTTTTTTATAAAAATGTTATCATTTTTTCATATTCCATAATAATAAATTTAATAAAAAACAAATCATTATTTAGAATTTTTTAAAAAGTGCTAAGCAAATGTTAAAATAAAGAAATAAAATGAAACTGATTAACTAATTCTAACAAATAAATTTTTAAAATATAATTTAAATTAATTAATAAATATATTAATTAAATAGTAATAAGTTTTTAGTTATAGAAACTTAAGTTTGATTTTATTAAATTAATAACTATAAAAATTTATTAACTTTGTTCTATATTTTTTCTAATATAAATCATATAGAAATATTATTAATAAATTGTTGATAACAATTATTATTTTTATAATATAATTTTTAGTTATACTTTAAATTTTTCATTTTTAAAAAATATGTGTTACTTAACATAGTTTTTACATTTGTGAATATAATGAAAGTTTGTTCTCAAAAAAAAAAAACAAAGAGTTAATTTGTATATTATATTAATGTTTATTTGTTTTTTCAATTCGCTTATAACAAATATGGCTTTTTTAATGGTAGAAAAATAAAAACAAAGAAAATAACTTAAAAATAATTAAGTAGAAATTTAGTTTAATTTTAATGAATTAATAAATATGAAAATATAATTGATTTTTTTTTTCTTCTAATATTGATTAGATACAAATAAAAAAAATTCCTTTTATAATATACTTTTTAATTATAGTGGTAAATAGTATTGACCTAAGGTAAATGAAATGGAGGTGTGTTGTACTAACCGAAATGCACTATGGACATGGCATGACATGGGGCATTCGACACATCCAACCAAAAAATTTCATGGTTGGACAACCATTGCCTTGGATTTGATGCTTGCCAAGTCATTCGTCACAAATTGAATGCTTGCTCTTTGTTTGAAGTTTCTATTACAACACAACTTCCTCCAAGGCAAGCTATTTGATGGAAGGACAACATTGATCTATGTAAAAGATGTAAATGTGAGAATGAGAAGAATGGAGCTGATTACTCTAGGTAAACAATATCCCAATAAATTTAGAAAAGAGATGCAACAAAAGAGAAAAAAAACTAAGAACAATATCATGAGACCTCAATGGCTCAAATATGCAAGGAGATTATATGAGGGGGAGGAAGATAAACATAGACCTCTGGTAATCAAGAACACAAATAATTTTTTACAATTGAAGACATCTCACAAGACATAAAAAGATACTCTTTGGTTTGTTGGTTACCCCGGTGATCCTATATGGATGTGAGATTTAGGACAGCAATATGTAAGTCAGAAATGGAGACAAATATAAAGAATCCAAAAGCATTTAATCATCTATAATCTCAAGATTAAAATTGAAATTCCTTACGAGATCTTATTGGTGGAAACAAGCACTTTTCTGTTAGAGGCAGATACCATGGTTCGGTTATTATGTTATTTAAAGAAAACTCAAACAATGGAGAATCAACGATGGCCTAAATTGATTGCACAAGAAAGATTTGATAGAAGCAAAAACACACATACAAAATAAAATCTTAAATGGATGGAAAAGTGAAATATTAGTAGGCAAGAATGCCTAGATAACAATGAGGAAATAAAAAAAGTATGTGAATGAAAAGCTCAGGAGTCTCATATGGTCAAATAAAAAAAAGGGCACAACTTCTTTTTATTATATCAAAGAATTTAACACAATGAGGGAGCACATGGAGAAAGCATACAATGAGAAAATATCAATTGGAAAGCAAAAATGCCCAGAGCGCAACTTAGAATGGCCTCTCATCACTTGAGGTGTGAAATAGGTAGATGGACACTACCAAAAGAATAATGAGAGGAAAGAATTTGTTTATTTTGCAACATGGGAGTGGTGGAGACAAAGCAATATTTTAACATGGAGTGCCCAACGTACATTGACATCCACTCCAACTACGGGTATATCCTTGCAACCAAAAATTTGGATTCTATTTTTGAGGAAACACAACTAGACATGACAACAAATTTAATTATCAACATTCATTATAGAATAACAAACCTAAAGAAGTAGTTTCAAAAAGTTTAGGGTCCTGTCGCCCTTTTCAGGCATCATGTTTTTCTAGGCGGTCCCATAGGCTACTTTGACCTCGTGGACATTATTAAAAAAATTCATCCACTCATTCATGGCACTTGATTTTTTTATACCCTCTTCTAATTGCAAATTGTCTAAGCTCATCTCCATATTAGAAGATCCAACCTTCCCTCAATATCCTTCACTCCACCTAAGGGGGATGACATAGCCTTCTATAATAAAAATTTATTTCCTCCTTACATCTAAGGTGCTCATCTTTTGACAAAATTTTAGTACAACACAAATATAGGCAAACAAAAATAAGAATTGGGTCACAAGAAGAAATTATCTTGGAAGATAGATAAGTTTTAACATAATTTATACTTTTCTCTCATCACAAGATGTAGTTTAGGAGATGCAATCATCAAGGTTATTGATGAAGATGACTATGATGTTGTTGTAGAGAATGATAACATCGGTTAACGATTTTGTTGAAGATGACAAAAGTGGATGTATAATGAACAATAAGAAAAAGAATTATTTAAAATTGATAAATGACAATAAAATAATTCTTAGAATAAGGTTTAATGAAGGGATTCTTAAAATAATTCAATAGGTGTTGTTGAATCAAGAATAATTTAAAGTTTGTTAAGTCATAAATTTTCAATAGCTAGTTAAATTACCAATAATTTTGTTGGTGCCCAAATTAGTTATTTAGGTTTCCTATGGAATGATGATCCAATAATGGGAAATCCTAATAGCAACTTGTCAATTGACAGGTTCCACTCTAACTAAATGTGAATCTCTGCAATTATGGCTCTACATAACCAAGGCTGGTAGGCCTATACCTCAGACCCTAGAGGCTTTTTAGAGTAGATAATTGAGATTTAAGTGTTTTAATAATTTTAAAAGTTGATAAATGTTTGTAGGTGTAACATATAAATGTATAATAGATTTGACAACCTTTTTCACTTGGATATATGTCCTTTTTGCAATCAGCATGAAGATTCAAAACAATAATCAATAGACCAGTGTCTTAACCGATGGAGTCTTTATTGTTAATCTATCAATCATTCAAAATGTTTAAAGTAATCCTCAGAGATAAACAATAAATCCCTTTAAGATAAATTGTTATCACTTTAATGATGTATGAGCTATTGAATACTTCAATAAATTTCAATACTAAGTCTTACTGAATTTAACTCCCCAGGGAAGCCCAATAAGACAACATTGAAAATTGATTTATCAATACAATATTACTATTTTACAAACATTAAAATAACTTACTGCATTCAATCAATTGAACAATCAATTAAAGAAAACTTGAAATTTAATCTAAGGAAACAAAATGTATGAGACAGAAATGTTATCACCAAAAGATCAATCGAGCACATGAATCCTTATATTGAATTTGAAAATCTTGCACCACAAATACATGTGTTGATAGTGCATACAAATAACATAGTTTGAAGTAAAACAAAAGGATTGACCTTCTCTATAAAATTTATATATGAAAATATATGCTAATGATTCTGATATTCAAATTCTGTCCTTATAATTATATACATCGAATTGGTTACAAAATGGAAAGGTGTGACCTTTTGACAAAATTAATCATGACCGACCAACTAATAACTAACTTTTACATGTCGATTAAACATAACAAGATTATAGGACAAAAGAGATTCATTGAGATGAATCTGATGACGATTCTTTAATAAAATCATTGCATTGTTTAATGTGTCCATGCTATTTATCATCCACAAGCAAGTCTGCATTGTTGATGATCTCACAAGCCTTGATTTCAATCTCAATCATCCACTCAATCTTCTTGCTTGTTCTTGTCATCTCCAGGTCTTCATTCCTCGTTGCTCCCAAGGCGTGTTCCTACATCACATGAAAAATCCCCATCCATGTTTCCCGATCAATTGTTTCTTCATCTACATCATGCCAAGATAGGACTCCATGCTCTATTACCAATTCTTCGAATAATTGAAAGGTGGTCTTAAAATCTTGAGTGTATATTTAATGATTGTGGATCAATTTGTTGGCCTCCTGAATATCTTCATCCTATGCCAATTTATTTTCCTCCTCAACACGCTTTCTATATACCTCATTATGATGGAGGACCAAAGGTTTGTATACATTGTACAAATCCCAAACCTACCCTAGCTTGGTCAATAATATCCTAAAATGATTTTTCAGTATGGAGCCAGATATCTCCCTTTTGATCAAAGACACATCTTTTAGCCTTTTATTTTCCACCTGCAATTTCTTTAATTCATTCTTCAAGGTATCATTAGATGATTGAATCATGGGTTGAATCTATGGCTTTTTTTTGTTTTAAGAAAGCTCTCATACATTGCTCTCCAATTGTCTCTCTCAAAAGTCACATGTTTCATTTGTGACTGGTTAAACAGAGCCATGTCTACTTGCATAGTTGTTGACTTATTGGGGTTTGTTACCCCTACTTTCAATGTCATCAAATGTCCAAAAGCTTGATCAATATCAATGATCTATGGCCTTTTGTGTGGAGGGTAAAGAGCCCATAATAGCATAGATCTTTCATCTTCAATGAAACTAAAGCGAATGAATACATCTTTCACACCTTGTACATCCAATTTTATATCCTTCTTCCCATATTTGATCAAGCTATCAAAGATATAAGATGCACTTGAATCCCATCTTGGTAGAATTATGAGTCCTGCTTCATTGAGTAATTGTCTCCCTCTTCTCGGAGTCATGTTTTCCACTTCCTTCTTGGTATTTTCTTTTAGATTGTCCATCAACTCCTTTTCATTTTCTGGAGTGATATGTTGGACAATATGCCTCAACATCTTACCTCTAGAGTTGTACAACACAAAAATAAATTCCTTTGACTTGACAAAGTCATCATCATTCACAAAGCTACTAGATTCAAGGATTCTTTCATCCTTTTCAGCATCCACCCTATCCAATATCCAAGCATCATATTCCAATGCTTGAAGTGTTGGCTTGTCTAAAGTTTGGGCTATTAGAATAGGCAAATCTAGCAGATTCTGTATGTCATCCTTGAAATGCTCTAATTCTTGCTACCTCTTTTCTTCAAGCTCCCTGTTCCGTTCTTGTAACTTCTGTTGTACTTCTAACCATTCCATATTTTTGAATCTCTCTTCATCTTCAATGCCATGGTGGATACAATCACCTAATTTCTATGACTTTCTTCAAACATGGATATATCCCTTAGGATCATAATGGGTCCATGGATCCATAGTATACATATGATATTCATTTTGCAATTTTTCTCCAATCTTATCATATGACTTGGTGGCACAAATTGTAAAATCCCCGAAAGATAAAGTAGCAGGAAGAAAAGTTTACTTCCTCTGCTTCCCTCCAAAATGATGTTTGCTTGATTCTGACATCTTCTTACTATCTCCAAATAAGCAATCCTGTTAGGTATTGAGACTAGCACTATGTATGGCTTACCTTCAAATCCAAAAACTCTAAAACATGTGAAATAATCATAAGCATAACAATCATGCCAATTATGTTTAAGATTTTCCCCCAACCCATTATCCTTAGGTATTGAAACCCCCTTGACGTTAGGGTTGATAGAAGCAAAAGCTTGATGCCCAAACATAGTGTATAGGGGTTGGACAAAATACTCCTCAAAAGTGAGATAACAACTTGCACTATATCTACAGTCTAATACTGAAGTCCACATTTGCATTGGTCTTTCCGTCACCATTTGTCTCCCACACATTTAATTTTAAATTATCATGCCACAAATCTCTTAATTGACCGTAATATAGAATCATATGCATGAGAAAAGAATAGTGTCTAAAAGTAGGGTATTCAACCTCATTGAAATTGACAAAAGAGGAATGAATGTTGTCAATAACATACTCAACATAATCATAGGGTCTGGGCTCCAACATTGAATATCTGATGCTAACACCATAGGTCCAATCTCCATTAAATCAAGAACTCCCAATCCTCCCACCTACCCACAAGACTGATATATCATATTGAGGTATGTCTTGAACATGTTAATATCAAATTGAGGTCCGTTTGTTGTAGTCAATGGCTCTCTAATGGACTTGTGACATTAGCTTCCACTACATATATGATATATCAAACCTCTTGTATTTATTCTTCAACTCAATGAATGATAATTTATTTGTGAGACCATATGTTAATTTGAAAACCTCATGCAGGTAATCAATTGAAATCTCCATAAGTTTCTCCCCCACATTGTCATAGGTACATTTATCATCAACATTATATTTACTGATGATAACCTTCAACAATTCAACATTTGTGAACACATTGGATACAGTCAATCTTCCTAAATTCATCTCCCATGGATAACAAATAGGTGCTTTGTGATTCCTTCTGATGTAGTGGTATAGGAAGAGTTCATAACCCCTTGTCCTCATCCATACATCTCCTACCTCGCTATATTTGTCTTCCAATTTGTTAAGAGAGGGAAACTTACTTCTTTTGGATTTAGGCCCAATGAAACCCATCTGCTCAATTAAATCTTCATTTAGCTTTTTGGAAGGAACTTCATCCCCCATTTTCTATTTCTTCTTAGTTTTACCCTTCTTTACTTTCTCAATTTTCCACTTCAGTGCTAAACTAGAACCCTCCATGCTTTTCTAAAAACTCTCTCTGAATCGTATCATTGCAAACTTTGTATATTAATAGAAAATCTTATGTCTCTTATGAGCTTCTCTGTGTTCGGAATAAGGAATGATTAACTCTTTAATACAAAACACCCTGTGTGTTCATGCATTTACTTCCCTGCATAAACCGAAACCATAAAGTTGTTTGATCGTTGTAATACAACACAGATTGTTAGCAATCACTTCCTACCATTAATTCCCTGCCTTATAAAATATATTCAAAATATTTGATCGTTGTAGCTTTTGGCAAAAAATACATATATACCTTTGATCACTATGTCACATCCTTTCAAATATCGATTTGCTTTATTTTTAAAATTTATCGCTATAGAAATAGCAACAACTATATTGCTCATCACTATACAAAAAAATCCCCTATCTGTGACCTTCGATGGATGTTCTTGCTATAAGGTATAGCGATCACGAGCTTTATTCTTCAATGCTGGTTTTCATCCTCTCGCTATAACACATAGCTATATGGAGAAGCTCATGCTCATCGTTATGTTTATATTTCTCCAAGTGCAATCCATGATCACTCCCGATCTATCAGTATAGTACATAGCAATTCCTTTTAGAATCTTATTACTTTATCATTGTAGAACATAGCAATCAACTAACTTCATCGTTGATCTCTAAAACACAAACTTCTTTCCCTCGATCATCGAAAACATCTATTGCTATAACATATAACGATATCACCCATCTCATCACTAATCACCAAAACCCAAACCTTATTTCTTCGACTATTGATGATTGCTGAAGGTCATAGCGATATGCTTCTCTTTATTGCTCATCACTATAATAACTATGTCTTCCCCGCATAGCAATGAACTTTGATCACTATATTTTATAGTGATGCCTCACCAAACTTTGAAGATGACCCTACTGCTATCGCTATGGTATATACCCATACTTGATGCTTCATTGTTGTAGCTTCTCATAGAATCTCAAGAAAATCAAAACTATGATTCATTGATAGGGATTGCCATGTGATGACTAGGCCCTAAGAGTGCATTTTGAGACAAGCATCCATGATTTAGATGGTAAATTATGGTTTCTTGCAAACAAAAACGAAGTGCAATAAGTGATTCTTTTATTTGATCACAACTATATATTCATCCTAGGCTATGAAGATGATAAGTAATTTGCAATGCAAAGAAAAAGTAAAAAAGATGCATTATAGTCAAAGCAAATAAAAGGTGGAAAAAATTTATAAAATATTGAGCTCCACCAATTTTTTAATTTTTTTTAAACTTTTAAATTCAAAAGTTAAGCTCCAAAATTTAGGAGAACTCTTGCTCTCATGAAGAATGTTGCAAAGAAAAGATCAATAAAAAAACATAACTTTTCTCCTATTTCACTGTCATAAATAGTAAGAACTCTAGTCTGTTATTCTTAAGAAAAGATTCCAAATAATCTTATAGCATAATTATTGTGTTTCATTGAACCTGCTCTTAGAAATAGATCACACAATTTTATAAGAGAAGTTGGAAAATAAACATTATTTTGTCTGATTAAGTAGAATCAAATCAACTATTTTAGTATGATTCAATAGAGCAACTAGATACAACTTAAGCATTTGCCCAAGTCAAAACAAGTTTACCAAGATGCCAGAACAAATATTTCATTTTAAAACTCGCATTTCAATAACTGTGAATAAAAGAAGATTTTTGAAAGTTTGTATTTTTAATTCAAAGCTGAAAATTATTATGTCAATGAAAGCTTTTAGAAATTTTAAATGCATATCTAAATCTTTTGTGTATGTCAATCTTGCAAATTAAATTCAAGTGACAAATTTAAGTTATGCATTGATACTATTTCGAATAATTTATGGCCTAGTACTCTTATTTTCAGTATTCAATATATGGTATTTAGTTCAAATACTGTCATCTTCAAATTTCAATGCATTTAATCTCGTCTCTGAAACTCTTCAGAAATACATTAATGTCACAATGCTAGTTATTCAGAAGTTCCAAAAAATGCCATTGGCCACAGGGCAACTTATGTGCACCCGTAGCCAGTGTTAAATACTCAAAAAGCCTTTTATATTTTCCTTCAATAGTGGTGCATATATATTGCATGGTAGACAACGCCCCAAATAATTCTTTGCATGTTGATTCAAAACTCATATTAGCTTGTATTCCATATTAGAGGAACAATGATATAAGTTTATACAAGTTGATTTCTCACCACATTGAGAAATTGACATTTGAATGTCATAAATTTATTTCATAATATTAATATCTTAAACTGTAAATAAGTTTCGCCTCCTAATTTAAACCGAGGTTTTGCCTCATGTACTGTTTGTTTGAACTTTGTTCTTAGAAGGGCAAATCCAAATGCTACCTATTTGACATAATATACCGTGAAAAGAATCCATAGCATAAATGCTAAACAAATTCCTACCATTAAAAACCTTCATATCAGATAAAGTGAGCCTTAAGTCACAGGGAAACCTTCAATTTGAGTTTTTGAGAAAGTATAAAAGAAGCATCAAAAGAGTGAGGTAAGTTAATCTTCCTTGGGTCCATTTAGCTATGGGAATATAAATATGGGAATAGGAATACTTATTCTCGAATAGAAAATGGGGGTATGTATTCTTATTCTTATTTGGTTCAGCCAGAATTTGATGGGGAATTCTCGGACCCAAAAATTTATGTTTTCTAAAATTAAAAAAAATTGAAATGGGAATACATATTCCAATTCCACCGATTTAGGTGGAATAGCAAATGCTCATTTTTGGGCCAAAATTGGAATACATATTTCTATTTTATTCCTATTCCAATTCTGATTTGGTGCATCCAAACAGAGAATTCAAAATTTTAAGAGTTTACATATGCCTATTCCACTTGTATTCCTGCTGCCAAACGAACCCTATAATGTTCTAACCACAGAAACACCTCAAGAAAAGTGCCTTTAAGAAAGCTTCAAAAATATTTAAGGCTATTGAAGATCAGGACAAGATAATGTGGAGACAACGTCTCGAGTACTTGGAATACATTATTTTATAAGAAGACCACAAAACATTCAAGAAACACTGAACACACCAAGTTGGGACAGAGGAGATTTGAACAACTAGCACCAGCAGGAATGTGTTCATATGCAAGATTATTCAACTCCTTATGGACTTGACAGAGATAACATACAAGGAGATAGGGATTTCTAGTACATTGCTACAAGTTTCTGAGTAATAGAGATAATCACCAACTCACTAAAACCATTACCATCAATGAATTTCATGCCACTGTTTTTAGAATGGCGAAAGATAAGTTTCCAGATGCGGACAGATTTTCAATAGAATTTTATGAATCTTACTGCCGTATGATTTAAATGACCATGTGACTGATATGAAATTTGACAAGGTCAATTTCTGTTTAGTCTGCCTTGGACTGATTTAACAGCCTTATTTATATGGAAGGACTTTCTAAGGCTGCAGAAAATAATTTGTGTTATGTTCAAATTTTCGTTCTTTAGGAAATTAAGGGTCCAAGTGTTATGATGTTCCATAATAATATAAAATGTTCATAACAAGAGTCAGTCGTGGGTTCAAATCTGAAGGAGACACAAGACGAATACTCATTCAGTATTTTGGATGCAATGGAATCTATTGTACCATCAAATATAAAGTTGCTAAAAATCTAGCTTTTTATTAGAATTGGTCAGTGAATATTCTAAGGTGAATTTATTTTGTAAACAAACTGAATGCAGTCACCAACAAACAGAAAAGAAGGTAAAATGAATGTTGCTATTGGTATTCACGATTAGAAAATTTGGATTACATGTGTCCAGATAACGACCTCAGCTACCTGCTATGCATTTTCTTAGGAATCACTTTTCATGTTTTCTTTGGACACTATTTAAAAAATGCTAGAGAGAGAACCTCCTACCCTAGAAGACAACTGAGGTGTAAATATTTTATAAGGATAGCTCCTTATTAGCTTTGTAACTCGTGTTGTGCATATAAGATATATTATTATGAAGCCACAACCATCTCATTTACATTCCAGTTTTCATATCTTAAATTAATTTTGCCATAGACCATCATCCATGTACAATGTTAAGAATAGCTCCTTACTAGCTCGGTCACTTCTATGATGCACAGAAGATTGACTCTCATGCAGCCGCAACCACCTTAATTCCATAAGGTGATTGAAAGATACAAGCAAATAAACTTCAATGGAATAGTTGGATACCCCAATCCCAAATCAAATGAGTTAAGGAAAGCTATTCTAAAGTTCTCAAGGAATTGAATAGAATCTATTGAGAAACATGAGATCAATCTAAAAAAATACCATTGAGGAAAGAAAAGAAAACCATGAAGATGTGTTTATGAAAATATTTGTTCAATTCTTGACAGAAGATACAGCTGAATGATATAAGGGATGACCGATTAGATCAATCCCAAGTTTTCACATCTTAGATCAACTTTGCCATACACTGTTATCTAATGACAATGTTGGGAATTCAGACATTCAATATGTTGAGCTTGGATGAGGGAACTGCAGCAGCTATGGCAACTTCTTCAACTGTTGCAGGTGAATGTAGTGAGAACCATTGACTGTTACCCCACTCTGACCTCCCAGCAGCAATAGCTTGGCGAACAGCAAAGAGAGCACTGCAACCATTATTTATATTTTTTCAATGATACAAATTTGAGATGTAGTAACCAAAAGCATCTCACCCCTATAGTACACATGCCGAATTGAACTATTGCATTAAACTCACCTACATGCCATACCATATGGTGGTTCACCAGAAAACTGCAAAAAAAGATGATGCGTTAAAAGATTAAAAAAATCTTAAACTTACCAAACTGAAATGAATTAGGTTTCAAAATAGATTGATAACAGACTACTCTAAAATTAAAAATGGGAAAAACATTGGAGAAGGGTCCATAATACATACAAAGCATATTTTGACAAATGCAGAATTTTCCAAATGTAATAATTAAATTGTGCAAACTCAAATGATCTATTCTTTGTTTGTAACCATTGAAAGAGAACTAATACTCATAATTTGAACCTTGGAACGCAAAAATCCATATGGATTAGAGCTGTTGGAAAGAAGAGCCACATTGAAGATAACAGGTATATCCTTGGATGTAGGAGGCTTGTAATCCCATGTTCCATCCGTTGTTAACTTTGTCAAGTAAATCCAATCAAGGAACACGTTAGAGAAACTTTAAAGCAGTGCAATGAGCAATATTACATTATATCTCTGATTTACAACTTCAAAGAATGTCCATAACACCTTTGGTCACAAAGTATTGAAATTATTTTTTCCATACTAGACATACTTGCTGTTATATGAAGAATCCAAAAACTATATTGAAGTTAGACAGAGGTTAAAGGATTGACATTTGACATCATATTGTATGCACCAATTTTCCTTGGGATTGCACTTAACAGAAAGCCCTTTGAATGCTTAATTAAAAGATTTGGCATTGTGCAGTCAGCAAGAAAGTAGTGTAATAACATTCAAAGATGAATATTACTTGTTACAAAATCTTGTTTGGATTTGTGAAACAATTACCTTCCCCGTTTGTTTGCTGAAGATTTTTTGTTCCAAAAGATGGTAACCCAAACCTTGAACAAACGCACCTTGAACCTAAAATGGCAACAAAATTTATTGTGAACAAATATATTTTATATTATAGCACAAAATAGTGGTTAACCAGGTTGTAAACAAATGTTATAAAATGTCCAATTGCATATGCAATAAAATTAGAATTACAAATAAATTGAAGGCATGTTAATACAACATTACTAGGAATTTGTAACTATGAACTTTGAATGGGAACATAGTATGTGATGCTTTATTAGTATTCGACTACATATTTTGGTTCAATTTTATCTATTCTTATTTTATCGGATTGAATAGATGACCCCTCCAGAATGCCAAATACTACAATTCTATGAGCATTTCCTGAATATAGTAAGTGCTAAACAGACCATTTCTAATTTATACTACTGAGATGAATTGTTAAGAAAGCTTTTCATAAAATATGATTCAATAAAAATTAAAAACTATAGAACTGAATCCTTATAAAACATCATATCATTTAATACAATGCAAAACAACACCTAAATTTATATGGAAATATATTCAAGAGCATATTCATATGATGTTTATGCACATTTCAAATTAAGGTTAGCAGGGTATTAAAAGGACCCAGAATCTTGTACAAAGAGGACAGAGCATAAAACTCAACAAAACATCAAAAAACAACCAGGAGGAGCTACAATGAGACTTCAAAAGAAAAAGCACTACAAAACCTTATAAATGACCAACCCGAAATTAGAGTGTTTTAAAGAATTGTTCTGATGATTTTTGATTTACCTCAATATGAAGATCCTGCTCCCATTAACTCATTTTCTTGTAATGAGAGAAATTCTAAAACACCAATAACTCTCTCATGGAACTCTAGGCATTACAAAATCTTACAAATGACCAATCTGAAATTAGGGTGATTTAAAGAATTGTTCCAAGATATTTATTTACCTCAGTATGGGGATCCTTCTCCCATGGGTGTAACTCCTTTTCTTGTAACAAGAGAAAGCCTAAAACACCAATAATTCCTTCATGCATTGCCCCAAGTATAGAAGAGGTAGTACTTTCAATAAAAGATTCCCCCCTATAAACTACCATTTGTTCCTCAATGAAATAAGAACTAGACTTGTCAATACAAGTAGCCATTTGTTACTTTTTCCTCCAATCAAAATGGTAATTAGTACTCAAACAAGTAGCACTAGTGTGTTCCAATTTACCACAAGAATTGTAAATAGTAGGAAAGCCTTCAAATTCAACTTGCTGCACCTAATTACCAAAGTTGGAAGAGAAGGTATCATATCCCTGTTGAAAACCATAAAGATGATAGTCTCTTCTAAGAAATCGTATTTAATGATGCATAATAATAAACTTATATAAATGATATTTTTAATATCTAAATTCTAATATAATAATGCTCAAAAACATTATCAAAGATTAATATTATTTTATTTCTTACTCATATGTTCAAGTAACAATGAAATCTATGATCAAATTTTATATCGAATATGAATTTTTTGGGCAATCAAACCCATATTAAGACACTGAATATTATAGATCAATGTGGTGATCACATTGTTGGCTAAAATTTTTGTATGTCACTAACTACGACATACAAAATTGTGACTTTAGGCAACATTTCATGAGATTACTCTCTCCTCAAAGCAATAGGTGAGGCTCCCTTCTTACAGTAGGTGGCTTCAATAGGAACTTAACTGAAATTACAAAAAGGATGATTCTCTTAATCAATTCCTCTTTTTCAAGAATGATTTGTATGCAACTCTAACTTTCTAACTTAACAAAAAGTGTCTTATTACTACGATAATAACGGTGACCCTGGAATTGATGTAAGAACAACACCAAGGGCAAGAGTTTACTTTTTATATTTTGCGAAACAAAAACAAGAAGCCAAAGTCTCATGCATTCGTCTCAAATGAAGATTCAAGCAAAATAATCAGTTAGGCACAAAGTCTCTTACTAGGTACCCTCAAATTCAATAATAAAACTTACAATTGAAGCCCAAAGTCTTCAACTCTAAGTGATTACAACCACTACAGTACAAAGTCTTCAAAAGTCCAAATTGGCTTTGAATGCAATATGCAGCTCAATGTCTGCAAGATTAAATTCAAATCCCTCTTGATCAAAGCTCCAAAATTCACAATCAATATCCAAAAAAAATGTCGTCACATAACACCTTGAATCAACACAATTTGAAAACAAGTTGTGCCTCTTTTATTGATAGCAATTTAGAGTTACATTCAAGCACAAAGTTTTAGAGTGCACATATAAACTGGCAGAATTTTCTTGCCTTGCCAAAAGATGATTATTTACAATGAGCTCTCTCCTTTATATAGGAAAATAGGAGAAAGGTGGAGAAAAAAGTGGAACTTCAACCACCTTGACTTATCTCTAACTAACTACTTTGACTTTATCCAAAGTTGCACACTTAATGTAGTTGCAACTTGATTACATGTTACAAATTTGCACGTCATACTATCACATGCAATTACATCATGTTTTTCCAATTACAAATAATACTTTTAAGTGTCTTTTAGACACAAATTCTATTACATCAAGCTTTATTGGTCTTCATGTTACTACAAGATGCCCCATATTCTACGATTGTTGTGCTCATGTTTGGTGGAAGTATCTTGAATTGGAAAATGAATATGCATCCTTGATTGTTCTGTTGAGTGTTCTTTGACCTTTTTTAGCTTGAAAACACTATGCTTGTGATCATTCTTTCACCTTCTCGTAGGCTCCATCATGTGATCACTCTTGCTTCGTGCTCCTCTTTATTCTTTGCATGTTTGGGGTTATGCTTGTTGGCGTTATTGAGTTTCCAGAAAAAGCCATTGCATGTTCCATCAAGCATAGATGGGTCTATTTCTCGCTTTTGATGTGCAAGAACATGGATTTGGGAAAAGTATGAATAGGGAAAGTGTTTAGGATGATTGCAGACAGCAAATGAGCAAATAGGTTAAGCTCATAATGGCTCAAAATGAGTAGAAAACCAAAAAACGGGTCTTTTGGAGTGGATTGCATATGCAGACAATGAGCTTTAAGATGTGGAAATGAGGACTGAAGTGTAACGAAATGGAAACATAGCATGTTTTTAATAGGTGTAAGTCATACTATGTATCCAGAAAGCATGTGGGAAATTCTTCTTCACCCATAGGGCAGCTATATGGAGGTTCATGGAATGCATATTAGTGGGATTTATACTTGCATTCACATGAGGGGAAAATGATGATCTTTCATTTCTTTTGAGAACGGGATTTCACACCCGACTGCATATGCAAGTAAATAAAACCTTGCACATGCAACTTGGAGAAAAAGACACAAGATAGAGGGATAGAAGGACCAATTTCATGCACACAAAAAGAGATGCAAATCTGAAAATGAAAATGACAAAGATGTGCACAAACAAGCAAAGAAAATACATACAAATGTCTTAAGGAAAATAACCAAGGAAATTTACCTCAACTCCACCAAGAATTAGAAAAACAAGTCTATCCAAAACTTGAGCAAATCTGAAATAAATCCAAGAGACTTAAGATTTAAGATTTGTCCAAAGCCAAAGACTTAAATAGATTTTGAAATCCAAACAACATAGTTCGAATTTGACCATGTGGAGATAATTAGAGAGATTAAATGCCCAAAACTTGGAACAAACTTTAACCAAACCAATGCCATATGCAAAGAATTTGGAAAATGACGTCCAAAGCATATCAAGTGATTTAAAAGACTTGAATGCAAGCTAGGAAGGATAGGAAATGCTTTCAAACTTACCTTGTCCAATCACTTGTTGCTTAATGGTGCAAATTGCTCAAAACTAGGGCTTTTTTAGCAAAAACGTGCCCTAGATGGGTTGAGAAATGAAGAAAACACTGAACAAATTTCATTTTTTAGTACCCCAATGTGTTCTTTGTGTGATTCTAAGCAAAAAAAACCCTTGGATCATAAAGAGAACGACCAAGAAATACTCAAGATATGAACATTTGAAAGCTGGAAAACCTGTTTTTGGAGAAAAATGCCCAAAAAAGTTAAGTTTTGAGAGCCAAAAATGTGTTTTTTGGCTAAAATTTGCCACTTTTGGGTGTTTGATAAAAATTATCATGTTATGAAGTAAAAACACACTTTTTGGTTGCATTTGCATGTGAAAAAATGTGCCCAAAAACCCTCCAAATGCAGAGTGCAAGTTAAAAATAGAATTTTTTTTATGCAAATGCATATGCAATGTGCTCCAAAATCACCATTTTTCCTTATAAGGTTTTAAAAGTCACTTAAACACACTTTTGGAAAGAAAATACACATTTTAAAACTCATGTGATTGCTTGGAAAATTGCCACCATGAGCTTTTAGTGAATAACTTAGTGTAAAATGCACTTTTGGAGACCATTTACATGTTTTTAGACATGCAATTCGGCAAAAAATTGCCACTTTGCCTTGGTGGGGTTTTAAGACTTGAAAACACATTTTAAAATGCTGGTAGTTGGGTCAAAAAATGTTACTCTGGTTTATGCTAAGTGCAATGGGTTTTTAAATATTACATACACATGCAATTGGGTCCAAAATCGGCACCTAGTAAATTTGCATATTAGTAAAACATGTATTTTAACTTAATATGTTCATTAAGTGGTAATTTCAAAAGATGTAAACGTTAGAAAAAACCCCATTTAAATGCATTAATATAATTAAAATAAACTTATACATGCAACAACATAAGAAAATGAGTTAGATTTTCCCACTTACATTAATTAAATAAGTTTAAAATATGTAAATACATATTAAAAACCCACTTAACACAAAGCCTTCTTCGATGACTAGTCGGTTTATAGTGAGTAGGAGCAACACCTCAAAATTCTTGGAGAATGCAAGGAGAAATTTCGAAGAGCAAGATTGATCCTCAATCCGAAAAAATGCAAGTTTATGGTTTCACACGATAGACTTTTTGGGCATATTGTTTGCAAAGAAGGATTGAAGACAGATCTTGATAAGATCAAAGTGATTTTGGAAATGGAAGCTCCGTCGAATGTAATAGGTGTCAAATCATTCCTGGGCCATGTAGGATACTATAGAAGGTTTATAAAAGGATTTTCCGAAGTGTCAATGTCATTGGAAAAATTAACTAGGAAAGGAGAGCGGTTTAGGTGGAAGGAAGAGCAGGAAGGTACCTTCCAAGAACTGAAGAAAAGATTAGTCAAGGCCCCTATTCTCATATATCCCGACTAGGACAAAGAATTCTGTGTCCATGTGGATGCATCCAATCATGCAATAGGTGCCACCTTGGCACAAACAGGGAAGGAAGGGCTTGATCATCCTATATATTTTGCAAGCAGCTTCTATCCAAGGTAGAGCATAACTATATTACCACGGAGAGGGAAGCATTAGGTATGGTATATGCAGTACAGAAATTTAGACATTACTTATTAGCTACAAACTTCACATTTTTTGATGACCACCAAGCACTAATGTACTTAGTGAACAAGCCAATGATCCAAGGGAGAGTAAGTAGATGGCTAATTCTACTACAAGAGTTTACATTCAAAATCATAGTCCGACCAGGAAAAACTCATGTAATTATTGATCAATTGTCAAGAATCAAGTCAAGAAAAGCCTCTGACAGTGGGGTGTGCGAGGATTTTCCAGATGCACACCTATCCCAGATTGTTGTGTTACCTCAATGGTATGAAAAAATTGGACAATACTTATCAATAACCACCTTCCCAAGAGAAATGCTTGCAGCTGAGAGGAGAAAAATTGCCTTAAAAAGTAGCTCATTCCAGCTAATTGAAGGGTTATTGTACAAAACGTGACCGGATGGAATACTGAGGTGTGTGGTGGAGGAAGAAATTTCAGGAGTTCTTAAAGAATCTCATGAAGGATTGGCGGGAGGTCACATGGGACTGGATACTACGGCAAGGAATGTACTCTTGGTGGGACTCTGGTGCCCGACATTGCATGCAGATGCAAGGGAATGGGTATTGAGCTACAACACTTGTCAGAGAGTAGGAAAATTGCTCAAAAGAGACTTCATGCCACTATTTTCGTCCCAACCACAAGAATTATTTGAATTGTGGGGACTAGACTTTTTGGGGCCCTTACCGATAAGCAAAAGCCATCAGTGTAAGTACATAGTGGTGGCAATAGAGTACCTGACAAAATGGGCTGAAGTGCGGGCCCTTCCGGACAACACTGCTCTTAGCATAGCTAGATTTTTGTATGAGCAAATAGTCACGAGATTTGGGATTCCACTCCAGTTGACAAGTGATAGAGTACATTTTGTAGATCACAACATCAGGATGATGACAAGTGAGTATAAAAAATTTCATTCTTTCTCGAGTCTTTACAATCCAAGGGCAAACGGCCAAGCAGAGGCCACAAACAAAGTAATAGTGGCAATCCTATATAAAACTTGTGGAGTAGAAGGGCAAGATTGGGAAGAAAGAATTATGGCGGTGGTCTGGGAATACAGAACTACTTATAAGGTCACTACTAGATACACTCCCTTTCATCTTATGAATGGAACATATAGTACCAAGTTTGAGGGTAGCAGTTCAAAACAGATTGGGCGACGAGGAAAGTCTTAAGGAGAGACAATATACTTCACTCAGACTAGACGAAAGGAGGACACTTGCTCAATGGAGTACGAAGGTGGCCCAACAAAAGTGAAAATTTTGGCATGACAAACATTTGAAGAAGATGAATTTTAAACAAGGCCAACTGCTACTTAGGTATAATGGAAAAAAATGAAATAAAGCTCGGAAAATTTAAAGTTCGCTAGCAAGGACCATTTAGAATATCAGAAATAAAAGAGAACGAGGTAATAAAGTTATCTACTCTAGATAATAAACCTATCAGAGACCTAGTAAATGGGTCTAAGTTAAAAGTATATGAAGAAAGAAATAAACAAGTAATCAGCTACTTTATAAGTACGGAAGGAGGAAATAAACAAAGAAGGAAAGAAAAATGTGAGAAGCAAGAAAACTCACCCTAATTCCTATAAAGAGGTTGCTCCACAACCTATTATACTTCACACCGGACTTCACATAGCGGCGCTCCCAAAGGAAGCAATAGTCGTATGTGCACACAAAGAGGGAAGAGTGGCCGTACAAGGACAGTTCCAAGGATCAAAGGTGATAGCCATACAGAAGGAGAAGATAGCTATACGGAAGGAGAAGGTAGCCATATGCCAGGAGGAGGCATCCATACGACAAGAGGAAGTAATTGAGGAGAAGCCAGCCATACGGCAGGAGGAGGCATCTATACGGAAGGAATAGGCATCTGTATGGGAGGAGGAAGACACATCCATACAAGAGGAGGAACAAGCATCCATACGAGTACGGGGCAGGGCAGCCATATGAAGGAGAACACTAGGAAATCAGCTCGCATGGATCTGGAAGAAAGGACAGTGTACAAAGGTAGCCAAGTTTCAAATTGCCATACGGAAGAAAGAGTGTAGTTGAAATAAAGTAACTATTGTGTTTAGTACTTGTTAAAGCTTAGTTGGGCTTGGTAGTTAGGAGGCGAGGAAATGGTTTCTTTATTAATACCAAAAACATCATGAGTACATTGACAATATTCCAAGTACTTATAGAAGGGTCGGTTGGTTGGGAAAATCAACCGACGCATTCCCTCGCCTCCTAACTACCCAACCCAACTAAGCTTTAACAAGTACTAAAGACAATAGTTACTTTATTTTGACTACAATGACAAATTCATGGAAAAGACGGTAAAGAAATACAAGATTTATTAGAATGCATTACACATTTGGAATAGTTTTTACTTTCTTACTTTTGTTCATGTTTTTGGAAATACGGTTTTTATGTTTTCACACTTTTTTTTCCCAGATGCACTTGGATTCACATCTTTGAATATATCATTAAGTAGGCCATGATGGGATCCAGAGTAAAAGATTCCACTTTCAACACCCTGAAATGTTGTTTTCTAGGAGAAGAATTCCATGGGAGGTGGAAGCATGGAGAGGAAACTAACAAGTACCTGTCCAATGTCCACAGCAGGATTTAAGCTCTTTCCACAATCCAGTAGAACATCTGCCCTCAAAATAAGTGTTTCTCCTATAAAAGAAACATGCAACATAAGTACTAAAAAACCATAGAAAGTAATAAGAAAATTTTCTCTCTACTCTAATTTGTAAAGATTCACAAAAAAAGCAGTGCCATGCATAAAATTTCTGGCAATATTCAACAATTTCCAGCCTAAAGAGAATATTACTAACCAGTTAGCACATCAACTTCTACTTCCGTGACACCAGCTCCAAATGAGACATACCTAGAAGAGCACCCTTTTTGTCAATTCCTATAACAAGTTAACATTTCCGTGCCAGGAATACTAATTGTATATTTACTCAACCATCATGTACATTTAATGTTTTGCAACTTGAGAAGTTTCATGTCATGCCATTGACTTTTTTGATATAAACTTCAAAATCAATATATTAATGAGTAAACTTTACAGTATAACTGTAACTACCTCTATCTATAAGGCTAGGAAAAATCAAAGGCGGTTGTCAGATAAGGAAGACAATACATCTAGTCAGCAGTAGGAAAAATCTTCACAATGTTCAATGTAATATTCAATCAAATGACAGAGGTTATGCAACAAACAGAATTCTAAAACAAGAATTAAATTTTTATAGTTTTATTGATGTAAAAAATACCAGTTTGATGGGCTTGCTGAAGACCCGTGCAGAATCATGAAACTGGATCTGCAATGGTCCTGAAAAAGCCCTATGCCCAACTTGGATACTTTTCTCAGACTTGCAAGCTTATCAAGGCAGATGTGTGACAGAAAAACACACTTTAAGAAACAAGAAAAAAAGGACAGTATTATTGCCCCCCATATTTTAGCTTTAGCACATTAAATCACAACTCTGGCCATTTTGAGTTTATATTTGTTTTCCCTGTCCTGTCAAACTATTTTCCTCCTCACTAACATGGTTTATTTAATATTATTCTCTTGGAAAGAGACAAACATTGTTGTACAAAGGAACACATAATGGATGTTTGATTTGTGCATGTGATTTGGTGGAAGGTGAGCTACTAGTCAAAGATTCATCTCATTCACATTATGTTCCTATACCTGAGTTTCCAATCGAGGACAATGTTTCCCCTCAATGAGAAGTCACATCACTACCATCTGATTCAAGAACACCACCCATGACCATATAGATATTTAGGATCTTTCGTCATAGAAGAAATAGATTATAGTTATTACAGCTTGTTAGTTTTTATTTATATTGAAAGTTGAAGTTGATATGCATATTTGTATTGAATTCGATCTCCATGATGATGTGTTTAAAGTCTTGTTTTATCTATATGTGAAGGAAATCAGTCATAGGTTCCTTAAATTTAGTAGTATGAGTGATTATGAAGAACATTTTACAAATTTATATGCTTTTTTATCTTGGACAAATTTCCTGAGATTTTCCCTACTTTTTTCCAAGTCAGATTTTTGAAACTTATTGGCTCTTCCAAATTATTGGTGTCAGAATTTTGAACTATGAATGTCACTTCTAGATTTTGGGAAAGGAAAAAGAACCAAACGAATTATCTTGATTTTAGCATTATTTTTCATTTAAGTCTAAGAAAAACATTAAGTTAGACAACATACAAAGAAACATCTTAGCCTGATAGGAAACTAGTACTGCCTTCAGATTATTGCAATGCATTATGGTGTAACTGATGTGACTTACATTTCTGATTTTGTATTTCTTCAATATTTATTAGGAAAAAACTCAATGAAATTTCAACTATTGCACAATGTGCACAGGAACACTAAATAATAAATATAGAAGATTGAATTCTTAAAAAAGAATAAATAATACATACTGAAAGGGTCCATTGGGGCCTGGTCCAGGATAAATTCGACCCCGAGCTTGAAGATCAATACCAATATCTAAAGCTTTTGCAATGAGCTCCTGCCATGTAGGCTTTCCACTTGTTGATGAAAGCATTTTACTAATACTTTCAAGGCGGGTTACAAGCTGCTGACATGAGTCCTGCAGAAGTATTCCCACTAACTGTCAAATATACGAGCTCTTTCATTATCTTAGATAGTATTGATATTTGAATGTTCGTTGCCACAGAAAATTCAGAATATGCTGGAACATTTCAAGTCTGAAATATTTACCACGACCTTACTTCCCACTGATTATTAGGCATATTATACATTCTCTATCAGAGACTAAAGCTAAAGCACCTAATTAGATTTATGCAATTTTAATCATTTTGTCAATTACCATATTAGATGAACATATGGTTATTCTGATGGCATGCAAATTATGTAGATTTTGGTAACAGCTGTAGAAATTTTTGAATGAATGTTTCAAATCACACTTTGATCCACCATCTGAATGAGAATAATACTTGTTTCTATAAGCCTTTTACAGTTTTATCATATTTATTTCATAGCATTACAATGATAAGAAGGAATATCACTGCAGTAAGTTACAAATGCTAGGGGCAACATAATTTGTACCAACAATTCATCCAACATAGAATAAATTCAGAGCAAGATCGCACATGGTTATATTGACGCTGTAATGGTATGGTCAATTTTCAAAAACTTAAGTGTCACTTTCTTTCTCTCTTTTGGGCAAGGGAAGGTTTGGTGTCAAGTATGGGAGATTTCATAAATGACAAATAGGTCCATAGCTTTCCTGCCACCAATAAGAAATCAGTATTGCTTAAACAATTAAAAAAGTGTATAATGCATATTTTGCAATAAAGTTTAATGTGCATTAACATTCTGATTTTGTGTGTATTTAGATAGGTAGAATGACTTGCATTCACTTTTTAAGTTTTTTTCCAATTGCATTCACAAGTCAATAGTTTTAGCTGGCACTTTTCATGCCTATGCCCTTGTGAAGATCCAATTCAACTATCAGTGTGACGATCTTCTTGAAAAAGAAATATGAAGCCATAAGAATATGTGGATTTGCAGAATAGAACATTTTCAGTGAAATTCTTGTGATGAGTGATATCCATTACCTATAAGACACGATTTATTTAACCAGTTCATAGGAGCCACTAATATTTGATAAATAGGGGTCAAAGTTAGCTATAATCAAGTATGATTAAAGAAATATGCTGTTATGCATTAAAGAAGGCTCTTACAACAATAATGGCCCACAGGAGTTTTGACTAATTTCCTTCAACCTAACTAATGCTAGCTTGTGCATCCATTATAGTTGTCAAAAAGATGAAAACAGTCCATGTTTTAAGAAAATTCATCTCTCAAATGAGATTAATTCTCATCAATAAATATCATCCCATTTTACCAGTTGCATTTGTGAAGCTAGCTATTTTAATTTGATAGGAGATGAATTCAAAAGGTGTCAAAGTCATGTAATAGATACTATGGCAAGGAACTAACTTGTGGAAATGTTTACAATCAATCACAAGTAAGTAATTTGTGATATTATTTGAAGCTTTCAAAGGAATTTTTAATATTTTTGTCAAAATTAAAATTTAAGAATTTTAATTAAAATGCTTCTTGTTTTTTATTTATTTATATGTATAATAAGATTTCATATTTTTTTCTTTACCATTTTTTTTCTTATAACAAGCTAGTCAAAATGGCTAATACTTTAAATAACCCCAAAGACAAGTAGACAGTTCAAATCAAAGTAACGAGACTCGGATCCGGCTTGGACTCAACAAGGGTAACTTGACTCGTGGCCTGGCTCGGACTCACCTATGCCTCAGTAGTGACTCGGCAAAATCGTAAAACCCTTGAAATTTAGAGATTGTTTTAGATTTAAATTAATTCCATGCACCCATTCTTGAATAAAGATTAAAGACACAATAACATCATAAAATAGAAGGTAATTTGATCACATACGTAACATACATCGATTACATAACCACAAAGGCAAAAAAATTAAAAATCAGCCGAGTCAGATGAGTCAGCTGAGTCACCTAGGTGAGTCAGCTGAGTTGATCCGCCAAGCCAGGGTCACGAGTCATTTTGACCCGGCTGAGGTAACTTGACTCGCTGACTCGGACGACTCACGGTGAGTCTCATTACTATGGTTCAAATACTATCAACCATTACCTATATAGAAATATTTTGTGGTGGTCAAGGAGCCGGTGCTTGTTTTAGGACTATAGTCATTGTAGAATCAAGTTTAAGAGATTGTACAATAAAGTTTCATGTTCTTCTCAATGTCACATCTCTGGTTAAGGATCCTTATCAAGAAATATGGAGTTTTTTGAAGCCTTTCTTCCTAGAAAAGTTGGTTTAGACCAAAGTAACAAGAATCGGAATCGGATCGAAATCGGCAAGGCCGAATCAAATCGTGAATTGGCCATGAATCGGAATCGAATCGGCCATGAATCGGAAAATTTAAAAAACCCTCGAAATTTAGTGAGTAACTTATTTCATAAACCCTTTATCGCTGATTCGATTCACCGATTCACAAAAAATTGTTTGGCTTCAATCGAATCGCCGAATCGCGTGAATCGCATGAATCGCCGTGATTCTTGGAACTATGGTTTAGACAACCATCCTTCCAATTGTCCCCATATTGACCATATATATAGTGGTAAGCAGCACATTCAAAGATAATGTGCCACCCATTTTCAACTACTTGTTTTCAGCAAAAAGCACACATTCTTTCATCCCAAAATTCTTTGAGAACTACCCATCTACCTATCTCACACATTGGATGATGAGACCCAACTCTTGGTTACACCACTAATAAGTCAAGCCTTACCATTAATTGCCACTTGCAAGTAATCTTTCCAAGTATAATTGAGCTCTTTCACATAATGGGCTTTTTTTGACCCATTCGTTTGTCTACACGGAAACACAAAATTTTTCAAATGCAAGTTTCCTATCTCTTCATTAGTGTCGGAACATGTAATGTACCAAGCCTCTAACTGGTTTGTACAACACTCCTGACTTTAGCCCTTCGTGCACTAAGGCCTCTCTAGTCTATACCACCCTCAAATACATCACTCCTTGACCGCACAATCCCTTCAACTAGCAGCCAATTATCGAGAACACTCCACAATTTGGCAATGATGGTCGTACGGTATAACCTAGTCACGGATGACTTTGTCTGTAGGTTGTACAATGCCCTTGTTTACCCATACGACACAAGCCATATGACTGCCTATCTACCTTATGATTTGGTGCAACCATACATCACCATGGGCCCACACTTCAAACACTTGTTGGTGACTTGACATAATGGGGGTAGATAACCATATGGCTATATTCTTCGAGTTCACATGCGTGCAGACTCTTTTGTACAGAACACACTATTGTAAGGAAAACAACAACAATTGTATTGCTATGATGGCAATGACCAATTATTTCCTTCAATATATGTGACAGATCAAATATATGCAGATTGGCATATGCAAAAGGAAATTCAATTAATAATGATAGCACTTCAGCTCCCACCAAAATTACGAATACCAAGTTAGAAGGGTCGTTCACCTCCAAAATGGCAAACAACTGAACTTGAACATGAATTCGCACATATAATGAAAAATGTCAAACTCACATACCTACAACAAAGACTAATCCATCCATATTTATGGCTCTAGAACTTGCCAAAGGATTACAAATGTGCTGACACAACGAAACCGATGCCAAGAATAAAAAGGGCCCAAGAGATAGGAATATTGATTTTTGAGGCCATATACACATAATTATTAAATTAAATTATTTAATAATAATGGGGACATTACCACCATCCTAACCCAAGAATTGCTTCCCCTCAAGCAATTGCAGACTAGGATGCTCTAGAATCTATTCGCCTTCCCAAGTGGCATCGTCGATAGGTAGGTCCTATCACACTAGGAATTCCTCAATGGTGCACAACATAAGTTGCTTCTCTCTAACATCAATGATCTCAACCAGCTCCGAAATTAGTTTCCCCTCTTCATCATTGGGTGGTAGTTCCATTATCATCGTGACACATTGTCTGCTGCCTTCCTGAGGCACAATAGTGAATATGACGCCCCTTAGTAGGTTCCAATTCGTAGGGAACTTCACCCACCCTACAAACCACTCTATAGGGTCCATAGAAGCGTGCTTCTACTTCTCCACACTACATTTCTTTAGGGAGGATTTTTTGAATGGTTGAAGTCAGAGGTATACTAGATCGCCAACCTCAAAACTCTTCTCAACCCTATGTTGGTCAGCATACATCTTCTATTAGTTCTAAGCCCTCCACAAGTTGTCCTTGAGAGATCTCAGGATATCCAAAGTTTTCCATTAACCAATCCTTAGCCCTCAGTGCGCGATTATCAACCAATGCCAGATCCACAAATGACGAAGGCTCATAGCTATAGAGACTTTGAAAGGTGTCATACCTACTGACATCTGAGAGGTAGTATCATAATTAGTGCTCCACAGGGACATGTTGCTGACCTTTCTTGGATTTGATCCCGTCCTGGGGATGAGACAAAGACATGGGGATGGATTTTTCCATCCCTGATGCTGTCCCCTATTTGCCTTCATCAAAAATAGTATCAAAAACAACGTTCACGCCCAGCTAGTAACGATGAAACAGATGGCTTTCCTCAGTATGAAAATGCCATCCCTCGCTTGTCCTCGAGACAAAATACCATCCTTGATTTCCTAGCAGAAATAGGATGGCATCAAAACACATAAAATAACTTTTTATTTATATTTTTTCTTTGGCACCGGGCCCCACATTGTTTCTAAATGTTTCTAAAATATGTGAAACCCAATTGTGACCTTCAAAACACTTTCAACTTTTCATTTGCAGTTTTGACAAATTTGCAAAGAGGAAGAGGAAAGCATAGAGCAGCTATAACCGTGAGCTAATATTGCATTTTGAAGTTGCAAAGGGAGGTTTTGCATTCATTCCTTCTTCATTCCAGGTATGTATTTCATTTTTTAGCTTTTTACAAACTATGTAGCTATTTATTGTCATTTTCCAACTTTTTCATCTCAAAAAGAGGGCATTTTGAAGGAAACATTGAGATTTTTTTATTTGTAATGACTTGCAGCACTACATCACATTGCAAATCTAAAAATATGTGCAGCAGTAGTGATAGTGAGTATGAGGGAAGTAGTGCTAATAATAGATCACAAAGAAAAACTATAAGGTCTATGGCAGCCATAGGGGCTTTAGTTAGTGTGGGTGATCATGCAACAACAACAACCTCATATCCAAATTCATTTGAGTGCCCTTCACAAGCCTCAAAAAATATGCCAAAGGCCTGTTTGACCCAAGAAACCTCTACTACATTTAGTCACAAAAGTGGACAAGGATAAGAAGAAAAATATAGGGGTTAGTAAGGAATGGGAGTGCAATATATGTCACAAACACTATTTTGGGTGCTACACTAGAGTGTATTGCCACCTTTTATGGATAGGTGGACAAGGGGTGAAAGGATGTAAATTGATCATAGAAGAGGAAAACAATGAGGCCACTAGATTGCACATGGAGAGGGATGACCTGAAGATGGGTAGTCCAAGAGAGAATTTGCAAGCCACAACGCCTATGAGTAGCACAATCCCCACGGGCACAAACACAACCAGCACTACTAAAGGAAAGGGAAAGAAGTAAAAGAGAGACTATTGTTTCTGATTTGTTTAATGTGGCTGCAAAAGAGAAGGCTGAAGAATCTATTGGTAGGTTCCTTGTTGCTCATGGCATACCATACCATGTTACACGTTCCTCATTTTATAAACAAATGTGCAAAGATATATATATGCTACTGGTTCATAATTTGTACCACCTGGTGAGAAAAAACTATGCACCACTATCCTTGATAGAGTATTCAAAAGTAAGTATTTTAGTGGAGGAAATGAAACAAACATGGATGACTAATGGATGCTCTATCATCATGGATGGGTGGACTGATATCAAACATTAGCCACTCGTCAATCTTATCGTCACTAGGACAATAGACTCTTATTTTCTTCGAGCTATTGATTATTCAAGGAAAAAGAAGGATGCATCCTTTCAATTTCAGATTATAAAGGATGCTATAGAAGAGATTGGATCTAAAAATATTGTGAAAGTAGTCACTGATTCAGCCTAGTTGTGTAAGTCAGCCAGTTTGATGGTGGAGAATACTTATAGACATATTTTTTAGACTCCATGTTGTGTACATGCATTGAATAATACCTTGAAGGACATTGGTAAAATTGATTGGATTAAGGCATTCATATGTGAGACTCAAGATGTGCACATGTTTATTTGCAATAATCACACATCTCTTGCATTATTCAGAACATTTACAAAGAAAGAAATTGTCAAGCCCACTGAGACTAGATATGCTAGCTACTTTAATTTGTTGGAGAGGTTGCTTGAGGGCCAAGAGGCCTTACAATCCATTGTGGTCATCGTGGAATAGAATAGGTGGCACGAATCAAGAACCCCGCATGGAAGAAGTGTGAAACAAAAAATCTTGGTGGACCTGTTGAGGCCATGAACTTGCACTCTATTAAACTCACAGAAATGAACTAGAAATTTCAGTCAATATTGAATCACTCATAGGTGGTGGTGGACTTTTCCTTATAATAATCACCTAAACTTTGAATACTAAAAAAAAACTAAACTTGAGTGGAAAAGGCAAAGAGATGCAGAAAGAAAGCTTTTAAAAAATTTGAACTTAAGCTAATAGGTGATACACCAAAACTTTCGAATATTGAACATACAACTAATAATAACTAGTAAAATCTCCCTTGTAGACAGGTAAGATCCCCCTTATATAGGTTTGCATAAATATTTCACAGTAAGGTCCTAATAATGAGAGTTGAGGAACAAAAAGACATTCACATAACTATCTCAAAGTAGAAGACACGAAATATAACTTGCAAACAAAGTACACCCTACAATTGGGTGAGAAAGAAGGAATCCAAAGATTGACTTCCCACTTCATCAATCAAATATTCACACAAAGGGACAAAAAGAAAGAAGCCTGACTTTCAAAAGGATTCTCCACAAATGATCTAGTCAATCTATATTCAAAATGTAAAAGTCGAGTTACAGAATGATATCAAAAAATACAAGGACATAAAATGTCATAAGAATCCTTTTCTGCATAATCAGAACTGAGAAACTGAAAGAAGTCCCAAAAGACTAAGTACAAACCCTTTGGGGTTGAATCGATGAAAAAGCTTCCAGAAAAGGAATCATAACCACAAAAAAGATCACTAACTACCTCATAAACTCCACTAAGTCAATATGAAACCCATGACTCATGTCAAACTGCTCATAAAATGCTCCAACTGGCCATAAAGACCTCCAAACTACCTTGGTAAGGTCAAATTCGACCTTCAGTTGCCTCCTAGAAATACTCCTCATGACTCTAATTGATTTTGCCACTTGGTTGAAAATAATGACTCATTTACCTCTTAATTAGGACTTTATCAAACTAGAAGACTCCTTCCCTTTTATTGAATTTTTATGTGTCAATGAATATGAGTCATTTAATCTTTACTTCCAGTTTCAAAACACAATATTAACTTTGAATAAAAAATTAATATTTACTTAATTGATTTATAAACTATCAATATAAGTAAATATTAATTACAATAAAAAGATGCAACATTAACAACAAAACATATGTTATAATCCCTAAGCTTAATAGCCATTTGGTTAGCTAAGACATGTTTTATTAATAAAAACAAAGGCAAAAAAGAAGAAACACCACTAGGCCAGGAAAAGAAAACATGGCTGCATATACTCCAAGTATTATGAAGACAATCGTAAAACAAAAGCATCTTCGCATTTGTTACTCCAACTTTCTGGAAGCATTTGAGAAGAAACCTTTAGGGGTTTGTATTTCTTTTACATTCCCGCCATGACTGAATTTCTTGAAGATTTCAGCTGTAGTTGTCATGTGACTTTTGCGCAAATTTGGAGTTTCTACTCAGAGCTGACATTGAAGAAATTCCCTTATTCACCTCTCTTCCTCCACTTCTCTTGTTGTTTCTTAGATATCTAGAGCTTTGTGGCAACCATTGCTTGTTTCTTTGCTTAGTTTTACTGGCATTCTTTAGAACTTTTGGGATTTGATGCTGCCATGAGTGAGGGTTTTCTAAAAACAAAGGTAAAAACATCTCAGAATGTTACTTCCATGATATCTTGGCTTGCCGATTTTATCCTTTTGCTATGACATTTACCCATTTTGCATTGATTAATTCCGCCCAAAAATCTAGCAATTTACAAGAAGTTGATGATATTTGATGGAATCCATTGAAGATAATTATTAAAAAACTTCAAACTACTGCTTACCTTTCAAGATTTCATGGCAACCTTTCTGTTGTTACTTATAGGTACATTGCGGACTGAGCTTTTCTTGAATGAAGGTTTTGTGTTTCTTTGAGATAAGCTGTGACTCTCGGCTTGTTCATCTCTTCCTGCTTCCATTTGAAGGGGTCATGACCTCTCTTGCTCACTATTTGGGGTTTAACCTATCTTGCGGCTATAGTTACATGGGCTTCTTGAGCTCTCTATTTCTACAAAAAAAAAATTATTTCTTTGAAGGCATCTATGTAATGTTCATGACCTTTGTGTCGTGACTCGACTGTCCTCAAGCCGATAGGATTGTACGATATGCACATATAGTATGATTGCACAGTGTAGCTGAACTGTGGGCCATATGGAATTGGAGGGTGGAGGAAGGCGTACAGTTGCTTAGTGATAGTACGGTGACAGATAGGGTGGAGTGGATGAATGCCATATGGTGGATTAGGGTCAATGTCATATAGTGTGCAGAGTAGTCATATGGTGAGGAGGCTATGGTGGCTGTGCGATACGAGAACACTACAAAAGTGACAACCAAGAGGCCATATGGTGGTGCAACTTGATGTATGGTGGGGGTGGTGGAGAAGAAGTACGATATGAATGAATGGTTGTGCAATAGGAAGGCCGTATGGTCAAGATACCATGCAACAGGAGGGTTGTACGGTCAATTATATTATGCAATAGAGGAAGGCCGTATGGAACACAAGGATGCCGTACAGTGATGTGTTGTTCCCTTTCCGTACACTGATGTATAGTTTTGTTTGACTATTCTCCTAGAGTACGAAAAGATGAATAGTGTGCGGATGGAAGGAAAAACTCAATAATGCAATCTAAACTTAGAGATCCAAATTTATCAAATAGAATCAAATAATAATGCAAATTAGAACACAAGTAACCTTCAATTAGTATTTGCCAAAAGATGATGCTCCGATTTGCCAAATCCGAGCAAAGTGTTACAGGTACAAAATAGGGTGAGTGTTGAATCCCACTGAAACTAGATAAACCAAATAGGGAAGGTCTTTCACTTCCGAAATGGTGAACAACAGAGAACTCCAATAGGAATTCACAATATCGAGAAAATAATCCAAATTGCATACCTAATGACTAACTACAAGACGTGCTTAAATACCCATCAGGGAAAACTTTTCGAGGGTGTACAAAGATAGCCGAAGGTAGCACAAACTACAAAAACAAAACAAAAATGGGTCCAAGATATATTAACTCAATCAACACATTAACAGTAGTTTGATTAATGATTTATTTTATAACAGGAACATTACAGTCCTCCCGTCCCAAATTTTGCTTGTCCTCAAGCAAATACAATGCCACGTGCTGAAGAATGTGCTCACCCTCCCACGTCACGTCCTCCAATGGCAAGTGTTTCCAATGTACCAAATATTCCTTCATCGTGCAGTTTCGTTGGGTCTTGTTACGTACTTTGATGATCTCAGCTAATTCCAATATGAGCTTTCCTTCTTCATTGAGTGGCGGAAACTCTGTGGCTACCATGACATTCTGCCCCATGGCCTTCTTCAAGCATGAAACACGAAAGACGTTATGAATACGGCTCCCCTTTGGAAGTTCCAGCTCATAGGCGACTTCAACAATATGACGAACTACACAATAGGGGCCATAAAATCATGGGTTCATTTTTTCTTTTCTCTTTTCTTTCAATGAGGATTGTTGGTATGGTTGGAGCCTGAGATAGACCAAATCCCCTACTTCGAAGCTCCTCTCCATTCAGTGTCTGTTGATGTACATCTTCTGTCAATTTTGTGCCCGTTGTAAGTTTTCCTTCAAGTATCTAAGGATGTCCTATCCCTCCTTAAGCTGGTCCCTCGCCCTCAATGCGGGACTGTCACCTATAACTCTGTCAATGGAGGAAAGGGGTTCGTACCTGTATAGAGCTTTGAATGGTGCCATTCCAATGGACATGTGGTACGTTGTATTGTAACAATATTCCCCTAGGTGTGGCCATGTGATCCACGCCCATTGGTGTGCCGAAACATAGTTCCGAAGATAACCTTCAAGCCACTTGTTCACAATCCCTGTTTGTCCATCTGTTTGAGGGTGGTAACTAGTACTTGGTGACAATTTCGTCCCTACCAACCGTATAGTTCTGTCTAGAAGATGCTAATGAATAGTCCATCCCGATCACTGACAATGTTTCAGGGTAACTCGTGCAGATGAAAGACTTCTCTAAAATACAAATTGACAACTTGTGCGGACTGAAAATCTGAGGGGATGGCGAAGAAATGTGCGTACTTTGTCAATCTGTCAACCATCATGAAGATACAATCTTTTCCATTCACCTTGGGAAGTCCAGTTATGAAATCCATTGAGATACTTTCTCACTTATGTTCTGGAATTGGCAATGGTTGCAATAACCCCACAGGTGGAGTATGTTTAGATTTGTTATGCTGACAGACCGCACACTCTCTTATATACTGCAACATGTCTTCTTTAAGCCCTTTCCATGAAAACCTCTCCCTGAGATGTTTGTACGTTTTGAGGAAGCCCGTGTCCTTCCAAGGGTGAGTCATGTACCTCCTTCAAGCTCTACTTTAATTTGGATTCCAACACTAAAAATATCCAATTCTTATAGTAAATGATGTCATCCACCACTTTGTACCAATCATCCTAGGTGTTGCCATCCATTAGCTCATAGGAAAATGTGTTTTTGGAATATTCTACCAACAAATGTGCTTTCCAGCGGCTAAAATTTGGGTTAGTAAGGAGATGGTGTGTTTCCTAAACAAGGCATTTGCAACCACATTGTTCTTTCCTTTCACATATTCAATGTCAATGAAAAGCCTGAACCTTGCTTACCAATTTTTGTTGCCTCTTGTTCAAGTCTAGTTGCTCCAAAAAATATCTCAAACTATTGTGATCCGTATGAACAACAAACTTGGCACCCACCAGATACTGCCAGAGCTTGGTTCGTGCATGTACGATGGCCAACATCTCTTTGTTGTAGATGGAATATAAGCATTCTGTTTGCGTAAGCTTCCTGCTTTCATAGGTTATGGGGTGTCTATCTTGCATCAGCACCGCGCCAATGCCTTCTCTAGATGTGTCACACTCCATAATGAATAGTCGAGTGAAGTCAAATAAAGCAAGTACGGGACAAGTGCTCATTGCTTCTTTCATCTTATCAAAAGTAAGTTGTGCCTTTTCGTTCTACTTGAAGGACCCCTTTCTTGTCAAATCTATTAGTGGTGCGCTGAGCTAAGAGAACCCCTTTACAAACCTTCGATAATAGATGCATAGTCCAAAAAATCCTCGCAACTCCGTGAGTGATTTTGGAGGAGGCCAATCAAGGATAGCCTGAATCTTCTCCTAATGAACTTGAACGCCATATTTATTGACAACATGTCCCAGGTACAATATTTTTGTCATACCAAATTCACAATTGGATTGCTTGGTGAACAAAGACTGATCCTTCATGATCCCTAGGACTTCATCCAGATGCTTCAAGTGCTCTTCCCATGTTTTGCTATAAATAAGAATATCATCAAAAAATACCAGTAAGTACTTACGAAATTGTTTGTTGAAGATGTGATTCATGCATGATTGGAAAGTAGTAGGTGCATTTGTTAGTCTGAACAACATGACCAGGAACTCATAATGCTCATAGTGACAATGAAAGGCCATCTTTTCCACATCTTCCTCCCTCATGTGGATTTGATGGTATCCGGAACGAAGATCTATTTTAGAAAAATAGACTGCGCCATGTAATTCATCCAGCAACTCATCTATCCTTGGAATGGGATATCTATTCTTTATTGTTTTTTTGTTCAACACACGGTAGTCCACACACATGCGCATCGTCCCGTCCTTTTTAACCAATACCACTGATGACGCAAAGGGGCTAGAATTGGGATGGATCCATCCTTTCTCTAGCAGTTCTTGAATTGTCTTTTCGATCTCATCTTTGAATTTCTTGGGATGGCGGTAGGGTGTGTTTATGACTAGCTTGGCTCCTGCTTCCAACTCGATAGTGTTCAAACCCTCGATGAGGCGGTATGCCAAAAGGAATGTCAATAAAAACTTTATCATGTTCACTCAATATATTCTGGAGATCATCATCTTGGGGAGGTGTCCGTTGCCCTTTTATAGGTTCCATCGAGACAAAACAATATGCAGCCCACGCAATGTCATCATGCCAAAAAATTGCCTCCATCCGATGTGCAAAAACTTCCTTCAGACCTTCATTTGCCATTCCACGGATAACAACCTTCTTCCCATCGACAACAAAAGTGAACTCCATCCTTATGAAGCTCTGGGTGTATTCATCAAGTGTCTCCATCCACTGTATGCCTAGAATAACCTCCATATCATCAAGGTCCATTATGAAGAAATCCTCAGTCACCGTGTGATTCACCATTGTGATACTTAGCTGAGGAACAAGGTGTATGCAGGGTAGGAGAGTCCCTCCGACAACCTTGACTTGAAATCCTGCGTGCATCTCCATTGGTAGACCTCTTCGTTTCACTAGAGAGTAGTTTATGAAGTTTAGAGTAGCTCCGCTATCGAGCATCACCATAACTCTTTGTCCTTGAAGGGTTCCCCATACACAAAACACTATGCACCTTGGGCTACCGGCTAGGGAAATAGTTTCTTTGCACCATACCAATGCTGCAATTCTTTCCGTACGGTTCAAACTAACCATTTTGGCATCCTCATGGGGTTGGCTATCTTCGGTGGGTATTGTTATCTCCAAAATTTGCACCCTGAAAATTTTTCTTTAAGTCCTAAAACCTGCAACGATTTTGGAGAAACATTGGAGCAACCAAAAGTTGTGGGTAACCTATGACCTGGTTGAACCTCTGGATTCTAGGCCAGTTCCTATATGATATATCTGATACCTTACTTGTACTAATGGAGACATGAAAAACTTATATGGAAAAGGGTAAAAAGACAATTTTTGAACATGAAAAGCTTAAAAGATTAAAATAAGGTGATACACCAAGATTGATAACACAAAGCACTGTTATACCTGAGACACAATGAAAGTTTTTTAACAGATAATCACAAAAACCCCTACTTGAAGATCTGCTAATTCATATCAATAATTTAAGAGAAGGTTTATGAACTTGAAAATATACGGAAGGAAACTAATCACAATCGAATACATCACTAATGGAAACACAACTCAAAACCTATGAAACATCTATTAGATAAGCGAGATGCAAGATAAGACATAACTCAAAAAGGTTTATCAGTAAAACACAATTTGAATAACATCAATCACCTTGAAGTATACAACGAAATCTGTCACTCCAAAAACTAATTCCAATAAAAACTTTATTTCAATCAAAGGCCCAAAAAAAACAATACATCTGCATAATAGCTCAAAATAATAAAGAAAAAGGCACTAAGGAAAAAATCACATAAGCGTCCTTCTCTCAAAATTTGAACCCCTTCCTCAAAAATAAGAGGAGTATATAACAACAATACCATCTGCCTCCAAACAGGAAAATTTGGGTCAAAATAATGAGTTAACTCATTATTAAGAACCTCTAAAACTTCCAAAAATATGCTCCAAATATCTCAAACTGAGCTTCTACCATCCATGCATAAGAAAAGTCTCAAAAAGACTCCCAAACCACCACAAATCACTCCATAATGCACTCTGAACTCTTCAGTCTAAACTGGGCCTCTAAAAATATCAACTGAAACTCCTTGAATTTTGGCATTTAAATACTATTAACTCTTTTTCAATTGCTGGATACTTCCAGTTGAACTCCAAAGTTACAAAGCAAACTCCCTTTTAACTTATTATTTAATTGCATCATTTGTTTTTTTAAAAATCATTATAATCTAATAGATGATTTATAAATTATCAAGTAAAAAAAATAAAAAAATTCTACAATTTGTATGAAATGCAATTAAATAATAATAAATCATTTAAATAATACATAGACATTTAAAATATAAAGTCTATGTCATTATTTAAACAAAGAATAAACAAAACTTCTTATAATCCTTAACTGATGGACCTGAAAACTTCATTAAAATCCATTAAGGAAATTCATAAAAAGGAAGTCGATAGGTTTATTTGTCATTTCATTGCCAAGAGAGTATGGTAAGACTCGACAGGGTCATTTTGAAACCCTAGCCGCCATGGAGTCCAACCTGGGATTTTCTTGTTGCTGGAAACGCCATTTGCTATGTATTTGCCCTTTGCTAGTCTCTGTTATGGCATATCTGTGACTGTTGGCATGAAAATGCATGAATTTTTGGGCTTTCAACTAGTGATTTGGTGTTATTTGAAAGCCAAATCCGCATTTTGTTCATTGGGTTTTGGACGGCATGAAACATTCACCCTCTCTTTTGCTGAGGTTTACGCCATTTTCTTTAGCTTTGTTGTTAAGACACCTGGAGATTCACGGGCTCATGGTATGAAATATAGTGTTGTTTTTTTTTATTTCTTTTGAAGCTGATTCCAATCTTCTTATATTTCTTCTTTCCCAGCTGGTTTTTGAATACCATTTCTAATGTTCTCTTTGGCAGCTATGAAGCTTCCACAGACCCTGTGTTTACTTGCTGTAAGACGCCACTTTTGGTGTATCCTGCTGCTATATCCAGCTGCCATGAAGTATTCACAGATCTTGGCATGAATGAAGGTTTTTTTTAGAAGCCGATGTTTTTTCCTTTTTTGTGGGTTTTTTCCTCTTTCATTGGGTTTTGGATGCCATCTCTGCTACCGGTTCGGACATATGGAGGTAACATTTTCTTTGTTTCTTGAAAGCTATAAAAAGAGCGTGCCATAAATTCATTTTCCCATATTCTCTGATACATTTAAGGTTACTGCAATGTTTTTAATTTATGAGTCAGCAACACTCTCATGAAAAAGTTAACTTTTCTTTTCCTCATTTTAGACAAGCTCTCATGCACATAATTAGGTACTCAAACTGCTCCTTGATAGTTCATCAATGACCTTGCTCATCTCTATTTGGATTTCCAGTATTATCTCATAAGTTGACAGGTTGAAACCTTTTGAGGGATCAAAATTCTTGATTCCATGTTTCAGCCCAGTTAAACCTTCCCATAGATGCAGCCCATTCTGCATTGGAAGCTTCATAACCTAACTTGATTTCGAGCATGTTTCTGGAAGACGTCTGTATACTCGTGATTTATTACATGAGGGTTTCAGATTTCTTGTTTTGTCTTTGCTGGAAGTTGTTATGGTGTCATATTTGATCATATCTGCTAGAAGTTGCCATACATTGCTTTCTGTTACTGGTTCTTGCTGAATATGAATCTTGAGCACCCTTTTTATATCTCAGACCTGTGATTTTCTCTGAAAATAGCATACTTATTCACTAAATTTTAATGAGGGTTTTTCACTACTGAAAGTTGTAATAATTGTGAGTTCTTTTTTGGCTCTTTGCTGGGTTCTCAGCATCCGAGTAATACCTCTCATAAATATGACTGTGTTATACATTTGCCATTGCTGATATATTTCCATTGGTTGCTGTTCGAACTATACTAGATTTTCTCATTTGGGTTTTAGCTGAAAGATGCATCTAGATGCCATATTTATCTTTGTTTCTGTAATTTTCTCTGGCTCTTTAGAAATCATTCACCATGTTTTACTCTATAATTGTGGCCAGTGCATTTGCTGTATAATAATCTGCTGAGCCTCTCTTCTTGAACTGTCACCTTTATTTCTAAATGGTGTTATAGAAGCGGTATTGAAATGGATAAAGCCTTTCCATGTAAATTTAGCTTTCCTTGAGTTCCAATTACAAACAGTATCTTCTATTAATGACAGGCCTCGGCTTTGTAAAGAATCAAGTTTCCTCACTAATGATTGCGTAACCTTAGTTGCCTTGCTCTTCAAAACTTGTCACAAATTACATAGCGAGGCTCCCTTGACTCTGCTTCTCCTCTGTTCCCAACATTGTGCCTTTGTTGGACTTCCTATAAGTTTTATTTTTACTGATACTAATGAATATTATCCCTTCTGTCATTGCTGATTAGTGATTGTGCTTTCTTTCACCCTTGAATGTATTGCTTTGCCTGTTGTCTTCAATTGCAAATGACATTTAGATTGCTCACTCTGCCCTCTTTTAGCTGTTCATGCATTTCTTGATATGCTTCTATTGCTTTTACATCTGTTAAAGAAAAGGTTTCAAAAACTAAAGCTAGTTTGTCCCTTTAATACTTTATTTGCTGTTATTTGTATGCATACCAATCCCACCTTCTACACTTATCCTATTTCCACTAGTTTTATAAGTAAAAAGTTTCAAAACAAAAGGAATTGTCCCTTTAATACTTTATTCTTCGTGATTGACTTCTCTATCTGCTGATGTATGTATGTATTTTACTGAGATGAATAGCATGTAGGATGATGAAAGTGAGATGAAGTGAGCTATCAGCATTGCTTAGATCCATTGGATCTAACCCATTCTCTTTTGTGGACGCAGGGATTGGAAGCACAGGAAGGGTGAGATCCAGAACAGCGAGAAGATGGATGCGGATGGATGCCACTTCACCAGTCATTACAGACAATGACTGGTGCCCATGACCTTTTTCTCCTTTTACTCTTCTTTCACGTTACTAATTTCAGTAGCATATAGGTGTATATCAGCATGTAGGGACTACTCTCACAGTCAGATGTGTGGGAGAAAATTACTTTCAGCATTTATTTCTATCATGATTTGTTCCATCATACAAACATTGTATATTATTTCAATATGGATAAAATACTTTTCCTTTAATGCATTTTTGAGAATTACTTGAAAGCAATAAGAATGTATGTTTTCCTCCATTTGAACATGTGTGAAAATTGAACAACAGGGATATCTTCCTATTCATCCTCATCATCGGACACAACCTCAATGTAGTGGATCTTTACTTTCCCAAGGCATCTATGTCCTAGTTCCCATGGTTCTTTGTAGTTGAAACATAGTTTCTTCCTTTGGAGCTCTTGTCTGGTAGCTTTGTCCAACGACGGCTTCTTCAACGGAGGTTTATTATCTTTGTCCCTCAAAAACATCGGCAGTTTGGAATGTAACCTCGAGAGGATAATGCCGACGATGATGCCATACTCCGTGCCTTCTAAATGGCCTTTGACAGGGTGGTAGGATTGAACCCCTTTACCCAACCCTTCAGTGGTGTTGTCAGCCTATCCATGAAGAGCACTATCCGTGACCAAAATAGAGAGTTTTTGAAATTCCGCAATGTACTAGTCAACCGATCCAGTTTGCCTTAGCTGTGCCAAATTTTTGAAATTGAGTTCCGAATATTTACCATCAAATCGATCTATCAATCTTTCAGTGAATTTCGCATAAGTATTTATTTGATCATGCCCCAATGTGATGGTGTTGTGATGCCACCATTCATGCACAACTCCCTCCAAGTGTATCGCCACAAATTTAATTGCTTCTTCTTCTGGCATAGGAATCAGCTGGAAGTATTGGCCTTCGTTACCCATGCTTGCACAGATATGGATCTGGACCCGTCAAATGGAGACAAATTTACTTTACTCAACTTCCTCTTGAGATCATCGTTAAAATATTATTGATTTCCGCCTCTGAAATATCTCATTCTTAGATCTGCGTAGTCTTTGTAAGATATATCTTCCTCAAAATTTGCATTCTTCCAATCCTCTCCCAACTGTTCTCGAACCTCCTCAAAAGTTGGTTGCTTCCATCCCTATGGTGCCTCCATCCATGGGGAAAAAGACGACATGGAAGGTCATGAATGTACAGGATGAGGGTTTGCTTTACCCGATGTAGAGTCTGTGCTCTGACTATCCTGTTCACCGGATACTTTATTGTCTGCCAATTTTTTGAGAGTTTCTTCCATGAGTCGCTGAGTATCATTGACTTGTGCCTGATTCCTCACAAGTTCTCTTAGCAGTGCCATGAGTTCGGCTGCTGTGGGTTTTGATTCTATAGCTATTCTATCAACTGAATGGGTTCTCCTCTTCTGGCTATAAACTCTCATTCACTATTCACAGGCTAGAAGGATCAAAGATTTGATACCACTGTAATATTCTTGACCTCCATATGGTGACTCGGCTATCCTCAAGCCAATAGGATTGTCCGGTATGCACATACAGTATGACTGCATGTTGTAGCTGAACTGTGGGCTATACAGAATTAGAGAGTGGAGGAAGCCGTACGGTTTCTTAGTGACAATACGGTGATAGATAGGGTGGAGTGGATGAAGGCCATACGATGGATTAAGGACAATTCCGTACAGTGTGCAGAGTAGCCGTATGGTGAGAAGGCTATGGTGGCCGTGGGGGGGCACTATAGAAGTGACAGCCAGGAGGCCGTACAATGGTGCAACTTGATGTACGGTGGAGGTGGTGGAGAAGCTAAGTCACAAGGTTCGCCGCATTTCAGCCATGAAGTTCGAAATTCAGCGAACTTAAAAACCCTGCCAAAAAATCGTTCGAATTCGCCCCATATTCGTACACGTAAAGGCATAAAGTTTTTTTGAAATAAAATATATTGAAAACGCATTTACAAGGGCTTTTCCAAGTCGAGCAATGCAATTCGGTTCATCCGCGAATGTTTTTGCCATCGCTTTTCAAGGTCAAGCGGTCTGTATGAATGAATCCACCCCCGACAAAAACGAATTTTCCTGAGTTGCCGAATGGGGTAAATATGACTGGGAGAAAACCATGTACTCCGACTGGGCAAAACCTTACGAAATGCAAATAGCTCAACGTGTAGATTTGTGAATTAACACTCAGCTGCATTTTTAATATAAATATTAGATTTAGTTTTTAACATTTCCATTTATTTTAAAGTTTTCTTTTCCTTTCAAATTGTCCTTTCAGTTATTTTTTTATTAAATCATTTAGATTTGATGTTTAATACATATATTAAAATATACATTTAAACATTTAAATTTTATTTTAAATTATTAAATATTTGTTATTTGATTTGTGTTTTATTATATATATATTAAAGTTTAATATTTTAAATATCTAAATTATAATATATTAATTTTAGTATATAATTTAATATATTAATTATTATATTAAGAATATTTTATATAAGTTTTAAAATATTATAATATAAATGACTTTTTAAATTTATTTATTTATATTTATGTTTAACATAATTTTTTTAATTTTAAAGATAAATAATTTATATTTTTAATAATAAAATTAATATAAGACGATTTTTTTCCTAACATTTTGTCCTAGTCGAATTTCATCCGAATTTTATTGTTGTCGAACTCGAATTTGAACTCGAACCTTGTGACATAGTGGAGAAGTATGGCATAAATGAATGGTTTTGCAACAAGAAGGCCGTATGGTCAAGATACCATGCAACAGGAGGGTCGTACGGTCAATTATATTATGCAACAGAGGAAGGCTATACGAAACACAAGGATGTCATACAATGATGTGTTGTTCCCTTGCCGTACAGTGATGCATTGTTCTGTTTGACTATTCTCCTGGAGTACGGAAGGATGAATGGTGTGCAAATGGAAGGAAAAACTCAATAATGCAATCTAAATTTAGAGATCCGAATTTATCAGATAGAATCAAATAATAATGGAAATTAGAACACAAGTAACCTTCAATTAGTATTTTCCAAAAGATGATGCTTCAATTTGCCAGATCCGAGCGAAGTGTTATAGGTGCGGAATAGAGTGAGGGTTGAATCCAACTAAAACCAAATAAACCAAATAGGGAAGGTTTTTACTTACGAAATGACAAACAACAAAGAACTCCAATAGGAATTCACAGTATAGAAAAACTAATCCAAATTGCATACCTAATGACTACCTACAAGCTGTGCTTAAATACCGATCGGGGAAAACTTTCTGAGGGTGTATAAAGATAGGCGACGACAACACAAACTATAGAAACAAAACAAAAATGGTTCCAAGATATATTAACTCAATCGGCCCATTAACAATAGTTTAATTAACGATTTATTTTATAATGGGAACATTACAGTCTAAGCATCTGGGTAGTTGATCATTTGTTGAAATCGGTGATTTTTGTAGGACTTCCACAATTGTTTGACACCCTTTCCCTTTTGTATGAGAGCTCCTTGCAACAAATGCATTCTGGGCATTACAAAAGCAATGTGAGTGCTTTTCTTGGTGTGTTTATTGAAACCCCATTTGGATTAATATTTATGTTGTAGGTCTCAATATTTCTTCTTTTCCCAACTCCAGCCTTCTATATAACTCTCTCGCTTGAGTAGAAATTCCTGAAAAAGTTACATTATTGAATTGACATTGTTCACAAAGCCCTTCTGTCACTTTTACCGGTGTTGCTTTTAATGGCTCAATTCCATCACTCTGTACAATTATGGGTGACTGTCAAACTGGATCTGGATATTCTTTTGGCAGATTTATATTGCCTTCTTGTCATTACTGTATGTAATCTTTCCATTTGTCTGTATTAATGAGCATTCAGCTTGCTTCATCATTCCTATGACATCTTTTATGGTTCACGTTTGACTCATTTGTTTACCATGTTTGCCAATATAGATGCACTTCACTACAAAACCCTTTCATTGCTTTGTAATTTGTCTTAATAAAAGATGTCCATCTGATATTCTTATAACCTTAAGAGATATTCCAGCATGTACAATAATACTTCATTTTGACTCATGAAAAACAAAGTGAGATTTCTTTTCTTTTCCTCAAAAACATACAAGCTACTGTTTTCCTTTTCTGAATGCATTTTTGCTTGTCTGTTGTTCGTTTTTTGGAAATGATGCTTGAATTGCTCATTCTACTCTTCAATTTATGCCTCTCCATGCTAAAATGTAAAGCTTCTGCTCCTTATGATGTTTATGAACTCTTTCCTATCTACATCAGTTTATGTTGTTCTTCTTATATGTATGCAATACTTCTAAATCAGCTTTTAAACACTCTCCCTGGGTTAAAAGTAGTTAACTATATATATCCCTTCTTTGAGAATGTTCCCAATCATGATAGTTGTTTTCATATAGAGGTGAACCTTCTGTGACACAAACATGTTTCCATTCCTTCATTTTTTTGGCTGATATGTATATCATTAAAGTAAGGGATTTGGATCTGGTGCATCTCCATGAACCCATTCTGCTGCATAAAATGGATCTTCATGGACCTTTATGAACTGATTTAGCACTCAAATCTGTCAAATTGGCTGATTCTCTAGAAGTATTTCATTTGATGAAGCCTCCTGATAAGAATGATGATGCCTTCTTTATATGTTTATATACTGAAGCAAAATGTTTCAAACTAATTTAGTTTGTCCCTTTAATGCTTCACGATTATGAATGATACTTGTTGTTCATAATCAGAAATAAAGTATAAACAAAAGGTTTCACACATGTTGCATGTTCCTTTTATGCTCACATTCAGTTGATTTAGATGCCAACTCTTTCATGTACTTCTGATATATGCATGTGACTTATGATCTCATGCTGACATATCCCTCCTTTTCTATGCAAATGTACAAGATGGTGCTAGGATGGGATATGTATGTATAAGAGGAGGTACTGGTGTTGCTTGGATCTACTGATCTAACTCATTTCTCTTTCTCTTGCAGGTCACAACTGAAGTGTTGGAGGCGAGGCACAGGGTAGATGGCAAGCAAAAATAATCAAGAGGATGCACAACCAGTCATTCACCACAGGCAATGACTAGTTACCCATGACCTTTGTATACATATTCTTTTCTTTCTTCCATGTTCATTACATTTGTATAGAATAGGTAATATCTTAGCAATAGAGTAGTAGAGGCTACTCTCACAGCCCTTGTGTGAGAGGTGCATGTAATATGTATATATCAGTTATACTCATCCTTTGATAATTGATAATGAATACAAAAGGACATTAAGCTTAATTCTCAGTTTTACAATAGAAAGGATTTGCAAAAAGAATAATTAATTGTAAACATGAATTGAACATGCACTTGTGTGAAACCTTTTGCTTTGTATGAAACTGAATTCTCACATAAGTAAAAATTCAGTAACAGGACCACAATGAGGTAAGAAGCTAAGATAAATTAATATTAATAATCATTATTTGTTGATTTAATAAAACAAAATTATTTCTGATTTTAGCAATTTCTGATTTTATTATTTATGCTGTTTCTCACATGTAATTTACTAATCACTAATTGATTGCACGTTCAGTTACATTTGCTTCTTCATTCAGCCTATCATAGCAGTCATTAGATATGTTGATACTGCTGGTTGTCTGCCTGCTAGACATTTAATCAGTTGCCTTGACATCCGTTGGGCTGCAGAATCTGGAAATTATGCATTCCTAGGACCTAAACCTGACATGAAACGACTCCTGAAGTTGTTGTAGGTTTAGAATGCATATGAATGAGCCTAATGAGACCTAAAACGCTTGTTGGACTGATTGATATGCATAATCAGATTTAAGTAACACCTTTAGGAATTGAAACTTTTTCATAGTTGTATATATTAGTTATGCATGTATGAATGTGTTTGTTGGGTATATGCATGTATGAATGCTTTTGTTTGGTAAATGTGTGTGGTTGGTAGACCCATGTATATGCATTTAAATGGGGTAGACGGCAAGCTTATGTGTAGGAGCTTTTGAGATGTGACCCTAGCTGCATAAACCAGTCATATGTGGATGCGTGCATGTGCTAAGTACATGCATTTAATTAACAAATGCATTTGTAGGTGTATGACTAATGTAGGCAGGTATGAAATGGAACTTGACTTAACCTAAACTAGCAACTTAAAACAACAACTAGACCTAAGGAAAATAAGAAAACTTAACAAACAAACATGTGCTTGGACAACACTTAGGGAAAACCTAAACTAATATGCAGATGCATTTATTGAACAAAGCATGAAACCTAACCTAATATATACAAGACATAACTAATAGATCATACCTCAAAACAATGCTTGAGGTGTATGCTGTTCACAGGGATAGGTAATACATTTCCTTCCATAGTTTCTAGTTGATATGCATTATGCGCCTTGCACTCTGAAATCACGAATGGTCTACTCCACATATGATCAAATTTTGAATGATGACCAAGCCTTCTTTTTAGTACATCCTAGCTTAACACCAAGTCCCCTTCCTTGAATAGCTTCGGAGTTGCCTTTTCATCAAAGAACCATTTTGTTTGCAGCTGATGATATTTCATTTGCTGCATAGCCTTACTCCTGGTTTCTTCTAACTCCAATTGAGAATACCTGACTCCCATAGGTTCTCCTTCTTCAAATAACATCAGCTGACTTGTCATATCTAGTGTAGGCAATTTTGTGAAACTAGGTAACCGTGCTTCTTTACCATACACTAGGACATAGGGAGAATTTCCAATAGCTTGTCTAGGTGTTATCCGATCAACCCACAATGCAGTCTTCAACTTAGAATGTCAATCCCTTTGATTATCCTATAACGTTCGCTTGATTATCTTGATTAGATTCTTATTTGTAGATTTTGCCAACCCGTTACCTTGAGGGTAATAGTTAGAAGAAGTATTGAGGTATTGTTTACCGTATAGGGTAAACAAATACTTATCGCATGTAGTACAGCAAGATATAACATAGAACATATACTTTATTCATATACACAATATGCACTCCAATGCTTACAATATGATTATGATGATTTCCCAAAGTCCCTTTGGGACAGTGTACATATATTTTCCCGAAGGGGTGACTCAACCATCATGTGCCCTTTTGAATACAATTCTACCCGTCAACTAAAATATAGAATTTACCAATAACATCATCCCCCCCAAAAAAGTAAAGTTGTCTTCGAATGACAAAATAGAGACAACCCTTACAACAAAACTCAAATTACAACTAAAACAATTAATTACATCAATATTTAGACACTAAGAAGAGGGATGTGTCCTTGGTGTAGTAGTTGTCCATGCTCTAAGCTCGTTTAGCTCTGCTCCCAGCTTACACACTTGCTCCTTCCGTACTTTCAATTCTGCTTCAGCCTCCATCTGAAGTTCCGAAGCTGATTGCATCACTTCAGCAATCTCTCCAAGCTCTCTTTCTTTCTCATCTATCACCCGCTCCTTTGTTGCTAACTATTCCTTTTTTGCTGCCACCTTTTGTAGCCGACTCTGTCGGACTATCAATGCTGCCCTCTCGGATTCCTAGGCTGCCCTCTCCGTGGCTAGCTTGGTAGCTAACTCCTCCCGAGCTCTCTCTATTGCCACCTAGTTTGCCTAGCTCCTCCAAAGGGTGTAATACGCATCCCTGTGTATCTCAACTATCTCCTAAGTCAAAGCCTCTACTCAACTCTCCATACTTGGATCTCTCATAGTGGACCAATCCTAGCACATCTCTATAGTCTCCACACTCGGCCATCCTCACTCCTCGAAACAAACTGTAAAGGCCATCGGGCATCCTACTCTCGTGAAGGATCTCACACTCTCCAACTCCTTTACTACTGAGTCCAAGGCCTGTATCTTTGCAGAGGCCACTACTTGGCGAGCCTGAGTCACTAGAGTCACTATATGAGTGAACAATGCCTCTCATTCCTATTTCTGGCCCTATTGGAGGTTGTCGCTAAGCACCCATAGCCCTCTCTACTGCTTCTATCATCTGCTCAACAACGTTATGTGGTAGTCCATCAACCTATGTTGGGTGACTCTCCTCCACCTGTATCTGTAGAGGATCTTCCTTCGGAGCTACTTCTCACATAGGTGTGTGAAGGTATGTCGCTTGAGGTGCTAGTGTACAATGAAATCTCATACTCAAGTACGTGCTTAACCTCTGAGTTATGTTCTCTCTGTCTAGCTCCTTAGGCGATGCTAACAATGCTATATCCACTATAACCACTGCATTCGAACCCACTACATCCAATGAACACCTAGCATCCTCAAACCCTCGCCTATCAGTATCTCCATCACTCCTGCCTAAGTGTCCATCTCTGCATTAGGTACAAGTACTTTAGCCCCAGCCTCTAGTATAGCTAGCAAAACTTCTTGAGCCAGCTCCATCATTACCTAAGGAACGACTGTCTCCGTCGGTGATGGATGTGCCTCTAGAGCAAGTTGAATCACAACTATAGCCGGAGTCATCACCACTGGCTGCCTAAACTGGCCAAACCCCGTAATGTTGTGTATACTAACTCGAACCAAGTGTGCCATCGTTGAGAGTGCAGACTGTGGAAATCTCAATGGTGAAGCTGTAATTACTTCTACCTCCTCATCCTCCTTGTCGGTCTCACCCTCCTCAAAAGAAGTCTCCTTGAGATCACTATCAGTATTTCCTCCATCCGGTCTCAGTCATTTCTGTCCGACCATGGTCTTGCTGCCAAGTGTATCGAGATGGCTCCACTGCATGATTGAGGGTTCGCTTGGAATGAGTGGTCTTGTTTTGGCCTCTAGTACATTGTTGAGGATCATCCACATCATTGCCTCCAAGAATAACTTGATGGCATAGTGTGGCATGTAGAACGTCTTGTGCTATAATGTCATAAATTTGTACATCCATTTTGCCAACAATGTAGCCCCATCGTACACTCTTCTATTGAGAATCTCATTCATCATCGCCACCTATGGGAATGAAATGTCTGAAGCATGCCTGGATCCTGTGAGGCAACTTTTTACTACATCCATAAGACAACATCAAGGCCCATCCTACACGTTGGACTTCTTCAATCCTCTACCCTTCAACGTATCTGTGAGAGCTTCTTGCTCTATCTGTGTCAAATCCCCACATACCAACTGTATCAACTTGTCTTTACTTCCTGACTCAACTTTTTCGGTTTGCTATCTATTTTCCTTCCCCCTTGTGCATAAGTAGGTTTCCCGAATACCCGTGTGAAGTTCGCTAATCTGAATGATATTACCAAGTTGCAACCAAGATAGGCAAACATTCTAGTTTGAGAGCCTATCGTATGTTTATATCATGAGGCGCAAAAACCCTTCATAATCTCGGATACAAAACACAGGCATTTGTATTACCCGTTCAACCTATGCCTTTCGAATGTTGGCCTTTGCTGGATGGTTATCAGGTTTTTCCTGCCGCCACTTCCTGCATTCTGCTCCATTCAACCCTTCAAATGAGACATTCTATGTTGTGGGATTATCCATCGAAGCCGACTGTGTTGGTTGCTTCCCTTTCTTTTTGCTTGGTCCTGTACTTGTTCCTCTTGCTACACGTACTCCAGATGGCAAAGTCTTTACATTCTTGTTCATGGCTACAGTTGTTGTTGTATCTTCTTCCAATTTCTTTTTCCAAGCTCTCTTACCAACTGAAAGCATAACTGTCACCTATTTGTCATTTTGCTTGAATAAAAACCGGTTAGGTTAGTTGCTTCCCTTTGTACAACTTTATTTCAAAAGTTTCTTTTACTATCTTTGGCATCTGTATAGATCCGTACGACTCCTTTCCATAATGCTCTTGTAAGGCCACTCTAAGTTTTCCCTTGCTCCACTGTTGTACGGCTAAATGTCTTTACGCCTTAATGAAATATGCTGCTTGATTGGTATGATGTGTGTTTTATAACCCTTCACCTACAATTTAACATAACTGTACAGTTATACCTGTCCAACTTCTGTCTTTTGTTTTCATACAGTAGTTTTCATTGGTTATCCCCACACGCAATTTCTTATGCCTAGCTGTACGACATACTTAAGTGATTTCCCATTTTTTTGTAGGGTCGTACAACCTCCCAGTTCCCTCATTTCCATACAGTAAAGTCTTGTCTACCCCCTTGTTTTGACCATATGACAATCACCTTTGGTCTTGTTAGCTATTCCTGACTGGCTGTATGGTACATCTCATATAATCTTCTATGATATACCTTTCTGTCTACACCCATACAGCGACCCAAGTGCTTCTCCTGCATTATTGATATACAGCTATATGGTACACTCCCTTTCACCTTTTATTGTTTACTTATTACTTTTTCCTCAAGTCGTACGGTATATATCCAATCTTTTCCCAGGGTCGCACGGTCGTATGGTGTCTTCTGGCAATCTGTGGCACTTTATAACCGTGCTTTCCCAGGCCGTACAACATTTGTTTAACCTCTTTTGGGCCGTACAATATCTGCTCCTTGTCTACAAGTGATCTCCCTTTTCGTCGATGTTCTCTTCTCTACTTTGCCTCCATATGGTGATCTCCTTGCCTTAGTGTGTCTTCACATCTGTATCTAATGCCGTATGGTATCAACTTCTATGTTACCCTCCTTTTGTACGGTGATCTCATTCCTTGTCTATTTATATGAAGACCGTACAGTAAATACTACTTTGGTCATGTTTCTCCTATGTCATACAACCGTACGGTAGTCCTTTTCTTCCAAATAATATCTGTACGGTGTCCTATATTTGCTTGCTACCTATACGGTTCCTTCTTCAATAGCTAGCCATACATCGGTTATATAACCTTTGGTTTATTTTGTCACAGCTCATATAATTTTAATTTCCTCTTGTATTTACTTATTTGCTTTCTCATCTAAGGGTCATACTATGAGAATTTTAATGTGCTTTTACTTATACATTATTTACACTTATTTATTTTACATATATATTATTTATTCTCTTTTAATTGTTCGTCAGCAGAGGGACATTGTTTCTTTCATGATAGATTTTCAACTTCGACCCGTTCATTGCATTAGGCACTTCCTTCCCGTTGAGCGTTCATAATTTGATTGCTCCATTATCGCCAACTTCGTGGATCTTGTATGGTCCTACCCATTTAACTTTAAATCTGCCTGTTCTGATCTCGTTACGCTCATTTTACTTCAAAACTAACCGGCCTGGTTGAAATTTATTCAACTTCAAGTGCTTATCATGCCATGCCTTCCGTCTATACTGTGTAACTTTTGTGGCCTAGTATGCCTGCATTGTTCGCTCATCTAATTTATTTAAATTATACAATCTCTCCCTCAAGCTTTCCATATCTCCTAACTTGTTTTCAATCGTGATTCTTAAACACGGTACCATGAATTCCATCGATAGCACGACCTCCTGCCCATACATCAACTGAAACAGAGTGTGTCCCATAGCTATGTTGTATGAAGTGCAGTACGCCCACAACATTGATGGTAACTTTTCTTCCCAATCCTCTCCTTGACTACGCAAGATTTATATATCACCCCAACTAGGATCTTATTCGTAACTTTTGATTGTTCGTTGGCTCTCAAATAATATGTGCTCAATAGGGAAGGGTATATTTTGAACTTTGTTGTCAGCAGTTAGATGACGTGATTCACGAAGTGTCCCCCCCGGTCACTTGTCAACTGCAGCAAGATCTCGTACCTTGTGATTATTTGTTCATAGATAAATTTCGTTGTACTTACCGCAGAGTTGTCAGGTAGCACTCATGCCTCTACCCAATTAGTAAGGTACTCCGTCGCTACCACGATGTACCTGCATCTCCTAGTTTTACTTACCTTGAGGGGTCTGACAAAGTCCAACCCCCATCTTTCGAATAACTCTTGTGCATGTGAAGGATTCAAAGGCGTAAAGTCTCTCTTAAGTGGTTTTCCAGCTCTGTCATGTATCGTAGGCAACGACCCACTCCCTGGCATTGTTGTGCATGGTTGGCCACTATAGCCCTACCAAAAGTATCTTCTGCGCAATTGTATCTGGTCCCATGTATCCTCCTGCTGGTCCTTCATGCGCTTCCTTCAACACCTTCGGTATTTCCTCCTTTAGAACACACATTCGCAAAATCTGGTCAAGTCCCATTTTATTAGTAACCCATTGATCAACTGAAATGTTTGGCTCCTTAGCACCAATTTCCTCCTCTCGTTCGACAACATTTCACTAGGAAATTGTCTCGTTGATAGATACTCTCTGATATGCATGTACCAAGATGGTAGTACTATAATGTGAAATAGTTGCACATCAAGAAAATCATTGTTGACTCCCTCCGATGGCTCTCCTGATTTTATCCTCACCAAGTGATCCGCACTTACATGACTCTTTCTTGGCTGTACCACAATCTTGAACATAAATTCCTACAACAGTAACAACTACCTGCTTATCCTTCCCTGGATTATCGGCTTGTTCACAAGGCATAACAATGCTTGATGATCCACATAAAATATGAACAGTGTTGCTAGTAAGTAATGCCTGAATTTCTGTACTGCGTACACCATTCTAAGTGCTTCTCATTTTGTCGTACTATAATTTTTCTCTACTTTAGATAGCAGTCTACTTGCAAAATATACCAGATGATCCAACCCATGATCACTTGTCTGTGCCAGTGTTGCTCCAATCGCGTAGTTTGATGCATCAACATGAACATGAAACTCCTTATCCCAATTCGGATAAGCCAAGATCAGTGTTGTTGCCAACCTTGTTTTCAATCCATTGAAAGCTTCATTTTGCTCCGCTTTCCATTTATAAGGCTCACCCTTGCAGGTAAGTTTGTCTAGGGGGTACGATATTTTTGCGACGTTTTTGATGAACCTTCGGTAGTATCCAATATGTCCAAGGAATGATTTTACTTCTCATACATCCGTTAACAGTGGCATATCCAAAATTACACGAATTTTGTCAAGATCTGTCTTCAATCCTGCTTTGCAGAGTCCAGACTATGTCCCAATAGCTTCCCCTGTGGCAGCATGAACCTGCACTTCTTCAGATTCAGTGCCAACCTTGCTCATCTGCATCTCTCCATGCATTCTCCAAGTGCTTTTGTATGTCTATTCCTCCCCACTAAAAATTGACCAATCATCCAAGAATGCTTTAAAGCTTTCGTCAGACATTTTATCAAATGTGTAAGATAATTCTCTGGAACGTTGTCGGAGCATTACATAGTTCGAATGGCATCTTGTTATAAGCCTATACTCCAGCTTCCACTATGAATGTTGTTTTCAGCCTATCCTCTTCGGCGATGGATATCTGGTTGTATCCAAAGAGCCCATTCATGAATGAATAAATTTCATGCTTTGCAACTTCTTCTAGAATGCTATCAGTGAATGGTATTGAGAATGGATCTTTAATCGTTACTACATTTAGGTAGTGAAAATCTACACATATTCTTATCTATGTGGTGTCCTTTAGAGATATCACAATTGGTGACACCCGCTCACTCGTCTGCACCCTAAAAATAATTCCCGCTTCCAGCATCCAATCGATCTCATCAATGACCTCTGCGGTATAATTTTTGTTCATCTAGTACGGCTACTTCCGTACGGGCACTGCCTATCAACAGTATCCGGTGGACACATAAATTTGATGGTACTCCTTTCAAATCCTTATACATCCATGCAAACACATCTTTGTACTCCATAAATATTTTGAACACTGTTGCCTTCAAGACTAGTTTCCAGTCATCTCCTACAAAGATATTTTTCGGATTGGCTTCATCTCCTAAGTTCATTGTTTTTACAATAGGCTCTTCATAGTTTATAGGTTTGTCATCGCTAAACGTATGCGCTGATGTTTCATCTACATGTGTTTCTCCCTCCTTAACTTCACTATACTCCTTCGGAAACTCGTTCCCTTCTTTTCTTTCTTCGACTCTTAACATGTTACAGCTCGAAAAAAGCTTGTAGTCCTCCATCTGCCAATGGAGTAATCCATTCAGCGAGTCCAAGTCATCATCATTCGACCTTCCTTCCAATCTCAATACTCCTTCATCAGATTCCATTCTTTTCTTCCCTTTGTTGCCACCTTCGCCTTCACCTTCAAAATTTGACGACACTGCCTCCTCACCTACCATCTGTATGTGCAAGTCGATTATAAATCTCCAGGCTCTGCCTTCCATGGACAAGGTATTCCGCTTCTAATCATGTTTCACCTTCGCCTGTACCAGCCAGCCTTGTCCAAGGATGGCGTCGTACCCTTTTCTTTTTAACGGTGTGACCACAAAATCTAACAAGAATGGTTGTGTGCTGATAGTTACAGGTTGTGCCATTAGGTTCCCTCAGTGAGTAATTGAAATGTAGGTGGGCACAACGTAGGTTGTCCCAACATTTTCCACATATCCTCTGGTAATATGTTTACTCCTGACCCTTTGTCGACAATTGTGTCTGTGAGTACAGTTTCGAGGATACCCATCTCTACTATTGTTGAATGTCTTCTCATAGTAAGTAATAGTAGCATTGGGTCTATTGTAGTCACTCTACTGCAATCCTTTCCTATTTCTTTCGTTGCTTTCGAGAGTGGTGTCATGTTCAATATTGTCTTTTGCAATTGAGGCATTGTAAGGTCATTTAATTTCATAGGAACTTCCATTTGTATTACCTGCCTTATAATATTTTGTTTTGCCGAATTCCTCCTCGAGGTGCCAACAATGTCTTTCGATTGTACTTTTTCGACTTCCATTTGTTTTTCCAACTCCGTCCGTGCTTGTTGCAACTTCTTTTTTTCCTCTGCATCTAGGTACATTTCCTTCTTTGCTTGTTCGCAAGTGGTGGCTAGTATCTTCTCATCACATACTTCGATGCTTAATGAGTTCACCCCTTGCTTAGGGAATTTTGAATCTTCATGGTCTCCTAGACCACACCATCTACACAATAGCTATGGCGTTTCCTTTGTGGTAGTCTTTGGCGAAGTGCCCCCCAGAGGTTGCATACCTCACATTGTATCATCAACCGTCCACTCGAGTCATACTATATCCAACTTTGGCCCCCATTATCGTTATTATTATTATTGTTACCACCTCATCCGTGTCAGTTATTATTACAGTATCCTCTTGAGGTTGCATTGTTGTTCATGTTCATTCAAGTGGACACTTCCTACATCAGTAACACTTGCTAGTTTCTCTTTGACTTCATATTGAATGTGCATTCCTTGGTGGAATGTCCCACAATCTGGCAGATATCGCAAAATTATTTTTCCAAGCAAGAGCCCTTTGTGTGGCCCTCCTCTTTACAGTCCGTACACCACAATTCCCCTTTCATTGAGTCAAGATTCTTTTTCAGGTTTTTAAATTCCTTCATCATCCATAACATATCCTTCTACAATGCTCGAACTTTCTTACTTGGTTCTTCATCACTACTGCTACTTTCGGAAGATGAATCATCTAAGTCCGAGGATTTGTGTTTCTTCTTTTTGCTCATTTTCTACTCACTCTCTAGATCCATCGCCTGATTATACACATCAGTGTACAATGCTGGAGGTACAATTTTCATCTTTTTCTTTAGTATCGGTTGTAGCCCTTCAACAAACCATCTTTTCTGTAATTTGTCTACTGGTTAGCTCTCCATCTTCCCGACTAACTCTTTCAGCCTTCATGCATACACATGAATCATTTCATTCTTTCCCTACTTTGTACTGTATATTTCTGCCACAATTTCATTCTCTGCCCTTAGTAGTCGGAACTCTACTATGAATTCCTTCCTGGCTTCTGTCCATGTAGTTAATTTCTGTGGATCGGCATCTGAAAACCAATCAATCAATATACCTCGTAGGGTCGCCAAAAACTGTTGGACTCAGTCATCCTGGTCTGTTATACCATTCTTCATCCATATTGTTTCACATGTTTTGTAATGTTTGATCGGATCTACCATCCCATCACCATTAAACTTTGGCAATTTTCCTTTGGTCCTACCATTGCTACTTTCTTTTGATCCTGTCGTACTTGTTGTGTACCTGCATTGTTCTAAGCACCCACGTTGTTATGCACAACCGTACTGCTTCGGACAACCGCCCTACTTTGGACAACCACATTACCCAGTGAGAAAAAATCTTCCTCAAGTGAAGTTGTTTGATTCTCTGCCTATATCCGTTCATCGGGTGTATCAAGAATGAAGAGTTCGTTCCACGCTCGTGCTCCGTCGGCACTTCGAGCCATGCGAGTTACTTCCCTTCTGTTTGGATTCTCTACCTTTGGTGTATACAAATTAAGGAACTCTCCCTTGTTTCTTCCACCAAATTTAATCACTGTCGAGTTTCTTCTAGCAATTCCTTTGCACTCCTCGGTCTACTAGGTGAATGCACTCCCTCCATCTGTGCTCCTTCACCCCCTCGGTGTTCGTCGGTAAGCTGTTGAAGCTTCTGTCTATGCTCTACCTGTTGTGCTAAAATTAATACTTCCTGTGCTATGCGTATCTATCCTTATCTTTTATCTTATTCCTATCTTTATTAATCAAATTCGACATTAATCTTCATAACACTTCCTTTGTTTCAGGTTCGACTAGCAACGGCTTCAAATGCTTACCATACAGGGTAAATGGATACTTATCGCATGTAGTACAATAAGATATAACACATAACAGATACTTTATTCATATACATAATATGCACTCAAATGCTTACAATATGATTATGATGATGTCCCAAAGCCCCTTCTGGATGGTGTACATATACTTTCCCAAAGAGGTGACTCAACCATCATGCGCCCTTTCGGATACAATTCTACCCATCGGCTACAATATAAAATTTACCAACAACATGCATATTTTGTTTCTAAGGGCCCAATCAACAACTCACAAACCAACAAATGCCAATGCATTATTAGAAATGAAGGAATTAGGTACACCAAACTTAGTCACAATATCTTCATAAAAGTTTAGGACAGTGGTTTCATTAGCATCCTTCAAAGCAAATGCCTCTATCCACCTTGCCAAATAATTGATTGTTGTCAAAATCCACTTGTCTAGCACAAGAGGGTGGATTTATGGCACCTATAAAGCCAATTCCCATCTCATAAAGGGTTGTTCCACTTGCACTAGTTGTAGGGATATTGTCGGTAGCTTCTTTTTTCCTGCAAACATAGCGCATTTGACACACTTGCTAATCCATGCATGAAAATCTCTAAATAGCGTAGGCCAGTAATAACCAGCCCATATAATTTTGCATGAAGTAGTCCTAGCTGAAAAATGACCCCCAATTGGACCATCATGAAACTCAAAAATGACCTTTTCTACCTGATCTGTATCAATACACTTCAAAAGTACTCCATTGTGATCTTTCCTAAAAAGCACACCATTTATTAGCACATAAGGAACAGATTGCAGCCTATAGTATCTTCTTTTTGTCTTATCTAGACTTGGTGGGCATACACTAGTTCTAAGGAAATGAGCCATATCCTTTAACTAGCTTGCTGTCTTATTACCGTTTTCTACAATTTGTAGCACCGGAACTGTCTCTTTCTTCTCTTCAATAGCTAAAGCTTCTTCACCACTTAATTGTTCACAAAGACCTTTACCCCTTTCTAGTTTAGTCACTTAAATTTTCACATCATACTCCATTATCTTTATTATCTAGCCAACTTACTTTTCATTTAAGTCTTTACTCAACAAAAAATCCTTAACACTTGGATGAGCTACTCGCAAATACACCTTATTATGGGACAGCAAGTGTCTGAATTTTTTAAGGCTATTTTTAAGGCTTTTATTAACAGCAAGTACATGTCTTTCGACAAAACTATACCTTTGTTCATAGTGTTCAAGGCCTTTATTGGAAGAAGTGATTGGCTACTCCAATCCTTCCAAGTTTTGTTGTACCAGCATAGCAAAAATGACTTCAAGTCCTCCATATGCATAAAGAATAAAGTTTTAGGATTTACCAATACAGGGGCTGCTGTGAGGGCCTCATTAATAGCCTGAAGACTGTCCTTTGCCTCTTTTGTGCAAGTAAAGACAATGTTTTTCTTAAGCATGGCTGTCAAAAGCTAAAGAAAAGCTGCAATATCAGCCAGAAATCTCCCAACAAAGTTGATACAGCCAATGAAACTCTGAAGTCTATTTTTATGCTGAGGTAAGGGCAGCTCCAAAATTGCTGCAATCCGTTTAGAATCCACTGTAATTCCTTCTATTGACACCACATAACCAAGTTGCTTACCCTAATGAATAGGAAAAATGAATTTCTTGGGGTTCAGCGAAATACCAAACTCCTAGCAGCATTCAAAAATCTGCTTCAAATGGTCAATATGATCAACTTCCTTCTTGGAGTAAATAGTGATATCATTAAGATATACCAAAACAAACTTGTACATTAAATTGCCAAAGGGCATTTCCCTTGCCTTCTAAAAAGTTGCTCTGGCATTTGACAGTCCAAATGGCATTCTTTTGTACGCCATTTTACCCCACTTCATAGTGAAAGTCGTCTTGAATTGATCCTCTCCCTTCACCAAAATTTGGTTATATCCAGAATATCCATCCAGCAAGGAAAACCGCTCAGCTTGATACGTATTGCAATATCTGTTCAATTGATGGGAGTGGATGCTTGTCTTTCAGTGAAACTCTATTCAAGTCTGTAAAATCTACACATAGCCTAAGTTCTCCACTTCATGGTGAAAGTCATCTTGAATTGATCCTCTCCCTTCACCAAAATTTGGTTATATCCAAAATATCCATCCAACAAGGAAAACTGCTCAGCCTGATATGTATTGCAATATCTGTTCAATTGATGGGAGTGGATGCTTGTCTTTCAGTGAAAATCTATTCAAGTCTGTAAAATCTACACATAGCCTAAGTTCTCCATTGTTCTTTCTCATGGGGACCAAGTTTGCAACCAAGCTAGTATGTTTGATAGGAAAAATTATCCCACCCTCTATGAGTCTAAAAACCTTCTTTTGCATTAATGACTCAAATATGGGATTAACTGGCCTTTGTTTCTTCCTATCAAGCTTGGTTTTTGGTTCCAGCTCTATGGTATGTTGTGGAAACTTTGGGTTAACATCTTTCACATCACTATATTCCCATGCAAAAATGTCACTAAACTCTTGAAATAAATGGAGGAATGATTGCTTCTCATCGACAAAATTTACTTTACCAATTTTAAGGTTCTTTCCAGGTGCAATCTCCAAATCTTCATACTGATTCTGTTGTATCAACTGGTTAGCTTTACTATTTTTCATTTGGTCATCTGAATTGAAAATACTCTCTAATGACTAACCCCTTAGGCAACTTGCTATTTTTTAGCTACAGGAATTGATCTCCATACTACTCTTTATATCTCTACTGATTAGAACCAGCAAAGACATTTTCAAATAAATGTTATTTGGGATGTCGTGTTGGGATCCCACAGCTATCAACCTATCAGTATGCTGATTTTTACGTCTCTAGATAGCAAGTATATTGAAAACATCAAACTCCTCAAGGAGATTCCAAACTTTGTGCTTATAAGACTTGAGAACATCAGTGTTTATAGCATTCAAGCCTCTAACTTGATTTACCACCAATTCACAGTCACCATACACTTTTAAACACTTGATACCATGCTTTCTTGCCCATTCGAATCCTTGAATAAGGCCTTCATACTCTAGGTGCATTGTTTGTACATGAGAGATTGAACCTGAAAGTAGCATAATACTTTTCTCCTTTAGGTGAAACTAGCAATGCACCTCCACCAACCCCTTGTTTACTCCTTGAACAATCAAATACCATATAGCTTCCCATACTAGTCTCTAATACTACACCACTTTCAACATCATGAGTACAACTTTCAGCCCATTCATCTAAAAGTATATCAAGAATTACAACAGTAGACGTATGTTAAACAGGGGCAGCATGTTCATTTTGTTCAAAAATGACAAAGTTTGAATTCATTACACTAGGTACATATGGTTCTATTGTCTTTTGCAAGTGACTCAGACTTTAAATTTACTTTCATTCCATACCTTGTGTGGAAAATCATATGAGACCAATCAAATGAAAAATAACCTCCTATCTTGGCTGTAAATTCTCATGACAAGTAAAGGCTAAAATAGGGAGGGAAATCTATCACATATATGTCTTGTGGAATATAAAAAGTAATACAAGCATGTAAGGTCAAACTAGCATCTAACTGGATTACCCCCTTTTCTATAGGCTAATACTTCAATCCTAATTGATCTGTTGCCCACTTAGGCATTATAGAACAAGTGACCCACTATTCACCATACAATTATGCACTAACTTCTTACCAATAATCAATGAAACATAGTACGGAGGAGGTCTCACATTCTTACCTTGAACTATAGTATTCGGTTTTCTGTCCACTTCCTTTTCTTGCTCAGTATTTGTCATCACCACCTTTCCACAATCACTAGCAACTTGCTCTTGCATATTTCCACCACTTAATGCCTTCTTCAACACTTCAGCTTGTCCAAGAATGGATAGGGAATCCACATAGTCATTGACACGTTCATTCGTTTCATGTTGTCCACAATGTTGGAAGGCATAGCACAATGCACCTTCTAGTGTATCTTAGTAGTAGACGGCTCTATATCTTTTTGAGGCTGATTGCTGGTTGGCTGAATTGAAGGCTTCTCCTAGATACATGGAATAGATGTGGGTGATGATCCTGCAGTTGTAGCTCCTTTGTCTTTGCTGGCTGTTTGCTTTACTTCGAGAGCTTTTTTCTTTGCTTGAGCATATGTTATAATTGTTGGGTCACCATTCACGCCGCAGAATTCCTCACCTTGCCAATTTAGGAATGTTGTCTCATTTGGATGTATATCTGGCTATTGTTTAGGTATAGGAGTAGATGAATCAGGTTGTGTACTTATTGCATTTTGGACCATGAGCGTTTGGTTGATCATTCCATTCAAACAAATTGTTTGATTATGTGCTTGATTGCATGGATAACACCATTCATAATGTGTTGCAAGATTATTTTGAGATGGAACAATATCTTTCACTAGATTTGCTACATTCAAAGGCCCTGGATTATGTTGTCCTGCATTTTGTCAACACAAAATGTAGGTAATAGTACGAAACTTTTCAACTTAGTTTCGCATTTCTCTGAGTTTAGTTCATTATTTAACATAGATATGAAAATATGTATTGCAATATAAGATAGAAAGATGTAAAGGAGTAAATACTTGAATATTGCATTGAATTGGAATATCAAACATCAAACTTAAATAGTCGAATCTGCAAATAGTCAATATTGGGATGTCCCCCATCCTTGGTAGAAGTGGCGGAATCTAGTGGTGCCACTGGGAACGGAAGGACAGAGTTCCCAAGTCCTTCGTGTATTGAAGTCTCCAAGACGTGGGATTAAAAAGGGGGAGACTCGTCCCCGTGTTACAATGTTATTTAATTGGTTAGTGTTGATCAAACAATCGATTCCAATTGATATGACAAATACTTTTACTAAAGGCTTTCATCAAGTCTCTTTAGTTTTTCTATTTGTTGTTGCGCTTGATTTTTGAAGACTTCAACATCCCTTTTCTTGTTTTTGAGTGTCTTTGTTGGCTTTTGGTCCTCTGATTTTGCTTAAGTCATTGCTTTCGATTTTCCCTTCGATTCGGCCTATCTTAGTGCTTAATCAAACTTGGCAATCAAAAGATATGACCATTTCAGTGCCCAAAAAGTGGACTTTCGAGGTGCAACTGCATGAATTAAAATATCATGTTATATTTTGAAATTGACATTCACTTTTTGAAAAATATAACATAAAATTCACTTTATATTATGTTTTTGAGCTAGTTTATCATTTTTATTTTTCACTTAAAGTGATTATAGAGCACTTTATGTTATATTTTTTTAGTTGAGTTGCTTTTCAATTTTTCACTTAAGTAACTATATTAACTATATAGTTTGATTTAATTTTTTTTTAAATTCAAACATCTTAGTAAATATTACTTTTTGAATGATATTTGCACAACATTATATATTTATCTATATAGTGAATATTATTTATGGCCCATTTAGGTAATATTTCATTAAAAATAAAATTGACACGTGCTTAATTCATCACCGAAGTTGTGCATAGCATGTCTATAAGAACATTTACATTGAAATATCTAATTGCCTCTAGAAACCACGATTTTGAACAAGAAGGCAATTTGAAAAGACATAAAACATGTAAATACATGTGTTTTAAAATATGCAATAATGCTCCAAGAGTGAGACATGCATATTTAAGTGTTTTCAAAACATGCATTTACCCCCAAAAGCTGTGATTTTGCACTAAAGGTCATTTTAGAACATATTATGAAATATGTAATGCACCTAAAAAAGTGCAATTTTACACTTGGTCTTCTATTTCATGTTAGTTTTAAATATGTAATGCATCTCAAAAGGTCTGATTTTGCACTTGGACTCTGTTACATGTTTTTAAAACATGCATATGCACTCCAAAAGAGCAATTTGAATAAGGAGACTCTATTACATGTTTTCAAAATACGCAAACTCTTCCCAAAGGTTCAATTTGCTTTTAATACAAGCATATGCCCTCATAGAACCTGAAATTGAAGATTCAAGGGCAAAAAACTTGCTGTTTTCCTCCTCCAAGAACACATTTTTCATCAAAAATGATTAGATCTGACCCTACAATGGCTTGAAATCCATCACAAAGGGGGTGTTTTTGAGTTTTAATGCATATATATGCATTTGAGGGTCATGATTTTGCATATCCAAGACAAAAATGACTCAGATTTTTTGCATTTTTTAGCCACATTTTGGTGAAAAATGCCCAGATTTGGGGCAATTTTGATCACGTTTTGGATCAAACGGAAGTTTTTTTGAGGTTTGTTGCCCCACTTTTTGTTTTCTAACCGATTGGCAAAAGTGAGTTTTGTGTGGTAGGCGAGGTGAGTCTAGTCCTCAATTGTGTTTGAGTCTAGGTCTAAGTCCCTAAGGCTAGGTGATCTCTATCGGATTTTCCCATCTCAACTTCTTTTTCAATTAGAGCCGAATGGGTGTTTGTTTAACCTTGTGATTGGTCGAGTAAGTTAGTACCTAGTCTGATAGAGATCAAATTTGCTCATTTGATGATCAATTCTGTTCCATATTCACTCACGGTGTACCACTCCTTGATAAGAAGGCGTTGGCAGAAATTTGAAAATCATCTTCTCCTCGCCAAGGTTTCTAACCCATGAAGCTGATTTCCCATAATAACCACTTGAAGACGTATGTGGATTTAAAAAAATGCAAAGGGTGAAGGATCCTACAATAAATTAATGTTTGAATCTAAATTAAGATTTCCAAGCATTGTTCATATTCATTGTTACTCAAATATTTAAGCCTTGGCGGAAAACTTGAAATTGTCTTCTCCTTGGTAGGGTTTTCAACCCATGAAGACAGTTTTTTGCAAAATGGCTTAAGGTGAAAAACAAGATGTTTAATGATTCTCAAACAGGTCCTCACACCTTAACCAAGCATTCCCAACTTCTAAAAATGCAATTGCCGAATATTCGACCTAGAAAGAAGCATTGGCGAAAAAATGGAAACTATCTTCTCCTCAGTGGGTTTCCAACCCATGAAAATAGTTTTCCGATTTTTCAAGAAAATCAAGTTAATGATTAAGTTTGACCCCCATACAAGATTCAGAGTGTGTCGGAATGATATTGGAATGGATCGAATCATTAATGAAGAAGAAATATAGCAAGAATCTCATTTAGCGGATTCTCGTCAACGGGGTACCCTAATGGTAACTTTCCGCAACATAAACAAAAACAAAAAAGTAAGTAGTGGGCATATAGAAAGTTACCATTGAGTTCAATGGAAAGTGAAAAGACTCCTAGATGTCCGTTGAACTCTTGCATTTACTATCCAGTGGATATTTCCTTAAATTTTCATTTGTGTGGCGCGAGTTTTGAAGATAAACGGATGAACTGAAGCTCTCATATAAAGATGCACCAATAGTTGAATAAGTTACCACTTTTCTTTCGATTTTTTATTCTATCAATACACATAGCTTTTGAAAAACTTGTAAGTGTTGCATTCATTGTCTCATCCACTTTCTCAATTCAAAATCATGTTCACAAACTCATGGCAACCAAGTTCACAAGTTTTGATGGGTTAACTAGGATCAAGTCCCAATTGTAGAACTTCACAAATACTTCTCTTCACTTCTTTAACATGGCAGACTTCTAGAAAAGGGTGAAATTTGAATGAATTCATACCATTACCGAGAAGCTTCGAGGATGCAGTTTAGTTGAGGCCACTGGTTTTCCAGTTGTAGTCCAAGCCCTTGAGTTGATTTATGAATGCATTCATCACTACAACCCAAAAACCGGGCAAATTGTGCTACCTAATAATATGGTGCTAATCTCAATTAATAGACAAACAGTGGTGAATTGCCTTCATGTGCTGAAGCGAGAAGCGTTCTTCGATTTAGGTTTTGGTGGAACCATCTCAGAATTCTTAGCAAAGAAGATGATTTGGAGGAAAGAAATCATGAGGACATGGTTCCAAAAACCACTGAGTAATAAGAGTAAAGTTCCCAAAACCTTGTTTGGGACCAACCTTAAGCCAGAAATCATTGATATTTTGGTTCTCCTGCATAGGTTGAAAGGTGAGGTAGAAGTTTTAAATTTCATTCAGCAGTATTTTTTTAATTCAAGTAATTTACTCAGATACCCAATACATTGATTGGGCACAAGAGGTAGGCGGAATTTTGTCCAATGCTCTCTAGGCAGCCAAGTTCTATAATACACTCTACATGTTTTCCTTCTTGATTTACATGTTGGCCTCATTGCAATTATGGCCCAACCTCCCAAGATTAGAGAATTTCTTGATTTACATATTGGCCTCATTGCAATTATGGCCCAGCCTCCCAAGATTAGAGAATTTCTCTGATGATGTTAAATCTTATGAGTTTTATCCATGTCTATAGTTACAGAATAGTTACACGGATTATGTTAAGGTGAATGATGCATTTACATGAGGATTTGCCGGTATCTACAGGAATAACCGGAAAGGAGATTCAACCTAGAAGCCATGGCCACCATTAGTCAATTTGGATGTTACTTCATTCAGTTCTCATCATTTTCTTATTTCTATCTTGAAGCGTTTGACGAAAAGCCCTTAAAGCGACCAAGGTATCCAAGCAACATGATCGTGTTAATCGAGATCATACCGCAAGCCCTACAAGTGAATATATTGAGTGGGAGCCTGAAGAAGAAAGGATACAAATTCCCCATGAAAGTTGGAGCCTTCAGCTACTACACTCGTCAAATGCCAAAAACATGATGGTGTTCGAGAAGAAATATAAGTTGGACATGTATCAAGTCCTGAGGCCCATGTTTGACCCGAACGGGTATGACAGAGATGTTTTGTAGATAGGGAGTGTGATAAAGCACATCACTACCATTGAGGACTATTGGGCTGATTGCAAAGACGAGTTCAAGAGCCATGATCGTGCCTTTGCCAGACTAATAGTCGACCAAGTGAAGATGTATAAGATTAACATTGATGTAAGAGTTGAAGATGGTGGTCAAAATATGTATAGCAACACTTATCTGACCAAGCTAAAGAACACTCCCATAAGTTCAAAACCTTATGCAGATGCAGTGGAAGACATAGATTTGATGATGGCCAAAATTTACAAGAGAACTAGAAAATGGGTTGAGTGGACCACAACACGGCAAAGGAGCAAAGGCACACTCACCCAATCATCCTCGAATGTAGCGGCAACCTCATCTTCTCAAACTAGTGCCTTAGGCACAATCTTGCCCATCACTCAAGGGCCTAATCAACCAACTAGTGAAGGTGACCAACCTCCTGACAAGAATATCACTCTTGAGAAAACTTGTTAGGATGGTTCAGTACCGGTCATCGGAACTGAAACAAAGGCCGAGAAGAAGGCGGAAGAATTGAAGGGTAGTACAATCACGATGGCTCTCTCACCCTACAGCAGTTCGATTCCATCTATAAATGTTGTATTACTCCTACCACGTAGCCCCCAAATACAAGTGGTGGACCTTGGAGATGCTAGAAGTAGTGAGAGTGAATCTATTGAGTCTGACAAAGCTACAAAGAGGACTACAGAAATAGAGAAGGGTCCCAAAACTTCAAAATGTATTTCCCGAGCTCCAAAGAATCGGTTTTCTTTAGCTACGAAGACATTAACTCCAATCAAGAGGAAAATGTTCAGTGTAGTACGCTTGAGACTACATCTAAGGTGATCGGCACAGAATCATGGTTGGAAGATACTTTAGATAGAAAGAGGAAGAGGAAAGAAGACGGAGCCCCCAACAAAGAAACTTTATCTCTAGCTATTCATTCTGGAATGGCATTGAGTAAAGTTAAGAAGCAGAGGACCCTGTCAATTCTCGGAAAAGACCCTGATACGGGACACTTAACTATGGAAATTACTAAGCCCACCAATGAGGGGAGAATTGAAGAGTTGACTACAAATGATTTCACTTTGCAATCTCTAGACCTCAGAGAAGTTAGACACAACACTAAAGTGGGCTTGTGGAAATCGACAAATGAAGTGATAGGAGGACAACTCGAAAGTCTCAAACTAGCCAAACTCAAAATGAAGGCGGAGATTCACGAGCTTAATTGCTTCATCAAGGAACTAGTTAGCCCCCCTGGTAAGTATCTCGAGAGTGTCAACCACCAGTGACCCTCCTGCCACGGACATTCAGGATATCATCTCCTAGCTACAATAAGACAAGCACTTCAGGAAAATTGGTAGGGAGTCAAGCGGAAAACTCAAGCCTGAGGGACTTGCAATCATAGAGCAACTAGGTAATGCTATACTCAGGCTCGAAATGGAGAAAGATAACATCTCGGCTAACTGGGCTGCCCTGTCAACAGAAAAGACCAAGAGTGAGGGTTGCATTTCCTTATTAAAAATGGTCATCCAAATGAAGGCTAAGGAAGCAGTAGAGGCAAAGATTCTGACTAAGGGAGATGAGCCCTTATTTGAATGGCTACAAAGTATGCAATTCAAATTTGAAATGATTCTAGTTGTAGAAGAAGGATTAAAGGAAACAGAGGTCAAAGTCAAAGAGGAACAGGACAAAAACTACGAATTGCTAAAGGGCCTACACACTGACTCCTAAACCAGTGGACAAGGGAAGGGAATAATCAGAGTTGTTGTCATGTAGAAGAATTTCTCTAGTTATTCAGACAAGCTAACAAGGAAATCTTCTAATCATCAAAATATAGTGTCTGATCTCCAACGGCTTAGCTAGTGTGTACATGTGGCTACAAAGGAAATACAAGAAAGGCTGAATTCTATCAAAGACCTGGCCTGAGAGCACTCTAAGTGGCTCCTAAGATATACTAGTGTTCATGTTCACCGACATGAAGATCTTATCCCTATCATTGTCACCACCAAGGTCTATAGGGTGAAGTTAGAAAAGGGAAAGAAGGCGAAGTGACATATCTCCCGCCGTTTTGTATTTTGATGAGCATTTGTAACTAACAACTGGCTCCTTGCCATTTGTCAATTTTGAAGAGATGAACCGATTAAGTTCCTTTTTGTAATGGTCATCTAGGAATCCTATATGTATTTAATTGAAGGATTAATAAAAGGTCAGCTAAATTCTGGTGTGAAATACTTCATGTTGCAAAGCCAAGTTAAATGTGTTTTATATCAATTATTTACTGTTCCATTGTTTGTGATAGTTTAAGATATCTTTTTTTGTTGAATTGAGTTAAGGAATAAACAAAGCTTTGCTCCCCTGTTCAATGTAGCAAACTAAAGATAACAATAGTGTCATTGAAGGTTAAAAGAGATTTTGTCTTGCATAATTCTTTAAGTTAGTACCTTGCATGTTAGATCAGAAGCATTTTGTTAAATAGATAATTTATAGATGGAATTCATTATTGTATCGTCAAATTCTACAGGTTCTAAGATGTATGAGTTCACATATTTGATTAGCATTAACACCTAAATCTTTGCCTAAGTTCCTGTTTAGGCCTAACTTGGTTTACCCCTTCTATTCTCGATTCAAGAACAGACCCCCTTTCTAGAATTAGGAAGAAACAGATTCATTGTAAATCATAACCATAAGGGAGTTGTACCTATAAAATGCAGAGGAAAATCAGCCATTTAACTACAATTTCCCAACTGTTGTAATTAGTGATTGTTCAAAAATTTTGGGCATTCAAAGAGTTGATAAAAGTGAACAATCTGCTTACCAACAAGGTTTTGATCCATATATATTTTCTATTGAAGAACAGGTTTTTGTCTTTCGATGTCAAAAATGCTTCATTTCATGCCTTCTATGAATCACTTTTTTGCTAAAAAATGCCCAAAAAATTGGGATTTTTATCCATTTATTTGCATTTTGGAGCCACATTTTCGCATTTGGATCCATGTATTAGCATATGGAGAAGTTGTTTTTGCATTCACAAGTAAAAAATGATCAATTTATATGCATTTGTGAGCCACGTTTTTGCAAAAATGGCCCAGATTTATGCATGAAAAGGGCATGTTTTTGTTAAATACACTCAAATAATGACATTTCCAGGCCATACGTTTGGATCAATAGGGGTTGTTTTTTGACTTTTAATGCATGCCATTGCCTTTGGAGATCACATTTTTAGCATTCTCATGTCAAATTCAATCCTTCATTGCTCATCAATATTTGTTGAATACAAGTCTTGAAGAAGTCAAATTATTGTTTGCGAATCCGGATTTGGACGAGAATTGGTCTTCAAAGTTTAGGATTCTTGCTATTTTGGCTCTCTGATCTCCAAGTGGACATTTTCAAACTTGCTCAACAATTCATGCTTATCTTGCTATTTCTATGAATATTTTAATTTGAACTTGCACACTTGTTGATATAGATGCCATGAAAGTGCATTTTTTCTTTAAAAATGATGAAACTTCTCATTCATATTTCACATTTTTTTCTCAAATTCCAAATTTGAATTTGTATTTTGAAGAAACTTATCTCTTGGCATGTTTGAGTCTAAAACCAAAAGTACGTGTTTGTTCTGTGCTTGTTTTTGTTGGTTATTTGTTTGTTTTTTCCTTTTTCTTCTTGTTGAAGAAATTACAAGTTCTTTCCCAAAAACTTGAGCACGCTTCAACTCACTCCACCTTCCACCTCTTTGTGCAAGTGCATCATTTCATTCCATATCCGCCATTACATGCCAAGGCACATTGCATCCATTCATTACATATGCAATTACATTCCAAGAGCAATTACATGTATTTCCACTCTTCATGTCATAGCACATTGCATCTCATTCTCCACATGTGATTACATGTAATCTCACCCTCCATGCGCATTCACATGCAATCTCATTCTTTATTCCCATTTACATGCATTTCCATCTTCCAACAATTAATGCATGTTCGTTTTACATGTAATTCACTTTACGCGTAATGACATCCAAAGAACCAATTTTTTACTAAAGGTCACACTTTTAATATAAAAAGTAATGATTTGCATGCATTCACATGTGCCTAGCCTTCATTCCTCAAGACATCTTTATAAGAACTCATCCTTTTCTCATACGCATTTACATGCCATCCATCTTCCTAAGTCCCTTTTTTAGCCCTTCGCATGAACTTTCCATATCACATCTGATTCATTGCATATGTTCCATGAGTATCTAATTAATACTCCAAATATACTGTTCCTCAGAGATCAATTTTGCCAATATTCTCATGGAATCAGAATCCATATCTTCCAACCATTGAAACTTTCTTGTTGCAGCAAGTCAAGATATGCCAAAATTTTCTATAAAGAATGAAGACATCCAATAAAGAAGGCGTGCTTCAAGTCAAAGAAGCGGTAATTCATTTGGTCTCCATTTTCCCAATGGTTGTTTGAGAACCTGAGTTCATGTGGTAATGCGCCAAGCACTTTGTTTCATTTTTTTTTTTTTTTAAGTTAATGGTGCTGATGGAAAGTTGTTTTGAGTTTACACCTGGACATCATTGAGAAGGTCTTCAAAGTGTTGGAAAATTCAAAATGTGCAAGTTTGACAAGATAATTCACATCTTGGAATGAGGAAAAGCTTGATCACATCGAGTTTTCAAATCACAACTAGAAACTCATCATGGTGAATGCAGTGGCGTAGAATACAAGAATTCTCGATCTTGTGATCATCATCAAGTACAAGGCCTTTGCCAACATTCCACTGGATTGATTCATTTAGAATCAATAGCCTCAACTCTTCGTTCTTCTTCTTCTTCTTCTTCTTTTGTGTTTGTAATTGGAGAGGATATATTGTAGGAAATTGTGTAATAACATGTAACACTATTTACATGTGTAATGACATGTATTACAATAATTTCTCTTGTTGGTTGAGTTGCTCGGACTTTTTCCTCCTTTTTCTCAATTACTTTGCCTCTATAAAGGAGTGCCCCCTCATTGTAAGACTCATCTTTTGTTGTATGCAAGAAAGCTTTGCCAAACTTGTGCAAGCATAACTTTGATTGTGTAGTACGAATTTGGGAGAACAATTGGATTCGAAGCTTTCACTAGAAGGAATTGTGATAGAGCATATTAGAAGCATTGACTGCAATTTGTGCCTATTGTCTTTGATTTGTGTTCTTATTGTGTGTTCAATAATAGAGCATAGTGATTTAAGAAGCAATCGGAGCCAAAGCTTTGACTGGGAGTGGTTGTGGCCATACATAGACTACAAGCTTTGACTGTAGCTTGTATTACCATATCAAATTCACGAAAAATAGTTAGAATTCCCTACTTCTAGAATTCTTTGTGCCGCAATGGTAGAGGTTATTCTTATAGAATAGGTTAAAATAGGACTTAGAGACAAACTGGTACACTTTCTGTTAGCCTTTGAGTTAGTGTTAGTTTATTGGTATCACCATTTACAAACTTTAGAAAGAAGTGTAGTTCGAGGTTTCATCTTGCTCATTCCTCGCTCTGCGGGTAAGTGGATTATTTCCTTAAAGCTAAGAGGAAAAAATATTGGTAATACCTTTTCAAATCTCTCAACTTCTTACTTACCTTGAGTTGATCTAAGGAACGGTGAGAATGGGGGAGCCTTCCCTTTAAGATAGGAGAGACTTTGTCTCACGCATTGTGGCTGGTCTACCTATTTTGTGATTGGATTTTACCCAAAACTATCAATTGCAAAAAATCCACCCAATAGATTATATAGACAAAATGACCTTTGATTAACATTTTGCCACTGTCCATAATTTCCTTGGTGTGGCTGCCTATTCCACTAGTATTGTTGATTAAACCCTTGGTTTTTATATGGCAGATTTGCTCCTTGTTGCTGCTGGGTATACTGCTGAAACAGCAGCCTCGGACCTTGGTATTGCGCTTTATTCATGCTAGTTAACTCATTTCCCAAGGTCTACAAAATGATTTTTATTTTCTGTTAACTACTTTTTTATCTCTTGCAGCTGATTTGAGGGTCCAGCAATGGCATTTGCTTGATTTCCAACAGAATATATAGCTGGAACATCAAGTATTGCAGCAAGAAAGGGTATATGCAATGGCATTTATGTAATGGCATATTTGGATTGTCTAATGTATTAGGACATCATCATGGAAAGTTCAAAACTCAAGAGAAAGTATTCAATCATCTTGGTCCCTATGAGATTGAAAAAGAGATATCAAGTGTTTCTCAAGAAAGTACGCAATATATGATTGAAGATGGAGTGTTAAACGATGAACCTCATATGGTTGTCATTACAACTTGGTATGTCTCCAGAGGCCTCAGATGATGAATTCCTCTTTGGAGAAGACCTTCCTCTTCATTCACCACTGATCATCAAAGATGAAGACTCTATTGATGAAGTCAATTCGTTGGAATCTATTGCACAATCTTCTACCACTACCACTGATGAAGAAACAACCTCAAATGAAATCTTGTAGACTTCCCTTAACTTCAGAAATGGAAGTCTTTACTTTCAAGGATGTTGAAGAATTTTGAAGAAGTGACATGATCATCACAAGAGTAGATGATCATCTTCAAGAGAAAGACGATGAGTTGTCAAGCAAACCTTTTCAAGGTTACAAGCAAGTAGAATATGAAGCCTTCCAATTTTCTAAAGATTATCATAAAGAAGAGACAATGAAGCAAGAGAAGAAAAATATTAATTAGAATTTGATGATTGGTTTGATAGAAATGGAAATCAAAGATCAACTTCAAAGAGAAGATGAAACATCAAACTCGCACTCTTTCTCATGCATGCAACCTGAATTTGAAGCATTTGAGTTCATCAATGCAGATTACAATGAGGAAACATTGAGAAAAGATATATCTAACTATCCAACTTTTGAAGCCTTCTATTTTGAAAACATATGTTTAAAAGATCCCAAAGTTGCATCTCAATGTTCAATGTCTTGTAACGCTGATTTCATATAGGAGACAAATGAAGTGGACTTAGAGGAATATGTTGTCATAGGTGGTTCAAATGAAGTCAAAGTTCACAAATTGGATCCAATATTTGAACTAGCACAACTTTCTTGTTATCAGAAATGATATGAGGATAATCCAACACATTAGTTGATATTTCTCATTTCAAACTATCAAGGAGATCTTCAAAGAGAGGATTCTGGAATAACTAGAGAATTGCCAAACATTTTGAGCAACCATACGCAAGAGGATACCAATGTGATCCATGAAGGCTTACAAATCTATGATGAGATATGGTTGTTTGGTCCAATACTGAAGACTGTTTCATATCTCATATGTGACTATTTGGTAAACCTATTAAGCCTGCAAGTATTGGTCAAGTGTTCACTTTTGTTTCGCATGGGTTCCTACTTCTCCCAACTAGTAAATGGATTTGCATGATTCACCAGAGTCTCTTCAAGATAGGGGTTTCCTACCATGTACATATTCTAGTTAGGAGTTTTCATTTTGATGGTTCCTTTTTTTTGCTTTGTGTCTATTTCACTGGTTAGTCTCATTTGTTGTTTCCTTTTGGGTGACTCTATAGCCCTTTGTGTTGGCAATGGGCTAGTGTCCCTCCCAGGATTCATGACATGGCCTAACCACCTCCTGTGGTTCTATAAGACTATTGGTTTTATTGGGCATTAACAGGTTGATCTTTTGGTGCAACGACAACTCTAGCCTTTCTAACAATTGGTATCAGAGCTTGGTCACAGGTTTGAATCTCGTAGGCCATGGGGAGTGACATTGGGAGGAGGATTGTTGGTAGTGGGCCAACATCCCTCGTAGGATTCACGACATGGCTTAACCGCCTCCTGTGGTTCTATAAGACTATTGGTTGTATCGGGCATTAACAGGCCGATCTTTTGGTGCAACGGCAACTCTGGCCTTTCTAACACTTTGATAAAGCATTGGCTTCTCCCACCTCTGGGTTCATCCTACGTCATTTGCAGTCCTTGTCCCCAAATAGAGCCGATTGTTGCCTTGGTTCCTGTACTTGCTAGATTGGGAGAATTTCATCTTCTAGAGTCAAAACAAATTCAAATGTGCCAAGCTTCAAACTATAAAAGAGTGTAATTTATTGCATTTTTTCATGATCTTATGGCCTTCATGCTTCCGGCTTGTCTCTAGCTCTACTCAACATTTCAAAATTTCAAAATTCAGCACTTGAGTCACAAATTACGACAGGTTAATGAAAGGTGCCAAAACACATGTTTTTGATGGAAACATTAACCTTTAAAACTTGTTAAGGTTAAGAAACAAGGTTCAAAATGCATGTTTACATTCAAAATCTCAACTTCTCATCCCCCAAAAAATAAAGAAAAACATTCCAAATGTGCATTTTGAACTCCAAACCTCAACCTCTAAAAACCAATTGAGGTTAAGCTTGAGACCCAAAACACATGTTTTGGAGATGACTCTTAACCTCTTTGCCCAAATGTGAGGTCAAAAAGTAAGAGGTTAATTGACCTCACTAGAAACATGTAATTGGGAGGTAGTTATTAACAACATAAGTGTAGTTTCTTAACCTCAAGTCTATATAAGGGATCATTTCACTTTGTAAAGGGACTTTTTGGACTTTAGTTATTAACAACATAAGTGTAGTTTCTTAACCTCAAGTCTATGTAAGGGATCATTTTGCTTTGTAAAGGGACTTTTTGGACTTTGGAATATTGGAACACTTCTGTTAGAATTTTGGTGATAAGACAATTTTTGGAAAGTATGTATAGATTTTTTCTTTGTAAACGAAAATTCCTTTTATGTTCTTGGTGCAAGAAAATAAAGGAAAGCGCATTTTGAGTTCTCATTCTAAAACCTGAATTGTTTACACGTGAAAGGGTTGATTCTCTTTGCAGTGAGAGTTCTCATGATATAATGCAAATTTTCATGAGTCTTGAATCAGTGTTGTGCTAAGATCATCTTCAAGCATAGCTCTTGATTATCCTTATTAGCAGTTTACATTAATCTAAGAAAGATTTGAAGCCGTTTGGTGCATTCTTTGTTGATAGCTTTCTCTCTATCCTTCAAGTTCGAATACATCTTTATTGAAAAATCAAAAACAAAAATTACATCTTACGATGGAGCTGCCCCTCTAAACGTAGAGGAAAGCCGCATATCAAGGGCCTGTCCAACTGTTGGGAATAGTTTGCCACATACAGTCCATTGGGCTAAATTACATCATATTTTCATGTGACAAATTTGTTTACCAACACATAGATACACACAAATCAGAGAGAGAAACCATTGTGTATTTTAATTTTAGTTATAACACTAGTCACCAGAGCATATTGTTTGTTTCCACAGAGCAACCGATATGTAGAACTGTAGCATAGTTGAAAGTAATATTAAAATCTCTTATGTATGGAATTATCTGCAACCAAAACCAAATCCAATATAGAGAACCTAGAGTATTTTTGAAGAAATAAAAACATTCTAGCAAATAACACAGTGAAGAAAGCTGAAGCATTATTAAGAACTGCAACACGGTGATGCCACATTTCTAGGATAAATAAGACAGTTTACATTGTATAGAGTTGGAGATGAATTTCACTTTTGAGTTTACCTGAACTGCCTTTGCACACAATTCTGATGTCACAGAACCTCCACTCTCTGCTACATTATTTGCCACTATAGTTGTTGTTGAGTGCACATAGATCTCATCCATGTCTAGATGATGACCAATTAATGATCCCAATGACATTGCAGCAACCTGTTAAAACGTTACAAGTAAAAAGGACATTTTTCAATCGTGATTTCAAAGCATTCATGATTATTAATACTGCTCTACACTCAATACTGTATCAAATCTTTTAGGGAGGAATGCATTCAATTGATGTCTAAACTGAATCACAACACATACCACATGCATTTGCATAATGTACTAATCTTGAAATAAGATAAATGAACTTAAGGATAAAGATAGAGATGTGAATAGGATCTGACTCAAAGATGATTCATAGCTCTCTATACTTCATCAAAAGTTTGAAGATGGAATGCATTCCATTTGTGTTCAAGTTGAGTCATGATAAGCAGACATCTATATATATAAAGATACAAATAGGTTCTATACAACTCAAAGAACTGAATGGAATCGAACAGTTAAAAAGACAAACAAACATTTTTTTATATTTTTTTGATAGGTAATCAGCCGAAGCCTAGCTTATTTATTATTATTGTTTGATGAGATTAATTATTATTATGTGTTAACCTCAAGAAAACTCAAAATCCAAGACCCTCGAGATGCGAGGCCCACAATTTACCATTGTGTTGTAGGCTCTTGCCTAAGAGAAACAAACATATCATTCTATTATTACTCAAAGAATTAAATGAAATCAATCAACTAAAAGAAGAAAAAAAACACATATTTCTATTTTATCGTATACAAACAATTCACAGATGCACCAGAATACAAAATCATTGGCCTCTAACTTTCACATAGATAGTCAAGTAACACTGTTCACACTTCAGTAATAAGCAGCTGTTATTGCTTATCATGTAACCCTCCATTTGGCTATTTTCTAATTTTAACTTTTCTTGAAACAACACTGTATTGATAATAAATAATTACAAGGTACGTCGAAATGATTGACATATACTGAAGTTGCATCACCCCTATAAAGCTATTTCAATTCTCCTAATGTATTTATTAAGCACACGTGTATTTTCATACAGACTATCAGTTCAATGCAATCTTACATAATAAAATCTGAGGCAAAGTCAAATGAATAAGCTTACTCATACCCTTGTTTAGAGAATGTGTGAATTAAATGTTACCATCAATTGGAAAAACAACATTACCTGAGCGATTTTAACATCTAGACCTTGTCCAAGTTCACATCCAGAATGGTAAATGCTAATACTACAATCCGGATGAATATTCAACAAACAGATCATTTGCTGTGCCTCCCAGAAGGCATTGAACTTTACAGGCACCAAACTAATTCCTCTTTTTACCCATTGGTTCTGATCATTGAAATCCTTCACATCTTTGGTGCGCTTTTCATAATTGCTTGATGCCTGTCATTGGAAGACAGAAAAATAGGTGAAATAACAATATAACCCAATTTTACAGTGATGCAATTCACTGTTCCTGAATGATCCAACACCATCATCTTGACAATTCTTTAGTGAAATATAACACAAGAACAATGATGATTTTATACCAAATAGCCATTCATATTTTTTAGATCAGCATAGCATAAATAACAGACTGCATCGTGTGAGAGATAAAAACTGTTAATTACACATCAAAGAGATTGAACACACAAAGGATGTGTCTTATTGAAATGAGATAAATGAATTAAAACTAGTCCCCACCTCACATGTTTTTTTAAATTAAAAAACAGCATAGTTGAGCATAAGTGATTAGGAAATCCTTTATAATAAAAACAGAACAATAGAAACTCTCAGGCAAACCTAAAACCCAGCTTGACAGGGAAAGGAATAAATTAGTAGCAATGTAGCATGACTGCAATTTTAAGATTGAAGGATATCAACAAGGCTCAAGCGTTCACCGAAATTTTATTGATTCATGCTTTGAATCCAAGCATACTAAGTTACTAACACAATCTTCTTAATAATGATATTAATGTTATATAAGAAAATCCTGAAAAAGTAGGTAAACGAGCAGCCCCTTTTTTGGAATAATGTAGAAGAAGTGATATACCAAATTAAATTAATATTCAAATAGTCCAGTGCATGTTATAAACAGGGACCTTCTAGGATATGGATAAAAATATTTTATTCATAAAAACTATCTCTTGACAACTTCTAAACAAATGCCTTGGGCACAAAAAATGGAATAATAGTTGATGTTGAGCCTATGCTGTTATATGCCTTTCTAAAAGAGAAAACAATTTCCAATGACTTTAATAATTATTTACATTTCTTTTTTTAATTTTTTATTTCCTTTTATTCCCCAAAATCCCAACAATTCTGATATTTCAAATACAATCTCTTGTGAATAAGACAATCATTTCCTACCATGGGGGACTGAACTCAAATAGTATTTAACAAGTTCAGAAAGTGTTATATAAGAATGAAACTTGCATCGACTTCTATAGACCATCATGTCCTCCCATTACCTGCTGTGGCTTCCTGTGTTTTTATTCAGATTAGCATCATCCAATAGAATCACATTCCAGTGATACTCCCCATGGCCACCACTTTGGAGCTGTTGATGCCACTTGCACAAGCAAACTGAGACACGAGGAAAACTAAACCAAAATTTTTACATATTCCAATCCTTAGCTGTTTCTCCCAGCAATCTTCTCAAATTTTGTGATTTGCAATTGTCCACTGTGGCCAGAAAGTTTAATATAGTGTGCTGTAAAGTCCCCTTTCTAAAATAAGATTTAATAATAAATAATAGAAATAAAAAGATGAATGAATAAAGGATAATAAACTATAATAGAATTTATTATTCAACTAACTATATTAATATAACAATGAAAGAAGATGTAATAAGTAAACAATATTAAATACATAATTAATTCTTATTTATCTCGTCTCAAAGTAATTTATTGATATTTAATTGATAAAATTAAATATAAGATTTTAATAATATATAATAAAATATGCCATTAATATAACTAATATAATATATACTTCATAAAATAATAATAAATTAAAATATAAAAGAATACATTAAAACAAAAATAGCAAATAATAAAATTGCAATATAACCTAATTAAACTTAGTTAAGTTAATGAGGGGTCAACAGCTAAGCTACCAAGTTTGCACTCTAGAGCCTTGAACCAAGTCCAAGTGCTAACTCTGTATGGGTACCCACGAGGATACGGGCTGAGTTCGTGTAGGGTCCATGCCAAACCCTGTGGGTTTGCCCTAGTCTTCACACCCATGGATTTGTGTATACCCACAAGGTTAAGTGTGAACCCTACACAAACCCAGCCCATATCTAGGCGGACTACACAAGGACCCACACAGGCCCTCGAGTACCTACGGCATCCAAGTTGTGAAGTGGGCCCATAAATATTAAAAATACAATTTTTGTATTTTTTTGGGGTTCTGACCCTAAAATGGCCCCATATGAAGCCTCCAAACAAACTTGTTTCACATTTTCTCTCTCATTGTGCTCTCTATCTTGCTACTCAAAAGAGATTGTGGAGTACTTAATACCTTACATAAAGAAGATTTCAGTGTCTAAAGTATGCATTTCAACCACAAACCTCTTTTTTTTTGATACATTGCTTCAAGTCTTTAATAAGTTCTTATTTTTTTTCAAGTTTGAGTAGGAGTTGTAAAGTACATTTTTTTATAGATTGAAACAATGAGTAGTCAAAGCTCAGTGGGTGGGAAGGGATCTCAAAAATTTAAAATTTATAAAGGGTCTCCTTTACGGAGATACTACAAAAATTTATCAACTTCCTGGAGGTGGAGAGTTTCTTTGGAAATGTAACTTTTGCAATTCACAATATAAAAGCCCCTATTACCAAGTGAAACTTCATTTTTTGGGCCTTGGGGGTAAAGGGATTAATGTGTAAGGGCCCAAGGCCAAATAAGAAGGGGTTGTCAACTAGACAACTAGAAGCACTCACAACAAAACATGAAGATGTTGACAAATTGGTTGCAAAATGAAACAAGGTGATTATAGTTCTAGGAAAAAAATAATAGCTCCACCCTCTCAACCATCCTCTAGACATCCTTTCTTGCCTATGCCTTCTACAAAGAATGAAGATGTAGAAGAACCACAAATCACCACCCACAAGACAGGTCCATTAGAGATGACATTTAAGAATGAGGCAATAGATATTACTTATGAAAAAATTGCATGTTGCCTCTTTACGAATGATCTTCTATTCAACTTGGTGAGATCACCATATTAGAGGGAGATAGTGACAACAATAAATAATGCACATTCTAGTTACACAAGTCCTAGATTTGAAAATCTGCACACCACCTTATTGACAAAAGAGAGAATATCTATAAAGGCTCAATTTTAGAGATTCTTGGATTCAAACAGGTGTGACTACTCTTTTAGATGGATGGAAAGATTGCAAAAACCCTCCATTGCTCAATGTTATTGTTGTGTCCCTCAAGGGCAAAATGGTTTTTTTACGGTGGTTGACAGTGAGGGGGTAGTAAAAGTTCGAGAGTTCATTTCTTGAATTCTCATTGATGTCATTGAGGTAGTGAGCCATGATAATGTTGTCCATATTACAGAGAATACAAAAGCTTGTAGGGTTGTAGCTGCTTTGGTAAATGCTAGATATGAACACATCTTTTGAGTACTATGCACCATACACTCGCTTAATTCAGTGATGCTAGCAATTGGCACACAAATAGAATGGTGAAGAAATATATAAGGAGGGTGAGGAGATTAAGCCATTTATGAAAAACCATCATTGTCTCAAGTAATATTTAGAAACTTTTCCAACTTGGAATTATTGAAGGTAAATTTATAATTTTATTTTATTTATTTTTATTTAAGTTTCATTTATCATTTTATGTCATGTTTTACATAATTGAATAAAATATTTTTTGTGTCATTTACATATTTTAAATGTGTTATTAGCATATTATTGACATATTCTTAGGTGGTTGAAACCAAGTTTGCATCTAACACAATCGTTGAGACTCAAGTACAACTCGTAGCTTCCATAAGGATGCCCTTGACACAAAGAGGTGGCAATCATGTATACCTCATGCCCAACCAAAGGGTAAACTCCATATTCAACCAACTATAAAGATTGCTCCTACAAATAATCCTTAATCAAGTTTGCATCACTAGGAAGTTGACCAACTGCTAGTAGAGTTCTTATTTGAAGGGTCGTTGATAGAACCCATATTTTCATCAAGTTGATCATCGAGAGTTTGTTTAGCATTGATGTGCAAGTGTCCTCTTCCAGAATCCTTTCTTGGACTCAGGTAACAAATAAATTTTGTCTTTGTAGTAGATGATGGCATCGACTACCTTGTATCTATTGTCCTAAATGTCTCCATCCATCAAAGTGTTCTTGGAGTATTCAAACAACAGATGTGCCTTCCAATTGGTTGGAGACCATATGACATCACTAGGTACCATAGTGTGATCCAAGTCTAAACTCTCAATTCTTCCAACAGGCTGGGAGAATCACCAGCTCTAATACCACTGTAATGTTCATGTCCAATGGGAGGTTGGCATACCAAAATGATGGCGTATTGGCATACTAAGGATGGCGTATTGGCATACTAGATGGCATACTAAGGTTGGGGTACTAGAAGGTTGGCGTAATAAGGTTGGTGTACTAAGAATAGCACACTAAGGTTGGCATACTAGAGGTTGGCCTACTATGGTTGGCGTACTAAGGATGGCATAATAAGGTTAGTTGAAGATGCACAGTGGGTGTTGCACGAAGATTGGAAAGAGAATACAAACTTCTATGCAAATAATATTAGAACACCAAATCCATCAAATAAATGCAAAGTGTGAATAGATATCGAATACAGATAACCTCCAATTAATACTCACAAAAAAATGTATAAGCAATGGAATATGGTGAGGGTTGAATCTCATCGAAACCGGGAAGCCAAGTAGGGTAAATCTTCCACTTCCAAAATGGCGAACAATCCAAAACTCCAATAGGAATTTGAAAAAACAAAAAAATAATCCAAATCATACATACTAACACTTCCTACATGCCACACATAAATACCTCTTCAGAAAAAACTCCCAAGGGTTTACTAAGAATGTCAACAAGGCAAATACCAACGAATAATTAATAAAAAATTGGGCCCCTTTATTAATTACTTCAATTAATTAGATAGGTCCTTGTGAAATTATTTAATTTTTAGGACCATTTAATTATTTAACCTAAATAAAATATTTTATTAAAAATTGGGGACATTACATCATGGAAGGGAGTAATCATACCATGCAAAGGTGCTTTGGTTGGTAAGTGATCTAAGGCAAACTTGAGGTTGAAGATCAGACGGTCTCCTCCTTCATATTAGTTTCTTAAATTAGATTTTGACGGTGCTTCTAAGGGAAACTTCGACATGTTTGGAATCGGTGGTGTTATTAAAGACAATTAAGGTGTTGTCATTAAGGCATTTGCTTCAAGAGTTTCTAATGGAACGAATGGTCTTGCCAAAGTCAATGCTTTATTGGAAGGGATGTGATGGATGTTGGTTTAGGGATTTCTCACATTTTCATTGAAGGAGATTCTTAGTCGATCATGTCTGCTCTTTCCAAGATGAATCCAAGTTCATGAAACTTGGAATATGTCCTTAGGGAGGTGTGGAGGCCACTTCCTCATTTTGAGAAATTTATCATTAGGCATTCCTTCAGAGAGGCTAATGGCCTTGCTGACTCGTTAGCAGATTTTGGGGCAAATCTGGATAGTGGAATGGAAGTGTTTGATGGCATGTCATTAAAAGGCTTGATTAACCCTACTATGATAGAAACTAGGATGGCATCCGAGGTGGAGGTTCTTGTCTAGTAGAGGACAAGTGGTAGGTAGGCTGGGTGTCTACATATTGTATCTAAGGTGGAAGTCTCTTTCAATGGTTTTGGTTAAGGTGTTTGAGCAAGGGGTCATTTATGGTTGGTACAAAGTTTGACATCTTTTCTTTTTGTGGTTTAGTACTATCAGGTCTTTGGTGTGAATACTTCTCACATGCATCTTACCTTTCGCGCGAGTGCAACCTTCTATTGCATCGCATTGGCTTTTCGTCTTCTGGGCTATCCATTCTGTAGGTTCCATAAGGTATGTTTGGCTGCTCCATACTCTATGCTGAGGCATGCTCTTTTCGTGATGAAACATTTCAGGCTAGTGGATGTGTTAGTTAAGTCCCCTTTCAATACTCTTTTCGAGTTGGGTTGGGAGATCTCCTATGTCTTGTAATATACTGAAATTCTGATTTATTGATGGCACACGAGTTGTATTTTGAGCCTTGGCTACTTATTTCTTCTTCCTTCATGGCTTGGTGCACTCGTTCTATGGCTTGTTTTGATGTTTGTCAAGGCTTGCTTCTGTGTGCCCTAGTTTGGGTTTTTGACAGTGTTATGTGGTGGCCATTTGAATCTGTGTATCCCAGACACCATTAAATCGTGGGAATTACCAATTTTGGGTGCCTATCTTTCGAATCACTTCTTTGCATTGTGCTATGCTGGGTGAAAATGTTGGTGAATGTTCTCGCAGGCTGCCTACCTATTGATTTGTTTCTAGTCTTCTTCCAATCTTTTTCAGGGTTGTAATTTCTTCCATAGGGTAGTAAAGTTTATAGCATGTATGTTTGAGTATTTATTCTGTTCATTTGCTCTCCTTGTTTTGTAGATATGGGTTGAGAGCAGGGGGTCCTAAGTAGTGTTTCTTGCCTCATATGGTTTTTGAGGTTTTCGATCTGATTCTGCTGCCTAAAAAATGCAGCCATATGTAAGCAGATATGTAATCTTTTCAGCATAATTTTAATATAAGTCTTTGACCTTTTATCCAAAAAAAATTATAAATGCATTGCAAGTAAAATCACCACCCATAAGCAATTAAAAATTGTTTAGAAGCATTTGCAAGTCATTTGAAACATGCAATGACTTCTAAATCCACCACCTTTTCTAATGACGGCATTTATATTGCATATGTAAGTCAAAACATGTATATAAAATAACATTTTGTAAATCAATTTAAAAAAGCCCACCAATATGTATTGGCCAATTGAAAACATCATTATAGGGACTGCAAATAATCCGCATGTAATACCTTAATGATATGGCATTAATAATAATGGGAATTTTTTTCGTAATCATCCCATACCACCAAAAAATGATGGTGTTATTTTTAAAGTCAAGGTTATTAATCTCTTCCCCTTTTCCGTGCCCTTGCGTGATGCAATCCACATGGTTGATCCTCGTGAAATGTCTTGTCAAATTCAAAGCGATCTTAACCATCATAATAATAGCAAGGCTGCCAAATTTTCCCATTCTCCAAAATTTGATAGTCATTAAACATAGTTTAGAGGAGTCTTTTCCCTACAATGAGGGAATTTATATAGTTTGGTAACATTTCAATAATTTTCCAGCTTTTTATGCTCTTGAAATCAAAACCCAATCCTGCCAAAGCATTTGCCACTGCATTGCCTGCCTATAAGTGTGTTGTAAGTCATAATGATCAAGGGCCGTCAGGAATTGCCAAATGTCCCCCATGAAGCAATGCAGAGCCCAGCCAAGTTAAGCACCCCCTTGGATAGAGTCAATGATGAGTTTATAGTCACCTTCTATGGTTAATCTTCTAACCTTCATCTCCACAGCAAATTTTAGACCCCAAAGTAAGGCAGTGACCTCCGCCACGTTATTGGTTCCCTAGCCCAAATTCCTTGAGTAGGCTAATAGCTCATCACCCTTTCCATTTCGCAGTACACCTCCGGCTACCACCAAACCCCCGCGCGCCACACCATCGAAGTTGAGTTTGATAGTAGACATTGTGGGAAGGATCCAACGGGTACTTTTTCTTGCTAACATTTTCAAGTTGTCGAATTTCTGGAAATTGGGGAGAATATTCCAATTCCTAGCAATATCCTCCTCCTTCTTGCTCAAGGGTTCTTGTGACACTCTGAACTTAACCACCATAACATTCTCCCTAATGAGCTTTCTCAATATCTCTCCCACAACATCCTCCCCCTTCCCTCCTCCCGAAAGACATGGTTATTCCTCTCCTTCCAGACGCCCCAACAAATATGTGGGGCGAGGAGATTCCAGAGGATTCTAAGACAGGGGTGGTAGAAGGGGCAATTCTAGTTCTCCATAAATAGTTCCATGCCATTGTTAATGACCCAAGCCAATGGGAATTTGTTCAAGATGTAGGACCAAACCTTTAAAGTATAGGGGAATTCAAGAAAGAGGTGCACAATGCTTTCCTCTTCCTCCTTGCAAAGGTAACATCTATTAATAATCAGTATGCCTCTCCTTCTTAGGTTGTCAGTAGTTAGGATCTTGCCATACATGACCGTCCACTAGAAGAAATTAACTTTTGGCAGCGAATGACTATTCTAGATCTTTCTCCACCTGATTGAAGTTTGATCTTTTTCAAAAATAAGCTGGCAGACAAAATTAACTGAGAACCAACCATTAGTCCTCCTATCCCAAACCACCTCATCGGGTTGGGTATGCAGTGGAAGTATATGGTGATTGATCATTTCCTCCAATTCTATAACCAGAGGGTCCTCTCTGTTAGGAACATCCACAGTAGATAAACATTTCCATTTCCTTTGGTCATCATTATGGTCCTCCACCTTCACCCCCACCATTCTTTTTAAAGGTTCCTGAAGGTTGCTAAATTTGTTGTAGATTAGTGGTTTCCCCTCTAACCAGTTGTCCTCCTAGAATCTTATTTTTTTCACATGTTGTTTTTGCTACAAAACCATGCATTTTCTCTTTCAAGATGTCAATTTTTAATTAAATACATTTTGTCATTGATTTTTACAAATAAAATATCTTTTTTTAAGAGAATTTAAAATTTAGTTCTTTCTAACTTGCTGAGTTTTTGTTAGAGTTTTCTCCAGGTAGTAATTAGCTTGATGCACCACTTATTTCTATAAAAATAATAATTCAAAGATCTAAGGATGAGATTGACCCCTTCCTACTTGGATAATCGATCTTGGAGATCTTTAATCTAATATGAGTTTAGGATTGCAATGTTCTTGCTGGACTCTTCCTTGGTATATATGCATCGTCAACTATGTTATTTCTGATACAAGTAGACTTCTGCTGGCCCGGAGTTATAAATTATTGATTTCTTATTTTCTCTATCCAAGATAAGAAAAGAAATAATTTGTGCCCTATCCAAAGTATGCTCTTAGTTTTCTCCTCCTATTCCCTTGAATGAGTGATCATGAGTGTATCAAACAAAAAAGCAAAGGCAAGACTCAATGTACCCTTTCATTATTATTAAATGCACCACTTCATTACCAAAGTTAATCAAAATCTTGATAATTAATGTTCCTCTTCATATCATTTAATACTAACCTTATTATATACCATTCTTCACATTATAATTCTAAGGATCCTTACTATGGTTATTCTTGCTACCAGTTTCCTTACAAGTTGATGCCCTTTTATAACCACCTCTAATAAACCTACACCATGGGATTTGTAGATGGTATCGATGCAATGTTTACTCCTTATGTATTCAATCTTTTATTCAGTTGAGTTCATTTGAGCTCCGATATTATTTATTGTGTTCCCTGTGAGTTCAACTGTGTTTACACAGTCTCCAAGTAATGACTGCAACCTTTAATAGTAGATGCACAAAAGGGGTATTTTATCATATTTGATGATCAATTCCACACCTAAGGAGCAGCCGGAAGCATGGTACATAAATTCTATTTGAGCACTACTCTATTAGAGACCATTGATCAATACCTAACATTATTTAATATATTCATGGAGCTCGCCTGAGGTGTGTAATTATATATAATATATCTCCTAGTCAATGTTGACGGGAGTGAATGCATACTCTTTTAGTCGTTGTAAGGTATTAGACCTATCAGGGCTTTGAGGATAATTGTATCCTTTTGTGAGTAATCCCTTTATTATATATTAAGAATTTATATTAATATATAAATACTTCGAAATATATATATTATATGTATATTTAATATTTTAATAACTTTTATTTATTTTCTTATTTTATGATATTAATGTATTATTATATTTGACAAACAAATATGATATATTATTCTATTTGAATTAATATATTATATTATTTATCTATTATACTAATACCGAGACTTAATAATAAATTATGGTGTAATTTTTTATTATTTATCATTTATTATTAAATTCTATTCAAGAAAGGGGACATTACACCTTCAAAGTGGTAAATGCTAGAATAATTAATTTCTACCTTCATTGTTCAAATGCCATGAGAAGGAAGAGACCCCACAGCAAGTTAAGCTCAAATGGTAGGTCATAAGAAAACTCAAATCCAATGATTGTATTGACCTAACACTCAACACTAGGTTTCTGGAAACCTCAAAACATGGAGGAGCTTTCAGTGAAACAATATGCATATCCTTAAAATATACTTCCCTCTTTTCAGCTTCTCCATTATCCCTTTGATTATTTTGGGCGGGTTGGCCTAGCTAGCCTAAGAGTTTTATTATAGTTGCAAATTCCTTTATTTTTTGTGTATTTTGAGGAAGGTAAGTTGGTCCTCACAATTTCTTTTTTATATGGACTTGTTGCACTCCCATGGCCTAATTTTGATGTTCAGTTGACATTATAAGGTAAATTAAAAACAAGTAACATAAATCCATACACCATCATGGTTGACTATGAATTTAGGATTCTACAAACCCTCTAAACATATGAATCGAAAATCAAATGAAAAAAGTTCCTTTTAATTGACAAAATAATCTCAAAAAGTAATTGGACTACCTTCACAGTATCAAAAACTAGTTTTGCATTACAGTATATCAGTTCTTGACCAGAAAGTGCTATGTCTCCTTTAGTATACATATTAAGTTCCCGGACAATATCTGGCTGAAGTCCTAGTGCATGGGCTATGTGCTCCATCACTGTTTCAATCATGACTGCTGTCTCAACAAACACTGCATGACCAATGGAAGGATTAGATTAGTGCAATATTCAAAGAGCTAAATCGTAAACAAACAAAAAATTGATACTTAGATTAAATCCAAGTAGTCAAGAACTAAAAACTTTCACCTAGATATTGAAGCCTCACAAGGTAAGGACAAAATTCAATCATGTGATAAATCTGTGCAATGGGAGCATAACTCAGAAGCAAAAGAAAATGGTAAGTACCCGGTCCTCTCATGTAGGTACATGCAGGCAAGTTAGTCTTGGCTATTTTTCCTTCAATTCTCCAGTTGACAATGTTATATACCCCATCAATAAATAGTGGGATTGAACTCAAATCTGGATACTCAAAATCAAAGTGGGCTCCCTAATACATACAAAAAATCAAAAGTTATGTTTCACATAAGTTTGATCTACTCAATTACTACATGTTATAATAGAAAATAATTATGGGAACTGTAAAAGATTTATGGTCTCCAAGACCATTCTCTATGAATCATTAAGCTATGAAGTACAATTCTTAACGTGTGTGACATTCTAATGAAGAGAGTTGAAAGGAAAATGAGTAGGATGAAACAAACCTGGTTATTGAGCACTTCCATTTGAATTGCTGAAATTTTACCATTTTTCTGAGAAGCAACCTTATACTTGCACAAGTATGGACTTCGACTGCCAACAAGCTACATGCGCCAGCAGTAGTGGCATTTTACAAATAGCATATGGAATTTCAGATAATGTAAACCAAATGGAAACAAAAGGTAATCAAAAACCCTATATACTCTCCAGTTAATATCACAGTTGCATTTTATTTCAGATATATATAAATTATAATAAACAGTTTAAAAGCATGACTGAATAGAGAAAAATAAAGCTCAATAATAGTTATCAGGTATTAAGTATAAACGTAACCACCAGAGATTATAAAACAGCCTCTCTTACTAGACTAAAATGGGATTTAGTATGACTATCTTGTTTAATAATAAACTTAAACAATGCTCTTAGAATAAAAACTGTAATAAAAAATATCTTTGTAATTTATTTCGGTTGAACTTATGTTATACAATAGATTGTAAAAAAATGATGTTACTGAACACATATGTGTTCATGGTCTAAACCATGGTTTGCAGATCACAATATTTGCAGGAATTTTGATTGTGTAACATTTTGCTATGTTTACTTCCTTGGCAAGTCATAGCACCTAACTTGTGTGGGTACTAGTGAGCATTTGGAAATTGGTATGTTCAACACCAAAACAAATATAAACAGCGATTAAGATGCAAGTTTAACTTACAAAATAAATTGTACTCTCTCTCTCTCTCTCTCTCTCTCTCTCTCTCTCTCTCTCTCTCACACACACACACACACACACACACACTTGCTAACACTCCGTTTGTGCATCATTGGACCAACCTTGACTAAATTGTAGAATGTTTGAATTGCAGATTTCAATAATTATAGGTTTCCATATTGAATGTTTTTCCGTTTGCTTTCCCAGGCATGTAAACTACTTCTTGCATGCAAATATTAGGTTTCTACATATTAAAGTAAATGACAAGGATAGCAGGTTTCTTAGTTTATTTTGCGCACAACTATACTGATAGCCAGTACTAGTTATCACCTTGAAATAGATAGACAACAACTATTGTGAATTACTGGGATGAGGAGTACTTTGATGGCTTCAATAGTGAAAGATCCTCCACTGGTCATTTAGAGATCTTGTGGTATTTTGGGAGGTGTTTCAGGTATTCTCTATGTTGCTTGTGCAACTAAGAGTTTTAGGTCATGTCCTAGTTGTTGAATTATATTTTTTGCATTAAAAAAATAGCTGGAACAAGTTTAAATCTGGGTTGTTTATTTTATTTGATGGGTGATCAGATGGAGCCTTTTAATGAAAGTCTTGCTGCTTTTATTTTATTTGAAACTTCTTCTGATGGGTTCTTCGTTGGGATAGCAAGGGGTTAAAATGTCTTTTGAAGAAGTCATAAAGTTAAAACCAGCACCCTGAATGTTTCTGTTTGGATTGCTTTAGTGAGTGTTTCTTCATCTCGCAGTGAGTATATGTGGTGTTGAATGAAGCTGGAACAGAAGATGCATCTTTCCACAGTAATTTGAGTGGTCACGTGACCAACAAGGAATGATATCTTAAGTCACTCATAGCTGCCTTATCTAAGAAGTTATGAACAGAAAATCTGTGGCTTGTTCTATTTGATTATTCAGACCTATAACATGCATTTGTATTCCATTTTTCATGAAAAATTCCTATTATTGGTGCTTGTAAGACTGTGTATTCAGTTCTTTGTTATATGCTTTGAATTTCTATCATGTTTAGTGCAACATAGCAATTTATTGAAAGTGGCATTCCCTCCTAAATACAAGTTCATTTTAACATTTACTTATTGCGATTTTAGAAGCCAACAATAGGAAGAAAAAGGAATTTACAAGAAACTTTAGCATAGTTTCGAATGTACTCTCAACTAACTTTCCCAATGAGAGTCTTGATGTAGTCACGCTCCCCTTGTGGCACAAGGTTATCTCAACCAAATACGTTTCAATTTCCAAACCAACCTAAGTCACTGCTATGTCAAGTTGGCGAGAAGCCATGAGGAATGATATTGAAATAACGGAAGAGTGTGATCTTAAGAACTACAAGCACAGATTAAAGCAAGAAGACCAAAGAGGTAGAATGATTACTAGCTCAAAGCATACAAGAAATAACCTATTTCTAATTTGAGAAGACCCGCTGGGCCAGTTAATTTCCAAAGATCTACAAGAATAGCAGAAAGAGAAGATAGGATACAACAGCTGGCACTCAAACTCAATAGAAAGGTAAATTATATTAGAATACCAAGATCAGAAGACAGTGTGGATGTGAATTCAAGCATAGAGAAATATCTCTATGAAAAAGTAGTTACAAGTGTCCAAAAGGGGCTAACTGAAGGTAGGATACTCAAGAAGCTATTTGATAAAACATTGAGAATGTTGGAGAGGGCCATATTTCTAGTAAGAAGATTGATAAGTAGGAGATATTTTCCACAGCAAGTCAAATGCCGATATTGCTATCAGGATTCAACTGTGTAGTCTTGGATTCAAACTCATTGACCCATGTTTCATGAGGAGAGGTTCATAAGAACTCAGTGAGTGCTATCTCATTGGGTTCTTGTGAACCTCTGCTCATGAAACATGGGTGCGTGAGTTTGACATAAAAAAAACAGAGTTGAATCCTGATAGCAATATCACCAGTAGGAAGATTGTCACGCAAAAAAAGGTCAAGCCAATAGTGATAGAAATGTTGAAGAAAGGAAGCTTGATCATTAGGGTGTGAGAAGATCGGGCAGTGCAGGGGATAAAATATTTGATTAGGAAATATAGGGCACTAAGTGGCAATTGTGCATCAAAAGTCGCAGTATTTTTTCCTAAAAATAAGAAGATTATACTTCCAGATTAACTATACTAACTTGAAGTCAATTTGTATACAGTTAATCAGGTAGGGGAAAAGGGGAAATTGTCAGTATGCTAGATAATCAAAAAGCTAGTTAGGCCAATCAAGCTAGAAGAGGATACTACCAAGACAACGACGACAACCTTTAAGAGCCTCCAAAACTATGAGTCTCTCGAAAGGAACCCTTTAAGGATTTCAATATGTGGGTATTCCTAACATTAACAAGTATGAATCAAAACAATAGCTTTTATAAATTTGACATTGCTCTAATATTTCATGTTATACATTTATAAGAATGTTGAATTGCTACACTGAATACATAAATATTGTTATATAGAATCAGTTTAGATGCCAAAGCAATTTACATTGATGATTCCAAACCATTGAAATTGGTCAGCGGATGAATATTAATTTGTAAATGGTTCAAGTAAAGATGATGCCAAACCAGCAAAAGGACTGGTACAAGAAGTAAAAAGAAAAAAGCAGATTTGCAAATGTTTGTCTGGGCCTGAAGGAAGAATTATATATAAGACATTCATGATGGCCAAACATAAATATGCCCATTGAGATCTTATTATATTTGACCCACAAGGCCCACTAACAGGTTATGAGACAAGACATGCCACTCAGGATATAAATAAACTTCTCTCTATGAGGCATAGGAAAAGAGTGATAGAGCAAGGAAGTCAACTAGTGTCCATCCTTCTATAGGGTAGCAGACGCAATCATCATGGCTTGTAAGAGGAAGATATGAAGAAGTTAGATGGAATGACAGCCCACTAGTGTCCATCAGTTCATCAACCAAATGGTCCCTTTAACTAGAAAATCAAGTGTCATAACTATCCAATGGTTCTTTCAGCTTAAATGGAAATTGGATGGAACTAATGCAATTCCCCTGCTCTTCAATCGAAGGATCATTTAAGCTTAAAATTGTTCTTTCACATTGCATAGATTGATAGGTTATCTTACATTAAATGTTCTGTTAATTTTGTTTAATAATGAGCAAAAGAATTTGTACCTGCATATTTGTATTTAGACCAAGCAAGAGACGAACAGGTTTCTGAAGTTTATCAGCAGCCATTGCACATGCCATTGCAACTGGCGGTGTTCTATTTAACTTGGCACCGTAAGCTCCTCCAACACGTGCTACATTTACCTGTTACGAAAAAAAAATACTTGGCAATGTTTTATTATATTTTTGTAAAGGTATCAAAATTTAAATAAACCACATACATGGTCTGAAGTTTAAACCACAAGAGAAAGACCATATCTTACATTTACTTTGTGTTGGGGTCTGTTCAAGGCTACTGCAACACATTGTTGAACCTACAATTATGTAAACATCCATATATTGTTTGTAAAAACAATTTGGGCATTTCAAAGAAGAAAACATCTAGAATTATAGAGAAAGATTTGGTCTTACCTGTGAAGGGTTCTGAGTCGATGAATAAACCGTCATACAACCCCCCTCACCAGGTATACATAAGGACCTTTGTGTTTCCAAATGAAAATGGTATTGATGACCTAAACTAACCTACAAAATTTTTGAAGTAAACATAGCTCATAGTTCATACAAAGTTGAAAGGAATACATGAGAAACAAAATTACACAAATACCTTTACTTGTTCAAATTATCAAATGTTCATCACGAGATCCTTGGGATTCTCATAAACTGGACAAATAGAATTCATATTTTAACAAAGAGAAATATGTAGATCTATAAAGAGTATTTTAACATAACAGCACATCTTACAAGCCATAATGACCATTAAATAGTGATGGGATAGCACAGAAACCATTGTATCAGCCAGTACTACTCCTTGAAGAAAACTCACCAAGGGAGAAATAGAAAAAAGTAAAAAGATATTCATTTGAAACTCAAGTAAGGAGATGCAAAAGGAATGAAACAAAATTTTAATGCTGTTTCCTCAAAGGGTGACTTTGAGCCTTCTCTCTAAGGGAGGGTGTAGCTTCATTTTCTTCTTAATAGTGACACCCCAGCGGACTCTACTGCAATTTGATTTGGAACTGCAACAAATTTTAAAATTGGATCCTTGTGTTAATGACAGGTTGATGTGGTGCAAAGCTAAGCTGTATCTCATTTGTTGACTGTTGGGAGGACCTTAGCTGATATTAGATACCGCAAGATTTTCTTTAGTCTTTTTGCCAATCAGAATTTCATCAATGGCTTCTTCTCTATTTAGACTATGCTGATCAGTGATCCTTAAAAGTTGATAAACTCAATTTGCTATGTTGTGCAAATCTGAAGGAGATTGTGATGCCCTTTCTGCCAATTAAAGTGGCTGAGTAACAATGGAAACAAATACTGAAAAAGAGGGATGCCAACTTCTTTTCTTCCATCTTAAATCCCAAAGCCAGCTAGAGTAACATTGAATTGAGGTTTCTATGTTGACAATTCTAATTTGTAGGGGTGAGTTTGTTGTGTTGGATGATAAGAACAGTGGGGATTCAGACAAGCTTGAAAGGGGAAGTGTTTTCTTGGCTTACAAGTTTTGTAGAAGGGTAGGGACTATACAACTTCCATTGATGGGATTAGTGCAAAAGTTAACGTGAAGACAGGAAAGATCTGCAGGTGTGAAGACTCTTCTTATCATATTTAGTGTGACACTTGAGAAAGATGAGAAAGCAGGGATTGAAAGTATACTTGGCTATTTTGGCAAACAAGACGCTCATAAATACCTATAACGCCCTGCTCAGAAACCCAAAAGAAATAAACTTAATATGTTACAAAGTTTACTGAACTATTTATTTTTTTAAATTTTAAACAACATCAAAGTAACAATAATGCGGAAGCAATATATACATACACATCAAATACACATGAACAATTACAAATACAGTTTCAATTTCTCAAGGGTTCCTTCACGTTGAGTCACATTTGAGAAAGTTCTATTCATAAGTTTAAGTCTCAATTACAATGTCCATAATCATAAAATGAATAAACACATACATAATCATATAAGAAAATGCAAAAGTACAACCAATAATATGAAAGCACATCTAATGAATAGCATCCATTGCACATGTTACAAGGTATGTGAAAATAGATACAAGTACATCAATATACAATTACAATATCTCATAGGATCTCAAAACACATGATACATAGATACATCAAATGAATAGAAGTCTTCAAGATAAGAGGAAGAATGATAATGGTACCAATTTATCAACAAGCATCCGACATCTGTCAATCTGAGGGGGACCCAAATGGTAAGAATACACTACCTCCCGACTGCTTGGTCACCTAATCAGACTCTCACTCCTAACGTGCAAGAGAGATAATGTACGATCCACACATAGATAATCAAATCATAAAATAATCCTAGGCAAGGAATCTTGATAACCAGAACTATCTCAAAGGTAACACAAACTACTCAAAAAGAAGAGATAATCAAAATTGAAAGAAAACTCATTCCAATACTAACATCTCATACCAAGTCAACATACAAATATCAAGATCGAAAATATACAACCACCTTGAAATCAATGACAAGTGTCATAAGCACAATGACCAATAGATAACAACTATCACCAATAAAAGTAAACTACCAATCACTAACTCCAACAATAAAAACTCCACTAATGAATAACTGATCACTCATTAATAAAAGTCAACTGTCAACAATAAATGACATCAAGTCAATAAGTAAAACTCACAATAAATACACTATCAAAAGTAATATCCAACAAGTACACCACTAGAGGCAAATATAAGAAAACCATGAAGGAGACTCAAGCTACATGCTATAAAGTGTCATCACATGAGCCAACTCTAAATTTATCCTAACAATCTCTTAGGAACCTGACCCAATAGTGACTTTATGCAGAACCAAAATACCCTCTCATGATAATGAGGAAACTAGTCATACCTCTCAAGGTATCATCTTCATCTAATCCTTAGTCTATACAAGCACTCAAGGCATGGATAAGGAACAATCTCTAACTTATCTTTTTAATGAATCTCAAGGAAAGGGCTAGGCAAGATATTTTAATTACTATGTTATCACTTGTTACACAACTTACAATAAGTTACCTTGGCAACCACTCTAGGCCCTAGCCCCCATTGCAAGCCACTCCATAGACATGCACTTAGACTACCTTCTCAAAAATTGCAAACCACAATAGTGTCTCATACCACAAAAAATAATATTGATCGAATTTGGTTCCTTAATAGGAAACTCAAAAAATAACATTGGTTCTCAAAACCCAAGTTCTCATAATTTCTCTATAGCATAAAACTCATAAAACGTAAATCTCAAATCAAATAATAAAGTTTATCATGACATCCAGTCAAATAATAATTAAAGGAATCTCAAAAACCACCTCCAATTCACATCCTAACTTGGCCAACTAAACAATCCACAAAGAAAAGCCATTATGAAAATAAACATCATAAGACTCTAAATAGAATATTAGAAAACACATAATTTTCAGCCACATGATTTAATTCTACCAATTTCTCTTATTTAGTTTGGGTCATAAGGATGTGTTTAGAAATAAAGTAAGAATATATGTTAATATAAATTGTTATGCTAATATACTTATTTAAAATAATAAGTATTTAAATATCCAATCTTTTTGTGCATATAAAATATCATACAATATTATCAAGTTATTAATTTAAATAATCTTAAATCATAAATGATTTAATTCATAACATAAATGTATATTATTATATTTAAATATTGATATTAATTTTCAATTTCTAAAATATTAGTATGCCTTTATTTAAGTCTAATATTAATATTTACTTTTCCTTTAATTCATAATGCAACTAGAGATAAAATTATAAATTTAGTTTAATTATTTGTAATTTCTTTCATCAAGTCAAATAGTTATTAACTAAATGATTACAAAGTGAACTCTACCACAACTTCTTTTAAAATATAATAAAATTATAAATATTTATTTATTAACTTCTCTCTTGGATTAATAATTATAAAATCATTTATATGCAACTAAGAGTTTAATTAGACTTAAATAATCACTAATACTAACATTTACTTTATAACTAAATGGATAATATTTATTTAATTTTAAAAAATAATTATTTTTTTAATTTTTTAATTAATTATTTTTTTTAAATAAATAAATTTGAAAATTAAAAATTATTTTTATAAAATAAAAATAAACATGCAATTAGTATTTTTGCATGTCTTTGATCTCTCAAACCATGCAAGAATACTATACTTATTTTTCTATCTTTAACATATTTGTTTTCACGTGCAACTCTACTATACTTAACATTCTATTTTTAGCATATTCGTTTTCACATGCACGTAACCATACTATGCTTAGTTTTCTATTTTTAACATATTTGCTTTTACATGCAAGTAACCATACTATATTTAACTTTCTAGTTTGATAATATTTGTTTTCACATGCATGCATAATTTTAGTTACAACATGTTTTCCTCTCAATTAATTTTTTTTTTTTCTAATAAATATTGCAATTAAATTATTTTAAATGTAGGAAGAATATTCATTTATATTTAGAAAATTCATGATAATCACATAGTTCTAATGACAAATTTAAAGTTGAAACCCTAACTATTCAATTAATTGTTTTTTTCCAATTTTCAATAATAAAATTTTCCGTTATATTAGAAAGGGGTTTATAAGAATGTAGTCACAATAATTTTCTACAGTTTTTCTATAATTTTCCTCAGTCAAGTTCTCTTGATTAATAAGTTTTCTTTTTTCAAATAAGCAATATGTAAACGCCTAGGAAGACACGAAGTAGATAGATCTTTCAATAAAATTCAACCATGGGTTTTCAAACCCTACCTCAAAACCACAGCTAAGATTTGAGACAATCTGTGAATGCATGCAAATCCAAACCCTCAGAAACTTTCAACAATTCTTGTGAACCAATTTTGAATTTTTGCTCCCAAAATCTCAAAACCACAGCTAAAATCCGAGACAATATGTGAATGCATGCAAATCCAAACCCTTCGAAAATCTCAACAATTCTTTTGATCCAAATTCAAATTTTACTCCCCAAAACCTATGTAATTGCAAAATGAGTTCTAGATCTCTAATAAAGAGATCTCTCTTAAATTGGAGCTCTGATTGTGCAATCACGAGAGGGAACTCGCTGATCAATTATTGTTTATTACTTTATTACCTTTTACCTTTCTATGCACAACTCTTTTAAATATTTAATTACAAAATATCTTAATTTAAATAATTAGCTCCCTTTAATTAATTTTTGAAATGTTTTTAATAATATATTTACTAATTTAGGGCGGGGTCCTAGCTCGATTGGCTAAATCTTCCCTGTTGCAGGGGGTTGGTCACGGATTCTAGTCTCCCCCGTCCCCGTGGTACCAGTGGGCGTGTCGCACCAACGCTACCGATCACGTTAAAAAGTTTACTCGGCGCACTGCAGTTTATAGGGGGGGCGTGCTGCACCTGATTCCTGCAGTCTAATAAAAAATAATAATAATAATATATTTATTAATTTAATTAATAACATTATTTAGAGTTTATTATTAAAATAAAACTCTTAAATAATTATCATTAAATTAAAGAAATATACCTATCCCATAATTAGAACTATAACTTTAGATTTCATTCTTTTATATCTTATTTTCCTCCAGTTTATTAATTAGTGCAAGCACTAATTAAAGCATAGTTTATTATTTAAATTAATAATAATAATCAAAGCTCATTGTTTAAATGCAACTCTAATTTAATTATTATTAGATAAATAATTATATTAAAGAAATATTAAATTTTTAATATTTCAATTCTCTTTTTGTCCAACTTATTAAATTAAATCTTTTAAACTAAAGTACATATTTAATTAATTAATATCATCATATTCTAATTTCTCTTTAACCAATTTTCTAAATTAAGACTTCTAAATTAGAATACATATTTAATTAGTTTTTTAATTAATTAAATACTTTTATGTTTTAATATTTTCTTTTTAATCAAATAATATTTAATAATTTTCAATATTATATGATTAACTGAAATATTATAATTAAATCATTTACCAAATAAATCACACAATGAAACCCACATAAAAGCAACATTACCAAAACAGATTAAAGCTCAAAATCAAACAACACAGACAAAAAACTCACAGGTTTAAAAAGGGTGGAAAGTCAATTATGAGTCCTCCTTGCAAGACAAGTATTTAGGCTATGGTTAGGATTGGACCTGAACATTATCTCCTCATTCTTACCATTGAGTTATTGTGATACGTCACGCTCATCATGGCAATTCAGGGAAGTTGATGCCCAGTATCTACATTCTGCATAAAAGACGAACATGTACATATGCATATATATCTAAACTAAATAGGCAATGGTGGGGAGAGGTATATCATGTAGATCTCGACTTGCAGGTGACTACGACTCCCTCCCTTAACCACATCAAACATGAAAAACAGAAAAATAAAACAGACACACACACCATACACATGCAAGTATGGGGTAAGTACCATAATAATTATAAGTTAAACATCAAATGCTCGGATAAAATAATGCATCATTACAAATATGAAGTAATCACCATTAAAGCATCATCTAACATTGCTATTGAAGGAATCACATTTATTAACTACGAATCATTAAAGCATCATTAATGCACCAGTAACCATAATCATTAAACAACACATGAAATATAGTCAACTAAGTAATCATCTTTGATATATCTCTAGTCCAAGTTATGAAATAATATCCTTGAAACTCACACATCTATGAAATAGGCATAAAAGAGTTTGGTAAATATAATGAAAAAGCAAACTATAGGTGGGCACTACAATACCTATGAAAGTGTCAACAACTCGAATCTTCGTAGTCATATGATGAAACATAGTTGATAACATCGAACTTGGTAGGCTCAAAAATTTAAATAACTTGGGATGCATTAAAAGCTCAAAATAACTAAAAACAGTCCCAAACTTTTGAAAAATACATATTTTTAAGTAAAACACAAAGACGCGTTTCTGCCCCTAGACCGCCACATTTCAGAGACAATGGCGTCCCCACACGATCCCACTATCGCCGCCATGATATTTGAAGATGAGGAGGATGTCAGACTACACAAATCACTTTGATGTCAAGTAAAAAAACTATTAAAGATGCATACTGAAAGACACTTTTCAGACTAGATCCAAATGTGATTAACAAAATCTTCAAGGTCCCTACAACTCCAGAATGCATGGATCTATCTAAAGAAATATCTTAGCAATTGTAGAATCAAAACAAGACAAATTATTAGAGGCACGTAAATGAAAAATAGTTGGTCAATAAAAGACTAGACATGTCCAGATGACCAAAGACAATACAAAGATTTGACTTCTCTAAAGAAGTCAACAATTTGATAACTCTTCTTAGCAGGATCTATGATCTCAAAGAATCCAAACACTTTGAGGCCTGGATGTTCAAATTCATCTATTAGATTCTTGAACACGAAGAACTCATCTATTGGGGAGAAATCATAAGCACAGCATTGTGTGAGCAATTAATTCATGTGAAGAAGTCACTCTCATTCCACGTGAATTCATACTTAATCTACATCACTGCAACTATGGGGGTGTTCTCCGGTCTTTCTACCAAGGGAGACCAGTCTTTGGTTCCCATTTGGAACTACTATGATTGGCTAACTCTCACACAAAGCAAGCATCACTAGAAAAGTATGCAGGATGCATTTTTTGGGCATTTCAAGTGCCATTTCAACAAATAGTTGGCGACGAGTAGAGTATCAAATGAGGGATGGAAGAAAGTAAATCAATACAAGTGTATATTTCTACAATTTCCAACTTTCACTTACCTGAGAGTTTGTTATTTTGAAGGAGAACCATACACTTTGCCAAGATAGCCTACTAATAGGATAATTTTCATGGAACTAGCAAGATAGTTGATAGAAGTACAGTCATATCACACCAGCCAACATAGGCCAAGATTCGACATTTCCACTACTAAACCTCTCCACATTGGCAAGTATGCACTTAGCTCAGTGCATAAGGCGAAAGTCATCAAATCAAGACTTTAACTCATCACACTAAAGAAGTTCAAGGCCAAATCTGATTTTGATTACAGAGGTATGCATTGCAAGATAAAAAGGGCATTCACTCATGTTCATCGCATGAAGGATGCTTGGATTGATTTGCGCAATGACGTGGATGTTGCTAACATAGACTACTACAGGCTTACTTTGTGGCAAATTATTGACATCAACATGATCCATATTCCAGAAGGCGTTGAGATCGAGGACGATGACATGATCTTGGATCCAGAATTTTACAACAGCCAATTGGAAAAGCTTTTTCCCATTCCAATCTAATAGCGATAGAAAGAGGCAACTTCCATTTTAGATAGATTCCAATCTATCTTGCTCAATACTGACAGATGGCTTAAAAGCAAAGGTCTAAAGAGAAGCCATCTGAAGGCTAGAGTAGATTTTTGCCATTTCAAACCAATTGGAAGGAAGTCTCAAGTAGAGAAAAAAAAAGACAGATGGATCATTCACCTTGGAGCCAAGAAAAACTTTCAAATTGAAGCTCAAAGGTGAAAAAGTTGTGGTTCCACCCTCACATTCATCTCAAGCACCTCTCTATCGCAAGAATCAAATAATGAGGAAGAACAAGGTGAAATAATGATCATATCTCCTCCATAGCTGCCTAGCAACCAAGGGTCGTCTACCCAAGAGGAACCATTCTTGGCTTCCATAGACAATGGTGTGGACTCATTTTACTCTATATTCACGCCTTCCATTCCTATTTCTCAAGTGAATACATTCGCACTACCTATCTCTTTTGTGGCTCCAACTATTCTCAAAGCGGAGCAATGTAAAAGCCTAGGAAATGTGTTTGAGGATTTTCCAACTCTCACAGAGGGACACGTTTCCCAACATGATACCTCCGTCGTAGGTTTCAAGATGTTCATGACAGAGTCATCCCAAAGAACACCCATGGTTCTAGTTCTGCAAACACAGACCTGGACTATGACCATGAAAATACAATTAGGATCAATACTTGTCATAACCACATCCCAATCTTAGCAGATGAAAGTTTCAACTTGCCTGCATGGTTAGGAAACATTACCATGAAGAGAAGAAATATCAAGCTGCCCCCAAATGATCTTCCTTCGACAAAGAACATGTCTGAGCTTCCCATGCAAAGGTAAAAAGTTGTCTCAAGAATCCTTGTTGATTTTGAGAAAGCCAAATATGCCAAGATTGCATAACTTTGGGTGGATAAACCAACCGAAGAGCTTAATCACTTTGATTACAAGTTCACCAAAGTTGAACTTGGGAAACAATCACGGTTGATATGTCAAGAAGATGCCCATGATGCAGTCTCCACCTTGTCAAAAAGGAATGATGAACTCTAGGAGAAGAAAACTTAATTGAAGTTGGAGAATGCTCGACTTCACAAGATCATTCGTCAACAATCTTCGCAGCCTATGGTCATCACATCACAAACAGTTCAAGTGAATCGGAAGGCTATTACAGCTAAGGCTTGGTTCGAAGACATTATCACTAAGCGAGATCAATCAATTGAAAATGTGCTCAAAGTCCTCGAACGTATCAGAGGTGTTGAAGAAAGGCTTCATGATACGATTGCCTTTTACAATCAAGAGGGCAATGTCCTAAAAGAACATTTGGGTATGTGGGATCAATAGGCAGAGGCTGATTTGGATGTCCTGATCACATACAACATCATTTCGTCCATGGACATGTTCTATGAGTATCAGAGACTCATGGATCACAATGCGTAGGTAATGGAAAAGCTTTTGAAGAAGACACAAGAACCCCTTAGAATCGTCTGGCTGTGGAAATGTAGATCATGCATGATTTAAGACTCATGGGATGCAAGGTGGTTGCAGAAGATGACGACTTGTTCAGTAAAGAAGACATGACTTCAATATTCATTGACAAAATTAATGCCGAATTTGATTCAAAGCTTTTTGCACTACATACCATGAAAAAGTTCTCAACACATAAATTTGCAGCAAAACACTTATGGGATTCTATTGAAGAAAACTACAAGGTTGTAAAAACATCTCACGCCAATGTAGTCAAGGTGGATGCCATTTCACAAAGGATGAAGGTTCCAGAGCTTCGAATGCTTCATGATTGTACTGCCAAATATAAGTCTTTTGTTGACAATTTTTGAAATTGATTCAACTTTCTCCATATTTTTAATGTAATCCAATTGCATGTAAGTCGATTACACGAACCTTTAGTGCATGTAATCCAATAAATCTTCTTTCCTAGTTTGATGAAGTCGAGGTGGATGAGTTTCTCCCACCTTTTTCTCCTTTCTCTCTCTTTTTTCCCATATAAGGAGTGCCCCCCATCATTGTAAAAATCATCTTTTATTATAACCAAGAATGCTCTGCCAAACTTGTGCAAGTAGAACTGTGATTGTCTAGTGCAAATTTGAAAGAAAAGTGAATAGAAAGAAGCAATTGAATTCTAAACTTTGATTGGAACCAATTGCAATAGAAAAAATTGGAAGAGAAGCCTTTCGTCTACATGGGTACCCTGAAATGTTGTAAGCGATTGGGATGGACGATTTATCAGTATCTTCTGGACAAAACTACTTTGACTAGCAGGAACAAAATTGTCGCCGAGTACTAGCTACCATCCTAGACAGACAGACAAATAGAGATTATGAACAAGTGGCTTGAAGGCTACCTTTGGAACTACGTTTCAAAACAACGGATGTGGATCAAATGGATGAACCTAGAGGAATATTGTTACAATTCCACTTACAATATGTCCGTCGGGATGGCACCATTCAAAGCACTATACAGGTACGAACCCCTTTCCTTCATCGACATAGTTCTGGGTGAAAGTCATGCACCAAGGGCTAGCGACTAGCTTCAGGAGGGATTGGACATCCTGAGATGTTTGAAGGAAAACTTTCAATGGGCACAGAATCAATAGAAGATGTATGCCGACGAACATCGAATCAAGAGAAGTTTCAAAGCGGGAGACTTGGTTTATCTCAGACTTCAACCATACTGACAATCCTCATTGAACGAAAAGGGAAAAAAAAAATTGAAGCCACGATTTTTTGTCTTTATCAAGTAGTTCACCACATCGGTGAAGTTGCCTATGAATTGGAAATTCCAGAGGGAAGTCATATTCATAACGTTTTTCATATCTCCTGCCTTAAGAAAGTTGTGAGATAAAACATCATGATAGCTATAGACCTTTCACCGCTCAATGAAGAATGGAAGTTCATATTGGAACCAATGAAGATCATCGAAGTACATTGGAAACACTTGCCATTGGATGACATAGCGTGGGAGGGCAAGCACATTCTATAGTATCCGGCATCGCATTTTCTTGAGGACAAGCAAAATTTGGGACAAGAGTACTGTAATGTTCCCATTGTAAAATAAATCATTACTCAAACTATTGTTAATGGGCCGATTGATTTAATATATCTCGGACTCATTTTTGTTTTGTTTCCATAGTTTGTGTAACTGTCAGCTATCTTTGTACACTCTCGAAAAGTTTTCCCGACGAGTATTTAAGCATGGCTTGTTGGTAGTCATTAGGGAGGCATTTTGGATTATTTCTTTGTATTGTGAATTCCTATGGGGATTATCTATTGTTCATCATTTCAGAAGTGAAAGATCTTCCCTACTTGGCTTGTTCAGTTTCGGTGGGATTCAACACTCACCTTATTCTATTGCATGTAATACTTCACTTAGAACAAGCAAATTGGAGCACCAACTTTTGGCAAATATATATCGAAAGTTATTTGTGTTCAATCTTCATTCTTTTGGTGTATCTAATGAATATGGTTCTATAAGTTTTGTTGCATGACTGGACATTCTTCTTTCCTCCATCCGTACATCAAATTTTTCCTCCCCCTACCATATAGACAACTCTGCATTCATCCCATATCCCACCTCACCACCACATTAGCTCCTTCACTCCACTATACATCCTCCCCATAATACTATACGGCCTACATACGTAACCGTACGACCTTTCGCACCTCCACCGTACAGCCTCATACTATACAGCCTCTTCGCCATCACCATTGTACGGCTTTCATACCATATGGACCCACATACCAATACGCCAATATCTTCTGTACAGCCTCCTGTGAACTATTACACCATACACCCTCCATTGTTCTTCCATCGTACAGACTTCTAGCCTTCTCATATGGTCCTACAAAGATCCATACTCCAGCTATTACATTCATCCCTAGCAAATTGCCACTCGTACGGCCTTCTTGCCAACCCTTCCATACGATCATTCAACATTCTGTAACTCACCATCAGGTACTCGGACAAATGGAAAATTTCATTAATCTTTACATAGTAAAAGTATTTTCATTACAAACGAATTCTGAACAAATACAAAGAAGTTGCCAGATGATGATTAGCAGATCTAGTGCATTGTTGGTAAACAGATTTGTCTTCACACAATAAACGATCAAAATAACTCTTATTTGCCCAAAAATGAAGACACAAAAAGATGCCAACAGTTAGGTCACTTTGCCATTGAATTGTGCAAGTGCCCTCTAAATTTTATAGGGTACAACTCCTCAATTGGATTTACAATGAATAAGATTTAAGAAACGCTTTTAACCTAAAAGCGAAGGCTACCTGCACTATTCTTGGATAGGTGGCAAATTATTACAACTGAAATAGAAAGGAAAGATTAAGCATGCAGCAATGGAAGCATACAATCTTCACACACATATATGCACTTTGAAAGAAAGAGAAAGATTAGACAAACAGGAACAGCCCCTGCAATAAATGAATACTGTAGTAGAATTCGATTCCATTATTCAGCCTTGATTCACCCCTAAGCCAAGAATGAAAACAATCTGAAGCACACAATCTTCAAAATGATAGAACCTTCATTCAACTCAAAAACAATATTATTTCTGAATGTACTACTGACAATCAAATTATTTCATAAAACTAGAGGAGGAAACTAAAATGAATAGTTGTTAATACAATCTAAAACTACCCTCTTTACACAATCTAAATTTTCCCCAAAAATGCAGCACATAGTTTGCAAAGACAGTAGAATCTTCAGGACTCTCCACACCTAAAAGGATAAGCACACCATCTACTCTTTTCAAAAAAAGAACCCCTTTTTCTTCCAAATTTCTCTCACTAAACAAACTTCTCAAGAGCTTTATTCAGTTTCAAAACTGATTCTTGGAAATTATTGTAAATTAAATCTCCTTTCCTTTGATCATTGTTCACGGTCACTTTCCTTTATCCATTTCTTTTTATAACATAATGTCTTTATAAACATTATAATTAAGACTTTATGGATATCATTTTATAATGTTTATAAGAAGACTTTGAAATGTGGTATTTACCGGTGATGAAATGCTGTCATCATTTCATAACTGTCATGACAGTTTTGATAGTTCAATAAAATGATCATATTTTTTGATCCATAACAGATTTCACAAAACCGTTTGGAAATGATTAAAAGAATTAGGTTGGTCAAAACATATCCAAAATTCAAACAAATCCAATTGTTAGAATCAAAGTTATGACCCCCAAAGTATGACTGATATTCTGTGATTTGCATATTGTGATTATTAGTGCTGATTTCGACAGTGCCGCACTCAAAAACCCATTACTTTTGATCCATAACGAATCTGATAGAAAGCTTTGGATGAGATTTAGAGAATTAGGTTTGGCAAGACATATCTAGAATGCAACCCAAACCAATGGTCGGATTGAGAAATATAGCCCCCAAAATATGACTGATATTCTGTAATTTGCATTTTGTTACTGTTAGTGTTGATTCGACAGTGCTGTGAATAGTCATATGTATTTCACAAATCAAGACAAATTTTGAAAATTACTCTTATTTGAATTTAGAAAATTATGTTTGCTCACACATATCCAAAGTTGAGCATGATCCAACGATGGGTTTGAAAGTTATGACCCCCATACTGAGACCCAATTTTCAGTTAGAAAATCTGTTATAGTTGTTAAAACTGAGTCTTTGAACTACTGAACCTCTTGAACCACTAAATTACACCCACAATCATGTCTCTAAGCCGAACTTTGAATTTGAAGTTGAACTTCAAACTAGGATATCTGAATCTGCATATCAAAGTCTGACTTGGATCTACATTTGAATTTTGAACTGTTGAGCTATGTCGAATCAATGAATCCATTTGAAAAGCATATTGAACCTTCATATCCTTCGTACCCTTTGAACCATTTGAACCTTGTTCAATTAGTTCCAAATTTATAATGGAAAGCCTTGAACATGTGCATTTGAGCATTTTGATCCGTTATCATGGAACTTCATCTCAAACTTGCTTTACATAACATTTTCAACATAAATCATAGGAGAAAACCGAGATTCCGAGCGAGGGTCATATTGGGAATGCTAGATTTCCGAGCTTAAAAAAAAGGGCACCTAACACGCACACAGTGAGATATCCAAGGAATACCTCTAGTGATAGAATAGGGTGGTGTTGCACCACCGAAACTGCAATAGACTAAGTAGGGAAGGTCTTCCACCTTTGAAACTACGTACACCTTCCTTAGCCTTCAACCTCCAGAAATACAACAAATCAAATCCAATCCATGGTGAATTATAATGCCTAGCCATCTCCTTATAAAGTCCTCCAAGAAGCATATAGAGATTTACAACAGGATGACAAAATTAATTATCTTATTACTTTATTAACTTGGGCCCCATATTTATTAATTAAAATCATTTTTATATTAGAATAGTTTAACCAGCCAGTATAACATAGAGTATCCAGACAACACTACGAAACTAACCAACCCCCGCAAATATAAACACTTACAAAATTGGAGGCGATGGCCTAGAAGATAAAATAGCTTAGCATCTAGCCATTGTCTTCTGCATCTAGCATGAGTATTTTATATATTGTAACCATTACAATACAAAAACCAAATATCCTTCATATTGTATTAAGGTACTCTATTCCATAATCTTCGTTTATCAGCATGTGTTAAGAGACATGCAGCAGCTACATCATATATTACACCACTTGGTTTGTTCATTGTTGTAGTTATATCCTTCCCCTGATGATTGGGCCCTCGTTTGCTCCCATCTGAATCCAAGTAATAGTTCTCCATTAGGCTGTTGAAATCATTAAATTCTGATAGTGTAAGAAAACTTTGATAATTTTCAACATATCTAGAGGCTTTCACTTCATCTCTGTGTATCAGCAGGGTTTTATAATTAGAAGCCACCTACAGATGAACTTTGTTTTTCTCACAAGGACCTTCCAAAAACAATCAAAGAAAATTGCCAGTTTGAAAAAAGACATTCAAACCCCCAACAGTGGGTCACCTGTGTGAGCACAAAGTAATCATCCTTAAGCAAGCCATAGATCTGTTTTGTGGAAGCATCTTTAAGAGGAGTACCATCAGCCCATGTTACAAACCTGCCATATTCATCACTGTTCATGACTCTTTCAATTCTCTCTTTATTAATACCATAGAAGAGTATATGGTTTCTTTTGGGAAGTAGGAATACCAAATTTGGTGGAAATCTCATCCCACACGTACAACCCTAGCTTATCATTAACAAGCAGATCATTGAAAATAGAGATGCCTTTCTTATTCCACATTTTAGCAAAGCAATTCTGTGTTAAAGCCAAAGGCTTATTGTTAAGATACAAACGCCACTAGATTGATTTGTCAATAACAACATATTTTGGAGGACCATAACAACACCCCTACAAGAGATAAAACTCCTCACTTGAGACCAAACATTCCAAAAGGACCTGAACACCTTGGATCTAAAGATCTTCTGTTTGAAGTCTCCCATAATGATATCCTAGAGTGGTATGTTTGACCAGTGTTTTCCCTTTTTGACTATTGATCTTTCAATATTATTCCTCACAAGAACCTTCCAAGGTTCATTCTCCCATAAGGCTTTATAGATCCATTTAGATGCAAAAGCTAGTCCATGAGATTTAACGTCTTTCAACCCAAGACCTCCTAGCTTTCTAGGTAAACAACGCCATTCACATTTTACACCATGTCTTTTCTTGGAACCCATGCAATCTGACCACAAGAATTCTTGCAAAATCTTCTCAAGCATATTGTTCCGATACTTAGCAAACAACCAAGTAAAAGCAAAGTAAAGATGATGGGAGAAAAGTAATTTCTGCACAACTTGAACTCTCCCAGCAAGAGAGAGGGAGTGAGTTTGCCACTTGATGTGTTTCTTCCTGATCTTACTATAAATCCACTCCCACATGTCAGTGATAGAAGGGTCTACAGAAAAAAGAATACCAAGATATCTTATAATCTTTCTAGGACCAGCCCAATTCCAGCCCATGTTACTCAACCAATTAGGAGGGGTATCTAACCATCCAAGAACAGAAGACTTCACTAGGGCTATCTTAGTTCCAGAGACCAAGCAGAAGAAATTAAGTCTATCCATGACCTTGGAAAAATTATCCTCAGAAAGTTCTAAACACAAGGTTGTGTCATCGGCAAATTGAGCATTAATCAATTCTTCCAAGTTTGGCAAAGTAATGCTTCTAATAGGGGTGCCAAACATTTTATCTCTGAGAATATAATTGATGCAGTAGCATCCTGGGTTGCACTGCTATCCTGCATGTTCTAAGTTTTTATCTTACTGCTGAAAATGGGTTCTGCTGAAATTGCTTTTGGGAGAATAATGCCTCTAATAAGGGTGCCAATCATTTTATCTCTGAGAATATAATTGATGCAAGAGCATCCTAGGTTGCACTACTATCCTACATGTTTTGAGTTTTTATCTTACTGTTGAAAATGGGAACTGCTAAAATTGCATTTTTTGGTTCCTAGGTTCCTGTTGCAGATCGTCTAACTAATTTTCCAAAATGAATGAAGAGCTACTCACCTCAAGAATTCAAGAAGGCCAAGAGTACTATCTATGTTCCAAAGCGCAAGTCTTAACTCCTTATAGTTTGGGAGATATGGAAATTCTCCCAGAACATTGATTTCTGGCAGTTCTGCGCGACAGTTTTAGGTGCTTGACTTTCAGAATGGATGCGCACTTTTTGTTGATGAATCAGACCTTGCGCACTTAAGGGGTTGTAGAGGACCTAAATATCTGCCCACTGTTCAATGCACGAGTTCTAAGTCAATCGGAGTGAGGATATATCGCGATTTTGCTCGGACATTGATTTCAGGACAGTTAATTGCTGATGCAAGTCGACTTGTTTATTAAATTTCAGTTTTTTTTTTCATTTAATATTTGCTAAGAGCCGACTTGTGGCTTCTCCATGTTCTAGTATAATCTGTAAACTGTTTTGGCTAGTATAAATAGAGTGCTTCGGCTAGAAGCTAGACAGAATTAGCGAATGGAGAAAGGATTGTAGAGCAGAACTGGAAACTGTGAATTTGCTATTGGATCTTTGAATGTGAATATATTTGTATTTGGAAGTAACCCAGAAGGCCTTACAGCTGGGCACGTATGAAGATATTTTGATGAATCAATAAAAGCATTTTACTCGTCTTCCTCCTTTGGTTGTTGTTCTTTGTGTTTGCTTTTGTTGTATTAACTCTTGCAGGGTGGTCCGGAGAGCTGGGTGTGCCATTGGCCCTAGTTTTCCCCATCCTTGCGTCAGGTGGTATCAGAGCTTGGTTTATTCTTGTGGAGATTGGATCGTGTAGAACCCTAATTTGGATTTGGTTGTAGGGTGGCAGATCTGCAGATTTGACCTATAACTTGCAGAAGGTTACGATCTTGTAGGAACCTGATTTGTAAAAATAGTTCATGGTAGAAGAAATGTCAATGATGCTATATTGGATCAGTTGAGACAAATTGCAACCAGATTAGATGCTGTGGAAACAGCCTAGAGGAGAGGATCACATCTTGATGATGTAAGTGATGATGAAGCAGCAGCACCAAACCATAATCCAAAACTTGAAGAAGATCAAGACAAAGAAAGAATTTTGTGAGTGTTGTCTAGGGAAAATTCAAAGCCTACTGTAGAAGTTGTTCCTTATGATGGAAAGTTGGATACCAATGCTATGTTAGATTGCATTTCAGTTATGGAGAAGTTCTTTGAGTATAAAATTACTTCTGATAATAGAAAGGTGAAGATTGCAGTTACTAGGTTGAAAGGTCATGCATCACTATGGTGGGAGCATTTGCAAACTGATAGACAAAGGAGAGGAAAGAAGAAGATCAGAACTTGGCCAAAGATGGTGAAAAAGGTAAAGAGCAAATTCCTTCCTGATGACTACCAAGTTAGCTTGTTGAGAAAGATGCAAAATTTGAAACAAAAGGACATGACTGTGAAAGAGTATACCGAGGAATTCTATAGATTAGACATCAAATCTGGACATGTGGATGATAATGTTGAGAAAATTGCATGGTACATAAATGGATTGAGATTTGGAATTCAAGATGAAATAAGTTTTCAAAAGTTGGAAAGTGTAGAAGAAGCATACCAATATGCTTTGAAAGCTAAAGAGATCTTAGCAAAGAAGCATGAACAAAGACAAAGAGGTAGAGGCGATAGATTCCAATGAGGCAAAGGCAGATCTTATGGTGAAGGTGGCAAATCTGAAAGTTTTGTGCAGGATAAAGGAAAATCAGAAAGGAGGAGTGATGACAAAGACAAGACCGAGTGGAAAGGTGGTAGCTCATTCCGAGGAGGTACTAGATCTTACCAAGAAAGAGGTAATTCTTATCCTAGAGGTGGTTTTCATGGTAATTGTTTCAAATGTGTTAAAGAAGGGCATATATCCTTTGAATGTAGATCTTCTGAAAGTGGGCAAAATAATAGAAATGTTGTGATTCAAGGAGACATTGAGAGTTCACCAATTGGACCAAGTGGACCTAAGGCTACAAAAAATCTGATGGTGAGAAGAACCTTATGTAATAAGGGAATTCATGAAGAACATATCCTTAGAAGAAGTCTTTTCAAGACAAGATACAAGATGGCTGGAAAATGTTGCAAGGTAATCATTGATAGTGGAAGTTTAACAAATTTGGCATTAGAAGAGTTGTTTACAAAGTTGCAATTGCAAAGGCTGAAACATCTCAAACCTTATCATGTTTCATAGAGATGAGCATAAGATATTGGTAAGTGAACAATGTATTGTGAAGTTCAAGATTGGACATTACTTTGATGAAGTTTTGTGTGATATTATGCCCTTAGATTGTTGTCATATTTTGTTGGGTAGACCTTGGCAATATGATAGATATGTTGTACATGATGGAAGATTAAATCAATATACTCTTTGGGTAAATGGGAAGAAAAAAACATTGCTGCCTTTGATTGAAAGTCCAGATGAGGTCAGTTGTACTACAATAAAAGTTTGCATGGTTAATGGAAAGCAGTTTGAAAAGCAAAGAAGAATCAAGTTTGTTTTGTTATAGTTCCTAGAGGACCAAGTGTTGGTAGTAATGACCAAGCAGCAGAAGTTGGTAATGGCAGAATGACATCAGAAATTACAGAACTGCTGAATGAGTATAAAGATATTGTTGCTAATGATATTCCTGATGGTTTACCTCAAGTAAGAAGTATAAGTCATTGTATAGATCTGATTCCTGGAGCTAGTTTGCCAAACAAAGCACCATATAGATTAACACCTAAAGAGAATAAAGAGCTTAACAAACAAGTGCATGAGTTTTTGCAGAAAGATTTGATCAGAGAAAGTTTGAGTCAATGTGTTGTACCTGCTATATTAGCACCTAAAAAGAATGGAGAATGTGTATTGATTCCAAAGCTATTAACAAAATCACAGTGAAATATAGGTTTCCTATGCCGAGAATGGATGACATAATAGATTGTTTGAGTGGAGAAAAGTGTTTTACCAAGATTGATTTGAAGAGTGGCTATCACCAGATCAAAATCAGAGAAGGTGATGAATGGAAGACTGCTTTCAAGACAAAAGATGGTTTGTATGAATGGTTGGTTATGCCTTTTGGTTTGACTAATGCACCTAGCACTTTCATAAGGTTGATAAATGAAGTTCTAAAAGGATTCTTGGGTAAGTTTGTGATTGTTTATTTAGATGACATTCTAATATTTAGTAAGACTAAGTGTTCTTTTATGCAAAAAGAGATTTGTGTATTTGGGATTTGTGATTTTAGTTGATGGATTGAAGATGGATTCAAAGAAGGTTAAAGCTATTTTGGAATGGCCTGTACCTAAGAATGTGGGTGAGGTAAGATCATTTGATGGTTTGGCTAGTTTTTACAGAAAGTTTATAAAGAATTTCAGTTCTATTTGTAATGCTATGACTGAGACAATCAGGGGAGATAAAAAGGAATTCAAGTGGACAGATGGAGCTGATAAGAATTTTGAGACTTTGAAACAAAGAGTTGTTGAATTACCTATATTGGCTTTGCCTGATTTCAACAAAGCATTTCAAGTTGAATGTGATGCAAGTGGTAATGCAATAGGAGTTGTATTAAGTCAAGAAGTAAGCCTGTTGCTTTCTTTAGTGAAAAGTTGAATGGTGCTAAAAGGAAGTATTTTGTGTATGATCAAGAGTTTTATGCTATTGTTCAAGCATTGAAGAAGTGGAGAAATTATTTGTTTCCTAAGGAGTTTGTGTTGTATATTGATTATAAAGCTTTACAATACTTGGGAAGTCAACATAAATTGAATTAGAGACATATGAAGTGGGTTGAGTACTTGCAGAGTTTTACATTTGTCATTAAGCATAAGAGTGGAGTTACTAACAGAGTTGCTAGTGTATTAAGCAGAAGACGTTCTCTATTGACTGAAATGAAAGTTGAAGTTCTTGGTTTTGATGAAATGAAAGAGTTGTATGATGCTGATCCTGATTTTTCTGAGGCGTGAAAAGAGTGCAAAGCACCAAATCTAACAAATCATGTAAGTAAGCATGATGAGTATTTCATTCAAGAAAGTATGTTGTTCAAAGGTATTCAATTGTGTATTCCAAGAAGTTCTATGAGGTTGAATCTGATTAAGGAAAAACATAGTGGTGGATTAGCTGAACATTTTGGAATTGATAAGACATTGAGTTTGCTGAAAGAGAAGTATTATTGGCCACAAATGTATAAGAATGTTCAGAAATTTGTAAAGAGTTGTGGAGTTTGTCAAGTTGCAAAAGGAGTGAGTCAAAATACTGGTTTGTATACACCTATTACTGTTTCTGAGAAACCTTGGAATGACATTAGTATGGATTTTGTTTTTGGATTGGCTAAGACAGTGAAGGGGTATGATTCCATATTTGTTGTGGTGGACAGATTTTATAAGATGGCTCATTTCATACCATGTAAGAAGACATCAGAGGCTGAGCATGTTGTTGAACTTTTCTTTAAAGAAATTGTGAGATTGCATGGATTACTAAGAAGAATTATTTCTGACAGAGACAGTAAGTTTGTTGGTTATTTTTGGAAGACTTTGTGGAAGAAGATGGGTACTGAATTGAAGTTTAGTTCTACATTCCATCCACAGACAAAGGTTGTGAATAGAAGCTTGGGTAATTTGCTAAGATGTTTAGTTGAGAACAAGCCAAGTAATTGGGAGATGATATTGGCACAAGCTGAATTGGCATATAATAATTCTGTGAATAGGAGTACAGGAAAGACACCTTTTGAGATTGTTACTGGAATGAAGCCTAGAGGAGTATTAGATTTAAGAGATATTGTTAGTGAAGAAAAGAGAAGTGTTGCAGGAGAAAAATTTGCTAATTTTATGGAGTCTTTGTATAAGGAAGTGAAATCGAGGATAGAACAAAATAATCAGAAGTATAAGGAGAATGTTGATCAATCTAGGAGACATCATGATTTTCAAACTGGTGATGAGGTAATGGTTCATTTGAGGAAAGGAAGATTTCCTATTGGAACATACAGTAATCTAAAGATGAAAAAGTTTGGACCTTGTAAGATCTTGAAGAAATTTGATAGTGGAAATGCTTATGAAGTTGAGTTCCCTGATGACATTGATATATCTCCTATATTCAATGTTTTTGATCTATATAAGTATCATGAGTCGAATGATGAAGTTGTTGTATGTGATGATTATCTTAGGAAGCGGATTGAAGAAGTTGAAGACATTGGATCAAAGAATTGGTAAAAGCACAAGAGGAAAGGACTACTATCAATATTTTGTGAAGTGGAAGAACAAACTAGTTGAAGAAGCTACATGGATTTCTTAATCTGAGTTGGATTTAGCTCAGGCTGTGACATCTCAATCTAAGTTGCACAGGTACCTCCCCCCCCCTCCGAACCATGAACTGGTTCAAACCAGTTCCAAGTTCGGGTCCGGGTCAAACTTAGTTCAACCAAGGTCCTTTTTTGTAGGCCTAGTTCAATCTAGTTTGAACCCAGGCAAACCACGTCCAAAAATTCGAACCAAGGTCAAACCCGCGGCTATGGACGTCATTTTGACTGTTTTATTTGCAATTTTGGATTTTTTTTGGCATCCATGTAACCTAAAAAGGTGTTATTAATTGGTTGTGTGCCCTCTCATTGTCATTTGATGTTTCTAAATAGGTTATTTTCCCTTGAAGGAGAGCATATAATTTTTTGAGCAAGCATTCGGTTGTGCAAGGAGGAGTTTGAAAATTGATTTGTTGGTGTTCTTCAAGTGTTTGTGCATCATTCATACACATTTGCAAACTTGCAATGGCTGGAAAATGACTAAAAGGTAAGATCTTATTCCATTTGCTATTGCTTTTGTTCTAGTTTTTCCATTTTTTCATTTCTCTTTCAATCTTCATATGTTCTTGAATCTTTTCCATTATTCCAAAATTTGTCATTTTCTTGCATATAGATTATGAACATGTATCTAATTTCTTGCCATAGGGAAAGGTCCGAAAGGAATGTCATCTACCTCTTCATCAATAGGCAACAACGAACAAAGAATGGAACCCAACTCTGATTCTCCTCAATGGAAGTATGTAGACATTATAAAACCCATTCTAGGAGGTGGTGCATTCTGTTGGAGATGTCGAGGATGTGGTATAGAAAGAAATAATTCTTATTATCGTGTGGTAGGTCATTTATGTGGTTATACTGGAAGAGGAGTCAAGAAATGCCCTGGCAAAAATGGTGTCCCTATACCAAATCATACTGTGTTAAAATATATTGAAGAGCATGAGGCAGCAGAAGAGAGAGGACGCAGGGCAATAGAACTCAGCAGCAATAAAAGTAAAAGAGCAAAGGGAATGCAGCCCCCCTCAAATGTTATAGTACAAGACTACCCCTTCTTCAGTACTGCAATGGACACTGACATTGAATCTGTCCCCATTGTACACAAAAGAAAGGGGCCACTAGAAACTTCTTTTCAAAATAAGGCCTGGGAAATTGCTGACATTAAGGTGGGAAGACGCATATATGCAAATGGGTTGTCTTTTAATGTTGTCCACTCTCCATTTTGGAAGGGCATGTTGAGGGGTGCCAATGAAGCTCCAAAAGGGTATTGTGGCCCCGAGTATGAAAAAGTGCGCACCACCTTGTTGGATGATGAGGTCCAACGGGTTGAAAATCAATTGAAGCCCATAAGGGACTCATGGGTTGAGACAAGGGTGACAATTGTTTCAGATGGCTAGAAGGATTCTAAGAACCGTCCCTTGATTAATGTCCTTGCGGTGTGCCCCAAAGGGGCAATGTTTCTAAAAGTGGTGGATTGTGAGGGCAAAGTAAAAGATAGGCCATTTATTGTTGATATCCTAATTGAGTCCATTGAACAAGTGGGTGCAAGAAACGTTGTCCAAGTCATAACGGACAACGCAAAGAATTGTAGAGTAGCAGGTGTGTTGGTTGAATCACAATATCAACATATCTTTTGGACACCTTGCACAGACTATTCACTCAATCTTATGCTACAAAAGATTGGGAACCAAATTGAGTGGATCAAAATAGTGTATGAAGAGGCTAAGGACATACAAATGTTCGTCACAAACCACCACATGACTCAATCTCTTTTCAAGAACTACTCAAAATTGGAGCTATTGAAGGTAAATGAACTTGAACTCAAGTTAGTAATTTAATTTTTAATATTTGACAATTTCTGATTTTTCTAATTTATGTCACAGGTTGCTGAGACCCGTTTTGCATCACATATAATCGTCTTAAGACGACTTGTGCAAGTGAAAGATGCACTTCAAGGTATGGTAATCAGCAACAACTAAGGTGTATGGAAGCACAAGAACACTGAAAGGGCAAACAAAATAAAGGATAGGCTATTGGCTGAGTCATGGTGGGAACGTGTGGAATATCTCCTTAAGATCACCAAGCCCATTATGAGCATGCTTAGGTACATTGACATGGATAGGCCTTGCCTTGGAGAGATCTATGATGGCATAGACTCAATGATTGAGAAGATTAGGCAAGTTATAAATGAGGAGCAAGATCCAAAGAGACCTTTTTCAAACAAGTGCAAACTATTATTGATGAAAGATGGAACAAAATGACCACTCCATGACATTTGCTTGCCTATGCCTTGACCCCCAAATACTATAGCTCACAATATTGTGATCTACCAGGAAGGTTGCCACCATATAGAGATATGGAAGTGTCTAATGGATACCAGGCAGCATTTAGAACAATATTTCCTAATGATGATATAAGAGATGTAATCATGGATGAGTTCATAGAGTTTGTCAATGCTAGAGGTCTAAGTAATAATGCTCTTCGTCATCAGTTCAAGAAGGATGCTCATGCTCGATGGCACCTTCATGGCCAAAAATTCCAAACATTGCAGCACCTTGCAATCAAAGTTATATCACAAGTAAGTTTTTTTTTTCAAATTAGCTCACTTTATCTTCAAAAGAATTTTTTTATAAGATTGAATTATTTTTTTTTTAATTGCTTACCCTATGTTGTCCTTATAGGTTGCTAGTTCTTCTGCATCAGAAAGAAATTGGAGCACCTATTCTTTCATCCACTCAGTGAAACGCAATATGTTGTAATCAAAAAAAGCAAAGAACCTGGTATTTGTGCATAACAACTTGCGCCTTCTTTCGCACAAGACTCTAGAATACAAAGAAGGGGTGTAACATCCAATTTTTCTTAGGTCTAATTTAACATTCAAAATACTCAAGGAATACAGTCATAACTTTGATTTCATAGGAAGACAGTTACATCATTCATGTTCATGTGAAGAAGATTTACCGTTAAAATCAGTTCAACAAAAATTCTTAACTAAAATCTTGAAATAACATTATATGAAATTACTTCAGAAATTGAAATCACATACCTTGGAAAAAAAACTGAGACTAAAAATCATCTAAGGATGCTTCTGCAACCACCCGGGTTAGTCCACAAATACACTATAACAATTTCATATGACAACTATCATCTAAAACCCCTATCTTAAAATCAAATTAAATGCTTCTATTATCTTAATTTAGGGCATCACATAACACTGTATCAATTAGGGCCTTGTTTACCTTCAATTCATTTAGGGCTTTTGATACCACTATCTCACTTAGGGCTTCCAATACCACGGATTCATTTTAGGGCTTCTGGGACCACTGATTCAATTTAGGCCTTCCACAACAACGGATTCAACTAGGGCTTCCAATTTCACTCTATCATTTAAGTTTCTAGCTATCACCCAATCAATTAGGCTTCAGATTTCTTTTTTCTTCCGATTACTTATCTGTGACAATTTCTCAAGATCAGATAAATACTTATATTCATTATTCATATAAATGAAAACTATTCACAAATCAATCCAGGTGTAAAATAATGATAACAATGAATTTAACTCATTTCAATCTTACCTCTTCATAAATAAAAATGATAATACCTGGTTCCAATTAACATAGGAATGCATAGCTTATCTCTATTTGACGCCTATTTGACATCTTTAGAGAGGTGAAACATTGTCAAGGGCTTTACCACTCAACCTTGGACCACAATATATCCCCACACGATCTCTAACGAGAAAGGCCCTCCCTACCCGGAATTGACTAGGAACATCATTCCATCCACTGGACATCATGATATATAACACGCCATACGACTTGGCAACAAGAGATCACCATAACAGGAATATGCATTAGCTATTAATTAATTCATGATAAATATTGAAATGTCATAACTGATAATACTGGTTCTTATTATTGATGATTCCTTTCTCACACCTCATCACCTATCTCCTTGGCTACACAGTCAGGTGAGTCCCAATTATCTGGAGTTCTCAGAGCAGACGGCTCTAACAATTATTCAAGAAGATTTTATGCACCTAGCACCTCACAATCTAAGATTAAAAGATTTTAAATTGAATGTTTACCTAATTAAATTAATCATAAGCGATTTCTTTTAAACTCCACCTGTTCACCATTGATGGCATTCTTGCCGGTGAATTTCCTCGGTGTCAAAATGTTCTAATTCATGATGGGTAATATGTTTTAAAACTTGCATCATTTGGATACTTTCTAATATACATGATTATCACTATTTTCTAAAGGTTGATTTATTATTGAGGTCTCAAAGTTATTACTATTAAGTTGATAAGAAATCATACATATTTCATATTTCAGCAGATGGCATAAAAGATTAACCTTAACACTTCAGTCTTAACCATCTAAGAAGATTTAAAAGTATCAAATAAAATATATAGGAGATCAGATAATGATCTATCATTGTAAAACAAGAATACATAATTAACTATACTCTCCAATAAACTTCTGACTCAATATCATATACAGCTTTGCAAACTAGAAATGATCAACTTAATGCACTCACGATTAATCTTGAAGGCACACAATATATTCTCTGCCACAACACTAATAGGTTATACAAAAGTTACCAACATGTTTTTTCTACAAACAAATATATATAGCTCTAATGATTATATAAAATCTGCAATGCTGAAGCTCTGTATTGAATACCTGATCACTCTTGCACACACCACTCTCATATAACCGGATGTATATAGAAAAAGAAGTCAACAAACTATATGGGCATTAAATTATCACTAATAGCAGTCGGCAGATTTCTTTATGGAAGACGAAAAACTTAATAAGGAATATGTTAGACTTTACAAGAAAAACGACATACTTCATACACCAACCACTGTATAAGGAAACGGCAAACTTGTATGACTGATTTATGCATAAAAACAGTATCATTTATCCCATGTTTTAAAACTATGACCTGAACTGATGGAATAAGAAATGATTTCAATTTGCAAATAAAACAGATCAAAAGTCTTACGTGACTCCACCATTAAATGACTGAGGCTAATCTTGCGCTTAAGAAATCTGCCAATTCGGCTCTGTGACCTGCGATAAAGATGGTATTGATTCGAATTGGGACAGAATACATTTTCAGTAAGGCTCGAACGTTATAGGTAATTGGAATGCCCTAGACGGCTTAAGAATTTCTATTATATAAAAGGAGCCTGTCTCTATGGCTTTCTACAGTTACAAAGATCACTCCAATCTTTAATCAATTGGCTATAGGAAAAAAGAAAGAAGGAAAGAGGATAAAAGATTTTTTTTTAAAGTTATTTTAATTATTAAAATATAATAGGCAACATCACTTAATTAATAAATAATAAGAGCCCGACTCTATGGCTTCCATCCGTTACAAGAAAACTACTATGAAAAGAAAAAAAATTCAAGATGACCATTCGAATTCCAAAAATTAAATTGGCTAAAAAGAAAAAAATAAAAAGTTGGCAAGAATTGGAAGATTAAAATTCGAAGATTATAATAATACAATTATTATAATCCTAGCATTATTATAAAGTACAACTATTAAATTAATGGTGTCAAATCAAGGTTATATTTAAATAAACATTTATAAACAATTATTAAAAGTAGTACGAAAAAAAGGTAATTTAAAATCCTTTAAGTTACGATTTATAAATAATTTAATTATTTTAATTAATTAATTTATTAAATAAATCAATTATTTTAATTAAACTATTTATTAAAATAACTCATGTAATTCCACAGATGTATTCTGTTCCAAGTCGCTAGGTCCTTTATCTGTCTACCCAGTGATGGTGACGCCCTGCCTAATTCTTTTCTGACAATGCTTCCACCTCTTTGACATGCTCCCTACAAGAATTTTCTCCATAATTAAATTATAAATTATAAAACCATAAATAATCATAATAGTTAACCTTTCATCCTAATTCTATGAATTCATGTTTAACGATCAACTAACATGTCATCTGCACTTGAAATCATAACGACCAACTAATTCACCATTTCGCCAAATTATATCAAATTAAACTGCCAACTGACTTCATATGAACCTCAATAGCTATATTCCAAGCTAGGTCAAAAATTGAGATGTAACAAGGGGAGACAAAGAAGTGGGATGTAGATTCAGAGATTGCGGACTTGGATGCTTCCACTGTTGGGCTTACAATTGATAATTTTGATGACTTTGATGCCAATACCATCGTTGATTCTGCTACTGATCCCATTGGCCTTGGTGCAAGTAATAGCGGAGGCGGAGATGGAGGACATGGAGGAGACGAAGAAGAAGATGAATATGAAGAAGATGAAGATTGAAGAACTTAGCACTAAAAATTCAGAATTTTAATAGATTTTCATTCCATTAGTTACTGTTAAACACTAAACGTGAAACAATGATACTTGAACTTGATATTTTAAATGTTTTGAATCTTTCATCTTTGATGTTGAAGTTGATTGAACTATGTTACTATATGATGGTATGATCACCATGATATGTTATTGTTTATGTTGTTTTAAAGTTTTTGTTGTTTAAATGTGTTTATGCTACTATGCTACATTCTAATTTTAACTCATGCTTCATAAAGATGTATATATATTTTTTATAATTTTTACATGTTTTTGTTCTAACAAACCCAAACAAACCCAAACCCCTTTCCAAAATTTTGTCGAACCAACGAACTAGTTCTCGAACCGCGAACTTGGAACTAAACCCAAACTGGCAACTTAGATCTCAATGATTTAGGAGAATCATTTCTTCCAACTCTGGTTGTCTAATGCAAGAGCATCCTGGGTTGCACTGCTATCCTACATGTTTTGAGTTTTTATCTTACTATTGAAACTGAGTTTCGCTGAAACTGCATTTTCTAGTTTCGGGATGCCTGTTGTAGATCGTGTAACTAATTTTCCAAAATAAATGAAGAGCTGGGCACTTTAGGGATTCAAGAGGGCCTAGAGTACCATCTATGTTCCAGAGCGCAAGTCTTAACTCCTTATATTCTAGGAGATATGGCAATTCTCCTATAACATTGATTTCTAGTAGTTCTGCACAACTGTTTTTTGTGCCTGACTTTCAGAATGGATGCGCACTTTTTCTTGATGAATCAGACCTTGCGCACTTAAGGTGTTGTAGAGGACCTAGATATCTGCCCATAATTTGAAGCGTGAGTTCTTACTCAATCGGAGCGAGGAGATATCGCGATTTTTCTCGGACATCGATTTCAAGACATTTAATTACTAATGCAGGTCGACTTGTGTATTTAATTTCGGTTTATTTTCATTTAATATTTGTTGAGAGCCGACTTGTGGCTTCTCCATGTTCTAGAATAATTTGTAAGCCGTTTTGGCTAGTATAAAAAGAGTGTCTAGGCTAGAAGCTAGGCAAAATTAACGAATGGAGAAAGGATTGCAGAGAAGAACTGGAAACTGCGAATCTACTGTTGGATCTTTGAATGTGAATATATTTGTATTTGGCCGTAACCCAGAAGGCCTTACAGCTGGGCATGCATAAAGATATTTTTATGAATCAATAAAAGCATTTTGCTCTTCTTCCTCCTTTGGTTGTTCTTTGTGTTTGCTTCCATTGTGTTAACTCTTGTAGGGTGGTTCGGAGGGCTGGGTGTGCCATTGGCCCTAGTTTTCCCTGTCCTTCCTTGCATCAACAACAATCACTAAAAGTGAGGTGGCAATGGGACACCGTTGCCTTATAGATATTTGCAAAAAAATAGGATCAGACAATTCCCCATTAACATCTATAACTATAGAAGAATCTTTGAAGAGGATTTCAATCCACTTGCAGAAATAAGGAGGATACCCAAAATCTTTGAGCGTACCAATAATAAATGACCATTCAAACCTATCATAAGCTTTTTCAAAATCAAGTAAGATCGTGGCTACATTTTGCCCATCTACCTTAGCCCAATGCATTCCTTTCCAACTAGTGATAGATTTTTTAATATATATCTGCCCTTAATGAAACCAGTTTGTGTGACTGAAACAATGTTTTTAAGGATGTCGTTAATTCTTCTAGCTAATACTTTAGCAATGATTTTGTATGACAAGTTTTGGAGGGTAACTTGTCTCCATCTTTTAACCAAAGACTTATCCCCATTTTTGGAAGTAGCTTGATGACACCTCTGTGTACATTACTGCCCAAGGATCCACATTCAAATGCATAATTATAAAAGCATAGAAGCTCCTCTCCTACCCACTCAATATAATCTTTATAAACTCTTTCGTGAGCTCATCCAATCCTAGAAATTTCTCATTAGCCATAGGCTTAATGGCATCAATGATTTCATCTAGTGAAATACATCTGCTAAGATTATCACAATCTAGGGTAGAAAGCTCTTTTGGGATAATGCTCAAACAACACTTCAGAGCCTCTTTTGTTCCTGTCTAAATTCAGATGAAAAGAGTTCATAATAGAATTCAAAGAAAGCCCCTCTAATCCACTTAGGGTCATTAGTTTTTATCTTCTCCAATTTGCACCTCCTCAATCAATTCATTCTTTTGTTTAGTCCGTATGATATTGAAGAAATATCTTGACCCTACATTCCAATCTTTCAAACAATTCATCTTAGCTTGAATTCTTTGGCCTTGGATCCTATATCTTTGTATAAATCTAAGTTGATTCTTGGTATAGATCAGTGTTTGTTCCAGCACAGCATCTTCTCTTCTATTTTTAAGTTCCAATTCAGTCTCATTAAGCTCAGTTTGTAATACACTTTCCATCTTATTTCTTTCATTGGCAATTTTTTTACCAGCAATTTGATAAACCTTCCTCCAAGCCTCAATTAGCAGATCCCATTGTTCTACTGGTCTCAAGGATTGAACACATATCATGGAAAGATAAGTCACCTTTCTAATCATGGAAATATATTTCCTGACATCATTACCATGGTTAAAAAGAATCCCAGTGTAGATAGGAGAGTGACCAGAAAGGACGCAGGGGGCATAACAACTGGAAAGTATGCTCCTTTGGCCTGAAAGGAGAAGAAAGAAGAATCACCATAAAACCTATTAAGTCTGCAGAAGACTCTACTTCTTCCCCTTGATTGTTGCACCAAGTGAATCAGATATCCTTGAAGTCGTTTCTCCCGTGTTCAAGAGGAACTATTAGATTGAAGCATCTTTTAAATTTGAGCCTAAAATATTGTTCACGTCCTTTCCAACAAAGTTTAAGCCCACCCTGTTTGTCAAATCCATATTCCACAATATTAAAATCACCAACAAATATCCAAAAAGCCTTGGGGAGATTTGAGGTGCACCAATCCCAAAGTTTAGCTCTTTCCCTACAGTCATTTGGAACATAGATATTACAAATTCCAACCAACTCATTATACCTCTTAAGAATCACCCACAAGGCTCTCTGGCATAAGATCAGCATCCATGGTCCAGAATAAGATCAGCCCATTTAGGACCAACAAGAATGGCAATACCTCCTTTCCCTCTCTCATGATTGGAGTGGAAACCTATAGCCTTATCCCAAAGAAATCTCATCATACAAGAGGCCTGAAATCCTACCACTTTAATTTCTTGAAGACAACTAATACCTTTATCTTTCAGTTTGTTACACCAACTCCTAACAAAGTACTTCCTATCAGCACTTTCAATCCCCCTCAAATTCCAACTATGTACATGTAACATGGAAGACATTTTATTTCAATGGAGGTTTCTGATTCCTATATAACCTATTAAAGCAATTAGGGATATCACTCTTATTTCTATCATTGCTGGAGATAGAAGTCCTCTCATTTTCTTTCCTTTCTTTCTAACCACTTCTGTAAATTGATCTCCTGAATTAGGTCTCAGTTCCTTTGGCGTCTCAACTTTCAAGTGATAAGATATTATTCTCTTTAGGGTTCACAACAGCACTTTTTATTTTATTGGCTTTCTCATTAATGGATTTAATAACCAATCGTTGAGCATTCAATCTGGTGGGGATGTCTTTATTATTTACTTCATCCATCTCTGCATGCCTTAGAACAGCACGAGTCATGGGGTGAGTCTCAACAAAATTAGGTTCCTTGTGCCTAGCCGGGATCACAACAAAGTCTCTATCATACAAAGGATTAGAGGGAGTGACAAATTCACCTCTATCAATAGCTTCCATTTCAACTGAATTTCCCTTTGTTCTGGATTGAACCAAACTAGGATTATCCTTTTCTTTTCCTTCCTATTTTGAGATGTTATGCGAAGAATCGGGAGCAGCCATCTTAGGGTTAGGTAGATGGGTGCCATCCTTGTTTACCGCATAGGTTAATTAAGAATTGCACACAGATAATGAATACAAACATGAACAGCGAACAGCAGAACTCTTATTATTACTCGCATATGCCAACAGTACATTATGCTTGTATCTATGATAAGATATCCTGATAAGATGAATACAATGCTTCCCAAAGGGGTTATAAATACTTTCCGAAGAACTTTTCGAAGGAGTCCGTCGGCCACATACATGTCGTTACATAAAAACCTTTTCGAAGAGATCCGTCGGCTCATACACAATTTCCTTTCCGAAGGAACCCGTCGGCTGATACACAATTTCCTTCCCGAAGGGACCCATCGGTTGATACACAATTTCCTTTCTGAAGGGACCCGTCGGCCGATACACAATTTCTACCGACGACATCATCCCCCCCAAAAAGAAAAGTCATCTCCTGACGACTACAGAACAAAACTCAAACAACTAATACAACAATATTGATCTGCCATATCACTTTCACATTCATCCCATTGCATCTATAGCCTTTGCTAACACAATACTGACTCCTCAAGCTAACCTTGATAGCCACCTGTGCTGCTTCCTCTGCTTCCAACTCCTCGGTACCTTGAGCCAAGTGTCGCTGCACTACCTCCAACTGGATGATCAGCTCCTCCCGAGCTCTCTACGCATCCACCAAGACAGCCTCACGGCCAACACCTACTCTCAGTGCCTCTGATACACAGACACTCAATGTTTGCAGCAGCTCCAAGTCTTCACAATTGGTTAGACTCCCACGACTAATATCCGCAACGACTGGGGGTCCAGGGGGCAACGCCCCCGGCGGGGTCTTGGGGCAGCGCCCTGGGCTGCCAAGACCAAATTAACACTCTGAAACCCACACAAAACTGCACGGAACACACCATTTTTGTCATTTTCTGCCGATTCTACACTCTTTCTGGCAATTGTTGGTTCTTCCTCTACCCTGTGGCATCATCTTATCCTCATTCTAAGCATTCTTGATTTGTCGACTTTTTTTTTTTTTTTTTAGAAAACCTCCTGTCACCCTTTTGTGCTACCAATGTACAGCTACACCATACATCCTGCCACTGTATCGATTCCTTCCTTATGCAATATCCTATAACGTCCTCCAAAGTTTGAATGCAATAGCAAGTAGAAGCCGTACGCCAAAACCCCACTCTTCAGAATCTATAATCTTGCAATCCAAATCCGTACACATGATGTGCTTGAAAAATCCGTACAATTACCTCGCATTCCAAATTGCAATTTCCGTGCGCTATCTTTACTTCCAAATTCCGTACACCATACGGCCAAAATCTGCAGTGTCAATGGCTTTCCTCAAAAATCCGTACAGTGAAAATTAACAAGAATTGGCTCCAAATTTCGTACGTTAATCTGGAGTATTGCCAAATTCGGAATTTACAAAATGTATGCTCGCAAACTCCATAAATCCGTACGGTGAAAAAGTTCATACATTCTCAGTCTATTGAAATCCATATGGTGGTTCCAAAAAACCGTACACTACTTTTAAAAACCGTACAACACTTAAAAACCGTACATTACATTAAAAAACCGTACATCTAAAAAAGTGCACCAATCTTCAATTACGAAAACCGTTCCACTTTTTCCTGAAAATCGTACGGTACTCCTTTTCCCTGAGTATAGAAACCGTACAGTACTTTTTCTTTTTAATTTAATTTTATTTTATTTTTTTTTAAATTTTTATTTATTTTTTTTCAATAGCAAAGTCAGTTTTCCCTTCGACCATCGGCATCATCGGTCTACAACGACGAAGGGGTCGCCTGAAGGCCATTCTGTGACGCAGAAGTCTTCCTACCGTGATATATCTTCAACTTCGACCCATTCACCGCCTGAGGCACATCATGTCCATCCAAAGTCTATAATTTGATTACTCCATTGTCCCCTACTTCCCGAATATGATACGGCCCGACCCACTTAACTTTGAACTTGCCCGGTTTGATCTCATTCCAACCATCGTACTTCAATACCCACTGTCCGGGCTGAAACCTATTTAGCTTCAGGTGCTTATCGTGCCATGCCTTCTGCCTATTCTGCGTTACTTCAGTTGCCCACTGTGCTAATAATCGCTTCTCGTCTAACCTATTTAGTTTATACAGCCGCTCCCTTAAGCTTTCCATGTTGCCCAACTTGTTTTCTAGTGCTATCCGCAAGCTTGGTATCATAAATTCCGCTGGTACTACGGCCTCTTGTCCAAACATCAGTTGAAACGGCATGTATCCTGTTGTAACTTTATACGCCGTGCGGTAAGCCCACAAAGCAGAAGGTAATTTCTCCTCCCAATCCTCCCCTTCGACTGCACAAGATTTGTACATAATTGATACCAGGATTTTGTTGGTAGCTTCGGCCTGTCCGTTTGCCCTTGGGTAGTACGGACTTGATAGCGAATGATAAATTTTGAACTCCGTGGTAAGCAGTCGGATCACATGATTTACAAAATGTCCTCCTCTATTGCTTGTTAATTGTAATGGAATGCCGTACCTAGTGATAATTTTTTCATAAATAAACTGTGTCGTACTTACCGCTGAGTTGTCTGGTAGTGCACGCGCCTCCACCCATTTAGTCAAGTACTCCGTGGCGACCACAATGTAACGGCACCTTCTGGTTCTGCTCGTCTTTAGGGGTCCTATGAAATCCAAACCCCATCGTTCAAAGAGCTCCTGAGCATGAGAGGGATTCACAGGCATGAAGTCTCTCTTCAAGGGTTTCCCCGCGCGCTGACATGTATCGCATGCAACAACCCATTCCCTAGCGTCATTGTATACCGTTGGCCACCATAACCCTGCTAGAAGTATCTTTCATGCAGTTGTATCCAGGCCCATGTGTCCTCCTACCGGTCCTTCATGTGCTTCCTTCAGTACCCATGGAATTTCTTCCTCCAAGACACAACGCTTGAGGATCTGATCGGGTCCCATTTTATACAACAGTCCATTAATCAACTGAAATGTTTCGCTCCTTATCACTAACTTCCGTCTTTCATTCGATGGCATGGTATCTAGAAACTGTCCCGTGGACAAGTATTCGCCGATGCTTGTATACCACTTCGGTAGTCCGGCAATCTGGAACAACTGTGCATCAGGAAAGTCATCATTCACACCGTCTGCCGGTTCTCCTGTTCTGATACGTGACAAATGATCGGCGCTTACATGCTCCTTTCCTGGTCGTACGATGATCTTGAAGGTAAACTCCTGCAAGAGGAGTAACCATCGGCTAATCCTTCCTTGAATGACTGGTTTATTGATCATATACAACAAGGCCTGATGATCGACATAGAACACAAACGGAGTAGCCAGCAAGTAATGTCAAAATTTCTGCACAGCATAGACCATCCCCAATGCTTCCCGTTCGGTTGTACTATAATTTTGTTCTTCTTTTGATAGTAACCGACTGGCGAAGTAGATCGGATGATCCAATCCGTGGCTACCAGTTTGTGCGAGAGTTGCTCCGATCACATAGTTAGATGCATCAACATGCACATGAAACTCCTTATTCCAATCCGGGTAGGCCAGGATAGGTGTTGTAGCCAGTCGTACCTTGAGTCCTTCAAATGCTTCATCCTGTTCCTTGTCCCATCGGAACGATTCTGTCTTGCAAGTTAACCTATCCAACGAATATGCTATCTTGGCAAAAATTTTGATGAAACGCCTGTAATACCCTATATGCCCAAGGAAAGATTTTACCTCTATCACATTGGTGGACGGCTGCATCTCTAATATGACCCGCACTTTGTCCGGATCTGTCTTCAGTCCCTCCTTACAAACTATGTGTCCGAGCAACCTTCCGTGTGGGACCATAAATCTGCACTTCTTCGGGTTCAGGGCCAAACGCGCACGGCGGCACCTTTCCATACACTCGCCTAAGGCTACCAGATGTTTGTCCTCCACACTGAACACTAACCAATCATCCAAAAATGCCTCGAAGTTTCCGACAGACATCTTGTCAAAAATGTGTAGTATGATCCGCTCAAATGTCGCACGCGCATTGCACAGACCGAACGGAATCCGATTATAGGCATAGACCCCATCTTCTATGACAAATTTCGTCTTCAGTTTATCCTCCTCTGCGATTGAGATCTGATTGTAGCTGGAAAAACTATCCATACATGACTAGATCTCGTGTCCCGCTACCTCCTCCAGGATGCTATCCGTGAATGGGATCAGGAACGGATCCTTGATGGTGACTGCATTCGGGCATCGAAAATCAACACATATTCGGATCTGAATGGAGTCCTTCTTCAGGGAGATCACGATTGGGGATATCCATTCACTGGTTTGCACCTTGAAAATAATTCCGGCTTCTAGCATCCGATTGATTTCCTCCGTAACCCGGGCCGCATAATTTTTGTTCATTCTGTAGGGCCTCTTCCATATGAGTATTGCTCCTTCGATCAATTGAATGCAGTGCATACACAATTCAGGTGGTACGCCCTTCAGGTCCTTGTATGTCCATGCAAAGACATCCTTATACTCTAAAAATATCTTGAATGTTGTTGTCTTTAGTACTGGGTCCCAATTGTCTCCTACCAGTATGTTCCGTGGTTCTGCTTCTTCTCCCAAATTCATGGTCTGCAACGCGACTTCATTGTATTTGATGGGTTCTCCTTTAGTGAACTGATGTGCCGGGGTCACATCGAGTGACGCATCCCCTTCCTTTATTTCAGTGAACTCCTTTGGAAATTCATCGATATTGTGTTCTTCTATTGTCAGTATGTTGGAGGTTGGAAACAATTCATAATCCTCTATCTGCCAATGGTAAAGACCATTTACCGAATCCAAATCGTCATCTCCTTCCAGTCGTAGAACTCCCTCCTGATCCGATTCCATAGTTTGCCCCTTTTCATCCTCTTCTCCCTCAGAATCTAACGATAGGGCTTCTTCCCCGACCATCTGAGTGTGCAGATCGATGACATACTTCAGGCCTTTGCTTTCGAGTGATAAAGTATTTTTCTTCCAATCGTGCTTTGCTTTTGCTTGTATCAGCCACCCCCGACCCAGAATAGCATCATACCCCTTCCACCTGAGAGGAATCACAACGAAGTCCAACAGGAATGGTTGTGTTCCGATTGTCACTGGTTGCGCTGTGAGTATTCCCAATGGCTTGATTCCGTGTTGATCGGCTATTAACAACTGGAAGGTAGGTGGCCATAATGTTGGCTGCCCCAACTTTTTCCAAGTATCCTATGGTAGCACATTGACACCAGATCCTCCATCGACGATCGTGTCCGTTAGCACAGTCCCGAGAATGCCCATTTCAACAACCGCCGGATAGCGTCCAGATGAAAGAGCTAACAACATCGGGTCTTCTGCACTTGTACCCCCCTGTTTCTCCTTGTCTTGCTCTACGGGTTGCTTAGCACTCGGTACTATATTTGTGAGGGCCGTACGGAGTTGAGGCATAGTGAGCAACAGATCATTTATCCTGACGGGTATCTCAGCTTGCAATATTTGTTGTACAATGTTCTGTTCTGCACAGTTCCGGACGGAGGTACTTGGCGGGTCCTTCAGGTGTGCCGTTTCTGCCTGTGTTGCTTTGTGGATCTCTACCCGTGCTTCCTCCAGTCTCTTTTTTTCCTCCGCTGGGTCAGGGTATAGCTTCGCCTGCTTCCGAGTGATTGCCAGAACTTCTTCCTCATCCGTCCCGACGGCAATCAAGTTTACTCCAGACTTCGGGCACTTAGTATCATCATGATCACCAAGTCCACACCATCGGCATAGTAACTTCAACGTGTTCGTTGTTTTGCACTCTCGGGCAAAGTGACCCCACAGATTGCATGCCCGGCATTGAACAATTGGCCGACCATTCGCATCGTACTGAATTCGACTCCTTCCGCCATTATTGTTGTTGCCGCCATTATTGTTATTGCTGTTGTTGCACCGGTTGTTTCTGTATCCGCCCGATGTAGCTCCTTCCGTACTGGGGTTCCTGTTCCCTCCTGACGGGGATGCCTCCTGTGACAGGAACACTTGTTGCGGTGTTCTTGTTTTTAAATTGAAAGGGCATTCCTTTACCAAGTGTCCCAAGATCTGGCAGATTTCACAAAATTGATCTTTCGGGCAGGATCCCTTCGTATGGCCTTCTTTCTTACACTCTGTGCACCATAGGTCATTTCCCTTAATCTCCTTGTTCATGTTTTTGAATTCCTTCATCATCCACATCATGTCCTTCTGGAGGGCCCGGACCTTCTTATTGCTTCCTTCGTCATCGCTGCTATCTTCTCCTAAAGATGCATCGTCTTCTGAATCGGACAAGCTGTTTTTCTTCTTCTTCTTTGTCTTCTGGTCACTTTCGAGGTTCATTGCCCGATTGTATGCTTCATTGTATGTTGATGGTGGCACGATCTTCATCTTTTTCCACAGCTTCGGGTGAAGGCCTTCAATGAACCATCTTTTCTGGAGCCCATTTGCTGGCTTATTCTCCATTTTACTGATTAAGTCCTTCAATCTCCTGGCAAAGACCCGTATTGTTTCATTCTTCTTTTTCTTGGTATTGAATATCTCTGCTACAATTTCATTATCATCACGCAAAAGTTGAAATTCTGCAATGAACTCCTTCTTAATGTTATCCCAACTGTTTAATTTTTGTGGATCAGCATCAGTAAACCAATCAATCGCAACACCCCGTAGGGTAGCGGGAAATTGTCGGATCCATTCGTTTGTATTTGTTATGCCATTTGCCCTCCAGATCGTTTCACATGTTTTACAATGTCGAATGGGATCAGCTGCTTCATCACCATCAAATTTAGGCAATTTTTCCTTCCGACCTGCCATTATCACTATATGTCGAAGGTTTTGTTGTGTACCTGCGTTGTTTTGCACTCTCGCATTGTTTTGAGCACCCGCGCTGTTCTGAGCTCCCGCGCTGTTTTGAATACCCGCGTTGTTCTGCACACCCACGCTGTTCTGCACACCCGTGTTGTTTTCTGCTTCCGCGCTGTTTTCGACACCCGCACTATTTTCTGCTTCCGCGCTATTTTCAACACCCACGATGTTTGGTGAAGAAGAGGGTTCGTCAACCGAAGCTGTTCGTTCCGAAAGTATATCTCAGACGAAGAGGTCACTCCACGCTCGTGCTCCCTCGGCACTTCAAGCCGTGCAAGTCGATCTCCTTCCGTCAGGATTCTCTTCTCGTGGCGTATGCAGGTTCAGAAACTCCTCCCTCGCTTCTTCCACCAAATCAAGCCGTTGTCGAGTCTCCTTCAACAATCCTTCCGTACTCCTGTTTCCGTCGGCAATCTTCTGAAATCTCCTTCGGCGCTCTATCTGCTGGGCCAGAATTAAATTTTCCTGCGCAACCCATATGTCATCGTTTTCTTTTAGCTTATTCTTATCTTTGTTCAACTGATTCGGCATTTAATTCATATCCGCCTGCCTGCATACCAGGTCCATCGGGCAACGGCGCCAAATGTTTACCGTACTGGATTAATTAAGCAACGCACACAAGAAATAAACACGAACAGCAAACAGCAGAACTCTTATTATTATTCGCATATGCCAACAGTACATTATGCTTGTATCTATGATAAGATATCCTAATAAGATGAATACAATGCTTCTCGAAGGGGTTATAAATACTTTCCGAAGAACTTTCCCAAAGGAGTCTGTCGGCCACATACATGTCGTTACATAAAAACCTTTCCGAAGGGATCCGTCAGCTGATACACAATTTCCTTTCCGAAGGAACCCATCGGCTGATACACAATTTCCTTCCCGAAGGGACTCGTCGGCTGATACACAATTTCCTTCCCGAAGGGACCCGTCGGCTGATACATAATTTCCTTTCCGAAGGGACCCATCAGCCGATACACAATTTCTACCGACGACAATATTCTCTTCAATTGTTTTTAGTTCATCATGTATAACATTGTTGGTTATGAGATTCATTGCAAGCTGCACAGTGAAGCCTTATGAGTAAGCATTGAAACTCAGCTAGGTAATTCAATACACAAAAAAAATTGTTCTGCTATCTCAAACAGAGCTCAGATAAATTTAATCACCAATGAGAAAATAGTAAGACCTGCGGTAACCAACTATAACTGTTGTCTTGCACGGGTTATTGCCTATGAAATTGATAAAAGATATATATAATAATAAAAGCAATATTTTTTTGTGGTTTTCTCCCGTTGAGTACTACTAGATCTTACTTGTGTGGATGCATTTGATTATTGATATGTGATTGCTTAAGTCTAAATAAGTCAACAAAAAATTGACATTAACGATTTACCCCCGTCTTAGTGAAGTGTGTGTTTTTTTTAGGAAAAGCTAAGAGGGAAGAGATTCCCATATCTGTCCTACTGCTCATCAAATCTTATCACTGCTTCTGTTCTGCCCTTTAGTCAGGCTCGCGGTTCGTTTGCTGACAATTCTGCCCTTCTGGGCTCTATTGGAATTGAGATGGACTACCTCCACCCGTTTCAATACTTGCTTGACACAACCATCTCTAATCTTTTTCCTCCCCACCAGGGAGTGAATAGGTACATCAAAGTGGACATTTACAAGAAGTTTATTCACACTATTTCCGATAAACCCCGATGGAGGCCTTCGCCCTAAGATAGCCTTCTATGCAGAGCACTTCTTGAAGATAAGGATGGACTTATTGTCCGGCATTCCTACCTATCCCTCCACTGGGCTCATTCCCTTGGGATCTCTCTAGGCTCCTTTAGGGTGCATTCCACTAGTCTCTATTGCGAGACCAATCACCTCATGGACAGAGAGCACAGGATTTGTCACCTTAGCAGTGTTAGGGAGGTTGAGTCCAAGCAGCACTTCATCTTTATTGTCCTCTTTATTATAAGATGATAAGGAGGTTCTACTGCCTCTTCAAGCAGAGTCAGTCTCTCTCCACTTTCTTCAGAAATACAGACAAAAGGTGTCTTGCCCTATATCTTTGAGAAGCTCTTAGGCTTTGGGATCACACACTCCAAAAACTATTGCCCCAAGATGCCTACGTCTTATCATCTTATAACTTCCTTCTTCATAGAGATTTAATCAACACACGTTACCAAGCAACTGCTTGGCACTGTCCCTTCTACATCTATGAGGCCCAGGACTATGTCCTTTCTACAAAGCCATCCTCTCCCAGAATCACTCCAAGGTGGCCCAACATTTTGACTGACCCTATTGGTTACCCTTTGGTTCAGCAGTTCTTCACAGTTGTTTGGAACCAAGGTTGCATGGGTACTCATACCCACACCCCTGGTACTCGTACCCACGTACCCAAGTACCGGGTACACGTATCCCACGTACTGGGTACTCGGTGGAGAGCATCATAGCTAAGGACCTTGATTAAGATTCTGATTTTTTTTTTTGGTTTTTTGTTTTTGTATTAGCTTGTTGTTTATCAAACTTAATTCAATACCAAATCAGTTTGAAACTTTGATACTCATTAACAATAAACTTTATCACTGTTCAAGTTAAAAGTTTATCATTTGCAATATGTCATTGTCATATGGTTTAGGATCTTCTTGTTCATGTTTAAAGTCTGCCTTCTTTGTTATGCATCTAAGCATTTATCATGTATTATTATTTCAAACATATAGCAAATCTGAAACTGAAAACAGTACATTACATTTGCAAACTTTATCACTGTTCTTGTTTTGAAAAACCATCGTCATGACTCATAAAATCAGATATTTTATAAATATAAAAGTGTAATTTTTAAGTTTGACATACCCAAGTACCTCCATCCCCAATTATGAAAAATACTTTAAACATTCAGCAATAGCATATATATATATATTTGACTTATGGCTTATATTTTCAAATTTCTTGTTTTGAATGCTCAATGTCATGACTCATGACAGATATTTTGATTTTTATATTTTCTATAAAATATTAATTATATAGAAAAAATTAGGCTTACACACGTACCCCCGTCCCCTATTTTGAAAAATATGCGTACCCGTACCCGCTCCCGTACCCGTACCCATGCAACCTTGTTTGGAACCCTTAGCGGTTTTTGGATTGGGAGGGTTCTCTCTTTCCTCTGGTTCTTTTACTTTTCTTTTGTATTTGTTGTTTCTTATTGGACATAATTTGTTGTTCTTGTTGTGGGCTGGCCCCCGTCTTCTTGTATTTGGCAGTCCCTTTGACTCTTTGTGGTTTTTTTGTTGGACATTAATAGATTTATCTTATCTTATAGCCAAGATTGTATTTTACACCTTTATTTTTATGATATTCACACCCTTTTTTCTTTCTAACTTTGCACGTGCCTTTCTAAGCAACTAGTTAGAAGTTGAATTTCTCTTTTGACACTCAGAGAAGATATTTTTCTAGATTTCCCCTATTTTCTCTTGTAACACTTCCTCAAATTTTGAGAAGGCTAGACAGTGAATAGGTACTCTCAGAACAGATTGGTTGTGCAGTGCAGGTTTTTCTCTTGAACCTGTGAAGAATTCGCAACCATGGCTTTATTGATTCTTTCCAATCAATTGGAAACCAAAAACACCATTGGAGATGATCCTCCTCTGTATCTAAGAGTCGAACAAAACAGCTTTTGTTTCCTTAAGAATGCACATTTCAAGCATATCTAAAGATGCCTCCACAAATCAAATTTTGATATGACACATCATTTATGTGAAACAGAAGTAGAGATACATATTTCAATAAATAATATGTCATCTTAATTACAACTTGTAATGATCAAAGACACAAATGGCATAGACAAAAATCACCTAAGCATGAGAATGCATTTATGTTTTAATATCCAAGACATCTTCAATTCTTAAAGGATCATGAACTGATCCCATTAAAAATGATAGTAAGAAAGGGTGCATACCATAGTTTACAAACTCTGGGAGTACTCCCTGAGTTGCCAAGTCTCTTTAATGTTTTTGCTAGGTGAGCTTCACCAAGTTTAACTCTTGAATTTTTATAGATGCACGGAAAACACAGGTAAAAATGCCAATGTATGTAAAATGCTTGTTAAAACATGTTTTTCACATGTTCTTTTATTATAAGGACTTTTTATTTTCTGTAAACGGTGCAAAAATATATGTTTTCCTTTAAGAGGTTTCGATGTTTAGTACTTCCTAAGTTGCTGAAATTTCGGTGAGTTTTTGTTGAGTATTTGCCGAGTTGCCAATTGTGGACTTGCTGAGTACTCTTAAAGTCTAGGTCTGCAAAATATGGTACATACTGTATGCTTGACTGAAAAATATATGGAGTATCATAAAGAATAATATAGTCTGTATTCCATGGACCCTAAAACAGTGAAATGTCATGGTCAAGCACTAACTGTTATAGTAAGCATACAATGAGATTTAAGATCACCCGTGTATTAAAAGATTACAAACATCCAAGAATATTTGCAAACTGATTTCAAATGATTTAGTAAACTAGTCTCTAAAATGGTTGTTATTGATTAGATGGAGTTGAAATGAAATGTAAAGGGCGAAATTCCACTAGTAACAAGTGAAACCCATTTTAATTGAAATCTCATCAATCAAACTGAGACTTTATACGAAAAGAAGAATTTGCACAAGGTTAGACACTGACCTCTCCTTCAACAATAACGTCACCAGATTTAAATGAAGAAGCTACATCTCCTGCATTGAAGGATATAATTTAGTGAGCTGAGGGAAAAAATTGTAAATTGAACTTGATTCTTCACCCTAATATAAAAACAGAACTAACCACTACAGCTTATGTACATCTGAAACAGATCTTCCATCAGATGAAAGAGGCTACATCTCCTGTTATTTAAGGATATAATTTAGTGAACTAAGGAAAAGAATTCTAACATGAACTTGATTCTTCATCCTAATATTCAAACAGAAGTAAACACTATAGTTTATGTACATCTGAAACAGATCTTCATTAGATGAAACTGAGGTAGCATGATTTTCCAACAACAATTATAATATTTATTTATAATTTGGAACAAACTTCACATAGGCTTTTCAAATTCAGCATTTTGAGTCACTATGTACACATCGTCTAAGAAACCAGTGTGAGAATTATCATCATTCTTTTGATAAAGTGTGCAAATAAGGAATATATCAGTAAAACATTATAGACAACTCAACATCAACCACAATGTTTTAAGGAACAGGAACTCAATATCATCCTCTAATTCACTGAGAAATATAATAGCAAGGAAATTGTAATAACCCCAACCGGTTATAACTTTATCAAACACCAAATTCTTTTATAACTCAGTTGTTTGACATTTCATCAAACACTTTGCAGGCAACCTTTGATACCACTGTAATAACCCTGTCTGATTATAGCTAAATCAAGCATCAATTTCTTTCACTTTTCAATGGTTTGACATTTTGTCAAACACTTGGCAAGCAGCCCAATTACCACTGAATCTATGATGTCTTAAATTTTCAAACACAATATCAGGATGTGCAGCAAAATGATCATAAATTTACTTAATTTTGGCCTTATAAGTTTTGCATAAATAAATACCAAACATAATAAACAATTCTGAAATGATTCACACCAGCCTCTGAATTCATTCATCAACATACCATATAGCAATATAATGAAAAGGGAAAAAAATTGTTGGCTAATTATAAATCAGAATTTGAAGTCAGCCTATTAACTTTCAAACTATGTAATATAAACTGAATTTTACAAATTAAGAGCCTGGTCTTTGCCGTAGAATGTAATTGCAAAGTCAAACAGAAAGTTGCCTCGTCCAATTTCAATCTAGCATTCACAATCTAGTCTTACAAATGCTGCCCAAAACAAACTCCAATCTGCAGACTAAACCCTCATCCAAAAACGGAGAAATTATAATATTCAATTGTATAAATGCTCCTTAGCCATAGTTAATACAGAAAGATGAGACGATAATAAAACTCAAAAGTCCACAATACTTCAGTTGTGGATTCTAATAATTAAATCTACAATACTTCAACTGCAGATTCCAAACCCTTATACTTTAGCAAAGGCACAAACTTCAAACTCAAAAATGTCACAAAGACAACAAGAGCAAAATAAGATAATCAAATAATTGAATGTTTTACTTATCAAATGGGCTCATATTTATAATCTCCAAATGGCACAAAGTTTCCCAAATGAACTTCACTTAAGAAGCTTTCCACACAACATTAAAATATAATAGTGTCATTATAATCTGATTTATTAATTGATTTTGGCTCTGAAAATGACCTTTTTCACCATAACTTAAAATTCTGATGCGTAAGGCCACTGTTTCTTGTTCCCATGATTTAAAAATTTTTGTCCCAGTTGCAACAAGCCATGATACTGAGGTGACCAACCAACAATACTATCAAAAATAGCAACCTCAGTGTATTTATATGAATAATAATAATAATCCACCTGTCTTGCGAAAACAACTGAAGAGGCATCAAAGTCAAAATTTGACAACACCAAAGTGATCTTGATGATGAAACATGATGAATGAACCTGACTGACTTGCTATAAATAGAAGCTCCCTCCAAGATTCTTGGAGCTCAAACTAGAAGCCTGAAATAAAAACTGAGAGCATCCTCCACTCTTCTAACTCAACTGAGCTCATCGGAACCAACAAATTGACTTACTATAAATAGTAAGTCCCTCAAACAGAGCCAAAACACACCATAGGCTGCAGAAAAGCCTATAACCACACAACTGAGACCCTCAAATCCCACTGTCAGCTCATGAGGGTCGCGATGGTGAACTAACCTGGCCAACTGCAGGAACCTACTAAAAGTGGGGACATTACAATCCTCCCTCCCTAAGATTGCTTGTCCCCAAGCAATCCCAGAGCAAAATGAACATCACAATCCCCTTGGATCCCAAAGGTAGAACTGTATACTATCCCTATTGTCTACAAGAAACTCATGTAGCATCAGCACCCAAATAACTTATATGAATGACAGAATCATGTGGAAACTGACTGTAGACGCTGATGGTGATGACAACCCATCGAAACTCAATCCAATTGAAACACCAACTCTATCCACACCTGAGTCCCCATCAAACTGATACTCACACCCAACTGCATTGTGGAGATGGTAACAACCATAGGTAATTGAAACACTACCACAAACTCCAACCTCTGCCAAACTGTCTTGGGTGTGTAGATACTGCAACGGGTCTAACTTGCAGCTGTTAATCTCATCTACAAAAGATGGTGCTAACCCATCCCATAATGATTGGTATAAAACTAGAGCCAACCTACACCAAAAAGAAAATAAGTCCTCTACCTATGGGTCAAAAGAAAACTAATGAGCACTCCTCACAGTGTAATGCTGATAAAAACTCTCGATCTCTATCAAGGGCTCACCATCATCAAACTGGGAATCAGAAGATGGCTCCAATCTCTGACTCCGAACTATTGGATGAGAAGGATCCTGGGGAACCCTCTCAACAAACCCAAACTTGAAATCTCTGTAGGGAAGCATAGTAGACAGTCTCTATAATCTTTCCCATCAACCTTTGAATAGCATGAGAGCCTCATATGAGAGTACCCTCAGACACTCTGTATAAATCCTCCCTCACATCTAAACTCTCCAATAGATACTCCATGAAGGACTCTGTATAGTGGAAATTATATTGGAAGCATCAACCTGCTCCCCTGCGACCCACAGTTGATCCCTCTGAAAATGTGGCATTGCCAACTGTCCAATGCTATTTGCTATATCAGATGAAGAAATAGATTTGCTTCCAACAGAAGGAAGCAAATCAGCATGAGAGCCCAACTCCCTTGATACTCTCATCTCATCTGTATCTACTATAACCATATCCTAGACGGATGTGTTGGCCACATCATCACATCCGTCATCCCCAACCATAGAAGCAAACTCACCACCAACTACAATATGCAACTGAACTGGATCTGGGGTTGGTGTGCTCTAAACATGCTCCAACTCCATGGTCCCCTCATCTAACTATGACTACGACTCTTGAAGAGCCAACTGAGTATATTGAAGAGAGTCCACAATCACCTCAAGCTCCTGGGTAAGCTCAGCTACCTCCTCCTCTTTCCCTAACGTCTCATAATAGGTGCTACCCTACTCTAGAAGGTAATCACTGTCAACAACTAACTGAGAGTAACTATGCTTCAAGATCCTCACAGCCTCTCGAAGCATATGAACCTATGCTAGGGAAAACTACTATCACCGTGCTCATCTAACATAGGAGCACCCCAACCAAATGTAGCTAGTATCTAATGAAAAGCATCATAATGCTCAAGAGCTGAAGAAATGTCACTATCACTCACCTTCAACTGACAAGTCAAATGATGCCTCTGTAACCCCTACCTCCTATGCAAGCTATCTGTCTAACTAACTACACTGTGATAGGAAACCAAATCAGAACTATCCACCATAAGATCACTTGTTGCATGTGTGCTATTGACCTTGTACAACTCTGCATCCAAGATACAACTACTATGTACCTCAGTCAACTCCTCATCTGAAGAAATGAAAGTCCTCACAATATCAATATCCCCACATGTCTCAGCTTCCACCTCAAAGGATAGATCCTGTAAACACTGATCCTAGGAGCCATCCAAAACCTCCTCAGAGTCATTAGCTGATACCTGGAAAGGGATATCATACCCAGTGTAACTCATAGCACCATCAAATGTATTATCAGATGTGTCCATACTATCTACATCCACCTCTGTTGACTCCGCTGTAACATACAAATCACCAACATCACAACTGGGTGACTCCATACATGCATTGGTCCCACTTTGGAAAACAGCTACCTCGTGTATTGCAGCAACACCATGATAACTCACATACAAATCTCCAATAATAATCCCCTCCTCGAAAGAGCCAAAAGTGTCAGTAGTAACAACTACATCAACTGTCTCTACACTAGCTGTACAACTCTGGGAGCCTCAACTCACTGAAGTTCAATGCTATTATCCACCAAGGGTATTGACACCTCTACTGATCTCTGTGAAATGAGTCCATCATCAACACAGTGGATGGGTCTAGCAAGTGTCGTACTAAATATAGGTACATCAGCATCATGGACACCTATCAGGGAAAACTCAAGCTTCCTTCCTTGCAACCTCGATGTTGGCTTTCTAAAAGCGGAAACCATATACCTCACTATCCTCTTAACTGTCATGGGATCCGGCAAGCTCTCCGCCAACCTCTGTCAATGAAGCTTCAGTTTCTCCAAACTCTCCTGCAAGGCATTCATTTTTATGCTAACTTCCTCATTACTCCACTGACTTCTAGAACTGCCAGTCTTATATCTGTCCATAGCTGGAAAAAGCTAGAGTGCTGGTCACTCCACAAACAACAGCAAATATGAAATTAAAAACTATTTTCCTCCCCCACAGGATGGCAAGAAACTACTCTGATACCACTATAATAACCCCAACCGGTTATAACTTCATCAAACACCAAATTCTTTTCAATTCAGTTGTTTGCGATTTCATCAAACACTTTGCAGGCAAACTCTGATACCACTGTAATAACCCTGTTTGCTTATAGCTAAATCAAGCATCAATTTCTTTCACTTTTCGATAGTTTGACATTTTGGCAAACACTTGGCAAGCAACCCAATTACCATTGAATCTATGATGTCTTAAATTTTCAAACACAATATCAGGATGCACAGCAAACTGATCACAAATTTACTTAATTTTGGCCTTGTAACTTTTGCATAAATAAGTACTAAAAGCCAATGAACAATTCTGAAATGATTCACACTAGCCTCTAAATTCATTCATCAACATACCATATAGCAATATAATGAAAACAAAATTTAATTGTTGGTTGACTATAAATCAGAATTTGAAGCTAGCCTATTTACTTTCAAACTATGTAATATAAATTGAATTTTACAAATTAAGAGTCTGGTCTTTGCCGTAGAATGTAATTGCAAAGTCAAACTGAAAGCCACCTTGTCCAATTTCAATGTGGCGTTCACAGTTTACTGTTACAAATGCTCCACAAAACAAACTCGAATCTGCAGACTAAACCCTCATCCAACAACAGAGAAATTATAATATTCAATTGTATAAATGCTCCTTGGCCACAGTTAATACAGAAAGAGGAGACTATTATAAAACTCAAAAGTCCACAATACCTTAGCTGTGGATTCTCAGAATTAAATCTACAATACTTCAGCTATAGATCCCAAACCCTTATACTCCAGCAAAGGCACAAACTTTAGACTCAAAAATGTCACAAAGACAACAAGAGCAAAATAAGATAATCAAATAATTGGATGTTTTACTCATCAAATGGGCTCATATTTATAATCTCCAAACAACACAATGTTTCCCAAATGAACTTCACTTAAGAAGCTTCCCACACACAACATTAAAATATAATAAAGTGTCATTATAATCTAATTTATTATTTGCTTTTGGCTCTGAAAATGACCTTTTCCACCATAACTTAAAATTTTGACATGTAAGGCCACTGTTTCTTGTTCCCATGATTTAAAACTTTTCGTCCCTGTTCCAATGAACTATGATACTGAGGTGACCAACCAACAACACTATCAAAAATAGCAACCTCAACGTATTTATATGAATAATAATAACAATTCACCTGTCTTGCGAAAACAACTGAAGAGGCATCAAAATCAAAATCTAACAACACCAAAGTGATCCTGATGATGAAAGATGATGAATGAACCTGACAAGGTGACTTACTATGAATAGATGCTCCCTCCCAGATTCTTGGAGCTCAAACTAGAAGCCTGAAATAAAAACTGAGAGCATCCTCCAACTCCTCTAACTCAACTGAGCTCATCAGAACCAACAGATTGACTTACTATAAATAGTAAGTCCCTCAAATAGAGCCAAAACACACCATAGGTTGTTAGAAAGCCTATAACCACACAATTGAGACCCTCAAATCCCCTTATCAACTCACGAGGGTCGTGATGGTGAACTGACCTGGCCAACTGCAGGAACCTACTAAAAATGGGGGCATTATAGCAATTGGATTTTAAGTAGAAATAAAATTGTGAAAAATGAATGTAGTGCCTCTGATTGATCATTAATGACTCTTCTCAACAATAAAGTTCCCCAATAACCAATAATGGTTGGTATGACTAAGGATCACATCAGGAAAGAAAGATCAATTGTGCACTATATTTGCCTAAGCTTCTAGGACGATGGAACATGGAAACATGTTTCCAAGACGGATTTTTTTTTTCTTGGAGCATGGGACAGTTTTATATATATATATATATAATTTCAAGTACATTCATGAATAATATAAATTGAAATAATCATCCTTCTCTATATAACGCTATGCAATCAAGTGAAAACAGGAAAAGAAAGGCAGAATTGCCTAGTAGTTTTTTTAAAAGAGATTTTTTTAACTCAAGCTTTTAAAGGTCGAGACTGCTCTTTTCAGAATTAGTTGACCATGCCATTTGCCCCTTTACATTATCTAGTTTTTTAACTTGTTCCTTGATTTTGTACAGTTTATGATAATGACGTTGTGTATGATCAATGCCCTTTTCTCTTAAAAATGAATGAGCTTTGTGCTCCTTGAGGGCTTGTTGATGACTCTTTTCATTCTCTTCTCCAAACCCCTCATTTTATGATTCGTATTCAATGAGAATAAGCTTAATACAACATGTTTAGTCATGTTTAGGGTTGCACTGAAGAGTGGGGTCTAAAATAGATTTAAAAAGCTACAAATAAATTATGAAAATGACTTTCTTTATTCCTCCCACTGCCAGAAACAACCATCTGTCCCTAGGAAGGTTGGGGGACGGCTTGGCCATCCCAAGCTGTCCCAAAGACAATCAATGGTTTATGGAACTTGCATTGACTGTTTCTGAGTCTCTGAGACATTTTCCAATTTTTTTGCATGGCCAAGGATGGCTTGGAAATGTTTCCAACTATTCCCCATCCGCTAAATCTTTTCCCTTTCCTATACTTGTGCATTTACGTTAAAACATATTTCCAAGTAACACTTGTTGTGTATGCTTACCTTGGTTAGCAGAATTTGATCCAAGAATAGTTCAAGATTCACCAACTACCATACCAAATCTTTTACATGGAAAAACCTGTAATATTCCCATTTTTAGCGAAAATTGTTTCTCGGGCTTTTTCTCAATTTCCAATCTTTTTCATAAGCTTCTATGTATCTAGGGAGAACTCCAGACTTGTTGGGGAATGCAAGTTCAGTAATTCTCAGTTTCTATTTATGGCAGTCAGCTCAATAGGTGGTGGGGATTGCAGTGACACTTTCTAAAGTGTTTTTTTGACAAATAGATCTTCTCTAAGGGTCCGTTTGGTTCGTGCAATTGTAGAAATCAAGATTTCTACAAATAATCAATTTGCAAATCTTCAAAATGATTTTTAGAATTTTAATAGGTCTGTTTGGTTCACATGGAAGTTGAATGAGATATAGAAACCATACGTCCTAACTCAAAATCAGAACACAATATGTAATACAGTCAGTAAATAGAGGAGAATGTAAGCTATGATTTCACATACCCAAACTATATAATTTGGAGACCCAGTGACTTTTAAACATGCAACAAAAGAACCCGACCTCAAGCATAACACGGTGAACAGGCCTGTACAAGAGCGGATTAAGGCACAACATTTTGAAATGGTGTCCACTTGAAGTTGATTTTATAGCCCAGTAAATGGGACTGAAGATATTGAGGAAGCAATTATGTGAAATGATAAGGATGATCAATTACAATTGTCTACATTGGCTTAGTTGCTTTCTCCTTAGCCACCTTTGCAATCTCATCAATAGCTTCAGCTACACGCAAAGCTTTGGGCTGAATATTACCTTTCTTCACATTTTTTTGTAGGTTATGAAAGAATGTATCAACTGCCTCACAAATGATTCCATCAACTTCCAGGGCATCAACAAAATCAAGTATCTCCCACGCCTAAGAGTATGAACTCAGACAACCTCCAGTTGTCGGGATTCAACTCAAACAATCCTCACGCACAAAATGGGAGTCATTGAGCATTAATCCAGTTCGAGTAGTCAAAATAATGTTTTTAATTTTTAAACTTTTCATCAATACACGACATTTCAGACATGGCAGTGTTCCTTTGTTCATTCACCCAATGGTGAAATAGCCCAAATTGCCTTTTGGGCAGTAACATTTTACACTCCTCAAAAATGTATAACCAGGTTTTGATAAATTCTAGGTATTTTGAGGAAGTGTAGAAACTTGGTTTTGAGGCAAAATTAGAATTTGAAAATTCTAATTCCATTTTTCTAATTTGACACAAATGCCCCCATTTTTCAAGTTCGAGTTTTGCAAAAGCCAACTCCGGTCTAATTCTACAAACCAAACGGACCCTAAGTTTCTTAGAGGGCACTTGTAGTTTAAGAAAGTCACTAAGTTGGCACCAATCTTCTTCCTACTGCTTCAAATAATCATGGCATGATCATAATTAGTTTCTAATGTTTCAGTGCTTTTCACAACTTAGGTGAATTATCAACCTTTTACTTAATTCACTTAAATTTTCTAATGTTGGGAAATACTAAAAATTCACTTAAATTTTCTAATGTTGGGAAATACTAAAAGAATAGTGTAATAGGTGTTGGGAAGGTGATGAAGTATTTTTAATGTCGGAGGCCTAGAAAAGGGGGCCTTTACACATGGAATGTTATTATAATTTCTATAATGATCCCTTTGTATATACTTGACCCATTATCATAGTAATTGTCAATTACATTATGGAATAATTAAACATATAATAAAATTTGAATTAAAATCAATTGGATTTAGTAATTGAATTTAAGTTCTTAGATGAAATTCCATTTCTTTGTAATGTTTCATTCTAATTCCCAGAAGGAAGTTGCTTCTAGTTCTCAACTACAAATTTCCTAGCATACATTTGGAAGTTGCTTCTAGTTCCCATGAGGAAGTTGCCTAGTTCCCATCAAGAAGTTGCTTCTAGTTCTCGTCAGGAAGTTGTCAGGTTTCTGTCAGGAAGATGCTTCTAGTTCCTAGTTGGAAGTTGCCTGGTTCCCGTTAGGAATTTCCTTTTGGTTCCCATCAAGAAGTTTTCCAGGAAGTTGCTGAGCTACATCACAAATGGAGCCTTGATGAGCTATATTATTATATGGTTGCCATATTTATTATTGCCATTTTTAGTCATGCATGATTGACATCAGTACTAATCTTTAGTAATCGTTTGCCCACAAGATGTAATGTTGTTTCTGGAGCTTATTCAAACTGGTGTATCAGATTTATATCATTGAGGTGTGAAGGAATTGCGAATGATGAGTTTCCTAGAGTGTTTTTCTCGCTTTCCATATTGTTACTGTGTGTTTTCGGTCCTTTGCAGACCTGCACCAGTTTTCTATTTAAGCTTTAAGGTATCAAATTGTTATTTAAATAGCTGGGTCATTAGGCATTGGTTATTTTGGCACTTTGTGGGGGTTATTGTACCAAATCACTTTACATAAACACTTATATCAGCAGTACTTTCCATTATCAGCATCTCCATCAATAGTTTAATGATAATTTTGCATGTGAATGAACATTGTAATGCTTTGGATGGTCATATTGCAGAAGAGTATTTCCTTTCTCAGCATTTCATTTGTAACGCTAAAAGATAGTTGTTGTCCTTCAGTTTGTAATCACAAAATGGAGGCAACACTACAAAACTTTGCCATTTAAGTTTCAACTTTCTCTAAGTTAACTCACTATATAATTTGCGAAAATTGGATCCTTCCCAATTCATATTGTGAGCCTTTTTATTGAAGGTTCTCGTCAAGTTACTTTTGGTTTTGAAAGCTTGATTAGAATTATCAAATCTTGAAACATATGCTTGATTTTTTAGGCCATCCAAGTCTTATTTTTCTTTTTAGCATGTTTGTATGGATTGTTTTGGTTTTTTTGTTTCATTCAATCTCTTGATTTTGGCCACACACTTGTTTCAAGCTATCTTAAGACTTAATCGTAATTGTCATCCAAAAGATATTAAGGTTTAAGTGCATGTTTAATTGGACTTTAGAACCCCGATTGCCTATTTTAAAAATATTATATCTTATATTTTGCTGTTATTATCAATAACAGATTTCCACAATCCCTACTAATTATAATCATGCTTCTAGGTAAGATTGTGTGTGATTTATTAGCATCAAAATTTCGGATCATACTCAATGATCCATCATTAGAATGAGAGATCTAAGATGTGAAGAAACAATAGGATGCAAACCTAGCCTTAACAAAAAGAAGAAAAGGAGGGGGAAAGAGAAGCACACAAACCAAGGGAAGAAATAAATAGATCAAAAACTAAAGAGAAGGAATAAGGAAAGACTGACTAGAACACAAAGAAGACAAAGCAATCTATCCCAAAGAAATAAAAATAAATGAGACATACAAACTCAATATATGTATGTATGTATATATGTGTGTGTATATATAAGTACATCATATATGAATATAATTAATACAAAATTATATAACAGGTATGTAAATATACATACATATAACATTATTTTATATATATATATAGAGTAAGTGAATTAGCAAATTTTGGCAGGTTGCGACTTTGGTTTTTACACTGCTTTCACTATGGCGACTTCCGGCAGACACGAACAAAGCGGCAGTAGACAGCTGAAGGTCCCCAAGCGTGTCATCAATCCAAGTGTAGTCCACTCATTTCCTTGCATTAATTCCTTTGAAATGCTTGGTTCTCAATCCCCCTTGCTCTCCAACTCGGCAGAAATACACTTTCCCTACCCCCACCATGTCGAAGGATGCCAGCATTAATGGCATCCCTACCCCTAACCCTAACGGTAGACACAAAACATTCTCTGAAGCAATGGTCCATTCTACTGGTGCTGTCGATGAGAAAGCCAGGTTTGATCTTACAGGTACCAGTGCCCATGAAGCTGCCAACCACGGTAAGTGCTCCTCGCTTCCATTGGCTCCTTTCTCTATCGCTCCTAATCCTAAAATGCTTGCTGAGATTATTTAGGAGAAAAATAGGTTAAAAAATACTGTGATTTTCTTTCCAGCTATTGAAATTGACAAGTGCCCTCCTCGGAAATTCCTTGATGACTGGTTTCATAATTACTAGAATATAAAATTGGGTTTTCATATTTCTATTTGTCGGCAAATCTAAAAGGGTTTGTTTGTTATCCTATTTGTTAATCAGGAATCTCAGAATGAAGTCCTTAAAAAACAATATTGGACAATAGGTTCCACTTCCTTCCAGGCATTGGCTTGGACTCCTAAGGCAGTGCATGAAGAACTGCTAGCCCTTCCGACCCCTAGATGGATACTGGTTAAAAATACACCCCCATTCTTATGGCATTTTTTGCCCCAATTAATGGATCGATTAAGCAAGACCATATGAATGGATGATACGGTTAGGTTGATGCCACACATGGACGCCAGAATCCTTCTCTCTTCTACCAAGGAAGGAAATTTCTGGTAACATCTCTGTTAATATCATGAATGAAACTTTTGTTTACCCTGTTGAAATTTTGGGTGGGCTAAATGCTTGCTTTCTATGTCAAAAAGAGGGCTACCTTAGAAAAGATTGCCCCATAATTAAAAAGAACCCTGCTAAAAACCCTACCTCATCTAACCCTCCTCCCTCCAATTCGATTAACCCTGACCCTCAACCTGCTATGAAGAATACGCCAGAAGGATCTACTCCCAAGCCACCTCCTACTTCTGAATCAACTTCTCCGGCCCTCCCTTCCGCTCCTTTCTCTGGCTTGTCGTCGGACATGGGTTTCGATTTTGCTAGCATCAATGATGGCTTCCTAATTGTCCATAATAAGAAGAAGCAAAAAGGTAGCAACAATAGCCAACCCAAAGCTTCGAATCTTGCCTCCTCCAGGAAGCTCCTCCCACATACTCCCATTATTATCGACCTTGTAGTTGATGTTCTCAGTGAAAATCCTCCTTGTAGTCTGATTATTGGTATTAACAATTCCAGTATTAACACAACTATAGATACCTCTCAGAAACTCCCACAAAAAAATTTTAAAGAGCTCAGTGATGATTGTTCATTAGAAATTATCCCTGCTAAAACTCTTTTGGAAGTCACCCCAAACTTGCCCTCTATGGATGTGGATTCCCAGTCTGAATATGAAGATGATCCTAAAGCCGATACTCTTGCTTCGAAACAAAGGGGAAGGCCTCCAAGATCTAAAAATAAAACCTCTGGCAAGAAAGCAGGGGATTGCTCAAATAAGTCATTACCTTTAGCTGATGATGTTGATGTTGTATGCCCTACCCCCTCAATTGTTTCTCAATGAATTGTCTCTCTTGGAATGTTTAGGGGTCTTGAATCCACGGATTGGAAATATGTTATTAAGCATCTTTTTGACTCCTTCAATTCTATGGATCTGATCATGATGCAAGAAGTTAAAGCCATTGGTTTCATGCTTGAAACCAACCTTAATTTTATTTGGAATGATGCTATCGAATTTTACACTAATCATGCTAGAGGAAGAGGTGGAATTGCTCTCCTCATCAACCCCAAATAGGGGATGTAAATAACTACTAATGGCACCTCTCCCTACCAAAGAGTTGTCTAGATCACTATTAACCATAATAACAATCTTTTTGGCATTTCTTTTGTCTATGCCTCCAATGACCCTAAGGAGAGGGCTACTCCTTGGAACTGGATGACTACTCTACCTGATATCACTTAGCTGTTTAGTGGAGATTTTAATATGGTTGAATCTCAATATGATAAATCTGGTGGCAATCCTTTTAATTAGAAGGATAATGAAAAAATTCGTTGGAATAGATTGATAAACTCTAAGTCTCTATTTGACCCCTTAGTCGGAAACAAGGATTCTAACCTCGGGATTTGGCACACATGGTGCAACTTCTAGCAAGGCTACTCTCAGATTTACTCCAGACTAGACCATTTTTATTGCAATAAACACTTCTTCTCCTTCCTCCCTGACAACCAAGGTAACGTTGTCCTTGTGATGGCCACCACCCTCTTTGATCATCACCCATATTTACTTGTGTCAGCCTCAACTTCGCCCTTGTTTACCCTAGAGCGACTAATCCCAAATTCATTCTGAACTCCAGTCTCCTCGATGAAGACATTCTTCGTGCCATCCAGATTATTCAAAATATTAATAACGTCAACTTCCTCGACCTTTCCATGATTAGCAGATGGAAGGTTAACCTCCCAACTTAGAAATGTCTCCTCAAAACCATTGGGAAAAAGAAAGCCAAGGATTATAGATTCATTGAGAAATGTCTTTCCTCTGATCTCCAGGATGCGGAAAACAATATTCAGGATGATTCTTCCAACATTGATCTTCTGTCCCAGGTTATGTCTGCTATGGATGCCCTGAGGAAGAACCAACAATTTAAGATCCGTGGGGCTAAAATTAGATCTTGAGCCCATTGGCTCCAGCATGGGGACTGTGGTTCCAAATTTTTCTTTAGCCTTCTTAAACAAAAGCAAGCCAAAGAGTCTATAGACAGGCTCTCAATAGATAATCAGGATGTTTCTGATCCTGTTATCACCAAGCAGCCCTTCGCTGATTACTATAGAAATCTCTTCACCTCTGAAGATTCTAGGGAGGCTGAGCACCTTGGGAGTAAGTGTAAATCTCTTATCCCCAATAGGTTGGAGAATGATGATATATCCATCTTATTTAAGGAAATCTCTTTGGATGAGATAGAAGCTGCTATAAAAGCCCTCAATAATGATAAGGCTCCCGGCCCTGATGGGCTCCCTATTGAATTTTCTAAGGTCAATATCAATTGGGTCTACGAAGATTTACATGACATTTATGTTGAAGCCATTGCTAATGGCTCTCTTGGCCCTGAAAGTAACAGTGGCATCATCAAGCTCCTTCCCAAAGATGGGGGCAAAGCTCTTATAAAAAATTGGAGGCCCATCACTCTCCTCAACGTTTCTTGTAAAATTTTGGCCAAGGTCCTAGCCCTCAAACTTGTGCATATCCTTCCTAAGTTTGTCTGTGCTACCCAAACCGGTTTTATCAAAGGCAAATACATCTTCGAAAACTTAATTACTAGCTGGGAAGCCATGGATTAGGCTAAGTTCTCCCTTCAGAACTCTACGATGTTACTCCTAGATTTCGAGAAGGCCTACAATAGGGTTGAATGGAAATTTATCATTATGATGCATCAAGCTTTTGGTTTCCCCACCTCCTACAATTCTGTTCAAGTTTTGCTGAATAATGCATCTACCCAGGTGGAAGTCAATGGTTCCCACTCTAATCCTTTTCCCCTTGTCCGGTCCATCAGACAAGGTTGCCCGTTAGCCCTTGCTTTATTTGTTATAGCTTCAGAAGCCCTTTATTATGTCCTTAGAGACAACTCGTTGTCCCCTAACGTTAGAGGCCTCCATCGTCCTAATAATGATGAGCTTATTAATTGTCAATTTGTTGATGATATTGCTTTATTTTTTGAGCTTTCCAATAAGAATTTTAAAACACTGCAAGCCAAACTTGACCTGTTCTGCTCTATTTCCGTTGTTGTATTTCCCAATCCAAATCCATTTGCCGGGGGTGGGAAGAGCAGCCTCCTAGCTGGTTCTCTCAATATAATTTTCGGTGAGGTGGGCCTAGTAAGATTGTCAAATATCTTGGTATTTTGTTTTCTGATGAGCCCTCTCTTAAAGATATGTGGTCTCGGATTAAGGTTAAAATTGATAAGAAGCTTAATAAATGGCATAACAGATCCTTATCTCTTGCTTGCAAAATTCAAGTTTGTCAGAAGACGTTATCCTCTTATAGCATATACTATTCCTCTGCCTGGACGTTCAATAACTACCAAATTTTAGAAATTCAAAAAGCTATAAGGAATTTCCTTTGGTTTGATGGTAAAGGCAATAAAAGAATGCATGTGGTCAAATGGGACCAGTGTCATACTGGCAAACTCCTTGGGGGGCTAGGGCTTAAAGACCTTAAAACTCAAGGTATTGCTTTATCCACCAAATGGATATTTCATTCCTTGGAGGGCAACGATCCTTGGTAAGTGCTGGTTAGGCACAATATTGAAAGAGGATTTCCTAAAAAAGCCAGAACTTGGAAAAATCTCCCCTATTGTGATCTTATTGTTGGCAAATTCTCGGTCATTGTCCAAGGCTCTACTATTTTTAAATCCATTTGGAGAGCCTAGGACCATGTCAGGAATTACATCACTAATAAGGATTTTTATGATGATAAGCAGCTCCATGGTGAAAGATCCATTTCGTGGAATTTGCATCTGAATGGTAAACCCCTAGCCCTCTCCCAAGGATGCTCTGCTAGGTTATGGGCTAAGTTGGGGATATCCCAGCTTATTGACCTGTTTGAACATAATAAACTCATTCAATGGGATGAGCTCAAGAGCAAATATAATATTCCTGCCTCTCAAAAACAAACTTCTAATATAATCGTCCAATCTACCAAAGACCTTCCCCCTCTTTGTGATGTGGACTCCCATAGACACTTAAAGTGCAAGTGGCCGGATGGGATCATTATGGCTTACCTCAAAGCCAAGAACATTTATGGAATCATTGATCATAATGAAGATATTATTAATCAGATTAATTCTGTTTGGTATTCCTCTCTTGATGCTGGCTCTTGGAAGAAGTATTTCGATGTTCTCTAGAAAGGCCCTGTTGAACCCAAAATCAGATGTTTTAAATGGTTAAACTCTGCTGAATAGACTCCCTATTAAAAAAGATGGTCATACTACTGATATTTGTAATCTCTGCAGGCTTCCTGAAACTGGAAGACATATTCTTTTTTATTGCATTTTTGCTAAAGAAATATGGAACATGTTTGGTATCTTTTACCCTATTAAGGTGAATATTTTAGAAATTGTTATTGGTCATATTGATGGTCTTCACAAAGATGCAAATTTATTTTGTAATATGTTGTCTTCTAACATCCTTTGGCAGATCTGGAAGTGCAGGAACGAGGAAAGGTATCAAGGTAACCCTAGAGTGCTTAGTGAGTTTTTTCAAAAACTCACATTTTAAAATCTTTCTGCAGGTCCATACGACTATGATGATAGAAAAAGATAAGCTGAGAAGATTTCTTAAGGATGGGCATGCCACTTTCTCTTCTATGAGCTGAAACATGGGTACGAGTGGAAGAGTACCATTGACGACCTCTAAATATTTGCAAAAGGCTGAACCAAGAAATCAAGAAGAATGTTAAGCCCAAGAAAGAAGAGCTCTTTATGCTGACTCTTATCCAGAAGCGTAAGAACATAGTTTGGATGGAGGGCCCTCTTGGGTGGATTGCTTGGGTTGATACATATTACAATGTCTTACATTAGATGATCCTTGCCTCCTCTTCTGCTCTCTTGTTGTTTATGTGATATTTTGAGTTCGTGTTGACGTTGGGACTCTTTTTTTGATACTCTTGGAGGATCTTTTTTGTTTCTGATCTACCTAAATATAATAATATATATATAGAGTATATATATTAAATTGTGTATATAATGTGTCTATATATACATGATTATACCTAATTATATAAGAAGATATATATATATTCGAACAATAAAAGCTCCACGCAAAAAAGATGCAAGGTAGGCAGACAGACAAGAATACAAGAGTATAAAATCAAGCTAATGAGATAAAAGGAAGAGACGGGGAAAAAAACCAAAAATTAAAATATAGACTTACAAAAAGATTACAATTACAGAATCTATATAAATTTAGTTACTAACTATATGTATAATAGGTATACAAATGTATGTATGCATATATGTGTGTGTATATGTGTGTTTGCGCACACAATTGTATATCTATAATTTAATATATAGAATATGAATATATATATATATGTATGTATGTATGTATGTATGTATGTATGTATATAAAATTATCAATAAATATTGTATATATACTATATATATATATATAGTTAATACATGATTATATATGAAGATATATTCATATATATAATTAAAAATAAATAAGGTACAAATAAACATTAATAAATACAAAATTAGACTACACAAATCTAAAACAAAAACATAAAGATCAATCCAAGAAGACAAGCTAAGTAAATCCCTAAAAACAAAAAAGAAAGCCACATAAAAAAACAAAAAATAAGACAAGAAGAAAATAAAAGAAAATAAGACAACAAGCGAAGTAAATCCCTTCTTTGTCTTGGGAACCTTGGCCTTCGCAACCACATTGCAATCATTGTCTTTAGGTGGGAGTTCCTCCTTCCTCTTTTGTGTTATTGTGGTGAGCCAAGGAGGAAGAGTAAAGGAAGAGGATCCTATGGCAACAATGGTAACTAGAGTGGACACTAGATGAACCTCTACAACTGTAGCTACAATAGATAGGGCCTAAAACATAATCACTACCAAAATTGGGTTTCTTTGTGTGACCTCTGCGATGAATCACTCGAATTGTGTATGTTGGTTCCCAAAACCGCAGATTGGAAATCCAAGAGCCCATCATTGTTCTGATAGGATTTCGCAATCAATTCTGGCCAATGAACAAGAATCACCTTGATTCCCCTGTACTTTGGGCTTCGCTACACCTAGGCAGGTAGACCTTCTCCTTGAACCTGATCACTTGGTTCAGAGCTTTTCTATAGCGAATTTAAGCTTTGGAGAGTTCTTTGGTTGGCAAAGTCCTCAAACTCGATCAATGAAACTAAATGTTGAGTATTTGAAATACTTGAATGAATTGTATAAGGTTTTTTATTTAACAATGGATTTGAGGTTGTAAGAAGAAAGTTATAGATATTCTGACTTCAAATATAAATCCAATAGACTAATGCTTTAACTTATTCAAGCAATAAAGCCAGCTTCAATGAAGATTTTTCACGTACAACTTTATAAAATTCTGTGCACTTATATTGTCAACAATTAAATAATCTAGATGCAACAAATCAAATACATATGCAATATTAAATTAGTCCAAATTGAATTTTAACTCCTCTAGTAGGGAGACAAACTGGACACAGATACTAAAACAATTTAATATTGCACTATATCGATGATGTTCATATTCAAGATGCTAAATGACCGTGTCCACTTATCTAATATTTAAATTGTATATAGAATTTGAAAAATGATTATAAAGGATGAATCATCTGCAGTTTAATTCTCCATGCCTTTAATAATAAACAAATGGCTTTTTATTTTATTATTAAAATAAAATAATTAAAATCATATTACAAAGTCATATTAGGACTCACTTTCCTTCTGTACAAATAAATATATTACATCTTATAATTGCTTGTTCGAATGTATCTAGTTCTTCAAATAAATCACCCATATTTAAATCTTAAATGTCAGAGGACATGACTCTTCAACATTAAAAGTCATATTTCTGATAAATGAAAGCTTTTCAAAATTAAAACATAATAGGTAGTTATTGGTTCATAATCTTCCTTTTAATCGGCGAGCACCATTTTCTTTTGCAAATATGTATTCCATTAACAAATCGAAGACCTTCACATAGTGACTTATCAAACATTTAGTAGCACAAATAATGTTTGCAATATTTATTGCTTTCAAACTCCCGATGCTATAATGTTTTGATTATTTTGCATATGCAATATCATTCCCTCATACTCGTCTTCCATCTTTTTGATGCCACTGTATTGGAAGTGTCTAAATGTGTAGTATTATCCAAGTTGTTGCCGCACACTTCCTTGTTTCTCCATACATTCTGATGTGGCAGCCTTATTCGTCTTCAATGGGTTTCAATATTGTGCACTTGGTATGAATGACAAAGTTTTAGTAAAATATGAAATTTCCCACTCCGTTTTGTACATGTTGGATATTCTTGCAATTACTCCATACCTTTTGGCTTTGCTTCTAACGTGAAAACCGATTATGAATATCTTGTCTTGTTCACTTCAAATGGCTAGATATACACCCGATGTGGAGAATGATGTTTCCAATATATAGATTATAAATTATTTTGGAACTACACAAAGGATGACTTGGGCGTTGTGTATTATAAATTCATTACAAACTTCTAGTATCATTCAATGACCTATGATAATATTGTCGTTTTCTCACCATTGCTATGATGTGTGTGACTCATGGTTGCAAAGTTACACTTCTATATTCATCGCACGACAATCATTGGAGTTTCCACAATTTTCCTATATATCCTTCGATTATATTCATGGTCGATTTGCCTCTTATTGTGGATCTATTTCAATTCCTTATGAACAGTTGTGGTTTCTTTGTCTCATTGTGGAGAGCATACTAATCTTGCTTTGTGATACTACCTCTGGAATCCTTAGTAGAAGACAAAGATGAGCAAGCCTTAGTCGTTTCCTTCATTTTTCTCGAGAGACTGTACATCATCAGCAGAAGAACTATTAACAGAATTCATTTATATTGATCTCTCACACCAAATAACTTCCTTGTCAGCACAATCATCATATAAATTAGAAAAGATATTCATTTTCATTAATTTTCCATCCTTATTTCATAAATGGAGACCTAATTTTTGCCAAAAAATAGGGTTCCATCAGTGCCAATGAAGTATTCACCAATGCTATGGAGGGAACCACAACTGTAACGCCCTGCTCGGGAACTCAAGAGAAATAAACCTATTATGTTACAATGTTTACTGAACTATTCTTTTTTTATAAGTTTAAACAACATTAAGATAACATTAATGCAGAAGCAATATACACATACACCTCAAGTACACATAAGCAATAAAAAATCAGTTTCAATTCCTCAAGGGTTCATTTCCGTTGAGTTATGTTAAGAAGTTATATTAATATGTTTAAGTCTCAAGTACAATGTCTCATGATCATAAAGAAATAACATATACATAGTCACATAAGAAAGCGCATAAGTATAACTAATACAATGAAGGTACATCCAATAAATAACATCCACTGCACATGTTGCACGGTATGTGAGGATAAATACAATACATCAAAATACATGATAACATAAATACATCAACTGAAAAGAATTCTTCAAGGTAGGAATAAGAATGATAAAAGTACATCTTCTGCAACAAACATCCAACAGTTGACAATGTGAGGGGGACCCAAATGGTAAGAAGACACTACCTCCCGACCACGTGGTCACCTAGTCTGGCTTCCACTCCCACTGTGCAAGGAAGATAAAGAACGATCCACAAACGGCTAATCAATCAAGAAACATTCCTAGGCAAAAAATTCCTAGTAGCCAAATCTACCTCAAAGGTAACACATACTACTTAACAAGATAAGATACTCCAAAAGAAAGAACACTCAATCCAATACCAACACCACATAACAAAACATCATTCATATACCAAGAATAGATAAAATTACCAAAATCATATGATAAAGTCAATGAAAGATATCCACCTCAAGTCAAGAACCACATGTGAAAAGTACATCATCCATGAAGAACCAATCATCATCAATGAAGATAAATAACCTCATAAGAACATCCAACAATAAGTACACCACCAGAGGTACAAACAAAAACTATAGAGACTCATGCTACATACTAGGGAGTGTCATCACATGGTCAAACTACTTAAGTTATCCTGAACTGATCTCTCAATAGACCTCGGACCCTCAAGCGTTGAGTTACCCTGGACTAGTTACTATGAACCCCGGACCCTTAACGTGACACATGCGAAACCAAAATACCCTCTCAAGAACATGCAGCAATCCAGTCATACCTCTCACTAAGTATCATCCCATTCCTATCCTTAGTCTGTACAAGCACTCAAGGCATGGGCGGGGCATCTCTAACTTATCTTTTTAGTGTGTTTCCCCAAAATATTAATTACTAGATTATCACTTATTACATAACTTACAATAGGTTACCCTGGCTACCCTGGCACTGACCACTTCGAGTCTCGGACCCCTACTGCAAGCCACTCCCAAGGACATATACCTAGACAACCTCTCCTAAGCTCATAAAACATAGTTCTATCCCATACCACAACACCCATAAAGATCAAACTTAGTTCCTTAACAGGCAACCTGACAACAAGTTGGTTTTCCGAACCCAAGTAAATGCACCACATAGAAAAACTCATAAATGCAACTTCTAGTTTAAAACATAAGCCCATTACAACATCCAGAACAAATAAACATCATACAAGAATCACAAAGCCCATGGTGTACGCCTAGTTGGCCAACTAAACACTCACAGGAAAAACGATCACGAAATAAAACTACAAAACTTCAAATGAAACACATAAAACATACAAAGTTGCATTCACAAAATAAACTTAGTTGTGTTTTCAATAGTCTAATTTGACCATAAGAATAAATAAAATAATAATAATAATGACCATTTACAATTATTAGTTTTTAATTATAATTCAAATTTATTAAAAATCATGCTAAATTATCTTTGAACTATTCTAACAAAACTAATTTACAAATCAATTTATAAATAAGTCTCATTTGAAAATCCAAATTAGCTTGATCAATTTAAAAATTCTATTATCATAAATTAATCTTTGAATTAGATAAATTTTAGTTTAATATAAATTAATTTTAGTTTAAACTAACTTTATACCATCTATATAAAAAAAGAAACTAATTTAAAACTAAATTAAATCCTATTAAATTACTTGAACAAACTAAACTATACTAAAATTATAAAAAGAAACTAATACTCCTTTTCCTATTTTAAAATTACATGTCCTCTCTTGTCTTTTCATTTTAATATTAATGAGTATGGAGGGGTCCACCTCCCATTCCCCACTTACCTACGTGAGAACAGGTAGTACATAATTTTTTTCAAAAATAACCAAATGAATATGCCTGTCTCCCTTTTTGTAAGTTATCGTCCTTCAACGATAATGGGGCTTAATTTTGTTTATTATTTATTTTGAATTTGTCTTAATTAAATTGGTTTGATAAAGAATTTTCTAAATAAATAATTATTTATTTTTCGTTTTCTATGCAAGCATAGATCTGGTACAGAAACTTTCGAGTAACATAAAGTTTTATATTTTTTAAAGTAAATTTGTATAAATAACAACCAAATATATCTGAATATATATATATATAAAGAAGATTAATTGTAGGTTAAATCTACGATTCTTTTTAAATTGAATCCTTAATCAATCTAATTCATTTTTTGCTGTAAATTTCTTTTGTAAAAAAAATAAAAGAATAAGAATCTGAATCATTCACATAGATCCAAACTAATAAGACAAAAGAGCAAATTAATATTCCAGCACCCAGAAAACATGAAGCAAATAGATCTTTTCCAATGAAACATTCAATCTCGAGTTTTCAAACCCTACCTCACGCCGATGCTAGTAATCTAGTAGCCAAGTGAAGTTCCTATTCCAACAAGATCCTTCAAGCAACCAAAATTCTCTTATTTTCCAAACCCCATAGTTGCTCTCCAAATACTCTATCTGTCCAAATGACCCAAAAAAAAGACTAATATAGAACTCTAATTACCTTTTAGGGTTTCTGTCTCCACCTGTTCTAAATTGTAATTATTTTATTTTATTATTCCTTTCATGCACAATCAATCCACTTTTAAAATTAAAATATTCTTTTATTATAATTTATTCATTTCTTCACTTTTCTTTTTTAAAGAAATTTCATAAAAAGACATTTATTTGTTATTTAATTAATAAAGATAAGTGCATTATTTAAATGCCACTACTTTTTAAATCTTTATTAATTAAATAATAATGCTACACCATAATTAGAGTTTAATATTTAACATTTGATCTTTGTAATTTTCTAAAATTAGGACTTTTAAATTAAATCTTTTAATTTAACTAAAAATTCATTTAATCACAATAATTCCAAAAATGCAAGATCGTCATATTTTAACATTTTTCCACTTTTAAATTAAATAACATTTGATATATCAATATCATCAATCAATCCAAGAATCATTAATAATTAATCTATTAGGCAAATCACTAAGTCAAACCTCAAGAAATGCATAAGGAAAATCAACCAAAACACATATGCACAAAAGACTCACAGGTTTTCAAAAGGGTTGACAGTCAATTACGAGTCCTCCTTGCAGGACAAGTATTTAGGCTATGTCTAGGATTGGACTTGGTCATTATCTTCCCATTCTCACCATTTGAGTATTTGTAATAAGGCATGCTAATCCTAACAATTCAAGGAAGTCAATGCCCACTTTTTGTATCCTGCATAAAAGGTGAGCATGTACATATATATAAATATATCTAAACTAAACAGGCAATGGCAGGGAGTGGTACATCGTGTAGATCCTGACTAGCAAGTGACTACAACTCCCTCCCTTAACCACATCAAACACGTCAGACAAAAGATAAAACAAACACGCACACCATACACATGCAAGTATGGGGTAAGTATCATAATAATCACAAGTCAAACATCAAATGCCCAAATAAAACAATGCATTGTTATGAATATGAAGTAATCATCATTAAAGCATCATCTAACATTTCTATGAAAGAAATCACATTTATTAATAATGAATCATTAAAGCATCATTAATGCACCCGTAAACATAATCATTAAACAACACGTGAAATATAGTCAACTAAGAAATTATTAACGAAATATATGTAATCCAAGTTATGGAACAATATCATATATCTAAAATCAAATATCTCTAAAACTAACCCATGCATGAAATAGGCCTAAAAGAGTTTATCAATCATAACAGAAAAGCGAACTACAAGTGGGCATTACAACAACACTTGGGATAAACATGGTGCACGTATCCAACATGCTCTCGAAAATGTGATATTGCTCAATTGTTAGAATCGTAGCAGAAACAAAAGAGATAGACTTAGCCAGTGTGATGGAGTTGGATCTTCGGGGAATGGTGTCTACTCAAAAGAAAAAGTGTACATGGCAACATGTGAGGGTGAATCTACTGACTCATCTAAGGTTGGTGCAGAATCGACAAGGATGATTGCAACCAAGACTTTTGGAGGAGGAATTTTCTTTGGAGCACTTTCTCAACAAAGGAGGAAGTTTATCATTGCTAAGAACAATGTGAACCTTCTCAAGTTCAGCAAACTTCACCTCAAGCACACGTCCCTAACCTTTGTCACCCTTGATGGTGAGCTCTGCAATAATTGTCGTCGAAGACTTTGCACCATTCTTTTGTTTACCCCTCATTTCAACCCTTAGACAGATTGGTCCAACAAAATCAAAATCTTCTCCAAACTTCACTTTTATGGTCTTCAATCCTCTTTTCTTCAGCCAAATGCTTGAGTTGGCAAGAATCAAAAGAAAATAGTCCTAAATGGAGATGCTTTCCTTGGATGAATAGGATGGAGATGGGATAGGAATCATGTCGAGGTGATGCTCAGTGTACTATGGTTTCAGGACTTGATTATCATCTTCAACCCTAGCAGGGATAAGTGCAAGGATGAAATCCACAATTTGCTTAAGGGTTAAACAACAATAATCCATCTAGTGGATATCAATCTTTGCGTGCAAATCAACCCAAAGGTCCTAAAGGCAATAAACATGAATATATGATTTTCTTATTTTACCATTCATTCCTCGTCAGTCAAAACAAGCACATGCCATGAACTTCTTCAAAGTGATCCTTTGAAGTTCAAACTCCATGTTCTTTGCCTTTGGCACTATGTTTAGTGAGTAGCTACCACTCTTCAAAGGACCCTTTGATGAAATACAAATGCCTGGCCTATGCAAAGAAGATTTGTATGATTGTGCCATCATCAATTGGCTTCCTAACTCCATGAGAATGATCTTGTCAGTAGGATACCAGGGATGAGTATATAGTTGGTCTCTAAAATAACCAAGTCTCATGTAGGTAGAGTTGGGAAATTGGAGGAAGAGAGAACCATATTCATTCACTTTTGTCCATGCATCATTGCACACCCGCTTCTTTCGCAGCTACTTGTTGAATAGGAATATATAATGCCCAAAGAAACCATCTCGCACCCTCTTGTACTGCATGCAACTAGATCTCAAGGTGAGCTGATCAAATACTCCCATGCTAGCACTATCATGCAATCACCACTGATAGATAGGTCAAAGAATTTTCTTAGGGAAGCAACAATTTATACCAAATATGTAATGTTCCCAATTTTAATTAATGTGGGTCAAAGTTATTAATGTTTGTATTTAGGGGTTCCGATTGACTTAGTATATCTTGAACCCATTTTTATTAACTTGTTCCATAGGTGTTCATCGTCGGCTATCTTTGTACACCCTCAAAAAGGTTTCCCGACAAGTATTTAAGCACAACTTGTAGGAAGTCTTTAGGCATGCTTTTGGATTATATCTCTCTGTATTGCGGATTCCTGTTGGAGTTTGACATTGTTCGCCATTTCAGAAGTGAAACACCTTCCCTATTTGGCAGGTGCAGTTTCGGTGGGACTCAACCCTCACCCTATTCCATTAATGTATGTGTTATTTTGATTGGATCTGGCATATCGGAACATTATTCTTTATTTACATTCAAGTCTCTCTGTTTGTGTGAATTTCCATCTACAAATTCTCTGTGTTTTGTATGTGTAAGTTTGTGTTTCAATTCTAATTGTTTATCCTCTAGGTATGGCCTTCTTATCATCACCGTATGGCTTGTCAAGACACCGTACGGCCATCTTCCAGCCACCGTACGGCTTCCATTTAGCATCTCATTTGCTCCCCGTATGGCCTCTCCATCTTTTCCTTCCCACATACTGTCCTCTCTCTCCCATACATTGCTCCGTACGGCTTGAAATTGCATTGTCCTTCTCCTGTACGGCCTTCTATATAGTCCGTACAGCTGCTTAATCTACCATATAGCATCATCTAACATCCACAGAGCTAACCTTCCACCTGTACGGCCATCCTGGTCAATTCGTAGGGCATCTAAACTGAAGTAACAATATGGAGGAGAACATCCCAAGGCACTGGAAAGACATCTCGAGGTATGGAGGAGAACATCCTGAAGCACGGAGGAGAACATCTCAAGGCACTGGAAAGACATCCCGAGGCACGGAGGAGAACATTCCAAGGCACTAGAAAGACATACTGAGGCACGGAGGAGAACTACCTGAGGCACTAGAAAGACTAACCAAGGCACGGAGGAGAAAATCCAGAGGCACTAGAAAGACTACCCGAGGCACAAAGGAAGAACTACCTGAAGCATTTTGCTACTAGGAGCACATGACAAGGCTACCTAAGTAATTGTCTACGGATCAAGATCACCTATAGGCCAAGTTCACCTTAGGAACATTACAGTGGTATCACAATTGGTGATCTTGCTAGCCTGCTGGGATGATTGAGAAATTTTGGTATTGGGATCACACTATGGCAGCAGATAGTGATGGAGAGTGGTGGTTGAAAGCACTACAAAAGATTGGCAAAGAACTCAGCGAGTGTATTGATCCTCCATTAGATATATTGGAATTATGTTTGTGTCGGGTTGACCAATTACCTTCAAGATTTATACAGAGAATCCTCTCGCCGATTAAGGATGCCTTAAGTCAACCCAGGCTTTTGAGACACCATGACAAGGATAAAAGATTGGCAGTTGCAACATGTCTGAGTGAGAGCTTGAGAATTTCGGCTCCTGAAGCACCGTATGTTGGTAACACCATGATAGAGATATTGCAATTGATAGTTGAAAGCTTTCAGAGTCTTGATGACTTCAGTAGTGACCCTTTTGGTAGGAGATCTACAATATTGGAGAATTGTGCAAATGTCAAAGTAATCTTCTCTTAGATCTCAAATTGCAAAATTTGGTCCATGATATGTTTCATCACTTCTTGGTCACCATCAAGGAAGATCATGATACTAAGGTTTCAGCTGCTATGGAGAGCCTTATGATTTCGTGCATTGAGGAGATGGATGAAATATCCCAACCCATCACATCTATGTTATGGGTTGTTCGTAATCTTGAATGTGTCCCCTCTATAGCCGCATGCAGATTGGTCAGTAATGTTTTCAAGCATTGTGAAGAAAAACTAATATCTCATTTGCACAAGTGGAAAAAAATGGATGACAACGATAAGGGTGACACTTTACATGAGGAGAATGAAGACATGATTACAAGGCCGCTCCAAGAAAATTTGTTAAATCTTTCTACTACACCAACATGGGGGGAACACCAAAAAAATGAAGGGGTTGCTTGCATGGATCTTGTGAAGACATGGACGGATCATGCTACGCCCGAGGTTGTGCCTGTCACCAATGTACTATCCCTGGAGGAAGCTTTATCAATTGCTGAAGTTGTGCCCATCATAGAAGCAATGTCTATTGCTAAGGACCATGTCCATCACCATCGTGTCTGTCAAGTTGGTGTCCGTCACTGTCGTGTTCATCACCGACGCTGAGTCCATGTCCGTCACCATCGTGTCCGTCAAGTTGGTGTCCGTCACTACCATGTTCGTCACCGTCGTGTCTGTCACCATCATGTCCATCACCATCGTGTCCGTCACCATCGTGTCCATCAAGTTGGTGTCCTTCACTGTCATGTCCGTCACCGATGCCAAGTCCATGTCCATCACCATCGTGTCCTTCACCGACGCCGAGTCCATGTTTGTTACCGTTATGTCCGTCACCGTCATGTCCGTCACCGTCCTGTCCGTCAAGTTGGTGTCCATCAAGTTGGTGTCCGTCACCGTGGTGTCCGACACTGTCTTGTCCATCACCGATGTCGAGTCTGTGTCTGTGTCTGTCGTCGAGCTTGTGCCCATTGTCGCCATCACAGTCATCCATGTCATCATTGTGTGTCCGCCAGTACAGCTACAATCGTTGAGACATTGCTCATTGTTGAGGTTCTATCTATCGTCAAGGTTTCAACCAAGGTTCTGTGTGCCGCCAAGGTTTTATCTACAGCTAGAATTGCTAGGTTTGTACCAACATCAGCATCTATATGTATGACAATACACGAAGAAATTGATGAACATGATGACATCGATATATGTTATGATTGGCATCCTTGGGATCTTGTTGACTCAGGATATGACAACGTTTATATCAAAGCGGTACATCAAAATCCTGATGGTGGTCTACTAACCTCAGTTGAATTCAATCATGCTCATGTGATCCTGAAGAAGCATGGAGTTTCCAGCAAATAGGGCAATCTGTGTCAGCACACAGTTTGGGATCATGGAGTTGCGAATTGCTTGAGGACAAGCAATTTTTGGGTGGCGAGGATTTGTAATGTTCCCAATTTTAATTAATGTGGGTCCAAGTTATTAATGTTTGTATTTATGGGTTCCGATTGATTTAGTATATCTTGGACCCATTTTTATTTAATTGTTCCGTAGGTGTTTGCCGTCGGCTATCTTTATACACCCTCGGAAAGGTTTCCTGACGGGTATTTAAGCACGGCTTGTAGGAAGTCTTTAGGCATGCTTTTGGATTATATCTCTTTGTACTGTGGATTCCTATTGGAGTTAGGCATTGTTCACCATTTCGAAAGTGAAATAACTTCCCTATTTGGCAGGTGCAGTTTCGATGGGACTCAGCCCTCACCCTATTCCGTTGGTGTATGTGTTATTTTGATTGGATCTGGCATAGCGGAACATTATTCTTTATTTGCATTCAAGTCTCTCTGTTTGTGTGAATTTCCATCTACAAATTCTCTGTGTTTCGTATGTGCAAGTTTGCCTTTCAATTCCAGTTGTTTACCCTCTCCGTACAGCCTTCTTATAATCATCGTATGGCCTGTCAAGACACCGTACGGCCTTCTTCCAGCCACTGTATAGCTTCCATTTAGCATATCATTTGCTCCTCATACGACCTCTCCATCTTTTCCTTCCCACATACTGTCCTCTCTCTCTCGTACATTGCTCCATACGGCTTGAAATTGCATTGTCCTTCTCCTGTATGGCCTTCAATAACCATACGGCCTTCTGTATAGTCCGCACGGCTTCTTAATCCATAATACAGCATCATCCAACATCCGTACGACTAACCTTCCACCCGTAAGGCCATCCTGGTCAGTTCGTAGGGCATCTAAATTGAAGTAACAGTACAGAGGAGAACATCGCGAGGCAGTGGAAAGACATCCCGAGGCACCGAGGAGAACATCCTAGGGCACTAGAAAGACATCCCAAGGCATGGAGGAGAACTACCTAAGGCACTGGAAAGACTACCCAAGGCACGGAGGAGTGCATCCTGAGGCACTGGAAAGACTACCCGAGGCATGAAGGAAGAACTACCTGAAGCATTTTTCTATTGGGAGCATGATAAGGCTACCTAAGTAATTGTCTACAGATCAAGATCACCTACAAGCCAAGTTCATCTCAGGAACATTACAAAATAAGAGTTCATATAGAAAGTACCATTATTGAGAGTTGGGGCAGCTACTGCAATAACATGTCATTTATCACCTCGCCCCCAAAAAAATTATTTTGTTTTGAACAGATGATGAGAGAGATATACTTGTAAATCCATGGTTTAAAGACATTGGGTTCTTTAAAATCGACGATGAAACTAAGCAAAGTGATGAGATCAATGATTCCTTCTTTTCTTTGTAGTCAGAACAACACAGACCCTTTGGCCATATAATAAGATTTGGCATCTAGTTTATCAACCAATTGGCATTCACGTACCTACTACATTCGGCCATATCATTGTTCCATGTTTCCAAGGCCTTTTGTTTAGCGATGTTAGTCACTAACGGAGCAAGCAGAACTCAAAAGATTCGGTTAATAGTCTCTGGGTCCAAACTGATGGTTGCCTTCCCATACAAATCTTTGATTGTTCTTGATGGAAAACTCAAATTCTTGGCTCAAGCAAAAACGAACTTGGGCCCATGAGCAGCCAAAGGGAAAGTTGAAACTAGACGAATGCAAGTTTATTCCTATGGATCCATCATCTATCCTTATCAGGAAATCCTCAATATCCAAGTGTGAGATATCAATGTCCTTGACACCTCCACAAATAAGAAGTGACTTGTGAAGAAGGCATGGAGTTATGATACTGATCATATTAGTACTTCTTGTTTTGTTTGTCTTTACCTTTCCTAGATTGATATCCTCTATCATGGCAAGTGTGTACACCCAAGCAACTGTGACATTGAAATTCCACAGCATAAAAAATTCTTCAAGAGAGGGATTCATGGTGAATTTTTGAGTGTTCAAGTGTGCAATACAAGACTTCTACATGGAATGCATGGATGGAAGTTAGTAGGACAGCAAATGTGTGCAAATTTTAGCTCAAAAATATGTGTTTTTTATGAGAGAATACCCAAAAGCATGTTTTAGAACATGAAAGCATGTGTGGATAGCAATAGTGTTATATGGGAAATGCATGAAAATGAATGGAAACAACGCTTACTTATAATGAGACATTATGTTTTTTATCATAAGTAAACGTGCAAGCACATGCAAGCAATCACCATTATGAGTTTTTAATTCATGTGGAAGTAGTATGCAAGATGTGGATAAAGTGCATGAAAGTGGGATTTTTGGAAGCAAAAGCAAATAGTAAATGAGCTCAAAAATGGGGTTTTTTATCCTAACTACATGTACAAGCAAGATGAAGTGCTTGCACATGCAACTTAGAGAATTCAAACGGAAAAAGGAAGCACATCACATCCAACATGAAAATCGGAAAATTGAAATGAGAAGACTTGCATAAGTGTAATGATCCTATATAAAACATTAGTTAATTATTTCTTCATTAAACTCCTTATAACCAAATTCATATTTATCTCTATATGTTTTAAAATGACATTTCTTCCTAATTATATAGATAATTTCTCATCAAACATGACTCTTCGTAATTTAGTCAGTTATATCAATTAATATATTCATTATTAATATTTTATCCCTTTATAAAGATTAAATATTATATCAATTTATATATGTAGATTATTTGTATTATATCCTTATTTATTACTATTTAATATTTAGGTCAATTATTAGTATTATTTGGACCTTATTAGATTTATTATCTCAATAATATATTATTAATTATTCTTCAATATTTATTTATTATGAACTTATATGATTTATATATCATTATTTACTTCAATAATTTAGTATGTAATAATAGTTACTATATATAATCTATTTATATATTCATTAAAATAATTATTATAAATATTTTGTTTCATTTTTTTATCTATATTGTTGTAATTAGGGGACATGACAAGTCCACCCCTCTCAAATTTGCTTGCCCTCAAGCAATTGATGTGATTCCAATTGATTCATAGCTCAGATTTATTCTCTTCCCTGTATATGCATCAAAACACATGCAAAAGTGCACATGTTAGCATATGATGGCCTTTGAATGAAGACACAAAGTAGACACATTAATGCATGAAGAACCAATGCAAACACGAGGTAGACACACACATGAATGAAGACACAAAGAAGACATGAAGCAAACTCATTAGTGCATGAAGACAAAGTGTAAACACAAAGTATGCATGTTAAAACTTTGTTAGATTACTTTTTTACACTTTGAAATAAGAAATATTAAGGAAATATTTTACCAACTTTGCCTGTGAATGTTGTGCTCCTTTTCCCTATCTGAGATCAAAAGTTCTTGGAAATGTGTATTTTAACTACCTTTTTTTAGCTAGTACTACAATAGGGCCCCTAATTCCACAGTGGATGGTAGATTTACTGCTACACAAGTTTCAACACGCTCAGCTTGGAGCTCCCTCAAATCTTTATCCATATTGTGATTCTCTTGCCCCAAAAGGCCTGATGTACTCCTCCCCCTATGCACACTCCCTACCCACTCAATATGTGCTTAATTTTATTGTGGAGGGTAGATTTACCACTGCTCAAGTTTGGACATGCTCAGCTTAAGACTCCCTCAAATCTTCATCCATATTGGGATTTTCTTGCCCCAATGCAACCGATTTACTCCTCCCCCTATGCACACTCCCTATCCACCACGTACTTATACCAAAGTCCTCATCAACTTATTTAATAACATTAGTTGTTGACTATATTAGAAAATGGTTTATAAAGTAACGACCATAATATGAAAACGAATCGGACTTCTGATACTAATCATATTTAAATATTTGAACAAAATCATATTCTTATAATAATATTAGAGATTATAATTCAAAATAATAATAGTTGTCATTCTATATATTATACTTCATTTTAAAATATCAGGAAATATATTTTATTCAATTATAATCAAATATGGTTTAGGGCTTCTAAGATTTAACGTACCTTTGAAGTTGGATATCTTTGTATATGTATTTGAGGTGAGTTAACAGTTTATCCGTGAAGTAATTGACCTAAATTGCATTTCCTTCTAAAATTTCTTGGTGACATGTAAGGTACCTTTTAACACACTTTGTTTTTCTCTCTTTTTCACACCCGTCTATGTGATAGATATGTTTTGGCATTTTTCCTCTACGATGGTCCATGTGGGATGGTGGCTATAACATCGAGGACTTGATTAGTTTATTGTCATTTTCACTGGTTTGTCGATGTATTCACCTATAATCATCCTTCAATAGATTTTTTATGCATCTATTTACTTTCGCACTTACTCCCCATTTCCAAGTCATTATTCCCTTACAAATTAATCACTGTATTTATTTTAAACTCCTTTGATATCATGCCAGAATTCAAGTTCATTTCAAAATCACTCTTCATAGTGGTTTTTTCTAAGTCTATGGATCATTACATGAATCTTCATATTGATTTCCACTTTTCCTTTGTCACATTGGATAAACCATGTCAGATCTTTAAATTGGTTAAGCCACTACCTCAACTACATGACCTATGTAATGGTTAGCCCTATGGTCATTGGCAATAGATCGAAGGGATGAGAACTAAAAAAAATTCTACTTTCCCAAAAATGATGAACCCAAACACAAGATTATGTCTTTGATGAGCCAATAGGAGATATTCTCTTCTCAAGTCATCGAACTTTTTAGAATGAATTCCATTTCTCATAATGCCAAAAAAGTGTAAAAATGTCATGTACATTCAGTTTGAACGAAAAATAACATTTCAAAGTCATGTACATTAAGATTGCACAACATATAGCATTTCAGAATTACTTCTCCACATACATATTGGACACTATAAACATTTCCATTGCCAGGACTCAAACTTGTGTCTCTTGGGTGAGATTCCAATAGAAAGAGATAATGATGTAGTGAATATACATCAAATATAGGGGTAAGACACCCAAACGTCTATCTCCAGCATTGTATTTGCAATATCCATGACAATGTATTATTTAATATACGTTCAACCAAGTTTAAACTCATTAGTGTGATCAAATGTATTTATCTATCTGACCGTTGTGAGGTACACTTCTTTGTATATGATATGAACGTTAGTATCAATGATTTTTAAACCCATCTAATGCTCCCTCCCGCATGTTTCTTCCAATCTGATTGATAGGAATTTAAAGTATTATAAAACTTAAGGCTCTACGTTCAATTATATTTTATATTCTTTTCTATTCCATCTTTAAAGCTCTTAGATATTGCTTGCTGGTGTTTTTTGTTTTTGTGTATATGTATACGTATCATTTCTTGGTCTGATATATTTTGAATCATCTTTCCATGAATGATGATTGTCTTCATTGTTGTTGTTCCATACGCTGGCATGAACATGCTTTGATACCACTGTAATGATCCTATATAGACATTAGTTAATTATTTCTTCATTAAACTCCTTATAACCAAATTCATATCTATCTCTGTATGTTTTAAAATGACATTTCTTCCTAGTTATATAGATTATTTCCCATCAGACATGACTCTTTGTAATTTAATCAGTTATACTAATTATTATCTGATTTCATTAATATATTCATTATTAATATATTATGCCTTTATAAAGATTACATATTATATCAATTTATATATGTGGATTATTTGTATTATATCCTTTATTTTCTGGCGAAACAATATATATATATATATATATATATATATATATATATATATATATATATATATATATATATATCTATATATATATATATATAATAACTGGTTCGAAAATGACTCCTAGAGAAAAGAACCAAAAAAGAAAAACCCTAGTCATTGCCTGATGCAAAAAAGATGTAGAAGAAGAAACACTACATCTAGAGAGTATTTATCAACACTAATGAATCTTGTCATTGTGAATCCCAAATCTAGAACATTGTGATTACAAAGAGTCCAAAACTCATATGAATATAATTCATTGTTTGGTGTCGGAGACGACACCAAGAGCCAAGCCAAAAGCTATCATAAAAGTTCTCATCATTGATCTTCATCCAGAACTCCAACTAAGACCGTGATATTAGAAAAAAGCCATCGGATGCAAGTGCAACCCAGGACCTTGAACTGCATACAATATCTCAAAAGAACAAGAGATCCATAAAAGTAAAACATGTGAAATCACAAAGAAGTCGTGATTTACTATCAAAAAATATTTGAGAAGGGCTCAACAAGATTCTAAACATATTCTCTTGTCATAATATTAACCAAGTTGGGGAAATCAAGGAGATTAAGTGGGGAAAGTAAAGAGTTAATATAAACCCCATCAGTACCCAAATTAGCCAGACATTTGACTAATAGATTGCCTTCTCAATAAGTATGCATGATGTAACATTCAGAAATTGAATCAAGAAGAGACCATACTTGATGCAATATATATTGTATGGACCAATTATATACATGACGTTTAATACACGCATTAATAAAAATGGTTGAATCTCCTTCAACATGTAACTTAGATATAGAAAGTGATTTCGCAAGTTTCAAACCAAAAAGCAAGGCCAAAGCCTCAGCTTTGTTATTAGTGCTCAGAAGGAGAGGAGATGATTTTGCTGCAATCACATGACCTTTAAAAACTCTACTGACTATGCCATAGCCAAAGTTATCTGGATTTCCCCTAGTGGCCCCACCAAAATTGAGTTTGTAATAACCCTCACTTGGGGGAATCCACTTGGTTTGGACAATGGAATTTTAAGAGTTCTAATAATAACCATTCAAAGACTGTTAGTTTTTTTAAGCATGACACCATGAATTTGATTGTGAGAGAATGGACCAAGAAAAGGAGCATACTAGACAATATTAGGGTAGTGTTTAAACCAAGTATGAGCAGATTTGAGATGTCATTGACCAGCACAGGATAAGGCAACTTTATAGGCCACTTCATGCTTGTGCAAGCTTCCTCAACCCAACCTTCCAATATTTTCATAACATCATGGTTGATAAGGAGATTATAGAAGGTCTCTACACCTCATAGATGGTATAACACCAAGACCACAAATGAGTGTGACTATAATGTCTTAGATTGAGATCTACAAACAAGCTATATGGGATCTCTTTTCTCAAGCCATATTCAAGATAGCAAGAAACTAGGATCCCTAAAAAAAATTCATTGGTTAAAATGTAAAAATTGATCTATAATTCAATGATTTTCCTTTATTGTGGTTGAATGGCATTGTATCTACCATCTATCCATCACAACTTATGCCTTCACCATGAGGGAATCTTAATCATAAATGAAAATTTAGCTGCCACAGAGTTCGAAAGTGTGACCCCACATCTATCGGGATCAATGATGGTGGTCCTGTTATTTCAAATGACAATGAATGAGTTGATCAGCAATAGTGTTCTTAAAGAGTCCTCATTTAATCAGAAAGATAAGATCTCAAAATACAATACAAATTGATGAAGTATTTAGCTCCTGCAAGCTGAATCCACTGAATCCTCGATTCTTGGTGATGGATACTAGTTCTTGATTGTCATCTTGTTGAGTGTAACAAAATCTATGCATATCCTGTAAATTGTATCCTTCTTCAACACCTTAAAAAAATTGGTAGGCCACATTGAGAAACATTTGATCTAATTAAGGCTTCATCAAAGACCTGTGGTAACTACTTCTTAATCTCTTTGATATCTTGCAAGAAGATTTTATAAATTGCAATATTCAAAAGGCCCGAGACTACAGGAAATTTGATGTCAGTGTCAGCTGGCCATCTTTCAAGCAATCCTTTGGGTTTAAATAGAGTCTAGACACTCACATTTCTTCAATAACATATCTGATTGTCACTAAATACATTATCAAATAGTGTTGTTTTATAAAATTTGCAAGTTTCTTTTATTTCTGGTCTTGAGACCAGCAATATATTCATCCTATCATTATATCATTGGGAGAAATGTTTCCTTTCCCTTCATAAGCATTCCAAGGTAAAGGCTTCTCCTATATAAATTAGGATTCTCAGTGAGATTAGGGAACTAGAAATTCCCTAATAGCATCAAACTTATGATTTCATCCATAAATAGGGAAGAAAAAAAAATTGAAAACTTGCATTGCAGAGCATTAATCATGCTGATTAATCAGAGAAACCCATTTAAATTTAGCGAAGGAAAAGCCCTATAAGTTTTAAATTACAAAAGAGTAGTGCACTTGAGCCAAACCTCTCTGAAATTCAAGAGCTCTGCTATCAAAGAATGAGTTGGCCTTTATAGCATCTTCAATTGTGAGTATAGGCTTCATTACGTTTGTATAAATAACACGCACAAGCTTTGCAGCTGCATCTGCAATGGACTGCATCATAAATTATATATTTAATTAGTATAGGTAAACAATGTAAAACAACATCGAAAAAAATGGATCATGTGTTGCCAATTTTTTTTTTTTCAGCGTTTAGGCTGATACAACCTTTTAAGCTCTATGTGAGATATGAATTGGAATACCAACACAATAAGCACCCTTTCTTAAAAGTTGAGACTGACAGAAACTCTCAACCAATGCAAAAGAAAGAAAGAAATGCAAATAACAATATAGTAAATACCACAACGACAAAAAACGTCTGGGAAAACATTGGCAAACCAAAAGTACAAGAGTTTTTGAAAAAATCTGGGAAAAACCAGGAAGAATTTGAATTTTCAGAAAAACTTTAAAAATTGTAGTAAAAGAGACAAAAACTCTTCTTCATTTTTTATTAAGGGAATTTCCATAGCATAAAGATATAGAGAGCAAACAGGAAATATTTTATTTTGGTACACATCCTTGTAAAATAGAGTTCAACCGTAAGACAACCCCTTGATCTGATCAACTTTGTTTAACTTTGGCTCATGGAAATTTTATCAAACAGTTTCCTTGCATTGAGAATACTGAAGTTCAGGAATACCGAAGTTTTGGTTTGTTTGAATATGTTTGTAGTTGCTTGAAAGTAAACAAGGCAGTGACAATGAAACATAAAATCAAATGCTGATTTTCAACCCCACTACTTAACAGCACTAATATAGAACCAATATATTCAACTATCATAGCACTGGAAAATATCAGCACGTTTACTCTTATTAATTTCAGCATGAACAAGGTCACAATATTAGTATACCAACAATGTCATTGATGTCTCCTAACATCATGTGTTGCTATAGCCACAGATAAGTCTTGTAATGTCCCCATTTTTAGCAGGTTCTTGCAGTTGGCCAAGTTAGTTCACCATAGCGACCCTCATGAGCTAACAGGGCATTTTGGGGGTCTTAGTTATGGATTTACTATTTTTATTAAGTCTATTTTTAGAAGTTGCTATTCTTGGTAGTGCAGTGGGTGGCTTGGAAGTTGATCGTCACCTATGGTTGATCAAGCTAATAATTGAATGAGCTCTTATTTATTTATTATTAATTGACTTGCATTATTATAATAATGTTTATATTATTATAATAATAACTTTTAGAGATATTTCTAAAAAGCAAGTTGGAAAGTTTCTAGTGTTGAGTTCTTTTGGGAAACTTCCACGTTTTCTGAAGTGGAGTTTTATGGAAACTTTTGCCAACGAAAGCTTATAAATGAGAGTTCATTTCATTGGGAAAGACATGCTTGATTATATATTTGTTTTTGTTGCCTTTGTGGCTCTTTCTTGAATTCTTTATTCACCCTTGCTGAGGTATAAGGGTTTGAAGTTAAGAGGTAATTCGAATCACTGCTGAGGTATAGTGATTCAATTTGGGTTTTGTTAAATCTTCCCTACTGTTTTTACAGTTGCTGGGAGGTACTTCTTGTCTCGAAATTTAATTGAATTTCCATATGCAACTCTGCTGAGAGTTCGATATGCACAACTGTGGATTGTTCTTTTAATTTGTGGCCACTGGGCATACCTGTGATCTACTGGAGCATTTGTTTGTATGTGAGGAACACACCAGTTTGGAGGAGATTGATTCTGTGATTAATTATCCAAACCTGTGATTTTGAATTAAACTATTTGGAGATGCCTGTGTGACTATCGTAATCATTGTGAGGCAACACTTTGAGTTTGTACATCACCTACCACTTATTCTTGTTGGCGATCAGAATTGGAGGCTACGGCTAGGGGTTTGGGTGTCTATTACTAAGGCCTGTGAATTGGAAGATAAGGCTGCATTTGATCTCCTGTAGACCTGCAATCACATTTGCTGGCTCTGCCAATTGTCTTGGAGCCGTAACTTATGCTGGAGGGTCTGCAACCAATCCATATGGTCTTCCATTTAAATTTGGAGAGCAGTGTCAGGTGTTAAGGCGGCAGTAGTATTAATTCTGGGCTACGATCTGTTCACAGGAGGTTGGCATTAATTCTTGTAAGCTGAAAACGATTTGGGAGTTTTGGAAATTGAGTTAGAAGAATCTCCGGTCAGCTCTGAAGTTGCATTTGTCATTTCCAGCCTCTGCAAATATAGTAAATTCTTGCGCAGTTATGAAGATTTGATTAATATCCGAAGGCTGCAATTTAAGTGTGAGTCAAAGAAAATTCATATTACCAAGTTCTCAATGAATAAGATGATGAAATTTTTAGTTTATGATATATTTGCAGAGGTGCATATTGTATCAGAATTTATGTGATAATGCATTAGAGTTTATGCAAGTTCATGGTGCAGAATTGTATTTGGTATTTCTTTATGCAAAAACTTAAACAAAATTGGCCTAAAGGTTGATAAGCACTTCTCTTGCATTCTCTAGTTTGATGTTGGGAAGCTTGCCAAGTGTTTGACAAGATAGCTAACTATCTGACTAGTGTGATAAATTGGGGAATTTGGAGTAATTCAAGTTATAGCTAAGAGAGGGTTTTTATAGTAGTATCAAAGCCATTTCTTGCCAGCCTGCAGGAATTAGGCTCAGTTTTTATTTTGTTTGATGCTGACTTTCAAGATTTTCAGATCTGATTTCTAGAGTGGCCAGCACTTTATTTTCTCCAGCCATCGAGAGACATAGAATTGGCAGTTCTAGAAGTCAGTGGAGTAATGAGGAAGTTACTGTAAAAATGAATGCCTTCTAGGAGAGTTTGGAGAAACTGAAACTTCATCAACAAAGGTTGGTGGAGAGTTTGTCAGATCCTGCGACAGTTGAGAGGTCAGCAAGGTATATGGTTTCGGCCTTTAGAAGGCTGAGATTGAGGTTGCAGAGAAGGAAGCTTGAGTTTTCCCTGACAGGTGTCCATGATACTAATGTATCTATATTAGTATGACCCCTGCTAGCCCCATCCACAGTGTTGATGATGGACTCATTCCACAAAGATCAATAGATGTGTCAGTACCCTTGATGGATAGCAGCACTAAGCTTCAACAAGTTGAGGCTCCCAAGGTAGTCACTATGGTTAGTTCAGAGGCAGTTGATGATGTAGTTTCCACTGAGTTTTCAGACTCACCAGAGGAGGGAATTGTTATTGGTGACTTATATGTCAGCTATTGTAGTGTTGCTCTAGTACAAGAGGCAATTTCTTCCTTAGGTGGGACCGAAGCACGTATGGAGTCACCCAACTATGATGTTGGTGATATAGGTGTTACAACGAAGTCGAGAGATGTTGATGCAAATGGTATGGACACATCTGATGATACTATGAGCTACACCAGGTATGATATCCCTTATCAGATATTGGGTGATGACTCCAAGGAGGTTGTTGATGAGTCCCAAGATCGATGTTTACATGATCTTATGTTTGAGGTGGAAGCTGAGACATGCGAGGAGATTGATATTGCAAGGGCTTCCATTTCTTCGGATGAGGAGTTGTGCAAGGATGATGGCACACGTATGAGTGATCTTGTGGTGGGCAGTTCTGATTCAATTTCCTAACACAATGTAGTTAGTGAGACAGAGAGATTGCATTGGAGTTAGGGGTTACAGAGACATCATGTGACCAGTCAACTGAAGGTGAGTGATAGTGACATTTCTTCAGCTCTTGGGCATCATGATGTTGTCTGTCAGATGCTAGCTAGATCTAGTTGGGGTGCTCCTATGTCTAATGAACGGGGTGATAGGACTCTTTCTCTAGCAAAGGTTCATACACTTCGAGAGGCTGTCAGGATCTTGAAGCATAATTACTCGCAGCTAGCTGCTGACTGGGATTACCTTCTGGAGTGGGGTAGCACCTGTAATGAGACATTGTTAGACAAAGAGGAGGTGGTGGAGCTCACCCAAGAGATTGAGGCGACTGTGAACTCCCTTCAGTGTACTCAGTTGGCTCTTCAGGAGTCACAATCACGATTGGATGAGGTGACCATGGAGTTGGGGCATGTTCGGACCACACCAACCCCAAATCCAATTCAATTGCATATTGTGGTTTGTGGTGAGTTTGCTTCTACGATTGAGGATGATGGACATGATAATGTAGCCAACACATCTGTCCAAGATATAGGTGTAGTAGGTACAGATGAGATGAGAGTATCAAGGGATTGGGCTCTCATGTTGATTTTCTTCCTTCTGCTGGAAGCGAATCTATTTCTTCATCTCATACAACTGATAGCATTACATAGCTAGCAGTATCACAATTTCAAAGGGATCAGTTGTGGGTTGCAGGGGAGCAAGTGGATGCTTCCACATATAATTTCTACTGCACAGAGTCCTTCATGGAGTATCTTTTGGAGAGTTTGGATGTGAGGGAAAAGTTTTTGAATGCAAAGGAAAGATTTCAAGTGAATAGAGATATCCCAACGATATTTGTCTCCATTATGTTAGTAATGGGAACACCTAAGATTAAAGCAATGTAACTATGCAGGGGAGACTTCATTAAAGAAATCCTTGGTGACATAAATTTGGCAGAGTATAATGTCAATGAAGAGCTCAAGTTCCATACCCTAAAGACTATTCATATATGATGGACCCAGGGAGGCATAGAATAGAGGAAGTGGTAAAGAAATTGATTCTAACCATAAAAAATATAACGGACTTTTAAGAAATGAAATCAGAATCGTGAGAATATCATATAGACTTTTTGCTTAAATTGTTAGTATACGAGATAATTGGTGATAAAATTACTTAACAAAAGAAATTTGAGCCTTTCCAAGCCAAGCCAAACCAATGGAGGATTCGCCCTTAGAGTCAAAGCAACAAATGAAGAAACAAGAATCTAACAAGAGGAAGGGATAAGCAAAGAAAACTGAAAATATGCAGAACGGAGGCAGCTGGAAGAGGTAGAGAAAAGAAATAATTGATAAACTAGTCACTTTTTTACTCCCTTATGGGGTGTGTTACTTTGTGGATCAACGGTTAAACGAGGAAAAGATAAAGAAGAAAATAGATAACAACTAGGTTAGGTCTCTTTTGGTATAAAGTATCAAGCTCAATATGCACACTGTGTTCTTTAACCCTAATGTTAATGAAACAGCCCACTTTTCCATTATATGAGGAAGGGAAATGAGTCTTAAGCAATTTTTTATAGAGGGCATAAGCCTCCTAGTAGAGGAGATCATCTTGAAGGCACAAGCAATACCTTCAGAATTTTTTTTAGAGAGATCGTCTTTAAGGCACAAGCAATACCTTCCTTGCAAAGAATTTTTGAGATCTTATTAGAGATGACTTCAACATAAGACATGGAGGCAACTAGGGAGGATTGACACACCCACACTCATCATTTTTAGCTAGCACTTTTGTAGGTCAAGCAAAAATTTTTTTAGTGCAACAAGGGGGAAGATGAAATCTTGGATGATGAAGCAAACATATAAGTTTTAAGGCAAAGAAATGCTCATTCAAGCTCCTAGAACATGCTTAAGAAAATGAATATTTTTGGAAAAGTTTGAGTTAAAAAAGAACACAAAATTAATGCTTACATATTTGCTCTATTTTGCACTCTCATGAAAGGAGCATATTAAAACATCAACAAAATAACCGTTCAATATCAAGCAATTTAGAGGAAATAAGTTGCACATCCAAACAAAGATTTACTAATATAAAAACACATCATACCTCTTTTTCTGCTACAATTAATCCAACAGCTTGGCCATAGTAATGAACCCGTTTAGATGCAAAAACTAGCTCATATTCACTGCAAAGAGAAACTCCTCGGAATCATTCAAAATATTCAATGATACTATACTAGTAGTGAGAACTAAGGACAAACAAATATAAAATTCAATAATTTGCATTTTACATCAACAAACTAATATATCATTGATATTTTTTTTTCTTTTCCCCAAGTGAAAATAGCCAACCTATTAGAAAAAGTAGAGATAACCAAACTAAAGATACATTAGCCCAACAAACATATTTATAAAATATTAATTAGTAAAATAGTAGCCCAATCTTCACATATCTAGCCCATCGCTCATATTACATATTAAATTGATCTCTTGATCACTGTTAATAACAAGCAAATATTTTCCAATTACTTTGTAATATGGTATCAGAGCCAATACTCTAAATTTTTTCAAAAATAATTATAATTTCTTGATTAAAATTATCTACCTTTTATTTTTGAAATTATTTACATGCATATTTGCTTCCAACTCTCTTTATAATCCAACTAGGGTTTTCGTTCTGAGAGATCTAAGTCTACCGACATCTAGTTCGGTTCTGCAACCCATTTCTATTCAGATCCGTCTGTTTTTTCAACACATTTCTGCCATTTTTTGTGTTTTTTTTGCAGCAGGGCCATTTTTGTTCAAAACCTTAATTTTTGGATTTGAAAAAATTTTCCAATTGCAAATTCTTGTTGGGTTTTTCGAGAGCTCAATTGGGTTGTCGTCAACTTTTTCTAGGTGCTTTGATTTTTGTGCCTCAATTTTCAAGCCAGCTGATCCAGAAACCGACAACATATACTTTCAGGATTTTTCAACCTTTCTTCTAGGTCACCCTTCAAATTTTCTAAGTCTCTGCTTTTTTAGGGTTGCATGTACTTGCATGTTGTTTGCATGCACTATTTTACCATGCAAAGTCTTGTGTTTTGCCTCACTTAAAAATTCTAGTGGGTTTTGATAATTTTTTCCTATAAAAAAAATTCTGATGGGTTTTCATATTCTTTTTTCCCTCAAAAATAAAATTTCTAATGGGTTTCTATAAATTTTCCCTTAAATTTTGTATTCTATAATTGACAAAGTTATGTGGGATTCCTTTGAGGGTTTGTAATTTTTTCCTCAAAAATTATCTGTTGGGTTTTACCGTTTTTCCTATAAAAAATGAAGCTTTGTAATGTTAGGTTTTGATTGATTTTTAACCTCAAAAATCATGTTGGGTTTTGGTTGTTTTTTCACCTCAAAAATTATATTCAGTTTTGATTGATTTTTCACCACGAAAATCATGTTGGGTTTTGATTGATTTTTTACCTCAAAAATCATGGCTTTTTGTGGTTTGTTTTGGAGCATTATGCTCATCTACAAAGTTTTGGAGTGTTATCCAAAGTACCATCAACAGTCTTTTCAATAGACATTCTTTGTTGCAGATTCAGAAGGCTCCTGGAAGAACATTCAATGCAACTATTGCCACAAGTTTGGTCACATGAAGGTTGAATGTTGGAAGTGCTTAGCTGTCCTATCGAAGAAATTTGCTTAGCAGCCCACAGCAAACAGTGTGGAGCACCTTGAGCAAACAGAACTTTTCTTTTACGCATTTTGACAACTTCGTGCTATGGATAGACTAACCATTAAGGGAGGGTATTACGATAATAGATAGTTTCTATTATCTCTGTTTAGTATCTAATGGTTATCTATTGTAATCTTTTGTAAATATTAGAATATTTCTAATATTTAAATATTTAGTTTTCTATTTCTAGAATAGAATGTTTCTATTCTTTACGATTGTTTCTTAAAAAAACATCATTCAGTCTCTTGTATAAATTGATCTCTTGATCACTATTAATAACAAGTGGTATCAGAGTTTAGTCACAAGTTCGAATCCTCAGACCCTTGAGTAACGTTGAGGGGGAGATTGTTGGAAATTTGTTCAACACTCCCCTCGGGATTCATGACAAGGGCTTAACTGCCTCCTATGTACTATAAGTTGATTGGTTGTATCAGGCATTGACAAATCGGTCTTTTGGGAGCATCGCATTTGGTTGAAATTATCTACCTTTCATTTTCGAAATTATTACATGCATATTTGCTTCCAACTCTCTCTATAATCCGACTCGGGTTTCCATTCTGAGAGATCTGAATCCGCCAACTTTTGCTTTGGTTCTGCAACCCATTTTTGTCCAAATCTATCTATTTTTCTGCTCATTTATACTTTTTTTTTGGTTCTTTTTTGCAACAGGGCCGTTTTTGTTCAAAACCCTAACTTTCAGGTTTAGAAAAAATTGATTTCAAATTCTTGGTGGTTTTTTTGAGAGTTTAACTAGGTTGTCAATTTTTTTTTGGGTGTCTTGATTTTCGTGCCTCAATTTTTGAGCCAGCCAATCTAGAAACCGACATCATGTTCATTCTGGGTTTTTCAAACTCTCTTCTGGTCACCCTTCAAATTTTTTGGGTCTCTACTTTTTGAGGGTTGTATGTACTTGCATGTTTGTTGCATGTACTTGTATGTTGTTTGCATGTGTTGCTTTACCATGCAAAGTCTTGTGTTTTGCCTCCCTTAAAAATTCTAGTGGGTTTTCATAAAAAATTTCCTCAAAAAAATTTCTAATGGGTTTTCATATTTTTTTCCTTAAAAAAAATTCTTATGGTTTTCTATAAATTTTCCCTCCAAAATTTTTGATTCTATAATTCGCAAAGTTGTGTGGGATTCCTTTGTGGGTTTATAATGTTTTCTTCAAAATTTATCTGTTGGGTTTTACTATTTTTCCTAAAAAATGAAGCTTTGTATTGTCAGGGTTTTATTGAATTTTCACCTCAAAAATCATGTCAAGTTTTGATTAATTTTTCACCTCAAAAATCATGTTGGGTTTTGATTGATTTTTCACCTCAAAAATCATGTTGGGTTTTAATTGATTTTTTCAACTCAAAAATCATGTCAAGTTTTGATTGATTTTTCACCTCAAAAATCATGTTGGGTTTTGATTGATTTTTCACCCCAAAAATCGTGTTTAGTTCTTTCAATTTTTTCCTAAAAATCATGACTTTTTGCCTTTTGTTTTGGAGCATTATGCTCATCCGCAAAGTTTCGAAGCGTTATCCAAAGTACCCTCAGCAAACATCCTCTACTCCGAATTCAGAAGGCTCCTGGAAGAACATTCAATGCAACTACTACCACAAGTCTAGTCACATGAAGTTTGAATGTCAGAAGTTCTTAGCTGCCCTATCTAAGCAATCTGGTTCGCAGCCCACAGCAAATAGTGCAAAGCACCTTGAGCAGACAAAATCTGCCTTTTACATTTTTGACAGATTCATGCTCTAGATAGATTAACCATTAAGGGAAAGTATTACGATAATAGATAGTTTCTATTATCTCTATTTAGTATCTAATGATTATCTATTGTAATCTTCTATAATTATTAGAATGTTTCTAATATTTAGTTTTCTGTTTCTAAAATAGAATTTTTCTATTCTTTAGTTAGCTGTAGATAATTGTTAGTTTTCTCTTAGCTAGAATAGAATGTTTCTATTCTTTACGATTGTTTCTTAAAGAAACATCATTCAATCTCTTGTATAAATTGATCTCTTGATCACTGTTAATAACAAGAAAATATTTTTCCAATTACTTCGTGATAGGAAATACATGTAATTGAGCCCAAAATCACCACTTTGGCTTGAGTTTAAGTCATTAAAAACGTGTTTTTAAGAGTCATTTACATGTTAGAATGATATGCAAATGAGTTAAGATTTGCCACTTTGCCTTGGCTCACTTCTAAGACTCAAAAACATACTACAAAACAAATGTAATGAGTCCCAAAATCACCACTTTTGATTAGGCTTTGTGGAAATGGGTTTTCTTTTATCACATACACATGCAATTAGGTCTAAAATCACCACTTTTGCACAAGTTAAGTGAAATCTCACTTTAGACATGCATTTACATGTTATAAAAACATGCAATTCGATTTTAAAAGTCCACTAAGTAATAACATTAAAGATGTATATGCAATGGGTTAGAAAAATCTCATTTAAATGTGTTAATATATTTAAAATAAACTTATACATGCACCAACATATGTAAATGGGTTACAATTTTCCATTTAAATTGATTTAATAAGTTTTAAATATGCAAATACATATTGAAAACCCACTAAAAACATTAAGATGTGTTATTGCATTGAAAACGTCCATCTAAATTAATGTTGGGACTTATATTTTATTGTAAGTGGGTTTTAACATATTGATTTGGGTGTTGATATATGCAATGAGTAGTAAAAACCCCACTTTTAAGCATTTAAGTTGTTTTATGTAATTAAATTTAATATTTAACTACGGTTTTGATAAAGTAACATGAAAAATAGATTTGAAATAGGCTAATTTCATAAAACATTAGAAACTATGGTCAAATCAACTAAGAATGAGTTGAAATTTTAAATTGGATAACAAATCCACTTTAATATTAAATATAATTTTATATCATGCTTTTACTAATAAAAAGCTCACTTTTATGAGGTTTTTAAATCGATATATGCAGTTGTCTTGAAAAAACTCACTTTTTCCTTTATAACTTAAGCTAGACAACTCTGATTTCAGCCTAAGTTAGCTTGAAACGAGTAGAATTCCAAGGCCTATTCACCAAAGGCAAAAACAAGACTAAAACCCATATACAACACAAAGAAAACAAAGAAAAGACACTAAAGTTTTCCAAAAATTGAGTGTTTGCAGTTAGATTAGAAAAACTCTTACTAGCAAACAATTTGAGATTCAACTCGATGGAAACCTTCAAAAGAACACGTAGATAGAGCAACTCAAAGTACAATTCATAGAATACGAATTGTCTTTATGATACTTCATCGATGCATTAAAAAGAGGATGCGTCTATTAATCCATAAGAAAGATTTGTAGAGTTGCCTCCATTTTGTGAAGTCAAAATTGAGGACAACAAATATCCCACTCCTCGTATTGTCGTTATTCTTATTGAATGGTAGATTATTAGTACTGTTATATTGATGTTTTGATTTTATTCTATGTATTCTTTTGCTAAAATGTTATATTAAGTTTCTTAATTTTTCTTTTTAATTTTTTTATAGATAAACAACCTAAGCCTTGATACATCATAAAGTACATAGATACATCCAGATAATCAGCTTTTAGTCTTAAGTTACATTTTTCCACCTCCTTCTAGATCGTTCCTCATCCTTCCCTTCTTCTGCCTTCGATCAAGATTTGTATATAATCTAAGCACTACATCTTGCACTTATTTTAAGGATAAAGCTCTAAAAATTCATGAAATATGAATACAGAAAAGGCATAGAAACGAAATGAAAGTGAAAAAAGCATTTTTATAAACATAAATAAAATATATATCCAAATCATCAGAAAATACATCTGATTGAGCAAAGTTATCATTCCTCAACTAAGAAAACATATCTTAAGCAGTGTGATTATCAATTTGTTACAACAAAGGGTGTTTTGCCGACTTAGTTACATAAAAATACAACAGTAATAAACCTATGTTACTCTACTAGCATAAAATGGGGGGAAAGGGACTCCCCGTCATTCTAAATGTCCATCGAGTCCAAATTGGATGATTCTGAAACCTCTAAATTCACCTCAAACTCATTTTACCAGGCTCCAACACCATCTTCCACAATGAATCTGTCTATCCAAACATATTGTGTTAAGATGTGAGATGTAGGGAGTGGGTAAAAGCTAAAGAAAGACCCCTGAATATTCCTCGAGATAAAGAGATGTAAACTATGGTAAAAATTCTAAAAAGTCTAAACCATTCCTAATCCAGAAGGAGTCCCTGTATTTAAATATTGACCTATTATGTCTAAAATTCTTCTATACCTATATTAGCTAATTCATCCACTCTTTGATTGCCCTCCTAGTATATATGATTATTTGTGATCTTGTCAACGGTATGGCATAGTGATAGGGCTCCAGATAGAATTGAGTCCAGTATTCAATTAATATGGGATCCTTTCCTTATAACATTTATTATAATTGCAGAATCTTCATCAATCTCGACATTCTTGCAACCAAGACTTTTACACAGTTCTAGTCCTTTAGCTAAAGTCATTAATTCTACCAAATTATTAGTTTATATCCCTATATATCTTGCTAACTTTGCTATCTTCATGCCTTCTGAGTTATGGATACTACAACCAATGCCTGTTCTGCCCAGATTCCTGCTTCTTGTCGTTCTTTGCTCTGCTTTTCACTAGACACAGTTTAGTGCTCTTTTTGTTGGCTGGTTTCTTCTATTATATCTCGCAGTCCCTTAGACCCTCTTTGCAGTCTCTTGTTGGACATTAAATTATCTAATCTGTCATGTCCCCTCTTTTAGCTCAGTCTAGCTGAGACATGTGAGTCAGTTTATTATGGGGTCTTGTAGGCTGACAAGGTTGGATAAAGACCCAATATGGTTATTCAGTGTTGGGGACTTGATGTTCTGGCAATTATTGATCAGTTGGGAAACGTTCCTTGTTTTTAGGAGGCAATTTCTACTTTTTAGGAGGTATCATCTTGCCCAGGGTTGGGTCTCTATGAGATTACTATTTGTGTTCAGCTTCAGAGGGATAGGGCTTGTTTCCTAAATTTTAGAAGCATCCCTAGATTTTAGGGATGAGATTGCCAATGGATCCTTGATTTCCAACTTCAATCACAGATAGGTGACAAGATGATTTTATGGTTTGTGATGTCAGTTGGGCATTTTGTGGCTATTTGGGTTATATTTTTAATATTTCCTAAGTTAGCATTTACTAATTAAATAAGGCTAAGTTATTAGCCATTTTGGAGTAATAAGGGGTTTTTGGCCTCATCTGGATGCACATCCTATGGTGTGATAGCTCATTGGAAAGGTCTTGAAATTCTCTAAATCTTTCTCTTTGGTCTCAGGGCAATTCAATGAACAGATTTCTATCTATGAGGAAAAAGGTCATTTTCTAGTAACATGACCACTTTAAAATAAGAAATTAAAACATTTTCACTACCCAACGCCACTTGGAGACACTTAGGGTTCGATTTGCAATTAGAGGGGTTACAAGGAGATAGAAGCTTCATTCTAAGATCATCTTTTGCATATTTGACAACTTGTTTATGAATTTTCTCTGAATGGGCGATTTCTAGTCTAGGACACAACCCCCAGGTTAGTGATTGGCTGGGACGTAGCCTTCAGCAATCTTTGGCACTAAATCTGTTAGGCATTGTGCGTGGTGATTAAGGACAGAGGCATCAACTCTCATTGGGGTTTCAGTGTGGCATATCATCTTTTCAGTTGGGATGTGGTTCATTGCAGCCTGTGAGACGCCATTTGCAATAGATACACCACGTGGTGTATAGAGTATTGCTTGTATTCACCTCCAAATGTATGCTGCTAGATTCAAGAACAATCTTCACCTTCCAATTTGACATCAAATTTGTATGTGAGCTTTGGGAAATGCATTGAATTTATTGCTTGGCTCTATAATTCAGACAAATCTGCCTACTACGGTTTGCAATAATTCTGATTTTTACTAAATACTTATTTATTTCAGTGTTGTTTCATGGTTGTTGTTCCCTATTCCTTTTTATGTTATAAAACCATCAAAAACAAACAAACATTTCTGCACTTCTGTCTAGTTCTGCAAGAAAACATAAATAAATAGGAAAATAGATTTAAAAATATAAAATTACAGCAGATCAGCAGAAGAGATCCATCAAGGATCTTTCATTATCTTATCTCTCTTATCTTATCTCATGCAAAATCTCAATTGAAGTCTAAGGTTATGTATTAAGTTTCTACATTGTCTATGATGAATGCTTTATAATTGTTATGATATGCATATTTCAAGTTTCTCTTTACTTTTAAAAATTCTCCTATTTATTAACAATCGTCCCCTAAAAGTATAAGAACCCCTTTAATAATTCTGCCCTGTTTTTTCAATTTTGGATGTTTGGCATTCAGTCAAACACTTGGACTACACTTGAATATGAATGGTTCTGAATATTATGATGTATACGATTTGTTTAGTGATTTCATAATATCTTTCCCTTCATATAATTCATCTTAACTTTCATTCAGTCAAGGAGACAATATCACAAACAGATTGCAATCATACCATACGACTGAATATCTAAAGATTAAACATTACGCACCACTGTTTATAATTCAGAAAATCAGAATGATGCACATATAATGCTCTCAGAGATTGTAACAGCTGAAACAATGAGCTTAAGTATAAATACCTTACTGATATATGGGGATTGTGATGCACTAATCCAACCATTCAGATTACAACACCATGTAGACTTCATTAACAGTTCATTAAGTAAACAACTACAAATTAAAATAAAACATCAAAAATGATGTCCCAGTAATTGTCAAGAAATTGCAAATTAAATTCAAGTAGCAATTTAAACCTGCATATCAGATATCAATCTCCATCTCCAGTGCCCAGCTATGGCAATTGATACACAAAGTTACCCAGAACAAAATAGGCGGTTCCCTGGGAGATATAAGAAAACATGAGGATTTTGTCTTGTCTATGGACTTCATAAATTTGCCAATCAAACCCTCTAGAGAGATTTCCATTTGAAACCTCCAACAATTTGATAATGAAGCACAATGGTGAGTTCTAGATGAATCCACAACTAAGATGACTTTGGGTTTCTGCCCAAACCACTAAGAATCTCCAAGGGTTTTCATCCTCAAGTTTCCAGGAAATGAAAGTCAAAACTCTCCACAAGAACTTTTATTAAAAAAAGAATTTCAAGAATGAATATCTTTTCCCGTTTCCCTCGTTTTACTAACTTATTTTCCAATGTTGAGAGAAAAAAAAAAATTTAAGTCTTCTATTTCATTTTCTCTCCAAAAGAAACTTTATACTATTTTATTAATTTAATATCCCTTGTTGCTCCAAAAAAGACATTTTTATTAATATATTACTATTTTGACACACAAAGTCCTTGTTTCATGTGCTCATGATTTAAAAATTCTCATCCTAGTCCCAATGAGCTATAAACAATTTCAATAAAAATAGAAAACTTAATAAAACTATAATCAATAGTGCACCTAACTTGCAAAAATGGCCCAAACAGCACTAGAATCGAAAACTGATAACACTGAAGTGATTTTGATGATAAAAGATGATGAACAATCCTAATTTTGATAAAAGATGATGAACAATCCTAATTGGATAACTCAACGTTACCTCCAAGAATCCTAGATCCCAAACCAAAAGCTAAAAAATATTTGAAATCGTCACTTAAACTCTTTTAAATCATTTGTCCTCCAATTTTCATTTCATTGGCAAGATCACAATAAATTCATGACTCTTGTTCAAGTTCCAAGTTTGAATTTAATGATATAATCAAGAATTTGAAGGGTGAAATTAAGTGCAATTATTTTGAATTCTATGTATGATTTCACTTTCATGGTTCATGTGTTAACTATATTGGTGAATGTAAGATCAATTCTCATTTAGTGCTAGGTGATTGATTGAACATCATTGATGGTCGATTTTGAGTTTAATAACTAAATGTCAATGGATGATTGATAGATTTCATGATGTCGATGTGTGTGACTTTCCCCAAATGATTCCTAGCATAATTTGATTGATGACTTCTTAATTGAAACATAGGGTATGATCAATCCTTATAGTTTCAATATCTTTTTGTTGTAGTTTGACAATTCATTTCATGATTCATTTAATGATCTCGTTGATAGTCATTAACAACATAAAATTGATTTTAATAGTGAGCATATTGATCTCGAGCCCTTTTTCTTCTTACATGACCTCCATAAGAGGATGAAAATTTCAATGTCGCAAGATGCTTGACACTCATCTACGAGTAGGCTCCCTCAAGGAAGTTGGACTGTATGTTCCTACCTATCTTGGAATCTTTCCTTAAGGCTTTGGGAATCATGTTCTTATCCATCTTAGAATCTTTCCTCAAGGAATTGGAAACCATGACCTTACCTATCTTTGAATATTTCCTCAAGGCATTGGGAATTATGTCCTTACCCATCTTGGAATCTACCTATCTCGAGACAATTTACTCCGCCTCTCCTAGATCGACCTAAATCACTTATATTTATGAACTTATATTCATCATTTCTGTAATCATGTTTCCAAGATTCATTATCACATGTATTCAATAGTTTGATCTTTTATTGATTGAAATGTTTATAATTATACTCACCCTACAGGATGGCAAGATCATAGCTCTAATAACAATTATAATGTCCACTTTTAGGGTTGATCATGATTGATGTTTATTTGATCATTCAAAATGTTCATTTTAGTTATTTTAGTTATCAAATGATATTATTATTTGAATTTATGACCGGAGGTTATAGATGTTATCCAAGTTGCCTAGACACCATCAACGAAATCCCTCAAAGTTTACAAGTCCAAGCCCATTTCACAAAGATTTATAGGACACTGACCCCCACCCTCTATTGGGATAAAATCCACTAGATTGGATTTATACAAGCCCCTCCTTGGTAACATTGTGTACTTCTGATCACAACTCAAATAATAATAGTTTATAATAAAATTACTCCCCTTGTAATAATAGGAACCTTTTCTAATTTTTTTGAATCATAATTTAATTATAAGTCAACATACTAGTTTAGTTCTATAATTATTCACAATAATAAAAGTTCATTCTTACTAAATATTAGAACCTGTATTATAATAACGCAAAATATTATTCTTAGTACTAATGAACTAATGCCATTCTTTCTTATTTTAATTTAGAATGGCCCACATTAATGACTATAGCCATCCTAATTAGTATATTGTACAACTATTTACTGATTACATATTGTTATGAATAGAATCACTCCATAAATAATAGACACTTTATGCCCTTGACTGTCATGATACCATACTTCCCTATTTTAAGTGATGGTGTGGGGACCTTATGTTTTTATTCAGCCCCCTTTACCACTTTTTATCTTTTCCAATGCAAGTGTAATGGTTTTATTATTATCCAGCACTTTTAACGATAACATGGGTTGATGCGCATTTATAATGTATGTTCCATTCAATTTGAATGACATAGGTAAGAGGTCCGGCCAATGGGAGATGCTCGTTTTATATGATATATTATTTTTATTTCCTTTCAATGTTGTGGGATCTCCCACTTTATTTATATTATATACTACTTTTTGTTTGTTCTTTGATCATCTATATTGATTGTTCCCTTGATGACCTTGCATATATAATAAACCAAAAGGTATGATCCCATCAAACGCTCCAAATATATTATTATTATTTTGTCAATGTGAATATTATTAATGGGAAAAAAAATTATTTGTTTTAGTATGTTCTTTATTTTTTATTTTTTTTTATCGGGAATAGGTTTTTGTATTAATATGAAATAAAAGCGTTACACCAGATTCGAGTCCAAAAAACAGCATTCTCTTCCTTCCTTCCTACCTTACTTATCTACCATACTTGCATAATAATTTACATGCTTCGAATCTAAAATAAACTAGCTAAAAAGCTTAAAGTTCATATTTTGAAACTTTAATCATTATCCTATATGCCAAGAGCCATACTACATTTACAAAACCCGGCACTACTGGTTTGTTGTTCATTGCTTCCACCTCTCACCGATATTCTGCTTTAGCCATCTCCAAAAACCAAAAAACCTCTTGCATGCTACTTCACCAATCTGCAACCCCTCAAAAAAGCACTGTCTTCATTCACCTTGCTACCTGTCCCATTCACCTCTTGATCTAGACCATGACCCAACACTAATCATATGGCGTCGTAGGACATCACTTGACGGCCCTAAACCAGCAGCTCTCTTTTCTCGCTCTACTCGTCCCATCTCACGCACAACCCTCAGCCATGCCTCCTCAGCCTTTCTGTACACTGCAGGTTTATCAAACCCTTGTCTTCCACCTCAAGAAGGGCACATAGCCATAGCGACAAGCATCATCCTCATCCGCAAAGCATAACTCAACCATTCCTATTCTAAAAATCAACCATTCCATTATTAAGCTTAACTCATACAGCATGTTGTCTGCAAATAGAGCCCTTGTTACAATCTCCACCTCATATGTGCTCTTGTTCAATTCCAAACCCCACGATATGAAAATGGAAATCACATCTAGGTTTGACCTCCTTTTAATCGGTCTCTCCTAAAATTGATCCCCTATCACTCCTAAAGCAATTGAGATCATTTCCTCAATCTTGACAACCAACAGGCCCTTTGAAAGCCTTCATCTGCCTTTCGGAATCTACCGAGCAAGTTGCTTCAATCCTTTATGTTGCTTCGCTTTGGATTGATACGTTATTCCTTTCCTGATTAATTTATAAATGCCTTCTCATTTGCTTGCCCTTCACTCAACCTTTGCACACTTCATCAGTCATTCTACATTAAAGCTTTGCAATTACTTCTGTCGTCGAAAGCCACCTCTTGTACTATACATAACTTCATTTAATCAATTCATGATTACACTCTACCGGCACATCTCCCACCTCTTTAAAAGGTTGCATTAAATCTTTTGCCATTTAACCCTCACTATATCCTATACAAAATTGATCCATCATTAGATCTCCTATAGTAGGTAGCAATATTGCATAATTAGCTAATGTATCCACTTCTTGGTTTGCCTCTATAAGTGTGGCTAATGTTAAAGTTGGTAAAGCTTTCTAAGATTATAATGATCTCTTCTATTTGGCTTTGTAAAAGCCAACCATGCGATCTTCTACTTTTCAGCATGCTAACTATAATTTTTGAATCCCCTTCTAGATGAATATTCCGCACCCTCAGTTCCACCCTAGTTGCACCGCAAGAAGAGTTGTCTGTGCTTCCGCAACATTGTTAGTCCCATCTGGCAACTTTTTTTCTGCTATTGCTAAAACTTCTCCATTGGCCATTCTGGCAATTACCCCTACTCCCAAAACTCCTGGGTTCCCTTTAGAAGCTCCGTCAAAATTGAATTTCACCAAATCTTTATCCGGTGGCTCCCATACCACATTCTCCCTTCTTAATTTATTGTCCACTCTCATGTTTCCATTTGAAGCCCAATTGATTCTTAACTCTAGCCAATATCTTTGGATCATGCTATCCCAAGAAGAGAATAGTTTGTTACTCTACCCCCGAGAAGTAATAACTTCTAAGGTTTCACCTATTGCTCTGTGGATTCAATCCCAGACACTATCTACAGATTCCATCTTATCTTGGAAAATTCTCCTATGTCGTTCCTTCCCCACCTCCCAATTACAATAGAGGGACTTATTACCCATATTTTCGAAAAGATAGAATTTTTAGAATCCTTTGGCCATCCTTGAAACAGAGTCCATAGCTTGTTTGGAAGGGAACACAACCAATTTAGATGTAGTTTTAGGTTTTGCCAACACTTTTTTGCAAATTCGCATTGGACTAGTAGATGATCTGAATCTTCCTCCCCCTTTTGACGTAAAATAGAACAGGTTGGCCCAATGAAACCATATTTCTTTCTCCTTTCATAGGTTAAAATCCTTCCTTGGATTGCTAACCAAGCAAATGCCCCCGCCTTCTACAAATAGTCCTTATCCCAACACAATTTTGAGGGCCATCCTTCTACAGATTCTTCTCTACTTATCATCTGATATCCCACTTTTGTTGTATAAGACCTTCTTTTTGCTGCACACCAAATTATCCTGTCCTCTTTCTCCATGAGAAACACACTCATCTCCCTACAAATCATCTGCATTACTTTGCTCTAATTTGCATTTAGTCCCAACCTTGCCCAATCCTTCCATCCTCGGTAAGATCCTACATCTGATTTTTTTTTATTTTTTTTTCGTATAATCAGCAACTTTACTCCCCCATGATCTGACAAAAATGTCTTTCAGACCTACAATCTCTTCCGATTCAGCCAGAATAGGTGCCCCATTAAAGGAATCATCCAAAGAGGAAGCCAAATTACCATTCCCTATCTACAATGAACGATGATCTATAATAACCTGTCTACATTCTAGAATAAAATTCCAGATAGCAAAGCCTTTTGGTGGGTTTCATACTGTCAAAATCCTTGACACCTCCCTAGAGTCTAGATATTTGGCTTGTAGAATCAGCCCCCACAGTTGAGAAGGGTTGCTATATATCTCCCATACCATTTTAGCTCTAAGTGCTTTGTTTACCGAATGCCAATTCTTGAGCCCCGCCTCCCATTGCTTCTTTGGACTACATATCCCATGCTATTAGTGGAATCTTCTCCTCCTGCTGAGCCCCATTACAAACAAACTTCCTCATTCGTTGTTCAATATATTTCAACACTCTCAAGGGAATCTTAAGACAACTCTTTGCAAAGACTGGAATAGCCGAGATAACTGATTGGAGCAATAAGATTCTACTAGCATAAGTTAACCATCTCCCTTTCCAGTTGTCTAGTCTTTTAATACAGGCATCTATCAGATCTTTCCATAGATTAGCTCAGTTAGCACCATTGAAAAGAGCAATCCCGAGATATTTATTAGGTACGATGCCCTACTTCATACCCAATAATCTACTAATATGCTCTTGGGTTGGAATAGGGGTATTGAAGAAAAAGAGCTCTGATTTTGACTAGTTAAAGAACTGTCCTGACACCTCACTGTACTTCTCCAAAATAGATTTAATATTCATTACTTCCTGAACAATATCCTACCCCATCAAAAAGGTATCATCCACAAATTGCAAGTGTATAATAGGGTCGGGTCCTCTAGCTATAGTTAGGCCTTTCCACACCCTATCTAGCTTTGCCTTATTGATAGAGCTCCCCAAGCCTTCAGCCATGATAATAAAAAGAAAAGGCAAGAGAGGATCCCCTTGTCTGATACCAATATAGTCTCAAAGAAAAACTTGTGGACTGCCACTGATCAAAATTGAGAGCCTTGGAGTAAAGATATAGCTCCACATCCAATTGCACCATTCAAGATCGAAACCAAACCTGTGAAGAACCTAAAGTAGAAAGGTTCTATTAACATTATCATATGCTTTCTTGATGTAGTGCCTACCCCTGGTTCACATTTTGTTATCGTTGCTGAACTCTTTTAAAACTAGTTTTATGTTGTTGGTTAGCAGCATTCTTTTGAGATTATCAGATATTGTGCTATGGATTCAGTTGATATCTGATGAGATTACTTAGACTCTACATTTCATGTATGTATGATGATTATTTTTAGTGTTCACAATTATTGATGATGATTATTACATTGCTTTCAATTATTAATGATGATTAGTAAGATGATTTATTATCATATGTGCTTTCTTATGGATACTTACCCCATACTTGCATGTGTATGGTGTGCGTGTTTGTCTTGCGTGTTTGCTTTTGTATGGCGTGTCTGATGTGGTTAAGAAAGGGAGTCGTAGTCACCTGCTAGTCGGGATCTACACGATGCACCACTTCCTACCATTGTCTGTTTAGTTTAGTATATATTGTGTTTGTACATGCATGGTTTTTATACAGGTTGCAGGTACCGAGTATCGACTTCCCTGAATTGCCAGGATGAGCGTACCCTATCACGTTGGATGACGTAATTCGTGATTTAAACCCTTGGTTTGATTTTGTATGTATTTTGGCTATGATGAGTTTTTCGTATTTTTACCTTTGTGAGTCTTTGGAGTATTTTCTATTAATTAAGCCTAATTAAAAGATTTAATTAATGGTTTAATTTAATGAAAAATTAATATGGTATTTTAATATTTATTTTATTTAATTAATTGAAAAATTAATTAAATAAAATAATTAAATTTGAAAATAAAATAATTAAATTGGAAGATAAAAGTTATCATATTAAATTTGGAATGTGACGATATTTATTTTAATAATAATATATTTGGAGCTCATTTTTAAATAAATGACTAAATAATATTATTATTAAAGCTAATAAATATTTTAGCAATAAAGTTTTGGAAAATAAAATTTAAAAGTGGAAAATATATTTTAAATTATTAAAAGATTCTAAATCTCATATGATTAAAATATAAATATATTAAGATTGAAAAATGAAGATATTAAAGTTAGTACATGAGACTTAATAAATAAATAAATTAAATTAGAAAGAGTAAAGTAAATTGGAGTTACAAGCTTGCATGAGAACTAACATGTGTCAACAACACGGGGGTTAGTGCATCAATTAAGCACAAGGTGTCTACAATTCTATGACTCATCAAAAAGAATTAGAAAAGACCCATGCTTAGTTGGTGACACCTTTCAGCGGTTTCAAGAAGCATTCCAAAGGTTTCTTGAAAGCTCTTGATATTTAGGCATTCATAGAAGCTTAATGGAAGCTACAAGCTTAAGGGAAGCCACGAGCTACAAGCTAAAAAAAAGATAGAAGCTTCAAAGCTTACATGCATGGGAGAAGATTCATATGCTCATATATTTTTTACTTGCTTCTATGCTCCTTCTAGCACTTCTAATCACTTGGAGGATTCGATCGGCTTGGATTCTTAGAAGAATTGTGAATGATGGAGAAAGAAGGGATTTTCTATGGACTTCTGAGGCATGGCAAATTAGCATCAGTGTCCAGGTGCACTCATGATATTCTCATATTCTCTTTGCACTCTTTCTCTTCCTGTCTTCATCATATCTGTTTTATGTGTCTAAATACTCTCTGTATTTGAAATTGGAATCTAGATATTTTATTTGGATGAGAAGAAAACAATAGAAAAATCCTAGATCCAATTAAGAAGAAATAATTAGATCTTAATCGGGTTTGGGTTCGAATTTATATTGTGAAATTAGAAAGACAAAATTTAGAATTAAAATAGAAATTTTATGGTGAAAATTCGAATTATTAGATGTAATCTTTCTATCAATTATATTTTTAAATGCGTATGGACAAACCTATTAGATAGATGAATGGGTAAATTTAGAGAACAATTATTTTAAGAGGAAATTCTTAATTCATCACAAACTGTCCTGTCGCTGCCCCCTAGGATAGACCCGAACTCAGTCATTCATAACTTTTTATCGAGATTAAATTTATTCGATCGCTCCGGTCAGAATTGACGCAACTTGGCCCTCTCCAGCATATTTAAATTTCAGCCCGATCCAACGGTTCATTAGAGAGATATGGCCATCGTACTGAGACTATTTTATTCAAGAACAGATATTTTTCCATTTTCCATAATCAAGAATTCTTTATGCTTAAACTTCACAAAATAATATATCAAAGCATGGAATGAATTAAGATATTATTGAAATCTTTCTTTATTAGAATCTTATTAAAATGCATTAGTTTTATATAGTTTATTATCTAATCTAATTAAATCAAATTTAATTAAGATTAGTTAATAGTAGAAGAAGTGTAATTAATTATTAGTCAACCTAAGTAAATGGATTTTTAAATTAAAAGAAAAGAGATTTTAATATTGTTTATATAGTGGACTTTTTATAATGTATATTGAATACTATTTAATATATATTAAACAATTTTAGAGTTGTTTAATGAAGATGATAATGTTAAGAATTTGGAGATTATTCATGTTAAAGTCTACAATGAGTCTTATTGGTTTGTGATAGGGATCTCTTTCAAACAACGTTTATATAGACAAAATATTATTAGAATTAGAAAATGGAGTCTAATGGTTGTTTTTAATATTGATTAAATAATTGTAAGATGATAATTTATATTATGTTGATTTAAATTTAGAAACTCTGAATGATATTGGATTAAGACTAAATTATTATGTTATTGGTTAATACGTTTGAATACCTTAATGGAGTTAAGAGTTAGCCAAATATTAACTAATGAGTTTATGGAAGGATTCTATAGATCGAATATGTATAGTTTGAGGAGTTTATTATTTATTAATGTTTGTAAGGACTAGCAAACTATTAATAAATAATGGTTTAAATAGATATCAACAAATTTGATTAGAGTTAATCTAGTGGAGATTATTTATTGATTGAAGTTTGGTAAAAGATAATAATTTTTGGAGTTGGATTATAATTGATTTTTAATCAATTCATATTCATTGAGTTGTCAATATAATTATATTATGCGATAGAGTTTTAACTTGAAATGATTATCGTTAATACGAAATTGTTAAGAAAGATGAATATAGTCATTATGGATAAGATTTCCAGAATAACTTGTTAATATTATTATTACTAAAATATTAATATTTGTGTATTGGATTGAAGTTGACTTAGACGTACAAACTATTGTTAGTCAACTAATACTCATTGGGTTGATGGTTTGGTTGTAAAATTATTAATTAAATCAATTAACTAGAGCTAATTGGATTTAATTAATAATTAAGTTATGTAATAGAAATTTAATTGATATAATTCTTTTAATAAGATTGTAGAAATATTGATATCAAGTTGATAGGTCTTATTCTTATGACTTGAATGATGACCTTAGATATTTAATGGTGAAAACTTAATAATATTTAATTGAGGACTATTAGAATATGGACCTATGTTAATTGATTGATGTAATTGATCATTTTAATAAAAGTTGTAATCTCTTATTCGAAGATTGATAATTGGCTCTCTTATAATTTATAACGAATAATGATCCTAGAAAAGTTGAAAGGTTAATCAATTAGAATATGGATCATGGTTAAATATAGAACAATTTAATTAAGGTCAATGATGATCAGTTTAGTGAATATTTTAAGTTATTCATAGAATGTAATTCTTAATAATGGAAGGATAATGCTATCAAGGAACAATTGGGTTAACATGTAGGTCAAATGATGAAACTTGGACACTTGAAAATATACTTGCAAACAGGAAACTGAAACCCCTACACTTGAAAATGGAAAATGAAACTCCACACATTATTCAACTATGTGAATTTAGTAAACCAAAACATGTGTTTGCATCGTGTATTCTATATGCTTCTTGTTTTGGGTTTTGGGTTGACTAGTGTTGACCAGTCCTAAGTTGTTACCAGAAGCTTGAGGGTTATGAGATGTGATAGCATGTTGATCTTATTTGGTCTCGATCTTTATAAGCCCAAGCATGGTAATGTGATCGTATGCTCTATGAAATGTTTGTATTTACTGATTGTTATTGTTCATCAGTCTTCATGTGTGAAGCTAAGAGGTATGTGTATGAGACACTTGAGCTAATCATTTTTGAGTCATCGATCAGTTATCCTTGGATTATTTTCTAGTCGCCATGATGGGACTGAAATATGGATTTATTTCTTGATGATGTCATGTTGTGACATGTTTGACTCAACCATTTTGGAGTCTTCGATCAGTATGATTTTGAGATATTCTTGGTTGCTTGTTGAGAACCATTTATCTTGAGATATATTTTGGTTACTGAGAACCAATTGATACTTATGATTATCAGTGATGCCTTCAGTTGCCAATAGAGAACTGTTGTGGTCATGATTTTCTATGGATGCTTTTTCAGATGCTCATGGAGATTTGATGATTCTTATCTTGGAGATTTGATGATTCTTATTATGGATATTTGATGCTTTTATGCATATTTGATGATTTTATTATGGATTATCTTTTATGATTTTGAGATTTATGATTCCATGAGCTTAGGGTACGTAATCTACTTGTAGTGTCGGGAAGTGGCTTGCAATGGGGGTCGGGGCCCTAAGTGGCTGCCAGGGTAACTCATTGTAAGTTTGGTTAATAAGTGATAACATTTACACACTAAATGGGGATTAAATGAACCTAAAAAGATAATTGTTTTGATGTTCTCACCCATGCCTTGAGTGCTTGTACAGGCTAGGATGGGAGTAGTGAGAACGCATGGTTGCGACCGTGCATTCCGTAGTATGCCTCGTCAGTATGAGAGGATACTAGTGGCCACATGAGATCAGTATGGACCCATGGAGTTTAGCTAACTGCCAGGGTAACTTGTACGTGATAATTGCGATGACACTTTCCTGCTTCCAGAGTAGGTTTCCTACATGTCATTGTGTGCCTCTGGGAAGTAGATGTCAGTTTTGTAATTGGAACCTTTGAGTTAGTATACTTTTAGGATTCCTGGACTATAGAGATTTGTGCTATGTGTTATGGATAGCTTGTTTAGGACTTGAGATTATCTCCTCAACACGGTGGGAGTGGACCACTCAGGTTCCACGCGGTCGGGTGGTAGTGTATTTTCACTCTTATCATTTGAGATCCGTCCGAGACACCATGGCTGGAGTATCCTTTGTTGGTATTTATTCTTCATTATGTTCTTGGAGCATTATGATAGATAATATACCTTATGATGGATGTATTTACTGGTATGTTTCTTATATTGATGATTTGTTTTACTTTGCATATGTTAGTTGATGATTTATTATGCTTTACTTTGCATGTTAGTAGGATGTTTTAGGAGTGACATTCCTAATATGTTAATACCAATGATCTCTTCGGTGCTTTGGAATCTTACGCACGGAGGGATGGCTAGGATCCACGATGGTCTAATGATGCTATTTACGGTTGGAAGGAACCGTGCACTTAGTTATTTATGTTTGTGATATATGGTTATCTTTTGTGATGAATGTTTATATCTTTTGTGATGATGTATCATATATGATATGTGGTTTCATTTAGGTTATTGCATCATGGATTAATATTAGATGATGAAGATGTACTTTATTTACTTGGATGTTTATTCTTTTAAACTTTTCATACCCTATGATATGTACAGTGGATGATTGAGCTAAACTAAAATATAATTACAAAAGGACACTTGTATATTGTTTAAGTACATTGGATGTATCATTGTTATTTCATAAGAATGGGATGTTAGATGAATAGTTAATTAGATGTGATACAACGTTAAGGGATCTTTAAAGAATGTAGCCTGTTATATATATATATGTTATGTTTATTTTCATTTGAATTATTGCTATTGCTTCCGCAAATGTTATGAATGGTTTTATCTTTCATGTTTAAAAAAAAAATTGTTTGGCAAACTTAGTAAAATTCTTTGAATCCCTTAGCGGGGCATTACACTTGATGTCTAGTTTGATCATCATACCCCTTTCTTTAGCTAATTTAAGAGAGTGAATGGTTTCATGTACTATAGTAATCCCTTCATAGATTGCTCTTCCAGGGGCAAACCCACTTTGTTCCCCTAAGATAATTGGAGGTAGAACACTTTTCAGTCTATTTGCAATGACTTTGGCAATCACTTTGTAGATTGTATTACAGAGGGCAATTGGTCTCAAATCCTAAAGGATTGTTTTGCACCTTTCTTTGGAATCAAAGAATAAAAGGTATTATTGAAGTCTTTGAACACAAAACCCCACCTCTGAGATTCCTCCACTACCTCCCAAAGGTCCTTCCCAATCACCACCCATGATTTTTGATAAATAATCTTGGGAACCCATTTGGCCCTTAGAATTTGTCACTTCCCAGACTAAAAACAGCCTTTTTAACCTCCTCCAACGAAATTGGTTTCATTAACATTCCATTTTGATCCTTATAGGTTTGGGAATACTTTTCAGCAAACCCTCAACTCATGCTGAACCTTCCAATATTTAGCGAAAATGTCTGAGAAGAAGCCTATAGCTTTCTTATTAATTTCCTCTAACTTCTTCAACAACCTGCCCTGTCGGTCCTTGATAGTGAAGATCTTGTTAATTGGTCTTCTCCATTTGACTGAACTATGAAAAAAATTTGTGTTTTTGTCACCCTCTCATAGCCAAAGCTCACAAGATTTTTGTCTCCAAAAGGATTCCTCTCTTTCCAAAACCTCATTATACTACTTTATCAAGCTTGTCTCAAGATTATAAATGGTTTCATCCATTCCCCCTTTCATAATGGTCTCATTAACATCTGCCTACTCTAACTCTAAAGTCCTCTTCTCCTCAAAAATATTTTTAAAGACCACTCTTCCATATTTTCAATTAACTCTTTAGGAATTGAAGTTTCTTGAAAAAGATGAAGGCTAAATTCCTTGATCTTACTAGTGCATTACTCCACCATTTTTGTATTAAATCTACAAAACCTTCTTCCCTCAACCACATTTTTTAAAACCTAAAGGGTGCCCTCTCCGGAGAGGAATCATCCCAAACATTAAGACAAATAGGAAAATGATCTGAACCAGTTAAAGGCATTGCCTCTGCTTGACATAGCCAATTTGACTCATTCCATGCCCCTCCAAGTAGAAATCTATCAATTCTTTCAGCTATATTTGTAAAACCTTTACGGCCGTTAGTCCAAGTGAATTTACCATTATTTAAGTCCACATCTAGCAAACCATTTACAGATACAAAATCTACAAAGTCCAAATGACTAAGACTAAGGCTTCCCTTTCCTCCTAATTTTTCCAAGGTGATAAGATCGCATTAAAGTCACCACCTAAAAGGAATAGATTGTTATTGATAATTTTAAACTTATTAGCCAAAGTTGCCAATACCTAAGCTTTATGCTCTCACTTACAAGGTCCATACACATTGAAAGCAAAGAAACCTAGTTTAAGCTACAAAGAATGCACTTTTACCATTTGCCAGTTAGTATCAGAATCAATCAACTGCACGCTAACAGAGGCCTCCTTCCATAAGATGCACAAGCCTCCTGAGGCTCCCTCAACTTCCACAAATAAACTCCCCCACATTCTAAACTTTTTAGAAAAGGATTGTAGACTTTCTCCACTCAATTTTGTCTCCTCAAGAATTTCAACAATTTCGATTGGTCTGCTGCATTACTAGCTATAGCTAGTTCAACTTTAGTTGACTTAGGTCTTCTCTTCTTCCTCTCTGTCATGCTCCCTTTTTGGAGGTAATTTGATTTAATTAATTTAATTAATTAAGTTGTCCAAAATAATGAATATTTTATGAGGTGACTAATTAATTATTTTAATTAAATAAATAAGTGGTATTAAGTTAATTATTTATAAAGTTATCAAATCAACAAATATTAAAAGGTAACTTTATATTTAATTAATTTAATAAAGTGACTTGAATTATAAAATATTTTATAAAGTCACTTAATAAATAAAATAATGTTTTAGAAGTTTCTGGAGAAAGTGGAGAAAAAAGAATAAATAAGCATCCTCGGCTTCATTCTGGGCAGGAAAGTTTGTTGTTGTTGATGTTGATGTTTGTTGATGTGCATTGTGGAGCCTAGAGTTTCTGCAGTAGTCACAATTGGCCATTAAGAACGAAAACTCTCAATTGGTACGCAATTTGGAGGGTGTGAAATATCACTTGAATTATTGCAGCTAGGAAGAAGATACTCCAGTCTTCTATTTGTGCTACATTGAGAAAAAGCAGGTCCGAAAAAGTAGTGCGGAAAGGCAGCATTGGTGAAAATTATTACAACCATCTACAATCAGGTTCCTTTGGGTATTTCATGCATTTTTCTTATCATTTAGATGCATATTAGAAGGTAAGGCTGTAGGTGAAAGTTTGTAATAGATTTAAGCATTATTCTTGCGAATGTAAGCCAAGAGTCTTGGCCATTTCATACTAGCATTGTAGTTGACATTTTATGTGCAATAAAAGAGACATAAGTTGCTGGTCTGATATAGTTGTAATTAAATATGTATTTATCATTCATAATCAGCTTATTAGTTTGCATGCCAATTGTTTGACAAAATGTCAATTGGTTGTAGGTTCTTTTTTTGGCATAAATAATGTTATAATTATACATACCACGTGTTTGTATCAATGCCACTTGGCTATAAGTGCATTAACGCCATCATAGGTTGCATCCAAAGTGTTTGTCATAATTACTATTTGCTGTAGCAGCATATTGCAAGTAGTTTTTAGTTACATATATGCATTGAATATTGTCAAAATAAGTTGCACATTCATGTTAGGTTATTCTGTAGTCAATTTTGAATCTTCTTGCAAAAGATTATTGATGCAAATTGAAGAAAGAGTCATTAAAGCAAACTGAAATACTATATCAGTCATATGACCCTTGTATGTGAAGTGTTTGACAAAATTTCTCGATTCAGCATTAGAGGTTTTTAGTGACCTATTGGCAAGGGTCATTACAGTGGTATCAAAGCTATTGACCTACCATCCTATTGGGTAGATTGGACATTGAATCAGTTAGTTAATCATGTTTACTTCAAGTACCCAGAAGCAATGGGACAAGGATATGAAGAAGCTTAAACAAAATTTGAAAAGGTTGGATGAAAGTCAGAAAAGGATGAATGAATTGATGGTTTTCATTGTTAAGAGGACTACATCATAGAACAAAGAGAAAGAGGAACAAGAGGTCTCTACAAGTGAGGTATCTAGAAACCTCTACAAGGAGTTTGCAACAATTGGTGACCAGCATATAGCCGAATCTAGGGAGGACAAAAATCAGACCAGCTTGGAGGAAGATGTTGGGCACACAATACTTCAGGAAGACTTCAAGGATGAAGCTAGAGATACTCTGCATGGTTTACACAGTTTGAGGAACCAGCTAAAGATGAATGAGGATGAGGTAGAGTCTGAGTGGCAAGAGTTTGTTTCAGCTAGGGCTAACTTGTTAGTTGAGGGAGTTACTTTGTCAATGACCCCTGATGATATTTGTCAGGATCTGGACTCTCAGTTAGTTGCAAAGAACGAGGGAGCTAGAGATTGTGATGATGAGATAGTTTCAGCAGCAGCTTCTTCGGAGATAGATGAGGATGAGTCTGATGCTTGCGTTCAGAGTGTGGAGGTGTACTCAGATGCAAGTACACTGAGCATTGGTGATCTTGAGGGGAGTTTGTTTGGTTCAGCTTTCTCTCATAGTGTGGATAGCGTATTCGAGACGGTTCATAGGAGGCCCGTAGTGCAAAGTCACAATGTGACCGGCAAGTTGAGAGTTGGCGAGAGAGATATCACTACTGCTCTTGAGCATTTTGATACTGCTCGTCAGTTGTTGGCCATTACTAGTTGGGGTGCTATGACAGATGAGTCCAGTGGTGGTTTCCTTTGGTAAAGGTTCATGCCTTGTGTGAAGCTGTCAGAGCTTTGAGACAGGATTACTTACAGTTGGTAGCCGACCGTGATCACCTGGTTGAGTGGGGGAGTATAGCCTATGAGGCACTCTTGGATCGTGAGGAGGAGGTGAGTGAGCTTACCTAGGAGCTCACAGCGACTACTGAGTCTTTGGAGGTCACACAGCGAGATCTACAGGAGTCGCAGTTTCAATTAGAGGAGGTGATTGTGGAGTCGGAGCATTTGCGGTCTACACCAGCCCCAAACCCAGTTCATTTGTATATTGAGCTAGTTGGTGGTGAATATGCTCCTGCAATTGTTACTGAGGAACATGTTGTTGGGGCTGACACACATGTTCAGGATTTGGGAGTGCCTGGTCATGATCAGTTTGGGATACCAATGGAGTTCAGTCTCCAGATTGATTCTTCTCACACAGATGACAATGTGGTACAATTGGCCGTGCCACCTTTACAGAGGGATCAATTGTGGTGTGCGGGGGAGTATGTTGATGATTCCTCATATAATTTTTACTGCACTGAACCGTTCATGAAGTATTTGTTGGATAGTGCAGGTGTTCATCTGGACTCGCATAAAGTGTCAGAAGGTGTTCTCATCCGAGGTACTAGTGTTATTCGCAAATTGGTTAGGGAGATTATAGTGATCCTTTCTACTATGCTACCTCATAAGGATTTTGAGGTGGGGTTTGTTGAGCGGATTGCACAGGGTCCTATCCAGCATACAGCCACTCGGAATCAAAGATTGGAGCCATCTGCAAATCCCCAATTCAGTGATGGTGAGCCAGTAGCAGAGTTTGGGGGTTCCTACCGCCATTATACGGTAGGGTATGCTCATCATTTTTCTTTTGACCTAGAGATAGAAGATTTGATTTCACGCAAGTGTAGATCAGCTCTAGTTTCTTAACATCCATTATGGGATGGATTGGCACCATCTTTTGCTGATAGAATTGGTAGTTGCAAGTTACACAACCTACACTATCGACACACTCAAGACAGTTTATCAAAGATTGGATTTGGTGACAGTGACTCAGGTACCTATGGTTGTCATATCCATAGTGCAGTTGGGTGCGAGTGTCAGTTAGACCAAGACTAGAGTTTTGACAAAGTCGATGTTTCAATTGTCTTGAGTTTCGCAGAGTGGGTTCTTCTATCGGCATCTACAGTTGGTCTTCAAATGATTTGGTCAGTTTGTTGTTTGGGTGTTGAGTACAATTTCTCAGTTGCTGATTTTTGTACTATTGATGCTGATGATTTCTTCATAGGAGTATGGTGAGGATTGGGACATTACACAGATTTTCACTTGGGATCCAGGTGGAGGAGAATGGTACTTGTTGCATAGTTGGAAAACTCACCAAGCCCCCCAAAAGTTTAATCGGGAAAAACTCGGCGATTTAAAAAAAAAACTCGGGAAAAACTCCGGAACCTAAAGAATCGCTGAAAGTTAATTAAAAATACATTTATTTTGCAAAATTTAATAAGAAGATGCATCTAATAAGTTAATTAAAGACAATACAAAAGAAACAAACAGAGTTTAAATATATATAAATGCATAGTGCGTACAAAATTGCATTCTCATGCGGAATGCTCATGGTAGGAAGCAAAATAGTAAATAGTTTCAATCTGTCAAACTAGAAGTAAATACTAAAAGTCTAAATACATCAATACAATGTCAATGACTCAATCACATCTTCCTTTTTCCACTTGCACTAGCAAGAAAGCGAGGGGGTCTAGTCCTAGAAGAAGTGCCCCGCACTAGGATAGGGCGTGAGCTGCGTGACTGTGAACTCTGTGGCTGTGAACTCTGTGGTTGTGCCCCCTCGCTCGACATCCCTACTGACTGGCTCGGTGTCCTAGAAGAGGATGCATCTCCTCATAATGGTAATGCCTGATCCTCGCCTGAATCATCCTCGTCCTCGTCCTCGTCCTCATCCTCAATGTCATCCATAGTGAACTAAAAATCAGCGTCAGCCTCCCCCTCCATGGCCTGCCTCTCCAAATCAGCGATCTCCTCTGGTGCAAACAATGGACCTGGCTCTTGTACTATCCAATTAGAATAAGGATCTATCTCATCTAGATCAAGTGGACCAGGTAGTTCTAAGAGCTGTGCCTTTTTTATGTGCAACTTAAGATTATAGTGCACATAAACAAGGTCATTAAGCCGTTTTGAGCCATTCTATTTCTTTTCTTTGTGTGGATGGACTCAAATAAGCTCCAATTGCGCTCACAATGGGATGAGCTACAAGGTTGGGATAGGACTTTGAGAGCAAATTTCCTTAAATTGGGGGTATTGCCACCCCAACTTGCCCACCAAGCATCTGCAAAACAAAATAAAAAAAGTTATAAAGCAATAAAAAAAAAATCAAAAGCACAACTTATCAATTAGCAAAAGTTTTAAAGTTTGACGCTTTACCTAGTGCTTGAGTAAATCTTGCTCTCTTTGCTAGCATAGAAGAGAACAAAGGACCCCTCGATTCCACATAGATTTGTTGTTCGGTCACAATAAGGTCTCTCTCCTCTTCACTTGATATCATTCTCTCAATGCATTTAGAGAGACCTTCCATGACCTCTCCATTAGGATCTGAGCAGGAATCATTAGCCCTAAAACAAATAGAAAATGATATCAAGTCTTACTACACAACCTTAAAAAGTAAAGTAAAATAAAGTCTTAGTGAAATCCCAACTTCAAGGACAATCAATTATCATGATTCATAGTACCTGAATTTGGGATTGAGGAAGTAGCCTACTGCATGAATAGGTTGGTGGAGCATATTGTTCCACCTCCTATCAATTATTTCCCAAATGGGGTCAAATCTGAGACTGTCCCCATGATAGTAATTTCTAACAGCCTCTTTCGCCCTATCCATGGCCTCATAAAGACCTCCCATTAGGGATTGCTGCCCATCACATATGAGCAAGACTAGAACCAGGGGCAGAGACATCTACATTTGAAATTTGAAAAATACAAATTAGTTAATAACATAGTAAGTTATGAATTGATAATGAAACTTGAATAAACTAAAAATATAATGTTTTGATTTTTGAAGTTACCTGCACAATCTCCTTAGCCTTTGCAAAAAAGCTATCATCAAAGACTATCCGTGCCACAGCCTCTCCTTTGGGCTTCTTTGAGTAAGGTGAAGCAACCCAATCAGCACACACAAACATTTGCTTCAAAGCCAATATGTGTTCAATAATACTTTGCAACGTTAAGAAGACCATTGCAAACCTTGTCATAGCAGGTCTCATCAAATCTTTGCCTTTAATGGCTTTTCTCATCAAACTGAGAACCCATGGGTGATTATAGATATATTTCGTGACTCGCCTAGCATCTTCCACAACTGGACTCACCCAATCAAGTTTTCCTATGTCCTCCAAAAGAAGGTCAAGGACATGTGTTGCACAAGGTGACTAAAAAAGTGTGGGATGCCTCTCTTTGTAATGTCCCCTTTTTAGCATTCATAGCATGATGTTGTCGTTAGCCTATTTCCCCACAGTCCCGTAGGCTAACCAAGACATTAAAGGGGCTTAGAGGCCAGTTGGCCTAGATAGTTTCAGTTGCAGGTCTTTTTGAGGGGTTTTGAGACAACTTTGGGCATACTTACTATTTATAGTAAGTCATCTTGGATACGGTCGGACATCCAGTGGCAGCGGTATGTCGATGGTAATTGTTTAAAATCGGCAAGAAGACTTGTTTATCATTGATAAGATTTGTTATGCATTGATAAAGCTATTTTATAAAGTTAAATTTAAATATTTAACTTTATTAATGCAGACTATAGTTTGTGGGAAATATTTAAATTAAAAGAGTCCCCTTTATTTTATAACACATTGGAGACATAAGTTACATAAAGGGAGTGATGTTTTATCCCACATTGAGAAAACGAAGGATTGAGCTCTTGTGAGAACACTATAAAAGAAAGGGAAGAGCTTTTTAATAGGCTTGGAAATATCAAAGAAATTGAGAAATTTTCTGAAAATTATATCTCAATAGTTTGGAGGACGAAATCCCTTCAAGCTGGAAATCTTGATGCCATTGAAAGATATGATCTTGAGATTCAACATAGTAGCAGTCCGAAAAAGCAGGCTAAAAAAACGGGTACGAAAAAAGCTGTCCGAAAAAAGCGGAACCGAAAAACTGGGTACGAAAAAAGTAGGCCGAAAAAGCAGTTCGAAAAAAGCAAAGCAGAAGGGGCAGCATAGAAGGAAATTATTTCAGCCATCTACAACCAGATTCTTTTGTTAGTATTGTTTTTTTAGGGTGTTATAAGCTTTCAACCGTAAGTGTGCATTATACCAGCATTATCATTTTGTAATCCATGTAAATGCCGAAGTCTTGGCCATATTTCATGGGCATTGTAATTTTCATTGCAATTAAGAAGATAATAGTTGCTGGTGTCATTTAAGCAAGTTAATATCATTATTTATCAGCTAGTTAGTTTGCATACCAACTGTTTGTAAAAATGTCAGTTGGCTGTAGGTGTTCATTTCTCATGCTTAGATCATATATATGCACTGAATATTGTCAAAATTAGTAGCACACTCATGTTAGGTCATTGTGTAATCCATTGTAGTCTTCTAACACAAGATTTTCATTGATGCAAATTGTAAAAAATCATTTGAAGCTAGCTGAAATACTATATCAGTCATACGTCCCTTGCATGTGAATTGTTTGATGAAATTCCTTGAGCTTTCATCAGCATTTTTTGAGGGCAGATTTGAGGAGGGTTATAACAGTGGTATCAGAGCTTGCTTGCAAAGTGTTTGACGAAATGTCAAACAACTGAAGTATAAAGATTTTTGGTGTTTGAAGAAGTTATAACCTATTGAGGTTATTACAGTGGTATCAGAGCGATTTCCTGCCATCCCGTGGAGGTCTTATTGAGAATTTGGATTAGCCAGATAGAGAGAAAAATGTTTGACAAAATGAATGCCAGTCCAGATCAGGGGAAGGAAAGATTCTTACAATTATTAGACACCTTAGCACAGGGACAGCGATAAGCAGAGCAAAGAGCACAAGAACAGAGTCAAAGATTTGAGCTTATGATGCAGATGATGGCTTGTCAAATGGGGTTGAATGCTAATGTGGGTGGAGGAAATAATCAGAATGGTAATAATCAGGATGGGGTACATAATGGAGGCGAACAAGTTGGGAACAATTTCGGTCATGCACCCCAGCAAACTAGGACAGTGAGTTCACGGCCCATGATTCCCATATTTCCTCCTAGAGCTCCAGAGCAGCCCATACCAGAGCCCCAGATCACTGATATACAGGACCAGCTGAGGAGAGATTGGGAAGCCGGAGGTCCAGATTTTATTGCTGCAATCACCTTTAGGGAGTATATAGATGTGCGGATGAAGCATATGCCACGTGGACATGACAGGAACCAGAGCTATGAGCTACAGAAGAAAGTAGGGAAACTTCAGTTACCATATTATGATGGCTCGGGGAAGTCTACAACAAGAGCTTGGGTTCAAAAGCTTGACACATACTTTCAAATGAACCCTATGCCTGAGGAAGAAGCTATTAAGTATACAGCAATTCACCTAGATGGGTTAGCACACTAGTGGTGGCATCATAGTATGGTCACTATGGGTCATGCACACATTACCTCATATGTGAAGTTTACGAAGAGACTGATTGAACATTTTGATAGGCCTAAGGATCGTACCTTGCCTATGACAAGCAGAAACTTGTATGAGGAGTTTAACAGACATGCTGATTCAATACAGGGAGACATTAGCACATCTTCAAGTAATGGTTTATCTGCATCATCTTCACAGGCAGAAGGGGTTTCAGATGTTGTGCAAGTTGAGTCAGTTGCATCAGAAGGTGATATCACAGGCACACCGGATTGTGTGATTGACACAGATAGTGATTCCAGTACAGTTGGGCTGGATGAAGTTACAACAGTTGAGGATACTGTCATGTTTGAGGATAGTACAGTTGATCAGAAAGTGAGCATTCAGGACTTTGCAAAAAATGAGTATCAAGCACAATTGGATGCTTCTTCACATGAGATAGAGGCAAGTAGCTCTTCACTTGGTTTGGCAAGCCAACTGAAGACAGGAGACAAGAATATTGTCACGGCTTTATCTCATCATGACAGGATGCATGGATTGATTGAGAATCACATTTGGATGATTCAACTACAAGAGAGACAGAAAGGAGTCACAACAGGTTCTTCTTGTGATGACTTACAGCAGATCAAGGAAGGCATGGAGGCAATGAAGGTAAGTTACATACACCTACTTTCAGATCGCGATCATCTCCTTAATCTTGCAGGGATCTATTTAGATGCATTGAAGAAGAAGGAGGAGGAGGTTGACCGGTTTTCTCATGAGCTCGAGGATACTCGGAATTCCTTGGTGTGTATTCAGTTGGCTCTCTAGGATTCTGAGAGACATGTGGACAAGCTTTGTCTTGAGGTGAGCTCAGTTCGGGAGTTAGCGCATATAGCAAGGACTCGGTTTTCTTTTACAGTCAGGTCACATGTTGATGATTTCTCAGAGATGACAGAGTTTAAGGAGAGTCCCAGGATCTAAGTATTACAGATGATAGCTATTCTGAGGTTACTCCTTTGGACAGTGTACCAGGGATAGAGTATAGAAGTTCGACCAATCGGCACAATCATGTGTCTAGTCAGCTGAGAGTTGGCAAGCGAGACATTGCTATTGCGTGCGAACATTTTGATGCTGCTCGCCAGTTGTTAACAGTTTATGGATGGGGTTCTCCTACTAGTGATGAGCAGGGAGGCAGCTATCTTTCCTTAACAGAGATCCACTCTTTATGGGAGGCTATTCGGATTCTGAGACAGAATTATATGCAGTTGGTAGCCGACAGAGATTATCTTATGGAGTGGGGGAGTACAGCATACAAAGCATTATTGGCCAAGGAAGATGAGGTGAGTGAGCTTACTCAGTAGCTCGAGGTGACTTCTGAGATTCTTGAGAGTACACAGTTGGCTTTCGAGGAGTCACAATTTCATTTGGCTAAGGTGATTGTGGAGTTAGAGCAACTGCAGTCTTTACCAGATTCTGTACAATCACAAGCTATGGTGTCTAGTGATCCGAGGATGTCCATGGTCGAGATTGTCAAAGACAGTGGAGATGGGAATGCATCCATCCTTGATACTAACATTGGCATATCGGGTTCGTTCCCACTAGAGTCAGGATCAGTTGAGTTGGGTGTTGTAGCAGATTGTTGTGGTAGGCCTGACATGGTGGTGGCCTCTAGTACTAATGGCACGAAGACTAGAGATGTTGTATCAAAGATCATGTGTGATATTGGTGAGCCGGCAGTTGGCATGGTTCCTGCTAGTAATACTACTCCTTTGGTGATGTCTTCAGAGGTAGTAGTTAGTTCCAACATGGTTAATGATCGATTGCAGTCTGAGCCACTGACTAAGATTGGCGCATTCTATCAGCATTACACTGTGAGGTATGCTCATCAATTTACCTTTGATGACCATGTTGATGAGATGATGATACAGAGATGTACTTTGGTTCCTAGTGCTTGTCATCAGTTATGGGACGGTTTGACGCCTCGGAATGAGAGTTATGATGGGCATGACATGGTGATAGGTTCTGCGGTTGACAGCTTGATAATACATGACTTAGAGCAGGAGTTTAAGAGTGATGCTTCAGCAGTTGTTGTTATTGATTCTACGCCTTTGGCTATAACATCTCCTGACTTAACTGGTGATCAGTCACAGTGGGTTGTATCACTTGTTCATGGTGAGCTGTTGACTGAGGTTGGTTCTTTTTATCAGTATTATACTGCAAGGTATGTACATCAGTTAGCATTTGATCCTTGTGTTGAGGAGTTGATGGCAGGCAAATTTGGTTTGGGTTCCATTTCTTGTTGTTTATCTTGTGATGTCTTTTCACCATCAACGGTGCATGGGAGTTATGGTTATGAGACAGTGGTCGGTGATCTGCAGAGTTGTGTTGACTGCAGGAGTTGTGCAGTGTGTGGATTCTCCATACTTGGTGCAATTTCATTCCGGAGCGTTCACCATTGTTGCATAGTCGGATTATACATTCCGTATAGGCCAGTGGGATGCGTTGATGGTATTTACTGTGTTGGCAGCTTGATTTGTCCACTTTACTTGGGTTCTGATGTTCTAAGAGTTCGTGTCTCGTGGGTTTCTGACTGTGGCAGTTGTGATTTTGGAGTTTGGTTGAGCTGTAATTGTCAATTTGATTATGGATTCCTCTTGGTTAATTCTCAGAGGTTGTTGCAAGAGCCTATGTTGACTGACAGTAGTATAGTTCATGACTACATTTGGGATCCAGGTGGATTGATTGGGTTGTTGTTCGACCATTGCTTGGGGACAAGCAATTTTGGGAAGGGCGCACTGTAATGTCCCCTTTTTAGCATTCATAGCATGATGTTTTCGTTAGCCTATTTCCCCACAGTCCCGTAGGCTAACCAAAACATTAAAGGGGCTTAGAGGCCATTTGGCCTAGATAGTTTTAATTGCAGGTCTTTTTGAGGGGTTTTGAGACAACTTTGGGCATACTTACTATTTATAGTAAGTCATCTTGGATATGGTCGGACATTCAGTGGCAGCGGTATGTCGATGGTAATTGTTTAAAATCAGCAAGAAGACTTTTTTATCATTGATAAGATTTGTTATGCATTGATAAAGCTATTTTATAAAGTTAAATTTAAATATTTAACTTTATTAATGCATATACTATAGTTTGTTGGAAATATTTAAATTAAAAGAGTCCCCTTTATTTTATAACACATTGGAGACATAAGTTACATAAAGGGAGTGATGTTTTATCCCACATTGGGAAAACGAAGGATTGAGCTCTTGTGAGAACACTATAAAAGAAACGGAAGAGCTTCTTTTTAGTAGGCTTGGAAATATCAAAGAAATTGAGAAATTTTCTGGAGATTATATCTCAATAGTTTGGAGGACGAAATCCCTTCAAGCTGGAAATCTTGACGCTATTGAAAGATATGGTCTTGAGATTCAACATTGTAGCAGTCCGAAAAAGCGGAATCAAAAAAGCGGGTACAAAAAAAGCTGTCCGAAAAAAGCGGAACCGAAAAAGCAGGCTGAAAAAGCGGGTACAAAAAAAGCAGGCCGAAAAAGCAGTTCGAAAAAAGCAAAGCAGAAGGGGCAGCATAGAAGGAAATTATTTCAGCCATCTACAACTAGGTTCTTTTGTTAGTATTGGTTTTTTAGGGTGTATAAGCTTTCAGCTATAAGTGTGCATTATACCAGCATTATCATTTTGTAATCCATGTAAATGCCAAAGTCTTGGCCATATTTCATGGGCATTGTAATTTTCATTGCAATTAAGAAGATAATAGTTGCTGGTGTCATTTAAGCAATTTAATATCATTATTTATCAGCTAGTTAGTTTGCATACCAACTGTTTGTAAAAATGTCAGTTGACTGTAGGTGTTCATTTCTCATGCTTAAATCATATATATGCACTGAATATTGTCAAAATTAGTAACACACTCATGTTAGGTCATTGTGTAGTCCATTGTAGTCTTCTAGCACAAGATTTTCATTGATGCAAATTGTAAAAAGTCATTTGAAGCTAGCTGAAATACTATATCAGTCATACGTCCCTTGCATATGAATTGTTTGATGAAATTCCTTCAGCTTTCATCAGCATTTTTTGAGGGCAGATTTGAGGAGGGTCATTACACTCTTGGAGGATTCTACCTAAAAAATTAGCAAAAAATCAATAATCAGTAACAAACTTTCCATGTTTAGTATTTACAAATTACATCTAATATGAATTGAATAATATCATAGCATTACATTTATGATTCATATTGATTCGAATATAAAAAAATTAAATTTACCTGCTGCCACATATGCTGCTGCATTATCCGTGATTATTTGCACCACATTCTCTATTCCCACCTCCATGACAACATTCTCCAACATTAAAGCCAATGTGGCTGCATTTTTCACTTTGTTGGAGGCATCAACAGATTTCAAAACACCACATCATCTTTGCAAGCAACCAAGAAATTAATAATGGTTCTACTTCTTCCATCTGTCCACCCATCACATAAAATGGTGCAGCCATACTTCTTCCACTCCTTCTTTTGGTCTTCTATCAATAATGTTGCCCTACCAACCGCTTTGTCAAGCAACCTACAAAATTTAGGTGTACTATTAAATAAAGTGTAAGTGTTAGTAAAAAATAAGAAATAAGTTATAACAATTAAGATTTAAAATATACCAATGAACTAAAGTGAATCACAATTATTTACAATTACTAAAATTTAAATAGTAAAATACTAACCTTCCACTCATATCCTTGCGATTAGGCGGCTTGTACCCTTTGCCTGATATTGTTATTGTATTGACCATATTGACACAATAGGGACTATCAGCGGCATTCATTGAGATATTGTTGCAAAACCAAAAATCAGATGCTGCAATATCAGTTTGCTCATGCACCTCCTTAGACCATGCAGTGCCCTCTAATGATGGTTGTGCTCCAGGTGTGTTCCTAGGTACAAAATAACCCCCTACCCCTGATGGGGATCCGGATGGTGATGAAGTAGGAGATGTAGAAGAAGTGAAACCGGTTTAAGAGAAATTTTGTTTGCGGATCCGTGGTCCACGAAGAGATCTTGGTATGTTCTCAAGTGCTTCTTCTTCCTCTTGCATATCAAAAGGAGCTCCTTCAGATTCAGCTATGGCTGCCCTTATAGCTAATTTTGCCCTCCCCCTATTCAATTTTTTCTCTTCAGCAGCTGCAAATAGAGCATTGGTGAATCTTTTTTCTTCATCAGTTACCTTGAGACAAGGATTTGAATCATGTTTCTTTATGCCTGCAAGGTGGTATTTGAGGCGATTTATGCCTCCAGAAATAATTCTCTCACATGGAGATGCATATCACTTTCCCAACATCATTTGGAGCTTCATAGGCAAACCGCCATGTCTTATCTCTTGCATTTTTAGGCCGAGTGCCTATATATCCAGAAGGGCATGGTGTTTATGGCCACTCTTCTTGCGGATTTGTCATGTTTTTTTAATGCTTGACCGCTGCCCTACACATAAATTTATTGCAAAATGAATAAACAAAGTTAGAACTTAGAAGCTAGGGTTTCAAATGATTCAAACTTCAAACTTCAACCATATCCTTAGCAAACAACAAACTTCAACCATATCCTTAGAAGCTAGGGTTTCAAATGATTCAAAATGATTCAAACTTCAAACTTCAACCATATCCTTAGAAGCTAGGGTTTCAAATGATTCAAAATGATTCAAACTTCAAAATTCAACCATATCTTTAGAAGCTAGGGTTTCAAATGATTCAAAAAGATTTTAAATAATTTGAAAACATTTACAAACAACAACAAAAACAAAAGAACATTTGTTATAAAACTATAAAAAGTTTTCAAACTATGATACGATGAACATACCTGGAAAGAAATTTGTCTTCTAAAATCGGTTAGAATCCTCTACAATCCACTCAAATCCGCCTTGAATCACTTGCAATCAGCCAATAATGCCTCCAAACCTTCTTCTCTTCACTCCTCAAGACTCTAAACAATGCAAATATAAGAAAAAATGAGAAAAAACACACTCACTACCGCTTTAACCCGTCATAGGCCACGGGCAAAAACCTTCACCAGTAAATCGCGAGTTTTTAATAAAAACTCGCCGAGTTTTTGCAAATTACTCGCCGAGTAATCGGCGAGTTTTTACCAAACTGCCGAGTTTTTAAATCGGCGAGTTAACTGGTGAAAAACTCGCCGAGCTAGGAAACTCGACGAGTTTTCCATCTATGGTTGAGATTGCTTGGAGACAATCCGCCTCCTTTTTGGAGGTAATTTGATTTAATTAATTTAATTAATCAAGTTGTCCAAAATAATAAATATTTTATGAGGATGACTAATTAATTATTTTAATTAAATAAATAAGTGGTATTAAGTTAATTATTTATAAAGTTATCAAATCAACAAATATTAAAAGGTAACTTTATATTTGATTAATTTAATAAAGTGACTTGAATTATAAAATATTTTATAAAGTCGCTTAATAAATAAAATAATGTTCTAGAAGTTTCTTGAGAAAGTGGAGAAAAAAGAATAAATAGGCATCCTGGGCTTCATTCTGGGCAGGCAAATTTGTTGTTGTTGATGTTGATGTTTGTTGATGTGCATTGTGGAGCCTAGGGTTTCTGCAATAGTCACAATTGGCCATTGAGAACGAAAACTCTCAATTAGTACGCAATTTTGAAAGTGTGAAATATCACTTGAATTATTGCAGCTGGGAGGAAGATACTTCAGTCTTCTATTTGTGCTACATTGAGAAAAAAGCAAATCCGAAAAAGTAGTGCGGAAAGGAAGCATTGGTGAAAATTATTACAGCCATCTACAATCAGGTTCCTTTGGATATTTCATGCATTTTTCTTATCATTTAGATGCATATTAGAAGGTAACGCTGTAGGTGAAAGTTTGTAACAGATTTAAGCATTATTCTTGCGAATGTAAGCCAAGAGTCTTGGCAATTTCATACTAGCATTGTAGTTGACATTTTATGTGCAATAAAGGAGTTGGTCTAATATAGTTGTAATTGAATACGTATTTATCATTCATGATCAGCTTATTAGTTTGTATGTCAATTGTTTGACAAAATGTCAATTGGTTGTAGGTTCTCTTTTTGGCATAAATGATGTTATAATTCTACATGCCAAGTGTTTGTATTAATGTCACTTGGCTATAAGTGCATTAACGCCATCATAGGTTGTATCCAAAGTGTTTTTCATAATTACTATTTTCTGTAACAGCATATTGCAAGTAGTTTTTAGTTACATATATGCATTGAATATTGTCAAAATAAGTTGCACATTCATGTTAGGTCATTGTGTAGTTAATTTTGAGTCTTCTTGCAAAAGATTCTCATTGATACAAATTGAAGAAAGAGTCATTAAAGCAAACTGAAATACTATATCAGTCATATGACCCTTGTATGTGAAGTGTTTGACAAAATTTCTCAGTTCAGCATTAGAGGTTTTTAGTGGCCTATTGGCAAAGGGTCATTACATTCTTCTTACAATTTTGTTTTTGAATATCGGAAGGTGTTTGAGAGATGGTTATGTTTTGTTCTATATCAAATTAATCCTACATTCCATACTCATCCTGATCATTATACTCCTCATGAGAGTAATAAACTGACCATGAGACTAAGCTATCACCTCCACTGTTTCTAACATTTTCCATACCTAAGTCCATGTTTCTGATGGGAGAAATTTGATGTCTTTAAATCCTTCTACATAAACCTCCCTATTACTTGGGGTAGAAGGATTGCTTGTGGCAATATCCATGCCAAATTTAAGATTTGGTTTTTGTCCTCTATCCTTTGGATAAGTTCTAGCCTTGGGGGATCCTTAAACACTTCCGCCACCGTATCAAGCACAAAACCAGACACCTTAAAGTATTCAAAAGTTCCATTTGTTGTCTGTGCTTTGAATCCTTCTAGCCTATCTAGACTAAAAGGTGCTTCCTTTACTACTTGTGTTGATCCTTGGGAATTAACTATCTCCAATCATCCTATTGTGAACTTTCATTTGTGCAAATCCCTTCCTCTCCTACATCCTCCAAAAAATTCTTGTTTGTAATCATTTCTACTCATAAGAAATAGACCAAGGAGGTATAATTGCATTTTGTGCCTCAATACCCTTAACAATGTCAACACACAAGTTATCATCCAAGCCTTTTCCTTTCTGACTATGAATATCTAAACTTAAATCATTTTCTGCACAATCCACTTCCAGTTTCATCCTCCAATCCCCTAAATCTGTACTCAGCATTACGGAATCTAGAATCATATAACAATCCTGCATTTTAACTAGTGTCCTTCTATATTGATAAAAGTGGTTCGAGTCTACCATTTCCTCCCAACCAAGGTAGACCCAAAGCTATCTCCCAATTTCCTAAGAGTTTCTTCATCCTTAAACTTCCATGGTATATCTTTTAGGTTTATCCAAACCATTACTTCCTTGACCTCTTCCAAATCAAGGATAAAATCCGGAGGCCAATCATAGATATACATACTTCTGCCATCTATCATGTAAGGCCCTCCTTTTAAGATATCATCCTTTACTAGTTTTGAGGGGCATATAATCATCAAAAATTTATTTGAGAGCAATTTCATGGTCAAATTCTGGCCCCAGTTTCGTTCCATCCATGCCTGTAATTTTGTTACAGTCGGCCATGGTCCTAACCATTTCATAAAAAATGCTTGATTTCTTAATCTACTAACTGAATCTAACCATGCGTGATTGTTTATATTAACTAAAGTAGTACTTCTCTGGATATCTTTGAAGCTTGACTCGATGCCTACCTTTACCGTAGGGGCATTTCTCTCTTCTCCATAGGTTAGGTTTGTCGGCTCCTCCTTTCTCCAGAATTTCTATTCTATATTTTGAAATTTGAAGTTGTTGGGCACTGGATAATAGTAATGACTATGTAATCTACCATCCCTACCATGCTTTCCTTCCCTTCCATACCCACCAAACCACGACCCTCCTAAAACATTTGCCTTTGGGGTATTTTTCCTTGCCCTACTTGGTAATCTAGACCTAGGGTCAAAATTCCCCCATCTTTGCTTTCGGTGCTCACCTGTAACCCAACCCGTAGGTTTTCTCCATACCTCATTATGAAGAGCCGTAAAAGGCCTTCTCCTAGACTGATAGAAGGGATTTTTCCATGGCACTTGGAAGCTGCCATTAGTTCTACAATCCCCCACCTGAACACTATATCCAAACCGTTTTCCCACACCATGGTCGCCATCGCCGATGCCATTGTCGTTCACCATTTAGTACGTTCTTAATTATTGATATCTATTTATTAGTAACAATTAGCTAAACTAGAGCTATCTATTGATAAGTATGAGATATTTCCATTTATTCTCATCAGAGATGGATTCGTGTGTGAATCACTACTCATGAAACATGAGTCAATGAGTTTGACTCATAAACTACATAGTTAAATCCTGATAGCAATATCATAAATAGAGCTATCTAGTCTAGTCGTATTTTGATTCTAGTTATTTGTTTAGTTATTAAATTGATGTCTATTATAAATATTAATTTACTTATATTGGAACTGTAATTTGTCCTGCATTATATATCGCTAATTATCTATTTTATTAAATTATTATTTAATATATATCTAGCATATGTGTGTGTGTTTATATTTATATTGTTTATTTAAAAAATTAATTAGCTATTAGAAATGTATATTCTTTTTAAGATATCAATTTTGATTAGTATTAGATTTCCTTACTTGAAGGGATATTACAAAGAATGATTGTGATTGGAGAATATTTTGCAAATAATGTAGCACTATCAAATTTGCATGAGGTGAATAAAAATTCAACAAGCTAACTGAATAATAAAACATTTGAGATAAAGACTGCAGGAAATCATATTCTAGAAGAACAATTGCAAACTAAATCAGCTAAAAGTGATGATTCTTTTATTTCTACAGCTTGCATTGTTTAAGAAAAATATATATTCATGGTGGTAAGATAAACAATGGATATAGGGATTAAATTACTGGTAGAAACTAGAAAGGATATGCACAAATTCAAGCAAAAGAACAGGGTTAACAGCTAAGGAGTTTAATGGAAGAAGTTATAAAAATGTAATCAACAAAACAAGATTTCTGATCAATATAATTGTTCATGGACAAATTGTAGAACAGAGGGTTTTAGATTCAAGTCACTAAGATAGGTGAACTGTCAAGAGTATTAAAGTTTCATGAGAGGGTTCGCTAAACTTCGTCAAAACATAGGAAAATATCTTTGTATCAAAGCACTGAAAGCCATATTCTAGAAAGTCAGTTTTTTAAGCCCATACTAAAACACATCTATCATCATTTTTTTTTGAGAAGGCATATTCTGAGTTTTTAATGCTTTAGATTATCATGTACTTTGGAGGCCCATGACACTCCAATGATTTTCTAGGCCCCCTTTCCAAAAAAAATCCAATATAATGTAGCTTCACTCTGCCTCCCTCATACTGTGATATGCAATTTCAAGAGTGTTATGTTATAATTTTTTACTTGTAGTCTTTTTGAAGCTATAAACCTCCTTTCAACTTTTCTATGTTCAGGGCATGTCTTGCATCATATCGAGAACAGTCATAAATATGTGCACAACAAATGAGTCAGTCACAAATGCATTCATTAGCAAAGGAGGACACAGTACATGGCAATTCTTCATCATCACAATTGTTTAAAAGATTTTGGATGAGATTTCCTGATGTACTTAATAATTGTAATTTATACACTAGAGATAAAAAAGAATCTAAATATGGATAAGATCTTTCTATTTCCAACAGTATTACAATGGATTTTCTCAATCAATCAGGTTCATGAGTGAAGATATTGTTCATACCTTACAAGATTACAATAGCCATCTGCCGCAATTGTATCAGCGGAGAAAAATGCAACAACACCTTTCTTCGAGAGAGCTTCTGAAGGGTCTATCTCCTTGATAGTTCCATTTGCTATTGTTGAAAGAACAAAAACTGCATGTAATCCATCTCCAAGTTTTAAATCGTCTAAGTACTCTACTTCCCCTGTGACCTGTGGAAAATGAAAATATGGTCATGATTATGTAGCTTAAAAAAAATTTACACACACACACACAGATCCTTAATCATACTCTAGAGAATGAAGAAAAAGACAGGAAAAAATGTTTTATTGTTCATAGAAGGAAAAGAGTAAGGAAAATGTATTTAAAGGTAGTACAAAATACGTAGAGGCCCATCAAGCCTTGCTTTGTAGCAAACTATGATATGAAGAAGAAAATGGTTCAAGAGCTATCAATGCTAGCTCAAATACATTCAAGTCTCAATGTTAACACGGATAAAAAATGGTCTATGTCATGTTTTATATTTTAACTCTGCTCACAAAGAGAACCAAAGGAAGGGCCCCCTCTTCGAACCCTGGTGAGATTGGTTATATCTTTATTTTTTTTACATGTTCTGCATGGTTTTATTCCTATTCAGTGGATGTTTCATTGTATGTTCATTTGTATTCAGAGAATATTCCATAGTGTGTCTACAGTCTTATTTAAAGCTCTCGGGGTTGATACACCTCCCTGTATCTTTAGCCTCTACTTGAATCCAAATTACAAAGAAAAGGAGAAAGAGTATAGTTTGTAAATATAAATATAACAAGATAAAAATATCTGAGAGGATGAAACAATTGAGAGGATAAAAATGAAATCCCTTTCCTTTAAAATCAAACCTTTCTTCTTAACTTATTTCAACTCCATTGTAATTAAATTCTTACCATCTGCAGTTTCATGCAAATTGACTTCAGTTATAGATCTGGAAATGTTTAGCTTTTGATTCTCTATGCTCCTCTCATAAATCCCGCCACCTTCCCCATTAATTCACCAATCTATTAGACCATTATTCATTCCATGTTTTTTTTTTGTCACGTCTACATATTTTAACTGAATAAATTAATTTTTCAGATCTATTATAAAGAAATAAAAAAGTTAATATCTCTCCAATACTCATTCTTTATAGTGCCTAAAACAGAGCTCAGTCACCTTGCATGAAAATCACATTCCCATTTTGTCCTTCCAAGATCTGTTTTATGTTCCTGCATGCGCTCCTCCCCTCAAATTCATATTTTTCCATTTTGATTTCTCCTTACTTGTTGAGCAGCTATGTTCGGGGGTTTGGAAGTAGCACTCGCTCTCCACATTTCCCAGAACACCCTTCATCCCTAGCAGTGTCTGTTGAATAATAACTCAAACTTGTACAGTACCCAAGTTAACTCAGTCTACACATAATAAGGAGCTTTAATGATAGTCAATACTTGACTCATGAGTATTTAAGGTGTCACCAGTCATATCTGGCAAAAAATGCCAAATAGAGATTCGAGGTTGAATAATACTGTAGTAAACTATTTCCCTATAGGAATGGGGCTCCAAAGATGGTCAAAGCTTGAACCTCAAAAATATTAAAGGCATAGATTGTTCATCATACCTAGTGGCAAATACTAAATTATGATTCAAGCTTGAACTATCCTCTAGCTAGCTCTTTCCTATAAAAATGGGCTCCAATGATTGTCAAGGATTGGAGTTCAAGAGTGATCTTTCCAAGTAGGTTAGATCTGAGTTTTCAGCACTATAAAACAATTAGTGTCAAAGAACTAAGTTAGATGTCACTATCTACGATCTATCCCCATCAAAGTAGTAAATGAAAACAAATAAAAGTAACTAGGAAAGATTTTGATGAAAGCATGTTGTCCTCAATTTTGGCATCACAAAATTGAGGCAACCCTATGCAATTTTCTCATGAATTCGTAGGTGCACCTGTTTGTTTTAACATATTGGTAAAGCATCATGAACGCAATTTGTTATCTCTAAATTGGTCATTGTGACATTATTTGTGTGTTCCTTTTGAAGCTTTCTGTCAAGTTTAATCCCCAAATGTTTGTGAGAAATAGTTTTTCCTTTCTAACTGCAAACAATTAATTTTTATCTTTTGTTTGTTATTTTTTTTGTTGTAAATAGTTTTGAGTCTTGTTTTTGCCTTATGCTAATAGCCCTTGCAATCCCGCTCAGTTCGAGCTAGCTTAGGCCTCAAATGGAGTTGTCTAGCTCAAGTTATAAAGGAAAAGTTGGGGTTTTTTTGGGTGAAAGAAAATCTTGATTAAAAATCCTCCACAAGTGGGCTTTTTTATTGGCAAATGCACAAAATAAGATTATCTTTGATTTTTAAAATAGATTTTAACATCCATTTTTAAAGCTTCATCTCATTCTAAGTTGATTTTACCATAGTTTTCCATGTTTTATGAAAATTAGCCTCTCTAAGTTTATTTTCATTTTACTTCATAGAAAACTATAGCTATTTATTAAATTTAATTACATGAGAGATAAATGCATAAATGTGGGTTTTTATCATTCACAGCATATATCAGCGTGCAAAACACTTATCAAAAACCCATTGCCAATAAAATATAAGTCCTAAACGCATATGCATAGGCTTTTTATAGGAAATAACACATTTTTATATCAACTTTAAGTGCTTATAAGTGGGGAATTTGAACCCAAAAGCACATCTTATTGCACTTTAGTAGTCTATTAATGTGTTTATTGACTTGAGTTATGTTGAAAATGCATAAAGGTGGGGAATTTGAACCCCAAAGCATATACATTCAAAAAAGCATGTGTTTTTCCTTACTTAAAACATGGCATTACTCCTACGGAGGTGTTTGGATAGATTAACGCCTCGATAGATTAATGCTTGTGGAATTTTGAGTACAAAATGCATGCTTCTACTTTCAAAAAGCACATTGTTACTTATATTTACAAAAGCAATTCTTATAACTGGCAATTTTAAAGGAAAAAGCACGTGCTTTTGCTAAGTTGCCCTTACATCGAGGAAATCACCAATGCTGGTTCTGGTGTGTTTGGATGTTGCATTGATTCGCACAGGATGCTCATCCAGCACCTAAGGATGCACGCGGGATGCGTCCGAGAGCATTCGGAGAGAACCCAAACAGCATCCAAGTGCATCTGGAGAGTATCCGCAGTATTTCAGCGCCAAGCTGTCAAATTTGAGGAAGCCATCATTGATCAAATGGATGAATGGCACGCAATTTGTAACAAATCCAAGCTGCATAATCTACCAGCGGTTTCATTCTTCATTCACCACGGAATGCATAGTCTCAAGAAGGAAATGGTTACCAGCAAACTCATGAACTATTTGGCAAAGTGCCATATGGGACGATGCCTTATAATTTGAAGTGATTGAAAGAGACCAAACAATGTGGATTGTTCCAATTCATGGCTCGATGGGGTAGTTTTGAAAATTAAATACTCAAATGTTTCCACAAATTCCGATTTGGGATTAGATGTGGATCATATTATTAAGATGCTCAAATCTATGGTCCAATTGGTAAGAGATATCTCCAAATATAAAGTCATCAACTTGTTGGAGCGGCGGGTTACAAAATAAGCACAGACTTGGCAGAATTATCATTGATAAAAGGCTTACAGGTACACATATAAACTAAAGATGGCAAGTGATTTATAATCTCTCGGGACGACCAGTGCACTATGAGATGCTTAAATGAACTTGTCCAATATCAAGTATCTCGTCTTGGGAAGCATAGGTGAAGCATATGAATCACTTCTAAAATACTTTAGGAAAATCGTGTGACGAATATGGAACACGATTCGCTTGACAAAATGCCTAAAAACGTAGAAGCAATGATAGCGGATTCAATTAGTTATTAGTATTACTATTATTTCAATTCGAACTGTCAATGGTGAAGTATCATGCTATAGAATGGTTTATTTTTGTATATTTCTTGCATTTCTTTGCATACATAAATTATTTTTTTTTGTTTTTTTTTTAAATATATAATTATATATGGACGCACCCAAATGCATCCAAAATTCCCCAAAAACAAATCTGTGGTTCCGTGCATCAGCACCCCACACCCACTTTAGCATCAGAACCAGCATCAGTAACTTAGTGCTTTTATGTTAAAAATGCCCCGTCATTGCTCATAACAAAAGGATTTTTTACCAAATCCTCATATGGGTGGCAATTTTGTCTTTGAAAGCATGTGTTTTTTACACCGAAAAGTGCGTCAATACTAAAGTTATAACTGTTGGAACCAAGGGTAGCAACTTTGGCTTGAAAAGCACATGCTTTTCATTACTAAAGCCACGCCTTTACTTCCTTTACATGCATTTTGGATGAATGGTGATTTTGGGGTGCAAAGCATGTTTTTTGGATGTTGAAAAGTGTGTCATTACTCTATTTTTCATAGGTTTTTTTTATCAACCAAGAAAGAGTGGTGAATTTAAGAGGAAAGCATGTGTTTTTGACATGTAAGAACCCACTTATTTTGAGCATTTTAAGCAAAAACAGGATTTTGGAGGAAAGAACCACAAGATTCATAACCAAAACTTAATGATTTTTGCCTCCAATAGGATCGGTTTTGCATTAAATCTCTCAAGGATAATTATCAACTCATCAAAAGTGCAGATTTGAAAGGATTTTGTTGACAATACAGCCCATTTAGGGCAATTTTTTGCACAAAAATGCTAGTGTTTGATTATTTTTCTCCATCAAATCTTCAACTTATTGCCTCAAGGTAAGTTCTAAAACATTGTTTATCATTTCCAGCTTGTTTACAATACTTTTCAAGTTGCATATAATGCTTTGGACGCCATTTTTAATATATTGCATATTGTTTGGTCAAAACAGTTGCTAAAATAATGCAGTTTTAATCTCCAACTTCGTACACTTGGCAAGCTATGAATGTTGACTCAAGAATGCATCCATTTTGCAAAGATTGAGTCAAGATTCGAAGTCTATTTAACTCTCATTAATGCAATCATTCTAAATCTTAAAATATCATTGGATTCATTTCCAGATTTTGCATAAGAGATTAAAAGACTTCTTTTGCTTCTTGAGGAAAAAGGTAAAATTCTTTGTCAAATTCATAGCGCTTTGTTGTATATATTTGTTCTTTTGTTTATGCAAGTCTTTTCATTTCAATTTTCAAATTCGCATAATGTATATGATGTGCTCCTATTTTTTGACTAAATTCTCCAAGTTGCATGTGCAATCCTTCACCTTACTTGAACATGCAGTTGGGATAAAAACCTTGTTCTTGAAAAATAGTTTCATAAAGTGAGCTCATTTTCCACATGCCTTTGCATCAAAAAATCCCACTTCCATGCTTACGTGCACTCCATTTATACTCTAAATGCTGCTGCCACAGGACTTGAAAACTCGTGATGGTGGTTGCTCTCATGTGCTTGCACGTTTACTTATGGTGTAAACACAAAATCTCATTATAAGTAGACATCATCCCATCCATCTTCACGCATTTTCCATACAACATCATTGCTGCCCACATATACTTCCGTACTCCAAAAACCCGCTTTTGGGTATTTCACCATAAAAATGCATGTTTTTTAGCTCAAACATTTGCATCCATTTGTCATCCCAATCACTTCCAGCCACATCTTCCATGCAAAAGCATCATAATGCATGCTCGAATGCCCAAAAATACACAACAAATCCCCGTCTTGAAGATGTGCTTGGCATTTTCATGTCACAATTGCTTGCTCGTACACACACTTCATAACAAAGGATATCACTCCATGTAAAAGTAAAGAGAAACAAAAAATGAAGTACCGGTATGACCAGTATCACAACTCCATGCCTCCTTCACAAGTCACTCCGTATTGTGAAAACATCAAAGACGCCGATATCTCGCACTTGAATATCATGGATTTCTTGAAGAGAGTAGATGTTGCATCTACAAGTGATATGTTGTATAACAAACAGACATTCATCTAGTTTCCACTTTTCCTTTGGCTGCCCATGAGCCTAAGTTTATATGAGCCTCCACCAAGGCTTTGGATGATCCGCCAAGAACTATAAAAGATCAAGATGGGAAAAGCTTCATCAATCTAGAATCGAAAACTCTCAATAGAATCTTCCAATTTACACATGCTCTGTTGGTGACAAACATCACTAAATAAAAGCCTTGGAGAGATGGAACAATGACATGGCAGAATGTAGTATGTATGTGAATGCCAACTAGTTGATAAATAAGAGGCCCAATCTTGTTAAATGGCCAAAAGTAGTCTGCCTTTCTAACTGCAAAGAAGGAATCAATGATCTTATCACTCTACTTAGTCGCAATGCTAGACTCAAAGAATCCAATGTCTTTGAACCATGGGTGTACATCTCTCTCATCATTCCCTCCAAACAAAAGATCGTCTTTTGGGGAGAGATGATTAGTGATATGTTATTGGAGCAACTCTCCCATCTCTCTTCAACTAGGACTTTCTATATGAACTCATATCTGGTGTATAAAATTGCTGCCCTCAATTCATTCGTAGGCCTATCTACAAAGGGTGACCATATAATAGTGCCAGTGTGAGTATTTTGATCAGCTCGCCTTGAGGTCCAACCAGGTGCATTACAGCAAAGTGCAAGATGCCTTATTTGGGCATCACATGTGCCTATTCAACAAGAAATTATCAAAGAAGTGTGTATTCAATAAGGCTTGGGCAAAAGTGAATGAGTATGGTTGTTTGTTCCTCCAATTTCCCAACTTTACATACATGAGATGTCGTTGGTAGAAATTGTGTATCGGCCGACGGGTCCCTTCGGAAAGGAAATTGTGTATCAGCCGACGGGTCCCTTCGGTAGAAATTGTGTATCAGCCGATGGATCCCTTCGGAAAGGTTTTTATGTAACGACATGTATGTGGCCAACGGACTCCTTCGAGAAAGTTCTTCGGAAAGTATTTATAACCCCTTCGGGAAGCATTGTATTCATCTTATCAGGAGATATCATATCATCGAAGCATAATGTAATGTTCTGGCATATGCGAATAATAATAAGAATTCTACTGTTTGCTGTTCGTGTTCGTATTCATTGTCTGTTTATTAATTAACCTACGCGGTAAACATTTGGCGCCGTTGCCCGATGGACCTGGTACGCAGGCAGGCGGAGATGAACTAAATGCCGAATCAGTTGAACAAAGATAAGAGTAAACTGAAAGATGACATACGCGTTGTGCAGGAAAATTTAATTTTGGCTTAGCAGATAGAGCGTCGAAGGAGATTTCAAAAGATTCCCGACGAAAACAAGAGCACGGAAGGATTGTTGAAGGAGACTCGACAACGGCTTGATTTGGTGGAAGAAGCGAGGGAGGAGTTTCTGAACCTGCATACGCCACAGGAAGAGAATCCTAACGGAAGGAGATCGACTCGCACGGCTCGGACTGCCGAAGGAGCACGAGCATGGAGTGACCTCTTCGTCCGAGATATACTTCCGGGAACAGCTTCGGTTGACGAACCCTCTTCTTCACCAAACAGCGCGGGTGTTGAAAACAGCGCGGAAGCAGAAAACAACGAGGGTGTAGAAAACAGCGCAGGTGTGCAGAACAGCGCAGGTGTCCAAAACAGCGCGGGTGTGCAGAACAGCGCGGGTGTTCAAAACAGCGCGGGAGCTCAAAACAGCGCGGGAGTGCAAAACAGCGTAGGTACACAACAAAACCCTCAACATACAGTGATAATGGCAGGTCCGAAGGAAAAATTGCCTAAATTCAATGGTGATGAAGCAACTGATCCCATTCGACATTGTAAAACATGTGAAACGATCTGGAGGGCAAATGGCATAACAGATACAAACGAATGGATCCGACAATTTCCCGCTACCCTACAAGGTGTTGCGATTGATTGGTTTACTGATGCTGATCCACAAAAATTAAATAGTTGGGATAACATTAAGGAGTTCATTGCAGAATTTCAACTTTTGTGTGATGATAATGAAATTGTAGCCGAGATATTCAATACCAAACAAAAGAAGAATGAAACAGTACGGGTCTTCGCCAGGAGGTTGAAGGACTTAATCAGTAAAATGGAGAATAAGCCGGCAGATGGGCTCCAGAAAAGATGGTTCATTGAAGGCCTTCACCCGAAGCTGCGGAAAAAGATGAAGATCGTGCCACCATCAACATACATTGAAGCGTACAATCGGGCAATGAACCTCGAAAGTGACCAGAAGACAAAGAAGAAGAAGAAGACCAGCTCATCAGATTTAGATGACGATGACCCTTCAGGAGAAGATAGCAATGACGATGACGAGGGAAGCAACAAAAAGGTTTGTGCCCTCCAGAAGGACATGATGCAGATGATGAAGGAATTCAAAAACATGAACAAGGAGACTAAGGGTAATGACTTATGGTGCACGGAGTGTAAGAAAGAAGGCCATACGAAGGGATCCTGCCCGAAAGATCAATTTTGTGAAATCTGCCAGATCCTCGGACACTCGGTAAAGGAATGCCCTTTCAATTTAAAAACAAGAACACCGCAGGAAGTGTTCCTGTCGCAGGAGGCATCCCCGTCAGGAGGGAACGGGAACACCAATACGGAAGGTGCCACATCAGGTGGATACAGAAACAACCGGTGCGGTCAAAACAACAACAGCAATAACAACAATGGTGGCAACAACAACAATGGAGGAAGGAGTCGAATTCAGTACGATGCGAATGGTCGGCCAATTGTTCAATGCTGCGCATGCAATCTGTGGGGTCACTTCGCCCGAGAGTGCACAACGACAAACACACCGAAGTTGCTATGCCGATGGTGTGGACCTGGCGATTATGATGATACTAAGTGCTCGAAGTCCGGAGTAAACTTGATCACCGTCGGGACGGACAAAGAAGAGGTTTTGGCCATCACACGGCAGCAAGCGAAAGTGTACCCCGACCCGGCAGAAGAAAAGAAGAGACTGGAGGAAGCACGGGTAGAGATCCAGAAAGCAACACAGGCAGAAACGGCACACCTGAAGGACACACCGAGTACTTCCGTACGGAACTGCGCAAAACAGAACATTGTACGACAAATTTTGCAAGCCGAGATACCTGTCAGGATAAGTGATTTGTTGCTCACTATGCCTCAGCTCCGATCGGCACTCACAAACATCGTTCCGGCTGCTCAACTACCAGGAGAACATGGAAGGAAGCAGGAAAGTGGAGCAAGTACAGTGGACAAAAAGGAGAAGGAAAGTGGCGCAAGTGCAGAAGATCCGATGTTGTTAGCCCTCTCATCCGGACGCCATCCGGCAGTCGTCGAAATGGGAATTCTTGGGACTGTATTGACGAAAACAATTGTGGACGGAGGATCTGGTGTCAATATGTTGCCTGAAGACACTTGGAAAAAGTTGGGACAGCCAACATTATGGCCGCCTACATTCCAGCTGCTAACAGCCGATCAACATGGAATCAAGCCATTGGGAGTCCTGACAGCACAACTAGTGATGATTGGAACACAATCATTCCTGTTGGACTTTGTCGTGATCCCACTGAAGCGAAGAGGATATGATGCCATTCTGGGCCGAGGGTGGCTAATACAAACCAAGGCAAAGCACGATTGGAAGAAAAATACTTTATCACTCGAAAGCAAAGGCCGGAAGTATGTCATCGATCTACACGCTCAGATAGTTGGAGAAGAAGCTCTATCGTCGGATTCCGAAGGAGAAGATGATGAGAGGAGGCAGAGTATGGAACCCGATCAGGAGGGAGTCCTACGATTGGAAGGAGATGACGATCTGGATTCAGTAAATGGTCTTTACCACTGGCAGATAGAGGATTACGAGCTCTTTCCAAGTTGTAATATGCTAAAGATCGACGAAGGTAAGAAGGAAGAAGGAAATGAATGTCCGAAGGAACACAGAGAAGCCGAAGGAGGAAATGAATGTCCGAAGGAACACAGAGAAGCCGAAGGAGGAAATGAATGTCCGAAGGAACACAGAGAAGCCGACGGAGGAAATGAATGTCTGAAGGAACATGGACAAGCCGAAGGAGGAAATAAATGTTCAAAGCAACACAGAGAAGTCGAAGAAGGAAACGCGGGTATGACTGAAGCTGAAGGACAGAACATACAGTATGAATCCAAAAGAAGGAAAGATTCTACTGTACGATTGTGCAGGAAGAAAGTATTACGTCGAACCACAGATATAGCAGAAAGGTACCAGCAGCAAGGAAGACACAAGATACGGTCTGCACAGACAACAAAGAGGAAGGGTTCAATAAAAGTTGTAGCAGTACAGAGTGAATTTGTTATTGACGGACAGAAGGGGCAGCTGACAGAGTCCATGGTAGCGAAATTCGGGAACAAACTAGGCGATATGGAGATGACACAGAACAGGTGTAGCAGGTTTCAACTCGGACAGTGGGATGAGATCAAACCAGGCAAGTTCAAAGTTAAGTGGGTCGGGCCATATCAGATTCGGGAAGTAGGGGACAATGGAGCAATAAAATTATGGACTTTGGGTGGACAAGAAGTGCTTCACGCTGTGAATGGCTCGAAGCTGAAGGTATACCACGGCCAGAAGACTTCTGCGTCAGGGAATGGCCTTCGGGCGACCCCTTCGTCGTTGCAGACCGATGATGCTGACGGTCGAAGGGAAAACTAACTTTGCTATTTAAAAAAATAAAAATAAAAAATAAAAATAAATAAATTTAAAAATAAATAAAAAATAAATTTTAAAAAAAAAAAAAAAGCACTGTACAGTTTCTGGAAAGTATCGTACGGTTTCATAATTGCAGGGGACAACAACGTACGAGTTTTCATCTGAAGGGAAAAGGAAGTAACATACGGTTTTTCATATCTGAAGGAGGGCGTACAATTTTTCAGACAATTTAATAATTGCAGTACGGTTTTCTTAAAGACAATGTACGGATTTCATGTTTTTAGTACGGTTTTTTAAGAATGTACAGATTTCATGTTTGTAGTATGGTTTTTTTAAGGCAATGTACGGATTTCATGTCTGTGGTACGATTTTTTAAGAATGTATGGATTTCATGTTTGTAGTACGGTTTTTTAAGAATGTACAGATTTCATATTTGTAGTACGATTTTAAGACAATATACGGTTTCCATCTTGAAAGTTGATGTACGGTTTCCTGTGGTACGGCTTTTCCTTGCACTAAACGGTTTTTAAAAGTTGCATTTTCTAACACTGAGACCACCGTACGGATTTTGATAGCCTTAGAAGATTAACGTACGGAATTTGGAGCCAAATTTTGTTATTTTCCATCGTACGGATTTTGAAGACTTGGTGGGATATTGCAGTACGGCTTTTCCAGAAGATTGAAATAGTGAAGACGCCTTCAGAATTGTTTCATCAAAACCCGTGTGCGTGGCAGCTCCAGGAAGGAGGCATCCATATGCAATTAGCAGACAGTGTCAAGATTGAAGCCGTACGGATTTCATCACAGAAGGGTGACAGGAGGTTTTCTATAAATAAAAAAAAAAAAAGACGACGACAGAATCAAGTTGTTCAGAATGAGTGACAGATGATGCCAAAGGGAAGGGGACGCATCCGTGGTTGCCAGAAAGAGTGCAGAATCGGCAGATAATGACAGAAATGGTGTGTTCCGTGCATTTTTGTGTAGATTGTGAAGTGCTAACAGGACCCTGCGAGGGCGTTGCCCCCTGGACCCCCAGTCGTTGCAGATATCAATCGTGGGAGTCTGACCAGTTGAGAAGACTTAGAGATGCTGCAGGCCTGGAGTGTCTGTGTACTAGAGGCACTGAGAGTAGGTGTTGGTCGTGAGGCTGTCTTGGTGGATGCGTAGAGAGCTCGGGAGGAGCTGATCATCCAGTTGGAGGCAATGCAGCGACACTTGGTTCAGTGTACTCGAAATTGGAAGGCAGAAAGCGGCATAGGTGGCTGTCAGGGTCAGATGTCAGATTGGCTAAGGTGACAGTGTTGAAGAGCAGTTAGTCAATCAATGTATTTTGGTTGTTGATTTGTCTCAGAGATTTTGGAATAGTCGTCAGGAGACGACTTTTCTTTTTGGGGGGGATGATGTCGTTGGTAGAAATTGTGTATCGGCCGACGGGTCCCTTCGGAAAGGAAATTGTGTATCAGCCGACGGGTCCCTTCGGTAGAAATTGTGTATCAGCCGATGGATCCCTTCGGAAAGGTTTTTATGTAACGACATGTATGTGGCCGACGGACTCCTTCTGAAAAGTTTTTCGGAAAGTATTTATAACCCCTTCAGGAAGCATTGTATTCATCTTATCAGGAGATATCATATCATCGAAGCATAATGTAATGTTCTGGCATATGCGAATAATAATAAGAATTCTGTTGTTTGCTGTTCATGTTTGTATTCATTGTCTGTTTATTAATTAACCTACGCGGTAAACATGAGAGTTTGTAGTTTTAGCAACGAGTCATATACTCTTCCAAGGTATCCTATCAACAAGATCATCCTTATGGAGTTAGCACGGAAGTCGATGGTGGTACAATCTTCCTTGCATAGGCTAGGTGTTGATGTTTCATCAAAGAATCCTCTAAAGATTGGCAGCTATTGACTGGACACGATACCAAGGCCAAGAACATGGAGTTTAAATTCCAAAGGATCACTTTGAAGAAGTTCATGTCATGTGCTTGTTTTGATCAGAGGCTTGAATGATAAAATCAAAAAATCCTACATTCATGTTCATTGCCTTGAAGACCCTTGGGTTGATCTTGACATTTTTCGGATGGACAATTGTCAGTTGAGCCTTGAGCAAATTGTGGACTTCAACCTCACGATGATCCCTGGAGGGTTTGAAGATGATGATCAAATCCTGGATCCAAGATACACTAAGTATCATCTTGGTAGGTTGCCTATCCTATCTACATCCTACTCATCCAAGGAAAGCGTTTCCATATGGGATCATTTTTAGCGTATTCTCACCAACATAAATATTTGGTTGAAGAAAAGAGGGTTGAAACCCATAAAGGTTAAGCTTGGAAAATATTTTGATCTAGCTGGTCTGATTAGTCTTAGGGTTGAAATGAGAGGCAAACAAAAGGATGGCACGAAATCTTCGACAACAACCGTTCCAAAGCTCACCATCAAGGGTGACAAGGCAAAGAGACATGTGGTTGAGTTGAAATCTACAAAACCTTAGAAGATTCACATTGATCTTAGTGATGGTAAGCTTCCTCCTCCAACAAGAAAGTGCACTCTAAGGAGACCTCCTTTAGCAGAAGTATCAGTTGCAACCACTATTCCTGATTCTATGCTAGCCTCAAATGAGTCGGCGGATTCGCCCCTACAGTCGTTGCCATGGACACTTTTCCTCTTAAGCCAACACCATTTAATGTGGATCCAACTACGATCACACCAGCTATCCCCATCTCTTTAGTTGCTCCTGACATTCTAATAGTGGAGCAATATCACAACTTTGAAAGTATGTTTGACACTTAGACTATCTCGATCATTAATGTCACAGTTCCACCCTATGTCAAAGGGTTCGCCGAATTTTCAGCTCGAAATTCGAAATTCGGCGAACTCTAAAAAAAAATTAAAAAATTCATAAAATTCGCCTCAAGTTCGTACGGCCAATATTTTGTTGTCGTTTTTCAGAAATAATATTTTATTGTGGGGTCGTTCTAGGGTTTTCGACTTTAAAATGTAATAAATAAACACTGTCGGTCGTTGTAACTACATCACGAGTGTTTTTGGTGTTCGCTTTCGAAGTTTTTGAGGCTTCTGAAGTTCTGAGGCGAATTCCTGAGGCATCATCCACTATGGAGGGCAGAAACACTGTTGAAAAATCGTTTGTAACCGCTGGAGGCTGGAGGAAGATCGCTGGGGGCTAGCTGCAGGCTGGAGCAACTGACCGAAACCCTTTCAAACTTTAGACGGAGGCTCACGCGGACGGCAGACGGACGTTCACGCGGACAGCAAAGGTAGGCATCCGCATAATGTTCATTGTTCTATAACTTGTTGCCTGCAACGGATAATGTTCATTGTTCATCATGTTCAGCAAACTTGCAAAGTATTTTAGGTTTGATAAATGTTTTATGCCTCCTTTCGCTAAACTTTTTTAAGTTTTATAAATGTTATGATTTTACTTATAAAGTTTTAAAGTTATGTTTTAAAAATATTATTTTTTATTATTATTATTTTATAATGTTATGTTTTCAACTTTGTTTATTATTAAAAGTTCTAAAAATATCATAATACATAAAGTTAAGCTATAAATATTAGAAGTAAAACAATAATAGAATATTTTAATAAAACAATAATAGATTATTTTAATATAAAATATTAAGATTTTAAACATCACGTAATATTAGATTTATATTTTAATATAACAATATTTATCATAAAACAATAATAAACAATAGGATTTTATATATATTAAACTGTTATATAAATATTTAAATTAAAATATTATATTTATTTTCATAAGCTTTTAATATTTCCTTTGTATAATTATTTAATTTTGTATGTATTATTTATTTTTAAAGCAAAGTGCAAAATAATTTGACTTAATATCATTATTTATTTTTAATAATAAATATTATTTATTTATTTATACTGTCATTTTTATTTAATATTTATTATTTGTATATAAAATAAAGAACTAATGTATATTAAAACATAGAAAAAGTATTATGTACTTACTTTATATTTTAAAACAAATAGATTACTCAAGTGGTTTTGTTTTGTTAGATTTAGATTTTACTTAGTTGTTAAAAGTTTAATATTTTTTAATTTTAGAATTTTTTTTTTTTTTATAAGAGTTTAAAAAGATTATTTTATGTATCTAGTTAATTAAAATGAAGTTTCGTATTTGTTCATGTTTCATTATAGAGTTTGAATTAATTACTTCTTATATTTCCTTTTAATGTCTTCAAGAAAATATCGAATGCTTTTTAATATTAATTTTCTTTTGCATCATGCAGGTTGTAATTGAATGGCTCCCAAAAAATCAAAGTCTGAAGTATGGAAATATGTGACAAAAGATGGTGCTAAACTCTATTGTACTAATTGTAAGAAAGATTTTACAGGAAGCCTAACAAGGGCAAGAGACCACTTACTTGGTATTAGTGGGGGTACAGGAGGAGGTGTTAGAGCATGTCCAAAAGTGACAGATGCAATGGTAGCTGATATAGAGAGAGAACTAGCCCTTATGAATGAAGCTGACAGAAAAAAGATACAAAAAAAACAAAGAATTCAAGAGGATGTGTCTAGGTTCACATCTGTGTCATCCTCTAGTGTTCTCAAGTCTTCATCCACAGGTGCAATAAAAGAGAGTGGAACATTAAATAGCTTTTGGAAACCAATAGAGAGACAAGAGGTGGATGATGCATGGGCTGATTATTTTTTTACGAGTGTTGTCTCATTCAATGCGGCAAGGAATCTCCATTTTCGTAATGCAGTTGTGAAAACAGCAGAGTTCGGTAAAGGCTACACACCTCCATCTTCAGAAGCTTTAAGAACAACTCTTTTAGAGAGGTCCAAAGTCAGAGTGACAGGAAATTTAGATGTGATCAAAGCTTCTTGGAAGGCAACAGGTTGTACTATATTGAGTGATGGGTGGTCAGATATATGTCAGAGGCCTTTGATTAATGTTTTAGTGGCTTCCCCTGAAGGCGTTGTGTTCTTGAAAGTGATTGACACGACCAATCAAAAGAAAACTTCAGCATATATTTTCCAAATATTAGAAGAAGCTATTATTGAAGTGGGGGTAGAAAATGTGGTTCAGGTGGTCACTGATAGTGCAGCAAATTGTGTGGGAGCTGGGAAGCTGATTGTAGAGAAGTACCCACAGATTTATTGGAGCCCATGTGCAGCCCATTGTTTGGATTTGTTGCTTCATGACTTGGCCAAGTTCCTATGGATACATGAAGCAATTTATAGGGGGAGATCAATTGCAAATTTCATTAGAAACCATCGTCTCACCTTGAGTCTTTACAGGAAACATGCATCGAGAGAGTTGTTGAGGCCTTGTGACACAAGGTTTGCTTCATTCTATATCACATTGAGGAGAGTAATTGAAGAAAAAGCAGCTTTGAGATCTGTGATTTGTTCTAATGAGTGGGAAAGTTCAGCACTTTCTAAAAGTGCTAAGGGGAAGAACATAGAGCAAATCATTTTAAACAGCAATTTTTGGGAAAGTGGATCAAAGGTTTTGAACATATGTGGTCCAATTGTTGATGTTTTTCGTATGGTGGATGGTGACGCTCCTTGCCTTGGCATGCTTTATGAAAGCATGGACCGTTGTAAAGAATCCATTCAGAGAGCATTGAAAAATGTGGAAGCAAAGTACATGGAGATATGGGAGGCAGTTGATTTTAGGTGGAAAATGATGCACACACCTCTACATGCAGCAGCTTGCTATTTGGAGCCCAAGTTATTTCGTATTGATAGACAAAGTGATAGTGAAATTATGGCAGGGCTTTATGATGCCATTAGCAAGTATGAACCGGATCAAAGCATTGCAGCTTTGATCAGGGACCAATGTTGGAGATACAAGAAAGCAGAAGGGATGTTTGGAATGCAAGCAGCACAATATGACATGGCACGAGCTGAGGTAACTGGGTATAGATGGTGGATGAGCTATGGGGCGCAAACTCCTGAACTACAACGCTTTGCCATTAGAGTATTGAGTCAAGGAGCAAGTTCATCAGCATGTGAGAGGAACTCGAGTTGTTTTGACCACATTCATTCTAAAAAGAGGAACAAGCTGCTGTCCGAAAAGTTGGGAGATCTTGTCTATGTTCGCAGCAATTTGAAATTGCTCATGAACCAATCAGCAAAGGACTCCACATCTTCTTCACAAAAGGGAATTTCCGAAGACATGGCAACTGGACCTCTAGAGGAACTAGACTTCTTGGATGATGAGCTAAGTAGTGACACTGATGATGATTCTACAGCAGATCAACCAAGTGCTCTCGATAACTTGGAGCTTTTTTGAAGTTTAATAGTATTGACTTTTGACTATAATATTTTGACAAGAACTATCTTCGTACTTTTGCTAATTTTGAGCTATTTGAAGTTCTAAACTTTAAAGTATAAAACGCTGATCTATCTTTTGAATAGTAAAAGAACTTTGTAATCATGATTTCACATGTTTCTTATGGGTTATATCTTATAAATGTGATATCTTTTGTTGTAATGATTTCAAATCTATTTTGTAATCTCAAACTATTCTAATTATATGTTGGATATATTGGTAGACATGAAGAATGTTTTCTATTGTAGTTATGAATTAAAAAGTTCCTTGCATTAAACTCAAACATATAATAATAATGATAAATAACATATTTTTTTGAGAATTACATGAGGTGAATTTAATGTCGAATTTTTTTTCAAGTTTTTTGACTTGTCAAACTTCATCCGAACTTCATCCTTGTCGAACTCGAACTCGAACTCGAACTTTGTGACTTAGGTTCCACCCATGGCATTGATGAATGCTCCATTAGTGTAGTTTGAGCAATTCATGGTAGAAGTCACACATAGTAGCCTAGTTCCAATGGTAATCATGTCTAAGGCCCCAGGTGTGGTAATTACAGTTGGATAAACTAATCTAATATCCACTATGGTTACCATTGTTGCTATAGAGTCTTCTTCCTTTATTCTTCCTTCTTGGCTCACTACAATTACTCAAAAGAGGAAGGAGGAAGAACTTCCACACTAGGACCATGATTCTAACATGGTTACAAAAGCCAAAGCTCCTACGACCAAGAAGACCAAAGTGGTTTCAAGGATCGTAGTGTGTGTTGACAACACCAAATATGCAAAGGAGGTTGAGCCTCTTGTTGAAAAGACAACACCGCGAATGCAAACTAATGATTACAAGTTCATCACAATTGAACTTGACAAACAATCTCATTTGGCTTCTCAATAGGATGCACATGATGCTCTCAGCTTGCTTGTTAGCCGACTGGATGGTTTCGGCGGTATTTTGTATTCTGTAGCCGACGGTCCGGCGGTGTTTCTGTAGCCGACGGTCCGGCGGTGTTTCTGTATTCTGTAGCCGACGGTCCGGCGGTGTTTCGGTATTCCGTAGCCAACGGTCCGACGGTAAATAGTTTGTAACGGATAGAATAATTGTGGCCAACGAACTCCTTCGGGAAGGTTCGGCAGTAGTATTTATATCCCGTCTGGGATCATTTTAAATCATCATTAATCTACTATTGCGAATATAATTCTGCTATTCTGCTATTATTGTCTGTATGTGTTGACTTCTTTACCTGTACGGTAAACATTTGGCCCCGTTGCCTTATGAATCTGGAAGGTGGGAGGAATGAAGATTAATGCCAAATCAGCTTAACAAGGATCGGAATAAGGTGAAGGGAAAAGATGGAATCCGTATTGCGCAAGAGAATTTAATTCTAGCACAGCAAGCCGAACGCCGACGAAGCTTTCAAAAGATTGCCAACGGAAACCGAAGTGCGGAGGAATTGTTGGAGGAGACTCGGCAGCGAGTGGAATTGGTGGAAGAAGCACGGGAGGATTTCTTGAATTTGTGTTCGCCGAGGGAAGAAAATTCAGACGGGAGAGCATCAACTCACACGGCTCGCGATGCCGACGGAGCACGAGCGTGGAGTGACCTCTTCGTCCAGGATAGACTTCCGCGGGAAACAATTTCGGAGGATCCTCCGTCTTCACCAAGGGTTGCAGCTGTCGACACCTCCGGTGTGGGAGTGCAGACTGTCGGTGTGGGAGTACAGACTGCCGGTGTGGGAGTGTCGACCACCGTAGGAGTGCAGACCTCCAGAGTTATGGCGGGACCCAAAAAAAATTACCAAAATTTGAAGGCGATGGTACAGTCGACCCCCTCCGACATTGTAAGACATGTGAGACGATCTGGCAGGCAAATGGAATCACAGATGCCGATGAATGGGCTAGGCAATTTTCGGCAACCCTACGGGGTGTCGCGATTGATTGGTTTTCGGATATGGATCCGCAGAAGCTGGATACATGGGATAACATTAAAAAGGAGTTTTTGGCGGAATTTAAACTCTTACAGGATGATAATGAAATCGTAGCGAAAATTTTCAATACCAAGCAAGAGAAGCACGAAACTGTCCGTGTCTACGCCAGGAGATTGAAAGACTTAATAAACAAAATGGAAAGCAAGCCAGCGGACGGGTTGCAGAAAAGGTGGTTTGTGGACGGCCTACGCTCGAAGTTGCGGAGGAAAATGAAAATTGTGCCACCGTCATCATATGTGGACGCATATAACAGAGCACTGGACCTTGAAAGTGAGCTGAAGACAAAGAAGAAGAAAACTAGCTCCTCTGATTCTGATGACGACGAGCCTGCCGGAGATGATAGTAGCGACGACGAAGGCAGCAACAAGAAGGTTCGTGCCCTACAGAAGGATATGGTTTGCATGATGAAGGAATTTAAAAACATGCAGAAGGAGTCCAAACGCAGTGAGCTGTGGTGCACAAAGTGTAAGACAGACGGGCATACTAAAGGATCGTGTCCAAAGAACCAATTCTGTGACATTTGTCAGATCATGGGCCATTCGACAAAGGAGTGCCCCTTTAACATGAAGACAAGAGGACCTCCGCAGGTGTTTCTCACACAGGAGGCTTCCCCGTCGGATAGTAGCGGAAACACGAATACCGCCGGTGCTACATCTGGAGGATACAAGAATAATAGCAGAGGGCAAAATAACAACAATGCAACCAATAACAATAATGGAAGCCGAAGTCGAACCCAGTATGATGCAAACGGACGGCCGATCGTTCAATGCCGAGCATGTAATTTGTGGGGTCATTTTGCACGAGATTGTACAGCGGCAAACACACCGAAATTATTATGCAGATGGTGCGGACATGGCGATCACGAAGATTCCAAGTGTCCAAAGGCTGGAGTAAACTTGATCACTGTTGGCACGGATATAGAGGAGGTTCTGGCAATTACACGGAGGCAAACAGAGGCAAAGAGAAAAGTGGCGGAATGTAATGTCCCCTCTTTAGTTCGACATGGCATTGATCATGGATTTGCCTATTCCAGACTCTCGTAGGCAAATGGTGTGGAAAGAGAGTCAATTATGTGGATCAGATAGTCATATCTTGCTCTTGAAGAAGTGTTAAGAGGTTATATTTTATCATTATGTGATATTGGGGCCCACATGTTATAATTTTAATTTGAGTTGCACTTTTTATTTTATAAAATTACTTTATTATAAAAAAGTGCATTATAATGAGAAATTATAAAGGATGTTTCTAGAAGTTCTAGCAACTTCTTAGAAAAGTGAATAAATAGAGGGTTGGGCCTCTCATTTGGACATGCTTGGATTGGAGAACTCTTCTACTTCTTCATTGTGAAGACATTTGTGGACTTTGGATCTGCAAATTATTCGATCTTTGGGAACGAATCACTCCCTTGGATTGGCGACTTTGAGGGTGTGAAATATCACCTGAATTGTTGCATAATTGGAGTTGGTATTCAGCCATCTCATTGGAGCTTATTGAGAATTCGTTGTTAGGGTTTGTTTTTGGTTGGAATAAGGATTTCAGATTTGCCCTATCATTGGAGAAGCATTTGACAAGAGTTTGAAGACAGAATAAGTGCATTTTCAGAATTGGCAAAGCAGGGTTCGGAACCACATAATTGCTCATATCTCTTCAACCCCTTGGAGTTATTTTTTTATGGTTTTACAGGGTTACTACCTAACCCTAGGCGCCCATTTTCCTTGCATTTGGGGGTCCCAAAACCCTAATATTATTTTATTTCAGCAGCCGTACAGGTACGGCCTGGTACGGCCTTGCTAGTTTGGGCAGCAGCAGCAAATTAAGGACAGTTTGGGGGTGCGGTTGGAGGTCTTCATCAACGATCAGCAGCAAAACGTGGTGTTCTTCCATAGTTCTTCAAACCAGGTTCTTGCATTCTGAAATATATGCCAATTTTTGGGTAAATTTGCTGTCATACAGTCATTGTAATAATCAGTCCAGAATTGGTAATAAAATAATTTCAGAATTTATTGCATTGTAATTGAAATATAGTTCAATGGCTTTATATATATTGTAATTTTGTGATTATATTCTGAAAGTATCAAATCTGAAATTACCATATTCTGAATATTGTTACTGTTACACGCCAAGTGTTTGACAAAATTCCTAAGTTCAGTTTGAGGGTTTCTGTGGCCTTTATAGAGAGGGTCATTACAGTGGTATCAGAGCTATAAGTCCTGCCATCCTGTGGAGGTCTTATAGGGAATTTGGAACAGCTGGATAGGAGGGAAAGTGTTTGACGAAATGTCAAAACACTAAAATCAAAGCATGCGACAAAGGCCTTATAATTTCCGCAATACCAAAGCAAGACAAGATAGGATTTCAGACCTACAGAGCGAACAGTCTAGCTCATCTATCCAGGTGGACATAGAATCCAGTCATACTGACACACGGGAGGTATTCTTTGATCAAGACTACGACTACAATATGGATAGAGGTGGGAATATTGGTCCAGATCAGCGAGAGGAGAGATTTTTACAGTTATTAGACACTTTGGCATAGGGACAGCGATTAGCAGAACAGAGAGCACAGGAACAGAACCAGAGAATGGAGCTTATGATGCAGATGATGGCTCGACAAATGGGGTTGAACGCTAACATAGGTGGAGGAAATAATCAAAATGGTCACAATCAGAATGAGAATAATCAGGATGAGATACATAATGGAGGCGAACGAATTGGGAACAATTTCGGTCATGCCCCCCAGCAAGCTAGGACAGTGAGTTCGAGGCCTATGATTCCTACATTCCTTCCTAGAGCTCCAGAGCAGCCGATACCAGAACCCCAGATCACTGACATACAGGCTCAGCTAAGGAGAGATTGGGAAGCAGGAGGTCCAGATTTTACAGCTGCAATCACCTTTAGAGAGTATATGGATGTGCGGATGAAGCATATGCCCCGTGGACAAGACAGGACTCAGAACTATGAGCTACGAAAGAAAGTAGGCAAACTACAGTTACCATATTATGATGGCTCAGGGAAGTCTACAGCAAGAGCCTGGGTTCAAAAGCTTGACACATACTTTCAATTGAACCTTATGTCTGAGGAAGAAGCTATTAAGTATGCAGCAATTCACCTGGATGGGTTAGCACACGAATGGTGGCATCATGGTATGATCACTATGGGTCATGCACACATTACCTCATATGTGGAGTTTACGGAGAGACTGATTGAACGTTTTGATAAGAAAGATCCAGAACTCCATTTCAAGGAATTAGCCCAGCTTAAACAGTGGGGCTCATTGGAAACATACATTTCAGAGTTTCAGAAACTTGCAGTGTTAGTAACAGATGTATCTGAACGAAGGCTATTGGTTTTATTTATGGATGGGTTAGTTGATCCGTTGAGAGGGTGGATTAAAGCTCTCAACCCTCCCACTTTACAGGAAGCCATTAAGAAAGCTCATGACATGGATTCCTCTTCAGCTTCTAAAAATAAATTTTAGGCAAAGAGTTTCCCTTCAGGAAAAGATAAGGACAGGAAACCCTTTCATAGAGAGGCACAGCTACCTAAGGAAGAAAGTGAGAGGCTGGACAAGGAGACACTTAATGACTTGCGTAGGAAGAAGCTATGCTTCTATTGCAAAGGCCCGTATGAGTACGGCCATGACTGTCCTATGAGGCCAAAAGGGAAGGCCAACCGGGCAATGTGGGCTTATTATGAAGGCTCAGATTCAGATGGTTCAGAACATCATGATGAGGATCCTGATGAAGCAGAGGGAGAGCAGGAGATAGACAGTGCAGGGCAAAGGCAGGAAACAGAGCTACATTTACAGGAAGCACGACTGTCTAGTATCCAGAGAGAGGGATCTTTCAGACTTCGGGGAGTCTTGGCTGGATAGAAGGTTATTACATTGTTGGACACAGGTGCCACGCATAATTTCATTGATGCACGATTCGTAGAGAAGCGTGGACTCATTACTGAGGAATTCGAGGGACTAAGAGTCAAGGTAGCTGATGGATACACTCTTCGTTGTGACAGGATGGTACGAGACTTACCTTTGCGCTTGAACAACTATGAGTTTAAGGCGGACTATCATGTGGTCAACATGGGTGACATGGACATAGTACTTGGAATGCAGTGGCTACATTCATTGAAGGTGGTTACCCTAAGATTAGAGGATATGGAGATACAATTCGAAATGAATGGTAGGACTCATGTGCTAAAGGCTATCCGTAATGGAGACATCAGGACTATCTCATTTAGGCGGCTGGAGAGATTAACTAGGCATAATGATATAGAGTGGGCAGCAATTTGTACTTTGATACCTACACAGGAGGAGCAACATAAGGCGGAATATCATCCTGATATTCAGAAGTTGAGGATTAAGTACGAAAAGGTATTCAGTGAGATTCCACCAGGCAGGCCACCGGACAGAGGCATTGAGCATATTATTGAGCTGGAGGAAGGTGCTAAACCTATCATGGTCACACCATATCGACATCCAAAGCGACTCAAGGATGAGATCGAAAGGACCATTGAGGAGTTGCTAGCGATGGGGCACATCCGACCCAGTAAGTCACCTTTTGCATCTTCTGTTGTTTTGGTAAAAAAGAAGGATGGAACGCTTCGGATGTGTATTGATTACAGGGCATTAAATAAGAGAACCATTAAGAACAGGTATCCTATTCCTCGCATTGATGAGTTGATAGATGAATTGCATGGGGCCTGTTATTTCACGAAAATTGATTTGAGATCAGGATATCACCAGATCAGAGTCCGTGAACAGGATATTGAGAAAACTGCTTTCAGATGTCATTGTGGGCACTTTGAGTTTGTAGTCATGCCTTTCGGCCTGACCAATGCACCTGCCACTTTCCAGTCCACTATGAACAGAGTTTTCCACCATCAGTTGAGGAAATTCGTGTTGGTGTTTTTTGATGAAATTTTGATCTATAGCCGATCATGGCAGGAGCATCTAGAGCATTTGGAGACGGTGTTGAGCATTCTACAGAAGGAGTCCTTGTATGCAAAGGAGTCCAAATGTGACTTAGGGATGATCGAGCTGTTATATTTAGGACACATCATTAGTGCAGAGGGAGTGCGGATGGATCCTGAAAAGATTCGCGCTATTGTTGATTGGCCTCCACCAGAGAACCTTACACAGTTGAGGGGGTTCCTTGGTTTATGTGGTTTTTATCGCAGGTTTGTCAGTGGCTACTCACGACATGCAACTCCCATGACAGATTTACTGAAAAAAGGGGAATTTGTGTGGACTCAGAAGGCACAGGACTGTTTTATGAGATTTAAGGAGATAATGACTACGTGCCCAATTCTAGCATTACCTGATTTCACGAAGCCATTTGAGCTTCAATGTGATGCATCTGGAGAGGGAGTAGGTGCTGTACTTATGCAGAATAAGCACCCCATAGCTTATGAGAGCAGGAAGCTCAGAGGCCCTGAGCGTTCATTCAGTATATATGATAAGGAGATGTTGGCCATCATGCATGCTTTGGCCAAATTCAGACAATATCTTGTGGGTAGCAAGTTTTGTATTAAAACTGATCATAACAGTCTGAGGCATTTCTTGGGACAGCAGGACCTGAATGATCGCCAACAAAAGTGGGTAAGTAAGTTGCAGGCATATGATTTTGACATCTCATATGTCAAGGGAACTCAGAATGTTGTTGCAGATGCTCTATCTCGAAGGCCACACCTCACTCTTATGGTTCAGATATCAGAGGATTGGCGACACTTGATTATAGCAGAGTATGCCAGGGATACATGGGCCTCCGATATAGTAGAGGGAACAGTGATTGATACCAGATACACACTTGTAGATGATTTGATCATTTACAAGAACAGGATTTACCTAGTCCCAGGATCGAAGGTTAAGCAACTGATTATGAGAGCACTTCACGACTCACCGACAGCAGGCCATCCCGGGTACTTCAAGACTTACAAGTCGGTTCGAGAGCGGTTCACTTGGAAGGGGCTGAAAGCTGATGTTTTGCAGTATGTTCGAGAGTGTCATGTTTGCCAGCAAAACAAACAAGAACACAGCTATCCGGCAGGGCTCCTACAACCACTTCCGATTCCCGACAGGAAGTGGGAATGCATCTCCATGGACTTTATCACAGGTTTGCCCAAGGTACAAGGACGAGATTGTATTTATGTGGTGGTAGATAGACTAACGAAATATGCTCATTTCTTTCCTATCACCACTACACATTCAGCAGCTCAGGTGGCAGAGGTTTTCTTTCGGGAGGTTTTCAGATTGCACGGCTTGCCTCAGAACATTGTGAGTGATAGGGATAGCCGTTTCATGAGTCACTTTTGGCAGGAGGTATTCCGGTTATGTGGCACGGAGCTTACACCCAGCACTAGCTATCACCCACAAACCGATGGTCAGACAGAAATTGTGAACAAATGGGTGGAAGGGTATTTAAGGAATTATGTGGCAGCTCAGCAGCGAGCTTGGGTCAGATGGATATATCTCTGCGAGTATTGTTACAATACTACATATCATATGACTATACAGATGACACCCTTCATGGCACTTTACGGTTATGAAGCACCTAGTTTCTTGGATTTGTTGTTGAGCGACAGCCGGGTACCCAGTGCAAGTGAATTATTACAGGAGAGTAAGGATATTGTTGCTACCCTCAAAGACAATACTGCAAGAGCTCAGAACCAGCAGAAGCAGTATGCAGACCAGAAGAGAACTGAGCGTAGTTTTGAGGTAGATGATATGGTTTACCTCATGTTGCAGCCATACAGGCAATCTACTCTTAAGAAGAGTGGTGCAGAGAAACTTAAGCCACGCTATTATGGACCATTCAGGATTATCAGGCGAGTTGGTGAAGTGGCTTATGAGTTGGAGCTTCCCGCAGACAGCAGAGTGCACAATGTGTTTCATGTGTCACGCCTCAAGAAGGCGTTGGGTCAGAATGTGGTGCCTTCTGCAGTATTACCTCCTTTAGATGATGAGGGAAAATTGATTTTAGTACCAGAATCCATCCTGGAGAGCAAAGAAAAGCAGCTTCGTAGAAGGGTGATCAGAGAATACTTGGTTAAGTGGAAAGATTTACCTGTTGAGGATGCTACTTGGGAGGGGGAGGCTATTTTGCAGCACCCGGCGTTGAGATTGCTTGAGGCCAAGCAATTTCAGGAGGGGCGGACTGTAATGTCCCCTCTTTAGTTCGACATGGCATTGATCATGGATTTGCCTATTCCAGACTCTCGTAGGCAAATGGTGTGGAAAGAGAGTCAATTTTGCGGATCAGATAGTCATATCTTGCTCTTGAAGAAGTGTTAAGAGGTTATATTTTATCATTATGTGATATTGGGGCCCACATGTTATAATTTTAATTTGAGTTGCACTTTTTATTTTATAAAATTACTTTATTATAAAAAAGTGCATTATAATGAGAAATTATAAAGGATGTTTCTAGAAGTTCTAGCAACTTCTTAGAAAAGTGAATAAATAGAGGGTTGGGCCTCTCATTTGGACATGCTTGGATTGGAGAACTCTTCTACTTCTTCATTGTGAAGACATTTGTGGACTTTGGATCTGCAAATTATTCGATCTTTGGGAACGAATCACTCCCTTGGATTGGCGACTTTGAGGGTGTGAAATATCACCTGAATTGTTGCATAATTGGAGTTGGTATTCAGCCATCTCATTGGAGCTTATTGAGAATTCGTTGTTAGGGTTTGTTTTTGGTTGGAATAAGGATTTCAGATTTGCCCTATCATTGGAGAAGCATTTGACAAGAGTTTGAAGACAGAATAAGTGCATTTTCAGAATTGGCAAAGCAGGGTTCGGAACCACATAATTGCTCATATCTCTTCAACCCCTTGGAGTTTTTTTTTTATGGTTTTACAGGGTTACTACCTAACCCTAGGCGCCCATTTTCCTTGCATTTGGGGGTCCCAAAACCCTAATATTATTTTATTTCAGCAGCCGTATAGGTACGGCCTGGTACGGCCTTGCTAGTTTGGGCAGCAGCAGCAAATTAAGGACAGTTTGGGGGTGCGGTTGGAGGTCTTCATCAACGATCAGCAGCAAAACGTGGTGTTCTTCCATAGTTCTTCAAACCAGGTTCTTGCATTCTGAAATATATGCCAATTTTTGGGTAAATTTGCTGTCATACAGTCATTGTAATAATCAGTCCAGAATTGGTAATAAAATAATTTCAGAATTTATTGCATTGTAATTGAAATATAGTTCAATGGCTTTATATATATTGTAATTTTGTGATTATATTCTGAAAGTATCAAATCTGAAATTACCATATTCTGAATATTGTTACTGTTACACGCCAAGTGTTTGACAAAATTCCTAAGTTCAGTTTGAGGGTTTCTGTGGCCTTTATAGAGAGGGTCATTACACGGAAGCGCAGGCGGAAATTGCAAAGGCATCGTCGGCGGGGACATCTCAGTTGAAGGATATTACCGGCACCTTGGCAAGGAACTTTGCAGAACAAAACATTGTACGACAGATCCTACAAACGGAGATACCGGTCAAGATAAGTGACCTCCTTCTCACAATGCCCCAGTTACGGACGGCCATTCTGAATCATACACCGTTTTTGAAAGCAACGGAGGACACAAGAAGGGACAGTAGGAAAGCGATGGCAACAGACCCAATGCTGCTGGCACTCACCTTCGGACGGCATCCAGCGGTCGTTGAGATGGGGATTTTGGGAAATGTTTTGACAGAGACAATTGTTGACGGAGGGTCGGGCGTGAATGTGTTGCCGGAGGATACTTGGAAGAAGTTGGGAAAGCCGACGCTGTGGCCACCTGCATTTCAGTTGCTCACGGCAGACCAACATGGAATCAAACCGTTGGGAATTCTGAAAGCGCAACCGGTAACAATTGGTACGCAACCATTTTTATTGGATTTTGTGGTCATTCCATTAAAAAGAAAAGGCTATGATGCTATTCTGGGACGGGATTGGTTGGTGCAAGCAAAAGTACAACATGATTGAAAACGCAATACCCTATCAATGGAGCGCGGAGGCAAAAGATTCATAATTGACCTGCACACGCAAATGGTTGGCGAGGAGGCAGCATTGTCAGATTCTGACAGTGAAGGTGAGAGTGATGACGAAGGGAAGAGGAGAATGGAACCGGATGAGGAAGGAGTATTGAGACTTGACGGAGGATCGAATGACGACGACCTGGACTCAGTGAATGGCCTTTACCACTGGCAGATAGAAGACTACAAACTCTTTCCGAGTTGCAATATGCTAAGGGTTGACGAAGATGAGAAAAAGGAGGAAAATGAATGTCCGCAGGAATGCAAGGAAGCGGAAGAAGGAAAAGCTGCTATGGCTGAAGCTGAGGGGAAGAACACACAGTTTGAACACAAAAAAACAAAAGATTCCACTGTCCGGTACATGGTGAATAGACCGCGCGGAAAGAAAAGGTCACACTGCAGCATAAAATTAGTGGAAGGGCACCGACAGCAAGGAAATAATCCAGTTGCGCGACGACCGCAGGCACAGTGGGCGACAAGGTTGGCACAGAACAAATGTAAGGCGTACTACAGTCAAAATGAAATCAAAGTGGAAAAGTTTAAGGGCAGTTGGGTTGGAACATATCAGATTCGGAAGGTTGGCGACAATGGAGCGATCAGATTATCAACCCTGGACAGGCAGAAGGTACCTCCGACAGTCAACAGATCCAAATTCAAAATATATGGTGCTAGGAAGACTCCATCGCTGTCACAAGATGGCCAGCTGACTCCGTTGTCGTTGCAGAATGATGATGCCTGGAGGCAAAATGGAGGTACCTCTGTCATTTGATGTGTAGAATAAAAAAAAAAAAATTTGAAAGGCCCCGCGGGCAATACCTGCTGGAGGCCCCGCGAGCAGCACTTGCCGGAGGCCCCGCGGGCAAGTCAGATCCCGCGGGCAACACCTGCCGGAGGTCCCGCGGACAAACCAAACGAAGGCCCGGACAAACCAAACGAAGGCCCCGCGGGTAGACAAAAGCCCCGCGGGCAGAGTCTGTCCGCGGGTGGACAAAAGCCCCGCGGGCAATCTATCCGCGGGCTTCAAATTTCCTTGTCCGCGGAGTTCGGAATGTAGCACGTGAATAAAACGAAGGCAGAACGGGAGGAGAATGAAGTTTAGTTTGCACGGATGTGAAAGACTCTGTCCGCGGAAGCAGCTTAAGCTGCGGAGTTCCTTTCCTGACCGCGGGTTTGGCTTTGCGACATTTTTCTTTTCCCATAACACCGAGGAAGCTGATCGGCAAGGTTGGAAATCCTGCAGTTCCTTGATGCATAGTTCCCGCTACCACTTGCTGCTCCGTTTTCACTCTATTGCATATTCTTTTCCTCCCCCGCGGGGTGAGACCTTCTGTAACGGGCGGAGGAGGCAAAACTATAATTAAAAAAATTTAAAAAAAAAAAAAAACGACGACAAAATCAAGTTGTTCAGAATGAGTGACATATGATGCCAAAGGGAAGGGGACACATCCGTGGTTGCCAGAAAGAGTGCAGAATTGGCAAATAATGACAGAAATGGTGTGTTCCGTGCATTTTTGTGTGGGTTTCGAAGTGCTAATTTGGTCTTGGCGACGAGGGGCGCTGCCCCTCGACCCCGCCTGGGACCCCGCGGGGGCGCTGCCCCTCGACCCCGCCGGGGGCGCTGCCCCCTGGACCCCCAGTCGTGGCGGATATTAGTCGTGGGAGTCTGACCAGTTGAGAAGAGTTGAAGTTGCCGCAGGCATGGACTTTCTGTGTACCAGAGGCAGTGGGAGCAGGTGTTGGCTGTGAGGCTGTCTTGGCGGATGCGTAGAGAGCTCAGGAGGAGCTGATCATCCGGTTGGAGGCAGTGCAGCGACACTTGGCTTAGGGTACCGAGGAATTGAAAATAGAGAAAGCAACACAGGTGGCTATCAAGGTCAGCTTGAGGAGACAGTATTGTGTTAGCAGAGGCTACAGATGTAACGGGATGAATGTGGAAGTGATATAACAGAAGCAGATTTCTCTTGTTGAAGTCACTCTATTAATGTATTTTGTTTGTTAATTTGTCTCAGATATTTTGTCAGTCGTCAGGAGACGACTTTTCTTTTTGGGGGTGATGGTGTTAGCCGACTGGATGGTTTCGGCGGTATTTTGTATTCTGTAGCCGACGGTCCGACGATGTTTTTGTAGCCGACGGTCCGGCGGTGTTTCTGTAGCCGACGGTCCGACGGTGTTTCTGTATTCTGTAACCGACGGTCTGGCGGTGTTTCGGTATTCCGTAGCCGACGGTCCGGCGGTAAATAGTTTGTAACGGATAGAATAATTGTGACCGACGGACTCCTTCGGGAAGGTTCGGCAGTAGTATTTATATCCCGTTTGAGATCATTGTAAATCATCATTAATCTACTATTGCGAATATAATTCTGCTATTCTACTATTATTGTCTGTATGTGTTGACTTCTTTACCTGTACGGTAAACATTTGGCTTCTCAATAGGATGCACATGATGCTCTCAGCTTGCTCACCCGAAAGAATGACAAGTTGTGGGAAAGGAAGAAAAGGCTTAAGCAGGAGAATTCTAGACTACAAGACATCATTGAGAAGACGAAGGTGTCTTCTCTAACAGCTGAGTCTTAAGAACACTTAGTGCAAATTGCGAGGAAAACAATAGTTGTGGACAATTGGTGTGATGGTCTCGTGTCTCAAGGATTGAATGTGACCAAAGATTGTTTCAGGATACTAGAACATGTGAGAGATATTTCAGTCAGGTTGAATGAGCTTCTTTCTTTGTTTCATTAACAACTCAAATCTCTTGACGTGGACTTGAATGTATGGAAGACCATGGACAAAGTTGACTTAGATGTTTTGTGTAGTTATGGTATTTTCTCTTCACTAGAGATGTACTATATAATACCTTGCTTCTAATGAGTAATAGGGAAAAGGTGTTGCAAAGCCTAGTGGTTTAGGGTGAAGCAGCAGTACAACATTTGCAAGACCGAGAGAATGATCAACAATGATTTTCAACAACTGGCATGTACAATTATTAATTAAAGTGGAGAACTCCCCAATGAGGGGCTTTTCATAACACAATTTGAGGAAGTGATTCGCCTACGGCTTGGAAAAGAAAATTTCGATTTTGCAGAGATTGATACCCTAGCAAGCTATAAATTTTCACTTCATGACCTACAAAATAAAATAGAAGAATGTCACAGTGTTACTTCAAAGAGCGCAAAAGTTATCTGTAAGTTATCAATTGTTGCACAAAGCACAAGAGAACCAGATACAGCAGTTCTACAAGAGTCATTGCACAAGTTCAGAGAATTCATGGACACATCGTGAAGATCTTTTCGAGTGCTTGGGGCACTTCTTTCTCATATTTTTAAGAAGTCGAAGTCGTTTTTGGCAGATTACATGTAGAAGCAATACCTTGTAATATAAGAAACATACACTTGTATACATGCTTCATGTAATCAAGTTGCAACAGCATTCAATATAAAACCTAGAATAAGTCAAAGTTAGTTTGGATTTTGTTACCTGAATAAGTAAAGTTGGTTGAGGATTTCCCCTTTTCTCTCCACCTTTTTCTCTCCTCCTATTTAAGGGAGAGAGCTCATTGTAAATATCATCTTTTATTGTCTGCAAGAAGACTATACTGAAGTGCTTGTAACTTGGAATTTTTGTGTTTCAAGATACAAAAATTTATGAATTGAATAAAGAAGCAGGTGTTCTCAAACTTGTGTTGTAAAGCTTGAAATTAGTCTTTGTATTCTTAAGTTGCATTGATCAATTTATCTTTTATTCAGTTTATAGTTTATTATTCTGAAGCATTTGAGCATTTGAGCATTTGATTTGGTTTCTTGAAGACTTTGAGTTTCCAAAAACAAAATTGTTCTAGTTTAATAGTGGTTGTAAATACTTGGAACTAAAGAGTTTGTGCTTTAATTTCAAGTATATTATTTTACTTGGATAGTTGGGAAGAGACGTTGTGCTTTGTTATCTACTCACTTTTCTCATCAAAACAGATTGATCGTAAGAGACTTTAGGTTCTTATTGTCAATCAACCAAATCTAATTATAATTGATGTTCTTACATCAACTACTGAGCCACCAGCATTAATGTAGCAATAGGTAGCTTTTGATAAATTGCAAGTAGTTTTTACCATACAATCATTCCTGAGAAAAGAGGAGTTTATCTAGAGAATCACTCATTTGTTAATCTCAGTCAGGTTTATGTTGTAGCCACTTACGGTAAGAAGGGAGTCTCCCCTATTGTTAAGAGGAGAGATTTATCTCACTACACCATTGCCTAAAGACACAATTTTGTAACATGTAGACTCGGTTCCTTACAAAAGATTTAGCCAACAATTTTTGGCGACTCCACTTGGGATATCAAACACATTCAAAGGCCTCACACTTCAGTTTGAAGATTTTGTTTTCTCCATTTATTTACAGGTTGTTCATACTGGAGAGTTTTTTTGTGATTATTCTATATGAGATGTTTATCTTTCCAATTCAGTGGCACATTGTCAGCATCACTGACATTTGTGTTGTTAACCTAGTTTATAATAGTGACATTTGGAGTTCCCATGAGTGGCTTTTGGTACACATTGGAGTTGTCTTTCACAGCCTTATGTTTACCTACTTATACAACTAGCTAGTACTAGAGGATGGTGGATTGATGAACGCCTACTTCTACTGCCAGGATCATGTTAATAAGTTGATTTAGGAACCAAGGGTTGAAAGGATGAATGTTTTCCATTTTGTGGATTGTGATGAGTTGCTTCACTATTTGAGACTTGTTGCAATTGTGATTAGAGTAATGCAGCACGCAAGTGCAGCAGCAATTCTCAGGATGACTTGGGATCTAGGGATCTTGCTAACAAATGAGTTGCATCCTTATATTTGGTTTCACAACATGACATGTTCTGATCTCAGAGATACCGGTATGAGCTCTAGAGTGGATTGCAAATTGGTATGGGATCCTGGTATTGATTGCTTGAGGGCAATCAATCTCAAGGAGGAAGGACTGTAATGTCTCCTTTTGGGACATTAGAAATTTACAGCCGATTTTTTAAAATATTAAAATTGACTTATGGGAGCCTATTCATGGGCCTTTGAGGGTTAATCCTTCTTCTAAGAATATTGTGTGGAATGAGATTGAGGGAAGTCTAGGGGAAGGGTGGATAAAGGTGAATTTTGATGGGGCTTCTATAGGAAACCCAAGGAGTTATGCCACAAGATCTGTGATTTGTGATGCTTGGGATAACATATTGATATTAAGTGGAAAGCAATTGCCAGAAGGAACAAACAATGTGGCAGAATGTTTGGTGGCTATTTTTGCACTTAGGTTGGCTAAGAAGTGTGATAGGAGAAAGATCCTTTTCCAAGTAGACTCTCAGATAGTGATGAATGGGATCGTCAAAGGAAAAATGGAGTCTTGGTTTGAGGATAAATACATAAGAAGGATCAAATGGTTGTTGGAGGATTTCGAAGAGGTTAAAGTTACTCATACTCTAAGAGAGGAGAACTCTATAACAAATAAATGGCCAATGTGATGAACTTTAGATAGTTAAAACTTTAATCTTAATTAATTCCCTAGCTATAATTTATTAGAAAGACTAAACTCAAGCGTTTGGAGTGGTAAGAGTAATGATGCAAAATGCGACATGTTGGATGGACAAGATCGAAGAAAAAGGGGACTACTGGCACATGTGGTGGCATTGGAGGTGAGAAGACTATTAAAAAATGATTGAGTTGGCGTCATTACTTGTGATGTAAGAAGTTGTTGCGGAACTTTCTAGATTGAGAAGCGGATTTAAATAAAGCCCGCATTTAGTTTGTCTTTACTGGAGAAAGTGATTATTTGAACAAAAGTGGATTATGTTAAAATGGAGGCTAACTTATTTGCAGACGAAAAAAAAAAAACAGACTCCTAGCTTCTGTGGTGAGATCTCATAGAGGCGTTTGGAAGTGGTATTCATGGTGGACGAAGAAGAATTCTTTCACATTTTATGCAAGCTTTTTGGGATAGAATATATCAATAAAGATTTTCGTCCTAGGACAAACGTTGGCAATTCTTCGTTGTTCTATGCTTGGGCCTTTCTCAATCCTGAAAGTAAGACTGAGGTGAGGAAAACGATTGACACCTATGTGGAGCCAGTTCGGTGTGGGGGGTTGTAGAGGTGGCTAGAAATAGCAAAAATAGGTAAAGGTTTTTGTGCTAATGAGAACTGGTGGAGGCGAGGCGGGGGTGCTATTGAGGGTTCTAGCCCTTCATGGCTTTCAGCTCTTTAGTGCCTGTCATTCATTGTGTTGGGGAAGCTCATGGAGCTTAGGTGGAATTGTTGCAATTCATCACGTGGTGAGAGGAGGACAACCGCAAACTTGCGGAAGAGAGAAAGAGAAAAAGAAAGCACACTCTAGGCAAGGTTGGCATGAGGAAGCTAGATGATGACACTATGCTAGTGCCACCTGAGCTGGTTCTGGGTCGCAAAAAAGGGAGAGTGGAGACAAAAGGTGGGATAATGGTTAATGAGTCCAGGGAACGGATGATGAGCACATGGGGGCACAATGTTTGATCCTCAAAGTTGTTGATTATCTACTATCGTGCCCATTTTAAGTAGTAGGGCTACAATGTTAATGTTTCTCAATAAGGTATTATGTTTACAGTGTCAACCGATGTTTGTTCTAGGGTTGGTGGGTTTTCTGTGGCTACAATGTTAATGTTTCTCAGTAAGGTATTATGTTTACGGTGTCATCTAATGTTTGGTCTAGGGTTGGCGGATTTTTTGTGGCTACAATGTAAGGGCATAATGTTTATATCTGGATTTTAGGCCTTCTTTGAATTGCAATAATTTATGCTTATACATTACTAAAGTCTATATCAATTATAAGAAAAAAATGACTTATGGGGGACTTCATCCAAATTTATTAAAAGTCAGTTTAATATTATTATGAAGTGGGTTAGTAAGAAACAAAATGGCAAGACAAAGAGACAAGAAGGGGAAGTCGAAGAGTCACAATTGGATGCTTTAAAGGAAGCAATGGAAACTCATTTGGTATGTTTGGATGATGATTTTGGGTATTGAGTTTCTCTTGGAGAAATCTATGAAGTCCCTGAGGACAGAAACATTAAGGATGCAAACTCGGTTGAGCATTAGAGATGAATTCATAAGGGAGTTCACATTGGAATGTTACCCGGGTGCGCGCACCTGGGTCAAAAACTCCACGCACCGGGTGCGTGTACGTCCCTAGTGCAGGTACTTCGCGCACCCGAGTACCCCCACCGAGGCCAAAATGTTGCCACACCGGTCAAAGCACCTAGGTGAGACGCGAGTGCATCTTGAGTGCAGGGATGCGCGCTTGGGTGCGTATGGGGTGCGCAAGGGGTGTGGCCAACATGTTGCATGAAAAGTAAACCAAAAAAAAAAGTTTTGTTATTATTTTTAATATATTTTTTAAGCATGAGAACTATTTTTATTCATATTTGAACAATGAATTTTGAATCTTTCATCTTTGTCATTTAATAATTTGATAGTCATAGGTTGACTTACATGGTACCCCGTACTATGTAGGGTTTATATTTTTCATTTATCATCATTATTATGTTTAAAAGTTTTAGTATTTATAATTTTACTAAGTTCAATGGTTATGAAGTTTCAAGTTTCAAGTTTGAACTAATGCTTCGTGAATCGCATTTCAATTTTCTATATTCAACTATATTTGATAAGTTATATTGAAGTATCATTTCATAATTAACATTTTCAGTCATATATGTATACTATGCAACTCCCCCCCCACCCCCACCTCCGCACCTTGCCGCCATCCCCAAACTGAGGCCCTTTTTTTCCACACCCGAAACTTGTCTCGACGTCCCCCCCCCACCCCTGCGCCGGTGTAACCCTAGTTAAAGGTTCTTTCTTAGTATATCCAATCTGACTGTAATACTGTATTTAAGATTGGTTTTGGTGTTAAATGGTTATTGTATAGTTGGTTTATGTTGTTGGTCTTATTTGCAAAAAAAAAAAATTATTACATCCTGAAATTTGTTTCTGAAAAAGTTGGGAAAAATATCCAATGGGATATTACATAAATCTTTGAACCAAACTGCAAAAAATGAATCACACTTTTGAATCCTTGTAAAAGGTATCTCCCTGTAATCATCATATAGTTGGAGTAAAGAAATACTTCACAAAAATACAAAATAAAAAATATCTATGTTTGTACCTCCAACTTGGTTATAAGATTTTGAAATTTTCAATAAGAGTTCAGTTCGAGTCTCATACGTTTTGATCAAAGAATTAGGATGAATGCTATGAAAACCAGGGTTGCATGGGTGTATGGGGGTACTTGAGTACTTTGGGTGCAGGTACAAGTATGGGTACAACTATTTTCCAAAACAAGGGACAGGAGCATGTGGGTATGCCTAAATTATTTTTAATAGAACTTTGATATGTTATAGAAAATCTGAAAATCTGCTATGAGTTAAACACTGAGCTTTTGAAACAAGAAATCTGAAAAATATGATTCATGAGTCCTAATATATATGTTGAATGTTAAAGCTTTAGATGTCTAACAAAGAGGCAAATTTTAAATATGAACAAGGATATCGTAAATCATATAACAACATATTGCAACTGATAAACTTCTAGTTCTAACTGGAACAGTGAAAATCAGAAAAAGTTTAGTAGTTTACTGTTAATCTATATTGTATCAAAGTTTCAAACTGAATACAGTATTGAATTAAGCTTGATAAACAGCAAGCTAATATGCAAACTAAAAACTGAAACAAAAATCAGACATCTTAATCTATGTGGCAGCTTTTTTAACATTTTGCAATTGGAAAAATTTGTGAGTTGACGTGGCATTTCTGGCTGCAGGGTACATACTCAGGCAAGCACCCGGTACAGGATACACGTACCAGTACCTGGTATGGTTCCAGGGGTCTGGGTACACGTACCTGTGCAACCTAGATGAAAATGCAAATGAATACCCTGAATTCATAATTCCACCTACAATTGTTTCCATATAGATCTTATTTCAACAAACTCAGAATAGTGTCATGAATTTTGAAATTGCCTGAATGCATAATGAGCTTTCACACTTCTTTAATATTTTGTATTTACTGATTGCACATCCCAGGCTCGTGAAAGTAATAGAAGCAATGGCTACATTTAGAATCAAATTCTATAAGTATAACTATTGAAATTCTCAAACAGTTCCCAATCAAATCTTAAATAACAATTTAGCCAAGACAAATTTTATGACAAGCTTAAACTGATTTAAAGTAAGACTTCCAAACCCTAAATAGGAAAAAAACAAAGTCACGTCCATCACCAACTGCTAAATAAAGACTAATTTGGGATAACACGTTGATACCTGTGCTTGAGCTGATAATTTTGGGAGTGGCTGTGACACTGGATATTCTGATGGGTCCCCCTGCAGAAGAAATAAGATTCTAATTTATCAGTGTGTTGCCTTTCAAATATTATCAGTTTACCTTCAAACCCATCTAAAAGAAACATACTTGGGTTTTATTCTATCAATTCAATGTTCTTGACTAAGAAAATATATGACCAACCATTTTTAAAAGTTCAACCTCATAGAAGTCTTTATAAAGTGTTATGTATAATATCAGTTTCTCACCTGATCAAAACTGATGGATCCTGATGAAATTGGTCGGATTTCCTAGAGACATTCCATAGATTACATCTCAGACACTATAACACTTACAATAAAAACAGACATGATACTGAACCTTGAAGATGGGTTTTAAGTTAGACCCATATTGATATTACAGAGAAATCGCAAACTCAAATCCAAACAAACTAAACCTACAACAATATTCAAACTGCCTAAATACATAACAATCAAGGCATACTTACCTTCGTAATTGCTGACCAAAGTCGATCAGGTAGGAAATTTAAGGGCCATAAAGAGAGGATAGCTTTGTAGAAAAATGTATTCAGTAATAAGGATCGATACTTTGAACGACCAAAAGAAGGATCAGGTATCAGTTCTGTCTGCAAAAGCTCTAAACATTCTTCCAAAACCTGTAACATCGACGCACAAAAATGATCAACTTGCTATAAAAGTTTACAAAACTATTCACAGATTCTTCTACAACTAGATGCACAATACTGGATATGGTGAATACAATTATTGTTAACATCTAAATCTTTGAAACTGTCAATTAAACTCAAGAGGGCCAACCCTCATCACCCACCAATACAAATCAGCATATAGTAAACTATCACTATTTGTCCAAGAGTGTAACCAAAATTGTAAAATATTAGCATAATTTACTGAAACTCTTAACAATTGAGAGGCAGAGTGTCATCCTTCATTCTCATAGACAAAAGAGGGAAAGACCTAAAAATTTTGACATTCATACTTTGTTGTAAAGGAGAACTAAAGAAGCATATGTTGGAGTATTCTTAAAACTTAGTATGGAAGGAAAAACTCAACACAAGTTCCATATTTGAAAAAATTATATTTTTTATTTAAGTTGTTAGCAAATAGAATTCAGAGGGAAGAAAAGTGTAGTAAGGGATAAAAGGGGTGGTTTTCCCTTCTCCCCACAGCCCTCAAGTTGCACATGAGTTGAGAGTGGTCACTCCTTCTCCCTAAGCCTACAAACAGCCACTATCTTATTGCCCAACCACATCCACTCTTTTCCTTTCATTGATAATGTCAAGGAAATTGAATGACCATCTATTATTCAATTTCCTCCCATGTTGCATTGCCAATTCCACATCTACAAGCAACTTCTTAGGAAGGTTAGATAATCATCACTTCTCTCCCTAAAGGTATCAAATCCAAGAAGAAAGGACACATTAAGTTATCCCAGTAGAAGAAAAGAAAAATATTTCTCCGTCCCACACAACTCAATCTAATGAACAACATTAAGTTGTCATTGCACCTTGGCTTAGAGACATCAACTTGAACTTGAGTATACTATTGATTATCTAAAGCATTAGGTGAGAGGAGATTTCCCCATAGATATTACAAGCAATTAGTAGAGGCTTTGCAAGGATTGGATTCATCCAATATGGAAGAATGAAAGTGACTTCAGATTGGTCTTAAGTTGCCAAGGTGACATGGACTTTTATTTGACCAACTTGTATCCAGGATGCGCTGATAAGTACTCATTATGTTTTAGTATTGCATTTACTAATCTCTATATACTCTCTTAATTGTATTTGCATATGTACTATAATAGTTACTTGCCTTGACCTTTTTCCCTTGTCTCTAAGGAAGTTCTTGTAGGAAAAAGAAAGGTACAATAGGCATACTACCTAATATGAGTACCCTTCTCTAAAAAGAGGTAGTTTGGCACATCTGTTAAGGAGGAAGCAGACAGATGATATGTTTCAACTTACTTCCAAGTATCTTGGTCATATTGGTTCAGAAGGTGTAGACTATGTTGAGATGGTTTCTCTACTAATCAGAAAATTATAGCAGTCAAAGGGACTATGATTCGTGGGATGAAGTTCCATGTGAACTAAGAATGTCTGGACTATAACATTCCTAGATAGATGGATACTTTTTGAACCAAGGAGCATGAGAGTTCATTAGAGCTAACTTTGGACAAAGAGAGGGAGCATATAGAGGATATGTTTCAGATTCAGAGGAAGTATTGACATCTTATTGGATAACCTTGACAAGGAGGTCAAAAGGATAGCATTTCTTCATAAAGAAGAAGTTCCAAGTGAAATCCCTTGTAATACATTCTTCTCTATGAGATATAAGTTTGAGGTGAAAACCTTATTCTCTGATATGGTCCATGGTGGATGTCATGACAACACCACATGATAGTATTCGTGGTGACTCGTGTGTATGGGCCTGCCTCCTGTGTACATCATGAGGAAGTGACGACTTCCAAATGATTATCACTTGTACTTGCAAAAGTTATTGGAAGGTGACAATCTTACAATAACTTGAATCATGATATACATTTTGTGTAAATGTTGACATAGATCATGAAAGGCTTTATCTTGTAAATCAACAACTAAGTGTTAGATGTCATTTAATTCACTATGTATGTGTTGTTTGTATAGATATATGATAGGTACTTCGTGAATATCATTTAGTTGATGTTCTGATAGGCCATTACTCTGAGTACTTGGTGAATATCAATTGATTAATGTTCTGATAGGCACATACTCTTGTTACCTCATATGATGTCAAAATTGTATTTGGTGAATATCATGTTTTGATATTTTGATATGCCAATACTCATATGATATCATATACTTGAAATCTTCTGATCATATTAGAAGATTTCCTTGTTGTGTTATTTCTAAATATTACTAGTGATGTTCTATTTACAAATGTTTATCCTTCTAAACTACGAGGGAGTGTTGAAGTATTTGTTCAATCGGGATAAAAATCTTACAATTGAAAATATATATATATTTGAGTGATAAATTTGAATGTCAATATTGTATAATATATATATATATATATATATATATTGAATATCATACAATAATTATTATAATATATGTCTGACCTGTTTGGCTAACTGACTACTTGCATCAGTTTGCAGGCTTGGTTGACCAACGAACTTGTTTGTTCGATTGCATGTATTAGTCGATAGTTTATTTATACGTTTGTTTAGTCCCATCAAGAGCCACGTACCCGATGGAAATGACTCTAGGGTGCAGTCACTTCCCATCGGGAACATGACTCCCCTTACTCTTATAAATACAAAACCTTATCTACAATAAACCAATACTAAACACATACATATTAACAATCTTCACTATTGATATCGCAAAGTGCCTTCAACATTTCGATATTCTTCTATATTTATTATTTACATCGGTGTGGAAAAACATTTATATCAGTTACATTATTTATATTCCTTACTTGCTCAAATCCAACTATATTCTAACATGCACATATAAGAATTTGAAATCAATTTCATTTTACTCATACTATTAAGTCTGAAAGCTTAACAACATGCATGCGTGTCATTAAGGAAAAGTACACAATAGTTTGGATTTTCCCCTTTTCATTGCATTTTGATTGAAAGCTTCAACAGACTCTTAATGAATGAATTGTTGTAGACATCGCAACCACAGAAATCTACAAGGTAACATATCAAGAAGAAATTTGTCAAACAATTCCATGGTGCCAAATTGGATACCACATTTTAGCTATAATAATGCTTTGAAGAATGCATAATCAGCCTCAAATGTTCTAAGTTGGTACAATTGTGAATAAAGTCCCAATGGCTGTAGAATTTGCTTGGAAGCGTCAAAAGAGGCTTCAAGAAATCTGTCGATTTTTCTGACTCTGTACAAAGATGCTTCGATAACTTGTAAACCATTTCAACTTGAACTGATAGCTTTGCATAACATTTTATCAAACCATTTATTTGTGGAGTTTTTAATGTAGATTTCAAACATATTTCAATGAAGTCTTTTAATGTGTATTATGGCCCGTTCCGAAATTCTCACCTTGCCTGAAAAGTGTGATGTCTCCTCTTCTGGAATAAGATTTGAATGTTGGAACCTGCAACAATTCATTAGTACAATATAGAAGAATGTTTATTAAACATGTTAGAAATATTGAACTAATTAAGCATTAGTCTAAATACTACTCTTTCTAACCCCTCCTAATCCCTCGGAAGAGACTGCTCCCAAATCACCTAACCCTCTAGTGAGACTTTTATCTCAACTAGGTAATCATCATATGAAGAGTGTCTTCCTCGGGCCTCTTGGGATCGTTGAGTATACACTATATAACACTACTTGGTAGAGATCCCACCTTTAACCAAGTCTCTTATCTCTGATATATGCATATGTTTGACCACTACAATGTACATTGCCTCTAAGAGATTCTATACAAATCTCTCTTGGATTTCCCTCGACATTCTCTTTTGAATTCCTTAAGGAATTTGACATCCAATTGGATGCCCTCTACCAAGGATTCCTCTTAGTCTCACTGAGGATATAGTCCCTCATGCTTGTTATATTAATAACTCGTAACTAGTAAGCTCTCTACAGGTATCTCAATGAAAAAATAACTCTCTATTTCTGAATGACAATCTCTTGCAACTATGCTAGTTCCTCTTCTTTTGCAAAATGAGTTTATAGAATATACAATCTATTTATTAACTTGACTCTTCTTTGATAAGAGTCTACTTTTCAATAGTTATTTTCCTTACTGTGGTAATAACCTTCTTTGATGTTTATTATTCAGTTGTACAAGATTTTGTTTGTATGTTTGATTGTTCCCTACATACTTTGTATGTTCAGGATACCCGTGTGGTGGATTTTATGTCTTATGTTGCTTGGCTCCAGTCATCTTTAACTTATACATTCATTCCCTGCTTTGTCTTTCCTAATGGGATGCTTCTTGCTACTACGATCCTTGGTGTCGTCCGAAGTCCACATTGGCAAGCGTATTATGGTTGGAAGACTATCCCTCACGTCAGACTTGAAATATCTCTGTGTGATGTAAAATGACGGGTGACGTTGATGACTTATTTTATTCTCTGAATTTCTTGTTCGATTCTTCCTTAAACTCATCTGTTTGCCTTCTACATTGGACTTTGACCATATGTGGTCTTGTCTATTTTTATGCTTGTCGTTACTTTCTGAGCATTGCAGGTGTTTTTATTTTTCCTGATGGCTATTGGTTCGATCAATTTCTACTATTATGAATGATAATTCTTCGATATTCCTCTTCTTGTCCAAGTATGCCAACTTTTCTTTATGCTCGTTTAGTCATGAACTGAAATGTCTTCCATGCTTCTTCTATATATAACACTGCTGATGTCTTATTTCGTGCTTAATTTGTTTTTCACTATAATCACTCTACTGACTAGTCCTTTGATTATTCCACAAATGCAGGGGAGAAAGGCATTGTTTTTTGTGCATTGTCACTTCAACTAGTCACTGATTATTTACCTTTTGCTGTCAGTTTTCTAGAGATTGTCCATGCCTTCTTCACTGGTGTATAAGTGTTTGTATGCTATCTCCCACCTATTATGTTTCTTGTCCTTTTCTAAATTTTCTCAAGCCAAGACTTTGCTCATGTCATCCGCTAATAGGATGTCTCATCCCCCACCATTTTTTAATCTCCCGTCTATCCCAAATTTTCTCCTTTCTTATATATTGTTGATTCTATAGATTCAGCAGTCACGACCTTTAGTGGCTAATTAATCGTGTTTGTATTTTCATTTTACTACAATTCCATTTGTTATTACTACATATTTAATATGAATATATATTATAAATGTTTAGATTTATATTATTCTTTAGGTATTTATCTTAAATATATAATGTGTATTTATATATATATATATATATATATATATTTATATATATATATATATATATATATATATATATAAAATCATATTTCAAATTTATTTAACTAACATCATGTATTATCAATACATAATTATCTTAGAATTATCATAGTCTCTTAATTAATCAATTTGTCATAAATATTGTCTCTTGTGATTTCAAAGTGTTTATAGATTTGTATTCTGGTTATTAAGATTACATTTCATCATTAGTGGGAAATTAGAAAAAGAAAGAGAAAAACAACATTTTTCAGTGAAGTTGGATTTTATATGTGTCAACTGCATCTACGAACTCTTCAACAAACTGATTTTACGCATTTCTCTATCAAGATAAGTTCCAGAGTGCTTCATCAACACAAAGTCTTTGAGAGCTTCCATTATTGTGCACGAGAGAGGATACAAGTGAAGGAGGTGAAGCTCGGCCATTTCTCTGTGAATTTCACATTGTGTGTGCATATCTAGTGGAGCATTTCCAACTCTACAAAAGTTCACTTTACATTTTGATACATGTCCATAACCATTTATTAAATTAGTTATAGTCACTAACTCTTATGAGAGGATGCTTTCAGAGTTTTAATAAACTTTGCCAACTTGGAAAAAAGCCCACTGCCATGTTGAAAGGCTTGTCACTTCATTGCTGTTTTAGTTATATATATGAACTTACCAAAATGCTTAGTTGTGGTATATCACTCTTGGAAGAAATTTTCAGATCATAATCAAAACACCGCTATTTCCCTCATGTTATCGGCATTTTCAATGACTTCATCAACACTTTTGAGAATGTGCCAATTAGCAATGGAGCATTGGACTTTGGGAGAATTTTTCTAACTTATGGAATCTGTTGATAATGAATTTGGTTTAGCTCCTATCTCTTGTCACAATGTTTGACTGTTTCATCAACTTGATTGGCAATTTAGAAAGATATTTAAAATACTGACCAAGTTCCCTTCCTCACATTTATTTATATTTTGACTATTTCGAATATGCACCAAACTAGAGAAGGGGGAACCAACAATGAGACTTCACACTTGGTAATTGACCTCCATGAGAGTTTATATATCCTTAAGACTTAAGCCAATCCATTTATTCTGAGATCATCAACTTGCATGGACTGAAATGATGATTTTGACAATCTATAAAGATGATATCCATGTCAAATAATCACATTACAAGACTCAAGATGAAGATCATTTATTAATACCACATTGCAACCAATGCAAACGTAATTGGCTAAGCCAGATGAGAGGTTCAATATAGAAGTTTAAATTTTTGGTGTGTTAAAAATGAGGCTAACAAATACGTAATTATTAAAAGAGCTAATCCATTAGTAAAGAAGATTTATCTTCTTGATAAAGCATACATCCCCTGGCCCGACTTCTTTAGTAGTTATATATACTTTCTTTCTTCTTTTTCAATATGGTTAATTTAATTTTGTTGCCATAGTCATATTTTCAGAACTCTGGATAAGATTTCAGTTTCAAGTTTTTTACTTTTCTTCTTATATGATATACTTCTGTTTAACTTTATTTTGTTTTTTACAAGTGCACTTTAATTTTTTTAATATACATAGGCATATGTGGAAAGCATCATGTTATTTTGGAATAATAAATAAGCAATGGGGCTGGCCAAATAAACAATCCTAAAACAAGTTTCCAAGTAGTGTAAACATGCCTACTTTTACATTTAATTATGTTGGGCGGTTGCCTATGGATCACCAGTCAGTTGTCACCAACCAACATAACAATCATGGCCATGATTATATATTCATCTTCTCATGTGTGTTCAATGTAAAGAATCGAACCAGTTCTAACCCCAATTCTAGTGGCTTGACATTTTGTCAAACACTTATCATGCAAGCTCTGATACCACTGTAAAGAACACCAACTGGTTCTCAGTTCAATTTCCGAATATCCCTTGTAAATCTGATCAAAATCTATCATTTTGAAACTCAAGGAATATTGTCAAACATTTAGCATACAATGTTCGAACCTGCTGTTATGAATTTTGTGTTTGTCTTCTTTAAATTTGTAGGCTGCAAATGAAGTTACTGGATGCATCTGACAATGAAAGGCTGTTATAGAAAAAATATACTACCTGATCTAGACCTTTGACAAGCATACATGACTGAATTTACCTATTACAGCTGATAGACATAAAGACAAACACTTGCCAGGCATCCAAATGTGCACCTACAACCACTAGGCATTTCTACAAACACTTGGCATGCATAGTTGATTCAATATAACCGCAAAACATAACTGCAACTTGGCATTTCAACAAACAGTTGTTGTGCAACCTTGTAACTTTTTATTTCAATTTGAAACTATTTACAATGAACAATACAATTAATTTAGAGACTCTGATTATGTCTTGACATCTGGTATATAGCAGCAAATTGAATGGAATGCAAATGCCAAACTCAGTAATGGCAGCTACCAGGTAACATGCTGCCCTCTAACCTTTGTCTCAGTCGAATTAGCAAATTAACTGGGCCCTGTATGATGATCGCAGTGGCTAGAAGATCCACGCTGCTACAGATTGGAGATATCAGTTCATATATACATGCCCAAATGCCAACTACCAACACTGCCCAGCAGTGTTATATTTTGCAGATAATAAATGCCCAGCAGTAACGTCATAAACTAAGGGAAACGATTGGAACTTAATGCCCAATCAGGTTTCTCTAGACGCTGCTTCTAATGGACAATAGCAGCCCCAAAAATCAGACTATGGTCTCCCAACAGATAGAACAGAAACTCCCACGATTCTCACCTCCAGCAATGATCAAATTGTTATACAACAGAAACAGTTTGATTGCTAATCAGAAACAAATTTAGCACAATTCACCATGTGTCTCAATGGCTCTGTTAATGCATGTAGCTTCAGTCTGACATCACTGTGATAAGCACATACGTATGTATATAAGCACAACAGCATGATGCACACATTATGCATATATGCATACGTACATGTTGTTGTACCTTCCACAGTCTGCATCCAATGAGATATATATATGTTCCGAGATCATTAAGGCGTGATCGAGATTATTTTTGGTTCTTTTGATGTTTAGATCATGATCGATCTATTCTTTATATTGGGCCACAGATGTAATGATTGGTTATACATTTAATCACTGTGTTTATGACAGTAACTAATCATGAGTATTAGTTAACAATGAATGGGTGTGAGAATGAATGTCAATGTCTCCAATTGGAGACATGGCCATTCATCCCCACAGCCCTTCTGTTGGTATTTATCCAATCTGCCCGATGTAATCTTGGCATCGAAATCTATTAATACAAGCACTCCAAAAGGATGGAAGATAATTCTGAGTTTGATAATACTTCATTTCTGTTATTACTGCATTAACATTTGTAGATTCTGGAAGCGATTCAAAACATTGGTGTTACTGTTTGTACCTGCAACAAAATTCTGCAATCAATTAAATCTGGTAATAAACTTTACAGGCTCAAAGTATAACAGCGGAGAGAGAGGAATCAGTCCTCACAAAAATGTCATTTAAAAACCCTCAGCAAATTCTCAAAGTAGATAAAAAGAAAATGTCATAGAATGAATTGCTTTCTCACAAGCATTGTTTTTATGGTAACAAAACATAACTTCTTCAAGACACCAAAAGCAAGTAGCTTCTCTCACACAGTTCTCACTAAAGAGACTTCATCAATACACTTTTCAATTAGAAGCTTTCATTTAATAATTTTGAATAACTCTCTAACTAAAAGCTTCATGAAGACACTTTTCACTTAAAAAGCTTCTTCGACACACCTTCAAATTATAACAAGATAATGATAAAGTTATTCATTAAGATTGCCTTAGTAAATAACTTATAATATGAAGCTCCATTAAACAACCCAATCAATCATTGAAGATTCCAATCACCAGGTGCCTCAACAACACTATTAAAAATTAACCTCCCAAAATTGACTTGCTATAAATACAAAGTCACTCAAAAGAGACCCTTAGAACACAATGTCAGCTCATGAGGGTCACAATGATGGACCGACTTTGCCAATGTATAGGAACCTACAATAATGGGGACATTATACTCCTTCCTCCCTATGATTGCTTGTCCTCAAGCAATAGCCGGAACCAAAAGCACATATTGATCCACCAAATCCCAAGGAAAAGTATGTGTAACGTCCCTAGCCTCATCTACAAACTCCTATAATAGTAACTCTATCCACAAAGCTATTATGAAAGTACAGTCACCATACCAACGATGGCAACTCAACCAATCCACAATGCTAAACATGTCTCCACCTAGATCCCAATAGAGATGTAACTCTCATCCATCTGTAACAACGAAAAAATGGATATCTGATATCACCTACTAGATCAAAACTCCCTACACACCCTACCAATCTACCGTGAGTATAAAGTCTATCTGTGCAATAGAAACTAGTACTCCCAAAAGCATCTATACCATAACCCAAATATCCATTCTCTGCAAAACCGTCATGGACATGTTGACTTTGCAAGTAGCCTCCTACTAACTTGCAACTACTAACCCCATCAACTACAACTGGTGCGAACCCATACCATAAAGGATGGTATGAACCTAGTGTCAACCTACACCTGCATGAAACCAAATCTTCTACCTGTGGGTCAAAAGATAAATGATGAGCACTCCTCATTGTGTAATTGTGCTAAAATGTTCCAATCCCTATCAAAGGCTCTTAGTACCAAAACAGAAATCAATAAATGGCTACAACCTCTGACTCTAAACAACTCGGGTAGGATCCTAGGCAACCCTCTCAGCAAACCCAACAACAAAATCCCTGTGGGGAAGCATTGTAGCCAAAGTCTCTACAATCTTTCCCACCAAACGTCAAATACCACAAGAACCTTGGATGAGAGTACCCTCAGAAGCTCTTTATGGTTCCTCTAGCAATTCTAGACTCTCGGGCAAAAACTCCATAAATGACTATGTGCAATAGAAATTACATAAAGAAGCATCAACTTGCTTCCTTGCAATCCACAACTAATCCCTCTAAAACTATGACAATATCATCTATTGCTACCAATTGTATGAGATGAAATAATAGATTTTCTTTCAGCAAAAGGAAACAAATCCCTATGAGAGCTTGCCTCGAAAATTAGATGATACCCTGCCCAAATCCTGTGAAGAAGAGGGAGTGGTGTCAAGAACTAGTACACAACCCTCTGAAGAATCCACTATTATCACATCAAGACTCTCAATAACCTTTTTTGCATCATCTATTAGTATGCTAACTACTAGGGGACCAGGTGCTACAAGAAGCTCTCTGCAGTCCGCCACTGATGCACTCATCTCATTTGTAGCTATTGCACTCATATCAAGGGTGGATGTACTGCATTCTCATCACATCTATCATCCCGATCTGTAGAAGTCAACTCACCACCAACCACTACTATATGTAGTTGAACTGGATCTGAGGCTAGTGTAGACTGTACGTGCTCGAACTCCACAGTAACCTCATCCAAGCATGATTGTTACTCTTGGAGGGCCAACTGAGTGCACTACAAAGAATTCACAATCACCTCAAGCTCATGGGTGAGCTTGTCAACCTCCTCCTTTCCCCTCAAGGTGTCATAACATATCTGGTCTCTCTCAAGCAAGAGTCCCCAATCTACTAACAACTGTAAATAATTATGTCTCATAATCTTGATAGCCTCTCGAAGAACGTGAAACTCCTCAAGGGGAAGACTATCATCATAGTACTCATTTGTCACAAGAGTGCTCCAACTATAGGTAGCCAACACCTAATGAACAACATCAAAATGCTCTAAAGCTGTCACAATCATGATATTGCGAACCTTCAATTGCCCAATCAAATGATAAGGAACTTGTAACTTCTATCTCCTACACATTTCCTCTAACCTAAACTCAGCATTGTGATGAGAAATTGTATCCTCGTTGCTCACCTCATGTGCACTAACAACCCCGCACATGTCCATCAATGAGTTAGTGTCACTAGGTACATCTATTGATACCTACTCTAAAGAAGTGGAAGCCACTGTTGTATCAAACTCCTTGCATGTCTCTACTTCACTCTCATCTGTAAGTCCCTGTAAATCATGATCATGGGACCTATCATCGTCCAGTAACCCCTCTGAATCATCATCAAGCATCTAATATGATATATCAGACTCATTGCAGTATGAATCATCATTGTATGAAACATCAGAGGTCCCCACATCACTAGTATTAACACCATCCCACTGAGACCCCTTTGATATTGCCTGATGCTGCATACATGAATCAATGCCATCATGTGAACCAATGACACTAGGGAATAAATCTAAATCACTTGACTCCTCTGTAGCACTCAAATCATGAGTGTCATAATTGGGTAGCTCCATGCCCTCATCTTTCCCATCTGAGAAGACTATTTTCTCCTGTATTGACTCAGCATTATGACAACTGCCATAAAAATCAGAGTTGTCAATGCTCATATCTCCACACAGTCTACAAAAACACCACTCTCTTCAAGAGAGTTTAAACCAATGGTGGTATCAACTACCTCTTCCCCATTGACCATATCAGCAACTCTATCAACATGATCAAATAAGAGTTCGTTGCTTTGAGAGTCAAACCCTATGTCACTTGTAAAGTTTCTACAACATCTGTAAGATCAGACTAAGTTAATAACTTTTGTAAAGCTTGCTACAACGATCTTTTAATATCCAAACTTGTAAGAAGTAATCACAATAACATAAATATCATTTTGAGATGTTTTATCTTTGCAAGTAATCAAATAGGGCAGAATTGCTTAAAGGAGCAGACTATATATTTTGTGTGTCCTTTATCTACAATTATACCTTATATATATATGACAACCAAAGGGCATGTCCCTTGAAAGGACATGACCCTATCTAGGTCGACCCTTAATAGTGCTCCCATGACCGGCGCTAAAAGGAGAATAGGATTTGTAACCACATTAACTAATTTACTTAAGTTTATACTCAACAACCATTATCCCTAATGAGATGCCGATCATGCCTATGAAAGGAATATATATATAATGAATGCTAGATAAGATATGTGTGATCTGCACAATCAAATCAGCATGATAATTGAGGTTACAATTTTAATACTCCCTCTTAACTTGAAAATCATACTAAGGGATAATATATCTAGCAACATCAATTAAGATGAATAAGCATAGATTGATACCCTATATCTATCTAAATCTTCTTAGCATGTGGTATCATCGAACACATGATACTATGTCATATTACTATACCTGTGATATGACTTATCACTAATACTAGTGATAACAGAATTGCAAAGAATACAATATACAGGATAAAATCCGAAGAATAATTAAATTCTTCATTTATCCAAGTTGTCACTCATAGGTACTGGCATTGCTATATCACAACATGATCATGAATTAAGATCTACCAGAACACAGGATAGACTCCGGAGAATAATAAAATTCTTCCTTTATCCAAATTGTGACTCATAGGCATAGCAATGTCTACATCACAATGTGATCTTGAACTCATCTAGATATGGTAGTAGATCTCTACTATTCAGCACATTATCTAAGAAATCGTCATCTCTCATAATGTCTTTTATACAAGCATTCATTATCTCAGAGATAGTCACCTTTTAAATAATGAATACAAATGGTGGAGCCCATAATAGTCAATAGCCTGACAATAAAAATTTATTATAATAATAATTTAAAAAATACAAATGTATTACAATTCAACCATACCAAGTATTTTCCTGAAGTGATCTATCTTCACGAGAGAGAGAGGTTTGGTAAGAATATCTATTGTCTAATCTGCAGTACCATATCTATAACATAATGACAAGGAATTTCAATATGCTTGGACTTGTCATGGAAAACTAGATTCACAGAAAGCTTGATGGAACTTTGATTATCACAATGAATAATAGTGGAATTCATGGGTTGACCAATTAATCCCACAAGTAACTTTCTAAGCCAAACTGCTTCCTGAGAGGTCATTGTAGCTAAAATGTATTATGCTTCTATGGAACTCTGTGCTACTGATGACTGTTTTCTACATATCCAAGATATCATTGTTGATCCTAAACTAAAACATCCTAAAGTACTTTTTCTATCATTAACACTTCACCCCAATCTGAGTCTGTAAATCTATGTAAATCCAAGTCAACTTTCTCATATTTGAGCCCAAGGTTAAGAGTGCCTTGTAAGTATCTCATGACGTGTTTGATTGCAACTAGGTGAATCTCCTTTGGCTCACACATAAACTGACTTAAGGCATTAAGAGCATAGCAAATATCAAGTCTTGTATTTACCAAGTACATAAGGGACCCAATCATCTATCTGTAGAGAGTAGAATCTATGGAAGGTGATTTTGTTGTTGCTTCATTAAGTTTATGTAGATTAGTCTCCATTGGAAAAGACATAAACCTGCAATTCCACATTCCAAATCTCTTCAAGATATCTAATGTATACTTTCCCTAATTAAGTGTGATGTTGTCAAAATTCTGCCATACTTCCAATCCTAGGAAGTAATGAAGGAGTCCTAAATCTTTCATTTCAAATTCTCTGATTAGATGTTTCTTGCATTGATATATAAGATGATCATCACCTATTATTAGTAAATCATCAACATATAGTATCAATATTATCATATCATCTTTATCCTTTTTATAATAGAGATTTGGATCAGCTTCATTCTTTGAGTCCTAAACTGGTGAGATACTTAACAATTCTTTCATACCAAGCCTTTGGAGCATGTTTAAGCCCATAGAGAGCTTTTTTAAGCCTGCAAACAAAAACTTTAGGGTTATGAGTTTCAAATCCTTCAGGTTGCTCCAAATTTATCTCTTCTATAATCTTTTCATTCAGGAATGTTGTTTTTACATCCATTTGATGTACTTTCCATCCTTTCGATGTTGCAATAGGTAGGACTACTCTTACAGAGGTGTATCTGCAACAAGAGCAAAGCTTTCTTCATAATCAATTCCCTCTTTCTGAGAGAATCCCATGGCTACGAATCTAGCTTTATATTTTTCAATTCTACCATCAGCAGCATACTTGATTTTAAATATCCCCTTTAAAAAAACAACGGATTTTCCTTCAAGTCTTGGAACAACTTCCCAAATATTATTCTTCATAATGGATTGGTATTCTTCCATCATGGCGTCCTTCCAAGCTATATGTTTAATAGCATCTAAAACATTGGTTGGTTCTGATTTAAACAAATCACTCGTTTGTTGCATAACTAGAAAATCTTTTCGGCCTTTTGCTTTCTCTGAAGGTTCCAAATGGTGCAATGAAGTCTTGTGCTTCCTCTAGTGTCCTAATAGCCCAAAGTGGTCTTTTCTTTGAATTTTGAGTTCCCTCAAGATTTAGATTTGGAATTTCATCTTCAATTTTTTCAATGTTCTCCCTCTGAAACTCAAATTTAGTATTTTCTTCAAAACTAGGTAAGGGAGAGGGTTCTAAAGAACATAGGGCTCTTTTGAATGCTAAATCTTCTTCAAATATTACATCCCTACTAAGTTCAAAGTTTTTTTGACCAGGTATAAAAATCCTATATGCTTTAGACGTTTCACTATACTCGACAAAACTACCTTTCCTCCCGAAGGGTTCTACCTTGGTTCTTTTTTCTATTGGAACATGTATATATACGAACCACCCAAAAATCCTAAGATGACTTATATTAGGTTTAACCTTAGTAAAGACTTCTTCAGGAGTTTTATCTTTAAGGTAGGAGTAAGGATTCTTGTTTTGAATATAGACAGCAGTACAAGAGGCTTTTGCCCAAAGATAATATTCTAAATTTTGATCAAATATCATAACTCTTGTTGCTTCTATAATTGATCTATTTTTTCTTTCTGCTACCCGTTTTGTTGTGGATTATAAGAAAAGGTATACTCCCTCTTAATTCATGTTTCTTTACAAAACTCTTTAAACAAATCTGAAGTATACTGCCCTCCATTATTAGTCCTAAGAGTTTTAATTTTATGTCCTAATAAGTTTTTAGTTAAAGTTTTGAACTCTTTAAATCTCTTAAGGATTTCATCTGATTCTTTACACTTTAAGAAGTAAATCCAAATTTTCCTAGAGAAGTCATCTATAAAGGGTATATAGTGCCAAAATCCTCCAAGAGAAGGAACAGACATAGGTCCATACAAATCTGAGTGGATTAATTCCAAAACATTGTTAGCTTTCCTAGTGCTATCATGAAATGGACTTTTGGTGTTCTTACCTAGAGCGCATCTATTGCATATTCTTGGATGATCTTTATTTGACTTAGGTAAACCAGTAACCATCTTCTCTATAATCGATAAGGTTTTGAAATTTAGATGTCCTAACCTTATGTGCCATATTTCGTTTTTATCAGCAGCTTCATGAATTAAGGCTTGAATAGGTTGAGTGGGTTTGTATTTAATTCATACAAGTATCCCCTTCTTTGACCAATCAATTTTGGTTTCTTCGATGAAGAGTTCTTAGACCAAGCCATTACTTTACCGTCCATGAATGCAACATTATGTCCATCATCTTCAAATGTTGTAACCGGGATTAGATTCATTTTTATTCCCGGTACATAGAATACTCCTTTGAGATGTAGAGCACTACTCGACTTCAATTTCAAGGTGCAATTCCCAATTCCTTTGATGGAATGTGTTGAATTATCACCGATGGTAACTTCACCATCAACTTCTTTTGATATAAAGTTTACTGCTTCTTTGTATAGTGTAATGTGTCGAGATGATCCACTATCAATCACCCATGCCTTGCTTGATACTTCATTTGATAGTGTAGAATACAATACACGATTCTCAGGATCATAGTTATATTCTTTCCTAGTAATGTTTGTACAATTTACTTGCTGCTTAAAATTCTCAAGGCAATTAGGTCTGTAGTGTCCAAATTTTTTGCACTTGAAGCATTTTATTTTGGATAGATCTTTCTGAGGTTTGTCATTCTTTTGATTACCCTTCTTCTTCTTGTAGTTCTTCTTCTTACCTTTGTAGGAATTTGTATTGAGAACATAAAGTTCTTCATCTTCAATTTTCAATCTTCCTCCTTTCTTAAGTTTCCTAAATTCTTCTTGCAAGCAATCTCCTTTAAGTCTAGTAAAGTCTGGAAGATTGTCTCTAGCACTTACTCTTTGTGAGAATGTTTCCTATGAATCTAGTAACTATTACATCCTAATTTTTGACCTAGCTTGAAATATAGCCGTTGAGGTTCACATGAAGTCAGTTGGCAGTTTAATTTGATATAATCTAGCAAACTAGTAAGATAGTTGGTTGTTATGATTTCAAGTGTAGATGACATGTTAATTGATCGTTAATCGCGAATTCATGGAATTAAGATGAAAGGTTAACTGTTATGATTATTTATGATTAAATAATTTATAATTTAATTATGGAGAAATTCCTTCTAGGGAGCTTGTCAAAAGGGTGGAAGCATTGTCAGAAAAAAATCAAGCAGGGCATCACCATCACTGGGTAGACAGGTAGAGGACCTAGCAACTTGGAACAGAATACATTTGCGAGACCCGCATGAGTTATTTAATAAATAATTCAATTAAAATAATTGAGTTAAAATATAAAACGTATCTTAAAGGATTTTATTTTATCTTTTGTTATATTGTTTTTAATAATTATTTATTACGTACATTTAAATGTAAAATCATTTAGCACCATTATAAGTTAATAAACAATCAGGTGATGTTGCTTGTACATATTAGATTTTAATAATTATAATAAAACTCATCTTTTTTTTTCTTTTCAATTTTCCCTTCTTTCTATTTCTTTCTTTTTAGCCGATTTGATAAAGAAATCGAATATGTACTTGTAACTGATGGTAGCCGTAAGGTTGCATTTTAACTTATAACTTTTAAACATTCTCGGCATTTATCCTTTTTCGGCATCCTGCAATTGTATTCAATATCGGCATTCTTTTCTTTGGCTTCTCGAGATTATATGTTAGCCATTTGCAGAGGTTAAGATCGGCCCTGTTTGCAATCTGCTTGGAGAGTCAAATCGATTTTATTCACAAACCGCAAAGCTAGGTTAGGAAGTTAATGCCAAGTGCAGACTCATCTCAAGATTGTTATTTTTAGAGAGAGTCGAGTAAGATAATCCAACTCTTATATTGTTCTTTCCTTCTTATATCTATACTTGTTATCACGCCTACTATCTTGAGTTAGCAGTCTTTTATGAGAAAGAAAAGTCCACATAAAATATAAGATATTGCATTTTAGAACCAGTAAATCATCTTTCATGTATTTTCGAATTGAAGTATGAATATTCCAGTCATAAACAATGGAGCTGTTATGTTTCCAATCTACCGACTATTTACCTTATTATCAATGCCATCAACATATGTTAAATCATTACAACCTTCTAGAGATCAGTCGACTACCATAGCAATGTATCTATTCAAGTTTGATATTTGTTATAATATTCGAAAAAGCATCTTTCTGAATTTTTCTTAAAAATCTATCTTCTCTAATAATATTTATTTTGCATTTTGATATAAAGTTCCATAACTAAGATGAGACAATAAACCAGAGCACCAAGGAATTCACCAAGCTAAAAGCCAAAATATGGTGAAGAAGGTGCGAAGCATTTCAGTAAAGCTAATTTGAAGGCACCAAGGAATCACCGACTTGATGGCCTGATTATGGTGAGTAGGTGTAGATGAACCTGTAAGAATAAAATAATGATATCAGAAAACAATAAATATTAAATTAATTATTGCATTAGCTCATACATGTTTCACTCATGAAGAATATTGTCAAGATTGTTGTCAATTTTGAGATCTTTAAAGGACATAATCATAGAATGATGGTTGTATGTAATTTTCTTGAATAAATGATAGAGTCGTCTACTCTAAGAATCCCGAATACCTAGGACTCACCCGGCTATGTAGCCAAGAAGATGGGTGATGAGGTGTGAGAAAGGAATCATCAACAATAAGAATCAATATCACATGACATATCAGTATTTATCATTTAATATGAATTATTTAATAGCTCATGCACATTCCTGTCATTGTGATTTCATGCTGCCAATTCGTATGGTGAGTTAATCATCCAGAAGTCCAATAGATGGCAAGATGACCCCTACCAATTCTGGGTAGGGAAGGTCTTTCTCGTTAGAGATTGTGTTGGGATATGTTGTGGTCTGAGGTTGGGTGGTTAAGCCCCTGACAATGTTTCACCTTTCCTCAAGATGGCGGACATGCGTCGAACAGAGATAGTCATATATTCAATAATCGAAAACAGGTATTATCACTTTTAGTTATGAGGAGGTAAGATTAAATTGAGTTATTGCATTGTTACCGTTATTTTACACCTAGATGTAAAGGTTAGATTCATAAATTACTTTCCATTTATATGAATATCGAATATAAGTATATTTCTAATCTTGAGTTACTATCACAAACAAGTAATCGAAAAGAAAAGAAATCCGAAGCTCTAATTGATTGTGTGACAGCTAAAACCCTAAATGATACAGTGGTATCGAAAACCCTAATTGGATCCGTGGTATTGGAAGCCCTAATTGAATCCATGGTATCAGAAGCCCTAGTTAAATCCATGGTAGTGGAAGCCCTAAGTGAGATAGGGGTATCAGATGGCCTAAATGAATCGAAGGTAAACAATGCCCTAATTGATACAGTGGTATGTGATGCCCTAATTTTAAATATAGTGGTATTTAATATAATGCCCTAATTGATATCGTGGTATGTGATGCCCTAATTTTAAATATAGTGGTATTTAATTGTAATCATCATTTGATTTTGAGATAGCAGTTTTAGATAATAATCATGTGAAATTGTTATAGTGTATTTGTGGACTAACCCGTGTGGTTGTAGAAGCATCCCTAGTTTGATTTCAATCTCAATTTTTTTTCCTGAGGTAAGTAGTTTTCAATTTCTGTAGTAATTTCATTTGATGGTGTTTTAAGTTTCTAGTTAAGAAATTTGTCTAACTGATTTTAACGGTAATACTTTTCACATGAACATGAATGATGTAACTGCCTTCTTATGAAATTGAAGTTATAACTATATTCTTTGTGTATGTTAGATGTTAATTTAGACCTGGGAAAACAGTTGTTACAGTAACCCATCTATAGCCATAAGTGTTAGTCCCTTGTCTTCAATTATGGTCCCTATGCTTGCAAGTTCGTCTCTTAGACTAGCCACCCTTAGGAAGTAAGAGTTCATAGATTCTCCCTTCTTTATTTGTATATGATTTAGTTGCCTTTTGAGTGCAAAGGTTCTAGTTGCATTGTTAACCTCATATGCATTTAATAATGCATCCATCATATGAAATGTTGTTTGATGTTTCATTAGCATAGGTACTATTTCATTTTTTCACTCCATCTAATATAATCTGCATGGCTTTTCTGTTTCCTTTACTCTAGATAGTTTTAATAGGTTCAACAGCAGGTTGCTTGGATGTTAAATCAACATATTGTTTCACATCATTGTCTTCAAGAATCATCATAATTTTGAATTTCCAAGCAACAAAGTGTTCTTTCCCATCAAACCTGTCCTCGAGTTTGATTGTGCTTGCCATTGAAGATAGAAAGATGTTGCTAGATATATTAAGTCTGATTGTCAATTTGTAGAGCCTAGGGTCGACTACCAGAGCTCTGATACCATGTAAATTTTCTACAAATTCTATAAAATCAGATTGAGTTAATACCTTCTGTAAAGCTTGCTACAGTGATCTTTTAATAGTCAAACTTGTAAGAAGTGATGTCAATAATATAAATATTATTCTGAGATTTTCATCTCTACAAGTAATCGAATAGGGCAGAATTGCTTAAAGGAGCAGACTATAGATTTTGTGTCCTTTATCTACAATTATACCTTATATATATATGACAACCAAAGGGCATCTCCCTTGAAGGGACATGACCCTATCTAGGTTGGCCCTTAATAGTACTCCCATAATCAGTGCTAAAAGGAGAATAGGATTTGTAACCACATTAACTAATTTAGTTAAGTTTATACTCAACAACCATTATCCCTAATGAGATGCTGATCACACCTATGAAAGGAAAATATATGTATTATGCTAGATAAGATATGTGCGATCTACACAATCAGATCAGCATGATAATCGAAGTTACAGTTTTAACATCACTAACATTTTAATACTCGCCAAATAGAGTGAGGTTGTCATCAATAGTAGTTAACATGTCATCATTATTTTCATGTTCACTAACTTTGGTCTCATCAAAATGTTGAGACTAAGTGTGGCTGTCCTATAGCAAATTGGTCATATCAACATGTCCTTGCAAAGAGCCACCAACATCATGTACACAGAATGTACCAGTGGCTGCCCCACTAAGCACATGATCATCTTCACCATGATCACTTACTGCTAAAAACTCATGGTGAAGATGTTGGATGTCTCACATGTGAAAAACTCCAATTTATCTTCCTTCATTCTTGGTGAGGGAGACTTTTTAAAAATGGAAACCATGTACCTAGCTACCTTGTAAACTATCGTTGGATTTGAAAGTCTTTTGTCCATGCTTTTTTTATTTTGTCTAAACTTTTTCATACTTTCCATTAGGGCATTTGTTTGCTTCCTGAGATTACCCTTACTATTATGTTGATTTCCATATTTACTAGATTTCATGTATTTGTCCATAATTGTAATAACTGCAGGAGTGTTGGTCACTCAAATATCAATAGTAGAACCAAAATAATAATAAAAATTCCTGCCCCACAAGATGGCAAGAAACCGCTCTGATATCACTAATGAACCAAACCACTTCTAACTCCAATTCTAGTGGTTTAAAATTTTGTCAAACACTTATCATGCAAGTTCTAATACCACTATAAAGAACCCCATCCAATTCTAACTTCAATTTCCGATTATCCCTTGTAAATTTTATCATAAAAGGTTGTTATAAAACTCGAGGAATATTGTAAAACATTTAGCATACAACGTTCGAACCCGTTGTTATAAATTTTGTGTTTGTCTTCTTTAAGTTTGTAGGCTACAAATTAAGTTATTAAATGCTTCTGACAATGCAAGGTTGTGTAATATTCCCAAGTGCAAAGGCCTAGTGATGACCGATTTGATGGTCGTACAAAAGCCTAGGGTGTGGGTCGTACGGTGTGAAGGTCACAATAGTGGTCGTATGGAAGCTAGGTAGTGGCCATACAGAATGTTGGATTAAGGCCATACGTAGAAGAGATGGGAAAGTGTAAGGCCGTACGATGATCAAGTGGTCATACAACAATCTTTGTTGGTGTATGGTGGAGAGGGAGGGGATGGCGTACGGAGATGGTCATACGGTGATCCTATGGGGGTCGTACAGTGATAGTTTGGGGGCCATACGATGCCTTGGATACCTAGCAACGATATGTAAGTTGTATGGTGATGTTTGGTGCCACTTCTTGCAACTGTACAAATAGAATAATGTAGTGGAATAATGCAAATAATTAAAACCATGAACAAAAATAAACACAAAGACGATTAATTAATATTTGCCAAAAGATGGTGCTCCGATTTGCCAGATCCGAGCGAAGTATGACATGCAACAATGGAATAGGGTGAGGGTTGAATCCAATTGATACCACACAAGCCAAATAGGGAAGATCTTTCACTACCAAAATGGCGAACAATCCAAAACTCCAACAGGAATTCGCAGTACATAGAAAAAATCCAAAAGTATATCTAAAGACTGCCTACAAGCTGTGCTTAAATAACCATCGAAAAATTTTGGGAGCGTGTACAAAGATAGCCGACGACGACACAAACTACGGAACAAAATAAAAAAGGGTTCGAGATATATTAAATCAATCGGCCCATTAACAATAGTTTGATAAATGATTTATTTTATAACAGGAACATTACAGTCCTCCCGTCCCAAATTTTGCTTGTCCTCAAGCAAATGCAATGGCAGGTGCTGGAGAATGTGCTCACCCTCCTATGCCGCGTCGTCTAATGGCAAGTGTTTCTAAAGCACCAAATATTCCTTCACCGTACAGTTCCGCAAAGTCTTCTCACGTACTTCGATAATCTCGGCTAGTTCCAAAATGAGTTTTCCTTCTTCATTGAGTGGTGGAAGGTTTGTGGCTACTGTGACGTTCTTCCCTAAAGCCTTCTTCAGGCATGAAACATGAAAGACGTTATTGAATACGGCTTCCCTCTGAAAGTTCCAGCTCGTAAGCAACTTCAGCAATGTGACAGACTATGCAATAGGGGGCATAAAATCATGGCTTCAATTTTTCTGTTCCTTTTTCCTTTGATGGGGATTGTCGATATGGCTGTAGCCTAAGATAAACCAAGTCCCCTACTTTGAAAATCCTCTCCATTCAGTGTCTATCGGCGTACAGCTTTTGTTGATTTTGTGCCCATTGCAAGTTTTCCTTCAAGTAATGTAGGATGTCCTGTCACATCTTGAAAGCCCAACTCACATTTTGGAAATCAGCAATCTCCATTTGCATGCATTCCCATGCGCCAAGCACTTTATGTCAAAAAAAAAGTTAAAGGTGCTAATGGAAAGTTGTTCTGAGTTCACATTCGGACATCGTCAAGAAGGTTTTCAAGTGTTAGAGAATCCAAAATGTGTCAATCTACAAAGGAGAATTCACGACAACTTAAGTGATAAAAGATAGATCACATAAGTTTCCACATGACAACGGACAATTCATCAAAGTCAGAGGTTATCAAAAGACACAACACCATGGTTATCAAGGTGAGTATAGCGGTACAAAGTACAGGAACTTCCGATCCTGTGATCATCCGAGATTGCATTGCCAAGTACAAGGCCCTTTAGAACAATCCCTAGGATTGTTTCAATTCTCTTCTATCTTTCTTCTTCTTCTTCTTTTTTCATGTTTGCAATTGAAGAGGATGTATTGCATGAAAAGATGTAATACAAGTTGCACGTGCAGTTGCATGTAACCCTATAATTTCTCTTTCAGTTATACTAGGTCAAAGTTGGTTGAGTTGCTACCACTTTTTCCTCCACCTTTTTCTCAACTCCTATGCCTATATAAAGGAGTGGCCCCTCATTGTAAAAATCATCTTTTGTTGTATGCAAGAAAGCTCTGCCACATTTGTGGTAGCATAACTTTGATTGTGCAGTATGAATTTGTGAGAAAAGTGAATAAAAGAAGCAATTGGATTCGAAGTTTTGACTAGAAACAATTGTGATAGAACAAATTAGAAGCTTTGACTATAATCTGTGCCTATTGTCTTTGATTCATGTTATTATTGCATGTTCAATAATAGAGTATAATGATTTAAGAACAATCGGAGCCGAAGCTTGACTGGGAGCAGTTGTGGAAATATATAGCTAGAAGTTTTGTCTATAGCTTATACTTCTTTCTTAACTCACAAAATAGTAAAGTTATTTTTACTATTAGGAATCTTTGTGCCTTAATTGTAAAGTTTTTCCATATAGACAAACCGGTACATTTTCAACTAGCCTTTTGAGTTAGTGGAGGTTTATCAGTATCACTGTTTCCAGCTCTTGATAGAAGTGTAGTTAGAAATTCACCCTGCCCATTACTCACTCCACGAGTAAGTGGACTCTTTTTTGAAAGTTATGAAAGGATATTGGTAACACTTTTTTTACAAAATCTCTCGACTTCTTGCTTACCTTGAGTTGATCCAAGGAACGGTGAGAAAGGAGAGTCTTCCCTTTAAGGTAAGAGAGACTCTCACACGTTGTGGCTGGTCATCCTTTTTGCAATTGGGTAGTCATCCTATTTTGCAATTGGCTTTTTACCCAAAACTGTCGGTTGCAAAATATCCACCCAACAATGCCAACTACCAATGCTGCCCCTAAGTATTATATTGTGTAGATACAAAATGCCTAGCAATGTTATATTGTGCAGATACAAAATGCCTTGTAATGTTATATTGTGCTTTGAAAACAAGCCTAGCAGTGGTGTCATAAACCAAGGGAAACGATTGGGAATTAATGCCCAACCAGGTCACTCTAGATGCTGCTTCTTATGGACAATAGCTGCCCCAAAAATCAGATTATGGTCACCCAGCAAATAGAATAGAAACTCTCACAAATTCTAAGCTCTAGCAATGATCAAATTGTTACACAACAGCAACAATTTGATTGATAATCAAAAACAGATTTAACACAATTCACCATGTGTTTTGCATTTCTCTGAGTTTAGTACATTCTTAAATTAGTTAGTATTGATCAATCAGTCAACCCCAATTCACGTAATGAACTCTTTTGCTGAAGGCTTTTGTCAAGTCTTTTTTCTTTTTCTTTTTCTTAAGCCTATGCTTGATTTTTGAAGTCTTCAACGTACTTTTTAGTGTTTTTGAGTATCTATTTGTTGTTTTTTGCTCTTTTGGTTTTGTTCAATCCCTTGCTTTTGGTTTCCCATTCGATTTGGTATATCTTAGGGCTTAATCGGGCTTGGCAATCAAAAGAAATGATCATTTTAGTGCCCAAAAGGTGGACTCTCTAGATGCAATTGTATAATTTTAAAAATCATGTTATATTTTCAAGTTGACATTTACTTTTTGAAAAATATATCATAAATTCACTTTATGTTATGTTTTTTAAGTACTGTATCACTTAAATTTATCATTTAACTATAAAGCACTTTATGTTATATTTTAATGTTGAGTTGCTTTTTAAAAGATTTCACTCAAGTGACTTTATTAACTATGTAGTTTGATTTTTTTTTGAGTTACTTTATGTTTTATTAAAAATGTCTAAGTTAAATATTGCTTTTTGAAATAATATTTGCATGTGATATATTAATTATATAGTGTAAACGTTATTTTTGACCCACTTAAGTGATATTTCCTCAAAAATCAATTAAACATGTGTTTAATTGATCATCTAAGTTGTGCAAATGCAACTTTCAACCCAATTACATGTAAACATGTAAAGAGCCTCCAAGAGTGTGATTTGCACTAGAAATGCATGTAATGGACTTCCTACAATCCACTTTGCATGAAAAACCTCTTTTATATGTAATTCACTTTACATGCAATTGCATCCTGAGAGTGCGAATTACACTATAAAGTCATTTTTATGGACTTAGACAAATAAAAGATAAGTTTTTAAAATAAGCAAAAGGTCTCCAAGAGTACGACTTGCATGGAAATGATCATTTACATGTTAAAGTGATATATGTAATGAGGGTCCAAGAGTGTAGTTTGCATTGTTTGCTCATGTTTTAAGTTTTGAAACATGTAATGAGGCCTTGAGAGTGTGATCTGTATTCTCAACTTCTAAAGGCATAATTTTAAAACAGGTAATGAAGCCAAACGAGTGTGATTTGCATTGTTTTACCCTTATATGCATTTTAAAACATTTAATGAGGCTTCAAGAGTGTGATTCTCCTTTTGCCTCTGAAATATCCCAAATGGATATTTGCTCTGTTGCTACTATTTGTTTAATTATATAAATTATATATTCCTATAGATTTTTCTTTGACTTTATAGAGCTAGACAGAAGTTGCAAAAGAAGGTTGTTTCTTTTTATATTTTTCAGAATATAGGTATTACAATGAATAAATAACAGTAACTGATAAAATATTAGTGATAGAAATCATATGCAGCAATACATACTATTCTGGAAATGATTCTAAAACCGTACCAACAGAGTGATTTATTTCAGAATAGTACCAATACAGATGTGCTTCAAACAAAGTCAACATCAACTGAAGATGGGAACCAGTTACAGCTAAACAAGTTCAAATGATAGAGCCCAAGTTGCTGCAATAAAACAACTCCATTCTGCTGCAAATAAACACTCCAGAATTCCTCCTGCAAGCTGCTATAAGGAAAAGTCAGGCTGAACCAAAGTGGCTGCCTTCCCAATAAATCCACTGCCTACAAAGTGTGATGGCAATACTAGAAATTGATCCTTTGCTGTGATCGAACTGTATGCATAAGAACCTTCAAATCTGATCTTGTTGAGGGCTACGTCCCAACAAATATGCTCTCAACACTACGGTTTGCGTCCTAAGTGAGGAATGCTCTTCCAGAGCAATGGTGTCCAAAATAGGTTGACAAAATGATAGAGATACTTATCTTTAGGTTGCCTTCTCCTTATATCCCCTCTCCAAGGCAATTTGAACCCTAAAGTGAATTTAATTTAAACTTTATAATATAACAATATTTTCCCAATAAAGGCATCCAAATAGAAAGAAACCATTACTTTATTAATGACAAATAGCTCCAAGCATGAAATAAATCTCGGCAAGTGATAATCAAATACTAGAGACTGAGCTCTTTCCAACAAGCTATCACACACAGGAAAATTGATACAAATGGAGCCAGAAAACTCCTTATTACTCCAAAATGGTTAAACACTTAGCCTTATTCAAATTATTAAAATGCTAACTTAGGAGAATATTTAATATATTAAAATATTTCCCAAGTAGCCAAGGAACAACCCAAACACCTCTAAAATATGAAACTGAGTTTGTCACCTACCTGTGACTGATGCCAGACAACCTGGGCCAATTAGCAATCACAACATCAAATCTAGCGATACTCCTAAAAAATAGGGAACACACCCAAATCTCCTAAAATTGAGACCAAGGGGTGATCTCACAGAACCTCAACTCTGGAAACGTCACCACCTCCTAAAAGGTAGGAATCTTCTCCTACAATCAAGGAACTGCCTCCTAAAGTCAAGGAACTACTCTCAACTGATCTACTACTGCCTGTAATACCAAATCGAGACGCTAAAACCCTGACTGAGTCCCTAATCACCATTGCCAGCGTACGAGACTCCATAATAGGCTAACTCTCATGTCACTACTAGACAGAGCTAAAGAGGGGACATGACAGCCTCCATATACATGCATTTTAAAATATGCAAACTCCCTAATAGAGTGTGATTTGCCTTTGAAATTCAAGTATTTGTCCATTGAGACCACGATTTTTCCTCCAAGACAAAATCGTTCATTTTCTTTCCTTTAAAGACCATGTTTTTGATGATCATGTCTAGATTTGTCCATTTCATCTATGAAATCAATCTACATGGGGCGTTTTGAAGTTTTTTATGTATTTTCAAGCACTTGGCGTGAGCATTTCTTGCCAAATCGAGTCATTCCAAGGTAGAACAAGGGCACGTTTTCACCCAAAAATGGCATTTAGAGATCACGTCTTTGCATCTATGGGAGTCATTTTAGGGTTTTGATGCATATTAATGCTTTTGGGAACCACTTTTTTGCCATTCATTGCCAAAAACATTTCATGTAAATGCATTTTGAAACCACATTTTTTAATCAAAAACTTCCCAAGAACATGGTGATTGCAAAAAAACGTCTTGCATATTGGTGATTGAAGAGCACATTTTTGGTGTCGATATCCAAAAACACCTCATTTATTACTCATTCAAAGTCAGAAGAAATCAAGATGGTTGTAGACTTGAATTTGGAGAAGAAACATTCTTTAAACCTATTAATCTTCCATTTTTAGCTCTTTGATCACCAAGTAAGTTGAAGTTTTCAATCCTTTGTTATTTCATTGCATATTTTCGTTCATCATTGTGCATTTGTCCAAAGATATGCCATGTATTGTTGATTTTTTCTTTACATAAGATGAGAACTTTCATTCTTTAGTGTTTGGAATTTTCCCAAATTCCAAATTTGAATTTACATAAGAAAGCAACTTGTTTTTTGACATGTTTGAGTCAAACACCAAAGGTATGTTTTTGTTTTGTTTTTGTTTTGTTTTTAGTTTTGTTGGTTGTTTTCTTGCTGCTTTGTTTTCCTTCTTTTCGAAGAGTTTGCAAGTTCTTTCCCAAGAATTTAAAAGCATTTCACTCTATTTCACCTTCCACTATTACATGCAAGTGCATCACTTCATTCCATAGTTATCAACACATGCCAAAGCACATTGTATCTCATTCTCCATATGCATTTAAATGTAATCTCATTCTCCATCTGCATTTACATGTAATCTCATCCTTCATTCCCACTTACATGCATTTTTGTCCTTTGAACCTAATTGCATGTTCGCATCAAGTCATGATTGCATGTAAATCACTTTACATGTAATTACATCAAGAGAACACGATTTTGGTAAAAGGTCACTCTTTAAATGACAAAGACATCATTTGCACGTATCCAAATGCACCTAGCCTACATTCCTAAAACATTTACATAAAAACCCATCATTACCCACATGCTTTCCATCTCCCTAAATCGCATCCAGCCTTTTGCATATTCTTACCATTTTCATTCAAAGTCATTATGCAAGATCTTTGAGTATCTCATCAATACTCTCAGTGTTTTGCCCCTTGTAGATCCATTGTTACCAGTCAAGAATCAACATCTTTACGGAATCAATATCCTTTGATGATGTATTCACCTTTTGGAATTTTCATGTTGCAGCAAAAGACATGTCCTCATTCACGAAGTCCAAAGGAAAGATAAAGTATCAGTATGACAGGGAGTTAGCTCGTGCATCTACATCTCAAGTCTCATCTCTTCCGGATCAAGTATCTAATACAGAGGTTGGGCACCTTGACATGACTGATTTCTTACAAAGGATTGAAGCTCCTCCTAATAAAGAAATGAGACACATCAAGAAAAGTACTTTCATTTGGTGTCTACCTTTCCTATGGGTGGCCTGGAGCCATAATTCCTCTTAGGATGTGCTAGAAATTTCAGTCCAAAGACGAAAACAATCAAGGATGCAGATGGTAAAGTTATCATTAGCTTAGACCCAAAAGCCACTGAAAATATCTTCTGAGTTCCTCAGAGTGAAGAGTGTGTCAACCTATCAAAAGAGACATCCCTAGAGTCGTGGAATGAGAAGAAATCATATTATCAAAGGTATATGAATGGATATTGGTTGAATGTCAAAAGAAATAATTTTTTAAAGTGGCCCAAGACAATTCACAAATTTGATTTCAAGCCAAAGCGTAAGGACTTGATTACTCCCCTTAGTAGGATATGTGGTCTCAAAGAGTCTAGTGACTTTGAACCATGGATTTACAAATTCATTGTCCAGATCTTTGATTATGAAGAACCCATCTTCTAGGAAGAGCTTATTAATACAACACTATGTGAGCAATTGCTCAATGTGGGAACATCAACATCATTTTATATGAACTCTTACCTGGTTTACATTGCTGCATTTATGGAATCCTTCTCAAGACTTTCAACTAAAGGGGATTAGCTTCAAGTTCCAATTTGGACCTATTATGATCAGATCATTGGAATATAGCAAATATTACTATAGGAGAGTCCAAGATGCATTCTTTCAACATCTCAGATGTCAATTTGATAAACAGTTGGTAATCAAGAGAGTATCAAATGAAGCTTGGAATAGGGTGAATCAATTTGGTGTCATATTTTTGCAGTTTCCAACTTTCACTTATTTGAGAGTTGGTTATTTCAAAGGAGAACCATATCTCTTACCAAGGTATGCTACTGATAAAATCATTCCGATGGAGTTGGCGAAACAGCTTATGGAAGTGTAGACGTATTTGAATACTCAACACAAGCCAAGATTCGGTATCACTACAACCAAGCCCTTGGTCATTGGTCAATATATGATCAATTCAGTCTACAAGGCAAAAGCTATGGAAGCAGAACTTCAACTAATCACATTGAAAAAGTTCAAAGCTATGTTTGGTTTGAAGTGCATTCAAGGATCAAAAGAGCATTCACTCATGTCCATCACATTGAGGACATATGGATTGACTTATGTATGGAGTTGGATATAATAAATATGGATTACTACACGCTCACATTGCAGAAGATTATTGATCTTAATATGGTTGAAATTCCACCCAATCTTCAAATTGAAGATAATGGCAACATTCTTGATCTAGAATATTATCAAGCTAGTTTTCACAAACGGTGCCCTTTTCCCATACATTGGTAGCAAATAGGTGTTTCTATCATTGATAGATTCAAGTCTATCTTGGCAAATACCACCAAATGGTTAAAGATCAAAGGTCTTCGGAGGATGCATCCCAAGCTCGAGGTAGATTGTGATAGTTTTGGACCAGTTGGAAGGACATCTCGGTGAAAATTTCAAGCAAAGATGGTGCACCTTCTTCCGTTCTAGTTAAATCTCTTAAGTTTAAGTTGAAAGGCGGGAAGGGGTCTAAATCATCTCAAGAATCCTCTTAAGCACCTATGCACGCTCAAGAATCTGAGGAGGAATCTGGAAAAAAATCAATTGAGCATGAAGCAGAAGGAGAGGTTATGATTTTTTCTCCTCCGCGGACGACAAAAACTCAAGGTCCATCCAATCAGGAAACGCCCTTCTTGGATGGCATTGACAATGATGTGGATTCCTTCTCTACAATTTTTACATCTACCTTTCCTGCTTCAGAAGTAAATATGTTGGCACTCCCCCATCTCTTCAGTAGCCCCTCTTTTTCTCATAGCTAAACAGTGTAAGAATTTGGGAAACGTGCTTGAAGATTTCTTAACTCTCACGGAAGGTCAAGTTTCCCAACTTGATACTTCAATGATTGGTTTCGAATTGTTTATGACAAAATCTTCTCATCAAGCACCCATGAATTCAGTCGTACAAACTAAAGCATGCTCGATCACAATGGAGATACAATCAAGATCAATGTCTATGGTTGCCACTATTCCTATTTCTATAGACAGGGGTTTTACTCTGCTTGCATGGTTGGGTAAAATCACTATGAAGAGAAGAAAGGTTGTGGTGCCTCCGGATAATCTTCTTGTTAAGAAAAATAAGTCTAAATCTTTTAAAGATAAGATTGTTTCAAGGATTGTGGTGGATTCTAAAAAGACTAAGTATGCAAAAAATGTTGAACCCTTGGTAGATAAACCAGTCGAAGAACTTAACCGTTCAAATTACAAGTTCACCAAAATTGAACTTAGTAAACAATCACAGCTGAGTTGTCTACAGGATGTTGAAGATGCACTTGCTAATGTATCAAAAAGCAATCATGAGTGGTGGGGGTAAAATAATTTTAGCTTAAGAAAGAGGTTGCTTGCCTAAATGAGGTCATTCAACGGTAGTCATCACAACATGCAGTCACCACATCTCGGACACCTTGGGATAAACGAATAATTGAAGCAGCAAAGACTTGGTTTGGAGAGGTTATTTTTGAAAGAGTTTAGGGCATTAAAAGTGCGTTCAAAGTTCTTGAACGTATAAGAGGTATAGAGGAGATGTTGCATGACTATATTGCATCTTTGAGTGAGGAAGCTAACACCTTGAAAGAAATCTTAGTTGATTGGAATCAAATGGCTATTGCTGATTTGAATGGCATGATTGCATGTGAAGTCGTTCCATCTTTAGAAATGTCATACAAATGTCGAAGACTCATGGGCCACAATGAGGAGACCTTGGGAAAACTTTCGATAAAATTGCAAGCATCCTTGGAATACTGTCAATCAATTGAAATAGAGATCATGTGTTTTTGGAGCAAATGGGATGTACTGTCCTTACTGAACATGACAACCTAGTCACAGAGAAGGAGATAACTTCGGAATATACTGTCACAGTGAATGTTGAGCTTGATTCTGAAGAATTCGGATAAAACACAATGAACAGGTTTGGTACATACAAATCCGTAGCGAAGCGCCTATGGGATTCCCTTTCATCAAATTACAAGGTTGTGAAAATAGCATATGTTGATGCAGTCAAAATCAAAGCCATATGAAAGACAATGGAAATCTCAAATCCTCATTTAGTGCGTGATTGCATCACCAAGTACAAGGCCCTTGAGAACAATCCTTATGATTGTTTCAGCTTTTTTTGTCTTCTTCTTTCTTTAGTTTTTCATGTTTGTAGTTCAAGAGAATGAATTGCAGGAGATGTAATTACATGTAATTTGATTGCATGTCCTTATGACATAATCCAATAATTTCTCTCACCTAGTTAGACCAGGTCAAAGTTGGTTGAGTTGCTCCCACTTTTCCTCCACCTTTTTCTCAACTCCTTTGCCTATACAAAGGAGTGCCCCCCCATTGTAAATATCATCTTTTCTTATATACAAAAAAGCTTTGAAGAAATTGTGCAAGCATAACTTTGATTGTGTAATACTATTTTGGATGAAAAGTGAATACAAGAAACAATTGGAGTTGAACTTCGATTGAGTGCTATTGTGATTAAGTGCAGATTGGAAGCTTTGACTGTGATTTGCATTTGTCTTCTTTGATTCATGTGTTTTTGTGTCTTTAGTAATCGAGCATAAAGAATTAAGGAGCAGTCAGATTCAAAGCCTTGACTAGAAGCAACTGTGGTATTACATAAACTAGGAGCTTTGACTGCAGCTTCTATTGCCTTCTTAATTCACAAAAGTAGTTAGAATTTTATACTTGTGGATGGTTTTGATTACTCTTATAGAATAGATTAAAATCGGACTAGCCAAACTAGTACGCTTTTAACTAGCGTTTGAGTTAGTGTGTTGGTTCATCAGTATCACTATTCCCAGCTTTAGATAGAAATGTTGTTAGAGATTTCATCTTGCCCATTACTTGCTCTACAAGTAAGTGGTTTCTTTCTTGAAAGTTAAGAGGAAACAATATTGGTAATACCTCTTTCAGAATCTCTTAACTTCTTGCTTACCTTCAGTTGATCCAAGGAATAGTGCAAAGGGGGAGCCTTCCGTTTAAGGTAGGAGAGACTCTGTCTCATACGCTATGGCTAGTCATCCATTTTTGCGACTAGATTGTCAGAAAACTATCAGTTGCAAAATATCCACCCAACATTATCTTACCTAAATAAGTTTTTCAAAAAAAAAGATGTTTGTGATATCCAAATATTCCTCAAAACCTTGCTATGAGTAGAGGTTCAAAATGATATATGCTGCAGAAAACCATTGTACTCTATAAAATGTCTTGCTTAGTCACATTAGTGTGGCTTTGTAACTTCACGTGTTTACTTGGCATTCTACCTAATGTGTTAAAATTTGAGTAGAAAGCCTTTTTCATTTATTACAATCTTATCATCATTCTTTATTTAACTTTCCACCACTTGATAAAATAATCCATTACTTTATATTGTAAAGAATCATCATTGTCAGTTTTGTAGCTATTGTGATCAGTTCCTGTAAAGATTTATCCTCATGATTTCTCGGCCTATTAATGAAAATGTCAGGCTTCTAATATTACAAATGTGACAAAAGCAACGTCCACATGATCAGCTTTTTTTTCAATCCTAATGGAAACATAAAATAATTGATTCTTGCTAAGACAATGAAAATATTCAGTGTGAGATGCAACATAAGGACAACTCAAGGGTACAAAAACACAGCAGAACTATTTTTAAAGCAACTTGAAGATGAAGACAGAGGCTATAAAAAGATATACATTGATAATTCAAACATAAAAGATCATTACAAGCAACATATATATGACTTCAACTTAATGTTTTAGCTCTATTGAAAAACAAAATCATCATTCCTGCCATAATGGTACAAAAGAACAGTCCTCTTTGATGAGGAGATGGGCCAAATAAGTAAAACATTGAAAATGTTACCTTAGGGTCTTGATAGGATTTTCCTGTAAGCTTCTTTTCCACTTGGCATGCTCGCTGTGGGAATGGCTTGATGCCTCCATAAGCAATGATTGGAGAACTTAAAATTTTGTCTGTAGAAGTTAAACTTCTTTTCAAAAATTGAAACGTCAACATCTTATTGCAAAACAATACTGTACTGCAAGCTAAATATCATATTTATTAGAAATTAGTTAACATTTGTAGTTCAATAAATAGGATAATGTGGTTAATATAATAATTTTCTAAGCTTGGCAAAAAATGTTTTTATTTCATGGAAAATGTGTAAAATTCATATCCTGGCAAATATGGCACCGTCTTAGGTACCTTGTGTTGGTTTACAATTTAAAACAGTAGGGCAAGCAGGGGAGAAGGAGAAAGAGAGAGAGGGAGAAATTACACGCTACAAACATGATTTACGCAGCACTTATCTGGAGTAGACAATTATTATCAGTGTTCCACCAGGTTTAAGGATGTTTCCTTTAGGGGGACAGGGGTACTTGGGACTTATGTTTGGGAATGCCTTGGGCAGAGGGAAGGACAGCGCTGACATAATCAATATAGCATTAGTACTTAAAAATTTAATTTGGAAAACATAAAAGATGTATAACATAATAACTGGAGCCTAGTATTCAAATGACAAATGTCAAAATTGAAACTATCAAATATAGATCTTACAACAAGAATTTTCGAAATTTTAAATTTTTCATTTCATAATCATATTAATCATGATCAAATGTTCATCAAAATCAGAATTACAATCAAGTTATCAAGATTCAATAAAGTTCAAACTTCAAAAGCAAAATAGCAAATAGTAAATACTGTAAGTAAAAACTCTAGAGTAGTTGCAAATGAGACTAAATGTCTCAAAAATAATATTAGTAGCTTTAGGCAAGTTAGTGTTGCACTCAATAGTGCCAAAATGTAACTGAAGTACAGTGGGGCTATAATACTAATTGGCAGACCCAGCCCATATAAATGGTGATTCCATATAAAACCTTTAATCTAGTAAGCGCTAGAGAGATTTTTAATAGCACTGAACTCAACAAAGAGACTAGTGTTCCTTTTATGGTTGCCTTTTCAATCTATTTCCCTCTACAATTCTTTACAGTAAATCTTCTTTCGTTATTTATACTTTGGTAGACCAATAAAACTTAATAAGAAGGTAAACCGCCAACAGATTGCATTATGAATAATATTCAAGAAAATAATACACTACCATAATAAAGAGGTGCCTTAATTAAAATCTGCTCTTTACATTGATTAAAGCATTTATTACGCCTAATGTCATTTCAACAGTGAAACTTCTCATATATCAAAAGGCACACTTCCTTCTCAAAATATCAGTTTTATTGCCTTGTCTATCCTTACATTAAAATTCTCACATACTTCCGAGGATGAAAATGCTTCTTTTGCTTGCAAAATATACAAACTCATGGCTAAATGTCATCAGAATGAAACTGGACAGAGATCTTCACATTTACCTTCATTATTAGCATTGATCAGCTTTAAACAAGCTGAATTCACAATATTGAGATTCTCCCATGGCACACAACTACAAAAAACTTTTTTTAATTATGTTACCCATGGAAGGACACACAAATAAACATGCGTAAGATACACACAAAGAAACAAATTTGTCGTCAATACACTGAAAGATATGTAACCTACCACTACATTTGCTATGAAATACTTAATGTGAAATCTCCTGCTTCAGCTGATTTTTCTTTTCCCAGAGCTCATTATTACTTTCTGACAAGTTTGAGAGTGCATCTTGAGCATTCTATAAACACCGCAGTTGTGTTTGTTTACCAAGTTCAATTTTGGTGAACTTGTAATTTGAGCAATTAAGCTCCTCAACTAGTTTATCCAACAAAGGCTCTGCAATCTCAACATATTTGGTCTTTTCAGAATCAACAACGATTCTTGAAACGGCCTTTGTCTTTGGGAGTTTAGACTTATTCTTCTTCATAGGGAGATCATCTAGTGGTAATACGACCTTCCTCCTTTTCATGGTGATCTTTCCCAACCATGCAAGTAGACTAAAACCTTCATCTGTTGAAACCGGGAAAGTGGATACAACAAACATTGATCCTGATTGTAATTTTTCGTCACAGTGCTTGCTTCAATTGGCATGGCCGAAACCATGGGTGTCCTTTGAGATGACTCCGTCATGAACATCTCAAATCCTGCAGCCGAGGTATCAAGTTGGGAAACTTTACCCTCTATGAGAGTTGGAAAATCATCGAATACATTTCCCTCTATACGAGATGGGGAGCACCTATAGTTCACCTCGAAGATAGAAATGGTAGGCATTAATACAGTGGAGAATGAATCCACATCATTGTCTACAACATTTAAGAATGATTCCTCTTGAATAGATGGTTTGTGGTTGTTTGGTAGCCTTGGCGAAGATATGATCATTATCTCTCCCTCTTTCTCTCTGTCCTCTTCATTAGATTCCTCTTTTGATTCCTCCTCTGATTCTTGAGTTGGCATAGGTGCTCGAGTAGAATCTAAGAGTGGATTTCATCCTTTTCCTCTTTTGAGCTAAAACTTAAGAGTTTCAGCCAGCCTTGAAAAAGATGAACCATCCTTCTTTTTAATCTCCACCTAAGATCTCCTTCCCACCAATATAAAGTTATTGCAATCTAGCCCAAGATTTGGATGTACTCTCTTGAGGCCTTTGATTTTCATTCAGTAAAATAAATTGGAATCTATCAAAGACAAAAGTTCCTTCCTTTTGTTGCCACTTAATAGGAAAAGGGGCAACCTGATCAAACTGAGTATTGTGATACTCAGGATCTAGGATCACACCATCATCTTCAATCTCAAACCCCTACGGAATCTCAACCATGTTGAGGTTATTGATTTGCTGCAATGTAAGCATATAGTAGTCCATTTTAATGATGTCTTTCTCTGTGCAGAAGTCAATCCACACATCCTCCATGCAATGAACATGGTTGAATGCTCTTTTGATTTTCGAATGCATCCCTCAATAGCCGAAGTCGAACCTAGCTCTGAATTTCTACAAGGTAACAAGTTGAAGTTTTGCTTCCATGGCTTTATCTTTATACACTAATTTGAGTGTATACCTACTAGTTTGGAGGGGTTTGGTAATAGTAATGTTGAATCCTGTCCCGTGCTAACTATGTTGATACGACTGCACCTACATGAGCTATCTAGCCAACTCCATCAGAATGATCCTAACAGTAGGATATCTCGATAAGGTGTATGGTTCTCCTTGAAAATAACCAACTCTCAGGTAGGTGATAGTTAGAAATTGCAGGAAGATGCACCCAAGCTGATTTACCCTTTCCCATGGTTCATTTGATACCCTTTTGATCGCTAATTCTTTGTCAAAAAGACACCTAAAATGTCCAAAGAACACATTCTAAACCCTTTTGTAATGGTGCTTGCTCTGTATCAGCATAATCTGGTCATAGTAGTTCCAGATGGGAACTAAAGACCAATCTCCCTCGGTGGAGAGTCCAAAGAACGTCCCCATGGCCGCAACAATGTAAACTAAGTATGAATTCATGTAGTATGGTGCTGATGTACCCACATGAATCAACTATTTGCATAATGTTGTATGCAATATCCCCATTTTGGACATATATAATTTAATAATAAATAGGTATAGTATATAAAGTTTATAATATTAAAATGATTAATAAAATATATAAATTATTATATATCATATATATTATCATACATATATATGATATTTAAAATAATATACTATTGAATATAAATTTTATATATATATATATATATATGATATATAAGATTAATAATATTTATAACTCTAACACGATTAATAATGATATCATTATATATATAAAATATGTTATTAAACTTATATAAATAATATATATATATTAACGGTATTATTAATATAAATATATATATTTAATATAATAATATAATTATATTATTCTTAATATAATATAATTATTATCAACAAAAGGTCATGACTCTATGGAAAAAAATATATATATATATATATATATATAATATTTAACGTCGTGAGGAAAATAAAGGAAATATTAAAAAATGTATACAAAATAAATGAAAAACCTAAAAATGTCCTGAAACGGGACATTACAAGTGGTATCAAAGCACGTTTCAATCGTGAGACTTGTGTTGAGTGTCATGTCCCCTTTCTAGAGTGGACATCAGAGACGATAGAGTTGGCCTATCATTTGAGTCTCGTAGGCTGGTAGTGATGTTTAGAGACTTAGTCAAGGTACACAGTGTTCGGATCTGGAGTTTCAAACAATAGGAGAGCAGTTGAGAGCAATTCCTTAATTGTAGGAGTTTCTTACATTTTAGGAGGTGGAGATGGGTTTCATTCTTGAGTCTCTACAAGATCATTCTATGGTTTCAGTTTCGGGAGATTTGGAGACATTCCTATTTTTTAGGAGTATACCTATTTTTTAGGGATGACACTGTCAGTTATTTCAAATTAACGGGCATCAGTCACAGGAGGTGACAAGATCAGTTTCACCTTGTAGAGGTGTTTTGGGCTATCAGTTCGCTATTTGGAAAATATTTTAATATATTTAAATATTCTCCTAAGTTAGCATTTTAATAATTTAAATAAGGCTAAGATATAACCATTTTGGAGTAATAAGGGGCTTTTTGGCCTCATCTAGATGAGTATCTCTTGGTGCAATAGCTCGTTGGAAAGGTCTTGAACTTTTCTAAATATTTATCTTTTGACTCAAAGCATTTCGGCAAATGGATTTCTTTCTATTGAGAAAATGGTCAATTTCTGATACTTGACCACTTTAAAAATAAGAAATATATAATTTTATAACCCAACGCCACATGGAGACATGTTCGAGCTAAGTATGGTGGGTTATAAGGAGGTAAAGAGAAAGTTCTACTTCATTATTGACATATTACATCTTGGATTTGCGATTTGGGCTCTGATTGAGCTTTCAGCACTTGGGACGCCAACCCCACTTGCTTTGCCTGTTTGGGATGTAGCCCCCAAAACAGTGGTTTGAACTTGTTGCAGTCAAAGGCGTCTTGGAGATTGTGCATTGTTTCTTCTTGGGAACGCAGTATTGAATCAGAGTTTCAGCTTGGATTTGGGCATTCTATCCACATGTGGGCACTTTGCAGCTGTAAGGCAACACCTGGCAGCCATATTCTTTCCCATGTGCAGCATTGGAGAGTTGGAATATGGCCGTATCTTCTTTCTAGGTTCATATTTCTTCTTCATGCCTTCAGGTTGGGTTTATCCTTGGTTGTAATCATCTGGATATTATTGTAAATCTTCATCCGGTTACAAACTAGGTTTTATATTTAAAAATCTGCTTGAAGTGAAATTATTTTTGCTGTATTTGAAATATATTTTCAGAACTAGTTCAGGTTATTGTACTTCTGTTATTACTCATTGCAAAATCATCAAAAACATAAAACACTCAAACACTTCTGCAACTTCTATCTAGCTCTACAAGAAAATATTATTAAACAGGGAAAACAAATTTAAAAATAATAAAATTATAGCAAATCAGCTGAAGAGATCCATCAAGGATCTTTCAGTGGTATCAGAGCCTAGAACCTGCTAGCCTGTTGGAAAAGAAATCAGTTCAATTACAGGCCAATACCATGGCTAGAAAAAAAAATGGGTGCTCTAAGGTTTCATCTTCGTTAACAAGCACAAGTAAGATGCCTCTTGCCAAAGCATTCAATATTGCAGTTATGAGTAGCTATCATCAATATTGTTCTCTTTGTAAGGAGATATGCAACCTCCTTTCCTTTACAGATTTTATGGGTGTACTTGAAGCAAATGATAACTGGGTATCTACAAGCTCCTTTCAGCAACAAAAAGAGAAAGAAATATTAAATAATAATAAAGAAGCCATTGGTCACAAATTGGAAGAGATTACAATTAGGGGACAAACCATTAGAGATGTTGGAAATGTGACACCAAGGTGTGAGGCCTATTCTGAAATTTGTAACAGCAGTGACACAACTTCGTTACCTCAAGATGTGGCATCCTTTGGTCAAGAAGAGAACAATGATTTATATTCTATATTTGAGGGTACACATGGTGCAAGCATGGGACGTGATGATGGGAATGGTACAAGTCATCATAAGCCTAATTTTGTGTACTTTGGGGTAGATGATATAAAACATTGTCAAAGGTTGAATAAATATTGGTTGGATAGAGCTATGCAAGCAAAGATACTTGCTTCCCAAGCAAGACAACGTCTCCAAAGCATCAAAGAATACCATAATTAGATAGATGATGCAAGGAAACAAAGGGAATCATCCATTGGATCTTTATTTCTTCCAACGGAAGAAGAGGCCAGCATTGATTTGGATGGAACAAGTAATATAGAGGGTCAAGATTATTTTGGTGAGTTTGCACAAGAGAGTAATCCGGACATAGGTATTTCAAAGGCATTGGGTGATGAGACTTCATGTCATGATGAGTCTAATTTCTTAGACCGTACCCTAGAAATCAGAGTACTGTGTACTCATAGTGACACTGAATCCCAAGATCGTGATTCGGTTGTATGTGCAAACACATGGGGAGTTGATGAGAGTGAGCATAGTGTGCTGACAACATTTTCATCATTGACAGAGGAGGTGGTCTCAGAGGTACAAAGTTGCAGTACTATAAATGAGGATACATGCATTAGTGAATGCATACTGGATACTCCTTACAACGATGTACATGACTCCGACACAGTATCCTACCATAGTGCAGATTCAGAGGTAGTACACATGCCTGAGAACTATCATTTTCAAACTCCTCATCGCTTGATTAGACAACTCAGGGTTGATGACAGAAGGGTAGACATAGTGGTTGAGCACTTTGATGACACTCGACAAATGTTATCTACACTCAGTTGGACTGCTCTTATGACTGATGAGTAGGATAGTGGAGGATTTTCCATGGCAGATTTTCATGCTCTTCATAAGGCTATGGGGATATTGAAGCAGGACTTATATTATCAGTGTTGCGATAGTGCGCTCCCATCTTCAGAGGATAGAATTATTGACTGTAGGCACCTAACTTAGCAGTTTGGCAGGATTCATTGGTGGGACCAACAAACGATCTAGCATTATGTCAAGTAGTTTCCGACATGGGCTATCACATCAATATCACAGAGACTTCATCCGGGATCATGGTTATAGGATGATGTGGGTATTAGCAGACATGATGCTTTGTACAATTATTACTTTCGTGGTGGTATCATAGTGGTTGCGGAGAGATATGGCATGATAGAGGTTTCCAGTTATCCCTATTTATACCTGATGGATGGGTGCTAGTTCAGATGATGTTGGAATCCGGGTGTTGTTTTGTTTGACACCTTGTCTCACAAGGATTCCAGTATGTTACCACCTTGGTTGTGGAAACACTCTCATCCAGTATGGGATACTAGTATTATCCTATACAGTGCATTTGATCGGGCGATCCTTGATGTGTTGCTTCATTTCACACACCCAAGAGTGTATATCAGAGTGGCGCAACAGGAGTTTGTTCATTGCTTGTGGACAAGCAATCTTTGGGAAGGGAGGATTGTCGTGTCCCTTTTCTAGAGTGGACATCAGAGACGATAGAGTTGGCCTATCATTAGAGTCTTGTAGGCTGGCAGTGGTGTTTAGGGACTCAGTCAGGGTACACAGTGTTCGGATCAGGAGTTTCAGACAGTAGGAGAGCAGTTGAGAGCAATTCCTTAATTGTAGGAGGAGTTTCCTACATTTTAGGAGGTGGAGATGGGTTACATTCTTGAGTCTGTACGAGATCATTCTATGGTTTCAGTTTTGGGAGATTCAGAGACATTCCTATTTTTTAGGAGTATCCTTATTTTTGAGGGATGACACTGTCAGTTATTTTAGATTATCCGACATCAGTCACAGGAGGTGACGAGATCAATTTCACCTTGTAGAGGTGTTTTGGGCTATCAGTTCACTATTTGGAAAATATTTTAATAGATTTAAATATTCTCTTTAGTTAGCATTTTAATAATTTAAATAAGGCTAGGTTATAGCCATTTTGGAGTAATAAGGGGTTTTTTGGCCTCATCTGGATGAGTATCCCTTGGTGTAATAGCTCGTTGGAAAGGTCTTGAACTTTTCTAAATATTTATCTTTTGACTCAAAGCATTTCGGTGAACGGATTTCTTTCTATTGGGAAAAAGGTCAATTTCTTGATACTTGACCACTTTAAAAATAAGAAATATATTATTTTATAACCTAACGCCACATGGAGACATTTTTAGGTTTGAGCTAAGTATGGTGGGTTATAAGGAGGTAAAGAGAAATTTTTAATTCATTATTGACATATTACATCTTGGATTTGCGATTTGGGCTCTGATTGAGCTTTCAGCACTTGGGACACCAACCCCACTTGCTTTGCCTATTTGGGACGTAGCCCCTAAAACAGTGGTTTGGATTTGTTGCAGTCAAAGGCATCTTGGAGATTGTGCATTGTTTCTTCTTGGGAACGCAATATTGAATCAAAGTTTCAGCTGGGATTTGAGCATTGTATCCACATGTGGGCACTTTGCAGCTATACGCCAACACCTGGCAGCCATATTCTTTCCCACGTGCAGCATTGGAGATTTGGAATCTGGCCGTATCTTCTTTCTAGGTTCATATTTCTTCTTCACGCCTTCAGGTTGGGTTTATCCTTGGTTGTAATCATTTGGATATTATTGTAAATCTTCATCCGGTTACAAACTAGGTTTTATATTTAAAAATCTGCTTGAAGCAAAATTACTTTGGCTGTATTTAAAATATATTTTCAGAACTGGTTCAGGTTATTATACTTTTGTTATTACTCATTGCAAAATCATCAAAATCATAAAACACTCAAACCCTTCTGCAACTTCTATCTAGCTCTGCAAGAAAATATTATTAAACAGGGAAAACAAATTTAAAAATAATAAAATTACAACAGATCAGCAAAAGAGATCCATCAGGGATCTTTCATTGAGAAATTGTTGTGATTGAGGAAGGTGAAAGATGGTTCATTTGTGCCATACTTCTATGGAGAGGCCATGTGAAGGATTATGATTTTTTTTTGAGATCAATTTGCCAAATCACAGTCTTCTACTTCTTTGCATAGGTCTTGTGATGTCGCTAATAACACAGAGAGACCGTCCGTCAGTGTACTATGACAAGCTCCATTCTCCTTCCATCCCATAAAGGTACTATTTTCCTAACACCGTTAAATGTTGGTTTACATTGGAGCGGGACACTCCCATAGCAAAAGACACCTTTTTGAGCCATCCCTCTACTAAGGCTCTCTCACTGCCACTTGTCTCGATAGCATTTCCAGTTGTAGCTCTAGTTGGAGAGTACTCACAATCTACCACTACTCGTAATTTAGTAGGCTTTGAGTGGATGGAAATGGTACATGCCTTACTACTAAGGCAGGGAGAAAAGCCAGAGAAATCTCTGCCTAGTCCTTAGTCAGAGTGGAGGTTATATACTTTAATGGCAAATGTGAATTTATCCTTCAATAGGAATGAATTGCTGAAAATATTAATGGTGGGCTACAATATTGGAGAAATTGTGAGCGAGTTGTTAATTTGATTACAAAGGATGGATCATGATTTGGATGCAATGAGGCCCCATTTTGAGTGAAATTGAAAAACAAAAAAAACTATTACATAGTTTATAAAATGTTGCATGGTTTGGATTGTTGATGAAGATGGTTGTTACCAAGCTAAAGCATATAGTCCTTCCACGCTGCAAAGTACTCCCCAACTTCAATTCTGACGGAAATTATTGGCCATTGCGTTTTCTTGAAAATCGTGTGGTAAAGGCTTAAATCGTGCACGACAGGTTTAGAACTTGCACGAGCAGAGGCCACATGATTTCAAGTCATGCCCAATAACCACTCTAGTATGGCCACCTTATCAGGTCAACATAAATTATCAGCGTTGTACTTGGGATAACTCGATAAGATCAGTGGCATGCTTCAATGTCAACTGTGTTGTGACTCCTATGTTGGAGGCAATTGTGTAGAAAGTAATGTGGACATAGCAAGTCACCAAATGCTTTGCCCAGAGAATGGCATTTCCCAATCGTTGTTGATATCACACTATATGCATAGTGCTATTTCATCTCAGCACAATGTTGCTACCAAGGAATACTGAAAAACAACCCTAAACCTAAATGCATTTTGCTAAAATCAAGGAGATAAGTTAAGATGGTATTCGATGATGTGAAACATCACCATAATGATGAGAAAACTATCAATGAATGAAAGTAAAAGCACAAGCATGAGGAACATCATCCAATCATTATGAATAGAGATACTCCTAGTGGCATCAATGATGGAAAAAGGTAAGTGAGGTACATGATTAAAGGTAAATATTCATGTCACACTTATCTATTCTTATAGACAAGCATTAAATGGAACGATAATAATTGCATAGATGTATATTATTCAATATCTTATTGCAATTAGCAATCAATAATGTTTTGCCAATTACTAAGTTCTACAACTTTGATATTGCATCTTAATTGAAATTAGTTTTCAAATCATTTTTGCCAATAACTATTATGCCAAAAATTTACTTATAAGTGGGAAACAAGGATTATTTCTTCTGATAAATATTGAATATTTGAATATCTATTATCAATACTTATAATTGATTAGTTATAATCGAGTGATTGATTCCCTAAGAGGACAGGGCTATAATTAAATAATTATCAAATAGGATGATTACAATTAAGTAATGATTGATTAGAACTAAGTTTTCCAAATTCTAATATTGAATTCTAATTGAGATTAGTTTTCAATCATTATCACAATCGATGTTGTTATGTAAAACTAATTAAATTATTCAACATCATCAAATTCCAAGATAAGGTAAGGCCTGTGGTGGAATGGGCTAGGTGACACCACTCAGAGGTACTAGGTAAGGCCTACGGTGAGATGGGCATTGGGCTGCATCATCCAAGGTACTAGGTAAGGCCTACAATGGAGCGAATACCCCGGGGTACATCATACAAAGGCACTATCTTGGAGATGATGATCGGAGAGAGATAACAATAATGAGGGAGAACGGTGAGGCCAATAATTGGGTAACAGGGCACCCTATTATAGTTTCTCCTCCTGTTCTTAGGAAATGATGATTGGAGAGAGATAACAATAATGAGGGAGAATGGTGAGGCCCATGATTAGGTAACAAGGCACCCTATTATAGTTTCTCCTCCCGTATTCAGAAAATAATGAGTTAATAATGAACTAAAGTTTTGATTAACAAGTCACTAAATTGAGACCATAAATACCTTGTAAAGGATTGATATAAAGAAATCCTACGAGGGAAAATTTATATATAAATGTGTACTAATGACTTTGTTGTTGCAGGTTCACAATCAAGGAATTTCATAACGTGTGTCTTCATCTGTCTGCATCATGTTTGCTCTGTGTCTTCATCTGTCTACATCATGTATGCTTCGTGCTTTCATGCATTCATGTGACTACTTTGGTTCACTTCATGTTTTGATTCATTAAGATGTATATCTCATAAATTTTTTAGGCCTTTTGTATGCATATATTTTGTATCTATGAACGAACTTATGTATGAATGATTTTGCTTGAGGACAAGCAAATTTGAGAGGGGATGACTGTGATATCCCCATTTTGGACATATATAATTTAATAATAAATAGGTATAGTATATAAAGTTTATAATATTAAAATGATTAATAAAGTATATAAATTTAAAATATAAATTATTATATATCATATATATTATCATACATATATATGATATTTAAAATAATATACTATTGAATATAAATAATATATATGTCAATATTATGATATATAATATTAATAATATTTATAACTCTAACACGATTAATAACGATATCATTATATATAAAATATGTTATTAAACTTATATAAAATATATATATATTAATGGTATTATTAATATAAGTATATATATTTAATATAATTATATTATTCTTATTATAATATAATAATTATCAACGAAAGGTCATGACTCTATGAAAAATACATATATATATATAATATTTAACATCGTGAGGAAAATATAGCGAATATTATAAAATGTATACAAAATAAATGAAAAACCTAAAAATATCCTGAAACGGGACATTACATTGTATTTATAGGCTCTCCCCAATAGATGAGTTCCTTATTTTCAAAAATCTATGAGATGAACTTATACATCCAAGGTTCAAAGTTATTGGATTCCTTGAGGCCACAGAGTCTACTAAGGGGAGTTATTAAATCATTAACCTCTAGGGAGAAGTCATATTTGTGTATTGTTCTAAGCCATCTAGAGATATTGGGTCTCTTATTCTCCAACCAGTTTTCGTTGGTATGCCTCTGATAATCCAATTTGCTCTGATTCCACAGTCACAAAGACATCTCTTTAGACAAATCCACGCATTCTGAAATCTAAGGGACTTTGAAGATTTGCTCAATAACATCTAGATCCAAACTAATAATGACCTTACCATCCGCATCCTTGCTTTTTTTTATTTAGGACTAAAACGACGAGCACATCCCAAAACGAACTTTGGTTACAAGGCAGCCATGGGGAAGGTGGATGCTAGATGAATATTACTCCTCTTGATGTGTCGCATCTCCCTATTGGCAGGAGTCTCGAGTCTCTGCAAGAAATTTTCCATGTCTAAATACCTAATCTCTGTATATGAGATTTGATCTAGAGTAGATGAAACGAGCAATGCAGTTGTGTGAGCTAGCTCTTTATCATATTGATACTTCATCTTTCCTTTAGCTTTTGATGGCACAGGCATATCTTGCACTGGAACATGGAAATTCCAAAGAGTAAATAAGTCATTTAAAGGGTTAGGATCCATGAAGGTGTTAGACTTGGCCTTGAAAGGGTGTATCTATGAAGAACAAAGTGTTCAAAGTATTGATTAGATACTCATGAAGCACATGTGATCACTGGAAATGAACTAGAAAGCATATGTATTTGGATGAAAAGGGCCAAAATTGGACATAAGAAGGATGAATTGCATGTGGGCAAAGATGGGCTTTTGTTTGTATGCCCAAGAATGCAAGTTGGATGCATATGAAAATGTGCAAAATGACAAATTTGGTAGTTAAAAGTGTGACCTTTTGCCAAAATCAGTTCTCTAGAGGTAATTACATGTGGTATAAATGAATCATCTTTACTTGAGATAAACATGTAATTGGGTTCGGAGAATGTAATTGCATGAGTTGGAAAATGGAATTTAGAAAATGGATGAAGTAAGGATTGGCATGGAAGGTGAAAACATGTAGATGCACTTGCATTCTTGGGTGAGAATCCTCAACTTTCTTCCAAAAAGAAATCAAAACAAGCAGCAAACAAACAAGAAAAACTAAAAACTAAACAAAAGCTTACCTCTTGCTATTGACTCAAACATGACAAACTTCAAGATATCTCTCTACATGCAATTTCATTTTTGGAGTTTAGAAGTTTTAACATTTGTGAATGAGAGGATTTGACACTTATTTAAAGATAAAACGCAAAAGACATGGACTGCCTTTGAACAAATGGACAAAAACGAGCCAAAGAATGCAATATTGTAGCAAAAACAAGTAAGAAATACAAGCAAAGTTGAATTCTTCTACTTACTTGGAGCTTAATGAGCCAAAAGTGGAGGAAAGAGAAGTTTGGATGAACAAGTCTTCTCCAAAATCACGTTCTCCAAGTGCAAACGCATGCAACAGCTAAGAGCCTTTGACAAATTCAAACTTTGCACATTGTGACCTCCAATGTCAAATGCATGTGGATAAAAGACCAAAACATTGTTGCAATCTTCCTTTTCTTCAATGCTTTGTGTAAAATTGCACTTAGAAAGCTCCAATGCATGGGCATTTTGCCTTGGAAGAGGCAAATCGTGGTCTTGGCATGCATTTGCATGCAATATTTTTGAGTGAAATGTATGTCCTACATGCAAATCGTGGCCTGGGCATGCATTTGCATGGTTTAAATATGCAAGAAACCAAAACATTTTTGCTTGTAAGGCAAAACCGCACCCTCAATATGCAAAGAAATGTGACACTTATGTTTGAAAGAGTGATTTACGTGCAAATCGTGGTCATCAAACTCAAATGCATGGAGCATGGACACATGTATTTGTGTTCATTGCAAATTGTACTCTAGAGGAGTAAATACGTGCAACGCTCAACATGTGATTGGGAAATGCTTTCATATGAGGAGTTTTTGCTTAAAAGAGGCAAATCGCATTCTTGAGAAGCAATAACATGTAATGCTTGGGCTGCATTTGGGGAAAAATACCTTTGAAATGTGTTCTACATGTAAGTATAAGCATACTAGAGGCATACAAAACATGTTTTATTTTCCAACATTTTTGACCTAGAGGCAAAATCACACCCTTGGGAGCCAAACGCATAAGCTAAATGCATATCCAAATGAAATTTGCAATGCAAATTGCAGTCTAGAAGGGTCTTTACATGTGACGTTTTGCTTGGAGAAGCTTTCTACATGCAAATCGGACACTAGAGTGCTCATTACATTTTTTAAAAACATGTCTTTTATTTGGCTAAGTCCATATTTTGGCTTCTAGTGCAAAATCACACTCTCCATGAGTGATTGCATATTATGTTTTTGCCTTTACATGCAAATCACACTCTTGGAGTGTGATTGATGTTTTAAAAACATGTTTCAACTTGTCATGAATTTGGGTTTGCAAGCCAAAATCACTCTTGGAGTGCATTTGAATGTAACATGTTAGAAAAGACATGTTGAGTTGCACAACTTAAGTTTTTCATTTAACACATGTCTAATTGATTATTGAGTAAAAATCAGTTTAATTGGATCAAATAGAATATTTACACTAAATAGTTAACATATTGTGTCAATATGTAAAATAAAAGTGAAAAATCCCTGATGGATCTCTTCTGCTGATCTGCTGTAATTTTATATTTTTAAATTGGCGTTCCCTGTTTATTAAAATTTTCTTGCAGAGCTAAACAGAAGTTGCAAAAGGGTTTGATTGTTTTATATTTTTGATGATTTTTCAATAAGTAATAACAGAAGTACAATAACATGAACCAATTTTGAAAATGTATTCCAAATACATTTAAAGCAAAGTAGCTTGAAGCAGATTTTTTTGAATATACACCTAATATTTGACCAGATGAAGATTTACAATAATATCCAAATGATTACAACCAAGAATAAAGCAAACCTGAAGGCGTGAAGGTGAAATATGAGCCCAAAAGGAAGCTACGGCCAGAATCCAGCTCTCAAATGTTGTACGTGGAAAAGTAGATGGCTGTCAGGCCCAGCCGTACAGCTGCAAAGTGCCCACGCGTGGGTAAAATACCCAAACCCTAGCTAAAACTCTGACTTAGTACTGTGTTCCCCAAAAGAAACAATGCACAATCTCCAAGATGCTTCTGACTGCAAGAATCTAGACTACTGTTTTGGGGGCTACATCCCAAACAGGCAAAGCAAGTGGGTTTAGCGTCCCAAATGCTAAAAGCTCAATTAGAGCCCAAAACACAAATCCAAGATGTAATATGTCAATAATGCCCTTGAACTTTTTCTTTTACCTCCTTATAACTCACCAAACTTAGCTCAAACCCTAAAAGTGTCTCCATGTGGCGTTGGGTTATAAAATAATATATTTCTCATTTTTAAAGGGGTCAAGTATCCAAAAAATGACCTTTTTCCCAATAGAAAGAAATCCATTCACCAAATTGCTCTGAGTCAAAAGAGAAATATTTAGAAAAATTCAAGACCTTTCCAACGAGCTATTACACCAACTGATATTCACCCAGATGAGGCCAAAAAACCTCTTATTACTCCCACAATGTCTATAACTTAGCCTTATTTAAATTATTAAAATGCTGACTTAGGAGAATATTTAAATATATTAAAATATTTTTCAAATAGCGAACTGATAGCCAAAACACCTCTACAAGGTGAAACTAAACTCGTCACCTCCTGTGACTAATGCCGAATAATCTAAAATAACTAATAGTCTCATCCCTCAAAATTGGGTATACTTCTAAAAAATAGGAAGATCTCTGAATCTCCCAAAACTAAAACCATAGAATGATCTCGTAGAGACTCAAGAATGTAACCCATCTCCACCTCTTAAAATGTAGGAAACTCCTACAATCAAGGAATTGCTCTCAATTGCTCTCCTACCATCTGAAACTCCAGATCCGAACATTGTGTACCCTAACTGAGTCCCTAAACACCACTGCCAGCCTACGAGACTCTAATGATAGGCCAACTCTATCGTCTCTGATGTCCACTCTAGAAAGGGGACATGACAAAAAGCAACATTTACTTGGATGTTTTAAATAAAACATTAAAGTAAATCCCAACATTAAATTAGACTATATAATGCACTATAGTCACCTAAGTGAAAAATCAAAAAGCAACTCAAAATGAAATTATAACATAAAGTGCACTATAGTCACTTAAATCACTTAAGTCTTAAACTAACTTTAAAACATAAGATAAAGTCAGTTCAAGTTATATTTTTCAAAAAGTGCAACTCAACATTAAAATATAACATTCATATTTTAAATATGCGATTGAGCTTGGAGAATCCACTTTTTGAGCACTTAAATGGTCATATCTTTCGACTCTTAAGTACAATTAAGCCCTAAGATATACCGAATCGAATAGAAGACTGAAAGCAAGACATTGAACGTAACAAAAAGATTAAAGCACCCTAAACAAACACTCGAAAACATAAATAAGGACTTTGAAGGCTTCAAAAATTAAGCATAGGCTTAATAAAACGAAAAACAAAAAGGACTTGACGAATGCCTTCGGTAAAACGATTCACTATACAAATTGGGAACAACTAGTTGATCAATTTTGGCCAATTAATTAGTGAATCATCTCAAAGATATGCGAAACTCAGTTGAAAAAGTTTTGTACTGTTACCTCCATTTTGTATTGACAAAATGGAGGACAACAATAACATCACACAAGACTTCATCATATATGATCCAATCTTAAATTTTGGCATTTTTCACTTACCACAAACTTATGCTCAGCTCTAATCCAAGCAATCTAATAAGGTTTAGGGTGTTGCATCCTTGGTAATTGCAACTTTGCAACCAACTCCTCTAATGCCAAATTATTTGAACTTCTATAGTCAATAATCACTTTGCAACATTCACCTATTTTTGAATAAGCTTTTTCTCAACACAGTGTCTTTATTAATTTCTTCATTCCACAAGGTTCTTCTAAACATCAGGTTTTCTCCTTCTTTTGGCCCATTCAAAAAATCGAATGAATCATCCTGCACAAGTGCATTTTTGTTACTACTACCAATCTTCTTGTTTGAATTCATACACTCAAATGCCCAGTGACCACCTCCAAATTTGAAATAATTGTCCTTAAACCAAGTCCCATCTCTCTTGCAACTATTTCCCCTTAGTAAGTTTCATAGTTTCCTCTTGAGTAACTCCATCTACCTTTGTATAAAATTTCTTCCTTCCATTCAAATTTACCCTTTGTCTTGATTTGCTCTGTCTTGACCTAAGTAAGATCTTCTACTTTCACCATAAGATCTACCTCTTCCTCTAGGAAATCTACCACCTCTACCCATGCCTCTTGTTCAACTTTTCTTTTGCCTTCAATGCAAATTGGTATGCTTCCTCAATGTTATCCATCTTGACCAAACTGATTTCATCTTATATAGAAGTCCTCAATCCATTTAGGTACCTAGCAATCCTTTTGACTTCATCATCAATGTGTCCAGATCTGATATCTAACCTATAAAATTCCTCACTATAATCCTTCACAGCCATATCCTTTTGCTTCAAGTTCTACAACTTCTTCAACAAGCTAATCGGATAATCACTCAATAAGAATTTACCTTTCAACATGCTAACCATCTTAACCCAAGTTTTAATCTTTTTTCTTTCCTCTCCTATGTCTATCAATTTGCAAATGTTCCCACCATAAAAATGTGTCCCCTTTCAACTTTGCACTTGCAATTTTCACCTTCTTGTCAACATATGTACCTTTATACTCAAAGTACTTCTCCATCTTAGAGATCCAATCTAATAATTCATCAACATCAAGCTTACGATCATAATTAGGAGTATTAAAATGTGGTTTTGCATTCACCCTTGTCAAACCTCTCAAGAATATTTCAACACCTTGTTCAAGATCAGGAACTCACTCTTCCACTTCCTCAGCTTCACCTTCACTAACATCCTCAAAGGCCTTCGTCTTCGCTAGGTTGTCTCAATAGCTTCAAGTATGGCTGCAATCTGTCTCAATATATCCATGATACAAGAATCTGCATTTCCTCTTTCTTGCGTCCCTATATTTATAAGATTTGATATTAAAATTTAAGTAAATTAATAATAGAATAAATAATAATAAATTAATGTAATTTATTATTAGATATCATAATTATAATAAGAACATTAATAACATATAATATACATAAATGATAAATCAATATAATCATATCATCTATTATATATGATTATAATGTAATACAATAAATGAATAAGTTAATAAATAAAATGATATAGTATAATGTGTATAAATAACAATATTTTAATAATAATAAAATAAAGAAAAATAGATTGAGGATATTGAACTAAAAATATATATGATAAGTATACATATAAATCTGGAACATACAATAAATTCTTATAAATATAAAAAAATTATAATTCATTGCATAAAAGTATTGAATTAGCGGATGATCAGTCACGACCTTTTGAAAGGTCGTCCTTACTAGCATCGAGCATATGAGAAGATATGCTAGAATACAAATAAGGAGCAAAGAATTATCTTGGGGGAGGATCAAGCAGGGATAAAGAGGAAGATAGGACTCAGCTGAGCAGATACAGACGAGATTATTCTGTGTATTGAACACAATCAGCCCATATATTTAGAGATCAAATTGGAAATAACTGGATTGTCAATAATGGAGTATATACAGTCAGTATCTGGAAAGAGAGAGGCAGAGACGGCATCCAATGCAGTGGATATAAGGATAGAGAGATCACAAAAACAATAGCAATAGGCAGAGAAATTAAATATATAATCGAACGGTATCACTGCAAATTCATGAAGGTTGTTTGTAAGGCAGCAAACTATCATCGAATCAGGACATAATATTACCCCTTCCATCACATTGCTTACAAACATACTGACAGTGACAGGGGCCACGAAGGCATTCAGAATATCATTTTTTATACAGCAGATAGCTAGAAACTGAGTGAAGAAATAGAGACATCAAAACTCAAACAAGATTAGTATTTGAAATCGACGTTAGACTCAGAAGAGTATACGCAGAAACAAGGGATATATCGTGTATAGAGTTATTATTCCAATGATCATCATCTACAAACAAAAACATGAAATATTATGGCAGGAGTTGGATAAGATATAATTTTAGCCACATAGAAAGGAGAGAACATGAAGGATTCAAATTAGTACCACAACTGTTATACACTCTACAATAATTTATATGAAGAATTCATCTACAGACACGTCAGATCACTCTTTAAGTGTATTATTGCTTCATACAAACATTCAAACCAAACAATAAATATCTTAAAGTATTTATGGCAGTGAAGGATTGAGTGGGGGAGACATTTAAAGTGTCTAGAAGAGTGACCCATAAGCCACTGATAAAGATGGACGATTTTTTAGCAACCAATAAGGGGGAATCATCAAATTATTTAAGAGGAAGAAGAAATGTTTAATTTGTAATAGAAAGGCAGCCAACATAAATAGGGAATTACATTGAAAATAATAAGGCAATAACAGGGATGTAATACAAGATGATAAAAGGAGAGAGTTTATAATAGGAAGTCGTTAAAAGATAATCAATAAAGCATACGGGTAGTAAGGTATATTTGTTACATCCTAATTATAATATAAAATTTTGGAGATTTAACAATTAATAGAAAGAGAGAATCAAAGTATATAAGGTACAACGATTTAAATACATTGGGTGAGAATAGAGAAACAAGGAAAATTAAATGAAGACATTATTGATGATATAAAGAGTATGTATTATTACATGGAGAAGAATATAAAGTTAAATCAATTTGGTCCTCCTATAAGAAATCATCATCTTTTATACATGTTAGTTATTTTATAGAACTTGTATATTTTGGAAATAAAACTTGTGGGTTTTCAAGAAGACTCCTCAAAACATATTTATAAACTACCCATGATATTCAAATCATGAAATTGAGGATTAAAAGTGATTTAAGGATGAATCTCAAGAGGGGACATTACAGTGGTATCAAAGCATGATCTTGCCATCCTGTAAGGTGAAGCTTAAATAATGATCAGCATATAAGAAGAATTGTCATCAAAAGTGAAGTATATGAAAAGTGGTAACATAATTTTGAGAAAAGATCATGGATACTTTACAGACAGCATTATGCTCAAATTATACGAAACGTTATAGCAGAATTGTGGATAACCTTGTAGCAAACTTGCGGTAAAACACTGGTTCTTCGAAAAATAATAATATGAGGACCATCAACACATTACTCATTCAGGACCGATCAACATTAAGCAGCATTCATCTCAGATCAAACAATACAAAACATGTTTCCGTCAACATATATAAAATAAAGTACATCAATCGCAATGAGGGATCAAGGGAAGGATTCAAGAAAGAGAAATTAAAAATTCAGCCATATATAGATGGGATCAAAACATGCAAGAGCAATGATTTAGTGATTTCTTACAGTTAATGATAAATTCTATCAGAATATTGAATCTGTTGAGATTGAGGGAAAGAGGAAATAGACTACTCCAAGTAGCCACTAATAAAAGGGCAATAATGCATAATAAATCCTAGAAGGAATTAAGGCAAAGAGCTAACATCTCTGAAGGACTTCACAATATATTCTATAACTGAATATTCTTAAGGAAGTAAGGCAAGGAATCAAGTATTCTCTGAAGAAACTAGTATATACTATTAAGGAAAAGGGGGAAAAAACATATGCATATGCGAGGATGGATACACCCAAAGAGGATGTCCATAAGAAATAGGATGAGAAAGAAATCTTTGCTAGGAAGGATGGATATATCAAGATGGTGCTTCGTGGAGAGTTGTTCTATTAATTAGAGCCCCAAGAAGCACTCCCCTAGGAGCTAAGCTTCTGATCACAACCTCTCCTTAAGAAAGAGCTTAGATTGGGCATTAGGACCTTATATTTTTTAATAAAAATTTTATTAATAATCTTATACATGTTTTCTTGTTGGAGTACTAATATATGATGCAAGGTAGCAAAGCCAACAATCTAAACTCCGAGTGTATGGTTAAGAATATTTTTGTGAAACATCTCCTTGAAAATGGCTTCCAATATGTGTAGTCTCATGTCTGATTGTGTCTTCATGCATTAATATGTATATTTTGTGTTTGCATCGTGTCTTCATGCACTAATGTATATATTTTGTGTATGCTAGTACATGTTTCTTTTATGTTTTATATCATCATACTTTCACATTTTGGATATCTAAAGAGATTGTCTCATTCGCAGTTAAGAGAAGGGCACCTTATTAAAAAGTAGAGATTATATCTTTACAGGCATTAGGATGAGATAACGTCTCTCCTAGGGGTTAAATACAGATGGATAGTCCTAAAGGGATATCCATAGAGACTTAGGACAGGATATCATGCTCTTTGCTAGGTTGCCTCAATAACTTCAAGTATGGCTGCAATCTATCTTAATATATCCATGATAGAAGGATCTGCATTTCCTCTTCCACGAGCCATCTTTGTAACCCTTTGCAAGCTATAGGTCAAACACAAGTTTGCAATGCTATAACCAATCCATTAGGGCTCTACAAGATCGCACCCTCTACAAGTTATAAGTCAAATCTGAGATCTAACACCCTACAACCAAATCAAACCAAGGTTTATAACACGATCCAAATCAAATCAGTTCCACAAGGAACACAACCATGCCCTGATACCACCTAGTGTAACCAAGGATGTAGAAATCCCGAAAGGAGACATCCAACCAAACAGTAAGAGTAAACACAAAGAAGCCAAAACAATAGGAGTGAAAGAATATTAGATTCAATTAATTACGTGCAAATCCAGTGGCAGTTCACCTATAAACATGCCAAGCAACAGGCCTACCTGATTGCAACCCTATAATTACAAACTTGATCCAATGTGTGATCAGAATATGCACAAAAGCTTAACCTCTAGATCTTCCTACTATATTGTCCTGCCAAGATACATCATGGATATTATATATATCCATCGTGACACACAAGTCGGCCCAAAAGAATCACATTTTCCAATAATTAGGAAACTATTACAATAATTAAACCTTCTAGTGATTTGTTAAATCCGGACTCATTTGCATTATGCAATTAGACCAATGTGTCTGTGCATTTAGAGTTTCGCATTGTCACAAAGTTGTTAAGGTTTTCTATGATTTAGTTTTGGGATTTTCGGGCTTTATTTAATTGATTTTTAATTTCTAGTAGCTTTGTCATAGATGAATTCCAATTACTTGAAATAGCCTATTTTCGTTTGGGTCGATTCGGAGTCTAGCTAGTTTAACTGGCTAAAGAGGAATTTAATTCCTCATTTCTCACTTTTGCAATTTGGAAAATTGAGAGCTTTTTCTAAAATCCTTTTTTGAAGGATTGGTTTTCGTTCATTGTGAGAGCTATGGGCATAGGATCTTCACGAGAACGGACTCGTTGGGTCCAATTCGAGGAGACCTCGCTTTGCTGTCATTTTCGGCCGTATCTACGGATTATTTATTTTACCTAGTTGTTTTCCATTCTAGCCCTTTTGGCTATCAGGTAGGACTCTCTCATTTTCATGTTTTAGCTCTGTTTCTAGTTTTGGTTCTGGTAGTTGTTTGTTTGGAGGCTGAGAACTAGTGTTCCCCTCCGTTTTTGTTTGTTGGCTCTGCCCGGTTGGTATAAACATTTTTCCAATTTTGGGGATGAGGGTTTGGTGTTTTGCACCGTTATGCTGGTCATTTTTGCATATAGTGTCCGAACCCAAATTTTATTGGATTTTCGAGACTTTTGTACCCTAAGACCAAATGGGTTTTCATTTCAAAGTTTTCCAATTTTGGGGTTTTTACCTCATTTTGTGTGTCGCCTTATTTTCTCAGGTTTTCTTGGCATGATGTTGGTCATGGACCTAGATCATTCGTTTGGATGTCACTCAGACCATGGTTTCTCTTTTATGTTGCATTGGGATGTTGCTACATCCGTCATCCCAAGCTTGTTTTCGATTGAGTGATTTTGCTTGTGTTTTCATCCATTCCTTATGTTATGATCTTTGTGATGGTGGTGCGCCATACATGAGTACGTGCGTGTACATTGTCAAGTGACTTAAAAGGCCCGATCTCCCATTTGTACTTTGGTGGAGTTATGATCATTGGGGTTGGGTTGGGAATATGCATGCCTACGGGCACTCATCGTTGGATGAGCATAGGTAGGGTAGGGTAGCATATGGAGGGGGCTTCTATCTCACTGGTGACCATTGCCCAAAGGGTTGGCAAAGGAAGTTTTAAGTAAGCGATAACTAAATAAAACACTGGTTGGTAATATAACTTAAGATAATAAAATGCTTCAGTGTGAGAACCTTACATTAGGAAGTTGAGTCTGCACAGTTCCAAGCTTGGGCTTTCCAATGCCAAACGACTCTCCATGATGTTAGCCCCTACATAGTAGCCCATTTAGTGTCTAACCAAGACCTGTAGTACCTGCATTGTTTCATAATCTTGGTTTCAATCATCATTACTGTCTCGTGTGAGTGTTAGCCATTGACGTCTGTTTTATGTGTGTTTGTGGTTGGATCATTATTTCCATCAGCACAGCGAGAGTGGACCTATGGGTTTCACGTGGTTTGGAGGCGTAGCTACCTTCACCACTACTAGGGACTGGTGTACAGAGACAATCTATTGTCCTAGTGCGATCGTTATTGGATGTTTTCACTTGGTACTTCGGGTTCTGGAGTATTCTTTCTTGTGATTTATGCTTCCATTGGAATGCTTGGATATCATGTTTAGATGATGTTAGTTTATTTGACACATTCCCAGATTATGTTGTTTAGCATATGATTTAGATGATGTGATTTGTTTGGTTGGAATATCTAATGCTTTACCTTTTGGCATGTTAGATTCCTTATTCTTATGATGTAGTACGTTTTAGTAGTGACATCCTCATAAGACAACTCCGACGATCTGGTCAATAGTTTGGGATGTTACACGCAGGGGATGGTTAGGACCTTCGAGGTCTCATGATGCTATTATGGTTGGGAGGAACCACGCATGAGTTTTGTTATTCTTGTACATTCTGATGTTGCTTATGTTCACTGCGATGTTGCTTTCAAGTACGTTCTTTACTACTATGTTTCAAATGCTTAGATGTAGCTTCTGTCTTGCAATTATGATGTTTGAGTGTCTATGCCTCAAGTTGTGGATCCGGTACTCCCTGATGTGGAGGAACTTCATTTCTTAGCTTTTTACCTTATTGTTTTCTAGCTTGTTGTTTTGGATCCTCGTGCAAAATTGTACTTTCTTTCGCGAGAGTGGAAAAGTTCGCATGGTGTGTTGGGTTTTCTCACGCAACTCTTGGTACTTCCTCACGCGAAACCCCACACCAATTATGGGTGTTTTGGCTGCTGGGTCAAGCATTTCCTCGCACCGTTTGGTGCATTTCCTCCCGCGAAAGGCAGTTTCTCACATGGTGTGTTGTACTTCCTCGCGCGAAATTTTGTCAGTTGTTGTCCTCGCGCAAAAAGCAGGGGGCATCTCCACCGGTTTTCAAGGAACACAATTTGGTGTTTTAAATACCCTTTGGGTTTCCTTAATTTTCCATGCTTTAGATTCTTTGTTCTGTTGTCATCTTTGGCCTTCATTTCTCGGTTTGTATGTGTCAATTTGGTAGTGGCATTTGGAGATTCGTTGGTTGTCAGGATTGTGGTTAAGTCTTCCGTTGCGATCTTTGTGATCCTCGTATGTTGAGTAACGTATCCATACTTGTTTTTAAAAAAATTATCTTGGCTTGTATCAAATCCTTGTTCCAAGGATCTCCGAGTAGGGCATTACGTTTTTACCTTTCTTTTAATGAAAGAATTATAAAAGCTTAGGATCTTTACTAGCGGATGTGAGACTATGGTCTGGATAACTAGTACTTGATGACAATAGATATAGGGTACTAATGCAAGGCATTGAGAAATTATAGTTTTCTAAGTTATGATCATATTGTTGAGGGAGAATGAATGCGATTTACTTAAATTAACTCTATAACCCAATGGTTTGGCACTGGTCTAGATTGCTCAAGTGGATAAGGTTTAAAGGCAAAATCTAAAATAAAAATCTCTTTTACTTCAGTTGTTAGAGTAGGGCTGGTATAATTTTTGTCCTCAATTGCATTCTTTGTCATAGAACAATCAAAGATGCAGCCAATCTAAGAGTGATATCATGAATGCTTTGATTCATAGAGTTGAGGATATCTGCTTAATACACAATGTCTCCCATTAAATATTCCAAGATTTACAAAGGTTGTGAAGTTCACCTACCTAGACTTAGGAGAGCCTAAAGTGCAGAAGACTTCCAGAGCCTTGTTTGTTGGGCAACGATCCGAAAACCTACGCACATGGCTAATTCTTGGATGTTTTTAGGAAATCAGTTGGAGCAAGCAACATGTGAATAAATGGCAAGTTTACTCGCTGAGGAAAGAAATGCAAGGGTTTGTTTTACATGCTGAGTTTTTGTTGAGAGTTCATGCATGGTTTGACCAGGCTCACATATCAAATCGCAGAAATTCACCTCTATAAGGAGCACAGCACCACAAATGTGTGAATAGGCCATTATATGCTTTGAAACTGACAGCAATGAGAGCCATGGGTTGTGCAAGCCTGGAAGGTAATTGATAATAAAGATAAATAACCCTAAAATGCTGTCATATTAATATTGAGCTGGGTTGAACTCTATTTACCACCAATATGTGATTTTATTGAGTAATTTCAAGTTTCAACTACCTATATACGAGATGCCAGGTCAGAACTCTACTCGATTTCTCTCACTCTGGCTCTGTTAATAATATTATCATTAAATCCCAGACTTCATAATACCTAGTTCACTGTGGAATTAATAGTAAGTTTTTATATTGCAATTTGCATTCAGAAATTCTAATGAGTTATCATCCTATTTGATATTCCATCAAGCAATTTGCAAATATATGTGTACCCATGCATTAAAAAATTGCTCATTACATTGGGCCTGCAGATCCTTTCCTTAACTGCAAGGAAATCCTTGGCTCTTTTGGCAGATGGATTTTCCTCTATCCTTCAGGACAAGGGTTTTTTTCAAGATGGATGGATAGGCTATTGCAGAGTCCCGTACATAACTCTCCATGCATGGATGAATTGGCAATGGTTTCTACTAAGAAGTATTACTCCAGGACAAGGCCTCCTTCATATGATTCTAAGGCACCAAAAAAGAAGGGGCCGGATTCATGGTAGGATGTAGATTTATTTTGGGTTTTTAGCTTATTGTTCTTGTTGGTTTGGGTGAGTTTATGATCTGATCGGGGGTTGATTTGTGCGATTGGCTGCGAAAAACTGATTTCTTTTAGACTGTTTTAGTTGTCCATAAGCAGCTACTTTGGCTTTCTTTTGTGATCTTTATTTTTTCTGATGGATGAAAGTCCCAATAGAAACCTCAGTTTGTCAATCAAAAAGAATAATACAATGTCTTTGCTACAAAAGAAGAGTCATATGAAGGACATACTATTTCTTTGAATTAAAAATCATACAGTTAATGCCAATTATCCTCCTACAAAATCGGGTATTCATCACAATGGAAAAATGTGACTCATGCTTTTGAGCTGAATTTGAAAGTTTGAATTGAAAATTGTGCTTATTTTTGGCACCCAAATCACCAATTTGAATTTTACAACTTGAAATAGACGTATATGTGTTATGCAATCAACGCTTACAATCATAAAACCTTGTCAAGTCTAAAGACCAATGTCAATTTGTTAAATTCCTTGCATGTTTATCAGCTCTAATTAATTATATGCAAGAAAAAGAAATGAACATGACCTGTCTTGGAATCAACTTCAAATTTAAATGCTGCAGTCACAATAGCATGAGCATTCACTCTTCTGAGAGCAACCTTCTGCCTGAAAAAATGAGAATTACTAGATAATGCTGGAATATTTATCTCTGTTATCACCTTCCCATCCATGTCCATGCCAAAAAATTGTTCAATATTAACAAACTCTGGCAATCCATTGCAGTAAGCAGAACATATTTTCAGTTTCGTTTCAGCAGCCATCAGAATAGTTGCAATGTCTGAAACAAAATCTGGATGTTCATGTGCCATCATCAAGTTCCCAGCAACACTTGCAATATTGCGTACTTGAGGAGAAGCAACCTGTAGATGATTTCAGAAGGGTGCTATGATGCTTTAGTGCAATACTAATGTGCCTCAAGAAATCAAAAGCTGTAGAGAAACAATGCTTATTTAAGCAGCAGATATGCATTGATTCAAAAACTTATAATTCTGAAATTCTTAACATAATACACAAGTAGTCTATTTAAAATAAAAATCTGTCAAATAATTATGGCGTATAGGCTACTATATAAAGGTAGGATGATACCAAATTTAGCGAAACAAGCTCAGCAGCTCCTTGTGAAATGACTGAATGTGCATGCCAAGCAGGACAAATGGAACATGATTTCAGCCCTAAACTACAGGTTACAGGGAAATTTGATTAACATCATAATTGATCAAAATCCTGGGGACAGCAGATGCCATTATAGCAGATTTAAAGGCATTCTGTCAGCCAAATGAGAATCAATAATGAATTTCTGGAGGATAAAGAAGAAACTATAGAAATATAAAAAAGCATTATCTGAAAATCTGTTCTCATGAATTTGTTCCTGATGCCCTTTTAAAAATAATTTCCAAATTCCATTTTCTTCCAACACTTGCCTTTTGTTGGAGATATTTAACCTTCACCACGAATCTATACATTCCACAAATTATCCACTTATTGTCTCCTACAATATATTCCTCTCGAGATTTGGGTTTGAAAGTCACATTTTCTCAGAGTTTAATTATGCTGCTTTTAAGATTGCAGAAGAGACTATTAGCCTATTACTAGGGGCAAGCAGGTCAGAAATTTGAGATGAGCAGTATTGTCATGGTCACTAACTCAAGTTGAAAGTTGCATTCACCATAAACTATTTATACAAAATTCTAGTTTTGTCCATCTTTTCAGCAATAGTATATTTACCCAACTATGATTGCTGCTGGTAAACATTCCCTACTTACAGTTAAGATCAACAGAAGAAGCATCTTCTTGGAGCTATCTAAGGGCCTTTACTAAATAGTTGTAACCTGATCCACCTGTTGATATTACATATTAGAACAAGGTTTTAGGATTGGAATCAATGATCCAAGCTGTGAACTATTCTAGCAGGGCAATTCTATGGTTCCCATATTGGGAAATATACACTTAATTCATCAAAGAAAAAAAAATCTGCAAATAACAATAATAGAGATGGTAAGTAGGAGATAATTTCCACAGCAAGTCAAATTGTGATATTGCTATCAGGATTTAACTGTGTAATTTTGAGTCAAACTCATTGACCCATGTTTCATGAGTAGTGATTCAACATGAATCCATCTCTCATGAGAATAAATGGAACACTTTGCAATCACTACTCATGAAACATGGGTCAATGAGTTTGACTCAAAATCACACAGTTAAATCCTGATAGCAATATCACAATAATAGAGATGATTGGTATGCAATAACTGCACATGTAGATGAGTCCCACTTGCAAACCATTTTGTATGTGATTGCTTAGTTTGTTCCCCATGTGCCCATAGAGTTGAATTTCTTCCAAGAACCTACTCTTAAAGTCTCTTGCGACATATATTTTTACTATTTACTATTTTTAAATATAGTTTGCAGATATACATTTATAAATTATATAATGTATATTGTATTTATAATCATTGTATAAATTTATAAAATTGTATTTATTATTTATGAATACATATCAGAAATCGAGTATCACTAAATAAAGATTTAATTCTTAAATTTGTATAGCTTTATTATGTATTTAAGTGTTTTTTAAGGGAAAAGCAGGTTTTATAGGGACACAATACCCATTACAATATCAAATAATAAGTCATTAAGTTCCAAACAGACCACCTGTGCTGGAAGAGACAAAAAACCAGCACCAAAACAAGGCCAGCAGGCCAGCAACAAGACAGAAACACTAAAAAAAAAAACAGAAAAACACCAACCAGAGATAAAACACCAAGAAACCCCAAATTAGACTAACTCCTTAATGGTGTTAGCCACCTCTACACCCATGTCATTCATCCTCTTGACCACCTTCCCGAGGTCATCCAAATCATCAGCAGAAGTCGTGGTCATCTTTCTTTTGTTGGATACGGTACACTTTCCTGGCCTCTCATAGTCATCTTGGTATTTCTCGGCATCAATGAACACAGCCATCTTCTCCATCTTTCCTTCCAATTTCTGAACAAGCGTATTCAAATTGTCCGCAGAAGCTTTCATAATTTTCGGACTTTGTTCCAGGATCTTCCTCAAGGTGTCTTCCATTTTCTAAGCATGGAGAGCAAGGGTGCCAATCCTTTTCTCCAGCATTTTCCTAGCGTTACTGTCAGCCTTCACAAAATCAAGGACCAATTTTTTCTCATTTGCAGTCCACCCAGCATTTTCCCCATCTCTGGTGGCCTTGTCATCCCCATTCATCCTCTCTTCAAATTTGGCAGAAAGAGCCCTATGCCTCAAATTTAGACTCTTGATTTCATGGAAAGCCCGCCTATTAACCTTGTAGGCACTCAAAGATAAAAGCCTCGCAGTCTGCAACACACCAAAAGGAGGGTCCTTCTTGTCCTGGAAATCAGTATACCACAAATCAGAAGCCACATCTTTGGGTCTCGCCATATCCTCCTCAATAGAATTCGGTGGAGAAATAGAAACATCATGAATAAGGTTAATGGCGAAATTTTTAAGGAGCGGAATATTATTCCCTTTACCAGCCAAAACCTTATCCTTGTCACCAGAGCCAGCATCAAATTTCACCTCTTTATTAGTCTTAAAAATAGGGGAGCCAATACACATCTCTCTTGGAGCAAGCCTAGTATTCAGGGGCGTCCCCACAACAGCATCCTTCTCAGATATCTAGGGAGGGCCAATCATGGGGGACCCTTTAGCAGAGAGCACCTCATCACTGCCCTCCGTGTGATTTCCCTCTTCCCCTTCAAAGTGGGACTCTTATAGGTAGATTTGGGATGGGTTTTCTTATTCTTTTTCTTGGAAGAAAAATTGTTATCACTATCTTCAGTACCTTCCTCAACATTTTCCCAATAAATCTTCTTCTGGGAAGTCTTGCTCTTCTCAATCTTCTTTTTCTTGGCCCTAGAATCCCCCTCATCCTCTGAATCTTCGAACATAATACCCTCTTGTAAATCCACATGGGAGGTACCCTCTCCTTCCCCACCATCATCAATTCTCAAATTGGGGTTTCAACCTTATTGCTTCTCAGATGGTTATACAAGACCAAAATAAGTCCTTGATGTAAGAACATCTTCTTAGGGTTCTTTTTATGGTCATAAATGCTCGCATTCAAAGATGACAACATGAAAAACAGAGAGTAAGGCGATATTTATGCCTAAAGTGATTTAGGAAAACGAAGTGAAAAAGATGAAGGTGAGTGAACCAGCCATCCAGAGTGAAGAATTCCACAATAACTTGGAACAACCGCTTCCACAAGAGTTTGAGCTGCTCCAGGTCATAGAAGGCATTGTTACCTTTGTCCAGACAGAGTCTCTCCTCTTGAGTCTTGGGATACTTAACAAAAGCCTTATCAACAAATTTCCTATCATTGTAATATTTCGCCCCATCAGTCAACAACCCTGGGGCTTCCGCAATCAGCTCCTCATTAATGACGAAGCTCATGCCCTCATTGGAAAACTCTAAATGTTTAAACAAGGCTGTTATTTTGTCTTTCCACTCATGCCCACACTCATCAACAATAACTGCTTGCATTTCCAATAAGTCTTTATGAAACTCTCTAGCATAGTCCTTATGTATCAAGGCACTATCTTCATCCAAATGATCTGCCATGTACCTCTTTCCAATTTCTCATTTCTCATTTTTTTTCTTACACTAGAAGAATATTTTTTGTATACTTCACTTTATTTTTTAAGAAAATCTTAACCACCCAGAATGCTCACAATTCCTCACACATTTTTCAAAACTATTGCATTGTCTTCAATTATATTGTTGAAATTGCTGCTAACTCTCTGGAGTTTTGATAACTTTGCTTCAATTCTATCAGCCCTTCCAGCAGTTGCTCTTCAAAATTCTTCATCTTTCTTACTTGACCCTTTCAGATGGCAGTCTACAGTTGCTCTGGTACCTCTGGAATATGCAGCCCTGTTTTCTATAAAATGTTTTAACTTCTTTAGCTTGCTGTAATTTTGTCAAACAATTTCCTTGCAACTTATTGTTTTCAATTGATATGTTTAGAGAAAATGATGAAGATGCAGAGTTAAATTTCACCACAATTATATATTGCAGCAACTGAAATAACGTCCTAAAAAACTCAGTACCTCATGGTAGGACCAAACACAATGAGGCTCACAATGAGGCTCATCATACTGCATTCAACAACTTGTTGAGAGTTGTGCCACTCAAGTAAATTGTAAATATAATAACTAAATCACTGAGCCCGATAAATTTGTCAAATTCCAGACAAACTTGGAAATGTCTCTGATTTAATCGTTGAGAGGGGTATTACATGTAAGATTTTAATGTTTGTAATGTTGTGATGATTTATGATATTATGCCTAGTAAAATGACTGACAGAATTTAAGTCACAAGTGATGCAACTTCCTCATTAATAAATAAGCGCACACATTGAAATGTGTGCCACTTCCCTGTAACCTTCATGTTACAACAGCTTTAATAGAAATTCTAATAACTATTGGATAGAATAAAACATAAAAGGCTAGAAGGAATACATTATTAAAATCGAGAATCAAAGATAAATTAGGTTGAGACTTACACGTGCCAGGTGCTGACATATGGGCCCATAGCTACAGGAAAGGTCTCTGTGTGCCTTCAGCAGTACCATAAAATCTGAAATCGTAACGCCTCCTCCAATACAGAGTCCTTTATTACTAAAAGAAGTTTTTAAGAGGACCGGTACATGAGATATGTCAACAAACACATCACAGAAATATTCAGGATAAACCCCAGATGATGTATTTCCTCTAACCATTCTCAGTGTTCCTCGATGTCTATAAGCTGTCAGAACAGAATATAAATCTTCCAAAGAAAGCACCCTTATCCAGGTGATACCTGCTTTTGAGATTAAAAGTTTTTTTACTGTGCGTCTAGGAATACCATAGTCACAAATATCCTCCATATCATGCCCTAACTTTAGACAACTGCTTCTTTTATTTGCTTCATCACAGTTTCTGTCATTTTCACATGCAAATGTCTGAATAGCATCCAACAGGGGGCGGTATCCAGTACACCTACAGATAATGCATTTGTGTCAAACAAAATAAAATAATGTTTGTTTATGGAGATGAAGATTTCATACACGTAGTATTTTGATTATTACCATCATACCTGCACAGATTGCCATCAATCTGATCTTCAACTTCTTGTGAAGATGGATTTGGATTTTTCTTTAGCAAGCCATGCACACTCATTACCTGGAAAGAACATAAATATGCCAAATAAGCCTCAACAAAACTTATAAACTAAATTAAAAAATGTCAAGAAAAAAGTTAGTGCAGGTGCAAGTATTTTAAAGTCAAAACTAATACTTTTTATAAACAAGTCCAGAATCAGATTGTTTAACATAAGTTAAATTAAGCAGAAAATACAAACTAACTTTTGCTTTGGTTTTGAAACAAAAAAGTCACATTTTACAATCCAGCCTCAAAGGGATGTCAGATAGCTTCAAGCTCAATTATCAACAAGGGAGGCCTTCAACCTTGATGTAAATGAAGAGCAAAAGTATGACATCCAAGACAAAAATGTTCATGGCTCCCAATCTCCTACGAGATGAACCTCATAAAAGGTCATTTTGGTAGTGGTGTAAAAGGCTAATTAAGTAATTTGTAATTTTGTAGCTTCTAGTTGGTGCAGGAGCATCTTGGGTGTAAGAGCAATCTTGCATCACCCAAAAATATTTTCTTTTCAATCTTTTTCTATTTTAATAAGGACTACTAGACAGGGTGGTTACTATTTATGGGAACTTGCTTATTTTAGTAAGTTTGTCATACGAGTTCGGAATGTTCTCATTTTCTATATGAAGGTTCATTTTAGAGTTATAAGCCTACCATAAAAATCTCATTGCTCCAGCTTAAATATCGGACAAGTTATTGTGGATTTTCGGTGAAAATATTTGCAGAAAAATCTTCAAGCTCACCATTGGAGGCCTTAAAGTACCCAGATGAGGTCCAAAAACTCGATGAAAGAACACTTGTGTTGTTTTGAGCCTATAGATCAGGAGCTAGCATTTTCAAAAAGTGGTTATAATAGCCAATCGGAGCAACAGCTCGTGACTTATAGCCTTTTAAAGTTGGGCTACCCAAAATATCTAAAATAATGGTCAAAGATGTATTTGGCCGACTCTATATGTATTGTTAGGGTCCATCGACCCTAGGCCTGAGCGGCATAAAATTGCCTATTTAAGAAAGGCCCAAACATTGTCTACTATAGCTCTGGGTGGTAGTTCACAGTTTAGTCTTGCAAATTACTGTAATGAAGGCACCCATGTGGGTTAGCATTTTGTACTTGTGAATTCTATAATTTTGCATTTGCGGCACAAATAAGAAGTCAATATTTTGTTCTTGCATTTGTTGTTGTTTATTTGTTTCTGTTATTAGTTTATGGTTTTAAGGGGAGCACCCTTCATCAAATGTTACCAGAGCTAAAGTTCTTGAGTGTGTGGACAGATCGTTGACTGTGAGGCAGTTCGCACCAAGACCGTGGTTTGGGTTGAGCGTGTAGACAAATTGCCAATTGTGAGGCAGTTTGCATTAGTGTTTCAGCAGAAATGTGAAAATGTCTCCACGAAGAGATTGTGGCGGAAGAGTTGTAGGTGTTACACCTAAGGGTTTCCTAGCCCTCCACAAACAAATGCAAGCATTGGAAGAACAAATGCGCAGAGGAATAAATCTTCCCGTAAGAGATGAAAGCAAGGATGAGGACGAAGTAAAAGAAAATGCTGAAGCAAAGGCAGTTCTAAACCTAGAGGAAGAGAGGCTTTTAAGGGCCATCTCCAAGATTGGAAAAAAACCTAAGTTTGAGGTTCCCACATTTTCAAGAAATCTTAACTCAGAGGAGTTAATTGATTGGATCAATGAACTGGAGGAGTATTTTGAGTATGAAGATATTGAGAATCCTGATAGAGTCGAGTTTGCGAAGGCAAAACTGAAGGGACATGCAAAGATCTGGTGGCAGGAGGTTCAGTTGGAGCGAAATAGAAAGGGAAACGACAAAAATACCAAATGGGAACATATGGTAGCTAAACTGAAGCGACAATTCATTCCTGTGGATTATGAGCTTGATCTGTTGAAGAAAATGCAAGGATTGAAGCAAGCGGGAAAATCTATGCAAGAGTATACCGAAGAGTTCTACCAAGTTCTCATTAGAACCAGCCATGCAAAAGCTAATAAGGAGAAAGCGGCTCATTATCTTTATGGGTTAAGGCCAAGCATTCAAGACAAGTTGAGTCTGGTTCGAATGAACAGTATTGAGGAGGCATACCAGTTTGCCCTAAGAGTTGAAGAAAAACTAAACAAGAAGTTTGACAACAAGAATAGCAGAAGAGGCTACGGTGGAAGATCTAGCGGACAATCTTATGGAGGCCATAATGATGATCAGAAGAACAAGGATGAGGTTGGAAGTAGCAGTCAAAACCAAAGGGGAAGCAATTCCAATCATTTCCATGATCAGAACAATAGTGATTAGAGAGGAAGTGGCATAGGTCAAGGATTTGGACGAGGAGGCTTCCATGGGAAATATTTTCACTACGGAGAAGAAGGGCATAGAGTGTTTGAATGTTCCCAGGGCCAAGGAAGGATAGATCAAAGAATAGAAGGCCAGGCTAGAGTTGCACATGTTGATGAAGATGTCAAATCCTCACATTCTGAAGATGCTAAAAGAGAAATCGTAGTTAACAAAAGAGTCCTGCTGAGTGGTGAGAATGAACTTGATCAAAGAAGGAGCTTGTTTCGCACAAGGTGCAAATATGAAGATAAGTGTTGTGATGTGATCATTGATGGTGGAAATACTGACAATCTAGTGTCAAAAACCATGGTCACCAAGTTGAAGCTAAAGAGATAGAAACACCCGCGTCCATACAATATTGCTTGGGTGCAAGATGACCACAAGGTCATGGTCAATGAGCAATGCTCAAGTTCAAGATTGGAAGCTACCAGGATGAGGTATTATATGATATCATAGCTATGGGCATATGTCATATGTTGTTGGGTAGGCCATGGCAGTTTGACAGGCATGTTGTACACGATAGGCGAGCAAATACATACACTCTAACCAAGGATGGAGTGAAACATAACTTGAAGTCATTGAAGGAGAAAGAAGAAAAGGTATGTAGTGCTGCCAAAATATGTTTTGTTGATGGAAAAGAGTTTCTCAAAGGTATGAAGTGTAAGCATATGTGTTTTGCTATAATTTCAAAAGGTAGTAAAGAAGAAGTAGATGAGGTACCTCCAGAAGTTGCCGATATGTTGGGAGAGTTTTCTGATATTGTATCAAATAATGTACTTGATGGATTGCCCCCAATGAGGAAGATCAGTCACCAGATGGATTTGGTTCCAGGAGCCAATTTGCCAAACAAGGCAGCGCACAGAATGACACTAGCAGAAAGTGAAGAGTTGAACAGACAAGTTCATGAGTTGTTGCAGAAAGGGTTGATTCGAGAGAGTCTGAATCCATGTGCTGTAACAGTCGTATTAGCACCAAAGAAGAATGGTGAATGGAGGACGTGTATAGATTCTCGCACTATCAATAAGATCACAATCAAGTATAGATTTCCATTGCCAAGGATGGATGATATTATGGACTGTTTGAATGGAGCTGAGTATTTCATAAAGATATCTTTGAAGAGTGGAAACCATCAAATTCGTATTAGAGAAGGTGATGAGTGGAAGACTGCTTTCAAGAAAAAAGGACCGTACGAGTGGTTAGTCATGTTTTTTGGGCTAACCAATCCACCAAGCACTTTCATGAGGCTCATGAATGAGATACTGAAGGAGTTTTTGGGTAAGTTTTTCATTGTTTACCTAGATGATATATTGATCTTTAGTAAGACATTGGAGGAGCATTTGATTCATATTTGCAAGGTGTTTGATAAGTTGAGGGATAAAAAGTTGTTGATAAACCTCAAGAAGTGCAGTTTTGTAAAGGAGTTGGTGTACTTGGGATTTGTAGTCTCAGCAGAAGGTTTAAAAATGGACTCAAATAAAATGAAGACTACCCTTGAATGGCCTACTCCAAGAAGTGCGACAGAGGTAAGATCTTTTCATGGACTGGCTAGTTTTTATAGAAAGTTCATAAGAGGTTTTAGCAGTATTTGTAGACCCCTGATTGAAACAATGAGAGGGGATAGGAAAGAATTTAAGTGGACTGTTGGGCAGATAAGAGTTTCAATCTATTGAAACAGAAAGTTACTAAGCAACCTGTTTACTGAGCAGCCTGTTTTAGCACTTCCTGATTTTAACAGGGTGTTTCAAGTAGACTATGATGCTAGTGGTACTACAATAGGAGTTGTTATGAGCCAGGAAGGTAGACCTATTGCTTACTTTAGTCAAAAATTGAATGATGCCAAAAGAAAATATTTTGTTTATGATCCGAAATTTTATGCTATAGTTCAGGCATTGAAGAAGTGGAGACACTATCTTCTTCCTAAGGAGTCTATTTTGTATGCTAATCATCAAGCTTTGCAATATTTAAACAGTTAAGGAAAATTTCCCACGTACTGAGTTCTGTCTGCAACAATGGTCGTACAAGTGCTTAGAAATGGGGTCGTATGGTGTGGGAATAGAGGTCGTACAAAAGCTACAATCCTAGTCATACAGTGATTACTGAGCCTACAGATGGAACAGTACGGTTGTGAATGGGGTCTCTGGAAGGTGGAAGTTGTACAGTTATGAGAACCGTACAGTAGAGTGTCAAACCGAGGTGTGTACAGTGAAAGGGTGATGTTGACAAAGGAGTGTATGGGAAGGAGTTCGTACAGGGAGGTATGGAACCCGTACGGGAAGTGATTATGGATGGTCGTACGATGATTAGGGAGCTCATACGGTGAGTAGAGAATGTAGAGCCGTATGGAAAGTTGGAGAGTGGAATGTATGCGGGGATATCAAATGGAATCTATACAGTATGATGAAGGGTCGTACGGGAGTGTCTAAGTGTGCCCAACGTTGTCTGGATGCTAAGTGTATGGTATAAGGAAATCTAGATGCTATCACTTGTAAAATGCAGAATGTGACATACACAAATTGCAAATGCAAAGCCAAAGATTCACCAATTGGTACTGATATTTCCACATACAATTAAGTCTTCAATTTGCCAGATATAGACAAAGATGAACACCGACGGAATAGGGTGAGGGTTGAATCCCACCAAAACCGCAATAAGCCAAATAGGGAAGATCTTTCACTTCCGGAATGGCAAACAACAGAGAACCCTAAACAGAAGTTCGCAGTACAGAGAAATATATTCCAAAGCGTGCCTATTACAATCTACAAGCCGTGCTTAAATACCCGTCAGGAAACTTTCCAAGGGTGTACAAAGATAGCCGACGGCAACACAAACTACGGAAACAAAAAAAAAATGGGTCTGAGATATATTCAATCAATCGGCCCATTACAAAAGTTTGATTTATTATTTATTAAGTTTGATTTATTATTTATTAAGTTTGATTTATTATTTATTTTATAACGGGAACATTATAGTCCTCTTGTCCTAAATTTTGCTTGTCCGCAAGTATATGCAAGGCCAGGTGTTGGAGAATGTGCTCGCCCTCCCACGTCACATCGTCCAATAGCAGGTGTCACCAGCATACCAAGTATTCTTTCATAGTGTGGTTCGGTAGGGCTTTCTTACATACTTCAAGGATCTCAGCAGGTTCCAAAATGAGTTTTCCTTCTTCATTGAGTGGCGGAAGGTCGGTCGCAAATGTGACGTTTTTGCCCTATGGCTTTCTTCAAACACGAAACATGGAAGACATTGTGAATGCGGCTTCCCTCCAAAAGTTCCAGTTCGTACACCACTTCACCAATGCAACGAACCACGCGATAGGGCCCATAAAATCGTGGCTTCAATTTTTCCTGTTCCCTTTAATGAAGATTGTCAGTATGTCTAGAGCCGGAGATAGACCAGATCCCCCACTTCGAAACTCCTCTCTGTTTTGTGTCTGTCAGCGTAGATCTTCTGTTCATTTTGTGCCCGCTGTAGGTTTTCTTTCAAGCACCTCAGTATGTCTTGTCCCTCCTGAAGCTAGTCCCTCGCCCTTGGAGTGCGACTGTCACCCAAAACTGTGTCGATGAAGGAGAGAGGTTTGTACCCGTATAGAGCTTTGAATGGTGCCATCCTAATAGACATGTGATGTGTGGTATTGTAGCAATATTCCCCCAGGTGGATCCATTTTATCCATGCTCATTGTACCAAAACATAGTTCTGAAGGTAGCCTTCAAGCCATTTGTTCACAATCTCGGTTTGTCCATCCGTCTGCGAGTGGTAACTCATACTTGGCAATAATTCTGTCCCTGCTGTCGAAACAGTTTTGCCCAGAAGATACTAACGAATCGTCCATCCTTATCATTGACGATGTTTCAAGGTAACCAATGTAGACGAAAGAATTCTCTAAAAAACAGATCGGCAACTTGTGCAATCTAAAAGTCCGAGGGGATGGCGAAGAAATGTGCATACTTTGTCAATCAGTCAACCACCACGAAGATACAATCCTTTCCGTTCACCTTAGGAAGACCTGTTATGAAATCCATTGATATACTTTCCCACTTATGTTCAGAAATCAACAAAGGTTGTAATAGTCCGGCAAGTAGAGTATGTTTAGATTTGTTCCGTTGGTAGATCGTACACTCTCTTACATACTGCAACACGTCCCCTTTAAGTCCTTTCCATGAGAAACTCTCCCAAAGACTTCTATAAGTTTAGAGGAAACCCAAATGTCCAGCTAGGGGTGAGTCGTGTACTTCCTTCAAGATTTTCTGCTTTAGTTTAGATTCTGACACCAAATATAATGGATGATGTCATCCACCACTCTGTACCGATCATCGTGGGCGTGACCATCCATTATTTCACAAGCAAATGTATTTTTGGAATATTCCACTAACAGATGTGCCTTATAGTCAGAGAAAATCTGGTCTAGTGAGCAGATGGTGGGTTTCCGAACAAGGCATCTGCAACCACATTGTTTTTCCCTTTCACATATTCAATGTCAAAATCAAAAGCTTGAACTTTGCTTACCCATTTTTGTTGCTGTTCGTTCAAGTCTCATTGCTCCAGAAAATATCTTAGACCGTTGTGATCCGTACGGACGACAAACTTGGCACCTACTAGATACTACCGGAACTTGGTTAGTGCATGTATGATGGCCAACATTTCTTTGTCGTAGATGGAATATAGGCGTTTTGTTGGCGTAAGCTTACTGCTCTCATAAGCAATGGGATGTCTATCTTGCATCAATACTGCTCCAATGCCTTCCCCTGACGCGTCGCACTCCAAAATGAACGGTCAAATGAAGTCAGGTAGTGCCAGCACGGGACAAGTGCTCACGGCCTCTTTCAGCTTATCAAAGGTGAGTTGTGCCTTTTTGTTCTATTGGAATGACCCCTTCTTCGTCAAATCTGTTAAAGGTGTGCTGAGCTAAGAGAATCCTTTAACAAACCTCCTGTAGTAACTGCACAGTCCGAAAAATCCTTGCAAATCCGTGAGTGATTTTGGGGGAGGCCAATCGAGGATAGCCTGAATCTTCTCCTGATGCACTTGAACTCCGTATTTACTGACAACATGCCCCAAGTACAATATTTTTGTCATACCAAATTCACATCTGGACTACTTGGCGAAGGACTATTCCTCCATGATGCTTAGAACTTCATTCAGATGCTTTAGGTGCTCCTCCCATGACCTGCTATAAATAAGATCATCAAAGAATACCAATAAATACTTACGCAATTGTTTGTTGAAGATGCGGTTCATGCACGACTGAAATGTAGCAGGTGCATTGGTCAATCCAAACAACATGACCAAAAACTCATAATGTTTGTAGTGACAACAGAAAGCAATTTTCTCCACATCTTCTTCCCTCATGCAGATCTGATGGTATTCGGAACGGAGATCTATTTTTGAAAAATAGACCGTGTCATGCAGTTCATCCAGCAGCTCATCTATCCTAGGAATGGAATATCTATTCTTTATTGTTTTTTTGTTCAATGCGCAGTAGTCCATGCACATGCGCATCGTCCCGTCCTTCTTTTTGACCAACACCACAGATGATACGAATGAGCTAGAACTAGGACGGATCCATCCTTTCTCTAACAATTCCTGAATCATCCTTTCGATCTCATCTTTGAATTTCTTGGGGTGCCGGTACAGTGTGGTTATGACTACCTTTGTTCCTAATTCCAACTCGATAGTGTGTTCAAACCCCTGATGAGGTGGTATGCCAGGAGGAATATCCATGAAAACTTTATCATGTCTACTTAAAATATCCTGAAGTTCATCATCCTGTGGAGGTGTTCGACGCCCCTTTATAGGTTCCACCGAGATAAAACAATGTGCAGCCCACGCAACGTCATCGTGAGAAAAGATTGCCTCCATCCGATGCACAGAAACTTCCTTTGGCCCTTCATTTGCCATTGCTCGGAGGACAACCTTCTTTCTGTCAACCACAAAAGTGAAGTCCATCCGTTTGAAACTCTGGATGTATTCATCAAGGGTTTCCATCCATTGTATGACAAGAATAACTTCCATGCCAGCCAGGTCCACTATGAAGAAGTCCTCAATCATCGTGTGATTCGCCATTGTGATACTCAGCTAAGGAACAAGGTGCGTGCAAGGCAAGAAAGTCCCTCCGACAACCTTGACCTGAAAGCTCGCATGCACCTCCGTAGGTAGACTTCTTTGTTTTACCAAGGATGAGTTTATGAAATTTAGAGTAGCTCTGCTATCCAACATCACTGTAACCCTTTGTCCTTGAAGGGTACCCCGTACACGGAAAACTATGCACCTCGGGCTGCCAACCAATGCAATGGTTCCTCCACGTTGTACCAAAGCGACAATTCTCTCCGTACAATTCAAACTGATGTTGGTGTCATTGTGGGGTTGGTTGTCTTCAGTCGGCATTTCTTCCTATTCGTCCTCATCATCGGACATGACCTCAATGTAATGGATCTTCCCCTTTCCGAGGCATCGGTGGCCAGGTTCCCAAGGTCCCTTGCAATTGAAACACAATTTCTTCCTTCGGAGTTCCTATCTAGCAGCTTCATCCAACGATAGCTTCTTGGGCAGAGGTTTGTCCCTCAGAAATGTCGATGATTTAGGATGTTACTTCGAGAGGATGATGCCGAGAACGATGCCATACTCCGTGCTTTATTGATTGTTTCCGACAGGGTGGCAGGATTGAACCCCTTTACCCAACCCTTCAGAGGTTCTGTCAGTCCATCCATGAAGAGCACTACCCGTCTTCTTTCGGAAATGTCTATGACCAAAACAGAAGGTCTCTGAAATTCTGCAATGAACTAATTGACCGATCCAATTTGTCTCAGTTGCACCAAATCCTTGAAATCGAGCTCCAAATCTTTACTATCAAATCGTTCTATCAATTTCTCCATGAATTTTGCATAAGTATTTATTTGATCATGCCCTAATGTGATGGTGTTGTGGTGCCACCATTCATGCGCAACTCCCTCCAAGTGCAGCACCGCAAATTTGATTGCTTCTTCTTCTGGCATGGGATTCAGCTAGAAGTAAGTATCGGCTTTCATTACCCACACTTGTGCAGATATTGAACCTGATCCGTTAAATGGTGACAAATTTACCTTACTCAACTTTCTTCTAAGGTCATCGTTTAAGTATCCTCTATTTTCGCCTCCTGAATATCTCATTTTTAGATCTGCTTAATCTTTGTAGGATATATCTTCTTCAAGGTTTGCATTCTTCCAATCTTCTCTCATCTCTTCGAAAGTTAGTTGTCTCCCTCCGTATTGTGCCTCCCCCCGTGGTGGAAAAGTCAGCATGGAAGGTCGAGAGTGTGTTGGCTGAGGGTTTGATTTACCTAACACCGAGTCTACATTGTGACCATTTTGTTCTCCAGATATTTTGTTCTCTACCAACTTCTTGAGAGTTTCTTCCATGAGTAGTTGCGTATCAGTGATTTGTGCTTAATTCCTGGCGAGTTCCCTCAGAAGAGCCACAAGTTCAATAGCGGTCGGTTCCCATTCATCAGCCATTCGATCAACGAAATGTGTCCTTCTCTTCCTACTATAAACTCTCATTCACTATCCACAGGCTGACAGGATCGAAGCGCTCTGATACCACTATAATGTCCCATGACTGTAATGTTCCCACGTACTGAGTTTTGTTTGCAACAATGGTCATACAAGTGCTTAGAATTGGGGTCTTACGGTGTGGGAATAGAGGTCGTACAGAAGATACAGTCCGAGTCGTACGATGATTACTGAGCCTACAGATGGGACCGTACAGTTGTGAATGTGGTCTCTAGAAGGTGGAAGCCGTACAGTTATGAGAACCATACAGTAGAGTGTCAAATCAAGGTGTGTACGGTGAAAGGGTGATGTTGACAGAGGAGTGTACAAGGAGTCCGTACATGGAGGTATGGAACCCGTACGAAGAGTGATTATGCATGGTCGTACAATGACTAGGGAGCTCGTACGGTGAGTAGAGAATGCAAAGTCGTACAGAAAGTTGGAGAGTGGAATGTATGAAGTGATTATGGATGGTCATAAAATGACTAGGGAGATCGTACGGTGAGTAGACAATGCAAAGTCATACGGAAAGTTGGGGAGTGGAATGTATGCAGGGATATCAAATGGAATCCGTACGGTATGACGAAGGGTCGTACGGGAGTGTCTAAGTGTGCCCAACGTTGTCTAGATGCTAGGTGTACGGTACAAGGAAATCTCGATGCTATCACTTGTAAAATGCAGAATGTGACATACACAAATTGCAAATGCAAAGCCAAAGATTCACCAATTGGTACTGATATTTCCCCATACAATTAAGTCTTCAATTTGCCAAATACAGACAGAGATGAACACCAACGAAATAGGGTGAGGGTTGAATCCCACCGAAACCACAATAAGCCAAATAGGGAAGATCTTTCACTTTCGGAATGGCAAACAACAAAGAACCCTAAACAGAAGTTCACAGTACAGAGAAATATATTCCAAAGCATGCCTACTACAATCTACAAGCCGTGCTTAAATACTCGTCAGGAAACTTTCCAAGGGTGTACAAAGATAGCCAACGACAACACAAACTACAGAAACAAAAATAAAATGGGTCTGAGATATATTCAATCAATCGGCACATTACAAAAGTTTGATTTATTATTTATTTTATAATAGGAACATTACAAGAGATAAGTAGTGCTGAAGCAGAAGAATTGCTAAACATTTGAAGAATGTCAATGAGGAGGTGAGAAAACACATCATAAAGATGAATACACAGTATAAAGCTAAGGAAGATGTGAAAAGAAGGTATAAGGAATTTCATATTGGAGATGAAGTCATGGTTCATTTGAGAAAAGAGTGTTTTCCAATGAGTACATATGATAAGTTGAAGATGAAGAATTTTGGACCGTGCAAGATAGTGAAAAGGCATGATTGTGGAAATGCTTATGAAGTGGAGTTGCCTGCTAAATTGAACATTTCACTAGTATTTAATATTCCAAATTTGACAGAGTATTATGAAGGAGGTGATGGAGATGAAGTTGCAGAAGTAGTGGAGTATTCTAACAGCTAATTCGGCTAGAAAAGAGATTGAGGAGATACTGGATAGTCGTGTTGGCAAAAGTACAAGGAATAGAACTTATGAGGAATACTTGGTCAAATGGAAAGGGAGGCCAGTAGAGGATTCATCATGGCTAACAAGGGAAGAGATTCACCGTCTTGGTTTTCCTCTGAACACCTGAGATGTGACAAAGTCACTTCTCAAATTACCCCAAGTGTCTAATGCAAGAGCATCTTGGGTGTAAGAGCAATCTTGCATCACCCAAAATTATTCTCTTTTCAGTCTTTTCTAGTTTAATAAGGACTGGTAGACAAGGTGGTTACTATTTATGGGAACTTGCTATTTTTAGTAAGTTTGTCATACGAGCTCAAAATGTTCTCATTTTCTACATGAAGGTTCATTTTAGAATTATAAGCCTATCATAAGAATCTCATTGCTCCAACTTAAGTATCGGAGAAGTTATTGCAGATTTCCAGTGGAAATATTTGCACAAAAATCTTCAAGCTCACCGTTGGAGGCCTTAGAGTGCCCGAATGAGGTCCGAAAACTCGACGGATAGGCACTTTTGCTATCTCAATCCTGTAGATCACGAGCTGGCATTTCCGAAAAGTGTTTATAATAGCCAATTGGAGCAACAGTTCGTGAGTTATGGCCTTTCAAAGTTGGGCTACCCAAAATATCTAAAATAATGGTTAAAGATGTATTTGGCTGATTCTATATGTATTGTTAGGGTCCATCGGCTCTAGGTATTAAGTTTCAATGTCTAGAACCTTCCCGGGCAGCATAAAATTGCCTATTAAAGAAAGGCCCAAACATTGTCCAAGATAGCTCTAAGTGGTAGTTCGCAACTTAGTCTTGCAAATTACTATAATGAAGGCACCCATCTGGGTTAGCATTTTGTAATTGTAAATTTTGTAATTCCACATTTGCGGCGCAAATAAGAAGTCCATATTTTGTTCTCGCATTTTTTGTTGTTTCTTTGTTTTTGTTATGAGTTTATGGTTTTAAGGGGAGCACCCTTCATCACTAGTGGCCTTGATTAGGCATAAGAATGGACTATTGTAGTGAGGATGACATTTTATTCATCTTGTAATATCATGCAATAAAGCATACTTGTTTCAATGTATCTATTATTATTAAGGAAAATTAACAATGTTTCAAGAAATAATATGTCAAAAGCCGACTAATACTATTTTAGGACAATGGATCAAACAAAGATGCATTCTGCAGCATCCTAAGTTATCTAAGTGACATCATCTATGGTGGTTTGGAATAGAATCATATTAGTGAGATTAGATTAATGCTCTTAATGATTCAATACTTTGGAACAGATATATTCTTTAAGAAAATGTATATGATGGAGAAGATTGAAATTTTAAAGCCTGGTTAACATTATTTGACCTATGTTCCAACATTATTTTGAAATTTGAACCTGATTGTAGACTAAACTGAGGATTATCACGTAGTGGCTATATATAGGGATAAGCCTTCAGCACTCCTTCCAGGTTAGTATTAGTGTGGGGGAGTGAAGCAAAAAACTCCAGCACTTTTCTGTGATTCATGGATGTTGAATCCATTCAATAAACATACAAAACAGATGCTTTACTTATTTATTCGTCAGATAATAAAATATGTATTAACGTTTTGTTAGTGTAGGGATTGAATAAGCTTCTAAAAATGCCATCCTCCACATGCCAAAGAGTCTTTCCCAGGCAGCATCTCAAATAACCACACAAAATGGCGAAGCCTATATTTTATACCATATAATCACGATGAAGGGGAAGAATAAGAGAAATATATACTAATATTGTGATTCAGAATATAATGGGAAAGACTGTTTAAAACGGAATATGGTTATGAAAATGAATATCAAGCGCATTTGGTCTCGTGTAAGTTGTAACACTCAAAATAAACCATTTTCAACCATTTGCATCCTAAAAGTCTTTACTACTTGAATTCCAGTAAAACTAAAAACAGATTGGCTCAGAACGGAATCTGCTCGTCTCTTACAGCACACTGAAAAAACGAATATTATTCTCCCAAAATGATAATGGTAGAAATGAAGTCGTGCGGAAAGGAACGGTATTAATTAAGATCGCAGATTATAATCCTTAATTAATACCTTCTATTTCTGTAAACTATGAATGGATATGGTACATACCTAGTTGCTATATCTCTTCGTTGTTTGAACACTAGCTAGGTATAGTGCGATGCAGCCAAGATGCAGTTACGTCGGTTTTATTTTTATAGTTGCCGGAGATCTTAAGCTGCCCAAGTTACGAGTGTGATCGCGTGGCGATACATATATATCACATTGATAAGAAATCTTACATTTCGAAAACGATTCAAGAATTATTGCTAGACTCTCATCTTACTCTAAGGTGTGGACTAAATTTTGGATCAGTCTGCGCGGTATCATAATTGTCAGTGGGCTTGCACTATGCTCTGTTCCCCATGTAAGGCTGGGGAGAACCAAAGCAACCCCCTCCTTTTGCCCCGACAACTGCAGAATTAGAGTATTTTGTTGCGGTCAGTTTTCTGTATAAGGGTGGTTTAACTTTAGACCCTCCCCAATCTGATTTTGGACAATAATTTAAAATTTCAAGCGTGAGGAGATTATTCTGAGGTATCAGTTCAAACTTCTTTATTTTCTGCAGTAGATAGCATTTCTGTGAGGAAACTGTATCTCCAAAAGCAATATCACGCAAACTTGGAATGAGCATTTCTCTTACTACATTAAGTGTCTCCCACAGCGATATCAAGTAAGCTTGGAACGAGAAACCTGTCAGGGAATGAATGTTTTCTGGTCAAGTTAAATTTTAAAGTATACAATATAGTTTTATTTGATCGAAACTTGTGCCCAGTTCTCTGAATCTGCCAGCTCTACCTTGATCTGAACTCTTCACCCTTGCTGAGTCCAAGTTTGCCTACAATGCCATAAGGACTGTAGAAATCTATGCCAAGGACTACTGCCGTTTTGTGAAACAGAAAACACGGCAGCAATCTGCTGTAAAGTATTGCTAGCATTGAACCCCATAATGTAAACATCTGTTCATTCTGATGAAATTTGATTCAAGTTGGTATTTTTTAGTTTCGAGACTGTTAGAATAAACAGTTTTAAGGTCTTAATCCAATATGCTTAAGGATTTAGTGGATTCAATCTGATAAATATCAGCTCCAAGCCAAGTAGTAATGGCTGGTTTCCTGGGAAAAATAAGTCAAATTCAAACGGTGAGAAGAAATTTACTTCAAAAGGAAAAACATAAAACTTTTAATCACGAGGACGGCTGGTAGCTCGTTGCTGAAATACACCAAAATAACTCCATGAGGTCAAACAGTTTATACACGGTAAAAAGGATGTGGGGTGCACATCAGCCACTTCCAACAAGGCCCACCGAACTATTTCATTTCTGTCACGAGATTAGGTTTTCTCCCATGGGTTTAAGATGCGCAAATCAATTTCATTCTTCGACAGCATGAAGGTTTTGTAAGCATCAAATTAGGAGGTATTTATGGTCAAACAGTTACCTCATTATTTAACCATTTGATCCTGAAAAGCACACGCACTCACAGATTTTTAATTAGGCAAACAGGGTAATACGACCCCCACAGCAATAAATATATGCACTTAATATGATCTGAGTATGCCGACTGGATTCTAGGATATAGCAAAAAATAAACCAAATTCAATTATCATGGCATAAGCGTTACAGTATATATAATTAGTATTAATTTTACCATGCCGGGGGTGCAGTATCCGCATTGAGTAGCATGGTGGGTCACAAGTGCTTTCTGAAGAGGAGAAAGGCCCGTTTTAACGCTCCCCACGCCTTCAATGGTGGTCACTGACATTCCGTCGACAGAGCAGAGAGGCCTCAGGCATGAATTGACAGGGCGAGGCTCCCCTTGAGGATCAGATATTATGACGGTGCACGCCCCGCATCCTCCTTCTCTGCAGGGCATTTGCAGCCCCTTCAAACCCATCTCCTCCCTCAGAAAGTCACCCAGTATGCTCTGAGGATTTGGCTTCTTCACTTCCACTTCTTTTCCATTAACTTCAAACTTCAATGAAGCTGCTGCTGCTCCTCCTCCTGACATTCTTCTCTTCTGGTGTAGATGAGGCGATGCTCTTTACTCACCCAGCTGTGCTCTTCGAGTCAAAGCTCTCTCCACCTGAAGCTCGAGAACATTAATCTGAATCAGGACATTTTATCTTTACATGAATGGGCTTACAGTCTAAAATGTTCTAATCAAAAAGTAGCTTCATTGAGTAAGGTGCAATTACGGAAGGGGGTGGAATGTTTTTGGATTGTCATTCTTTTGGTCAGCATCGTAATTTAATTGGTTTTGTTTAGAATTAGTGAAGGTGGTGGAATATTCTTTGATTATGATATCTGTTATAAATGGTTCAGGTTATATAGGGGATGAGAACAATGTCCTTTTTTAAAAATATTTAAAAATATTCTTATTAATGTTATTAAAAAAAACTATATTGGTATAATTAATGTAGAGGATGGTATTTTTTTTTTAAATAACTTATTATTCTTTATGGGTCATTATCATTTAATTAATTTTATGTACAATTAATGAATGTGATGGAATTTTTTTATTATGAATCTATCATAAATGATTCATATTATATAAAGGATGAAGTCAATATCATCTTTTCATTACTTCGGTTTTATCCATACTTCTATTTTACTACTTTATTTGAGAAACAAAGTATATTTAAGTTAGTGATATGCTTATAATTATTAGAGTTCAATAGATATCTATTCTTGGCTTTTAACTCTAAAGACATAGCATATAAGTCAAAATAATAATAATAATAATAATAAAATATTTAAGAGAGTGCACATTGTGAGCTTTGCAATTTAATATTTTTAAAATAATTAGTTTTTTTTTTAAATTTATATGAAGAAAAATTATATAAAAACATGTATACAACAACATTTATTATATTTAAGTTCTTTATAATTTTATTATTGTTTTTATTTATATATTTATAATATGTTATAGGCCAATGTGCTTTTTTCCATATATATATATATATATATATATATATATATATATATATATATATATATATAAATTATCAGTTAATTTCTAATTGGTTCTTAGTATGTTGTAAATGTGTTTGTAGTGGTGTAGCGGTGTGTGTTGTTGTTGCTAAATAATTCAATAAGGAAAAAAACTTATTGAATTATTTAGCAACAACAACACACACCGCTACACCACTACAAACACATTTACAACATACTAAGAACCAATTAGAAATTAATTGCTAATTTATATCCACTTATCTGTGTGTGTGTTTATGTGTGTGTGTGTGTGTGTGTGTGTTGTAAATGTGTTTGTAGTGGTGTAGCAGTGTGTGTTGTTGTTGCTAAATAATTCAATAAGGAAAAAGCACATAACTAATGCTAGCACAGTAATATGGAGATGACACTCATGTAAGATGATAGAAGATAGAAGCAAAGTCTAATAACAATAAAAAAAAATTCAAATTTTATTGTTTTCATTAGCATAACAAACATATTAGAAATGTTGTAGATGCATATCTATTTAAAAATTGATGCACATTGGATTTGCGCCCTCATTCATCCTCCATAGATGATGTTTCATATTCCTTTCATGTCTAACTGGATGAATGCTTGTTTGGCATTATTATACGATCTCTTTGACTGATAAGAGTTGTCCCTAATGATCCTTAGATCTATATGGTCCTATAAAAACTCTCTAAACCTTATTATGACACCTTTGATGGAAGCTTGTGATATGTATGGGGTAAATACAATAATTGTAGCTTGCATGACACTCTTGGTAGCCTCTAGACTCCTATGCGACACATCTTGATGCAACTAAAGAGCTTACAATAGTTGATTTCACTGTCATAAATAATTGTCAAATGATACCAATATGAAACTGGTTACCTTCAATGGCAATACTTAGCTTCATACCTCAATTCTTTGGAATTGGTTCTAATGAAATCCACAAACTCATTCAATGAGTGTAACTCTTTCAGATATTAGATTTATCTTGAACCTTAACCAAATTCTCATGATTGTATTTTCCAACATCAAGAAGAATGTCAACTAAGAGGTTTTTCATTCTCCAAGCCCAAAAATGTCAATCTTCATATAATTTCCAAGCATGCATAAATTTCATATAATTTTAAGAAATGCTAAATGAAAATGGTTACATCTCTTTTATGTTTAACTAGATGAATGTTTGTTTGGCACTCTTACTGGTCTCTTTGACTGATGAGAGTTGCCCCCAATGATCCTTAGATCTATATAGTCCTATAACAACTCTCTAAACCTTGTTACGACACCTTTGATGGAAGTTTGTGATATGTATGGAATGAATACAATAATTGCAGCTTGCATGACACTCTTGGTAGCCTCTAGACTCTAGCATGACACCTCTTGATGCAACTAAAGAGCTTGTAATAGTTGATTTCACAGTCGTAAATAATCATCAAATGATACCACTATGAAATTATTTACCTTCAATGGCAATACTTAGCTTCATACCTCAATTCTTTGGAATTGGCTCTAATGAAATCCACAAACTCATTTAATGTTTGTAACACTTTTAGATATTAGATTTTATCTTGAAACTTAACCAAATTCTCATGATTGTATTTTTCAACATCTAGGAGAATCTCAACTAAGAGGGTTTTCATTCTCCAAGCCCAAAAATGCCAATATTCTAGATAATTTCATATAATTCCCAAGCATGCATAAATCTCATATAATTTTGAGACATGCTAAATGAAAGTTGTTCCATCTCTTTTATATTGTTCTCATAAGATCTCATACCCTTGTTTTGTCAATGTGAGATAAATCATAACTCCCTTTATGCAAAGTATGCCTTTAATGTATTATAAAATAAAGGAGACTATTTTATTTAAATATTTTTGATACACTATACACTTTGCATTTATAAAGTTAATGCTATAGATTTAACTTTACACACAATAAATCATATCGATGATAATAAATATATTTTTTAGATTTTAAATAATTACCATCATGGTGTCACTGTCACAGAATGTCCAAACATGCCTATAATAACTTACTATAAATACTAATTATGCCCAAAACTACCTCAAAACCCTTCAAAATATTCCATGACTAAAATTGTCTTGGCTAAATGACCTCTAAATCCCTTTAATATCTTGGTTAGCCTATGATATCATGTAGAAATAAGATAATGATTCATAATAATATGAATGCTAGAAATGGGTCAATCCTCATAACTGGTGCTACCATAATTGCTTGTTTAATTTGCAATTTATATGTTCTTGCAATTTGACACTTAACTAATTTGTCTCCACAAGATCAACATAATCCTTTGAAGAAATTGGAAATTTCCTCTCAAAGAGAATTTCTTTCTTTATTTTTAAAGATGAGAAAATATATGATTTTTTTTGTTTTTTCTTGTTTACTTGTCTTCTCATTTTATAGCTTTAATGTTATACTATTGTCACAATCCAACAAACTTTACCTTGAAAATAAATTACCTAATCTCTTCCCATGCCCAACTAATGTGTAGGCTCCATAGACTTCCTTAAAAAACCTCAACGTGTATCTCTAACCACACGACCACTTTAACCATGAATATCTTTAACTAAACAATCCATGCTTAAGCTCTAACAACAACACTTCACTCTCGCGAAGCTCCCAAGGAAATGACCAATGTACTCAAAACAAAGAGAATTAACCAAACAAGATCAGTATCATGATCTAACCATCTACTCAAATGAATATCATATGCTCCAATAAACATATCATACTCCGATAAGAACTCATCATGCCAAAAATTTGATACATAGTTAAGAGTTTGTGAGGATGAGAAACCTCATGAATGATCATCTCTTCATTGTTGGAGACATTGTCAAGAGATTTCATCGAGTTTTAAGGTAAATTGTAAGTATTAAAAAGTTTATTATTTCATTTATCAATATACAATCTCTAATAAATTTCAAAGGGAGGATTTTAATTTGTATTTGTGACTACCTTATTGGAAAATAATTCCTTGGAAATATTTTGTATCATTTGGAGAGATCAATACATGTTACAGAAGTTTGTTAGAACTCAAAAGTGGGCCTCTTTAGTTGGGAGGAAGAATACAAGGGTTGTACAAGTCTACAATCACTGAAAACAATGTAGCCTAGGTATAAAACTAAAAAATCTTAGTCATGGCAGTTTGAAACTACATCATACTACACTATAAAGATATAGGAAGCTAAAGACATTGTTTTACATGATCTTGAGTTGTCATTTAGGCCTCAATCTAATAGAATAAGTTTCCTACTTTTCTTAATAGGGTTGCATCAAGCTATAAATTGTGTGATAATTTGTTGATATGTTTGCATGGTAATTGATGTTTTATAAGTGATGATGTTTAGTGGTAATTAATAAAAATATCATTTCAAATCATAGTTTGAGTTTGTATTTGCTTATTTGTTGATATACATTTCATAGTCATAGTTTACATCATTTCAATAAAATTCTAAAACTATCCAAAAGAGAACAAAAAAAATTCCTGGTAGCTTATAGTAGTATCTGTTAGAAATAACAGTCAACCAAGATAACTAAGGGGGGCGGGGGGTGTGAATCAGTTATCCAATAAGTAAAACATTTATCTTCCTTAAACAAACTTAACTGTTCAACCAAATTAAACAACAACCATAATAAAATGCTCATAAACAATTACACTAGATATGTTGACCAGGGAAACCCTTGATTAAAGGGAAAACCCTGGTGGGAATGATGCCCACAAGATGATATACTAATATAAATATTCCTTGTTAGAGGATGGACCCTGTTAGGAGTCTATTACAACATTTAGTACAATGAGTCCCTATTAGGAGACTTTGAATCCTTGTTAGGAGATTCCAACCCTGTTAGGAGTTTTGCCAACCCTATTAGGAGTTGTAGTACAATGTAAGTAAGATGAACCCACTGCCCAAACATGCAATTTCAACTACAAGAAGAGCTCATTGCTCAAGAAAGTAATTTACTATTATCTTCTTCTTTCCTCTATCTTGTCAACCAGACCAATCACTGTCAGACCTTGTAGACCAGGTCATGAACCTCGGATCCAAATGCCAAACCTCGAATCACTCAACAAAACCTCGACAATGAAGTTTCCTTCACTTCCACACTGCTTTGCTCAACTTCTCATTTTGCACTCTCTACTGTTTATCATCAATCATAAAGTCATATAACCACATTTCATCACGTTCCATGATAAAGGAAAATGTCCTTCCTTTATATCAAGTCCTCAAAACAATTCCCTGAGTCAGTTATTAGACCTTCTCAATTAATTATTATAGGACCACATTAAGAACACGTTACCCTTAGTGATAACATTAATCTTCCACCTTGCAACTTGAATAACTTTCCGTACACGTAATATTATGATGAGTGAGCTTAGCCACATCATCACCAACATGTCTTCTCCATGTCCTCAAACTCAATCCTCAAGATATTAACTCTACTAAAAGATATAATAAGTTTACCAGAACATGCCTCTGTCTTAGAACAATCATCACCAAAACTTACATAACTTCTTCTAAACTTGTCCTTTCTACTTTTGATGTTAACTACATATACCAGATACATCAAAAGTATCTCCCATAACCTCAAGTGGTTATAATGCTCAACTAATCATCCATACCAACTTGATCTTTACGTTGTTCTTCTATTAGAGACCACAAAAAACTGTTATGTTGACATCAATGACAAACTCAGTCATGAATGTAACATATCATTATAGTAGTACTCCCCCATAGGAATATCATCAGCATTCATGCTTCCAACCAATCTTCCAACAATCTCCCCCTTTGGCATTGATGGCAACATAGATGAAAAATATTTAGTTCCAAGAATACAAACAAAAGAATGTTCATCTTCAAATCCTATTCATCAATCATTTTCCCCCATTGATATACCTCAATGTGCTCTATACCAAACTATTATTCTACGTACTGTGCTTATGTCTAACATCTTCCTCAACATAATGTTTTTCATGCAATACTCTCCCCTATTAACATTAATGTCAAAGGTTTATGCAACCAACACCTCTGCATCAAATTGTACAACAATTGATTCTTACTAGCTCAAGTGTCAAAAGACACTATTCAAAACAACAACCAACAAGAGTCCTAGATGACTCTGTCCATCACAAATACTCCCCCATTCAGGAAGCATTAGCATTCAGTCCAAACAAACAATGGTGATCTGTTACCATAGACTGACGCACTCTTGCATCTTCTACTCTGATGTAGGAAGGGGCATAACCCTAAGCATACCTCGCAAATACTCAAAAGTCTCTTTGGGAAGAGGCTTAGTGAATATGTTTGTAGTCTACTCTTTAGTGCTCACATGTTCCAATCTAATTTCCTTTTCTGCAACTTTTTCTCTCAACATGTGATACTTAATAGAAATGTGCTTAGTCCTCGAATGCAATACTAGATTCTTGGACATATTTATCGTGCTTGTGTTGTCACAATGTATAACAACAGGTTCACTGATTTCTATCCTTATATCCTCTAACATCTACTTCATCCAAATGACTTGATTGCAATTATTTTCTAATGCAACATACTCTATCTCTATTGTACTTTGAGATGTACAATCCTGCTTATTGATTAACCAAGAAACCAATCTTCCTCCAAGAAAGAAAGCTCCTCCACTGGTGTTCTTTCTACCATCCATATTGCTTGCCCAATCTACATCAATATAAGCACTTAGAGTGAAATCATTAGATCTGTAATAGCATAATCCAAACTCAAACGTTCCTTTCAGATATCTAAATATTCTTTTCATTGCTGCATAATGTGCTTCTCTAGGATCAACCTAGAATCTTGCAACAATTCCCATTTGCTATATCCTACCTTGTGTGAGTTAGATATTACAATCCTTCAATCATAGATCTATACTTTTTCTGCTCAACAGTAGGTGTCTCGTCCTTTTTAGATAACTTGTGTCCAGTTACCATAGGTGTTCCAACGGGTTTACATGTTTCCAAACCAAACCTTTTCAATAAATCCTTAAAGTACTTAGTCTAAGAAATAAAGATTCCTTCTTTATTTTGTACAATCTGCAATCCTAGGAAATATTTCATCTCTCCTATCATACTCATTTCAAATTCTTTCATCTCTTCTGTAAACTTCTTATTTTCTTCATCATTTCCTCCAAATATGATATCATCAACAAATATTACTAAAATCATCAAACCATAATCAGTTTCTTTCCAATATAGATTACTATCTGCCATACTTTTGCTATATCCAAGTTTTGTTAAATGTTTGTCCAATATTGCATACCAGGTTCTAGGTGCTTGCTTCAATCCATACAATGCTTTCCTCAGTCTGCATACTATGTCCTTGTCATCTGTCAAAGGACATCCTTCAGGCTAGTCAATGTATACCTCTTCTTCAAGTTCTCCATTTAGAAATGTTGACTTGACATTCATCTAATATACTCTAAATTTCTTCTATGTTGCATAGTCTAAGAATAATCTTACTACTTCTATTCTAGCTACTAGAGCATAAGTCTCCTCATAATCTATTCCTTCTTGCTATGAGTAACCTTTACATACCAATCTTGCTTTGTTTCTTACAACTTCTCCTTGCTCATTCATCTTATTCCTAAATACGCATTTATTTCCTATCACATTCTTGTTTGTTGGTCTAGGGACCAATTCTCATGTCTCAGTCTTTACTATATGATCCAATTCCTCTTTCATAGCTTGTTTCCAGTAATTGTCTTTACATGCTTCATATGTATTCTTAAGCTCAACTTGAGATATCAAGCATGGTTCTTCATTTACTCTACTTCTTGTCATCACATCTTTGTCTTTGCTTCCGATGATCTATTCGGATGGGTGATTCTTTATCATGTTCTTTCCTAAAGTAGGAGTTGTTATCTCAACTCTTGGCTCTACTAAAATTTTCAAGCTTTGTTCCTACCTTGGCTCTCCTTCACTCTACAAATCATTGTTAATCTCAAGAAATACCTCATCATTCCTTGTCCTAGTAAAAACATCATCATTTGAATTGTAATCAACTATTCTTTCTTGTTATTCTGAATTTTTCATCAATTCTCACATTTGCACTTTCCATAATAGTCTTTCTCACATTTGCACTTTCCATAATAGTCTTAGTTCTCTAATTATAATATCTACAAGCCTTGCTTTTCAATGAATAACCAAGAAACATACCTTCATCACTTCTAGCATCAAACTTACCAATATCATCATCTCTCTTTATGTAACACTTGCATCCAAAGATTCTAAAATACTTAATTGTAGGTGAGTGACCAGACCAAACCACAGTTCATAAGGTGGCTTGTTAGTGTCCTTCCTGAATTGCACTCTGTTCATAGTGTAGACTATTGTATTCACAGCGTCTCTCCAAAATGTCTTGGATACATCATTCTCTACTAACATAGCTCTTGCAGCTTCTGTAACTAACTTGTTCCTTCTCTCTACAATGTCATTCTGTTTAGGTGTTCTCAGAGCTGATAGCTTTCTTTTGATTCCATTTTCTTCCCAAAACATGTTAAACTCATTCGAAGTAAATTATCCTTTCTATTTGATCTCAAACATTTAATCTTCATACTAGATTCATTCTCAACTCTATTCTTGAATATTTTGAACTTATCAAATTCCTCATATTTCTCTTTAAGAAATGGAACCCACATCATTCTAGAAAAATCATCAACTAGAATCATAAAATACATTTCACCATAGAATTCTTTAGTCTTTGTAGGATTGCTAAAATTTGTGTGTATAGTCTCCAACTTCGTTGTAGTGTTAAAGTTCTTGCTAGGAAAAGAAGTTTTTTTTATGCTTAGCCAAAACACACTCCTTGCAAATTGTGTTAGTAGGCTTTACAATCTTTGGAAAATCTCTAATTACAAACATTATACTAGTCCTTACAATATTGTCAAAGTTTATATGACAAAATCTCTTATGCCATAACCAACTGTCATCTACCTTTGCAACCAAACATGTCATTTCAGTAGGATTCAACTGAAATACATTACCTCTATATTTGATTCCTATTCTAATTACCTTTCCATCTTTATCTTTGATCATGCATGTCTTTTCTATGAACTGCAACTAATAACCTTTGTCTAGTAGTTGTCCAACACAAAAGATTATGCTTTAAACCATCAATAAACTATACATCCTCAGTGTTAGTTTTACCATCAAGAGTTATAGACCCAATACCTTTTACTTCACATGTTGTATTGTTTCCAGCTCTGACAATTCCTCATCTTGACTTTTGAAGTCAACAAACTTGTTCATGTCACTAGCCGTATGATGTGAACAACCATTGTCAATTATCCAATTAGATTTCTTCTCAACCTCTAATACCAAAGCTACCTTCTCTGTACTTTCTTCTTTAATTGCCACAAATCCAATTTCATCATCACTAGCACTTAATGCTTGTTCATCAGAATCATTATATTCATTTGCATACAAACACTCTCTATCTTTTCTAGCCTTATAATTTCCCTTAAACTTTTTCTCCCTTTTAGGATACTTAGATGCATAATGACCATATTCATCACAAGTCCAACATAGATTTTCTTACCTCCTTTTTCTCTTCTTACCAAAAGGGCTACCCCTTCTTTAGTCTTTTTGTCTTCCTCAAATCTGTTGTTGCTAGCAAAATCTGCTTAGCACTTGTGCTCCTTGATAAGTTAGGTCAAATTTTCAAGGCACTGAAACCTGTCTCTATTCTGGTCAATTCTCCAGACTATCTAAGTTCATTCTCATTTGATTCAAGTCTTCCAAGCAATGTCTCCTTTGTGAAATCTTTGGTACAAGATATCAACAACTGTATCATCTGAACTATTGACTTAAATGGTGGTGTTAGAGTCTTCAATATCTTCCATATAACCTCATCATCTTCTTTGGTTCCTCCTTGAGCTTTAATACCTATAGTAATTTCTGATATCCTGCCTATATATGTTCTTACAGATTCATCTTCCATCATTTAGCATCTTGAAACACATAAATCCAACTTTGTAGCCTCAACTTCTTAGAATGTGCATCACCTTCAAAACTATTTTCCAAAGCTTTCCAAATCAAATGTGAAGTAGTAAGTGATTTTACTCGATTTTGCTCAATTTCAAGAAGTGCAGTCAATAATGCTTACCTAGCTCTCATGTTACACATGAAAAGATCTCTCTCTACCTCAATGCAAATTTCCAAATCCTTTTCAACAATGATTATCTTCATTGATTTTGTCAAGATCCAATATGTTGGACCCATACACAACAAATGTGTCTTCATATTTTCCTTCCAGCTATCATAATTTTTTCCATCGAACTTCATACTATCTTTCCCAATCAAGTTTTCCATGGATCTCCCAAGGTTGTTAAACTTTATCTTCAAGGACCTGAGGCTTTGATACTAATTGTTAGAAACTATAGTCCACCAAGATAACTAAGAGGGGGCAGGGGGGCGGGGGTTGGGTTGGTGAATCAATTATCCAATAATTAGAACATTTATCTTCCTTAAACAAACTTAACCATTGAACCAAAGTAAACAACAACCATAAAAATAATTCTCATAAATAATTACACCAGATATGTTGACTAGGGAAACCCTTGATTAGAGGGAAAACCCCAGTGGGAATGATGCCCACTAGATGATGTACTAATATAAATATTCCTTGTTAAAGGATGGACCCTGTTAGGAGTCTATTACAACATTTAGTACAATGAATCCCTATTAGGAGACTTTGAATCCCTATTAGGAGATTCCAACCCTATTAGGAGTTGTAGTACAATGTAAGCAAGATAAGCCCACTACCCAAACATGCAATTTTAACTACTAGAAGAGCTCACTACTCAAGCAACTAATTTACTATTATCTTCTTCTTTTCTTTGTACTCTTAACTAGACCAATCACTATCATACCTTATACACCAAGTCATGAACCTCAGATCCAAATACCAAACCTCGGATCACTCAACAAAACCTCAACAATGAAGTTTCCTTCACTTGTGCATGCTCTTCTCAACTTCACATTCCACACTCTCTACTACTTATCATTGATCATAAAGTCATATCACGAAATTTCATCACATTCCATGATAAAGGAAAACGTCCTTCCTTTATATTGAGTCCTCAAAACAATTCCCTAAGTCAGTTGTTAGACCTTCTCAATTAATTATTATAGGACCACATTAAGAACGCATTACACTTAGTGATAACATTGATCTTTGACATTGCAACTTGAATAACTTTTTGTACACCCAATATTATAATGAGGTAGCTTGGCCATGTCATCATCAACATGTCTTATTTATGTCCTCAACATCGATCCTTAAGATATTAACTTTGCTAAGAGATATAACAAGTTTACCAGAATAGGCCTCTATAAACTCTATCTTAGAACAATCATCACCAAAGCTTACATAAGTTCTTCTAGACTTGTCCTTTCTTCTTCTGATGTTAAATGCATATACTAGATACTTAAAAGTATCTCATATAATCTTAGGTGGTTATAATGCTCAACTAGCTATTTGTACCAACTTGACCTTTTCGTTGTTCATTTGTTAGACACCATAGAAAACTACTATGTTGACATCAATGACAAACACAGTCATGAATGTAACATAGCATCATAGTAGTACTCCCCCATAGGAATATCATCAACATTCATGCTTCCAACCAATCTTCCAATGATCTCCAAATATTCCAACAGTATCAAGGCAGGTGTATCCTATCATCCTAAAGGTTTAATTAGAAATACGAAGTCTTATGAAGAGTTACTAGAAGATCTTCAGTACTTAAGTCAGCATCCTAGTTAGTTTAGATCCGTCTTTAAAAATATATTCTAAAACATATGACAATGACTTCTTTAGTGACCAGATCCTAAAAGTTAGTAAAAATGAAGAAAATAGAAAAGACGCGATGAAGGATGTACTATCTGCTTAAAAAGGTGATATGGAGTTAGGCAAAATATGTCTATTGTAGGAGAAATTTGGAATACTCATCTCTATCAAAAGATGATATTTTCAACTCATTTGAGGAATTTTAAGTTCTTGCAATAGATGAAATAACCCCCCCCAGATGATGCAAGTAGAAATAACTTAGATAGTAAATTATTTGGAGAACATATATTGTTGAGACACTTTGATAAGGAGGTAAGACTAACTGGTTATAGTTGTCTAAGTGGTATTTTAAAAATTGATGGAAAGGGTGATCATGTGTTGTCATGATTGAGTATAGTGTTGATGATCTTATTTTTCAAATGTTTCATCATTTTCTTTTTACTATCAATGAAGATCAAGTCCAATCCATATGTGATTTTAAGAGAATCATTGTGACTAGAATTGTTGATAGAAATGTTTTCATTCCTAACCTCTCATAACTTTCCTCTTGGTTTTATATAAATAGGAATTGGTTATATCATTTACTACTTAAATTTGTTCAATAGTGTATTCAATCAATGTGATAAATTAAAAACTCTTATGGATAAAGAGAAAGAAAATTAAAATAAAAGGATTTTTCTAGTAAAAAAAAATCTAAAAGAGAGGAAGAACGAATTAAGGAGGCAAAATGTATGCTTCTCTTGTAATAAGAATTTAAAATCTAATCACCAATTCATGGATGAAAATGTTTTGAAAGACATTTCATCTACTTACAAGTATCTCTTATTTTCACATTGTTGTCACATTCATTCAACCAAAAACCTCCTAGTTGAAACCTTTTTGACTGGATCCATTCCAAACATATTATGTTGGTTAGCCTATAGTGAAACAGAGATCTATGCTTTTACCCTCCTATTATTTTCTTATCACTTCTAATTTCAATGGGGTTAAATCTTTATCAATGTAAAATTATGTAGCTCTAAGAAACCTTTTGTTCCTCATAATTATATTTTTCTCCTCTATGTTTTTCAGTATTACCCTTACATTCTTATTTCTGACATCTTTGGTTTCATCTTGCTTAGTGAATGTGTTCTTAGCCATTCCAACTTATTTGCGAAAAAGTCTTTTATTAACTTTTTTATGTGCTCACCTTTTTAAAGGTCCTCCAATCAATTTTATTATTATATTTCTTACCTTATCATTTCAATGTTTTTCTTATCTCATTCACACTCTAATATGCTACTTTATGAGTTTTTTTTTTACTCTTTAATGATTCCTCCACCAGTCGTGTCCATGATTTTTCCTCTTTTATGTGTTCTTTTAACTTAGCCTCCTTGACCTCTATGTTTAATATTGATCAAAACTTTTGTATAGATGTGAATTGTCTCTTTCCTCTACTGCCTTCTAAAAAACATTTTTAATTCGTTGTAGCACCCGCTTCATGGATGGTATTTCTTACTAACATATTTTCACATTAAGTCATAGTTTTGTTTTTTCTCTTTAAAAATATGTTCTCTTGGGTAAGACTGCAATTGGCGTCCAGTGTCTCTTACCAATTATTTTGGATTAAGGTAAAAATAAGTTTTGAGGGGACCTAAAACCCTATTCATAAAGATAGAAAAGATGTTCAAAGTTATAACATTATCCCCATCAGGGCCAAAGACAGGTTTTGAGGGGACTTGGAACCCCAAATAGTACATTACAAAATATGTTCAAAGAAGACCACAACATCCCCATTGAGGGCCCAAAAGCTAAAAATGTCTTACCATTTGTTATATTTCAATCATTCTAATATTTTTAACTTTCAAGCTTCCTCTTTAACCTGATTAGCTCATCAAGCATACATATAGTTAACCCTCATTATTTCTAAAGAGGCATAACATATGCTAACACTACTCTTAAATACATGTGACTAAAAAGTTCAAGAAAAAAGGATATATATGACACAAAAATTTACAATTTTCAAGTGGACAAAGTAGTTTAGGTGTAAAAAACTTACTACATCAAGGAATCTAAGCAGACTAAGGAACATGATGACATAGCATATTGACGACTACTATTAACAATTTGAGGTCGAGTATGGAAAAGAGTATGAAGATAAATTAAGAGGTTTATTATCAATCCCATAATTTAAAAAAAAAAAATTTGATGGGTGATTGGTGGATGCCTGGACTATTTATTATTTATTTATTATTATTATCTATTTAGATAAATTATTATCATGTGTTAAGTTTGAGTAGATTTGAACTCAAGACCTTCCATATAAGAGGATCATAATTTAACATTGTATCATAGGCTCTTGCCTAATCCCATTTATTATTTAGTCTCATGGACATCATTAAAATATTTCATTTCATTTATATCAAAATAATAAGATTACTCTCATTCTCACAATATAATCAAATAAATTAGGTCATTTTTTTTAATAGAAGTAAACAAAGTTGGCACATTGAAGCATTTTATGTAGGATTAATATGCTACTATTAAAGTTATCAAAATTATATTTTTCATTTTATTTTACTATATGATTTTTTAATTTTAATTTTTGATAGGTAAATGGTCATAGTCAAATAATTTTATTAATTTTTAACTTATGTATAACTTGACTCATTAGGGGCACCAGTAGGAAAGAGTTGGGAAGAGAAAACCTATGATATACTCCCTCCTGCCCTCTATAATGCCCTACCAAGAAATCCTTGGAAACAAGGATCAATCAAAGACAAACATTTGCTTTTTGTTAAATAAAGGTATAACACATAAGTACAACATGCATAACATAGTTGCAAGTGGAAGACTTTTATAATAATACAAAGATTTGCAATCATACATTTCAATTTCTACTTATGTGATTAACATGCAAGGTTAATTTTGATTACTACAATGTCATTAAAATTAGTATTCATTTACATGTTGAAAGTACAATTCCTAGGTGGTTAACCATACAAGTTCATTTACCATTTTATCCAAGAAGACTAATCAAGAGTTTGGATTCACTTTGACCAACTTAAGGGTTTTCCCATTGGTTTTGATTGAGGACACATCTCCCAAAAAGGCTTGAATATATGACCAACTTGTTACTACATGTCTCAAAGTGCCCATTTTCCCAAAAAATGACTCACTAGATGTGTCTCTTTACCCCAAAAATAACCCAAAACTTACTAAAAGTGATCCAAAACTTCCTAGATGCAACTAAAGATAGCCTAAAGGTGGCCCTTTAACCAAAAACAATCGAGGACTTATTAAAAATGACCCATGACTTCTTGGATGTATCTTTTTGATGTATGGTCCATAAGTGAACATAAAAGAGGTCTAGAAATCATCAACTTCACATTGGGAAGAGTGTCAAACACATGTGCGTTGAGGAGGTAGGCACTCAAACACATCATTATATATGATACATCAAGTACTAACATCTAAATCATCCATCATAAACAATTAGAAGTTCTAGTTCATATACATGAGAAACTACATCAAGAACATACAATAATCAAGAGGGCAATAGAGAAAGAGAAAATAAAGCAAAGTTTTGCCTCTAGACAAGAAGATCATCCCTATTATTCCTATTCTTCAATCCCTAGAAGTGGTATAGGTAGAAATGCCTCCCAAACACATGGAACTTGTAGGGCCACCCCATCGTGCTCATGGAGATAGTGACCCAACCATGGTCACATAATATATAAACATCATAGGCTTATACACATGCCAAACATTATACAGCACAACTACACATAAGATTATGAATATAGTGCATTACATCAAGCCACTAGTCATAACAATGCTATAGGATAACTATGTAGAAATCTATTGGAGTGTAATCGCTTGGCTCATAGTAGCCCAAGTTATTTATGGTCATGATAATTATGAATATCGTATGGAAATGAAAGTTCCCAATCAAACCCCAAATGAACCAATGTTTAACTATCCTAAATCTAGGAGTTTGACTCTTGCAAGATCTTGTTACGACATGCACACATGCTTGTGGGTGGGTACAACTAGTGCCATGTGAAATAATGATAAAGCCAAATGCGAAGGTTTGATTCAAGAAATAAAACATGACAAGAAAATCACAACCACACTTGGGAAAGCAACCATTGGAAATCATGAGGAGATACCATTACACACAACTATATATATACACCATTACACATAGCTATACACACATCATTACACGTAGCTATATATATATAAGATCAATCCTACAACTCATTGTGTTTCCACAATGCACACCCCTTTTCCTAATTGAAATGGGGACCCCTACTTCATTTTGCACTTTTGACAGATATTTTAGCCAATTTTGAGGTCCTACCTATCCTTGAGTTCATGTCCCAAGTCTTGGTCGAGAAACTGCAAAAGTGCAGAAAAGTCAAAAGCCAAAAGTCAAAAAAATTAAAAAAATTGAAAATGCACACCAGTGCATTTGATCTCATACACAACTACACATCACACTTTGGTGATGCATTGATGCGTAGCTATGCAGATGTGGATGCACCACCAAAGGTGAGTGGGGCTATATAATCCCCCACCCCCTTCTTTTTCTCACCTTATTCATTTTCTTCACTACACTCTGAGTCCACAACATCTGTGCAACATCGCACTCACCAAGGTGTAACCTTGTATTTCCCTGCTTCACGTTATGCTTCGCCTTGTGCCAAAATGATTATGTTTGGTGCGTAGGTGTGCACCAAAACCCTCCAAACTCAAACAAGAAAATGCAAAATGAAAAAGGTGTGCGCAATAGTGCACCTAGCTTACTACGCACCCCCTTCATACATTAAAAAGCCATAAGAGTGTGCAATACTGCACCTAACTTGGTGCACAACTACACACCCCTAAAGAAGACATAAAACTTCAAAAGGCAAGGTGTGCACTTACGCACTCGGACAGGTGTGCTAGTGCACACCTCTACACATTAACAGAAATGTTAAAAAATAAAACTCAAACCCAATGTTGGGTGCGCATCTGTGCACCTAGCATGGTGTGCAAGTGTGCATCAAACCCATAACTGAACATAAAATACCAAAGGGATATAAGGTGCACACTTGCGCACCTGATCTGGTGCACAAGTGTGCACCTTATATTTTAAAATTTCTTTTAAGAAAAAGGGATATAGGGTTTTTTTTCATGCATTTAACTTTTGGGTTTTGTTCACAATAAGACTAAATGTTATCATAATCTTGTCATTTTGATTTTGAACTAATGGACGTCTTCCTATTGTCATGCAAATATAATGACATGTTCATTCAACGAGAAAATGACACCAAATCCCGTTGTATTTAAGTTCCAAGGCATGCCATTGAAATCCAAATTCCATGATGATTATGTAGAGATTAAGGATATTGATTTGGAACACACTAATTTGGGAGAGTTCTTAAGGATTTGCAACAAGCCCAAGGAGAGATCGGTTATGGTATCTACATTGATCTGATCAAGGTTGGTGAACGTAGCTTCACAACCAACATTAGTACAATCCTTAGAGCTAATCATGACACTTGGATAATATTTTGTTCCTGAGGAAAGGGTAGTGAAGAGCTTGACTAGATAAGTTGTCCTTGACCTTTGACCCAACAACATTGAGAGGGTATTTCATCTCCCTAGGGTGAATTAGTTCATTAAACTCACCTATGAGGTAGTGGAAAGGTGGTATAGGGAACATGTAAAAGAGGCTATAGATATCATTCAATCTTCTTATCTGATTGAGAAGACTCCTTTGGGGAAGATAACAAGGAAGGTGGATATGACGAGAGGATATATGAAGGATGATATCGAATACTCAATCATACTTCTGAGTAGGGTGATGGGTCTACCAGCAACTGGGCACTTGAATTTTTTCATGGTAAATTTTATTGAGACTATCAAGACGACAAGGATGCCACTTGACTGGGCCACCACATTGAGTGAAAACTTGTGTGAACAATTGGAGGCAATCAAAGACAAGAAGAAGTTCTACATGACTTGATATTTAGTATATTTGTTATCTGTAAGGGCAACAAATTGTCTCAGATTATACAAGAGGGGCAACATTCAAGATCCTAATGCTTGGCCTTATATCATCTACCCTCAGTTGTTGAACAAGAAACTCTCAAGATAGAGTAAAGAATACAAAATCATGAATGATGCATTCATATTTTCTATCATCTTATTCATAGAGGGAGACTATGCAAAAAGATTATTTGATGATGTTCATATCAAGGACTATTGTAGGATGACTTTGTATTTGGCTGAAAAGGTTTTAAAGGTTTAGATTACTAAGGAGATATTGAAGCAAACCTTAAGGAGTTGTTGGACCCTTTGTTCAACATAGGTAAAATTGGGGAAAGGCCCATAATGAATGCTGAGGTGGACAAGGAGGAGAGTGATGATATAAATCATTGGGTGAGGTACATCATTAAGATGATGTAGGATTGGATCAAGAAACCATTTCAACTTGATCCAGTACCTAATACAGTGGTTTTTCATGCACAATCCCACCTAGAGAAAGGTAGAGGAAAGAAGGTTACTATTCCTACCTTTATAGCCTAGTCACGATAAGGCTGGAAAGAGTATACCAACTTGACCATCCAGTTGGATACTATCACCCTCTAGAGAGGAAAGGAAAGGGCAAAAGAAAGAGGAGTTCTCCTCAAAGGGCTAAAAAAAGAGAGGGTGAAGTACAAGCACCTCCTCAACAATAGGAAGAAAATGTGCAAGGGTTAGAAGATACTGGAGCTACTCAAGTCCAGACAGATCCTCAATTGCCATCAGTTGTGCCCAACCAGATAGAGGGTAAAAACCAAGAAGTCTCTTGTTCTTTGCAGATAGAACAAGCATCCCCTTCTACCTCTAAGAAACAAAAAAAAAAACCAAGATTCGCATGAAGAAAAGGCAAAGGATGATTAAAAGAATGGTTCCTTTCTCATCTATCCCAGAACGTATTCTTGAGGGAGAAGAAGAAGAGGAGGAAGATGAGGAGGATGTGCCCATACAAAGAAGAACCCAACTAGCTAGAGCCATGGAATAAGAAAGAAGGAGAAATTCCATAGTGACACTACCATACACCCTAGAGGAACCTTTGGAAGTAACTTCTTCAGAAGATGAAGTATAACAATGGGTGGATGAGGAGGATGTGGAGGGCGACAATGTATTCAAAAATATCAGATTTTGACTTCATGCCTGTAGAAATGGAGTTGGTTGGGGATAAGATTAAGGATACCCCTACAAGTGAGCCCCAATAGGAGGATTAGACACAGATTCCACTAGAATCATAAGGTCTTGATCTTACTCCCTAATCCCTATTACAAGTCACGGTGGTGGATAAAGGTTCTGTTACTCCTCTGCCTCTAAGTTTCAAAGAAGAATAGGTTCAAAAGGAGCCTTCAAAAGAGGAGGAGACACAAAAAATGGCAATTGATGAAGTTTCCAAAGAGGGACAAATGGTTGAATATTCTAAACAAGCCTACCAAGACACTAAGGTGCAAACTACAGTTTCCATAGAAATGGAGCCCACAGAAGGAGAGGCTTCACAAAGAGAAAGAACTTTGGGGAGAAGTGATAAGGGAAAGGAGGTAGCTAAACCTACTCCTTCATCCTCGAGAGGTAGGCCTTTAGTTGAATGAGTTCTGAGGTGGTTGAGGAAGCAAATGATGAGAAATAGGAAACCACAATTTTGTGCCAATGAAGAAGATATCATTGAATTGGTTGAGGTCCTCAATAAACCTGAGTCCCCATCACAGGAAGCAAGAGTGTTGGAATTTATCAACAACACTTAGGATCAAAATTTGTTTGCTCAGGTGGCTATCCCTTCTCTTGATGAAAATGCAGAAAGCTTAGGCCCATAAGATTATCAAATTAGAGAGGTCATGCTTGGGAAGCCCACATTGGATACAACCAAGTTGATGGTCACCATGGGAATAAAGAAAGTTTTTAAAATCATGGACTAGGAAGGGGCCGAACTTAGAACACTTCAAAGGCAAAAAAAAATCCTAAGAGGATATTTAGCGGAAGTTATTGGTCCCCTAGATCCCGATCACCCCAAGGAGATTCTAAATGCTATACTTAGAGAAGGGGGAAGGGTACATTTAGATTCATTTTTGAAAGCCTATCAGTAGTGGTGGGAAAGTTTTGAAGAAAAGGGTGTCTTTATCATCCAAGGGAATCTAAAGTTATTGCATGCTACGTAGGAGAATGTAAACAAGATGGTAGTAATTTTGAAGTAGGATTTCAATATAATGGATGAATTGCATGCCTGGAGCAAAGATTTATAGGTTTTGCAAGCTATAAAAGGGCAGAGGTATAGGATTTTGATAGATGTATATACAATGGAAGAATTAGATTTAATTGATGATTGGATTGAGAAGATTGTAGATAGCAGTAAATTAATGGAAACATTACATGCAGAGATCTATCCACTCAAGGACCAAGCCCAAGAGCAAATTTTGGAGGCAGAGAGGCATTATAGTGATGCGTGTCTAGAGATTTTTGAGGATGAGGAATGGGAAAAATTAATGCTTGTAGAGGTAGTAGTGGAGAAATTTAGGAAGATTTTTGAAGAAGCTTCTAATGATGAGAGCATCCAATAGTCTTTTAGAACAAAGGAATCCTTATTAGAGTTGGAAACCAAACTTGAGCATTTTATTGAGACTTGAATTGAGGTAGACAGCTATAGACAGAAGGTCAAAGACAAGTATGAGGCTTTAGATTTACCAGATGTGGAAAATATTACTAAGATTATAGAGAAATTCAAGGGCAAACATCCATGCATAGCTTTGGGATGAAGGGCAACAAAACCCATAAGCTAGAATTTCAATTTTGACACTCAATAAAAAATTTAGATTTTGGACCCTTTTGAGGTGCGTAGGTCTGTAGGTTCATAGGTGCGTAGGTGCATAGGTTCATACGTCTGCCTTTCTAGAGGTGCACCAACAGTTAACTACTAGTTCCAAAAATAGAGCTTTCCATGCATCAGAAACACATTCTGACGATAGTTTAACTCTAACAGATGCTTAGTGAAGGATCAACTTTCATTTTTTACACTTCCAAACACTTCTACTTTGACTAAAGGCTTTCTTATTCTTTCCCTTCTCATACATTCTTTTTTTTTGACATGTAAAGGCTCATGCGTCTAATTAATGAATATAAAATGGATGGAGTCATACTAAGCACCAGTTAGATTGTTAGTTTGTATATAATTAGTTTATTTTATTAAATTAAAAGCATATTATTTAATGAAGATATCTCTCACTCTCAACACAAATTGAGGAGATGATTTTTTTTTATAAATACTCCATTGTAATATGTAATTGGGGCTACAGTTATTTTGTAATAAAATTATGCTTTTGGTGCTCACATTGAGTGTAGTGATTCTTGCCTAAATGTGTCATATTTTTGTGGATGTATGTTCATGGAATGTGATTAAGCCAAAAGTTTATTGCTTTGTTTCTAGTTATGCGATTCATTAATTCTAGTGTTTTCTATGGTTTGACAATTTTCACTGATGTATCTAGCTTGAGAAGAAATCATTGAATTATACCTACATAACTTTTTGTCTCGCATAAGTGCACTTTTCATGGCCTTGTGATTTGATGAAGAGTGAAATATCATACGATTACTAAGTTTCTCACTGATGATTACATCAGTGGAATCAAGGAAGTGTTGCTCCTTCTTTCATTGGTTACCCATCGATTTCTTTGAAAGCTTAACTCGAAGATGTGTCATTTTTCGTAGCTTATGCCCATTAGGATTTTATTTTCATGTTATTTGCTTTATTAACCCCCTTGTTAGAATATGATTTCATACTAGTTGCATTGTTAGATTGCATTCATAAAAAACATAAAAAACAAAAACATAGTTCTTTTGTGTGTTTATTTTGAAGCAACAAACAGATTCTTCATCTCATCAAAAATCAAATGAACCAGCAAAGGCCTGCTCATGAATAAAAACATTTATCTTCAATTGAGTGGATTTATGTAGGTTTCAAGATCACTTGAAACCTTGGAGTTGATTCACAAGATCAGCTTTTCAAGAGAGGAGTTTGCAATAATTCTTACCATTTAGCATCGTGCATAATGGTAGCTCAATAGAAGTGACGCTAGAAGGAGGGCCATATTTTGATTTTTGAAATAGAAGAAAAATCTGCCAAAGTTTTGAAATTTTGTGTTTTTTGCGAGTTTATAATTTTTTTTGAGTTTTCCAAAAATTTAGGTGTGCTGCTCCGTAGGTCCGAAGATTCGCAGGTGCACAAAATTTTGTGGTCCATTTCATTTTGTGAGAAAGTGTACTTCTATAGAGGTGCGCTTTTCCTAGAGTTGATTCAAATTGGAGGGTTTTGATTTAGAATCCCCATTTTAGCAAGTGTTAAGATCTTCACCAAGTGCCCACGAGTTTCTTGAGCTTACCCACTTCTGCAAACCATGTAGTGATAAAGGAATACCCCAAATTCAACCACTTTCATTTGAACTTTCATCATCTTCTTCAACTCCACCTCCACTCCAACCACCTCGTGGACCACCACATATTCCAATAGTTCCACCTCAACAACCACCTTTAGGTCTACTAAATCCTCTGATGGCCTTCTTCACAAATGCTGTAGACTCACCAAAAAACTTGAGAGGTGCACTCCATGAGCTCCCCAAAAATCCTAATATGTTTTGCCCAATGTTCATTTCTGGAGAAACATGAACTATCAAAGACTCTATTAAAGTATTCAAATAAACTTTCAAAAGAAAATAGATTGCGAATGAGGATGTGGTCCTTCGTTTATTCCCCTACTCTTTTGGGGAAGTTGCCTACAATTGGTACATCAATTTGCCATCGGGATGTAAACTTTTGTCAACCCAGCAGTCATACATCAACAATTCATATCGATTAAAAGAGATTCAGCTAAGACAATTTCATGCTTCAATCATCACTTTCATATGGCGTATCGCATGTTGGAAACACCATATACTATACCAGTTGAAGCAGCTATTTAGATTTATCTGAATGCTATGGACCATTTTACTGCTATCTTTTCGAGAAGGCTTCTTACAAGAAATATTGATACATTGGAAAAGGTCTTCACAGAAGCAATAACTTTCACTAAGAAAGCCAATCCTAATGAAGGAGGATTGATGCTTCCAGCCCAAGCTATCATGGCAATGCCAACATACCTAGTCGGAGTACTCACCGCGCCTAGTCAAACTTGTACCTATGAATCTAGTTCTATTACAACAAGCACCTACTTCGTAGAACCCCGCTCTAACATATCTAGGGTATGAACCTCTAAAAGCTACGTTCTTTGAGCAAAAGGTAGTAGTACTTGCTGAGGCAGAAAATAGCTTTATTTCCAAATTTGGTCAGATGAAAAAGACTATGTCACAAATGAACAATGAATTGACTCATCTCAGGTTGTCACAAGGACATAATAACAACTTCCAAAGAAACAATGCTGGTCCTTACCACAATAATTATGGCCAAAATTACAACAGGAACTTCAGTGGAAACAACAAAAATGCAGGAAATAATAATGGAGGGAACAACTTAAATCCTCCTAATCAAAATAATGGCTTCTAGAGATAGAACTGATAGTGGAACATTCATTCGAATAATGGAAGGATTCCTGTAGATAATAACAATAACAACATTTAGTATGCAGATATCAATCAGTATGACGATGGTCAAAATGCACTTAACAATGATGGTTTGTACTATAATGGAAATCAAGAGATGGCTCAAAGCTCAAAAGTAAATGATGATGTTCCTCTTGTGCAATTTAATGCTATGCTATTAGAATCCTATGATTCCATGTAGAATGCACAGGTAGGAGAGTTAATTGATGAAGAGTTCTCATTTCCATTCAGCCAAGAACCTAACCTTCAGCATGAAGAGGTATTCGCTTTTCACAATGATAATCAAAATACATACAACTTGAGAAGTAGAAAGGAACCTCTGACAGATGGAATTCCTCCAACACTATAACCAACTCCTCTGAATCCAAGGGCGAGCAACAATCTGACACCAGTTAAACCACCATGTGGAGGACAAAAAAATTAGAACCAAGTGAATGTACCAACAATATTGAAAAATCTTGCTTGGTCTATTGAAAAATACAGTGTAGTGGAGGACTTGAAATGAACAAAGGCCAATATGTCCATGTTTGATATGTTGCAAAACTATCCATAACAATGAGAGGTGCTCATAAAGACCTTGGACCATACAAAGACTTCCCACAATGTGAATACTACCCCTCAAAAGATAGTGTCACAACAAGTTAACACTGTGGAGGCATTGCCCACTATGTTTAAAGACAAGGTAGAGGTGCCCCCATTTTTGCTCAGCATCAAAATATACAGGAAGAATCTTTATAATTACCTTATTGATTCAGGAGCTTCATGTAGCTAAGGGGATGGTTTTACTAGATTTCACTTAGCTTTGGTTACCATGGAAAGGCCTGAACAATCAAATCAAAATAGATGTGGAGCCAACATTTAAAAAGATGATCACAGATTACAATGCTCCTAATGAGGTAGCCTTCTTACAAACAGATTTAGGCTCCTATAAGGTGATGGTTTTTTATACAACTTTGACCAGAAAACCAGATGATCAAGATATGGACTCTATGATTTCAACCCCAAAAAATGAGGTCATAACACAATTCATAGACCATATGATGGCTAATTTACAATGTCTAGGAGAAGAAGTTGATCCCAATATCCTCCTCCTTCTAGGATTTTGTTGATTACATAAAGTTATCCGTTTAGAGTTCGAATGTTCATCATGTCAAAAAGTAGTTGCCAAGGTATTAACATAAATGGTGGGAGTAAAGAAAGTTGATGAGCCACAAAATGAACCTACAAAAAATGAAAGTTTTACAAATACATCTAATGCTATGGAGGAGATTGAAGGGGAAACTAAAGATCTAAATACATCATATAGTGATACCTCTTTAGACGATGGATGTTTGTCTTCTCCTCCATCTAGAATGATCAAAGTATAAAGAAGAAGATGATACATAAAAGGTCAAGGATGGACTTCAGTGGTCATTTTTCCTCTGCCTAAAGTTGAAGAAATTAATGAACTAATAAGGGAAATTCAAGATAAACAAGAAAAGCACACACCTCCTCTATCAGAAATTCACAACGAAGAATCATTAAGTCTACCTCCTAGAAAATTACAATGGGTTCCTAAGAAACAATCCTTTAAAGCTTAGGTAAAAGAGAAATTGAGGAAAAATAAGCATAAGGTTAGAAAACCCAAGGAAAGCCCAATTTGGATGCTTCACTTTGATGGTTCCAAATGCAAATCAGGAGCTAGTGTAGGCATTGAGTTGATTGGTCCAAAAGGTAAGTCTTTCTATGCAGCATATCAATTGCAATTTAGATGTACTAACAATGTTGCAGAATATGAAGCATTGATTCAAGGACTTCTCTTTTCATTGGAGAAAGGAGTTACAACTCTCATCATTGAAGGGGATTCTCAGTTGGTTATTTGACAAGAAAAATCATTGTATTCCTGTAATGATAAGAGATTGCTTGCCTATAGGAAAAGGGTATGGGGTCTACTAGACAATTTCAAAGCTATGAACATAAAGTCTATTCCAAGAAGGAAAAATATTGTAGCAGATGCCCTTGCTATTTCAGAAAGCGTGTTACAACTAGTTGAAGGAACAAAGTTGAAATGATTTTCAGTTGAATTTTTTGTTGCTCCATCTATTCATGAAAATATCACAAACTTTGAAGTCTTTTAGGATGATCAATATATTCTAGAATTTATTATGTGCAATGGCCAATTTAAGGGACAAGAAATAGATGACACCCTGGACGATGCATCTGAGGATATCATAACTCAAGATGAAGATGGAATCTTGAACTTGAAAACTAATACTATCGCCAAGGGGATGATCAAGTTGGAGCCCATTTTTTATCATGATGAATCTATGTTTAATAAAAGAACCATTGAAGAAAAGGGTATTGAGGAATGCAATTCATACAATTTAGGAATATAGGATGATCCCAAGATGGTAAGGGTTGGGAAAGCATGCAGTTTACAAGAAAGGGAAGACATGCTCAAATTGCTCACAAAATATAAGGATGTATCCCCTAGAGCTATGAAGAACTGAAGATGTATGATCCTCAGATTATTATGTATGATATTCCACTTAAATCTGATGCCAAACCTTTTTGACAAAGGCAAAGACCCGTCAATCCCATCCTCGAGCCTCTAATAATGAAGGAAGTTAAGAAATTGTTGGATGCAAAAAATATTTTCCCTGTGCATCACTCTACATGGGTGGCTAATTTAGTTCCTATGCGAAAGAAGATCAGGGAGATTCAACTTTGTGTACATTTTCACAATTTGAACTTGGCATCTTAGAAGGACAATTACCCATTTCCCTCGTTGGATGAAGTCTTACAAATTGTGAATGGTTCCAAAATGATGTCTTTCTTAGATGGATATTGAGGCTATAATCAACTAATGGTAGAAGAAGAAGATAGACTGAAGACTACCTTTATGACTAGATGTGGAACCTTCACCTGCAGGAGGATGCCATTTGGGTTTATTAATGCAAGGGCTACATTTCAGTGACCCATGGATGAAGCTTTTAAGGTATTGATTAATAGATGTATAGTTATCTATATGGATGACTTGATTGTCTTTTCAAGAGATTGAACTACTCACATTGTTGATCAAAGATAGGTGTTCAATAGGTGTCGTAAATATTGCATATCTCTCAATCCCAAGAAGTGTTCATTTGGGGTCACTAAAGGAAAACTCCTTGATCATGTCATTTCCAAAGCTATCATCTCCATTGATCCTAATAGAGTTGAAGCCATTTTGAAGTTATCACCCCCCAATAGTTGGAAGGAACTCAAGTCTTTCTTTGGGAAGATAAATTTTGTGTAAAAATTCATAAGCAGATTTGCAGAGATTGTGCGTCCTTTTAATGATTTACTCAAGAAGGGAGCTAAAACAGAATGGATTCCTGAGGTAAAGAAATCATTCAAGGATATTAAGGTAGCCATTTCTATGGCTCCAGTATTGGTAAGCCCTGATTACGACCTTCCCTTTAAGATATATTCCTTCACTTTAAAGCATTCGTGCACAAGGATCTTGACCTAGAAAAAGGAGAATGAAGATGAAAGACCTATTGCTTTTATGAGTTTCCCACTGAGAAATGCTGAGTTGAATTATTCTAACCTTGACAAAAGGTCTTTTTCCTTGGTTAAAGTAGTAAAGAAGTTTTGCCATTACATATTAAGGAGTAAGGTGTATGCTATCATAATTGACCTAGCAGTAAAGACATTGTTGATGCAAAATGAATTTGGTGAAAGGCAAGGTAAATGGATGGCGATACTTCAAGAGTTTGACTTAGAGATCCAACCTATGAAATTAGTTAGGGGTTAATGATTGTTAAGAATGATAACTGATAACCAAATTGCCGATGAAAATAAATTCAACTTTGAGAAAGAAATAGATACTAAATATCAGAAGAAAATGATAGTATCTCAAGTTGACATTGGTCAAGGTGTGGTAATAGATGTCTAGTACTAGGATATTATTTACTATCTACTATAGAATCGGTGCACTAGTTGGATAGTTCACAACGCAGAGGACTTAAAATGAAGTGTGTGTCCTATATGCTACAAGACAACAAGTTGTACAAAAGGAACTATGAAGGGATCTAATTAAAATGCTTAGGATGTGAAGAAGTGAAGGAAGTCCTAGAACAATTTCAGACAAGTATGGTACAGGGCATGGTTCGGTTGAAGCGACGACTCATATGATTTTAAGGTTCGGTTATTTTTGGCCCACAATACTTAAGGACACTTTTGAGCATGTGCACTCTTGTCACATTTTCCAAACTAGTGCTAACAAATAAAGACACCTGACAATGCTGCTACAACACTTATATGAGGTATGCCCTTTCGCAAAGTGGGGGTTGGATTTCATTGGTCCAGTTAATCCACCATCATCAACTGGACAAACCTACATTCTTATAGCCACTGATTATTGTATGAGATGGAGAGAAGCAAAAACTTTTAGAAATTGCATTGCCAAGGTGGTGATGGATTTCTTGGAGGAACACATTGTTACTAAATTTCAAAATTCATTCGCTTTAGTCTACAATAGTGGATCATCTTTTGCATTAGTATTCTTGACTCAATGGGCATTTGAGAATTAGGTCATTATCAAGTTCTCTTCAAATTATTACCCGCAAGGAAATGGGGTAGCATAATCTACAAATAAAAACTTGATCACAGTAATAAAATGGTTATTGAAGGAGAATCCTAGAGATTGGCATACATAACTCAAATATGCTCTATGGATAGATCAAGTATGGGTCAAACATGATTTGGGGACTTGTTCATATTTGTTCTTTATGGACAAGAGCCAGTGTTCCCACTTAAGCTCAGGATTCATGTTTTGAAATTCATGAGTGGGTATGCAGAAGATGCTGACAAAGTACAAATCAAATTGATGAATCTTATAGAGATGGACAAGAAATAGATAGTTGTATTGGAGCACATGGCTAAACATCAAGCTGTCATGAAGAGATGGTTCGACTAGAGAGCCATGATAAAATCCTTCAAGATTTCTAACCTTATTCTACTTTGGGATAAGGCAAAAGAAAAGCCAGGTAGCCATACCAAGTTTCAACACTTGTGGACTGGTCCTTATCATATCACATAAATTCTCAAAGAAAACACTTTTAGGCTTAGTTCCTTACAAGGGGAATTTCTTCCACTGCTAGTAAATGGGCAATTTCTAAAACATTATTTTGAAGCGTAAAAGACTGAAAAAAAGAAAAAAAGAAAAGTTAGATGTTATTTCTGCAATTAGTTAGATCTTATTTTTGCAAGTGTGTTTTCTTTTAGTTGTGTGTTTTCTTTCAGTCGCGTGTTTGCTTTCAAGTTATCTCAGTCCTAGGGGGTAAGGTTCACTTGAGATTTTATCTTGTGATATTTTACTAACTATTATTTTGGTTCCAATTTTAGGAAGAGGTTTTTCTTTGTCAAAATATTTGGACAATTGTGTGTCTTATATAAATTGAGGAATGAATGTTGCTTGTAAGAGTAGGGAAACTTTTAGTCTTAAACTCAAGATTCTAAACCAACAAGCTCTCAAAACTTTGTGAACTTAAAAAATGATTGTCTCAGGTGTTGTCAAATTGAGGTTGAAGACAACAAGGGATGATTCAAACCCCAGTTGGTTCAAACAGGAGGGGTCATCTTGAAGGATTGCTAAGATCATTGTTTGGTGTGAGAGTTTCTAAAAGTTCTAAAAGAGGAACGTAAGGGATGTTTACAAAAGATTGAATCCAAGAGACGAAATGATGTCCTAACTACATAGTCTAAGTATAGTTAGGATACAAAAGAAAATATTTTAAAAAAAGAAAAATGGAAAAAAAGAAAAGAAAAGAAAAGAGCGGTGTTAAGACTGAAGGATTCTAAAAGATCTAAAATGGCAAAAAGATACATTTTCTGAACGAAGTATCTTGTACCAAAAATTTGCTTCATCAAATAGTTAAACACTGAAGATGTTGACAAAGTACAAATTAGATTGATGAATCTTTTAGAGATGGATGAGAAACAGATAGCTGCATTGGAGCACATGGCTAAACATCAAGTTGTCGTGAAGAGATGGGTCAACAAGAGAGCCATGATAAAATCTTTAGGATTTCTAACCTTGTTCTACTTTGGGATAAGGTGAAAGAAAATCTAGGTAGCCATACCAAGAATCAATGCTTGTGGACTGGTCCTTATCAGATCGTGGAAATTCTTAGAGAAAATACTTTTAGGCTCAGTTCTTTACAGGGGGAATTTCTTCCCTTGCCAGTAAATGGGCAATTTCTAAAACATTATTTTGAAGAGTAAAAGACCAAAAAAAATAAAAGAAAAAATAGATGTTATTTCTGCAATTACTTAGATCTTATTTTTGCAAGTGTGTTTGCTTTTAGCTGTGTGTTTGCTTTTAGTTGTGTGTTTGCTTTTAGTCATGTGTTTTCTTTCAAGTTGTCTTAGTTCTAGGGGGTAAGGTGCACTTGAGATTTTATCTCGAGATATTTTACTAACTACTCTTTTGGTTTTGATTTTAGGAAGAGGTTTTTCTTTGTCAAAATATTTGGACAATTGTGTGTCTTATATTAACTAAGGAATGGATGTTGCTTGCAGAAGTAGGGAGGCTTTTAGTCTTAAACTTTGGATTCTAAACCAACGAGCTCTCAACACTTTGTGAACTTAAAAAATGATTGTCTCAGGTGTTGTCAAATTGAGGTCGAAGATAGCAAGGGATGATTCAAACCCCCAATTGGTTCAAATAGGATGGGTCATCTTGAAGGATTGCTAAGATCATTGTTTGGCATGAGGGTTTCTAAAAGTTCTAAAAGAGGAACTTAAGGGATGTTTAAAAAAGATCAAATCCAAGAAACAACACCAATGTCCTGACTACATAGTCTAAGTGTAGTCAGGATACAAAAGAAAATATAAAAAAAGAAAAAAAAAAGAGAAAAAGAGAATAAAAGAAAAGAGAAGTGTTAAGACTGAAGGTTTCTAAAAGATCTGAAACGGAAAAAAGATACATTTTCTGAACGAAGTATCTTGTACCAAAATGTTGCTTCATCAAATAGTGATATGATGAATTACATGGAGTGATTATTCAAAATTTTCCAGAAAATTAAAAGAAAGTGTCAGCTTGCTAAGAGCCCTCGAACTAATTCTCTCATTTGGTCGAGCAAGCGATTGATAAATAACCTTCGTGAAGATTCTTAATGAATGAGCTAGGAGGGGTGAAAGATTGTTTTTGAGTTGTTAGAAAACTTAGATATACTACATCCTGAGATATCGAAGGGAATGAATACATGAATCACACATTGAGCTTGAAAGCTTTAGATCCTAAAATTTTTGACTGTGAAGTCATTCAAAATTTGCTTGGAATGTTTGAGATTTAGTTGATGTTTGACACACATTAAAAGAATGTTTGTTGATGAAGAAATGCCTTAGTCATTTCTTCCTTTTATTGGGGCTATTTTTTGTGGTTCCACAATGCATGCCCCATTTCCTAATTGAAATGGGGACTGCCTACTTTATTTTGCACTTTTTACCAGGATTTGAGCCAATTTTGAGGTCCTACCTATCCCTAAGTTCACATGAGAAATCAAAAAAGTCAAGAAAAATCAAAAGTCAAAAGTCAAAAAAAATTTAAAGTGTGCACCAATGCACTTGATCTAGTGCGTATCAACACACCTGGTCTAGTGCGCAATTGTGCATCACACTTTGGTGATGCGTCGATGCACAACTACGTAGATGTGCACTGATGCATCACCAAAGGTGGGTGGGGCTATATAAGCCCTCAGTCCCATCCTTTTTTCTCACCTTATTCATTTCCTTTGTTGCACTCCGAGTCCATAGCATCCATGCAACATCACACTCACCAAAGTGCAGCCTTGTATTTCCCCACTTCATGTTATGCTCCACCCTATGCCAAAATGATTATGTTTGGTGTGCATCTGTGCATGTAACATGGTGCAAAGGTGCACACCAAAACCCTCCAAACTCAAACAAGCAAATGCAAAATGAAAAATGGGTGTGCAATAGCACACTTGACTTGGTGCACTCCTGTGCAGCCCCTTTGCAAATTAAAAATCCATAAGGGTGTGCAGTATTGCACCTAACTTGGTGTGCAATTGTGTACCCCTAAAGAACACATAAATCCTCAAAACGCTAGGTGCACACTTGTGCACCCAAGAAGGTGCACTAATGTGCAACTCTACACATTAAAAGAAATGTTAAAAAATTAAACTCGAACCCAATGTTTGGTGTACCAAACCCATAGCTAAACATAAAATACCAAAGGGATATAAGGTGGGAACTTGCGCACCTGATCTGGTGCACAAGTGCGCACCTTATATTTTAAAATTTTTTTTAAGGAAAAGGGATATAGGGTATTTTTTTTTCATGCATTTAACTTTTGGGTTTTATTCAAAATAAGACTAAACGTTATCATAATCTTGTCATTTTGATTTTGAACTAATAGATGTCTTCCTTTTTTTGTATAGATATAATGGCATCTTCATCTGGTGAGAAAATGGCACTAAATCCCATTGTATTTAAGTTCCAAGATGTGCCATTGAAATCTAGATTCCAAGATGATTATGCAGAGATTATGGATACAGATTTGGGACACACTGATTTGGGAGAGTTCTTAAGGATTTGCAACAAGCCCAAGGAGAGATTGGCTATGGTACCTGCATTGATCCGATCGGGGTTGGTGAACGTAGCTTCACACCCAACATTAGTACAATCCTTAGAGCTAATCATGACACTTGCACAAGATTTTGTTCCTAAGGAAAGGGTAGTGAAGAGTGTGACTAAAGAAGTTGTCCTTAACCTCTAACCTAACAACATTGAGAGGGCATTTCATCTCCCTTGGGTGGATCAGTTCATTAGACTCACCTATGAGGTAGTGAAAAGGTGGTATAGGGAACACCTAAAAGAGACTACAAATATCATTCAATCCTTTTATCTCATTGAGAAGACTCCTTTGGGGAAGTTAATAAGGAAGGTGGATATGACGAGAGGATATATGAAGGATGATATCAGATACTCAATCATACTTTTGAGTGGGGCGATGGGTCTACCAACAACTAGGCACTTGAATGTTTTCATGGTAAATTTTATTGAAACTATCAAGACGGAAAGGATGCCACTTGACTAGGCCACCACATTGAGCAAAAACTTGTGTGAACAATAGTCAAGGACAAGAAAAAATTCTACATTACTTCATATTTGGTATATCTATTAGCTACAAGGGCAACAAACTATCTTAGATTATATAAGAGGGGCAACATACAAGATCCCAATGCTTTGCCTTATATCGTTTACCCTCAATTGGTGAAGAAGAAGCTCTCAGGATAGAGCAAAGAATACATAATCATGAATGATGTGTTCATATTTTCTATCATCTGATTCATAGAGGGAGACTATGCAAAAAGATTATTTGATGATGTAGTAGCACAGATAATAGCTCTCGGGGCTTATTACATTCAGTTACAAACATTCACATATCTAAGGGTAGTTGGTTCTACTATTAACCCAAAGAAGCTCCCTAGATATCATAGTGATAGACTTGTCCTATTGGAGATTGCATGATAGGTTGAGTCTACATATGACTAAATAAGGAAATAGTATAGACCATGTTGGACATGGACCCTAGTCATAGGACCATACCAAGTTAAGTGGAAGCAAGATATTCCATCTTTTGAATGGGAGTGGGATCACTATCCCCTAGAAGAATACAATTCTCCAAGCCCATGCTTTGATAATATTGGGAAAGTCCAAAGTCTGGCAGGTAGGTAATTTCATCATGAAGAGGCTATCAAGGATCATTGGATGAATACGACAAATGACTACGATGTCCATATTAGGGACTATTGTAGGATGACTTTGTATTTGGCTGAAAGGGCTTTCAAGGTTTAGATTCCTGAGGAGATATTGAAGCAAGACTCAAGGGAGCTACTGGACCCTCTGTTCAACACAAATACAATTGGGGAAAGGCCCATAATAAATGTTGAGGTGGATAGGGAGGAGAGTGATGATATAAATCATTGGGCAAGGCACATCATTAAGATGATGTAGGATTGGATCAAAAAACCATTTCAACTTGATCCAATACCTGACACTGTGGTTTTTCACACACAAGCCTACCCAGACAAAGGTAGAGGAAAGAAGGTTACTATTCCTACCTTTGTAGCCTAGTCATCGATAAGGCTGAAAAGAGTATACCAACTTGACCACCCAGTTGGATACTATCACCCTTTAGAGAGGAAAGGAAAGGGAAAAAGAAATAGGAGTTCTCCTTAAAGGGCCAAAACAAAAGAGGGTGAAGTACATGCACCTCCTCAGTAGCAGGAAGAAAATGGGCAAGGGTTAGAATATATTGGAGCTACTCAAGTCCAAACAGATTGTCAATTGCCACCAGTTATGCCCAACCAGACAGAGGGTGAAATCTAAGAAGTCTCTCATTCATCACGGATAGAACAAGCATTCCCTTCTACCTCTAAGAAATAGAAAAAGATCAAGATCCGCATGAAGAAAAGGCAAAGGGTGATTAAAAGAATGGTTCCTTTCCCATTTTTCCCAGAACCTATTCCCAAGGGAGAAGAAGAAGAAGAGGAAGATGGGGAGGAGGATGTGCCCATACAAAGAAGAACCTAGTTAGCTAGAGCCACAAAACAAGAAAGAAGGAGAAGTTCCATGGTGACACCACCACCCACCCCAAAGGAACCTTTGGAAGTAACTTCTTCGAAAGATGAAGTACAACAATGGGTGGATGAGCAGGATGTGGAGGGCAATGATGTATTCAAAATGTCAGATTTTAACTTCATGCCCATAGGAATGGAGTTGGTTGGGGATAAGATTAGGGATACCCCTATGGGTGAACCCCAATAGGAGTACTAGATGTAGATGTTAGTAGAATCACAACATCCTGATCTTACTCCCTCATCCCCACTACAAGTCATGGTGATGGATAAAGGTTTTGTTACTCCTCTGCCTCCAAGTTTTGAAGAAGAACAGGTTCAAAAGGAACCTTCACAAGAGGAGGAGCCACAAAAAATGGCAACATATGAAGTTTCCAAAAGGGACAAATGGTTGAATATTCTTAACAAGCCGTCCAAGACACTAAGGTACAAACTATAGGTTCCACAAAAACACAAACCACAAAAGGAGAGCCTTCACAAAGAGAAAGAACTCTGGGGAGAAGTGATAAGGGAAAGGAGGTAGCTGAACCTACTCCTTCATCTTGGAGAGGCGGGCCTTTAGTTAAACAAGTTTTGAGGTGGTTGAGGAAGGAAATGATGAGAAACAAGAAACCATAATTTTGTGCTGACGAAGAAGATATCATTGAATTGGCTGAGGTCTTGAATAAACTTGAGTCCCTATCACATGAAGCGAGAGTGTTGGCATTTATCAATAGCACTCGAGATGAAGATTTGTTCACTTAGGTGGCTATCTCTCCTCTTGATGTAGATGTAGAAAGCTTAGGCCCACAAGATTATCAAATTAGAGAGGTCATGCTCAAGAAGCCCACATTAGATACAACCAGGTTGATGGTCACCATGGGAATAAAGGAAGTTTTTTAAAAGCATGGACTAGGAAGGGGCAAACTTAGAGCACTTCGAAGGCAAAATGAAATCCTAAGAGGATATTTAGCCAATGTTTTTGGTCCCCTAGATCCTGATCACCCTAAGAAGACTCTAAACACTATATTTAGAGAAGGGGGAGGGGTACATCTACATCCATTTTTGAAACCTTGTTAGCAGTGACAAGAAAGTTTTGAAGAAAAGGGTGTCTTGATCATCCAAGGGAATATGAAGTTACTGCATGCTACATAGGAGAATGTAAACAAGATGGTAGCAATTTTGAAGTAGGATTTCAATATAATGGATGAAGAGCATGCTTGGAGCAAAGATTTATAGGTTTTGCAAGCTATAAAAGGGTAGAGGTATAGGATTTTGATAGAAGTATATACAACAAAAGAATTAGATTTAATTGATGATTGGATGGAGGAGATTGCAGATAGCAATAAAGTAATGGAGACATTACATGTGGAGATCCATCAGCTCAAGGAAAAAGCCTGAGAGTGAATTTTGGAGGCAGAGAGGCATTATAGTGATGTGTGTCTAGAGATTTTTGAGGATGAGCAACAAGAGAAGTTAATGCCTGTAGAGGTAGTAGTGGACAAATTTAGGAAGATTTTTGAAGAAGCTTCTAATGATGAGGACATTCGACAGGGTTTTAGAATAGAGGAAGCCTTATTAGAGTTGGATACCAAACTTAAGGATTTTGTTGAGACTCGAATTGAGGTAGACAACTATAGACAAAAGGTCAAAGACAAGTATGAGGCTTTAGATTTGCTGGATGCGGCAAATATTACTGAGATTATAGAGAAATTCAATGGCAAACATCTAGACATAGCTTTGGGATGAAGGGCAACAAAACCTAGAAGCTAGAATTTCAATTTTGACACTCATTAAAATTTCTAGATTTTGGACCCTTTTGAGGTGTGCAAGTCTATAGGTTCGTAGGTCCATTTTTCTAGAGGTGCACTGATAGTTAATTGCCAATACCAAAAATAGAGCTTTCCATGCATCAGAAATGCATTCTAATGACAGTTTAACTCTAACAGACGCCCAATGAAGGATCAACTTTCATTTTTGGCACTTCCAGACATTTCTACTTTAACTGAAGGCTTTCTTATTCTTTCCCTTGTCGTAAATTCTTTGTTTTTGATAGGTAAAAGCTCATGCATCCAATTAATGAGTATAGAATGGATGGAGTCCTACTAAGCATCAATTAGATTGTTAGTTTGTATATAATTAGTTTGTTTTATTAAATTAAAAGCATATTATTGCATGAAGATATCTCTCACTCTCAACACAAATTGAGGAGATGATTTCTTATAAATACTCCATTGTAATATGTAATTTGGACTGCCATTATTTTGCAATAAAATTATGCTTTTGGTACTACTTGCATTTGGAGTGTAGGGATTCTTGCCTAAATGTGTCATATTTTTGTGGATGTATGTTCATGGAATGTGATTGAGCCAACAATTTATTGCTTTGTTTTTTGTTGTGTGATTCATTAATTATGGTGTTTGCTATGGTTTGACAAATTCCACAGACGTATCTAGCTTGAGAAGAAAACATCAAATTGTACCTGCATAACTTTTCGTCTCACATGAGCACACTTTTTGTGGCCTTGCAATTTGATGAAGAGTGAAATATCATATGATTACTAAGTTTCTCACTAGCGATTACATCAGTGGAAACAAGGAAGTGTTGATCCTTATTTCATTGGTTATGCGCTGATTTCTTTTAAAGCTTAACTCACAGACGTGTTGTTTTCCATAGCTTATGTTTGTCAGCATTTTATTTTCATGTTATTTTCTTTAAAGTTTTGTTATTTTCTTTATTAACCCCCTTGTTAGAATAGGATTTCATACTAGTTGCATTGTTAGATTGCATTCATAAAAAATAGAAAATGCAAAAACATAGTTTTTTTGTGTGTTTATTTTGAAGTAGCGAACTGATTCTTCATCTCACCTAAAATCAAACGAACCAGCAAAGGCCTCCTCATGAATAAGAACATTTATCTTCAACTGAGTGGATTTTAGTAGGTCACAAGATCACCCAGAACCTTGGAGTTGATTCACAAGATCAACTTTTCAAGAGAGGAGTTTGCAAGAATTCCTACTCTTTAGCATCATGCATAATGATAACTCAACACAACTCCTAAGAATCACCTACACGCAACCACCTATCACAGAATGAGAGAAGAAAAAGCTATGGAGGTTGGAATTCCTAGATCCACAGATGAGACATTCTTGATGAGAAAAAAGTTAAATTGCTATTAATCAAAAGTTAATGAATTATTACAAAGAGATCAATCCTTATAAAGGAGGGAAAAACTGTAAAAGGTAAAACCTAGGTTGTATGATAATAATTAATAAAAAATAATTAATTATTGTATGCCCAAAGTTTAGCTTAAGTAAACTAGAGATAATAAGTGACTTAATAATTAAATACATATGATTTAATTAATAAGAAAATACTTTATTACTTTAACACCCTATTTGAGAAGCCGACTGAGGCAACAGGGGGATCTACTACTGATATTATCCAAAACACCATGAAGGTGGGCAAGGAAGTGGTGAAAATGATCAAGTAGTTCTAATAGCTTCTAGTGGTGGTTCTGGTAACTAGTCTCTAGTTTGGGTTTGTTAAACTGGTCTTGTTCCTTTTGTTTAAACTCTAGGTTCCAGGTCCTTTTAAAACTCGATTCATTTAATGGTCCTATTTTGTGGTTTTAGGTCCTTGTAAAACTTGGTTTTGTAACTTTCATATTGTAGGTTTTAGGTCCTTGTAAAACTTGGATGTGCTTATTTGAATTTTGTTTGTTTTTTTTGTTAAGGGTTTTGGGTCCCTTCAAAACCTATTTTTACCTTAATCTAAAACATCCCCTTTTAGATAAACTTAGGGAGTAGCTAAAAACCTAGAAACTACTACTAAAAGCAAATTTGGGTCCTGGCAACAAGGCTTGATGAGGTACCCAAGCATAACCAAATCTTTGAAAAGAGGAGAAATAGAGAAAACCACATGAGAAAAACTCTACTCCAAGAATAGATGGAAATAATGTTGAAAAGAACTGGTGAAGGACTGAAGAAGCCTCCAAACAAAGGAATGTCCCAGAAGATAGGAACAATAGATGATCATGAAGAACATCACTAAAGCACAAATATGCAAACATTGCCAAACTGTTGATTTGAAGAACCTCTACTCTTTGGAACATGACTAGGTAGAGAAGACTAAGTCTGAAGAGTTGATCAATCGAAGATGGAAGGTATCTTCATGGCCTCCAAAAATATGAATGAAAGAATGTATATATGGTAAATGATCCATCTCACTAACATGCATAGGTATCCAACCACTACAATCACTTAGTACATAGGATAAAATACTAAATCCATAACTCACTCCATTGAACCAACATAACTCCCTTATAATATTGAGAGGTAAGGCATGAACACTAAAATTGAATGCAATATCTCATGTAGAAAGAAGAAATAGGAACATCAAGAGTGCAAAAAAAGTACAAACACCTATGATGGCACGTGTCATCAACACATCATGAGGCTAATGTCATGGAAGGAATAGTCACTTGATAAAGGAAGATGACAAATAAGGCCAACAAGAAACCCCCCAAGGCAATTTATAATGTAGTGTGAGTATAACAAAACACAAAGATGTGCAAGATCCTAAAATGCAATAGAGTGACACTTTATCTTAGCACATTTTCAAAAAATACTACAAAAGGATGTCAACAAAGATCAAAAGAGATATAAGGATGATACAAGACATACTACAACCTATTTCAAATCATCTAAAGTAACAAAAATTAATCCGCAAGCCTAAAATAGCCAAGATATCCACCATAATGCAAAAAAAGGAAAAGAAAAAACTAAATAGAACATGCCTCAAGAAGAATTTGGAAAAATAACCAATATTAATGGAAAGAGTACAAAAATATATTTCCAATGATATAAATAATTCCCAAATCAAAGATTAGATTCTCAAGATATGTCTCCTAGAGTGCAAAATGAAATCCCTCAATTTGACATCAAAAAAAGGTACCATTTTGGAAAAATTTACTACTAAAACCTACACAAATGCATTTGTCTCATAATTATCTTTTTTGGGATATATCATTTGCAAACAATGAAGTTTGTATGCCTAAGATATGAGCAAAAAAGGTCAAGGTAGGTCCAAATGGAGTTAGAACAACAAGCATAGGTAAAATGCTTAGGTTTCCATACTAACACGACTTGATTTCCATGCCAACATGCCTTGATTTATATACTAACTCACCCCAGTTTCCATATAAATGTGCCTTGATTTTTATGCCAAAATTTATATTTCTTTGCTAGGAAACCTCAATTTTGTGAAAAAAATCCCTCAATTTTAGTGTCCAAAAATCTCAATTTCTATGCGAGAAATATTGATTTCTATGTCAAATATATATATTACTGCCTCAAGAAACATGCTCAATTTGGGAGAATCTTTTTTTTGCCTCATATTCCAATTGTGTCCAAATTGAACTTGCCTTTTATGAAAATAAGGGTTTTTGGGTACTACGAGTTTAACAATGAGGTCTATTTTTTCTCAAACTACACCAAAAATCATTGACCTCCCAATTGCAATACAAAAATCCTTTGAAAATAAAACTCTTTGAAATAAAAAACATCGATCTGAAAGCCAAGACAAACCTCTTATAAAGAGAACAAGGGCATGGAGATCTGAAGCTTTGAGACCATGTTGAATTTGATGAAAGATCAACCACATAGCTCCCAAGAATCACCTATGGTGCAAGGGCACCTAGGTAGGCTCATGGAAATACCTAGGGCTCCTAGGATATTTTGGCTTGAAGTGGTGCTAGCCACACCACTAGTTCAATAATAGGGCTAGTCTAGTCCTAGGGTGAGGTAGGTTAAGGTGAGAAAGCCTCTTAAGGTCTAAGTTGCTCATAGTTGCTCAATGAGGTCAAATTGAGCATCTTTCTATTTAGTAGGGTAGAGTGGTCATATGAGTATTTTTAGAACCTTATTACATGTTTTTCATCCATTTTATGCTTTTGGCAAGGTTTGGCAACCTTTGGAGCAAGTTTGAGGGTCAAACACTCACAAATGCAAAAAATGCTTAAAAGTTGTCAATGTTGTCATTGACAACATTGACAACATTGACAACTTTTTGTTGCATTAGAGAATTATTTTAGTTAGAGCCTTGTAACTATCTAAAATAGTTAGGGCAAGACTTGGGATGTTTTTATAAGGCCATCCTTGATGTTCTTGCATAGTTCAAATTTTGAGCAAATTTTGGGTGTACGTATCGAACAAGTTCATAGTTACAATTTTATGCTTTTGAGTTTTTTGGCACTTTAATGGATTAGATTTGGATTTATTATGTTTGGAAGTGTTAGAAGAGGCTAATTTGTGATTCTAAACAATTTTAGTTTGGGATTTTATAATGTTTTAGGTTCTTGAATAATTTTTTTTTTTTGTATTATGTTCATTTACTATCTTGAAGCAAGTGATGAAGCAAAATGGGGTCATAACTCCCTCTCCCACCATAGGATCTATACAACCTCTTAGGATTTGGGAGACGAGTCCTTGTACAAATTTTTATTATAAAGGAGGGCCCTTGGAAATGAAATCAAGTAATTGAATGGTGATGCCCTAGGCGAGCCAGAGATGCATGGCTAAGGGTCAAAGTCAAGTGCACAGGTGTCAGAGTGATTGAATGTTGATGATATTTCAATCAAGGCTTGGTAAGTGTTAGGAGGATGTGTAATGAAGCCTCAATTTCAATGGGAGTCATTGATGGAAGTTCTATGTAGGGAAAAACATGTTTCTCATCAGGTAACCTACTAAAACCTTTAAACCCTTGGTTTTAAGCTAAATTTGTGGTCGTACTGTATAGACAGGTTGAGAACCCTAGACTAGAAAAATATTTGAGTTTTTTGAAAAGGGTTTCCATATCAGTGGTTTAGTTGACCCCTTATTAAGGATATTTGCAAGATATTTGGGATTTTCTTCATTAAGAGGGCTAATTTCTTGTAGCCTTATTTCAAGCAATTTTGTGAAATTTTGCATGATTTTTAGAACTCGATTAGGGTTTCCAGTTTGTTTGTCATTGTGAACCTTGAAGGGAATCCAAATTCCTTCTTACATGACCATTAATCCATTTGAGGAGTCACATTATTAATTGGGGTTGGTTGTAATGTTAGAGAGTTATTGTTCTTACATTAGTGTGCATTAGTTGAAAAGCCTAGGACCTCCTTGTTAGGATCCTAAGGAGAATAGGTTAATAAATAACCCTATTAGGTCAAGAGAGAGACCTAAGGTATCCTTTGAATTAGATAGGGTGGGAGCAAGACTAGTTATCACATCAGAGTGGTATTAGAGAAAGTTAAAGACTTGGGAAGGAGGTGTATGTTTGTAGCTACTTGAATCAGTAGGTGAGTCAAGTATGGTGACTAATGCAGAGCTAGCTAAGGAAGTTCATGAGAAAAAGGAGAAGAATAGACTCCTTGAAGTAGCCTTGGAAGAGGTGAAGAAAAATTTGGATGAAGCTTCTAATGTAACTAAAAAGAAGGAAAAAGAGGATAATGAGAAGGGTAAGGAGATAGTAGAAGAAGATTTTATACCTGAGCTAGACCCTGTCTTGAATGAGGAACCTTTATTGAAATCTATAAAAGCCCGAGGTGGAAAATATTTGGAATGTGTGCCACTATTGGAAAGATGGAAATAGATGTAGTGATGGATTGGTTGGAGGACATGGAGAACCATTTTGAGAGTGAAGGGGTGCCAAAGGCACAAAATATCAAAGTGGCTAAGTCAAGACTCAAAGGCTTAACCTTAACTCAATGGAAATATGTCCAAGATAAGAGGATTAACATGGGTAAGAAGCCTATAGCCAATTGGAATGCCATGGTCACCAAATTGAAGGATAACTTCTTACCTGAGGATTTTGAAATCCAATTTCACAAGAGAAGACAAGGACTAAAACAAAAAGATTTGGATGTGCATCTTATATAGAGGAGTTTCAGAGGTTATGCCTTAGATCCAAGAAAGAAGAGGAAGAGCCAATAAAGGTGTCTTGGTATTTGGGTGGTTTAAAGGGGGAATATTCAAGAGGAGCTTAACTTATGGACACCTACTACCATTCAAAGGTTCCTTCATCTAGCCCTAAAGGTGGAGGAAAATAATAGGAAGAAAGGAGATTCTAACTTCAAAGATACAGGTAAGGGTCAAAATTAGAGATGACAAAGAGGAGGCTACCAAGGTATAGGTAATGAGTAGAGAAACGAATGTGAAACCAAGCTGACAAAGCAAGCCACTGAAAGAACTTCAAGAGGAGGTTATAGTAGAGGGAGAGGTAACCAAGGAGGTTGTAACTCAAGCAAAGGGTTAGGTAGAAGAAACTCTTATTTTGCTAGCATGAAGTGCTACAATTGTGGTCAACTAGGCCATCCATCATATAAATGCCTTAAGAAGCCGTCTTCTTCAAACCATGACAAAAGAGTGGCATATGTGCAAGAGGATAACTCTAGCTGCAAGGAGAATGAAGTAGATCACACAGAGTCTGCAAAAGGTAAGAACCTCATATTTAAGAGGATACTAATCAAACAACCTACTCTTGATGAATCTAAGCATAGAAGGGCTCCATTTAGGATCATATGCAAGATCCTTGGTAAGGTCTGCAAGGTAGTGGTAGATTCAGGCTCTACTGAAAATATAATATCAATAGAGGTAGATGAGAAGCTTAAGCTAGCTAAAATACCACATGTGAATCCATACAAGGTAACTTTGCTCAACAAAGGTCAAAGCATATTGCTGAATGAGTAGACTTTTGGTTGACTTCACCATAGCAAGGTACAAGGATAGGCTATTTGTGACTTCTTACTTATGTATGCTTGCCATCTACTATTAGGTAGACCATGGTAGTATGATAGAGAGGCAATATATGATGGCAAGGAAAACTCAATATCATTTAAGAAAGGAGGGACAAATTTTAAAATCCAATCTTTTCTGGAGGGAGAAGAACCACAATCTAAGGTGCCTAGTGTGTTGTTATGTAGTGAGAAATAATTTTTTAAGGATCTTAAGGATGAAGAGAGCCAAGCCTATGCAATGGTATTGAAGTCTAAGGGAGAAGACAAGACAATAAAGGACCCTTTGCCTATAGAGGTTCAAGCATTTCTTGAAAATACAAGGATATTATGAGTGATGACACTTGTGCTACCCTACCTCCTAGAGAGTCATAAGCCATCATATAGACTTTTCTCCTAGTGCATCCTTACTAAAAAAATCGGCATACAAACTCACTCTAGACCAAAATCTAGAAATGACAAGAAAGGTGCAAGAATTGATGGACAAAGGTTTGAACAAGAAAAGCATAAGCCCATGTGTAGTCCTTGTTGTAGTAGCATCCAAAAAGGGAGGAAAAAGGAGACTATGTATAGACTCAAGGTCCAGAAATAGGATCACAATTAGGTATAGATTTCCCATACCTAGGATTGAGGATCTCATGGATTGTCTTAAAGGGGAAATGTACTTCACAAAGTTGGACTTGAAGAATGGATACTTCCAAATTAGGATTAAGGAGGGGGATGAGTGGAAAACAAAATTTAATATGATAGATGGGCTTTTTGAATGGCCTAAGATGCCATTTGGTCTCTCAAACACTCCTATCACATTCATGATGCTCATGAATGAAGTGCTTAAGGAATTCACTGGAAGGTTTGTGGTGGTGTATCTAGATGACATACTCATCTTCAACAAGACCAATGAAAAACACATCAAACATGTGGAAGTAGTATTGCAAAGACTTCATGAGGAGAAGCTTGATATAAACCGTGAGAAGCGTGACTTCTTCAAGAAAGAAATGGTGTACTTGGGTTGTGTGGTTTCTAAGGGATCTTTGAAGATGGAAAAAGAGAAGGTTGTTGTTATCCTCAGCTAGCTACCACCTACTACATCTACTAAGGTAAGAAGTTTTAATTTTCTAGCTCAATTCTATAAGAAATTCATTAGGGATTCTAGTGGAATATGTCCACTTTTTCTAGATACCATAAAGGGTGGTGTTAAGTCTAAGTTCAAGTGGACTTTAGAAGCAGAGAAGTCCTTTGAAATGTTAAAGAAGCAAGTAGCTACCCAACCTATATTTGAACTACCTAGTTTTGAGAAACTTTTCACCATAGAGTGTGATGCAAGTGTCCTAGTAGTAGGCAAAGTGTTCAGTCAAGAAGGTAGGCCAGTAGCCTTCTTTAATGAAAAGCTAAATGAAGCCAAAAGGAAGTATTCATCCTATGATCTAGAACTCTATGCCCTAGTTCAATCTCTTAGGACGTGGAGACACTAGCTCTTGCCCAAAGAATTTGTTGTATTTATAGATAAGAAAGCTCTCGTTTACATCAATGCTAAATAAAAGTTGAGTAATAGGCACTTGAAGTGGATGTAGTACTTGGAAGCTTTCACCTTCATAATCAAGCTCAAGAAAGGGCTGATGAACAAGGTGGCAGATGCATTAAGTAGGAGATTACTGACAATCCAAGAGGTTTAGTTGCATAGCATTGGAATAGAGAGCTTCAAGAGTCCCTATAAGAAGGATGAAGACTTTGTAGAGGCATTTAAATTATGTTATGATTTTGAGAATCATTTCCACAGTAAGTTCTTTGAATTTACCTTGTAAAATGGATTACTATTTAAGGGTAATCAACTATGGGTACCAAGGAGATCAATAAGGGAGAACCTAATACATGAAAAACACAATGAAAGCCTAAGTGGGCACTTTGGTGTGAGAAAAACCCTAGAACTAGTCCAAAGGTTCTATTATTGGCCTAAACTAGTCAGAGATGTGACTAGGTATATAGAGCAGTGCATGGTATGTGTGAAAGCCAAAGGAGGAATGAGTAATGCAAGTCTTTATCAGCCCTTACTAGTCCCAAATAGGCCATAGGAGTGTGTGAGAATGGACTTCATAGTAGGTGTACCTAAGACAAAATAGGGCTATGACTATATCTATGTAGTTGTTGACAAATTTAGCAAGATAGGGTACTTCATTCCATGTAAAATTACCAATGATGCAAGCCATATTACCCATTTTTTCTTCAAAGAGGTTGTGAGGATTCATGGACTTCCATTAAGCATAGTTTTAGATAGGGATGTAAAATTCATGACTTACTTTTGGAAGTCTTTGTGGAGTAGACTTGGTACTAATCTTTCTTTTGGATCATCCTACCATCCCCAAACATATGATCAGACTAAGGTGGTCACCAAGGTGTTAGATAATCTCTTGAGGTGCCTAATTAAGGAGTATGGGAAAATATGGGATGTCATTATTCCCCAAGTAGAAAATGCTTACAATAACAGTAGGAATAGAACCATAGGAAAAAGTCCATTTGAAATGTATGAAATGTATCCAAGGAGTGTGTGTGAGTTGAGGGATCTTGGAGGAATGGAGCATAGAAATAGACATGCTAAAGATTTTTCCCAAACCATGAAAGAAATCCAAGAACAAGTCAAAAAGACTATGCAAGACAATACATAGAAATTGAAGGCCAAGGTGTATGAAAGAAGGAAAGACATTTAGTTTGTTTTTGGTGACTATGTTATGGTTTATTTGAACAAATCTAGATTGCAAAAAGGTATGCCAACTAAGCTACAAATGAAAAGAGTGGAACCTTGCAAAATCTTGGCCAAATATGGAGCCAATGCCTATAAAATTGATTTACCATTAGATTTGGGCATCTCTCCTATTTTCAATATATAAGATTTGGTTGAATTCAAGGATATACTACCTCAAAGCAGTCATGGGGTTAGTACCGATCTAGAGCCTGGAGTAGTGCCTTCCTCTAGCAAGTTGGAAGTTGAATAAGTGTTGGATTCTAGAGTTAAGAAGGGAACTAGGCATTAGGTGTATATGGAGCATCTCATCAAATGGAAGGGTAAACTTGATTCAAAAGCAACTTGGGTTGCTAAGGCATATTTCAACAAAGCTGGCATCCCCCAAGACCTATTGTCCACATGAGTGACATAGTTTTCTTTTGTTGGGCAGTATGGTGCAAGGGCACCTAGGTAGGCTCATGGAAGGACCTAGGGCTTCTAGGATATTTTTTCTTGTAGAGGTGTTAGCCACACCACTAGTTTTATAATAGGATTATTCTAGTCTTAGGGTGAGGTAGGTTAAGGTGAGAAAGCTTCTTAAGGTGCAAGTTGCTCATAGTTGCTCAATGAGGTCAAATTGAGCATATTTTATTTTAGTTGGGTAGAGTGGTCACATGAGTGTTTTTAGGACCTTCTTACTTTTTGTTCATCCATTTGATTCTCTTGGCAAGGTTTGACAACCTTTGGAGCAAGTTTGAGGGTCAAACACTCATAAATGCAAAAATTGCTCAAAAGTTGTCAATGTTGTCATTGACAAATTTTTGTTGCATTCAATAATTTTTTTAGTTAACTCTTTCTAACTATCTAAAATAGTTAGGGGGATACTTGGGATGTGTCTATAAAGCCATCCTCAACCTTATTGCAAGGTTGGAATTTTGAGCAAATTCTGGGTGTATGGATTGAACAACAAGTTCATAGTTACACTTTTATGCTTTTGAGGTTTTTACCATTTTAATGGATTAGATTTTGAATTTTTGTGTTTGAAAGTGTTAGAAGAGGTTTATTTGTGATTCTATACAATTTTAGTTTGTGATTTTATAAGGTTTTAGTTGCTTGAATAAATTGTTTTGTATTTTGTTCATTTACTATCCTGAAGCAAGTGACTGAGCAAAATGGGGTCATAACTCCCTCTCCCACTATAGGATCTATAAAAAATCTTGAGATTTGGGAGATGAATCCTTGTAAATATTGTATAGTAAATTAGGGCCCTTGGAAATAAAAGAAAGTAATTGAATGGTGATGCCCTAGGTGAGCCAGAGATGCATGACTAGGGGTCAAAGTCAAGTGCAAAGGTGTTAGAGTGATTGAATGTTGATGATACTTCAATAAAGGATTGGAAAGTGTTAGGACGATGTGTAATGAATCCCCAATTCCAATGGGAGGCATTGGTGGAAGTTTCATGGAGGTAAAAACATGTTTCTCATTAGGCAACTTGCTAAACCCGTAAAACCCTTAGTTCTAGGCTAAATTTATGGTCATACTGTACGAAGAGGTTGAGAACCCTAGACCACCAAAATCTTTGAGCTCTCTAAAAATGGTGTCTAGATTAGTGGTTTAGTTGACCCCTTGTTAAGGACTTTTGCAAGATATTTGGGATTTTCTTCATTAGGAGGTCTAATTGCTTGTAGCCCTATTTCAAGCATTTTTGTGAAATCTTGCATGATTTTTGGAACTTGATTAAGGTTTCAAATTTGTTTGTAGTTGTGAACCTTGAAGGGAATCCAAATTCCTTCTTAGGTGACCATTCATCCATTCAGGGAGTCATATGAATATTTGGGGTTGGTTATAATGTTGGAGAGTTGTTGTTCTTACATTAGTGTGCACTAGTTGAAAAGCTTAGGACCTCCTTATTAGGATCCTAAGGAGAATAGGGTAACTAGTAACCCTATTAGGTCAAGAGAAAGACCTAAGGTATCCCTAGAAGTAGCTAGGGTGGGAGAAAGACTAGTTGTCACATCAACCTACATGCAAACACCTGTCACATAAAGAGAGAAGCAAAATCAATGAAGTTTGGAATTCCTAGATCTATAGATGAGACATTCTTGATGAGTAAAAGGATAAACTGCTATTAATCAAAAGTGAATGAATTAATACAAAGAGATCAATGTTTATAAAGGAGATCAAAACCCTAAAAGTTAAAACCTAGGTTGCATGATAATGATTAATAAAAGAAGATATATATATATATATATATATATATATATATATATATATATATATATATATATATATATATATATATATATATATATATATATATATATTTGTATTTTTTGTTTTGTGATGAATGCAACTATATAAATTCCTATTTTAACCAAGTGTTTGAAAAGAAAATACAAAGATACAGTAATAAGAGATTAAAGAAAATTACTGAAAGGGAAATTCCTAACAAACATAAGCCAAAGTAACAACACATCTATGAATTAAGTTATCAAAAAGATTTGGTAGGAAATCGATGAAATTAGAAGCAACACTTCCTCAACTCCATTGATGCAATCTTCAATGTGAACTTCAATAATTACCAAAATATGTGTCACAGTTCATCAAATCACAAGGCTACAAAAAGTGCACTCACATGAGACAAAATTCTATGCAAGAATAAAGGTGATCCTTTCTCCAATTCGTCACAACAATGGAATTCATTAACACAAGTCAAACACCAGAACTAAAAGGTCACATAATCATAACAATGCAATAAAACCATTGGCTTCATTATTATTAATGAACATGCACTGAAAAAAATAACACACTTTGACAAGAATAACCACATTCAAAATGAGGGCACCAATAACATATATTATTGCATCAAAATAACAACCTGGAGTACATATTACATCCATGTATTTAAAAGTAATCCTCTCCTCCTTTTATGTTAGGAGTGAGAGCTCTTCTAATGCAAACAATAAAAGAAGAATGAGATAAAAATATAGAAGCCATGAGATGATATGGGAGTCACTAAGGGCTCTAAAAAATGGAAACTTGATCTTCTATAGGTGTCTTTGGGAGTTAATTGTCATCAAAGTACATTTCTAATGCATGGAATTCTCTAAAATAACAACTGACAATTAACTATCGGTGCACTTCTTCTTCTTCAAAGTGTCAGTGCACCTCTAATAAAAGTGAACCTTGGAAAGGTACACCTTCAAAAAAAGAACCTTGGTGTGGTGCACCTTCAAAAAGCACACTTTGGTGATAGGACCTATAAATCCAAAAATTCCTCTAAGTGTCAAAAATGAATCTCCAACATCTAGGTTTTCTTCTCCTTTATACCAAAATGATGTTTCGATGTTTTCTTTTAAATTTCTCTATTATTTCCACTACTTTGTTAGCCTTCAGTAAATCCAATGAATCATACTTGTTTCTAGCTACTTGTTGACAGTTTCTCACTTATATTCTTGTATCTGTAAAATCCTCGAGCTTAGTATCCAGTTCTAACAACACTTCTTCAATTTTAAATGCTTGTCTTACATCATCTTCTTACAAAGCATTTTCAAATGTATCTCTGAACTATTGAACTATAGTTTGTATTGAGGAAAGCTTGGTCTTTAACTCATCTTCAAAAATCTCAAGGCTAGCATTGTTGTAGTACTTATCCACTTCCAAAAATTGTTCTTGAGCCTTATTCTTAATCTATTGAATTCCTTCATGTAACCCCTCCATAAATTTATTCCCCAAAGATATCTTTTCTATCCAATCATCTAATTTATCCAACTCTTATGTTGATTATATCTTCATCAACATCCGTTACCTTTTCCATTTTATAGATTTGAGTGCTTACAAATCATTGGCTTAGGTACATGCCGCATACATTAGCCAAAAATATTGGTTATAATAGAAACCAATTTGTTAGTGTTAGTCTGGATATTGTGCAACAAGTTCAAATTTCATTGTATTATTTGCACTCCCCTCTCCTCAAAATTGTGATGCCATTTTTGACATGCATCCAAAAATGAATCCATTTGTGGCCCTAACTCCTTAGATTCATGCAAAGCATTCTTAGCTACCTAACCTAAGTATAAACACCCCATTTATACTTGCCAAAATGACTTATAGAAGATTTTAGATCATTACATCATAGAAAGCCAACCTCATAATGGTCTACACACATCCCAAGATGAGATCCTATCATTAAATTTACAATCTAAATCAAATACAAAAGTCAGGTCAAACTAGAAATCAATCAAAAAAAAACTTGGTCAAAGAAGGAACAGAGTATCAGTAAATGGCTAGTTCACTTGGCACATAAAGGAACCTGACAACAATAGAACTTGGTTGAAACTAGAATTCTTAGTAGTAACTATAGCTTGAGAATTATTGATGCTTAGCAACAACTAGAACTGAACATTGATATGCAAAATTAACAAAGATGAAAAATTTAGAAAGGCAACCCATGATGCTCTTGCATCAGACAACCAGGGTTGAAAGAAATGATTCTCCTAAATCATTGGGACGTCACAACTTGAGCTAAATCCAACTTAGATTAAGAAATCCATGTCACATCTTCCACTGGCATGTTCTTTCATTTCACCAAATACTCATAGTAATCATTTTCCCCTTGTACTCTTACCAACTCTTTGATCCAATACCTATTCAACCTCTTCAATCCACCTCTTAGACATAAAGCAACTTCTAGACCTCTTTCATTATTAATGGTTCAATAATGGGGTTTATCAGCCTCTATCTTTGATGAAAAGGCTTAGAATTAGTCTTCAACGAAATATCATGAGTGATGATGTCAGGATCATATGTCTTGAGTTCTTCATAACTCCACACAATGACATATTTTTATTTTGTGAGTAGCTGGAGCATACTTTCTCATTCTTGGGGATTACATACCTTCCCACTTGTCACCAACTTAGGGTCATCTTCTATGCCTAGATTATAAGAGTCACATTCTTCGATCCCTTTTTATTCAATGGTCCTCTTATTATGAGTTGATTTATCTCAGTCAAAGATACACTCCAATTCTACCATCCCCTTAGATCCCATCTTCATCTTCTAGTTCATTTTCTTTAGGTTTATCATCGGGTGTGCCATCAATTTCTTATCTTTTGAATAAACTATTACACATAATAAATTTGAGAATATGTTGATCATCTTCGAATACGTAGAAGTTAGTAATGTTATCTAGTATAGATGAGGAAGCCACAAGTTTAATTGAAAACCTTTTGAGTTTCATTCTTTCAATAGACTGTAATGCAGTGGTTGATATTGCAAGGACATTGACTATCATATTTCTTCTTCTTGGAATAGACTTTATGTTTAGGGCTTCAAAATTTTCCATCAAGTCCCAAAGTCTTTTTTGGTAAGCAAGTAGTCTACTGTCATTGCAAGAGTAGACATATTTAACTTGTCAAATCACCAACTGGGAGTCTCCTTTAACTATGAGAGCTTTGACATCATTTTCTAATGTGAAGAGAAGTCTAAAGATCAAGGCTTCATATTTTGCAACATTATTATTACACCTATTTTTTAAATGATATGAAACATAAAAAGACCTACCTTTGGGATTAATTAGCTCAATATCTGCTCTAGCTCCTAACTTGCATTTAGAGCCATCAAACTTGAGTGTCCATATTGGTTGTTCTTTTGGCTTCCTTGACTTGTGTTTGTTTGTTTGAAGCTTTTCTTTTACTTGGATTTTGAAAGACTATTTATTTTGGACCCATTGCATTCTTTCATGTGTTGGGCTTGATGAGTTGCTGTGGTCTACCTTTAATATATGGGTTTCTCATTTCTTTTGTTTGTCTTCAATCTCCTTAATCAACTCTATGATTTTATCAATTTGTGGTTTAGGTTGAATGACCACTGAGGTCTAGCCTTGACCTTTCACAAAATGTCTTCTTATTAGAACTTTGATCATCCTTGGTGGAGGGGAAGAAAAATCTCCAACATTTGAAGAGGTGTCACTGTATGACACATTTAGATCTTCTTTTTCCTCTTCATTATTTATGACTTAAAACATGCACATAAGAATTAAATTACCTTTGGGTATTTGACTTGTGACTTGACCATTTTTTGAATGCATTATTTGAGTTATACTTGAGTAATCACTTCTTGACAATGTGAACATTCAAATTCCAAATGACTCACTTTGTGCAACCTACAAAATCCTGGAGGGATCAAAATGTTTGGGTCTTCTTCTTCCCCTAAACACTACAAATTTGCAATCATGCTATTTATGAACCACATCACAATCCCTTTTAGTGGGGTAGGGTTCATTGATTTTACATCAAGACTATTTGATTTCTCAATTGAAGTTATGTCAAGAGCCATCACCCCTTAGGAGCCTAAGCCTGGCTGAAGAAACACTACTTCATTCAGAGTATTGTACTATGTGATCATTGTCTTTAATCTTGGCTCAACATCTATCTTTATTTGGTTATTCAATCCCTTTCAAGGAAACCATAATTGGATGAAGTTAGTTGAGAACCATCCTCTTAGGCATCAAGTCCATTCTCTACTTAGTAATAGGTCATATGTTTCTAAAATCTCCACCACATGTATGTCAATTATATCTTTAATCCAGGGGTCTATAGTCAACTATATACGAACATATTTCAATACCCCTATGACCTTCACTTCTATTTTATCAAGTTGAATCACCATTCAATTTTTAGGTTGTGGGGTAACTCCCAACTTTTGAGCTATCTAAAGTGGCATGACATTCAAGAAACTCTTGAATCTATGACAATTTTGAAGGTTCTTTCCAAAACTTCTATGACTGAGCAAGAAAGGAGGCACTTTAGCCTTGTCTTTATACATGGTAGGCATAGCCTTAGAGGTGTAAAATTGTAGGGATACTGTCTTCTTAGGGCCTATGCTAGATTTTTCCTTCATATGATCAAGAATTTCCAATAATGCTTTTCTTTGAGTAGGACAACTTTGTAGCATATCATGTAGTGTCTTTCCCATTTGATTTCTGTAAGTCATCCTAATGGATGCAAACTTGTTGATCTTTCTATATGAAGTGATCATGTTTGGGACCATGAGTGATCTACACCCTTGAGGTGATTTGGATTTATGTTTTATATTAGTTTCTTTGATTATGATGTTATGTTTACTTTTGAGATGACATGATAGTCGGATGTCATATCTTGATTTAGTATCATAGATACTATACTACTATATTGTTCAATTTATTATATTTGCATTTGGATGCCATTTTGAGATGATAGTAGGTCTATGATGATATCTTGTATTTTGGACATATCTCTGATTTGGTCATATATGGATTTAATTATATGATTATTTACTTCATTCTTGATTCATTATGCTATATGTGAATGTGAATGATGTAAATAGAATATTTCAATATAATTAAATAAATGGTTGAATTAGGTAATTTAATGCATTTATTTCTTTGGCTATGTTATTATATGCAATTGCACTTGATCACTTGTTTTAGTTTGTAATTTTATATCCCTGGCAGTGGCATATGGAGTTAGTTATTTAGCTTTCATATTTTACCTATCTCATCCCTGTATGGTCAACGTATCCTTATTTTAATTGTTTAATTAATCCTTTTGATGATTATTAAATCTGAACTCATTTGCATAATGTGATTAGACCAATGAGTGTGTTTGTGCATTTAAAGGTTCCCATTGTTGCAAAAGTTGTTAAGGAAATTTCTGTGATTTTGGGTTTTTTGGCTTTAAATTTTATTGAATTTAATTTCTAGTAGCTTTGCCATAGGTGAATTCCTATTTCTAGGAATATCCTATTTTCATTTGGGTCAATTTAGGGTTTAACTAGGTTGGCTGGTTATTTGCCCTAATCGATTATTCACTCAAAAAGTGAATAAGTATTGAAAAAATAATTTAATTCCTCACTTCTCACTTTTGAATTAGAAAGTTTGAGACTAAAACCCAAAATCATCTTCATGAGGAATGGTTTTTTTGTTCATTGTGAGAGCTACAAGCATGGGATCATTGCAAGATTGGTCTCGTTGGATCTAGCTCGGGGAGACCTTGGATTGCTATGACTTTCAGCTACTTTTGCACAATTTTTATTTTATGGTTTAGATTCCCATTTTTCCCTTTTGGCTGTGAGGTAGGGCTCTCCTATTTTATTGTTTTAGCTTTAGTTGTACTTCCATTTTTGGTAGCCAGAGGCTAAGAACCAGTGTTCCCCTAAGTTTCTATGTGCTAGCTTTAGTCAGTTGGGTGGGTATGAGCATTTCCCTATTTTTCATGATGAGGGTTTGGGGTTTTGCACCATTATGTTGGCTATTTTTGCATACAAAATCCAAACCCATATTTTATTATATTTTTGTAACTTTTATGCCCAAAGACGAAATGGGTTTTAATTTCAAAGTTTGATAGCTTTAGGGTTTTTACCTCTTTTGCATCCTGCCTAGTTTTCTTGAGTTTCCTTGTCATGATGTTGGTCATGGAGTTGGATTATCCATAGGATGTTAGTCAAACCATTGTTGCACTTTTATGTTTTCATTTGGATGCATGCTACATCTATACTCCCAACTTTGTGTTTGTTTGAGTGATTTTATACCTAGCATTATTGTTTCTTTTGGACCCTTGTTATTGTTTCATGGACAGTAGGATTCGTGTAGAATCCATACTCTTAAATTGAGGCTAGTTGATTGAGTTCATGATGTTTGGTATTATTGCATCATTAAGATTCATACAAAATCCATACTCCCAGATTGAGGCCGGTTGAGTGAGTTCATGATGTATGGTTTTATTATTCTTTGGGATTCATGTAGAATCCATCCTCTCGAGTTATTTTTGGTTGAGTCATCTTTTTCTTGTGTTCTCATCTAGTCCTTGTGCTCATGATGGTGGTGCGCCACACATGAGTATGTGCACATACATTTGTTGGGTGACTTGTGAGGCCCGACCTTCTGTGGTACTTTTGGGAGTTATAATCATTGGGGTTGGGTTGGGAATATGCATGCCTATGGGAACTCTCTATTGGATGAGAATGGGTAGGATAGGGTAGCACATGGAGGGGGCTTCTATCTTGTATCTTGGTGATCATGGCACCATAGGTTGGTAGAGGAAGTTTTAATTAAGTGATAACTAAATAAAATGTGTGAGTGGTAATAAAACTAAGATAATAAAAAGGTTCAGGATGTGCTCCTTCTGTTGGGAAGTTTGAATTGCCAATACTAGCGTGGGTTTGTTGATGCCAAGCCACTCTCCATGATGTTAGCCCCTACTTAGTAGCCCATTGAGTGTCTAACTAGGACCTGTAGTTTATGCATTGTCTATGATCTTGGTTTCAGTCATCATACTATTTGGCGTGAGTGTTAGCCATGGACATTTTCTTTATGTGTGTTTATGGTTGGATCATTATCTCCATCAGCATGACAGGAGTGGACCTACGGGTTCCACATGGTTGGGAGGCATATCTACCTTAACCACTATTAGGGACTGGTGTATAGAGATGGTCTACTATCCTAGTACAACCATTGCTAGATGTTTTCACTTGGTACTTTAGGATTTGAAATATGCTTTCATTGGAATGCTTGTATATCATGTATAGATGATGTTAGTATTGACACATTTCCTTATTCTGATGTTTAGCATATGTTAGATGATGAGTTTGATTTGTAGGATTATCTTAAGCTTTACTTCTAGCATGTTAGATTTTATTATTCTTATGTTGTAGCACATTTTAGTAGTGACATCCACATAAGATAGCTTTGACGATCTGGTTGGTAGTTTGGGATGCTACGTATAGGGGATGGCTAGGACCCATGATGGTCTTATGATGATATTATGGTTGGGTGGAACCACATACTTAGTTTGGTTGTTCTATTTATTATGATGTTGTTTATGTTTATTGCAATGTTGTTTTAGTACACTACAATGTTGCCTTCAATACTTTCCCTTCACTATTTGTTAGATGGTTAGATTAAGCTTCCATCTTTTAGTTATTCGTTCAAGTGTTTTTTCTTTGATATGTGGATCCAATACTCCCTAGTGTGGAGGAAATCATTTTCTAGCTTTTTTCCCTTAATGTTTTTTGGCTTGCTATTTTGGATTCTCGCACGAACTTGTAGTTTCTTGCGCGAGAATGCAAGTTCTTATGTGTTGTGTTGGGTTTTCTCACATGGCTTCTAGCACTTTCTCACATGAAACCCAACACCAATTTTAGGTATCTTGGCTATTGGGCCATGTACATTCTTGCTCTGTTTGGTGCACTTCCTCATGTGCATGGCAGTTTCTCATGTGACATGTTGCACTTCCTCACACAAAAAATAGGGGATATCTAGGCTTGGCTAGGGAAATTTCAAAAGTTGGTTTTGGACACCCTCTTATGTTTTGCACCTTCCTAGTTAAAAATAGATTTTGTATGGGGTTAATTTTTTTTTTTTAAAGGAGATACTTAAAATATATATTTTAAGATATGTGATGAGTCTTTAGAGATAGGTTCTAGACCTCTATGAGCCAAGATAAAGATTCTACGAAATTTTAGGGCTTTAAAAATTTAGACTTAGACAAATTTCAGGACTTTAGGATTTCAGACTTAGCCAATTTTTTAGGAGTCAACTTTTGTCTTTTAGCATGGTGTTCAGTAATTGAGTTGTGCTTCCTTTGTGCCCTTGATGTGTGTGAGACCATGGTTGGTCTCTGCTATTTTCTTGTTTATGTTTTGGTCAGTGGCGATGCTTGGAGATCTTTGGTGTTTAGTTGTTTGGTTAGTCTTCCATTGCAATCATTGTGATCTTTGCATGTTGGTTGTTGTGTGCATCCATTCTTGTTTAAAAAAAGTTGTTTGACTTTTTTCTATCCCTGTTCCAAGGATCTCCATGTGGAGCATTGTGGATTCTGGTTCATTTATTAATTTCCATTGAAAAATGAGCTACCATCAGTGGGTATATTTAGACTAATGTCAAGTTGATTGGTGTCCACATACTGAGAACTATTATTATTTTATGTAGGAATACTTCCATTGTTTGGACAGTTATTCCATTGTTGATTCTATCTTTGGAAACCATTTTTGCAATCCAAAGGGTTGAAATTATTCCCTACATTGTTATTTCTGCTAAAATTCTTGTAATTTTGACCATAGTTGTTGTTTTATGGGGCAACATTTGTTCTTTGGACTTTTTTATTTTTCCCTTGTGACAACCTCAGACAAGTTAGCTCATTAGTAATTTGAGACATGGTCTTTAGCATTTGATCTAGCCCTGTTGTGACATTATTCTCTACCTCAGAGAATGGTGCTGCCTTTTTCTCAAAGAAGGAAACTTTTGCATGCTTGAATACTAGGTAGGTTATTGCTAGAGCAAGTGCAACTAGTGTCTATTATAGTGGGATTGGAGTTAATGGAATGAATTGACTAGGCACCATTTGCGCTCCAATAGGGTATGTTGATATTGTCGTACTGGCATGAGTTGGAACCATCATTCCTCCTTTATTGTATCAATATCTATAGCAGGAAATCTCCTTAGGAATATAGAAGTGGGGTGGTTTATAGAGCTTATAAAAATATGAATTGCAACCCCAATTGGTATGGTGTAAGGGGTTTACAACTTGTGGCATGCCATGTGAAAATGATGATTGAAGCATGAAATGGTCTTTGCTAGATCCTTCTTGATAGATATATGAATTGGTGGTGTAGTATAGTCAGGTTGATGAATATTTTGAATTGATCTAAGAACAACTTCTCAAAAGCTGCCCAATTTTGAATAGACCCTGACGATATATTCACACACCATTTAAATGCAACTTTTCCCAATGTATATCAAAACAAATGAAGGACCACATTCTCTTGTTGAATTAGTTTTCAATTGCATATTTCTTTGAAAAAATTGATGTGATCCTTAGATGTCTGTACTACTCCATGGATGAGCCTTGGGCATAATTTCTCAAGGTTCTTTTAATTATTAAGTCACTTATTATCTCTATTTTACTTAAGCTAAACATTGGGCATATAATAATTAATTCTTTTATTAATTAATATCATGCAACCTAGGTTTTACCTTTTAGGGTTTTGATCTTCTTTATAAGGATTGATCTCTTTGTAATAATTCATTCACTTTTGATTAATAGCAATTTATCTTTTTTCTCGTCAAAATGTCTCATCTGTGGATCTAGGAATTCCATCATTGATAGCTTTTGCTTCTCTCTTTCTGTGATAGGTGTTTGCATGTAGGTGATTCTTGGCAGCTGTAGGGTTGATATTTCATCAAATTCAACACACACACACACACACACACACATTTGATCCACACACAAGTAAATATACTTGGGGGGAGTGAATCAATATATTGTAGTTAACTTCAAATTCTTTTACCTTTCTTCATGCAACCTAGGTTTTACTATTAAGGTTTTGATCTCCTTTATAAGGATTGATCCCTTTGTAATAATTCATTCACTTTTAATTAATAGAATTTTTTTTTTCCTCATCAAGAATGTCTCATCTGTGGATCTAGGAATTCCAACCTCCATAGCTTTTGCTTCTCTCTTTCTATGACAGGTGTTTGCATGCAAGTGATTCTTGGGAGCTATGGGGTTGATCTTTCATCAACTTCAAAACACACACACACACACACACACACACACACACACACACACACACACACACACACACACACACACACACACACACACACACATTTGGTCCACACATAGGTAAATATACTTGGGGGGAGTGAATCAATATATTGCAGTTAACTTCATATTCTTTTACCTTTCTTCCTTGACACCACTTTGTTGTTATAAATGACTATAACTCAACTGGTTAGGATTAAACAAAAACAATTAATCAAAAAGATAACTTCATACAACACAAGTATTTATCTCATAGAAACCTAGCTAGGATGAAAACCAGAGTATGTGAGATGATCCTCACAAAGTTTTCACTCTCTTGAAGTGTGCATAGTCAAGAGCTCATATCTATTTAAATACTACAAGGGAACTATCAAGCGTCACCCAATTAAGGGATTTAGTAAAGACCTGTGAGAGTCTTGCTCGATTAAGAGAATTCTAGTTAAAGGAATTTGGAGCATAATCTAATCTTTCACCCTATTAGAGGATTTGAATACAAAGAACTTGTTAAATTTTTTCCTCAATGGGACTTGTTGTTGTAGTGATTGCAAAACAACAAAGATTTTGATCTAAACAAAGTAGCTCCTATATTTAATTGGATATAGATCACCTAAATAATACACTTGAATTTTTCTAGACCTTTCTTTGCTCTCCCTTGGCTGTCTAACTCAGACACAGTTACTTTGGTTCTCAGCTATGTTGGATTGTAATGTTTCATCCTTGTTTCCAAGGATCTCTAGGTGGGGCATTACATGGCTTCAACACACTTCTTCACTATATTGAATGGTGCATTATCTCTCTTCAACACACTATCTTCTCACACTATGTTCATGAAACTTCTTTGTTAATCCTTATCCTCTTGAGATTTTAGTTAGCTTATCAATGTGGCTTCTTTCTCTTACAATATGCAATCTATGATGTTCTTTCAAGCTAAAAGTATCTTATATGATCCTTGATCATTCAACTCTAAAGCCTAATATAAGAAATCAAAATTGAATTCTCTAGATATGTCTAGCTTGAATCCTTATCTTTGTCACATGTCATTCTTGTTAGATGTACCTTGTATGAATAGAGTCATGAATGTTTTATGACTTCGATAACTTGCTCTATTGGAAAGAATTTAGATTTGAATTCTTTCATGTGTCCTTGATGTGATGACACTATTTCTATTAAATACAATGTTAGGTGCAATCCACTTGCTTTGTAACATGGTAGTCATGGGTATCTTTCCTTTGCACGACATCCTACTAGCATGGCTTATCCTTTCTTCGCATTAACCAATCATATCAACATGTCTTCTTTTTTATATTACCCTTCATATCCTTATGCACTTAGCATGATTTCATCTAAGTGTGATTTATCTTTTCACTTCCTCGGCTTGGCTTGTCCATCTTACTTCTTTGGTCACACCTATGAACTGGAGTCACATTTAAGTTCTCACAAAGCTTCATCAATCATGACATCATTGTTGGTCTAATTTTTTATAGGGTAAAATTTTCCAATCTAGGTACAAAAAATTAGAATGGAGTCCATTATTGGAGACTAGGGTTTCTGGTTTTTGGTCTTGCAATTTTGATAACCTTTGAAAACCTTTGTTAAACCCTTGGTCTCATTTCTTTTGAATTTATTCGGGCACAAAACCTTTTAAAATGCAAATATTCCATGTCCCATTCAAATATTTCGTGCCCACAAGTGACTTTTTTCACTTTCTTTTCATATCATTCGATCCTTATAAGATCTACGACATTTGCATTGTTGTTGTAGAAAGATAGAAGTGTTTTAACCACAGTGGCATAGTGACTAGCACAAAATTGAGTGGCAGCGTCATGAAATGGAGATGCGGAAATCAAAAAATGCATTGCTTCATAAGTGTTTAGTCACATTTTTCATGTTAGAGCTATTAGAACCAGAAAAAGAACCAAGAATAACAAAGTGCAAAAGGCATCAACAGAATCCAATTTTTCTGATGGGTCGCTATGTCGCTATGGAAAAAAGTTTGTGCCTTGTTGGTAGTGACATGGCACCTTAATGGAAAATATAGATAATGGTAGCTTTTAAATTTCTCGGTGACAATAAAAGCTCCCAAGTGGCATGGTGGACATGCAATTATATTGTTCTGTCAGAGGTACTAATTAAGATAATCACTAATTAAGACAATCATGATTGACAAGTACAATTTTCTTGGCTCTAGATTTCATCAACATTAGTGAGGTCGCTATGTCGTGATTGGAAAAATAATGGATCTTGTTGGTAGCGACATAGCGCCTTGCTGGAAAGTAATAATGTAGCAACAGTTCTAGAAGGTGGGTCCCAGACACATGCTTCGTCAGATGAGGACCACACAACCTTTGGTACATGGTGGCATCTAGCTGGAGACACGTATGTACCAAAATTTTTGAGAACACCAGAGATCGCTATGTTGTGATCAAAAAATCTTTGCACCTCGCCATTAGTGACATAGGACCCAATTGAAAAATGTGCATGTGGTGGGACCTAAGTTACATGGTAGTGCAACTAGGATTAAAATATTTATTTATGTGCTAGCTAGATAGGATATCCTCACATCATCAGTAACTTGGACCCACGCCCCATTCAAAAATATGATAAAGGATTCCGATCATTAGATCAAAGATCATATCAATGATTATCACTACATTGCTATGAAAAGATGTTCATTGTTTACCCAACATGACATAGCAACTATGGGACCCACCACAATTATATGTATGTCATACAGTTTCCTCACACTCAAATTAAGCTCAGATCCATGGCTGTCGCTTTATCGCTATGATGAGTTGCTCGAATGTTAAGTATAGCGATATAACAAGTAAAGAAAACAGAAAAGGGGCCCACCATATTTATATTATATGATGCATCAAATGTCCTCTGCTCGATCAAAATAGAATCAATGATTGTCGCTTTGTCGGTATTGGAATTTTCTCACTCTTTATGTATAGTGACATAGCAAACAAGGCAGATGTAGGGGGACCCACCACTTTGATATTAAAATTGCATCAAAATGTTCACCGTCAGATTGAGATGAGATCAAGGGTTGTTGCTTCATTGCTATGGCAACATGCTCATTTCTTACGCATAGCGAGGTAGCAACTCAACGAAATGTGTCCTCAAAGATTAGTGGGTCCAACTTGTGTTATCAAAAATGAAGGAAAGGTACACATGGAAAAATCTCATTGGATTGACTGCCAACATGTTGAGTGGAATGTGAGTCATCCTTGTTTGCATTCCTAGATCGTAGGATTTTTCAAGATCAACAGTGTAAATTTAAACATAGAAGATGGTGTGAAATGTCCCTTTCTCTAATTTTATATGATATTTCAAGAATCTAATTAGATTTTTAAAATCAAACAACCAATATTTCAAAGATCCACCAATTTCTCAATAAACCCCAAATCGGGTATGCCGAAAATAGTGCAAAAAACTTCACAGCTTCACATATTATTAATAAATCTGAAAGTGGAAATTTTTAAAAAAACTTCAGCAGCATAAAGCCTACAAAATGATATTTCTAGATTTTTATAACATTTACACAACAGCTCCCAAATGGAGGACAAAAACAATGCTCATCAGGCTCCCGAAAATAACACAAAATAGCCTGAAAACACCAAAAAACACTAATAAACTATCAAAAAAGTTTAACCACTACCAAATAAATATATTCAGCTCTATTTTAACATCTAAATGTATGAAATATAGCAGTAACCCAAAGTGATATGAAATACTCAACTAGAAACACCAAACTCTTACAAAAAACACACCCGAAAACCCACAAATTTGCACTGTTCAACACAAGGGCAAACTCTGCATGAGATTGCACATGGAATGGATTTAAAATACCACCCTTAGCCTTCTTGGAAACCTACAAACTCCTGTCCTTGGGTCTCCTTCTCCACAAGTTTGGCAGCCTCTGAGGAACAACAAAGCAATGAGCAAAAATAAGTTCTGGAATGAGCCCAAAATGCCTCCAAATCCCTTAAAAGAGGGCATAACCATAACTAACGTCCAAGAGGGGTTAATAAAACATATTTTAATAATAATTTTTCATTTATTAGTCCATTTGTTTCCAAAGATTAGCCCCTTTTTCCAAAACTTCACCTTTTTCGGCCTTCTTGCCTTAGCAAAGATTATTATTTTAATTATTTGAAAAGGGGACATGACAAGTCCTCCCCTCCCAAATATTGCTTGTCCTCAAGCAATGAAGGTTGGAATGCTCAAGAATATGTGCTCCTTCCCAAGTTGCATCCTCTAGTGGCAATCCTTTCCATTTGACCAAATGCTCTATGATGCTCCTATTTCTCAATCTTTTCTCTCTTGTATTCAAATTCTCTTATGGTATCAAAACTAATTTTCCTTCATCATCAAGAGTGTTGGAAATATTTAGGATAAGATATTTTACTAAGAGGGGAGGGGTGAATTAGTAACTTATAAAATCTTTTAAGCAATTCAACATTTTAACCATTCATCATTCATTCATCTAATCTACTGCAAAAATGAAAGATCAACCATTCATAACACATGAACACAATGATTTGGTGACCCAGAAACCTTCCAATTAGAAAGTAAAACTGGGGTGGGGATGATGCCCACAAAAATTTGTTACTATAGTATGAAGTTGGCCGATTAAGGCTTACAATGATCACTTTTGGTGATCTTCCCTGTTAGGAGCAAGTAGGACTGCTAGATCCACCTTGTTAGAGGATTTACAAACATACAATGAAGTATGCACTCTGTTAGGAGATTTACAAAAAGACTATTAAGTCTACCCTATTAAAGGATTTAAAAAATTGATTCACCTGTTAGGATTAAGTAGTGGATCTACTTACAACTTGTTTGCTGATAAGATCCTTTTTGCATTGATCACCTTATGTGATAGATATAACTTTTCTGCTCCTATGTTGACCTTGTTGTATTCCTTTTACTCTGCTACTAATAGAAATACCTTCTTCACATGTGAACATTACTCTCTTCTTCTTTTCATGCACACCATTCTTCATGTTTTTGCAAATGATATTATACATTACATATATACCATTCGAATATTTACAATTATAAGGTTGGCCAAAACATAAGTGAACAAAACATTACTGAGTCGGCCCAATAGTAAATAACTTGGGTTCACTGGACTGACTTGGTGACCTTCTGATACTCAACATCCACTACTTTACTCAACATCATCATGCACTTGGTAGAAGTAGAGACTCGGTTCATACTAATCACATGGCATTTCTTGGAACTCGGTACCCATTGGTGACTTGGTAGATATAGTATCACTTGGTAGAAACTAACTTCTTCATTTACCTTGCTTAACTCGGTAAACACTGAGTCCTTTGTTTACCTTTTTCACTCGGTAAACTTTTTTGATCTTCATTTACCTTTTTCACTTGGTAAATGCTACTGAACTTCATTCACTCGGTATCTTCTGGAATGCTCGGTGAGAACTATTTACCTGCTGAACTTCTCATTCACTCGGTATCTTCTAGAATGCTCGATGAGAACTATTTACCTGCTGAACTTATAAGGTAACCACTAAATGCTCGGTATATACTTGAGATTGAGTGATGAGAAAGATAAGCATTCAGAATTGAATAAGTGTTTGCACTAATAAAAAATGTATCATAATTCCAACAATCTCCCCCTGTGGCATTAGTGACAAAAACACTTATGAGCCAAAACTTATATACAAAATTTGATGAACTGATTTACATATATCTCCCCCATACAATATTCTCGGAGTATTTCAAAATTTCTCTAACTCTATCTCCATCTCTGTCTCTTCTCTAACTCTATCTCCCCCTTTATCTCTTCTCTAACTCTATCTCCCCCTTTTTGACAATAATGCCAAAGTAAACAATATGTATTTACACAGAAACACCAAAATGAGAGATAAACTCAGAGTGTACCTTAAGAATAAGAGTCAAAGTCTTATCCCAATTTTCTTGCAAAATTTTGTAGGTGGAGAGTGCTATTTGAACTTTAGCTGAAAGTTCAACCATATGATCTGCAATTAAGAAATTGTTGTCATGGATCAATGCTTTGGAGTAGACAATGTGTTTCTGCATTATGTCCATGATAGGAAGGATCATGTTTTGAATGTCAATTAAGGTAGACTTGATCCTTGCTTCCTCTCTCAACAATTCTACCTGCTTTTCTGACAAAAAATTGATTCTTAGATGATGGGATGAACTTGAATTGGCGTCAAGTTGCAACATTTGGACACTGCCCTTTATATCCTCATCAATTTTATTCAATTTTTCTTTGATCTCCTTGTTGTACTCAGTAACATCACAAAGTTTGGAAAAAAGTGAAGTTACATTATTAAAAAGAATTTTCAAGATTGGCCAAAATTGTGGATAATTCTACTTGTTTTATTGTAATGTGCTGAGCAATGTGCTCAAGCACCTTATTATCAAATTTCCTTTCAGCCTTCTCAATCAATTTTTCTTGACCAGAGGTGTCCTCATTAAATTTATTTACAACCTCTTCTAATTGAATAAAAATGTGTTGAGTAGAATCTACTTCAACACTTATAGCCTCTGTAATTATGTTCTTGGCGTCCTCTATTATTGTATATTCCTTATCCATTTCAAATCTCAACTGCTTCTGCGTAGCTTTCATCTCTATTAATTAACTAGCATACCTCATTTCTTCAATGGTAGCATTTTCATAGTCAATTTTTGAAATTACTATATCTGTGTCTAAATCAATATCTTTTGGAATTTCCTTTCCAACGATCAGAAGTCTTAATGGATGCTTTTGTTTGGCTTCTATGATATCTGGTTTAATCTTAGGAATAGACACAATAGTAGAGATGGAAGGGCTAGCAGTAAAAATTGGGATAGGATTTGAGGATTGAGTGCCAGTACAGGTATTTACCAGATCAAAAACTGGAATACTTCCCAAAAATGATGATACACTCGTTATAGCAGTATCTGAACTAGTTGAATTTGAAGTAGATGCAGATAATGCTGTCAAAATTGTAGAACAGGCTGGAACTGACAAAATTATAGAACTTACTATTATATTGACTAATGATAATTGAGCTGAGGAGGTTGGCTCGGTGGCTAAAGAAGTGGGCTACAGCTCGGTAGATGAAGTGGTAGAAACTTCCATTGATGTTGCCTAGAGTTGTGATGTGGTAGGTGTAGATGATAAATCTGATGTTGATGCTATCAATCCTGCTGAAGCTGACTCCAACCTTGATGTTTTGATGGTTTTAGGTGGAGAGTGAGGAAGGGATGCAATAACTGCTACTGTGATTTTTACTGGATCATCTTCCTCCTTATTTTCCTCTTCAACTTCTTCCCCCATTTCTTCTCCTTCCTTGTCTTCTTCCATTAATGCATGCATCTCTCCTGGTGAGACTGTGATGGATGGAGTGTCACTAATTTCATCACTATCACTGTTGTCATCATCCTTGATTTCTACTAGGTCTTTATTGGGCTTATGCAGATGATAGATGTTTTTCCACATGTTTGTTGCATCATTTACAACATGCTCAATGTATTTGATTAGAATCAAACAAGTGTGAAATCTGATCATCATTTTACCTTCATGATTTTTCATTGCAGTCTTTATTTTTGCTCTAGTGAGATTTGGTGAAGATTCTTTAGAGATTGTTCATAGATATCTTTTACCATTTGGGTGGCTGTCTCCCATCTTGGTTGCAATCTCTCTAGTAGTTCCTTGGAGATTTGAGAGGCAAGTTGGTCCGGGGAGTATTCCACTTTCCCATCTTGGAGAGTACTAGTTCCTCTATCTGCATTTTTTCAGCATCTATTCTTGTTTCAAATTTAAATGCCTTGAAATTTGTGATGCCTACTACTTCTTCCAATTGTTTGAGCCTATCTTCAAATGTAGGTGGAGGTCTGACTAGTACAGGTTCCTATTGGCCTTTTCTGGTTCTCCTTGAGAATACTATAGTAGGCTTCCTTTTAGGTTTGGTAATGATTGCCTTACCTTTCTTCTTTGGATGTTCTTCTTTAGATTCTTTTTCTTCTTTTTCTTCTTCTCCTCCTTCTTCATCATCTTCTTCATCCTCACCTTTTCCTTCTGTTAGCATGAGAGGACTGGTAGCAGTTTTCATTTTGGCTATCTTCCTTTTTCCTTTGCTTATGGCTTATGGTTTCTTGATTTCAAGCTTAATTCTGGCCTTTGCTTCATAATAAGTTCCAAAGCCAGGGATTTTAGGGACAACTAGTTCATTCACCAGTGCTTCAATGATGTCTCTTGCATCATCAATATTTAATTCATAAGGCAATGGTTTTACCCATGCCACTCGGAGTATGACTGCCTGTATGTACACATGATCACAGTCAACCATGAAACATATATCATCTTTATAATCCTCAACAAGCTTAGGAGGAATTTTGAACTTGTTATTCCTTCTTTTCTTGAAATCTTCAAAATAGTTATCCATGACTTTGTCAAAAATTTCACCCATTTCTTTTATGAACTCATTAATCTGATATAGAATTGGAGTGTCTTTCCTCCATACTACAAATCCTTTTGATGGAAAAAAACTTTTGTACATAAAAGAATAAGCAAATTAACAAAGAACCAAATTTACAAGGGTCATTCTTTAAAGTCCTTATGCTCTCCATATCCTTATTCAGCTGTCTTAACAGCAATTCTGACAAATCAAATTCTAGATTTTTCTTTACAATCTTAAATGCTAAATCCACAGCTTCACATGGTACACTATTCAATCTGCTGGAACTGTATAGTTTATATGTAATTACATAAATGCCAAATCTTAGTTCTATGTCAGATATATTGTTAAGTTTTAGTCCTCTACCATCCCATTCTGCTAGGATTTTCTTTTGTAACTCATCCTGACCTAGGGTTTTAGTGGTTTTGGCTTTACTTAGCATAGGCAAACCCATGATCTTATGAATCATCTTTTTGGTTATCAATACGGGTTGCTCCAACCACAACTGGCCATTGTGAACATGGCTTAGAACATATCTAACCCATTTAATTTGGAAACTCCTTGGTAGGTGCGGAATATGGATCAAGCCTTTTTCTTCTAAGTGCTTATGCTCAGGTTTTAGGGCTCCATCAACACAAAAATGACCTAGGGCATTATCCATATCTAATGTACCAATTTCCTAAATAGTGCATTTGAAATGAGTGCGAATATCATTAACAAGAAGTATGTTAGGAGGAATTTTTGATTGAGCTCCATGTAGGTCAAGTGGTTCAACAACTGCGGGCGCTATCTTGAATTTTGGGGCTTTCCATTCGACTCCTTTTACTAGCATTTTAGAACCCTTCTTTGCCTTGTTGTTGCTGGTGCTTGCAGATGCCATTGCTGCTCGATGGATGATAAATTCTTCAAACAGTCACTTCGTAGAATTTTGCTTCAAATCACTTGGCGTGCGATTGGAAATCCTTTTGGCTCTGAGTATTTTAAGTCATGGTGAAAAATGAAGTCGAATTCTTCCCTTTTGATGAAATACTGTCATTAAAGCTTGGTACGAAGGTAGCTAAGATGATAAAGTGCATGCCAATCAGTCATTGATTTACTCGGTAAAACCTTGCAACTCGATGGTCTAACAAAATCTTTGATATTCTTGACCTAGATCGGTAAGGTCTTTAGTCAACCTTGCTTGGTACACGCAACTCAGTGAATGATAACTTTTCCTTGTATCTAAAATACTGATTTGATCATTTGCACTCATTCATTTTGGAACTATTTAAGATGTGGCTAGAAGATGCAGTTCCCGAGTCTTCTTAAATCTTAATTGGAAATGGTGGAGTCACCCACTTCTTGAGTGACATGACCATTATTTGAACTGTCTTGCTCGGTAGATTTAGGAATCCACTATTGTCTCATCTGCTTCTGAATGTTATCAGCTTTAACTTTCTTTTCATCTTCAATTCTTCTAGTATTCATGCAATTCTTAGCTATATGACCAAATTCAGTACATGTGTAACATCTTATGGTTGTATCCTTCTTTCTTAGGTGATGTCTTGCACAGTTTATCCCAATGTGTCCATATTCTCCACAACAGTGACACCTGCACCAAGTATTGTAGTCCCAACCAAATATTGCTTTGATAATTTGTTCTGCTAGATTGAATGCTTTTGATTTGCATTTAGATGCCTTGTGACCTAGTTTCTTGCATTTGTGACATTTGCCTTCAAATTTTGATTTTTCTTTGCATTCATTAGCTTTGTGACCATGTTGATTGCAGTTGAAGCATTTACCATTGAATTCTACCTTTCCATTACTCCAACATTTGTTTGATGTATGACCTATCTTGCCACAGTGATTACAAGTAGGCCTTTGACTTTTTTGTGCACCTTGTTTGGAAGTTTCACCTTCTTCCTTGTAACCAAGTCCAGCTTTGCCTTTTTGTCTATAAAGATTTTTCTCACTTAGCTGATTTAATTGAGTCATGTCTGCTTGTGATTTCATCATTCTCTCATTGACTTGCTTTTTAGTGTTTAGGCCATTTTCCAAACTTTTATTGATTTGTCTTTCAGATCTCAAGTCACTTTTTAAGCTTTCATTGATTTGTCTTTCAATGATCAAATCATTCCTTAGGTCTTCATTTTTAGATCTTAGATTCATAATTGCTTCATTTGCATTGGATAGTTGATTTATAAGATCTTGATGCTGAAGGGATTGAATATTTCTTACCTCTAAGTCTTCATTTGCCTTGTTTCTTTGTTCCAAGACTTCACATAGCCTGATTGATTGGATTTCTTATTCTCTTTTGAGTTTTCTTACTTCTTCTTGCAGGGAACCATTCTTCGCTAGGAGTTCCTTGATTGCCTCATTAGCTTCATTTAAATTGCTTGATGGTAAAAGGTCTTCAATCTTTTCTTCAAAATACCGATGATCATTCATTTGTCTTGCAAGTTCTTTCCTTCTTTTCAGGGATTGAGAAAGATGTTCCTTAGCTTCTTTGAGTTGAGCCATGATCATTTCTAGATCTAACTTTTCATTTTCAATAGCTTTGTCAAGTTTGAATATCTCCATTGTTCTTGATCTTTGCTCAAGCTGTCAAACTTTGTCCTGAGAACCAAGAGCTCTGATACCAATTGTTGGAAATATTCAAGATAAGATATGTTATTGAGAGGGGAGGGGTGAATCAATAACTTATAACATCTTTTAAGCAATTCAACATTTTAACCATTCATCATTCATTCATCTAATCTACTGCAAAAATGAAAGATCAATCATTCATAACACATGAACACAATGATTTGGTGACCTAGAAACCTTCCAATTAGAAAGTAAAACTGGGGTGGGGATGATGCCCACAAAATTTCGTTACTGTAGTATGAAGTTGGCTGGCTAAGGCTTACAATGATCACTTTTGGTGATCTGCCCTATTAGGAGCAAGTAGGACTGCTAGATCCACCTTGTTAGAGGATTTACAAACATACAATGAAGTATGCACTTTGTTAGGAGATTTAAAAAAAGACTGTTAAGTCTACCCTGTTAAAGGATTTAAAAAACTAATTCACCTGTTAGGATGAAGCAGTGGATCTATAAGATCCTTTTTGCATTGATCAACTGATGTGATAGATATAAATTTTTTGCTCCTATGTTGACCTTGCTGTATTCCTTTTACTCTGCTGCTGATAGCAATACCTTCTTCACAAGCGAACATTACTCTCTTCTTCTTTTCATGCATGCGATTCTTCATGTTTTTGCAAATGATATTATACATTACATATATACCATTCCAATATTTACAATTACAAGGTCGGCCAAAACATAAGTGAACAAAATATTATCGAGTCGACCCAATAGTAAATAACTCGGGTTCATTGAACTGACTTGGTAACCTTTTGATACTTGGCATCCACTACTTTACTCGACAGCATCATGCACTCGGTAGAAGTAGAGACTCGGTTCATACTAATCACATGAAATTGCTTGGAACTCGGTACCCATTGGTGACTCAGTAGATATAGTGTCACTTGGTATAAACTAACTTCTTCGTTTACCTTGCTTAACTTGGTAAACACTGAGTCCTTTGTTTACCTTTTTCACTCGGTAAACTCTGCTGATCTTCATTTACCTTTTTCACTTGGTAAATGCTGCTAAACTTCATTCACTCAGTATCTTCTAGAATGCTCAGTGAGAATTGTTTACTTGTTGAACTTCTTATTCACTCGGTATCTTCTAGAATGCTTAGTGAGAACTATTTACCTCCTAAACTTCTCATTCAATCGGTATCTTTTTGAATGCTCGATGAGAACTGTTTACCTGCTGAACTTATAAGGTAACCATTGAATGCTTGATATATACTTGAGACTGAGTGATGAGCAAGATAAGCATTCAGAATTGAATAAGTGTTTGCACTAATGACAAATGTATCATAATTCCAACAAAACAGGTGGTAATTCTGTAGATACTATGGTTTGCTGCCCTAGAACTTTCTTCAGGCAAGATACATGGACAACATTATGTATTTTGCTGTTTGGTGGGAGCTCCAATTCATAAGCTACCTCTCCTACCTTCTTGGTGATCTTATAAGGCCCATAGAACCTTGGCTTGAGTTTCTTTTCCCCACTCTTCTTCAAGGTGCTTTGCTTATATGGCTGCAACCTGACAAATACCAAATCTCCCACCTCAAAAGATCTTTTGGTCCTTTTCCTATCAGCATACAACTTCTGTTGGTTCTGTGCATGTTGTAGATTATCCTTGAGGGACCTTATTATGTCTTGGCTTTGCTTGACAAAATCACTTGCTGTAGGTACTCTACTATCTAAAAGTACTAGATCAACAAAGGAATGGGCATCATAACCATAAAGAGCACAAAAATGAGGCATACCAATAGACATGTGATGAGATGTATTGTAACAATACTTCCCCAGGTGCAACCATTTCACCCAAGCATGTTGTTGATTTGAAACATAGTTCCTCAAATATCCCTCTATCCATTTATTAACTATCTCTGTTTGTCCATCTATTTGAGGGTGATAGCTAGTACTGGGAGTGAGTTCAGTTCTTGCCAAATGAAAGAGCTCCTTCCAAAAAGTGCTGAGGAATCTACTGTCTTGGTCACTGACAATGTTTCTAGGCAAGCCATGTAATCTAAAAATTTCCTTGAAGAATAATTTGGCCACTTGTGATGCCTTGAAATCAGATGTGATAGGAAAGAAATGTGCATACTTAGTTAATCTATATACCACCACATATATGCAATCCTTACCTTGAACCTTGGGCAACCCAGTGATGAAGTCCATGGAAATACTTTCCCATTTTTGTTTAGGAATAGGAAGTGGCTGCAACAACCCTGCAGGAAAATTTTGCTTACTCTTGCTTTGTTGGCATACCATACATTCCTTAATGTGTTTAAGAAAATCCTCCTTCATACCCTTCCATGAAAATTGCTCTCGAATTTTCCTGTATGTTTTGAAGTATCCCTGATGACTAGCCAAAGGTGTGTCATAAAAGGCCCTCAATATCCTCTCCTTAGTTTTTGATCTTGGCACTAAGAAGATCCTATTCTTGTAATAAATCAATTCATTAACAACCTTGTACCTGTTATCATCCACTAATTTATCCAAAATCTTAGTGGCAAAGGAATCTTTAGCATACTCTAAAATTATGGAGACTTTCCAATCAGCAAAGATAGATGTTAAAGAACACAGAGCGAGCTTTCTTGAGAGAGCATCAACAACCACATTATTCTTTCCTTTTATGTATTCAATATCAAAATCATAAGCTTGAAATTTGCTTACCCATTTTTATTGATGATCATTCAAATCCCTTTGGTTCAAGAAGAACCTGAGGCTATTATGGTTTGTCTTTACAATGAATCTCCCACATACCAAATATTGTCTAAACTTATGAAGTGCATGCATGATTGCCAACATTTCCTTATCATAGATGGAGTAACCTTTCTCTGATTGATTTAGTTTTCTACTCTCAAAAGCTATTGGATGTCCCCTTTGAGTTAGGATTGCCCCTATACCTTCTCCAGAAGCATCACATTCAACAACAAAAGGTAAACAGAAATTTGGAATTACAAGCACAGGGCACGAACTCATTACCTCCTTAAGCTTATCAAATGTTTTTTGTGCCTCTTCTATCCAAGAAAAAGCTCCTTTCTTTGTCAAATCAGACAAGGGGGCAGCAAGCTGAGAAAATCCCTTGGCAAATCTCCTATAGTAGCTACACAACCTGAAGAAACCTCTCAACTGTGTAAGATTAGTGGGTGGAGACCAATCCAAAATTGCCTGGATTTTTTGTTGATCAACCTGTACTCCTTTAGAACTTATAATATGTCCCAAATATAGGATCTCTGTCAAACCAAACCCACATTTAGATAGCTTAGCATAGAAGGATTGCTGCTCCAAGATTCCCAAAATAGTGTCTATGTGTTTAAGATGCTATTCCCATGTTTTACTGTAAATCAAGATATCATCAAAAAATACCAAATTTTTTTTCTAAAGATGCTGGTTGAATACCTTATTCATACAAGATTGGAATGTTGCAGGTGCATTAGTGAGGCCAAATGGCATAACAAGAAATTCAAAGTACCCATAGTGACATCTGAAAGCAGTCTTTTCCACATCTTCATTCCTCATTCAGATTTGATGGTACCCTGATCTTAAGTCAGTTTTTGAGAAGTATACAACACCATATAACTCATCAATGAGTTCATCTATGTGTGGTATGGGATACCTATTCTTTATGGTCTTCTTGTTTAGAGCCTTGTAGTCTATACACATTCTCATTGTACCATCCTTTTTCTTGACAAGTACCACAGATGATGCAAATGGACTAGAGCTAAGCCTTATGAATCCCATGTCTATGAGTTCCTTAATAGTTTTTTCAATTTCTTCCTTATAACCTCTTGGATGGTGGTATGGGGTTGTTATAACTAGTTTGGCACCCTGTTCTATCTCTATAACATGCTCAAAACCTCTATTTGGTGGTAATCCTGGAGGCAAGTCATTAAAAACTATACTATGCTTATCAAGAATATTTTGAATTTCAAAATGGAAATTACCTTGATTCTTTGGAGAGCTTATTGGATGGATTATGACTCCTGCTGCCCATGCTACTTGTCCTCTTTGAAAAGTCCTCTCCATCATCTTTGCAGAGACCGCCTTAGGTGCTCCATTCGATAAGCCTCTCAATAAGGCTTCTTTCCCATTGGAATGAAATTTAAACTCCATAGTTTGATGGTTCATGTAATAGCCTCCAATAGAGTGCAACCATTGAACACCCAATACAAGATCTATCTCCCCAATGCCAATAACATAGAAGTCATCACATAACTCATAATCTCCTAAGGTCATCTCAAGTTGTTTCAGCACCCGTGTGCAAGGCATAGTGAATCCATCAGCTATAGTAACATTGAATCTCTCAAAATCTTCTGCTTTAAGCCCTCTTTTCATGACAAATTCTTCATTAATAAAATTGTGAGTTTCCCCACTATCAAGAACTGTCAACCTTTTCCCTGCTAGTACCCCTCGGATTTGAAAGGGATGGTATCTTGGGACTCCTGATAATGCTACTAAAGTGCCATCTTCGCTGATTTATTTTTCTTTCTTTTCTTCTTCCTCCTCCTTAGTGTCATGAAATTCCTCATGCTCATCTGAATCAGATTCTAAAGCAACTTCAATATAGTGCACTTGACCTTTCCCCAAACATCTGTGTCCTGGAACCCATGGTTCTCTATAAGTGAAACAAAGCTTTTTCTTTCGTAATTCACTCCTTGACTCTTCATCTACCTTCTTTTTTGCCACATTTATCACATCTTTTGGTGGTAGTGTTGGAAAAGTCTTTTTCTAAAAATTCTCCTTATGTTGCCAAAGATTTGGGGGTTTTTGATTAGTGACTGGTCTCATAGGCATGCAAGTTTCAAGTTGCAAGCTTCTTTTGATAGCTTCTTGTAAGGTTGAGGGTGATAAAGCCTTAACCAAACCCTTAACATAATCTTCCAAACCATCAAGAAAAAGATAAAAAATCCTCTTTTCACTCATATCAGGTACCATAATAGCCACTTTTTGAAACTCTTCTATATACTCATTAACTAATTTGGTTTGCTTCAACTTTGACAATTCTTTAAAATACTCTTCATCATCCTTGAGGTCAAATCTATCTATCACTCTTTGACTAAAATCATCAAATGTAGTTACCTGATAATGACCTTGAGTAGTCATTCCATGATACCACCAATCATAGGTTGCATCTTCTAAGTGTAGACTTGCAAATTGAACATCATCACTCTCCTTCATGGGGTTAAGTGTGAAGAAGGTCTATAATTTTTGTAGCCATGCTCTAGCTGAAATTTTATTGTTCCATCAAAAGTAGGTGCTGTAAACTTGATTATTTTATTTTTGAGTTCTCTTCCACTTATGTCATTCTCCCTCCTATACTCTTTCTTGGGCATCAAAGTGTTCATCATATCCACATATTCTCTAAAAGGAACAAAATTGCGAAAGTCATCATCTAAGCCATTGTAAGTAGCTCTTAATGCAATCAAGTTACCTATAACCTCTTCCATGGGATTAAGGGCTGGATTTGGCATTGGTGGCTCATCTATAGGTAGGAAAGTCATTTTTGTTGATTTAGAGGGTGTGGGTTTCAGATTTCTTGGCTCCTCTGAAGTGCTCCCTTTCTCATTAATAGATGTAACTCCTTGCAGTTTTTTTGTCAATATTCGCAAAGCCTCTCTAGTTTCTGCCAAACTATCCACTGTTTGCTTCTGAGTATTTTGGATATCTTGGAATAATTTCTTTGCCATCTCATCTAGATCAGCCATACTTTTTCCTTCCTTGGATTTTGTACTTTTACTTTCAACTGGAGGTTTGATCAAAATTTCTTTATTCTTTTCTCACTGCAAATATCTCTTTTCTCTTTCACTTACTTGCATGCAAACTTCTACAAACCCTTAGGCTAGCAAGATCATAGCTCTGATACCACTGAAATATCCCTTTCTCTGATTTTATATGATATTTCAAGCCTCTAATCAGATTTTTAAAATCAAACAACCAATATTTCAAAGATCCACCAATTTCTCAATAAACCCCAAATCGAGTATGCCCGAAATAGTGCCAAAAACTTCACAACTTCACATATTATTAATAAATCTAAAAGTGAAAATTTTTACAGAAATTTCAGCAGCATAAAAAAATACAAAATGAAATTTTTAGATTTGTATAACATTTACACAACAACTCCCAAATGGAGGACAAGAACAATGCTCATCAAGCTCCCGAAAATAACACAAAATAGCCCGAAAACACCACAAAACACAAATAAACTATCACATAAGTTTAACCAAAACCCAATACATATATTCAGCTCTATTTTAAAATCTAAATTTTTGAAATATAGCAGCAACCCAAACTGATATGAAATACTCAACCGGAAACACCAAATTGTTACAAAACACACACTCGAAAATCCACAAATTTGCACTGTTCAGCACAAGGGAAAACTTTGCATGAGCTTGCACATGGAATGGCATGAAACTCCCATCCTTAGCCTTCCTAAAAACCTACAAACTCCTATCCTTGGGTCTCCTTCTCCACAGGTTTGGTAGCCTCTGAAGAACAACAAAGCAATAAGCAAAAATCAAGTTCTGGAATGAGCCCAAAATGCCTCCGAATCCCTTAAAAGAGGGCATAACCCTAACTCACATCCAAGAGGGGTTAATAAAACATATTTTAATAATAATTTTTTTTTTATTAGTCCATTGGTTTCCAAAGATTAGCCCCTTTTTTCAAAACTTCACCTTTTTTGGCCCGCCTGCCTTAGCAAAGATTATTATTTTAATTATTTGAAAAGGGGACATGACATGGTGCCATTCTGTTTCCCTTACAGTTCATTTATGAGGAATAAAAGCTTTGCTGCAAGAAAAAATAGAGTATATTGTAGGAGATTTCACCATTTTCATCTCACGCAAACAAGATTTCAAGTTTTTTGAGTAGAAGACATTATTGAGAATATTGTGTTGAGCTTGACTAGAACGTGAAGCAGTTTCCCCATTGTTCACGAGATATTGTAGAAGTACAGAAAAGAAAAAGTAGAAGATCAAATAAGTATCTATAAACTATAACCTTTGTAGCATTTCAGTTTCTGCAAATTATAGTCATGATGCCTCCATAGAAGGTATTTTCTGAGCAAGAGAATTGTTTTGATAGGAATATCCACGATGACCTACTTGAATTGCTCCCTGAATCCACCATTGTGCAAGTTAAAAAGTTAACTTCATTAAACCCTAGGCTCAGAGTCGAAGATGGGTTATATGATAAGGGGAATTGGGTCTGGGATGCTAACACTTCTTAGACTAGTCTAGATTTATTTAAGAAATGGTTTTTAGAGAGGAATTTGTTTACCCCACATGCCAATATTTGGAACTTTGATTTAGGGAAATTAGTGGTTCCCAATGTCTTTATGGATTATGACCTCCTTGAGGCTATGGAAAAAAACTATGACCAAGCAATTAAAGTGGTTAGAAGAGTTGATGGTGAAATTTTGATCACAATCAGCCCAGAGGAAATTAGACAAGTATTTGGTTTAGGGCCTCTCACCGATTATCATGTGCCCATTGATTTGTAAGGATTAGAAAAAGAATGCATGTCAAAGAAGGATGCAGTTAGGCAAGGTGCACTAAGGGCACATATAGGAAAAATTAGAACTCTGCCAACAATAACAACATCTTCCAAGGAACCCTTCAAAGGGACATACTTCAATACTAGGGCTATGGAGGCATAGAGGACTCTATGCAGAGTTTTTGGAGAAGATGAAGAGGAGTTTATGGTTGTGGGTTTTATGTACATGATTACTCAAATTTCCTCTTTTGGTGTGGATGCAATTTTTGATTTTTCTTCTTATTTAGCAAAAGAAATTCATAACAACCTAGTTGGGATTGCGAAAGGCAAGGTGGAAAAGATTTTTGATCACTATTCTTTGTTAATGCACATGTTTTTGTTCAAAAGAGTAACGTATTTTGGCAAAGAGATGAGATTGAATAGGGAACAGGATGGGGAAGCACTGCCAGTCCAATTATGGAGTGCAAATATGACCTAGGAAGCAAAAAAGGCTAGTTTTGTCAGGTTTGATAGGTATTTTGCCTCAAAATTGAGATGCCCATTATTAAGTGACAATCCTAGGATACCCAAGGCATCGTTAAGTCTCATTAGGCCCCTAGACAATCCTATTGGTTTGAAGGTTTCACACAATTGGGGAGACATTATCCCATATTTAGTTTCAACTATCATTAGGATTTATGGTTTTAGAGGTACTCCCCATGTGTTACCTTACCAGGTGCCTTTAAAGGTAGGAGTAGCTCAATTTTTGTGGCAGCTAGGAGGATTGGAAGAAACCTATTTGCTAAAAAGATCAAGAGGGTCAATATTCCCCACTTGTATAGTGGCACATCAATTTGTAATCACAAAAGGGGGATGGCTTTCTCTACAGAAGATTTTAGATTAGTATTAGATGGCTATTTCTCACCCTCATTTTTGTGACACTGAGGGATTTTACCATTTGGGCTTTAGACATAGAATTAAGCTTGGTAAAATTGATCATGAATTCTATTTTCCTTAAAATATAATAAGAAATGAGTACTCCTTGCAAGAGCAAGAAACTAAGAAGGAAAAATGGAGAGTTTTCTCAAAAGTTTTGGATTTCATTCATTGTTTTGATGTAGATTATAGTCCTTTAGGTAATACCATTACAATGGCAGATAGAATAAATAAGCTCCTGCTTACTTTTCCTGAAACAATGGAAACCATGAATGAGAAGAAATAAATTCTTATTAATTATTTTCCAAATAAGGCCAAGGAGGCAATGAGGAAACTGAGATTTACTCCCAACATAGGGGCAATTCAATTGACTGTCCAAAAGAGGCCAAGTTAAACTATCATTCAAAATAAAAGGTCCACTGTGGAAAAAGGCAAACAAATAATTACATACACTAGTGCTATTTGGGAAGAGAGGCCTCCAGAGCCCTCCCCTAAGAGGTAGAAAATAATAAGGGAAGAGGATCCTCATGTTGAGGAATACTCACCTTCATATACCCCTTTGAGGTTTGAAGTGGAATAGCTCACTAGGGAACAAATTGAACAATTGGGGTCCCAACGAAGAGTTTTTGTTACTCAATAAGAAATAGATGAAGGAAACCCCTAGGAGCCTCTTGTGCCAAGTTTTGAGTTGACAATAGTGGATTATAGAGGAAGGGAATTAGATGTTGTGTTAGAGTAAGCAAGTCAACAATTTTTGTCAGATGATAATTTTGTTAAATCTAGAGCCTTTTACCAATTTGCATGGAGAACCAACATGGGAAAATTTGAAGAAAGATGCAACAAGCTAAGAATAGAGCATCTAGAGATGGAGGGGGTAGCCTTGCAAAATCAAATAAAAGAAAAGATGATGCAAGAATTCCAAAACATAACCCTTGAAGAGGGGAGACATATGGTAAAGGCCTCAAATATTTTATTATTACGCAATTGGGATATAGTTGATGCTTTGATTTTTAATTCTATTTCTAATAAATTAGATTTGTAAGATCTAAGTAAGAAGGAATTCACAAGCACTACGTTCAGTGAAAACCAGGCTACTTTGGTTAAATGGTCATTGAGAAAGGGATCTAGGGTTGTTTCGTCATAGCCAGATGACTCAGGATTAATGGGAAATATCACTGTGAGAAGAGTAACAGAGACATCCCATGTATAGGCAGCTCATATGGGTGTAGGGACCTCTCAGTTTGTTTTGGCCATTGTAGAGAAAGAAGAAAAAATAGTGTTTGAACTGTAGAGTAAATATGAGAGTGTTTTGGAGGCCTATAATAAAGAAGTTCAAAAGAGAATTGAACTTAAGAATAAATTAATGGGGAGGTCTTCTAGGCCAAGAATAACATATCCCCGTCCTCTAGTGGAACCTTTTAAATCCACTCCCCTCATAGAACTGCTAGATACCCCACAAAGGTCATAGTATTACACTGCTGAAGACTTTGAAGAAGAAAAAAGCTAACTGTGGGCATTACATGTAGAGTTGAATGTACAATATGAAGAAAAATTGAGAAAAGATCTCACATATTTGGAGGATAAAATTGAATGGCCACTATTTTATGATAAGCTAACAAAGACAATAAACATATGGGATAAAATGAAAGCCCATGATGAGGCTCTGAAGCCTATTGTGAATAAATGGTAAAAAGAAGGAAGAAAGAAATGATATTTTTGTGTTACTCTATCATAAAATTTTCACATGATCAAATTGAAAGACTTACGATATTGTTATTAATCTTCCAAAAATTGGTAATAAAAGAGTTCATCTACAAAGAATAATAGTGGGCTACTTGAATAAATATAAGAGCTAGAAATTTGATTTATTCCCTTGTGCCCTTGATAGAAAGAATAAGTTAAATAAGAAAGATGAATGGGGTAAGGAATTAGATGATTTATTTTGTTTGAGAATGAATAAAATCATCAATGAAAAGGGACATGTGTGGTGGGCTACCACAATAGAAGAAATGGTGAAAGCCTAGATATTCTTTGATTCTTTGAAACAAGAATTTGTTGATATTGACAAAGAAGCTGAATATGTTATCAAGAAGTAATAGGATATTCTACATTTTGATTGGCCAGATGACACACTTTATGACAAGTGGATGGTAGATATTGCTTCTGGTGAATAGTTAGAAGAAGCTGAAAGTGAGGATGATGAAATACATGAAGATGAATTAAAAATCATCGACTCACTTCCATCAACATATGGGAAAGAAGAAGATAAAGAAGGGTAGTCATCGCATGTGAAAGATGCAATGGATCAGTTGGATGATGTAGAAAAAATAGAACCAAATGTAAATATCACCTTGGTAGTACATGATGATATGAGTGGAAATGCCAAAGTGGAGGTGAAGTTGCATGAATCAGAGCCCGACACATCATTGGCAAGTTTGATAGCTACATATGCCAAGGACTCAAAGTGATTAAAGACCAACCATGGGATTTGTAGCATATGAATATGTAATAGAAAAGGGGGCCTACCAAGAGATTGATATGATGTTACCTTTCTATTACATAAAGTTTTGTCTGTTTCCTGTTAAGCAAAATTGTAAATATCTTTTGTAAAAGGACACTTGTCAATTCTCTATGCCTGAAGCTTGTTGCATCTCACACTATATAAGTGAGATTCTAGGGCTAGACAAGGGTCCTATTTCTAATACAATTTGAGTCTATATTGAGTATAGTTCAGTCCAATTATGATAGAAAAACTTCATGATGTATTTTCTCTGTAAATTTTCTGAGAATACATTGATAGCATATGATCTTGGTGTCTTTTTAGTGTCATTCTGAGTTTTATTGCAATTGTATACAATTTTCAAGGAAAATTATACAAAATTGAACTATCCCCATATCTATTTTTTGCTGACTATTACCTGGTTATTCTGATATTATGTGAGTAAAGCTTATCCAATTGAATGCAATTCATTTAGGTTGTATGTCAATTCATTACTACTATTAATTCAATGAAATAAGTAAAGGCTTTAGTGAATTTGATGGGATTGCTATGGTAATAGGAAGGATGTCTATAAGAATGAATTCCAGTAAGAATTGATGATAATATTTGTTGTAATGCAACAAATCAGATCTATAAATTGCATTAGACTCTAAATCTCAATGGAATAGGCACTGAGCTAACTAGTCTAGTCTGTAGATAGGTAGGTCATGAATAAGTATCAACTCTAAAATCAAAATCATCTTTATTTTACTTTTGAAGAGCTTCAAAGATGGTCAACACTGGTTTGCATGTAACATTTTAGCTTTAGTTAGCTGCTATGGTTAGAAATACTTGCAAATCTGAGAAGAATTGTGACCAAATATGCTTATAAGTGATATATATCACTTGAAAGTGACAAAAAATGAATAAACTATGTATATGTTAGAGGTATAAGATGATAATCAAAATGAAACTAATAGGATTCTCACACATCAACATCCATTCTAGATTATCCCTTAGGTATACCCACCTTGGTCTTACAAAGCCTAAAGAGTAAAAAGCTAGTCCAGGCTTTATTGAAGTTGGTTCCAAATAATATGCAAGCATAATTGTTAATAGGATGTATCTAATCCTTAGATTTGGGAGCATTATTATCTTGGTATTGAGCCTTTGTTATTCAATAGTTGAAAAACACCAATAATCATACTGGTCTATTTTCTATATTTACCTTAACATCAATGACAACTAGATCATAATTGGTCACAAATATTAGGCTTTTGATAGTTATGCCAACAATCTCCCCCTTTAACATTGATGGTAAAACTTGACCATAACACTTGGTTGCTTCAATACATTTGGATAACTCTTATGAAATACTTCATACTTAGAAAACAATATCATGAAGTTACCTTGGTCTCTTCTTGTTCAAAATCTCCCCGTGAGATGATGATTTATGTTTCAAGTTCATTTCTTCCTTGTTTTCCTTTGATTGTTCTACTTTGATAGCTCTTCTCACTTCTTATTTGCCTTGCCAATCCTTCTCCACTACTTTGCTTCTTTTTGTGATTTTTCTAATTTGTGATTCTTTTTCTTCACCCTTATGCTTCTCCATGTCTTCTTCTCCCTCTTAAATAATAATTACAAAGGTGTGCATCATGAATTTGTGACTACTCCCCATGTGGAGGAGCCCCACTTATTCATTAATCCACATTATGATTAGTCATTTATAGATCATGGATTGATGCATGTCCTTGGTTTTCTATTCTAGGCTTGATAGGGATAACACCCCTAAATTTCCTCTAAGATACTCAAAGGTATCCTCTTGAAGAGGATTTATGAAAATATCAGCCAATTTTTCTTTGGTTGGTACATATTCCAACCTTACCTCTTTCTCTTGCACTCACTCTCTTAGGAAATGATACTTGATTGATATGTGCTTGGTCTTTGTGTACATAACCAGATTCTTGGATATGTTTATTGAAATTATGTTCTCATAGTAGATAATCATTAATTCATCTACTTTCCATTGAATTCCTTCAAGTAGTCCTTTAATCCAAGAAACTTTCATATAAATCATTTTTGATGCTATGTACTCTAATTTTCTTATTTATTGAGATATGTAGTTCTTCTTCTTGTTGCCCCATACAACCAATCTTCCTCCATGAAAGAATGCACCACCAATCATGCTCCTTCTATAACCTATGTTCCCTATCTAGTCAGCATCAATGAAGACACTGAGTTCAAAATTTATTATTTGAGGATACCATAAACCATACTCTTTAGTACCCTTTATATACTTGAAGATCCTCTTCATAACAACTATGTGTGATTCCTTTGGATTGGCAAGGATTCTAGTCACTGTCCAAAAAAATTAGGCAATGTTTAGTCTATTGTGCACCACATACTACAACTTACCAATCATGTTGTAGTAAAGAGTTTCTTTTAGTTTTAGGTTCTCATCCTCCTTTGATAATTTACAACTGAACACCATTGGGGTGCCTACCAATTTGACCTCTTCTAGGCTAAATATTTTTAGAATTTCCTTTACATATTTTCTTTGTCCAATGAAAATTCCTCCCTTTAGCTAGGGAACTTGCAATATAATGAAGAACTTGATATTTCCAATCATTAACATCTTAAACTCCTTTATTAATTCTATAAATTATGTGCTCATCTTGTCATCTCCTCCAAAGATGATGTCATCTATGAAAATATCTACAATTAGAAACCCAACTTTTGTCTCCTTCTTTAGTAGATGTTGTTATCATTGGTTCTTACAAATCCAATCTTGATTAAGTATGTGTACAATTTGTCATACCAAGCTCTTGGTGCTTGCTTAAGTCCATACATGGCTTTCCATAGTTTTTATACTTGATTATTCCCTTCTTCAATCTCAAACCCTTCTGGTTGTTCTATGTACACCTCTTCCTCTAGTAATCTATTTAGGAAAATGGATTTCACACCCATCTGGTACATTTTGAAGTTCTTATATGCTATGAAGGCTAGGAGTATCCTAACTCCCTCTATTTTTTCCATTGCTAAAAAGGTTTCACCATAGTCTATGCCTTCCTCTTGTGCACACCCTTTGGAGACAAGTCTTACCTTGTTTCTTATCACTTCTCCATCTTCATTTATTTTATTTCTAAATACCCATTTTGTGCCTATGACATTCTTGTCCTTAGGCTAGGTCACCAAGGTCCATGTATTATTTTTCACTATCTGGTCAATTTATTTCTTTTGTGGCCTTTCCCTTCTCTTCATCCTTTTTGAGCTTCTCTTGTAACTTTGGGATCCATGTGCAAGAGCATACAAACTATCTCTCTCACCTTCTTTCTATTCATCACTCAAACATCTTTATCTTTGATTATATGATTTGTTGAGTGGTTTCTCCTAATGTACTTAGCTAGCATTAGTTCTCCTTTAGATGCTTCTTCTCTATGTTCCTTAGGCTATACTACTTCTACTAGTATAGGCACTTTTTCTCTTGCCACCTCTACTGATTCCTCTCTCACTGACTTGGTCAATGAAGTACATATAAAGTGTTTGTAATCTCCTAACTCTTTGTAGCTTTCTTCTTTGTTCTTCTCAAAGAAATCATCTACCTTCACATTGGTAGATTCCATAATCTTGTTGTTCTAAATGTTCAAACATTGATACACCTTACTCTTTATTGAGTACCCCAAAAATATACCTTCATCACTTTTTGGCTCAAAATTTTATTGATATTCATTCCTTTTTATATATCACCTGCTTCCAAAAAAATTCAAGTAACTCATTGATGGTGAGCATCCAAACCATAGCTCATAGGGTGTCTTGTTCATACCCTTGTTCACTTGTACCCTATTTTAGGTGTACACAACCATGCTCACTACTTCTCTTTAGTAGGCTTGTGTAACATTATTTTGAATCATCAATGTTTTGACATAATCTATGTTCATTTTGTTTCTTCACTCTATAACACCATTTTTTTGTGGTGTATTGGGAGATGACATCTGCCACTTGATTCCTCATTCTTCATAGTAGCTCTCAAATTATTGTGAGGTAAGCTCACCTTCCTGATTTGATCTTAGAATTTTAATGCTTTACTAGTATCCCTTTATACCTTGGCTTTGTAGGCTTTGAACATGTAAAAATATATTTTTTTTCTTTCAAATAAATAATCCACATCATTCTAAAAAAATTATCGATGAATAACATAAAATATATATCACCAAATACACTCTTAGTCCTCATAGGACCACACAAGCTAGAGTTCACTAGCTAAGATTTGTTCAAAACTAAACAGCTTACTAGAAAAACTAAACTATCCAATTACCTAGTTGACAATCTTTGTACATGATATTTTTAGGTTTATTTATTGGAGGCAAGCTTCTTACACATTTATTTCTTCCTACCTTGACAATGCTCTCAAAATTTACATGACATAACCTCTCATTCCACAACCAACTATTGTCATACTTAGCTATATAACAACTATTTATAGAAGTGTTGAGGTAGAATAGATTACCTCTTCTTTGTTTGCTTGTACTCAATAGCTTACCTATCTTGTCAAGAATTTTGGAAGACCATTTGTCAAACTCAAACTTATAACCCTTATTGATTAATTGTTCTATGCTTAGCAAGTTATACTTTAGGCTTTCTAGTAGATAAACATCTTTATAGTTAAAGAATTAATTTAGGAATATAGTGCCCTTATCTACTAGTATGCATGGAGAGTTGTTACCGAATCTTGCTATTCCTCCCTCATAATCTTCCACTTTGTGGAACTTAGTCTTGTCATCAATCATGTAGTGAAAGCATCCACTGGCTATGATACATTTTTTTTTGGAGGTGCCTTATAATATGGCTCTTTCCACCCTTTCTTTCATTATAGCAAAAATTTCTATTTCATCATTTTTATCATCTGAATTGATTGAATTATCATCAGACACACCTTCCTCAATGATGTAACAATGATTATTTTCTTTGCCTTTAAAGGTTGTCCATCTTTTATTTTTTTCTATCTTGATAAGCCCAAGACATATGGAAATAAATTGTCCTACTTTTTTGTAGTTGAAACATTTGAAAGGAATCTTAACTTTATACTTCCCTTTTCCTCTTGGTATATATTTTTTGAATAGAGCCTTTATATTTTCTTGTTCAACTTCTTTAGCATAGAGACTCTCGAGGTATCTTTGACATATCTAATTTTTTTCCACCACCTCTCCTCTCTAAGGTGCAAAAAAGGCTTTGAATGCAAATTCACCCTTCAGTTGATTGTTGTCATAGTTGCTCAACTCAAACGTAGTCAACTTTCCTATCAAGGCATCAAGAGATACCTCAACCTTTTCTATTGATCTTACTTCATGAATGGTTAAGACTCTTATGGCATACTTGGGTGGGAAGGTTCTTAGTATCTTTCTCACCACATTATCTTCTTGTAGTGTGCCTTAAACAACTTTGATGGATAGCATCAAATCCTTCACTCTTTTGCCCTATTCTTCAATGTGTTTTCCTTCTTTCATTCTCATATCATTGTACTTCCCTCTTAGTCTATCAGCTTGAGCCTTCTCGATGTGCTTTTCTCTGCCATAAACAATCTTAAAAATTTCCCACACCTTATGAGCAGTCTCAAGGTTCTCTATGTCAGCATATTTGACATATGATAGGGTTCCAACGAGGGTATCCATGGTAGCCATATAAATATATTTGTCCTTTATGTGGTCAACATTGAGTGGAGCAATAGGTTTGACATATTTGGTCCTAATGTGATTTGAGTACCCTTTTATAAGAGTTCTTAGATACAGTCTTATATTTCTTCACCACATGATATAGTTTTCTTTTGGAAACTTTAGTACTTCTCTCTTAATCATCTTGATCTTTTACCTCATGTTGTCAAACTCCTTCCATTAGAGGTCCTAGGATTTGATACCAATTTTTGGTCCACACATGGGTGAATGTATTGAGAGGGAGGAAAATTAGTATATTGTAGATAAATTTAAATTCTTTGACCTTTATTCCTTTGCATTGATCTATTGTAAGCAATGACTATAACTCAATTGGTTAAGATTTAGAAAAAAAATTAATCACAAAGATATAATCACATAACACAAGTATTTATCTTATGGAAACTTAGGTAGGGTGAAAACCACGATGTGTGACATGATCGTCAAAAAGTTTACACTCTTAGAAAGTGTGCCCAATCAAGAACTTATCTCTATTAAAATATTACAAGGACACTATTAAGTGTCACCTAGTTAAAGGATTTAGAAAATAACTATGAGAGTCTTGCTTGGTTAAGAGCATTCTAGTTAAAGAAATTTAGGGCATAAACTAATGTGTCATCCTATTAGGGGATTCAAATACAAATAATTTGTTAAAGTTTGACCTCAATGGGACTTGTTTTTGTAGTGATTATTAAAAAATATAGATTTTAATCTAAACAAAGTAGCTCTTATGCTTAGCTGGATATGGATAACCTATATACACTAAAACATGTTTGTACCTTGCTTTGTTACCCATCGACTCTCCAACTCAAACACAATCACCTTGGTGCTTGGCTCTGTTGGCTTCAACATACTTCTTCATCATATTGAATGAACCATTGTCTCTCCTCAACACACTATTTTCTTACAAACTATTCTTGACTCTTCTTCATTAATCCTTCTTATCTCAAGATTATAGTTAGCTTAAGTCTATAGCTTCTTCTCTTACACTCTATAACTTGGGATGTTCTTTTGAGATGAAAGTATTTTATATGATCACTAGTCACTCAACTTTGAACCCTAATATGAAAATTAAAATTTGAATTCCCTAGCTATGTCTAGTGTGAATCCTTGTCTTTTCCATTCGTCATTCTTGTTAGATGTACCTTGTATGAATAGAAGTCACATATGCTTTATGATTTTGATAGATTTATCTATTGGAAAGAAATTAAATTTGAATTCTTTCATCTATTCTTGATGTGATGGTGCCAATTCTATTAAATGAAATGTTAGGTGTGATCCACTTACTTCATAACATGGCAGTCACATGTATCTTACCTTTGCACAACATACTATTGGTGTGGCTCATCATTTATTTACATTAAACAGTCATACCAACCTATATTATTGCTTAAAAAAATCCTTCATATCCTTACATACTTAGCATGATTTTGTCTAAGCGTGATTATTCTTTTTACTATCTCATCTTGGATTATCCATCTTACTTCTCTAGTCACACATATGAACTGGACTCACAATTATTTTCCTAGAAAGCTTTAGTGGCCATGACATCATACCATTTTATATTTTTTCTTCATCTTGATATCAATAACACCAGATCATAATTAGTCACACTAGTACCTTTACCAGTCTAGTCCCTTAAACTTTTGAGAGTTATGCCAACACACACATAGACACACACATATATATATATACATACATATATATGTGTGTATATATATAACACACACACACCCATATATGTAAGTATGCATGCAAGTATATGTATATGTATGTGTTATGCATATGTATATATATACATGTACATATATATATACACATATTTGTGTTATATATATGTACATATATCTATATATATACACATATACATCTACTCACACATACATACATATATAAATCTACACATGTCTACACATTTTTTTTTAATCTATAGAATTCAACGAAAAAATTATTTATTTTTAGGAATACGAAGGTATCGCACACAACTGAGAGGTGGGGAGGGTGAATGAATTGTGTAACAAAACTTGATCCATAACATCATTCACCACAATAACATCTTAGATTTGAAACATAAGAATTAAAGAAAAGAAGGAAACACCACCATAACACATAACACCTACTTTGTTAAATGTGGAAACCTTATTAGGAGAAAAACTACAATGGGGATCAGGTCCACTAAACAATGTGCTAGTATATAAACCTTGTTAAAGGTACAATAGGATTACACATGTATTCAAGTTTAATTCCTTTCTAGATCACTACTCAAAGAAACACAAGAGGGAAATAAACCCAAGAACACAATAAGGGTAACAACCTTAAGATGGACAAAAATTCACTAAATTATGAACTAAGTGATATCATCTCTAATATACCAATATAGCTCTAATCAAGTACATAAATACTCTCTCAGTAAACTCCACTCGTACCTATGGTCTTGAGCACAAATAAAACTCACTCAAATTCATATTTGATGTACTCGTTGCATCAATCTTTTCTTACAAATAGAAAGTTTTTTCATCCTTTTATACAATACATCAACATAAATCTGAGTCGACCAAGATTAAGGTGATAACCACAATAAAAAATTCTATCCAATATATTTAAATTAGGACGTATCCAAGACCCAAATAAATATGTCACAATCCATAGATATCACTCATAATATAAATCAACATGCTAACCGACCAAGTCTACAACAAATACATCAATATGCTTCATGATATCTTCCAAATATGATCACATAAGCTAATGCGATCCAAAAAAAAGAATATGAAACTATTAAGAAATAATGGAAAACATAATTAAATATTACAATAATAATATCTTTGTCTTTGGATCCATGAACAACTCAACATTGTTCATCATGAACATCGCTAGGCATTCTCTGCCATAAAAGAATAATAGTTTGCACATCTCATAAATTATGAACTACTCCAATCGAGGACACACATCCAAGTCTTGAGCATACCACCAGGTTAGCAACAAGAAAAATTACATAATCAATCTATATATATCCAAATGAAGTAACTTTTTAATAACTAGAATAGCCCAAAAAGACTATTCACCATAACTCTAATCATCTCATTGTAAATCACACAAATCATAACATAAAAATTTGCGATAGAGGAATGATGATATATAAAAATCTATGAATCTATATTCAACTATGCACCATTTTATTAATAAAGTATAATTCATATAAATCAATCTCTTTATAGAATAAATCATCAACACTACTAGGAAAAGAAATATGCTAACATCAATGAAAATATATTATCACCAAAACATATAATGCAATCTCCTCTATAAAAAGTCCTCCAACTATATCTCTTCCTCCTTTTTTAAATCATTTACAAACATAATCATAAATGTTATTTGTAATTATTTTGATACTTCAATGCAATAAAGCATGCCTATTTCTTTATATACGACTATTAAGAAAATTCTACGATGTTTCAAAAAAATGTCATAATTGGGTAATATTATTTTAGGACAAAAATAATGATATTTTAATATGAAATATTTAATAATCCTTGATATATATTGTGTGGTGTAACAGAGGCATAGTAGTATGATTAGATTACTTCTTTTACTAATTTATGTTTTGATTATGGCAAAAGCAGGTTTGAAGAGGACCCAAAACCCCATACAAAAAGTAACAAAGTCAAGAACTGGTTTCATAGGGACAAATAACCCAAAGTTCAAAATATATTTATAAGTTTTGTTTTAAAAGGATTAGCAACCAAGTCAAGCTGGTTTTACATGGACCATCAACCAACATGATTCAAAAAAACAATAGGGGTCAAAAGACTAGAAAAAAAGAGAGACAAAAATTCAAACCAGGTCTTTAATAGCTCTAGTGATAGAAGAGCCTAAGAAAATGACCTCTTTGAGAGAGTTACAAATTCTCTTCATAGGGATTTGGAGGTCATCTTTCTTGGTACTTTTTCTAGTGCACTTGTTTGGACCACTAGCCAACATCAAAGCATGATTAGTCAAAATAGCTTCATCTAGAGAGGCTTTCCCTATTGATGCAATAGGAACCAAGATGGATGAAGTAACACCCCAAATTCCCATTTTTCTATCCTTTATCAATTTTTTGAGGGAAGCTTTGTACTCTTGAAGTTTAGCTAGGATGTTCCCAACTAGAACTTCTAGCTCTGTTTGCTTCTTGCTTTCCTCATCTAGCTTCTTTTGTAAACTTAGGGACATTTCCTACAAAGAAGAAATAGAAACATGGAGTTTTCTAATTTCATCATAAATTAAATTATCTAGCTCCATCCAAATATTGGCTCTATTTTTGGATTTGTTCAAAAATTCTAGTACATTGTCATAATCTTTTAAATCTTGGACATCCTCAAAAACTGCATTTTGTTGAGTTCCTAGGTGTGAGCAGTGGGTATGCCAAGATTAACCAGAGGAGTATCTGAATACACAGGATCAAGGGTAAGGGTAGCAATAACAGGGGTCACAACAATCTCTATTTCTAGAGTTTGGGAGGTCTGGTTGATGGCCTCATCTATGCCTTTAGTATTGGTATCCTTCAAATCATTCATACCCTTTGTTTTCACCAGAATATTACTATCCTCTTCTATGGTAGCATCTTTGGTCTTTAGACTAGCAATAACCCTTTTAATTGTTTTATTCTTTGAGGAGGGGACCATATCCCTACCCTTATAAGAAGAGTGCTTACCACATTTGCTGACAATACTTGGAGAAGAAAGTAGAGAACCATGAGTTGAGGTTTCATCCTAACTTAAAGTAACATCCTTATTCTCAGAAGAACACCCATTGCTCATGGTCTAGGCCATGTCATCATCTAAGGGAGGTTCACCATCCTCCAAATCTTCTGAGCTATGCTCAGAGTCCATTTTCATTGCCAAGGCACATTGACAACTACTTTTGTTTTTTTAGCAAAAAGTCACCAACAATTTCCTTTTTTCTTGGTAAACCTTCCTCATCGCTCTTTCGTTTGCTACTAGAAATAGAAATAGAGTGAGCAGGGGTACTATCACAACAAAAATCAGTGATAAGAAGGATGAGAGCCTCATGGATAATAGGTCTAGAATCCTTTTTCTAGTGGGATTTAAGCCTAGAGAGGAGAGAGTTTAGCAAGTAGCAAGGGAAGGAAATTCTTTTCTTGTAGAAGAAAGGATTCAAGAAAACAAAGTGATAGAGATGTACTTTCGAAACCCTACCTTCCAGAATGAAATACATTTGCACACAAGTGAGAACCTCTTGCCAGATATCCTTAATTTGAGCAAGGTCATAAAAATTACCAACCTTAACTAGTTTAGCATCCTCCTAATCATTTTTGGGAAAACACTTGATTGCCTCTTCAAAAGCTTTTTTTTGCTTAAAAAATTTCATTCCTCCATTCAGCTATCTAGTAACTTCAATAATGAAATTAACATTAATGGTGAACTTTCTACCATAGAGATTAACCATATCACAATCCCAAGCTTTTTAGAAGCTATCCATCACATGAGGTTTGTAACCATGAAGTTTCTCAATGAAACTAGCCACCTTTCCTTTCTCGAGATGATGCCATACTTATTTCTTCTTTTTCTAATAGTGACACTTCTCAGCTTCCAATCTTTTCGTTTCCCCACCCATATTCACAGAGAGAGTTTCTTGTAGAATGTTGTGACTAAATAATACAAAGAAAAGCACCAAGAAAGGTTTTGCATATTACCCCTTGAAAGCCCAAAAAATATCCATAATCCATGTGAGGTTCTGATAGACATGCAAGCATAGAAACCATTCCATTTAAAATAATAAATGGAAGCATTAATTATTAGATATGAGGTGGCTATGGGTGTATCAAATATTAATTTTCCCTTCTCAAGCTATGTTTCTCTCATAATTACCTTTTTCTCTTAATACATCATCCATGCTGAGTTGGTTAGTCCATGTAGCAAATTTGTCACTTTGAACTACTAGGTTGGCCATCCAATCTACCAGCGTGTTCATCTCATGGTAGTTATGAGAAATGAACACATTATGGTAAAAGTTGAGGTCTTCTTCACTTTCACTAAAGAGGTTAGAAATATTCCATGTAGGGTCTTGTTTATTGTTTAGGATATTGACTATATTCCTAGAGTCGCCTTCTAATTAGAGGTTCCTACAACCAGTATCCTTAGCCAGCTTGATCATGTAATAGGCCCCTACCATCTCAGATTTATGACTTGAAGTTATACTAAGGGGAATTTCCTAAGCCCTTATGATATTTCAATTACAATCCCTCACGACTCACCCATAACCAACCTTTCTAGGGTTCCCTTTAGAGGTCCCATCAAAATTAGCCTTAATCCATCCATTTGGAGGAGATAGCTAGATGACATTCTCCCTCAAATTGTCCTTTTTAACTACACAATTTTGACAAGGATATTTCATGTTGAGATTAGTTGAGGGACCAAAATGTGAAATAAAATTCTCCTTTAAGTTTCTAATAATTTTTATGCCTATGACCCAAAAGGGGGTGCTGGTATCTTTGAAGATTCTGTCATTCCTTTCTTTCCATAAGCCCCAAAAAATGTGGGATAAAGAGTACCACTGGAGGGTGCTAATGAATTTTCCTCTAAAGAGACTACACTGGCTAAGAAAATTGTTTGCAAGATTCTCTTAAAAGGTCCATTAAATTTATGAGAAATTCAAAATTTCCTTCCAAATATCAATTGCATAAAAATAATGAAGAAAAATATGGTTGACAGATTCCATAGCCTTCCTGCAAAGACAAGACCAATTGGTAATGATCATCCCTCTTTTTCTAAGATTGTATATCATGAGAATTTTGTTTTGTAGAGAAATATAGAAGAAAATCTCAATCGTAGGAGTTAAACCTTTGGCCTAGGCTTTAACCCATAGGATATCATTTCTCTTCTCAAAAAAAGGGAGGAAACTTTGAAGTTACCACTTGGATGAAGAGCCTAGATGACCTTATCTTGTGAGTTGGGATCAATATAGGTAGAGAAAAGAGAGATTTGGATTGGGTGAAGATTGATATCCAAAGCAGTAAGATCCACCCATTTATTGTCATCCTAGTGGTCAATAACTTTATCTCAAAAGTTGGCTTTGTAGTACTTAATGATATGAACACTATTGTAAAAAAAGTTTAGGGGAGAATCCAATAACCAACTATCCTCCTAGAAAAAAATAGTTTTACCATCACCCAGCTTCCATTTGCAACCTTTGGTCAGGATATTCTTTGAAATTTGGATAACTTTCCAAATAGAAGAAACATTTTGTAAATGATCAGAAGATAGGAAACTATACAGAGTGGGAGAGTGCTGAAGATATTTACTCTTCCAAATTTTACTCCAGTCCCTATCTTCATTGAAAAATTTCTAGCCTTGTTTACCCAGGAGCTTTGTTCATATCTCTAATAGGTCTATTTCCTAGTCCTCCAAGATTGTTGGGTTTGCAAATAGAATCCCAAGTGATAAGAGGAAGTCTTTTTTTGTTCTCAGTCTCAAGCCATAAGGAGTTTCTATGAATTCTCTCCATAGCATCAACATGCTTGATTGAAATTTTGAATAAACTAAGATCATAGATGGAGAGACTTTCGAGGAAAGACTTGAGAAGAAAAATTTTAACAACCTGACTCAACAAAGTGCCCTTCTAGCCTGCTAGTTTTTTGTTATGTTTTTCAATGAGCATTTCCCAGAAAGAGTTAGGTGGTTTGGAACCAAGGGGGAGGCCTAGGTATAATCTAGGGAGGGCAGCATGCCACGACCCAAAACCCTAGATATTTTATTCTATCTCTCTAGGGGAGTATTCATAAAGAATATCAAACTCTTCTCCTAGTTGATAAGTTGACTAGAGGCTTGAATATGTAGATTGAAGGCATTCTTATAACTCCTAGCTTCCTTCACCATGGAAAGCCCTATCAGAATAGTGTCATGCACAAGCTGTTCATGAGAGCTAGCATTGGAGAGAGAAGAGAGTCAGAGGCCATGGATGCTACCTTGAGTATTGAGATGCTTAATATATCTTCCTAGACACTTTGCCATAATAAAAAATAAGATAGGAGAGATGGCATCCCCCTGCTTGAGCCCTCTAGATGGAGAAAAGAAGTTAGAGGAAGAACCATAGACCAAGACAACCAAGAAAGCCATTGAAACAAGCTGAGAAATGAGTTGGATGCATCTATTACCAAAACCAAAGGACTTTAAGATCTTAAACAAGAAAATATAGTCCACACAATTATAAGCTTTTTATGAGAAGCCACCATAGAGTGAATTTTTTCATGTGCAATAATAATTGAGTCCAAAATTTGATAGCCTATGAAAGAGCTACTATGTTTAGGGGATATGATGTTTAGGAAAATAGAAAGGATTCTTAGGGTAAGGACCTTGGAGATGATTTTGTAAACAAAGTTACAAAGACTGATAGGGTGGAAAGCATCTAGGGTGTTAGCCCCCACCTTCTTTGGAATGAGAGCCAGAAAGGTGAATTAAGATCTTTTAAGAGGCATTTGGCTCCAAATAATTCCTTGACAACATCACACACATCTTTACCAACAATGTTCCATTACTTTTGGAAAAAAAATCAGGAAACCATCAGGACTTGGTGCTTTGTCACCTTCAAAAGAGAAGATGACTTATGAATTTTAGATACAGAGGGGATTGTAACTAAAATAGAATTTTGATGGTCGAAAATGATGGAAGGAATATTTTCCAGCAATTGACCTTGGCTAACATCACAAAGATTCTGGTCTAACGAGAGTAGGGGCGAGAAAAAATCCTTCATTTTAATAGTTTTTTCATCCTCATTAGTGAGCTCTACTTGATCTATCTTGAGATTGGAAATTCTATTAGCTGCTCTGTGCTTCAAGGTGGTGATGTGAAAGTATCTTGAATTACGGTCCCCTCCCTTAAGCCAAATAGCCCTGTTGTCTACCTCTATTATGATTCTTCAAAGGAGATGACATTATGGAGTTTAGAAAGAGTATAATTTTCCTCTTTGATAAGCTCATTAGAATAACCAAAAACTTGAATTTTCTCTTGGGTCATTTGAAGGTCCTTTTGGAAAACCTCTTTGTTTTTAAACATGTCACCAAGGAAGACTTGTTCCAGACTTTAACTCCATCTATAACTATTCTATTTTTTTTAGTAATTCTGCACATTGCAGTTCTATCTACATTGGTTTCCCACCAAGTGTTACACAATTCATTGAAATACTTGTGTTGCATCCACATTTTCTCAAATTTGAAGGGAAATTGTCTTTTCTTACCAATTGGATCAACAACAAAGACAAGGGAGAAATGGTCTGAAACAATCTTGGAAATGGATGATAGGGAATAATTCCAATCCTAAATCTAGTTATTTGAGGCCAACACTCAGTCAAGCCTTGCTTAGATGCAATTTTGACTAGTCCTTTTGTTAGACCAAGTAAACTCAATCCCTTTTAGTTCAATAAGACCTTCATGGTTAGTAAAATCCATAAGGTCCATTCTACCATCCAGATGAGTAGCATTTCCTCCCATTTTCTCATGGTCATAAAGAGGAACATTGAAGTCACCTATGAAGAGCCAATTGGGTTCAACAAAATTGTTATTTAGTTCCTTAAGATTAGACCATAAAGACTTCCTAGCTCTAGCAGTATTAGAAGCATAGATGTTGACTAAGATCCAATCATAGTTAAGATTAATATGATGGAACTTAACCATAGTAAACTTTTTATTCTCCACAAGAGTGGTACCAGTGATATAAGCTTCATTCTAGAGAATAAGGGTTCCACCAGAGGCACCTTGAACACTTCTAGTAGCTAGACCACAATGCTTAAAAACCTTAAATTTTCTTGTCTTTTCTTTAGACATTTTGGTTTCCTGAATAACAAGAATGTTAGGTTAGTGGTCTCTAGCAAGATTAAAACTTCCATTTTATGAGGACCATTTAGTCCCCTTACATTCTAGGTGATTAACTTCATATTTACCTGGGGAAAATTGAAGAATGGTAGTTTGTTTACCATCTACAATATCCTGTAAGCTCTCTAGAGCTCTGACAATCAAATTCCCTTTCCTCCCCCTTTTCTTGGGGGAACTAGATGTAGTGATGAAGGATGAAAAACCAACATCAACTATTTTTCTTATGGTAGCTATAGCAAGATTCAAAAATACTCCTCCAGATTTCTTAGGATTTGCCTTCTTATTTGCCTTGGTAGGCTTCTAGACTCCTTTTGGATTTCATCAGTAGAAGCTAGGGGTAGAGTCAATAAGGGTTGGGCAGAAAGATCATAGACTCAGAGTCTAGCCTGAGGTAGTGATTCTCAAAAGATGAGGGAAGACCTTCCATTTGGCATAAGTCAGAGATACCATAAGGCACAAGTGAGAGCTCCAACCTAATGCCTAATACTAAGTGACCAGTCCTTGCAATAGGAACATACAAGTGTAAGATATCACCAGATGGTTCAACAAAAGCCTCCTATCCAACATCCAAATTTGACACATTTTTCAAAGAGTCCTCCATAGAGGGGGTCGGGGCACATCCAACACCCACTTGCTCGATCAAAGATTGGGAGATCAACTCAAGGGATAAAGAGAATTCTAGATTTTCCAAATCCTGGGAAACAATGCCTTCCAAAAGAGTCATCTCAGTACCCATAAGACCCAAAGAGTTCAGGTGATGATCCCAAAGAGAGGGATCTGAAGAGGTATTCTTAGGTTTTGAGACCTTTTCTGAAGCTATTTTTGGCCTCCATACCATTTTTTTTCTTTTTCCCCTTTTCTGCTTCTTCTAATGACCTTTAATATTCCTAAAGGAGAATTTTTTTGCCAGCTTGGGGGGTTACCCTTATATTTAGATTTAAGGCACACCTTTGCCCAATGACCCACTTTTCTATAGATAACATAAGCCCCAAGCATATCTTCAAATTCTAGATCCTGAGACCATGTGCCGAGTTTGGAGACAATGTCTATCTTAGTTGGGAGATCTTTCATTTGATTAACTTTAACACAAATATAAGCATAAACCAACCTAGCTTTAGAGGCTCTTAGATGATTAATCACAAGGAGGCTCCCAAAAGACTCTACCAAACCCCTGAGAATATCCTCATTCTAGAATTCCATTAGGAGACCTAGAAGTCTAACCCATCTCGGGGTAGAAGAAAAAAAGTTATTAGAGAGGTCAATGTTGGGTTCCC